>OX297853.1:162458281-163708281 GCA_946477585.1 Cheilosia urbana
ATGGTTAAATTGCAAACCAAACTGAAGCTGTTTGACAGTGACACAAGGTACTAAACACACGTCAGCTGTCAAAACCAGTGTTGCCAAAACCAAACCAGCTAAAAAATCACCCGTTACAAAGTTCGTTTACAAACTAACAATTGAGGTACAAATTCTTCTAACTCTTTCAGTAGGTATATAAATTTGTATAAAAAAGTCAATATTTAAAAAAAACGACGTTTTGCGAAAAATCTTATAGTTACTAAGTTTTTATTTTCTTAAGTTGTAAAAGTATCTTTTTGGCCTGAAATCAAAAATGTCGAAATGGCATGTTTGTTTTTGTGTAGCTTGACATTTTTTGCGACCACTCGCAAGGCACAACTAAAAAAAAGGCATTGAGGTACAAAAAAAAATGCTAGGGCTATTAGTGGAAAATCGAAACACTTTAGAACGTGGATTGTAGAATTGAGCCGTTTAGGCAGAAAAAATAAATATTTTGTTGTGGTCATTTCTGTATACTTAAACTTAACTCGCAAATGACAAATTTCGATATAATGTCACTTTGCCTTGAAAGCGACGATATGTTCGATCTATTTCAAAAATTTAAAATAGTACTAAAAATTGATACTTGCATACACGGAAAAGTCAAATAACTAGAACTGAAATCAGTACAATAGTTAGCTTTTTTTCAACAGTGATATGAACTCAGTTTGTTTGCCAGACAGGGTTGCCAGAATAAGCGCTTTGTCGTATTTTGGGCTGCAGTTTTTTTTTTTAAACATAGAAATGGAAAAATGAGCGCCCAACACAATTTTAGGCTACATTTTACAATTTTGTGTTAATTTTGTTATTCTTACAAAACCAAAATTATAAATATTTTCAACAAACACACACTTTTAAAACTTGGAAGCACTCTTGCAGTGAAGTGACATCGAACAGTCGTTCAACTTGCACACACACCAATTTATTTTGCAGTCCTTTTGATTTGACACAAGTCACAAAAGCGCGGTGCGCATAATTGGGAAAAATACCAAAATTTTCTAAAGTTTTTTAGGATTCATTCTGGGCAACAATTTCGAACGACATTAATTTTCTAATGTGGTATTCGATTGGGCAGTTTTTATGTTCGTTTGGTACAAAAAAAAAAAAAAAAAATTGCAAATTCGATTCGCACGAATATCAACACAAAAACGAGCAAGTGACGTTTTATTTTCGATTATAGCCACACTAAATATGAAATCTGAAGAGGCCCAAGCCCACTGATACCAAACCTACAGAATTTTCTGTATATCTACAGAATTTTCACTTTGCCTACAGAAATACAGAATTCAAACTAAAATAGACAAAAATCTCAGATTCCAATAAAAACTTGAATTCCTTAGTTTTGCGTTGGTATATTTCACTGACCTAAACAAAGAAATGCAATCGGAACACCCAAAACTCTCCCTGCTGTATGACAAAATATTCATAACGTTTAAAAATAGGTTGGAGTGCATTTTTTTTCAAACCAGAGGAGGTATTCCCGGTTCCAGTGATACCAGCGGCTAATAAAAATTATGAAATTGTGCAAAATTAATAAATATAATTAAAGACTGATATTTTATGCCAGCACTTTTAGCACTTTTAGTATGTTAAAAAAAAGAGCTGGATTTCTACAGAATTTCGACAGGCATAATTACAGAATTCTACAGAATTTTTATCTTCCATCTACAGACTTTTGAAAATTAGGGTGGGCTGGGCTTGAAGCCCAATACAAAATAAGAGCTTTTGTCGAAATGTTGCTTCTTAATTTTGATCGAAACAACTTCGTACCTAGTCTACAATCTACACCGAAAAAAAAATTTGTAAAAAACAGCCGTAATATTGATATTTTTCATTGACAAAATCGAGCTGATGTTGAAAATATCAATTCTGATATGAGTCCAATATTAATGTCATATACGTTTCGAATGTAATTTTAACAATGAATTCATGTGGAATTGATATTAGAATTCTATAATATTTTAATATTAAAAATGTGAAATTGATATGATACGCATTTACTTTTGATATTGAGAACATCGATTTTTGATATTAAAATTGTGTAATCGATATAATAAAAACGTAAAATGAATATAGCTTTCATTTTTTTTTTTTTTTTTTTTTTTTTTGATAAGATTAATTTTAATTGTGATATTAGACATTTTTAATTTCATTTGATTTCATTTATTTCTGATAAGAATAATTTAAGTTTTGATATTAAAATTGTTTAATTTATATGAAATAAATGTAATCAATTTTATATTAGAAATGTAAAATCAATATTCATTTTTACTTACTTATTTTAAACATCGATGTTCTAATTTTGTCCAAGCGGTGTATTTCAAACCTTAATTCATAAGTTGACTTATTTTGCAATAAGGTTTTGTATTTTTTTTTATATAGTCCTAAAATAGGATTAGACGACTTTGTACGTCTTCAGTAATAAAACAATTAATAACAATTTATTTTAAAATATTTTATTTCTTATTAAACATGTTCCATCTGGAAAATAGTAAACATTAATTGGAGGACTTTTAAAGTCGGCAATAGCTATTATTTTCAAGGAGATACTTTTGGAACCTACAGAGTAAAACTGATCGTGATCTATAAATTCTCTATGTTTCGATTCATATCGATAGCTCAGAGGCCCAGACTGCCTTATTACGGTTACATAATGGGTTAATTTCTGGTTTTCTGTAATTAAATGATTTACACGATACAGTTACAAAGATTACCAAAATACGTAATAAAAACTTACACAAAAGAGCAGTAAAAGCTAACTCCAATCGAAATTCCCTTAACAGCTCAAATAATACACGATTCTTCCGGAAGGGATTCTACGGATTCAACCTCCAAAGAATCCGGAAAACTTTGAGGGTTTCCGAGATCATCATCCTCTATTATTTAACTAATGTCTGCAAAAATAAACTGGTCTTGATGTTCACCCATTAGTTCTTTTTTTTTTAACACAAATTCACGAAATTAATCGAACTAATGTTTATTATCACTGTGTTTTTACAGATTTTTTTTTAACACTAAATATTACACAAATTGCAAAATTGCACATTAAATTAAAAGTTAACACGGAAAACACTACAAACAAACCGATCGCTACGATTAAACCACTGCAAGTGTAACTGCAGTTTCAATTTCAGACTCGTTTATTTCGTTAGCAACTGCCTTTTTACATTATTCATATCAAATGTGTTGGTAATATCAAAAATTGCACCTTAGGGTACCGGTATTTTGGGGCTTCGGCTTATTTTTACATGTCTCACATAAACAGTACATTTTGTCAATATTAAAAACACATTAAATCATATTGGTTTTTAATTTGTGAAGTATATTAAAATTAAAGCTTATCAATTTTACATTTTTAACATCACAACAATACGCGTAATGTAGAATTGACATTAAATCTTGTAAACATTATATTACAGAACATCATACAAAATTTGATATTGCTTATTGATATGGGAATGTAAATCGTAATTTCAAAAAATGTAAGCTTTTAATGTAAATCTGCCATGAAAATTATTAATCTGATATTTTTAATATTAAAAAAATACGTTTTTATTCAATTTTTGAAATTTTCGCATGAAATTGAAGTTGATATGACAAAAATATCAATTTGAAATTACATTTTTTTTTGGGTGTACATGTAAAGGTAGATAACGGATAAATGATTTAATAGGTAATCTGGCTGATTCTTTATTGCTTATGCTGAGTGGCATCATTAGCGTATAACCTTCGTAGTAGTATCCACCTTGAAGTACGATATTTGGTCATTTAACATCGTTCGGCTCCATTTCATTAATTTAATAAGACGCTTATTCTTCTCGACCAAATAGGGGAAATCAAAACTCAGCAAAACTCTACCCTGTATTTTTAAATCTATAGCAGCGACGTATCAGGGAGCAGTGCTGTAGGTGTATTCCGAAAAAGCAAACATTTGCTGTTCGGTAATTTTATATATATATAAAAAAAAAAAATACTAACCTCGTCAAGATCACTACGTATTTACGAACTTCAATACCATATACAAATCGTTACTGATCGCGACTAATAAGCGCCATTAATTTAAGCATACATTTTGGTGCTTCCGGGCGTCATCGTTTTTTGTTCTTCTCTTTTTTTATTATTAACATATTAAACTCGTTTTATAGACCAAATAAGAAACATGATCTTTGAACCAAAATTTGAAACCTAAATTTGCTATGATTTCGCGATAGAAGTCTGTCAACAATTAAAATTAATTACTGAGTGGGAAAGCGAGGAGTAACAACGATTCTCGCCTGTTTGGGGGTTACCCTGACACTCTTAGGAACAACTTGTAAACACAGTCACTTTGGTAGAAATGATAGCTATTTCCAACTACAGATGCAGATTCCTTGAAGTGATTTTTAAAGTGTCCCCTAGAATCAAAAACGACGTATTCCACTTCTTCTAGTTTTGAGATATTAAAAAAAAAAAACTTTTTTAAAAACGACGCATCTTGAAATAAGTTTGTTTTTATGGTTTTGTTTGGACATTCGGTCCTTACTGAATATTATTTTCCTTTGGAAGTCAAACCGTCTTTGATTTATTTAACAATGCATTTTGGAATACTGTTGTTTTGAAAATCATCAAATTGAATAGATGCTTTTTGAAATTTTGTTCTTGGAATAAATTGTTTTTGAAAATAAAACAGATATAATTTGGCAATTTTTTTATTAGGTTTGTATTAAAAACAGAAAATAAATAAAATTAATTCCAATAAATTAACAAAAATTACAATATTGAAGAAATTCATGTGTTATAATAATGTTTAAATAAAGTTTTTCTTTATAAAAAAAATGTTAAAAGACAAGATAACAAAACGAGTAACATAATTTTAATTATAACCTGATAATATGTCCGGTTCCTGGTTCTCGCAAATAGGGTCAGTTTCGATGTTTTCTGGTTCATCATGGGTGTCATTGACATCTAAAATATCTTTGTAAAATTTAAGCAATTCCAAAGACTTCCAATTAGATCAAAAGTGTTTTTTTAACAAATTGTCCACATCATTGAGCTTTGCATCCTTGAGTTTTACACCTAAAGGCAGTCGTTTTGGTGCCATTGAAGAAAAGAGTTTGCCCTTTTTTAAGTTTGGCTTCAATTCTCCAACATCAGACTTATAAAAGGGTTCACCCCGAATGCCAATTATGCCCGATTTTCCTCTTTTTAAAATGAATCTCTTTGATGTATTGAATTTGAAATGCCAAGCGGATGGTGGCTTTGTAAATTTTAAGACTTCGTCTTTAAAATCAAATACGTTACATTCATCAGACCCCAAGTTTACTACAGTCCCGTGTTCCTGGTTAATGGACAAATATTCATCAACAGCCACGATGGTTTCCTTTGATTTGACTTTTTTTTTTCAATTTGAGCAAACACTCTATCAGGTGGTATGTAGGAGTGTCCATCAGGAATAGGGAAAACTAATTCCACACTGTTAATATGACGTGGTGCTCCGTCAGCCACCAAACGAATAGTTTTAATACCGTCCAGATTTGTAGACAAATACAGCAGATGCGATTTCATTTGACCCTTTGGGTCTGTCGTTTTCTATCCAATAATATAAAAATATGTTTTCTTTCGTTAGAGGTGAGTGGGAAATACCAACAACTAGGCCAAAAAGATACAAATATATCTGTCGACTATAATAAGCAGCCTGGTAAGAAAAGTACGCATTAGTCGTCTAAGATGGTTAGGACATGTAGAGCGAATGGACACCAACGCTCCGGCCCGGAGAGTCTTCGATTCCAATCCGGAGGGACAACGCAGTAGAGGAAGACCTCGCCTTAGGCGGCGCGCGCAAGTGGAAGGGGACCTCAACCAACTTGGAGTGCGCAACTGGAGGCAGTTAGCCAAAGAACGCGCTAACTGGAGAGGCGTATTGGTTGAGGCCCAGGTCCACCCCGGACTGTAGCGCAACCTTAAGTAAGTAGGTTATAATAAGCAGCTTGGTCAGAAACTTTTGGGAGTATCATATTTTTCTGACAGTCAAAGGACATTGTCAACAAACCTTCTTTTTCCTCTTTTAACATGTCGAAAAATGCTTTTCCCCGTAACTTATGGATCCGAAGTTTTGTCATCAACTGAACCTTGTTCTCATCTTCTTTTTCGATTTTCAAAAGTTCTTTTAGCTGAAGACATGTCGAGCAGACATCTGATGAAGGGGGTTTAATTCCAAGATTAAAACAGGTGTTAAAAACCATACGAAAAAAGCTAAATCTAGCTTGGTTGAGTTGATGCCTCTGATTGAAAGCTTTCCAAATATTAATAATGGATAGATCGCCAGGAAGGTACTGTCGTTTTGCGGTTTTACTTCGACAATAATGCACTTCTATTGTTTTATATTTTTTGACTAACTAACTATCAGTTCCTTCGTTTCTCTAAGCCTAAAGCTTTTATGATCACCACCACGTTTCTCCGAAGGAACTGATCCTGTTTTAAAATGGTTGTTGCAATTATTCCTTACTCGACCTGCTGAAACTCCAATTACATTAAGAAAAGTTTTCTGACAAACTTTGACGGTGAGCTTTTGTTTTGTCCTGAGACTATTATTAACAGAAAATTGTTTCCTTGGTCCGTTCTTTCGGTTCCGGTCAGTACGCTCAGGCCTTTGAATGTTGCAATAGCTCAAAATAAATGCATCCTGGGCAACTTTTGACGGTATTGTATAGAATCCATTAGAAAAGTATAATGCATCGCCTGTTGTCAATAATTTGCACTTATATGAATCACCTCTATGTTTGCCTGAAGGCATTATTGGCAAATGTTTTTTTTTTTTTTTTTTTGTACCTGGGTGAGGAAGAAAAATGATAGGTAAATATAATAAATTTTTCTTAAAAAATGACTTACCGCTCAACTTTAGCTGGCTGACGCTTCCTATTAGCAACATTCACTCTTTTTTTGCGTGGATAATCTGTGATAACAGGTGATTCTTTGGATTCCATTTCTACTTTTTTATGAAATTGCATCCACACTTCACAACACAATAGATCGAATAATAAAAATGCCCTCAATTCATGCATAATAGTTTGACAACAATTGATTTTCGCGCCAAATATGGAATACATTATTGTTTTGATTCAAAAAAACAAAACAGAAATGAGTCTACTTTGGAATAGAACTTCTTTGATTATGAAGTGGAATGAATTCGTTTTGTTTCAAATGAACCTGAGGAATACATTGGTTTTGAAACTTACCCCCATATTCAGATCAAAATATCTCTGGAATAAGTACACTTTTGAAATTTTTGATGACAGTGAATAATAGAGTTCAAAAAATGAAGTAAAATGCTCCTTTAACTAATTTTTTTCAAAATATGGAATACGTCGTTTTTGATTCTAGGGGACATGTTTGTTTGAATAGTTTGAATTCTGACACGCAATTCTCCGTATATATGTCCACTTGGGAAGACTTTTCTGTTTTCCCCTTTTTAATTTAAAATTAATATTTTCACAATACAGATGTTTTTCTACACACTACGGTGTGAATGTACTTTATCCATAATTGATTATTGAACAAAAGACCCTGATTAAGATTAAATTACCAAAATATAAACAACTACTTAGGTATACGTACAGTGAAAGTAACAACATCCAAAGAAAACCCAGCGTTCGACTTTTCTATCACGCGAGGTACCCACTACCAGTACCTAAATTGGATGTAAGTACTTTTCACATTACACACCACCAAATTACATTCAAATTTTAATGGATTCTTCAATTTACAAAATGTTAATCGCTTTCACACGTTTACGTAACCTAAAAGTCCGGCCTCAAACCGCACAACTTGTACAACACCCTTAACATTCTTCCGCTGCTGGGTCTGTCAAACTCATTATTGTATTTTAATTACTGTACACACTGTACTAATATTAAGCGCAAGACATTAGTGAGTATTTTTTCTTATTTCTGCATTCTGTATAATGATGCTAAAAGTTTTAACTAGTAAATTTAACAATAATTATCAATTTACTTCAATAGGATTTCCAAAGAGACTTTGACCATGAACTGAAATATAAAATCACCGTGTTGCGTTAAATAAACATAAAAAAAGCCATCAACAAAATCTTATGGAAACCCAGTTGAAACAAACCGGAAAATTATATCACAACTGTTAGCACGTAGATGCAGATGCGAATGCAAGATACGAGATGCGTTGACGCGCAGTCTCTATAAAAAAAAAAATATTGATCATGTTGGGGGTACCTACGTATACGGACTTTGCATCAAGTGCAAGAATGGATCTTGTGTCAAGACCACATTGATTATGATCAATGTGTAGAGGTGCATTGTTAATTTTTGTTTCTGCAGTGGATGAGTTGAGACACAAAATTTGGAAATGATGAAATTTAAAAATGAAAGTAATATGCATTTAATGTCGTTTTCCATTGGTTTCACTCGGGGATCCACTCATTCTGTACTCCAATGGAACAAGAAAACTGCTCCTGATTGAATCCACAAATGTAGGTATTGGTGAAATGCCAACAAATAATCTACGGCAGCTGTCAGCTGACTTGTAAAAAATACATAAATTTCACTTGTGTTGTATGAGTGCTTCTTGAGTGGATTCTTACTTTAAAAAATCAAGAAGCGAAATTCTCTTCTCACAATAACCAGAAGAGTATTTTTTGTGTCAAAGGAACGGGTTCAGAAGCGATTTTTTCGATCCCGAACTCTCCCGGACGTTTCTTTTTGCCAAATGGAAAACGACATAATTGATTTGTAGTAGTGAAAAAAGGCGGGAAATTCGTGTGTTGATGTGAGCGCATTTTGGAAGTAAGTATAAAACAAAAAGCTCTGATATTGATAATAGTATAAAAGTTCATTGTGGATCAATATTTAGCGCTTTTAGCCATACTGAAGCTACGACTGCATATGCCAGTTTTCATGTCAAATTTAGACATGCCGACGTCATTATGATGTAAACTTATTGAAGTGAAACTTCTAATGCGACTTCCAACTGAAGGTCGTGTTAAACGTTTAACGCTAATAAAAGCATTGGATACTCAAAGGTGTGAGGCAGGGTGAGGGTGGTGCACATTGCACAAGCATGTTCATATGAAAAAAAAAAAAACCGAGTGGTGTTTTCTCCAAAATAAGTGAAACGAAAGAGAAGTATGCGAGGTGAATGTGTATAATCAACAGCGACAATGTGTTTCTGAGGAAATGCGCAGATGGCTGTTGACGTGCGCTGATGGGCGTATGGTGGTGTATATAGAAATTGAGTTCAAGGTTTTTGTTTTAATGGTTGTTTTGTTATAGTACCTACGTTGATACCTAAAGTAAAGAATTGAAGAATTCAAGAAGTAAAGACGATATAGGTGAATAATGTTGTTTGATTTATTGAAGTGAAACTTCTTATGCGACTTCCAACAAGGTTGTGTTAAACGCTTAACGCTACTATAAGCATTGCATACTCAAAGGTGTGAAGGTACCGCTCACGCTTCAGAGTATGCAATGGTGAGTGAGTTTTTTGGCACCAAATGCTGGTAGAGGAATATTCTGTGGTGAAGATTAATTTCCAAAAATAATGACTTATTTAATAGTTGGCGCAATAGGTCCGGACGGACCCTAGGCCTAGCTTCTCACAACCATTCGTTTTGTGTGAGTTTTCATTTTTGAAACGAATGGAAGGGATCTACAATTTTATGCCGACTCCAAACGGCTAATCGAGAGGCTCTTTCAAGATAGTGATATTCTCGGATGTTTGTCAGACGTTCGCGAGAGGTGGCGCAGTGGACAAGAACCCTAAGTTGTAATTTGGGTTTTCGCGGGATTCGAACCTCGACCCCTCGCTTAGTAGTCCAACACACTAACCACTGCGCGTACAAAAAAATAATGACTAAATCGGCAATTAATGTCTTGTTGAAGTGAAACTTCGAATGCGACTTCGAACATTTCGTATCTTACTTTAGTTGTCATAATCCCATTGTAAATGTTATAGATTTGTATATTTCTCCACTCGAAAATGATAATTAAAAGATGCGATCAATTGTGAATTGTAAGCAATGTAATGTAAAGTTTATCTTAAAGAAACAATATGATTTCACCGAAAATCAATTTCTAGCCCTTCCTATTTTCATTTCCACATTACGAAGTTTCACTTCTTCCGCGCGGAAGGACTCCACGCACTATTTTTTTCCAAATATGTTATTAGATACGTATGCTCGCCTGTCAAGCGATGACAGAAATTTGGACAGCCGGATATGATGGCTATCCTCATGAGCCACTGGTTGTTGCAACGGTGCGCTTAGTCTGAATCTCGATTTTTAAGGTATCGTTACAAAACCGAGTAAAAGCTTTGCATTTTTCAAAATATGCAAACACATTTGAAACAATCGCTAAAATAATTTTGAAAGTCCAAAGATAAACCTTTAAAAGCTACAGATGTTGACAGGTAGCGGTATTACCGAAACAAGTTCATCCAGTGTTGCCGAAAGTACTTCCATAGGAGTATTGTACTCCTTTCAGCCTCTCCGTACTCCCGTAATCCTTCTTTCACAACAGTACTCCTATTTTTTTAAAGACATAAATATCTTACACTTGCATGAAAGTGTAATGTCAACCTTAAGAAATTTAATTCACTTAAAATTTAAAGCAAATTTGCATTTAACAGAACTTTTATCCGTCAAACTGTCTTTAAAAAGGGAATTTCCCTCTTTCTAGTTTGTTTTTGTTTTTCGTTGGCTTCATGCAATTTTCAACTGTCAGTTCGGCATTTATTTTATTGTTACATGAGATTGTGGTTTTGTGATTCTGTTTTTTTTTTCACTCCATGAATTTTTATGCAAGGTTCAACTCAAAAATTCGAGTTGAAGGGATTTCCTTTATTTTTTTTTAGCAAATTTATTTAAGGTAAGAAGAAGGAAAGTAGGTTAATTTGTTACTCAACCAACAACACAAATAATGTTGGGCACCTGCAATTTTTTTTACTTTTTTTCCCATCACTCTAAAACAGCAATACAAATGTTGCGCACCTGCAAATAATGTTGCGTATTTATTTTTTTAAGCAGAATATGAATCATGTTTGTACAAGTATATTATCTATGCATATATAACTTATTGTATGTAGAAACACAACGTATTGTCGCGACGCAACATTTCCGGGAGGGAGATTTTTTTTTTTTTTTTTTTACTTCTGACAAAAATTCAAAAATTGTGTCGAAAAATTGTCGAAAGTTAAAGGAGGTTCAACTTAGAGGGATTCGACTGTATATATATATTTTTTTTTTTTTTTCTAAGTAAAGTTTAAAAAAATGCTGTTCCCACATTTATTTTTAAAGCTAAAATAATTATTTTTTGGCTGCGGTACTCCCTTATAATATTTCCCTCCACATACACATATCAAGTGATTTCAAATCCAATTCCGCTCTAGTTGAACATACTCGTAGGATGACAGCAAAAGGAGCTCCACACCACAATTAGGAAAATCGCAGCTTTCATAGAAACGGTTCCATGATTCATAAATATTGAATACAAGCACACAGGAAAATTTAAGTCTTAACTGAAGAGTTAAAAATTACTAGAGGTGCCGGTGCCGGCGCTGAAGTATTCTACGACTCGTAGTTATGATCCTTGTAAAAAAAAATGCTACTGCATAAATCGCGCGTTGGACTTACAAATTGCGTCCAATTGCGTCCTAAGTATGAGGTTATATCTAATACGAGACACGCAAAAACAAAAAAAACGTAAAACCATAATTGGATAATATTGCAATAAGTTATTGTCACAGCGAATACGGCGTATATCAGAAAAAATATGGTCACCATGTACATATAAAACCCACTTCCAGGTAAACCACCTAATTCACAAATGCACAACAGATTTATTTATTTCATTGAGTTATTATAATACCATTATGGACATACGGAGATTGTCGAAAATACCACCTCAGTGTGACAGTCAAACAGTCAAAGCCAACGAGCATCACCATTCTTTGTAGACACATTATTATTATTTTTTTATTTTTTTTTTGTATGAACGATAAAACCCACAAAGGTCACACCATTATGCACACCCACTCATTAAACAAAATTTTTGCACAAAATACGCAATTGCTTGTGGTAGTTATTTTTGTCGGATGTCGCAATTTAAACGAGCTTGATTAAGTCTTGCTGCTGGAATATTTGAAATCCTTAAAGTGAAAGCTCAGTTCAGCTACATAGGTACCTTTGAGGAGACACCATTAAGGGTTGGGCAAGTGCGATTTGAGAAGCCCTAAGGGGCGCAACAGGCACAGTTTACAAGTAGGCGGGTCTAGGAATTTTGCAATGCAGCATGTTACGATCGATCAATGCCCTGTCTTTGTGATTTTGCCAAAGACTCATTAATGAGGTTAAGATTTTGTTGTGTTCTGTCCCACTTCATCCATGCAGTACTCGACTTCACAACATGCATCAATGCTTCAGTGCACAGGAGGTGCTATTGAGCTAAATGCACTTATACTGCAATGTTAGAAGTCTGGATTGGGAAATATTATGCTATAGTTGATCCAAAGTCTTCACTAATGCTGCTAACACTGACAGTTGATCTTGACTGCATCTATGATAAAGGCAATTAGCAGTGTTGCGGTACAATGTTGGTTGTTGGTACAATAATTATCGTTTATATTGCAAGTCGAGATGCAAGCCGATTAAGGACTTCTGAAGCAGCTGCACGTAACTAATTAAGTTAACGAAGGTCGAGTCATGACGATTTGAAAGCAGTTCTTGGTATACAAATCTATGTTAAGGGAAATCAATTTGACACAGTGGTGACTACGTCTGCAGACAACATCACATTTTTGAGACATATTCAGATGATTTCTGCTCCCAGGCTATATTTTATATTTAATTATTCGAAATGTGCACCAACATTTAGCTATACAAATTCGCAACCTAATGTTAAACAAAAATTTAACTTTTGGTGTTCGTAAGTGTCATATAACTCCGAAAAGGAATCGAGATTTTGTAAAGTCCCTCTCGGCGTTAAAAAGTTATCCGCTCTCTAACACGAATTTATTAATACAATTTCGAAGCTAGTATATTTTATTTGTCCAAGACTAACAATGATCAGCGACATTGACCTAGAAGTGCAGGTGTGAATTGATAGATGGGACATGGTCACCAGGTCATGAAGAGGATAAGTAAGCAATTCAATTATCAAGTCTTAAAAACGTAGATGGCCTATGTGGGTGGAACTATGATTATTTACTAGCTAAATGCGATCAAGCCCGAAAGACTGAAGTGAAAACAAACTCAAATTAGGTAACTGTGGGGCATAATCGGAAGACGTCGGCCTTTCATCCAGTAGTTGGAAAAAAATTCATAGGAAGTGACATGGAACTGCAAAAATGTTCAGAGTTTTTTGTTCTTTAGTTCTAGGAAAACTTCTTCAACTGTTTTTGGTCTTGTCTGGTGAATGAAGGAGGAGATACAACGACGAACTGTACTGGGTGTACAACGACATCCACGTAGTCAAAAGAGTAATTGGTACTTTACTCTTTACAACTGAGGAATGAGCACCAATGCTCCGGCCTGGAAAATCTTGGAATCCACACCCGAGGGACGGCGCAGTAGAGGAAGACCGCGACTTAGGTGTCGCACGCAATTGGAAGGGGACCTTTACCATGCACGCGAAACTGAAGACAGCTGGCTAAAGATTGTGCTGGCTGGAGATGTTTGTTGGTTGAGGCAAAGGTCCGCCCTGGACTTTAGCGCCACCTTAAGTAAGTAAGTAAGACGACCAAAATGTCACCGAATTGTAGCCAAAAGTAAATTGTAAATGCATGTTGCTTTATCATTTAAGTCAGCGCAATACACGCAGAAGTTTATCTACTGATATATTATATTGTTACATTCAGGCTGGGATTCGAAAAGATAAAACACTATTCTGTTTAACTTTTCCAATAAAATCCAATTTACACTTTCTAGTTATTCACTTATTAAGTACCAAAACTTAAAACAAATTCTTAAATGACTCAAACCAATCCCTTAATTCACTGTATTAGTTTACACTTAATTATCTTAACAACCGATTACTATTTCGAAGTTTACCAATTACTGTTTAAAAATTACCTGTGTCTCCATCTTCTCAAACATGACCTTTTATATCCTCTCTGCCACCTATCGCGAATATTCCAACTATTCTGGATGGTTCTAGAATTAGATATAGTGGTTGTAGAATTTGAGTGTGGTGAGTTACACTTGACAGGTGACAGATGACATTGATATTTGAAAGATTCGAGATTCCAATTAGAATAATTGTAAGTGGAACTTGTTTGGTGACTAATTATTGGTTGCTTTCATTTCACCATTTTAGGTTCGGCACTTCATTCCACACCACAATATCATTCGCTTTTGGTCTATTAAGGACTATTAACATGAGTGCGAATTGCGAACTGCGAACACGCGAATATTCGCAGTTTCTGACACTTCATTCACATGAAAACTTTTTTTGGTCGCAGATGTCCGCGTATAAGTTTCATTTTTAAAGGTTAAGTTCGAAAGAATTTTTCATTCGTGGGTTTGTGGATCGCGACTGTTTTGTGTGGATGGTGAATAAGTGTGACAGTTTGCGACAAGAATTTTCAATTCGCGGGAAAATTGCTTTAATTGTTAATTAAGCTGTTTAAATCAATTGGGATTCATGTTTTTTTTTTAGATTAGGTGTTAGATTAATTAAATATAATGGTTTTTTTTTTTTTTTTTTTTTTATATACTTCTCCCGGGAAAGGCGAACCTATAACGCTTCAACAGCGCCCCGAGATGCCTGCAGATGTATGTTTGTTCTGCACTTAAATTGCTGCAAATTGTAGTCTTCTGGAAATATATCCCAGGAAGCGAGTTCCAAAGTTTGCTTGTCCTGTAACAGAAGGAGTTTTTGAAAGTTGATGTCCTCGCGGTTGTCAAGTGTACTGTATGGTCATGAGCATTAGCAGCCTGTCTTGTTGGGCGCCCAAAAGTTGCATTTCGAGGGATAATGTCTTTGAGTTCCTCAGAACATCTACCATGGAAGTACCTATAGAACAAGCATAGGTCAGCGACTTGTCTTCTGTGCACCAACGGTTGTAGATTCGATGTGAGTGTAGGGTCTCCAATGAGACGAACTGCTCGTCTCTGTATGCTATCAAGCAGGTTAAGTGAATGTTTTGGGGTTTGGGGCCGAGCTCCATATATGGGAACAATATTCCAAGCCTGGTCTTACCTGTGCTTTGTAGAGAAGGAGAAGTTGCTCGGGGCTAAAGTACCTCTTTGCTCTAAATAGGTAGCTCAACTTTGCGGACGCCGATTTAGCGATAAAGGATATGTGGTTCTGCCATGTGATTCCTGAATTGACTGTGACTCCTAGAAGGTGCATAGAGTCCTTGTGATGGATTGGATGGTCATCCATTTGGATCTGAGGAACTGTTGATGCATTTTTTCTGGAAAATGTTGTGAGCTGTGTCTTGTTTGCATTAAATACAACCAAATTGTCCTTTCCCCACTTCAAGATTTTGTCCAGATCATCATTTAGAGAATTAATTTGTTCACATCTCTGACTGTGTGATGTAGCCGTATTCACAGGCCCATTGTTCGAGATGGAGGATATAAGAGTGCTGTCATCTGCAAAGCTGTAGATATTATTATTTGTCGATCCAAGCAAATCGTTGATGTGGAGAAGAAATAGAGTTGGAGAAAGAATAGATCCTTGGGGCACTCCTGCATTTATAGCAAACGAATTGGATGACACACCATCCAGAACAACTTGGATCGATCTTCCCAGAAGAAAATTTCGCATCCATCCGCAGAGTTGTTGTGGTAATCCGTAAGACGCTAACTTGCCTAATAGGGCTCTATGCCAGACTCGGTCAAATGCCTTTGATATGTCCAAGGCTACGGCTCTGGATTCGCCGTGTTGTTCAATTGATTGTGTCCATAAGTGCGTTACGTAGCTTAGCAGGTCACCAGTGGAACGACGGCTCCGAAATCCGTATTGCCTGTCGCTTATTAATCGATGGCCTTCTAGATATTTGATAATTTCGACATTTATTGCCCTTTCCATTACTTTAGAGAGCATTGAAAGTAACGCTATTGGACGATAGTTTTGTGGCAGACATTTCTTCCCTTTCTTTGGGATAGGTTGAATGCGAGCGGTCTTCCAGCAAGAAGGAAACGTCTTCTGGGAGTACGACATGCTCAACAGCTTACACAGTACAGGTGCAAGTTCTGGTGCACAGTTCTTGAGTACTATAGCCGGGATTCCATCGGGTCCCGTTGCCTTATTGCAATCGAGTTCTTTAAGGATGCGTTGAATTATTCGAGGCCGAAATTTCACTTCTGCCATCGATGATTGTATCCTCGGGATATTTGGTGGCTCTAGCTGTGCAGAATCTAGGGTGGAATTTTTTGAAAACATGCTAGCGAAAAGATCTGCCTTTTCTTTAGGTGTTGTTGCTAGCGTGCCGTCTTCTTTTACTAGAGTTGGAAAAGAAGAGCAACTAAATTTATTACTAATTGCCTTTGCCATGGACCAGAATGCGCGTGAGCCGCTAGGACATCCAATCACTTTGTTAGTGATTCTTTCGCTGTAAGTTGTCTTCGCCGATTCAATAATTAGGTTGCATCTATTTCGAAGAATTGTAAATTCAGATCTTTTTAGTTCTGAAGGGTTTGACCGCCATTCACGGAAAGCCTTGTTTTTCGCTGCGGTAGCTCGCTTGCATTCTTTGTTAAACCACGGTTTATTTGAAGCTAATTTTTTGATGCAATGTGGAATATAAAGTTCCATACTGAGTAAAATAATTTCGGTTACGGCTTCTGCGCACATATTGACATCAGTTTCTCTAAAGCACATATCAGCCCAAACAAATAGCAATTTTTAATTCATAAATACAGTAAAACTGATTTGTTCGCAATTCGCCTATTCGTAGGTAATTCGCTCTCATGTGAATAGTCCTTTATTCATAAAAATCAGTTTGGAAATAACGACTTAATCTCCGACATCAGTTTCAAATGTGTAGAAGAATTTTTTTTTGGACTTAGTACTGGGGGAGCACAATTTTAAATTTGCTGAAAATTTTAAAATTTACTTGTCGACCTGTCGCCTATTTCACAAAAAAAAATTTACAATTTCCTATTTCAAAATTAACGAATCTTTCTAACCACATTATCCAAACACTTCCTTCTGCTCGACGAACCACCAATTTCAGGTGTAGGTGTCGCCGGCCACTACATCAGCCCAAATGTCATAAATGTCATTCCGCATTTTGACATTAAAGAAACATTTTATATTTCGGTGGATGGTTATGCTTATGTGTGATGTTTACGTTTTGTAACTTCTTTCTTACCTACATCAATAAATAAATATCAAAATCGTTAAACAATGTTGAAACAACATATTCTGATAGAATTAAAACAATTTATTGCGGCTGTAACCAGCCATCGTGGTAATCCGAAAAACATCAATGCACCACATTTGGTGCGAACTAGTTTACACCTTCTCGAGGATTTGCCTGCGTCGCGCGAAATTGTCTTCGAGTACTTCTCACTTGTATTCGATGTTGCTGTGGGTAGTTTTGTGGCCACTGCGGGAAGTGACACCAAGAACCCTGCGCCACAAGATGATGAGTCGTTTGCAGATATCCAAGAAGCGCTCGAAAATCTGGTAAATAAAGGTCCACCCGCCTGGGGTCCATTAATTGCTTCGTGGAGTCTCGACTTGGTGGGTAAACTCTCTGACAAATATTCACACAAACGAAAAATGAGCATTGGAGCTTCGTGCAATTTTTGGTTGAACTGCAGTGCAATGAAAGGACTGCTCAGTTTGATTAGCTCATGCTTTAGGAAGCTGTCAAACGCCGAGGCAGAGTCCTGTGTAGAAACGTTACTCGGTGGGGATGCACAGTCATGTTAGAGGTTTAATTGTTTAACTGTCGGTTTAGCTTCTTTTCAGAGATATTCCCTTACATTTGACTGGGTTGTGGCACGACTAGGAGGATGTTTCCCGCTGAAAATCATCTCACAAATTCTACAATGTGGCTTGAAACGATTTTCGGAAGATTTTCGTTGTCGCTTCGATTCGGAGATCGGTATTCTCGACTATTTAGCATATGCCCATGAGAAGGAGCTTATGCACGCCATCCGTGAATTGCTGGAGGATGGCTTTTCGCCAAAGAAATCAATGCACGTGCACATAATTCCGTTCCTTACACAAATCTCTCACTTTTCAGAGTCTCTTTTGCAGTGCATGGTCACCGTTTTTCTGGATATGTGTAAGTATATGTCAATATAGCCACGATGATGTTCATATACAAAGATACCTTTAGACAATGAGACATTGCTTGAAGCAATCCTCCGTCAAACACCTGTTTGGATGACAAATAAGAACTTCTTGGACATGCAGCCGTCATTCAATAGTCTAGCTCTTAATCTCAAGAAGAATGGTTCGAAACTCCTGATGACTGTTGCAAAAATGTCCGAGCAGTATACATGGTGTCAAGATTTCTTGGAGCACAACCTTCAGGAAATGGAACAGGTTATTCTGATGAATTCACGTTGTCCACTGCTGACTGATCTTGGTACAGATGCGTCAAAGTTTCTGCTGTGGAAAGCTTGCCTGAGTACGAATATGATTGAACAGCAGACTGCTGTGCGGTTGCTTTTGCTTGTTTGTAAGTCACCCCGCGTATGTGGGTAATTCGGGGATAATTCGAGGAGACTATTTTTGTTTACATGCAGCTACTCAACATTCGCATATCTACCATCAGACGATATCAGAGCTGCTGAGGAAGTCGTACACCATCAGAAAAGCTGGCATCGGGTCTATAATACGCATCATTGGAGGTCAAAATGGTGTTGTAGAGTTTCCCGGAATCAGGCCGGGTATACAAATGGTCCTTGAGGAGATTTTGTTGAAGTTGCAGTTTCACGAGAAGGAAAAACAGATACAAGCTTTGAACACGTTCCAAAATTTAGTTGCGTTGGCAAAGTAAGTACACAGTTCGTCTTCTTGTGGTTGTAAAGAGTTTTAGTTGTTCTTGCTCGTAGGATGATCAGTAAGACATATTGCTCATCCATTCCTCTCTTCTGGCTGTGAACTTGCATCTTCTTTTACCAAATGGTCATGTAACATCTGCTGTCATATTTTTGAAGGAATGTCGATTCGCTACTTTGCCAGCACGTCCCTTTAGTACGATGTGTTTAAGACGCTACTTCCACAGTTGTCGGATTTTATTGCCGCCCCTTGTTTTGAAGAAAAATAAATTTCTTTACAGATTGGAGAAAAAGAACATCGTGACCTATTTGAAGCAGCAAAGTATAGTAAACACGCTCAACGAATGCCTCTCCAAGGTGATGCAGGTCCTCGATTGTGCACTCACAAAACTTATAATGGAAATGGAGGATTCAGTGCGTCAAGAACACAGAAGCAACAACGGCAATCCAAATACTGGCCAAACCACAAAACGAGCAAAGACCCATCATCCCATTGACAAAATGGAAACAGACGATGTGATTACGGTTCCCAAGCAAAGCGATCACGCGGTATTGGCTCACATCATAGTGGACCTGCTAAACTCCATAGACGCCGGTTCTAAGCTCAATGTTATGAGTACGGCGGAGGTTCTGAAGCTGTCCAGTTTAACTGTGCGGTACTTCTTCTGGAGTCTGACGGAGAAAAGTGAGTTTTATCGAGACGGACATAAACAAAGCTGACTTCACTTTCTTTTAGGTCCGACTGTACGCTCTACAGCTGTAAATCGCGCCTTCAATCTCTTCCAGCGGCAGTGTAGTGCACGAAAATCGGCACGGTCGATTTGCCTCAGAGAATTAGTTGAAGGAGCATTGTTTTTCTATGGCTACCTGTTTGGAGCGTATGAGGAACCGGAAGTCGAAGAGTCGGCAATTCCCGAAAGTGAAATGTTAATATTTGCCAATCAAAAGCAATGCGTTGGACCAAATGCAAACCGCACAGTTCTCCATGCAGGAGTGATTGGTAGAGGCCTTCGACCAGAGAATACACATGCAAAACTAATGGAACCAGATTCGGAGCTGCAGGCGCTCTTGTTGAAGGCTATTGACTCCTGCTGCAATGATTTTGTAGGTCGAACCGTATACTCCATGCTGCAGGAATGCGATATTAATTGTGTTCTTTTAGGAAAAGCCCAACCAGGTGGAAGGCTATTCAATGGTGTCTCTGCTTCTGGTTGAAATGGTGTCCACCGATGTAATGTACAATGGGCTACCTTTCCCCGATGAAGAGTTCACTAAAGTCACCATGGAACGAGACTTGCGGATTCGTCGAGCGTTCATATCATCGCCAATCCTGTGGGCGTTATTGGGTTTAATATCTACACACAGGCCAGCACTGTGTTTCTCATCTGTGCTGCTGCGTGCGCTATGTGCAACGTGCCTACATCAGTGGAGAGCAAAAAATGGTAAGCAAACTAGTTTGCTGCGACTTGCGAACTTGATGATGTGTTGCTTTGAATTTAGTTAACAGGTTCCAGCAAATTGACAAGAACGAGGAACTCATGCAATGCACAACCAAATTGCTCCAAATATTGGCTATGGGACAACTGCTTCCGCCGCCGCTGGCCAGTTTGCACATGATTGTGGAGTATTTCGATCCACCGGAGGTACGATAACTTTCGAGCAAATGTATGAAGGTTTTTTTTTTTCATGTTTGATTTGAATTAGATTGCTCTCATCCTGAAAGAGTGCATATGGAGCTATTTGAAGGACAATGTACCATCGCCCGCGCTATTTACCTGCGACAACAATGCGCTTCATTGGCGCAATGCAAACACATCCAAAATCCCACCACAATATGTTGATATTCTACGCAATATTATGCAGAAGAAACTGCCAAAGTTGGGGGCACACTATCATCAGATGTTTCACATGGGAGAGATTGATAATCCGCCACCAGAAACGGTCGAGCAATAATTTAGTAAAGTAAGCTAAATGCAAATAAATGGAAAAAAATATAAATGCGTCTCTGAATACTTTTTACTTGGGATTGCGTCAAGGTCCGAAATAATCATGCTTATTTTGACATTCGAAGGAATAGCCAATTCTAACGAATGTCTCTATTCGAATGAACTTTGTGTATTCTGATAGACATGCGTTCGAATTGGCTATTCGTTCGAATGTTAAAATAAGCATGAATAGCTCGTCTTTTTATTGACGAACTAAGTTGAGATCTAAGTCTGAACTACGCCATGTTTTAGGGATTCTATATGCATCATCGAAACCTTAACATAATACAGCCAAAAGCACAGCCGCAGCGCTGTGTTCTAACTCGTAATAAGTACATCCTTAGTTTGGTAAAAAACATTACGGTTCACCAATTGGGATTTAGACACCGATACTAGTGCGTAACTGCCTTAAACTGGATGATTGTAGATTTGATGAAAAAAGGTGATTGTAACTGTATTTTTGGATTGCAAGCGGGCTTTTGGTGGTTGGGTGCTGTATGAATAGGGTAGGCACTGATTGGCGTCAACTTGACTCCTTTTGCCCAAGGAGTTACAGAAAGGGCCTGGTCCTCCAGGTTGGGGGTTGTGCGTGGGGTTAACTACCCTACCACGGAAAAAAAGCACTGTTGCGAAGCAACCAAAAGCCTCGGATAAGGACGGATTCACTGTTGACGACCCTGCAAAACGAAAAAAGGACAATGACGTTCGGATCTGCACGTGGAATGTTCGAACTCTGAACAGACCGCGTGCAGCCGAACAACTAGCGGAGGCCCTAGACTGCTACAAAGCAGGTATCACCGCCATCCAGGAAGTGCGGTGGGATGGGCCGGGCAAAAGGAGGATGAAAAACTGTGACATTTACTACGGTGACTGCTACAGAGAACAAAAGCAGCGTCTATTTGGATGCGGATTTGTTGTAAGCGGCAGACTTAGGCAAGAAGTCTTGAGCTTTCGACACGTTAGTGAACGCCTTACAATTATCCGCATCAAGGCTAAATTCGCCAACATCAGCCTGATATGCGCTCACGCCCCCACAGAAGATAAAGACGATGCTACCAAAGAATGTTTCTACGAGCTCCTCGACAAAACATATGAGCAATGTCCTAAGCATGACGTTAAAATCGTCTTGGGTGATTTTAACGCCAAAATAGGAAAGGAGGACATCTTTGGTAGCACAATCGGAAAACACAGCCTACACGACACCACGTCTGGAAACGGACTTAGGCTGATTGATTTTGCTGCGGGACGTAATGTTACCATAGCTAGCTCACGGTTTCCTCACCTCAATATACACAAAGGAACATGGCGGTCACCTGATCATCAAACCGTCAACCAAATTGATCACGTTGCGATCGACGCAAGGCACTCCTCCAGTATTCTAGATGTCCGAACTTTCCGAGCGGCCAACATAGACTCGGACCACTACCTTGTTGTAGCCAAGGTACGGATGCGGATATCCAAGACGCCACAACAACGAGAAAATACTGTGAGGAGATTTAACGTTGGACGACTACAAACGCAACAAACCGCCAGAACCTTTGCCGATCGCGTATCCCTCAACCTCTCGAGAAGTCCTATGCTGCCAGCATCAAGTGCCGAAGACCAGTGGCGCCGATGCCAAGAAGCCATCAAAAACGCCGCAACTGATGTGCTCGGTTTCAACAGCCCACCCCCCCGAAACCCCTGGTTTGACGAAGAGTGCCGGCAAGCACATGCAGCAAAACAAAGTGCCTACGAAGCGTCGCTGCATAGAAGGACGAGAGCAGCTCGTCAGCTCTACGAGCAAAAAAGGAGGGAAGAACATCGGCTTCTCCGGAGAAAAAAGAGAGAGCATGAGAAGCGCGCGATCGAGGATATAGAGAGGTGTTACTCCAGGAACAATGTTCGGAAGTTTTACCAAAAGGTAAAAAGAACGTTTCATGCCAACAAGACCCGAACGGAGACCTGTAGAGACGAACAAGGAAACCTTGTAGTAGAGTCACAGTCGGTGCTGAGGACATGGAAAAACCATTTCTGCAGACTGTAAAACGGCGAAGACGACACAAATTCCGCTGTTAGGCAGAACGATCCATTCAACCTGGACGATGACAGCCAAGATTTCCGTCCACCTGACCAAAATGAAGTGAGGATAGCAATATCTAAGCTTAAATCCAACAAGGCTGCTGGTCCAGACGGCTTACCTGCCGAGCTCTTCAAGGCAGCCGGAGATGACTTGGTAGAGTGCATACACCAACTCATCTCCAAGATTTGGTTAGAGGAAAGTATGCCTGATGAATGGAACCTCAGCATTGTTTGCCCGATCCACAAGAAGGGAGACCCTCTAAACTGCGCCAACTACAGAGGCATCAGTCTCCTGAACACTGCGTATAAGATCATGTCTGCTGTATTGTGTGAACGCCTGAAACCATTCGTCAACGATCTGATAGGTCCCTATCAGTGCGGTTTTAGGCCCGGTAAGTCCACGACCGATCAAATATTCACACTACGGCAGATCCTGGAAAAAACCCAAGAATACCAGATCGATACTCACCATCTTTTTATCGATTTTAAGGCCGCATATGACAGCGTTTATAGAGACGAGCTATACAGAGCCATGTCTAGTTTTGGCATCCCTGCCAAACTTGTCAGATTGTGCAGAATGACGATGGAGAACGCTCGCTGCTCCGTAAAGGTCGGAAACAATCTCACCGAGACCTTTGATGTCAAAAAAGGATTTAGACAAGGTGATGCGCTGTCATGTGACTTCTTCAACATCATTCTTGAGAAGATTGTGCGAAACTCACAAGCCAACACCAGAGGCACAATTTTCTATAAGTCTGTGCAACTGCTTGCATACGCTGACGACATTGACATTGTTGGTACAACACAGCGAGCTGTCACTGGTGCGTTTGCAAGTATTAGTACAGAAGCGGCAAAAATGGGTTTAGTGGTGAATGAGGGTAAAACAAAATATATGCTGTCAACAAGAAGGGACACACGACATCGACGAATCGGGCAGAACGTCACGATAGACAGCTATAACTTTGAGGTAGTTAGGGACTTTGTCTACCTCGGCTCCGCTATAAACTCTGATAACGACATCACATCAGAAATCAAACGAAGAATCACACTTGCCAACCGCTGTTTCTTTGGCCTAAGACGGCAATTGATTAGTAAGGCCTTGTCAAGAAGCACTAAGGAGATTCTATATAAATCTCTCATCATCCCTGTCCTGCTCTATGGCGCAGAAGCATGGACCCTAGCAAAAACGGATGAGGATCTTCTTGGTCGCTTCGAACGCAAAATTCTTCGAGTGATTTTTGTTCCCGTTTGCGTTGACGGGATTTGGAGGAGAAGATTTAACAGCGAACTCTACGAGCTGTACAGCGACATCGACCTAGTCAGAAAAGTACGCATCAGTCGTCTAAGATGGCTGGGACATGTAGAGCGAATGGACACCAACGCTCCGGCCCGAAGAGTCTTCGATTCTAACCCGGAGGGACAACGCAGTAGAGGAAGACCTCGCCTTAGGTGGCGCGCGCAAGTGGAAGGGGACCTCAACCAACTTGGAGTGCGGAACTGGAGGCAGTTAGCCAAAGATCGCGCTAACTGGAGAGGCGTATTGGTTGAGGCCCAGGTCCACCCCGGACTGTAGCGCCACCTAAGTAAGTAAGTAAGTAAGCGGGCTTTTGAGACGGTAGATAGTGAAATCTTCGTAAAAAAAAAAACTAATTAAGTACGGACTGAAACGAGCTTCAATATTTTAAATCCTATTAAGACGGTCGTACAATGGTGTTTTGATTCAAATAGCTCTCTAAATTTATAGTCGGTCATACGCAGCGAACAGTGGTCAATAACGATATTGGTAATGCATGCGAAATGAGTGTGGGAGTGCCACAGGGCTCAGTATTGGGGGTACTCTTTTTTTTTATATACATTAACGATATCGACACAGTTGTAAAAATTAGTAAGTTGTGAATGTTTGCCAATGATGCGCTATTGGTTATAAAGGGTTATTCAATAAGAGGTGTTATTGTGAAAGGATATGGTCCTGTGAGCGTGCTCGTGGTGGCCATTTGGCTGATGTTGTTTTTCATTATTAGCGGCATACCTTCCTCTTTATTATGAAATAAACATCCGATCATTTATCTCAAACAATGACATTTTTCTTTGAATACCAAAATAACACCTCTTATAGGAAAACCCTTTGCATCGAAGTTTTCTTAAATAAAATAAATGATGATTTAAAAGCTTTCAGTAAAAATGGCTGAAAACTAATAAACTAAACTTGAATATTAGTAAAACAAAATGTTTTTTTTTTTTTTTTTGCTAGACTAAGAAACAAGAGCAGGCGCAGTGGCTGTGGCTTAGTGGTTAGTGTGTTGGACTACTAAACGAGGGGTCGAGGTTCGAATCCCGCAAAAACCCATATTCCAACTTAGAGTTTTCTCCAATGCGCCACCTCTCGCGAACGGCTGACAAACATTCGAGAGTAGATCTGTCTTAAAAGAGTTTCTCGATTAGCCGGACTCACACAAAATGAATAGTTGTGAGAAGGTAGGCCTAGGCTCCTTCCAGACCTGTTGCGCCAACTACTGTTTATTTATTTTTTAAGAACCAAGATCTCGATAAGGACTACAATACAAATCAGATAGCAGATAGCAGACCTAACTAACATGATTGCAAGAACTCCAGAATAAGGCAATGATGGTAATACTGAAATGCCATAGGTTAACCCACATCAGATATATGTTGGACAAACTAGGGTGGTTCAATCCACATCAACACCGGACATGAACACCCTGAGGTCAACCCTGACAACGATGCATACTACGAGTATGAATCCAAGAAGACAACCACAAATATATCTTACAAAATAATATTAATGAATTCAGTGGAAAGGAAATCAGTACAAATATTAACTAAATAAATAAATACAGTGCGACCTCAATAAAAGCAACTAATAGAAATTTGGGCAGTTGCTTTTATTGAGTTTGTTGCAATAATCGAGTCAAAAAATTGTAGGTGTCAAAAATGAGGTAACAAGAGGTCTGTTCCTTTACTTTTGTAGTAAGAATGGAAAATACTGTCAAAATAGCAGTGGTGGGGATAAATTCTCTCACAAAGAGAGACACTAATGAAAAAGTTAGGGAACGCTTTTGTAGTAATCTTCAAAAAATTGACGATACATAATTCAAATATTCAAAAAATGGTACGAAAAGTCGTTAAAATATTAGATAAACTCGAGGAATTTGTTAAATTACTAAGAAAATTAGTTATAGCATTTATTTTGAATTTTATTTTGATGAATTCGAGTAAGTGGAAGACTTTGTACTGATTGAACTACAAGCAATCGAAAAGAGGAAAAAACGACACTACATGACGAAGTACCTACATGGAGGAGATTGTTCCTTGCTCCAGCGAAGAAGAATTTCGTCGCCACTTTCGAAAGAATCTCGAGGAGAACATTCAATTTTACTTTGCCGCCTGTTGATACCATTTTAATACGCAAGAAATCAAAAAATAATCCACGCATATGCCAAATGGGACAACAAATTTCAAATCAGCTGTTATTTGTAAGGTGACTGACAGGTTTTTCACTTCCTACACCAAGAAATTTGTTGAGTAAAAATTCGTAAGATTCTCACTGGAGGGGTAATATCTTGCTCTCTCGATGACGCTCTCTTTTACGATTTTTTCGGGTTAAGAAACGGCATTGAGTAAAAATTCGTAAGAATTAGTAAGAATTCGTAAGATTTAAAAGTAAAGGAACAGACCTAAGTTAAACACCTCAGAATAGTAAAAAAAAAAAAGGGTCTTGCACTGGTAAAGAGACCAAAACTGATCATTTAATTCGCAGGTATTAGAAATAAAAAAATCAAATTTTAATTGTTCTTAAAAAATTGAGAAATTTTTAGGTCTGTTCCTTTACTTTTGTAGTAAGAATGGAAAAGACTGTCAAAATGGCAGTAGTGGGGATAAATTCTCTCACAGAGAGAGACGCTTACGAAAAAGTTAAGGAACGCTTTTGTAGTATGAATGAAAAATGACAGATACATAAATCAAATATTCAAAAAATTGTACGAAAAGTCGTTAAAATATCTGATAAACTAGAGGAATTTGTTAATTTACTAAGAAAATTAGTTCTATCATTTATTTTTAACTTTATTTTGATGAATCTGAGTATGTGGAAGAGTTTGTACTGATTGAACTACAAGCATTCGAGAAGAGGAAAAAGCGACACTGCATTATGATTTACATGGAAGAGATTGTACCTTGTTACAGTAAGGAAGAATTTCGACGCCAATATCGAAAAGAATCTTAAAGAGAACATTCAATTTTATTTTGCCGCCTGTTGAGACCATTTTAATAAGCAAGAAGCCAAAAAATAATCAACGCATATGCCAAATGGGACAACAAATTTCAAATCAGCTGTTAGTTGTAAGGTGACTGACAGCTTTTTCACTTCTTACACCAAGAAATTTGTTGAGTAAAAATTCGTAAGATTCTCAGTGGAGGGGTAATATCTTGCTCTCTCGATGACGCTCTCTTTTACGAATTTTTTGAGTTAAGGAACGGCATTGAGTAAAAATTCGTAAGAATTCGTAAGAATTAGTAAAAATTCGTAAGATTTAAAAGTAAAGGAACAGACCTTTTGATTGTGTCTTTTTGCACGCAGAATTCTTTTCCACAGCTGACTCTCGTATAAGTTTTGCAGAGCTTAAATGAAAAATATATCTACAAATAGCGAACGAAATAAGAGCTCATGAGCCAATAGTTGCTTTTATCGAGTCGCCTTTTTTTGAGAAGTTGCAATTACTGATGTGGTTTTCTATTGGGACCACCAGAAATCTTTTTCAGATCTCAGATTTTACTCTGCTCATGGAACGCTCAACGAGATTGATCTGCTTTTGTAAATGGATTAGTGCGTTAATTGACAACACTATCAGCTGTTCAAATGGCATTCGTTTTTGGCTAAATCACAAATGGATATCGCCCTCAAAAATGTTTTCCTTCTTGTAGATACAAATGAAGTATTATTGGTGGTTTGTAGTCTTCAGATGACGAGGGAGATAATGAAGATAATAATTCCTCCGAAATCGTATCCATAGCTATTAATATATTTTGTTATTTTGGTTTTCACGAAACTTTGCGCATTTGCCTCGAAATGAAACTTCTTAAACTGACGTTAAACAGCTGTGCAAAGTATATTGGTATGCGTAAATCTGAAAAAATATCGAGATCTGCGAAAAGTGATCCGAATCGAAAAAAAGATTGATTTTTCGTCCCAATGGAACGCAAAAAGTGATTTAGATCAAAAAAAAGATTGATTTTTTGTCTCAAATGGAAAACCACATGAGTCAACAATGGTAAGATTTAAGGTGTTGCCTTTATCGAGGAATTGCACGTATCGAGGGTTGCTTTTATTGAGGTCGCACTGTAAATAGAAGGTCCGGTTTAGACAGGGTTGGAGGCGTGGACATAACAATAATCGACGACTTTCTTGGATGGTTGTCTTCCATTCGCTTGATGTGACCGAACCAATGTAGACGACGTGCTTTGATATTTAAATCTTGGTACGGCTCAGAGTTAGCGGTTAAATACTTACCCTTCTCGCACGCAAGAATAAAAATCTCACTCATACTGCTTACCATTCACATCCAGGGCACTCATTCCGTAACTTTTCAGGCGATTATCGTCGAAACGATAGAACCCAAAACTAGCAACTGTAGTGTCCCGAAATACTGTAGAGAAATATTAAAATATGTTGTCTAGCAACATGATAATAAAATGTAAAAATGTATTAAAAATAAATAATAAAAAGATCACTTTATAAGTTGATACGATACGAATAAGACGTGTGTATTTTACGGACCATAACTAGATACGGATACTACAGCAACCAAGTTCTAAAATTACAAGTTCGACAGTTTAATCCAGTTCAGTTCCCACAAATGTAATGAAAGCTGATGACATTCAAAAAAATTCGAGCAGATTTTAACTTCTAATGGTGATTAAAGTTTCGAAAACGATATCGTTCAGACGATACATATTACTAAGCTTTTACTTTGATTAAATTAAACACTTTGTGAAATGTAACCTTCTGCAGAAAAGCCATTAAGGCTTCGCAGAAATTTATAAAAATTGTTAAGAATTCCTTGTTAAATAAAAGTTTAAAAATCTAAAAAAAAAATATACGGAATCTGCCCCCAGCATTCGACGACTTCAAGCATAATTTGGACGGTTTTTCATTTGGTATTTTTTGCTTTGCCGCACCGAAGAAGCAGCAGTTGTGTTGCAGACAAAAGATCCAAAAACATGTCAACTACACAAACAAAAGACAAAACACAACTCAAAAGCCATAGTCTCATATATATATATTTCTTTTATTGAATTTAACAATATTTTCCCCTTTGGGCTCTGGTTCCGGTTCTTTTTTTAAATTATTGTTTTGTACCCACTAACATGCATTTTTGTCTAAGTATTCCTTGGTTACAGATCGATCTGACCAGCAGTGATCTTAACATTTTTTGTTTTACACAGAACACAAGAATATTATTATTTTCTTAGAACCTCACTTGCTTGCAATAATAAACGTTATACATAGAGAGTAGAAAATTGAAATCCATGTATAGATGGTTCGAAATCTTTTATTCGCACAGTTAAAAGCGTTAAAGAAAATAGTACACGCATACGCACATAGAAAACGATTGCAACTAACCCAAAGACGGAATAATATTCAGAATATGTGTATCGAAATAAATGGCTAATGATGAAACTGAAAAGACGATGAAAGAGAATTACATGCGAGGATGTATGCGTCCGAGTATGTTTTTATTTTGTATTGTCGGTAGGAAAGTTCTGAAGTTTGTGACTCGTTGGAAGCAGAGCAAAAAAACAGAAAAAAAAAAAAAAAAAACACTTGACAATTCGCATTCGCAAACGAAAATTTAACTAATATTATTTGAATTTGATGACTCGTCCGGTTTTTTTTTTTTTTTCTTTCTGTTTTGTGGTGAAGGTAAACAAAATTATTAAATAACAAATAGCTAGCAAACGATAAATACTACTAGTATGAAGGGAACGAAAAGCAACCGTTTCAAGATGGCCGACAGTGGGTAAGTTTCCGAACGGACATACACGATGTTAGCTTCTTCGCTCTCCGCTTGAGTGATGACGCCGACGAAGAATGATGCTTTTTATTCTCCTTAAGACTGTTGGATGAAGCAGCTGCTGCTGCTCCAACCGATGAAATAGTTGGATTCGATGCGGAGGCGGTATTCTTTTGGGCTTTTATTTCAGCAGCGGCGGCAGCTGCCTGGCGGGCAAGCTCCTCTGAAAAGAATCAAAGTTCCGACTTGATTAAACTTGAATTGACAATGGTTGGACTGATGGCGAAGCTTATGTACTTACGATTCAGATCGTGTTCGGTAAAGTAGTTCTGTTCCTGGTCGTATTCGGCCTCATAGTGGAAAGCGTCTAAGTAAGGCAGAACTGTGGAGCGACGATATTTGTCGTTCTTAAGTGGTGGAATGGGAATTGGTGGTCCCTTCTCCTCGGGGGCTGAAATGAACCAACTAGGGTGGACACAGAAGCGGTATTAGAAGATATAGTTCAGTGCGGTAAGTACTTACGGTTCATATCGAATTTGTTGAATTGTATAACGTTTGTCTGGATCAGATTGCAGCATCCCTAAAACTAGTTTGGCCAATTTGTCGTCCAATTGATAGAGCCAATCTGGTGCTTCCCATTGTCCTCGTCCAATATTTTCTAATAGCCTGTAAATGTTGTCCCCCTCGAATGGATAGAGTCCAGTCGTTATGTTGTATCTGGAAATGAAAAAGAAATCATTTACAGTTAGTTAGGGTCATCGGGACAACAGCAATTTATCGTTATTTATCTTTTTGACTGTATTGGTCAAGAAAAGTGGTAAAAGGAGGAGCTGGAGTTGTCCTCCCACTTATAACACTACAGCAAGGACCATCTGCCGATCGAGATTTAGTGACAAATGAATACCGGTATCCGGTATCAATTGGATCAAACGCAAAAATAAACTTACAATGTCACTCCACTGCTCCATATGTCCACCTTTGAGCCCGAGAATGACTCCTGTCCGTTGGCAATCTCTGGCGGTTGAAAAGCCGGTGATCCCTGCCCGGTTGTGCATGTGTCATCATCGGCGAACGTCTCCAATTGCTCTGCAACTCCGAAATCGGATATCTTAAGCGTCTGATCGAGGGTAAGCAGCAAGTTTCCCGGCTTAATGTCTTTGTGAATGACCCGACAACCATGCATGTACTCCAGGCCATTTATCAGTTGGCGAAAGTATCCGTGCGCTTGATGTAGAGGTAGTTTCTTTTCCGGTGCGTGGTCTAGCATCTCCTGCAAAACAAACCACAATACATACTATCATCCGGCCAAACGATGTGCTAATAGTAACTTACCTGCAGTCCACCAACGCAGTACTCCATGATTAGGTACATTTTTTGCTTTTCTTCATTGTACAACACGTCCAGCAGTTCAATCACATTTTTGTGCTTTAGGTTCTTCAGCAGCTGTATTTCACGCTGAACATTCTGCTCTCCATTTGGAATTCGTCGTAGTTTTCGTTTAGTTAGAATTTTTACTGCTCTGCGACTGAGGTTTTCCGAGTCTAGCACCTCCTTCACTTTTCCATAGGATCCCTCGCCCAGCACATCGCCCATTACATACTTGCCCACCATTTTAATGTTCTTCTTTTTGGGCTGATAGATGATCTCAGTGCTATCCACCCGATTGAAGAACAACTGCCCTACATCCAGATCCAAGTTGTCAATCTCTTCGTTATCCAACCAAGTGACTTGATTTTGTGCGTCATTCCACATCGGCCTCTGGCCGGCTGCACCACCATTAACTGCATCTAGTTCATCTTCACTGGTGTCACGGTGAAAGTTCTCGTTCAACAGCAAAACGTTGACATCATCGTCATCGCCTGTTCGCAATGGCGTACAATAACTTTTGGAAGCCCCTGCGACGGCTGTGTGATTTGTCGTCGACGCTGGAGGGTTTACTTGCGATTTAACGTCCATTGCATTGATAGTTGTGACTGTCATTGGAGGTTTTCGCACTGCGAATTAGTTGCACACGAAATTCGTTTGAACTTTTCGAGGGAAATCTATGGAAAAACTTTTCCTTCCACTTTTATTTGCTTTCAAGTCTTCTTCTGTGCACCCAAAATTCTTTGCGTTCCCCCGACCGGGTTTTTCGGTACACGATTTTCAAGTTTTATTTCATAATCTCGACGGGGAGCACTTTTTTTTTTACGATTGTGGCTTATGATTCCCAATTGTAAATCATTTCGTTCGATGGATGAATTTATTATGCAAATATTGGCTTATTCAAGTCGATGAAGGTTGAGGTGGCGCGGCCAAGAAACTCAAACAGTGCAGCAAATATAGTTTTGCGTTTTATTAACTTTGAGAGAAATTATTTATTGTATCAGTTTTCTTTTGTTGTTGTATTTCGATGATCTTTTCTTACGTCTTCATGCAATTTTTTCTAATTTAAAATGTTTTAGAGGGGTTATCCCGATGAATGGAAAAATGAGCGAATAGTATAGAAAAGGAAACGTCAAAAATTGAAATTAGAAAGAGAAGTTGTTTTGTTGTCGTAAAAAATCAAGTGAAATGAGAGAGAGCAAAACAAAGTTTCTGATTGGTATGTGTATAGTTGAAAGAGATGATGAATACCTATAAAGAGAACTTATATTTTTTATTTAGCTGATGCATGAAGTTGGTTATGGTTAATTAGCCGGAAGTGGATATCCAATGTAAGTAGCCGTTTTTTTTTAAATACTAATCGGAGGTATTGAGCCTTTTTGTTAATAATCGTTTTTATTTTACTCATATGCTCTATAATATAGATCTTTGGATTAAATGGCTCACGAAAACAGTTGGATCTCGTACTATTGTTGTAACCTTTGAAATTCAACTACCTTTATTGATCATTATTTATTCATCTGCGCAGAATAAATAAAAGTAGATATTGCTATTTTATTTGGACTAATGTATACTATTGGTATTGCTAACATAACTATTATCAGTCAAATTTAATTTTTTGAATTATATATGGGACGGAATTATGACGCGGGAAAGATTTCTGTAGATTTCGATATGAATGTTGTTAGCAGAAAAGCCAAGTGTACTTCTACATAAACAAAAATGTTTTTACAAATTCTATTATCGAGTCAGTAAGGTAACACAGTGTTTTTTTGCAGCCAATCATTTTTACAGGTGCATATTTGGGGAAGTGTTTCTTCTCACGCATTTGAGAACGATTTTTGGTAAGTTAAAGTGCAGATTACTAACCCTTTAGTGCATATTGTAGCATATCTGCATCATACTCTTGAAAACGCCCTTTTAGGAAAGTTATAATAGATATGTTTTCGATGCCCCTGGGCATGGAAAACATTATCAATATTTGAAACCTTATTCTCGAATTTGAAAACATTTTGGATGAAATTAATATAATAAGAAACTATTGGAAACCAAATCTATTTCGGCAACGAAGTCGATTAACACTTCGGATGGATGTTTGCGCCTTTGACATCCATAAATCCACGGATAGTCGAGCAGCTATAAACGCTCTTAGCTCACCCACCATTGACTCCAAATCAGTCTTTCAATGCTTCAATAACCTCCAAATACTGAGGACTGAGGGTATTGAACCACCAGAAACAAAACTAAAGTATGGTGGATTCATGCGGCCATAGTGAAATTGAAGGAAACGGAAAAGCTGACGAACTGACCATAAGAGATTCGGAAACATCTTTCACAGGATCTGAACTCTACTGCGCGATCTCAAAATCAGCGGCAGACCTTGGTATAAAATGCTGGGAACGCAATAACTGTATTTAACATTGTGAGAGCATCGCAGGCCTATGGCAGGACAAAACGGTTATTAAACCTTTCAAAGATAATGCCAATAAAAAGATTCTAGATCTACGTAGGCACGATCTCAAAAATCTGGTTGGCTACCTAACAGGGCACCATGGTTTGCGATATCACCTAAACAAAATACATGTAGCCGCCTATGTCTTGAAGAGGACGAAAGAACTGAGCATATCTTATATGAATGCTCAGCCCTTTGTGGTACTAGAAGGAATTTATTCTTCAGGGAAATAATAAGTCCAGAAAAAATAAAGATATCCTCTGCTGAAAGTGTCATCAACTGTATTAGGAAAGCAGAAACTCTAGTAGCCTGAACAAATATTTTTAAGCTACTATTTTTATGAAAAAAAAAAAAAAAAAAATTGCTTTGGATGTTTAGATTTACATAAGCCACAAAAATTGTTTATAGCTACTGTAGGTACATGGGAATTAAAAATAGTAAATTGAATGGTTGGCGCAGCAGGTCTGTATAAAACCATAGTCTAGTTCAGGGCCCGACCTAGCTATTTCGCCGCTCTGGGCAATAATAGTTTTTGCCGCCCTTAAGCCGCGGTTGTAAGTCATAACTTACAAACAGTTACAAAAAGAAAAAAGGTTATAGGTAAACCAACTAAAAAAAACATGTGGTTAAGATTAATATAACATAAACGGCGCAGGGACATAAGTCCCGGGACATAAGTCCCAATTTTTATTTTGGGACTTATAACCAACCCACTTGAGTGAGACATAAATCCAAAATTCGATTTGGGACTTATGTCCCACACTATCGGGACAAATGTCCCAAACAAAAATGTTGGGCCTTATGTCCCACCCAACAACTTTTTATTTTCCCAGAAGAAAGTCAAACGCATTACCTAAAATTACACAAAAAAAAAACAATAAGTTTACTAACAATTTGTGGAACACAATGCAGGCATTTCAGTAATTGGTTTCTTAGTTAGTCCAGTTTTTAATATTATAAGCTACTTTCGGGGAAATGGAAAGTGAGACTAGTTATAATCACTGCAAATGTAATGTAGGGGCTCAGACTTTGCATCGCGCGAAAACAAAAACTTATAAAATTTAAGGTTTTTATTTTCTCAAATTCTCAAAACCTAAAATTTTATAAGCTTTTTTAGCACCTTGGTCTAAATCTGCAATACTTACAGTACATCAAACAAGTTTTAAATAACATTTAAAAATGTGGAGAGATTTTAGATGGATGACTAGAGCTACCGCAGCGAAAAACAAGGCTTTCCGTGAATGGCGGTCAAACCCTTCAGAACTAAAAAGATCTGAATTTACAATTCTTCGAAATAGATGCAACCTAATTATTGAATCGGCGAAGACAACTTACAGCGAAAGAGTCACTAACAAAGTGATTGGATGTCCTAGCGGCTCACGCGCATTCTGGTCCATGGCAAAGGCAATCAGTAATAACTTTAGTTGCTCTTCTTTTCCAACTCTAGTAAAAGAAGACGGCTAGCAACAACACCTAAAGAAAAGGCAAATCTTTTCGCTAGCATGTTTTCAGAGAATTCCACCCTAGATTCTGCACAGCTAGAGCCACCAAATATCCCGAGGATACAATCATCGATGGCAGAAGTGAAATTTCGGCCTCGAATAATTCAACGCATCCTTAAAGAACTCGATTGCAATAAGGCAACGGGACCCGATGGAATCCCGGCTATAGTACTCAAGAACTGTGCACCAGAACTTGCACCTGTACTCTGTAAGCTGTTTAGCATGCTAAACTCCCAGAAGACGTTTCCTTCTTGCTGGAAGACCCCTCGCATTCATCCTATTCCAAAGAAAGGGAAGAAATGTCTGCCACAAAACTATCGTCCAATAGCGTTACTTTCAATGCTCTCTAAAGTAATGGAAAAGGCAATAAATGTCGAAATAATCAAATATCTAGAAGGCCATCGATTAATAAGCGACAGGCAATACGGATTTCGGAGCCGTCGTTCCACTGGTGACCTGTTAAGCTACGTAACGCACTTATGGACACAATCAATTGAACAACACGGCGAATCCAGAGCCGTAGCCTTGGACATATCAAAGGCATTTGACCGAGTCTGGCATAGAGCCCTATTAGGCAAGTTAGCGTCATACGGATTACCACAAAAACTCTGCGAATGGATGCAAAATTTTCTTCTGGAAAGATCGATCCAAGTTGTTGTAGATGGTGTATCATCCAATTCGTTTGCTATAAATGCAGGAGTGCCCCAAGGATCTATTCTTTCTCCAACTCTATTTCTTCTCCACATCAACGATTTGTTGGGATCGACAAATAATAATATCTACAGCTATGCAGATGACAGCACTCTCAAATCCTCCATCTCGAACAATGGGCCTGTGAATACGGCTACATCACACAGTCAGAGATGTGAACAAATTAATTCTCTAAATGATGATCTGGACAAAATCTCGAAGTGGGGAAAGGACAACTTGGTTGTATTTAATGCAAACAAGACACAGCTCACAACATTTTCCAGAAAAAATGCATCAACAGTTCTTCAGATTCAAATGGATGTCCATCCAATCCATCACAAGGACTCAATGCACCTTCTTGGAGTCACAGTCAACTCAGGAATCACATGGCAGAACCACATATCCTATATCGCAAAATCGGCGTCCGCAAAGTTGAGCTACCTATTTAGAGCAAAGAGGTACTTTAGCCCCAAGCAACTTCTTCTTCTCTACAAAGCACAGGTAAGACCAGGCTTGGAATATTGTTCCCATATATGGAGCTCGGCCCCAAAACATTCACTTAACCTGCTTGATAGCATACAGAGACGAGCAGTTCGACTCATTGGAGACCCTACACTCACATCGAATCTACAACCGTTGGCGCACAGAAGACAAGTCGCTGACCTATGCTTGTTCTATATAGGTACTTCCATGGTAGATGTTCTAAGGAACTCAAAGACATTATCCCTCGAAATGCAACTTTTGGGCGCCCAACAAGACAGGCGGCTAATGCTCATGACCATACAGTACACTTGACAACAGCGAGGACATCAACTTTCCAAAACTCCTTCTGTTACAGGACAAGCAAACTTTGGAACTCGCTTCCTTGGGATATATTTCCAGAAGACTACAATTTGCAGCAATTTAGGTGCAGAGCAAACATACATCTGCAAGCATCTCGGGGCGCTGTTGAAGCGTTATGGGTTCACCTTTCCCGGGAGAAGTATTTATATATATATAAAAAAAAAAAAAAAAATTTCACCATTTGAATTATTTGATTTATATGGAAGGTGAAGAATGCTCTGGTAAAATTATTCTTCTAGCTAAAAAAATAAAATAAAAAAGGATTTCAAAAATGGTTATAGTTTATTGTAAGAAAAACAAAAATAATTGGCAACATAACAAACATAAATCTAATTATTAAATTACTTTACATTTTTGAGCGTTATCAAAAGTTAAAATAATAAATACATTGTACATTGTGTACATTGGTTTATCTTCATTTTAAGACTAGTATAAAATTTAAGTATACACAACAAGAGACAAAAGTACGTAGGTATTTACAAATAAAATTTCCACCTCTTGCACTACTCAATTTTGGATAAGAAATATAGAGATTATCCCTATGAGTGTTTTTTATTTTTTATTTTTGTTTTACATTACATATTTCGGTTCGGTAAATTCAAAAACATCCCAAGATTAATAATTAAACTATACCAGCTTATGTTTTAACTGTTCTCCTGACATCCTTTAACTAATTATTTATACAAAGTCTATCAAACTTTGTATCGACTTAACAATAATAAAACCTTTAATACTAAAATTAAAATTATACAAAAAAAAAAAAAAAAACAATTGCATAGCTACATATTAAAAAAATCTCTGGCAAGTTATCTCCTACGTATCTATTTTATGTTGTACAGTTATTTGTGAAGTATATTACTTTTTACAAGTGTTTGTGGTTATTTTATTTTTTGGTTTGTTACATTGTAAAAACAATTAAACAGAACAAATTGAGACAACTACTATCGACTTTAAGTCAAATTACCTATTTTTGTGGTTTTTATTTAACAAAAACAAAACTACATACATTTTTTTATACAAAGGTGTAACAAAAAAAAAAAAAAAAAATAAAAACAATTTACAATAAAATAAAAACAAAGTCTTAAGGGGGTTGAATGTTTGTTTCATTTGTGACATCGCTTGGTTAGTTGACTTTCTCTTTGTGACCTTCTATCGCTTTTACGGGCTCTGCGCAGTTTGATGGCTCCTGGGATTTGCTGCGTGCCTTCTTGTAGCTCCGAATGTAGAAATTCATAAACAGACAGAAGAAAATCGTTGAATTCAAGAACAACAGAGCCGAGATGAATTTGGAAAATTGGCATTGTGTTGAGAAGAGGGCGCGAATTGTATGCACTATGCAAAGAATGAATTGAGCCTGTAAGGAAAAGAAAGAGTAAGATTTAAATTCAGTCTTTCCGTGGTTATAAAAACATAAATCTGGTTATGGAACACGAAAAAAGTAGCTCGTTGGAGTAAATATAATTTTAAAATATAGCATCTTGCATCTACCTTTTTATAATGTGTCGGTAGGTCACCTTTATACCTTTTATTTGACCTTTCCTTTCTTTTCTATACGAAAAACAAAACACACAAACTTTTTTTTTTGATGTGTAAACATCTAAGCGCGCGTTATTGGAATCTGGTGGAATAATTCCACACATCTAACTTGCGGGGACGGAAATGCGTCACGGAAATGCGTCACTGTTTTATCATTGCATACATTTTTTTGAATCTGGTGGAGTAATTCCACACATTTAACTTGCGGGGACAAAAATGCGTCACTGTGTTTTATCATCGCATACATTTTTATCATTGCATACATTTATAAGCTGGGGCATATTAATTTCAGATTTTTGTTGATCTGAAATAAATCATGTTTTTCATATACATACATATATGATGGTCTCCCATTTCTTCCCTGTGACGGATATCTCGAGGAAATTCGGTGCCAAATCTTTCGTGAATTACCAGGCACGCAGAAATCACAGCTGGACAACAACTAACAAAAATGTCGTTGACCAGCACCTCTACAATATGCAATGCAAGCCGAATGAAATTTCAATGACGCTTTCATTTACTGTGTAACAGTTGATGTCATTTAACTTGCGGGGATGTAAATACAAACGGGTATTTGTTATTTCATAATATATCAAGAAAACGGTTATTACAGTTCCATCTTTTCTCAATGACGTGTATCAAGCCACACACATACCGCACGCACGGCGTTTACACATACACATATTTCGGGACTTTTGGATACAGTCGCACCAATTTTTTTTTAGACCGCTTTATTTCTAGAACTAGAGTTGTGATCTCCAAATATTTATGTAAAAGTTTTGTCATGACAACTGGTGGCTATTTTAAATTAATAACAACTTTCTAAAATCACCAGTAGAACAAATTATAACACGAAGAACATCTCAACACAGATTACAGACGTTAAATCCATCACTTCAAACATTTGAACACTGACTTAGAGCACAGTTTACTCAAATGTAAACATCCTCCTTTAATATCAAATCTCTGTTCAATATTTATGCTATTCATGAGAGTATGATGTAACTCCATAAAAAATCCACACGCTAATTCTATGTCAAGTTGAATAGCATTCATATCGTAGGTACCTATGACCGAAAGTTCCCATGGACTTCCCTCTAAATGCTAATTACCAAAGACGATATCTACCTACTACACCTTACCACACCACGCGTAAGTCTAAGTATACAGTAGTAAATTACTGACTTAAGCGTAGTAATTGAGTTAACTGGAAAACTTATTTCGCACGAGTCGTACTGCAAATTTCCGTTCAAAGCTGTTTTTAGGATCATACTATTTAGTGAATGGAAACTTTGCATTTTCAAAGTGAACTTTTCGTCGAATTTCACGTTTCCTTTGTTTAAATAAATGAATAGAGAATCTTAGTCAGAATGTGACTAGACTTATAGTCACGGTTCAAGGCCATCAACAATGAAATAGTTATGCAAATATATCTCAAGGGATATTTTTGGTGTCAATGAACCAGTGTTTCAGTGGTCGTGGGAAATTTTCCCTTTTCGTGGGACTTTTGACGGTTGAAATCCATTTTTAAGGGGCACAGTGGAGTTTCTTATGAAAATTAGTCAATTTTAAAGCAAAATAAATATTTGTGTAAATTTCAGTCTGAGATCCTCAAATGTGTACTAGACTTTTTACCTTTTCCAAAAAAAGCGAATAAATCTAAATAGCTAGTTTGACAAATTGTCTATTGTTTTAAGACGACTAAGCCGACTTCGAAGAAACTGAATAAAAAATATTATATGAACATTCTTAATAAGACAGTGTTTGAGATCCCAAGAAAATGAAACAATTGCGAAGGTAAGCTTTAAAAGAATGTTGAAATGAATCTTGCCACTACTTTTTCCATGAATTTAGTGATAATGAGTTAAACTCAAAAATCTTGGTTCATAATTAAAAATGGTGGAACTTCAGTGTGCGATACTAAAAATCTAGATTTCACGAGCTCACAATGGCCAAATTTTCCAAATAAAACTACTCATTGTGACCTACAGGATATTTACTGTGAAAGTTAAATTATGATTATCAGTAAGGCAGTGTCGACTATTTTTGTTTAAAATAACGTCGCGGTAAAATTTTGGAACAGTAACTGTACTGCAGAGTGAAAGAAGGGAACAAAATTGATTATCCAAGGAAAAAAAATCATCCCAATTACAATCAATACTGATGAAGAGAAGAACTGCTTGGGGTTTTACAGAATTTAATTATGAACAGATTCGGAACATAAGAACATGTTTGAAATTTCGTATTTGCATGCGAATAAATAAAATAAGAAGAAGGTCGCGCATAATCTACTAAATCTTCTTAATTGACGAGCCGGAATAAAAAATACATTAAGTAAGCCAATAGATAATAATAACAACAATAAATATGTATGAATTTAGTGGTAAATGGAATTAATTTAAATTTGTCTTTCATAGGCATCTAAAAGCTAATTGTTTGGGGCGAAAGGTTATTGACAGGTGTAAAAAGTTTAGAATTCAAAGAATGTTGCTAAAATTTGATTATACTTCTTATTCACTTAAGCTTCACAGTCTATTTGAAAATAAAAAACTTGAAATATTTTGTTGATTTTCATTATTTTCGAACAACGTTTCTTAGATTGCCTAATAATGTGAATTTTGGGTGAGATGCGTGTTACAATCAGACGATTCAGCCGATTGTCTGAATTATAAGAACCTGAAAACACTTTTGTAACTGTGATTTAAATTTGTATAACTCATAAGAGCTTCTTCTTTCTTGTCTGAGTAGGTATCCAAAACAATTATTCTAACATAGGTATACTATACAATACAATAGATGAGCATCATGCATCACCTATTACTTCAAAATATTGACTCTTGACTGGCCTTGTAAGTTGTAAGTAACTCATTTAGCAATGACTGTTAAAAAAAAAAACAGTTTCTGGGGCTAACGAACAAAATATTAGTGGTTAGTGTGTTGGACTACTAAGCGAGGGGTCGAGGTTCGCATCCCGCAAAAACCCAAATTCCAACTCAGGGTTTTTTCCACTGGGCCAACTCTCGCGAACATCTGACAAACATCCGAGAGTATAACTGTCTTGAAAGAGTGTCTAAATTGGAGTCGGCATAAAATTGTAGATCCCTTTCATTCGTTCCAAAAATGAAAAAAAAAACTCATCAGAACGAATAATTGTGAGAAGCTAGGCCTAGGGTCCCTCCGGACCTGTAGCGCTAACTATTTATTTTTTATTTTTTATTTGAGACATCACACTGATGTTGTGGAGGCATTTCCTAAGTAATGGGCCCTAAATTTGCCCCTTGGAACAACAGTTTTTTCCATACTGCCTCACCTTCCTTTCCCATACGCAACCTATTTAGGTAACGAGAATGATGTCGAATGAGAACAACTGCCAGCAGCATGACCGTTGTGCGACAATTTGGTACTTTTTTCGATAGGAACCCTGATACAATTTGTTGTTCCTTTGTTCCTTTTTAGGACCCGATAGGTGGTGCTGTTATCGTTCTCCGAAACTACTCAATCGATTTTAATTCAATTTTGTGGATGTGTATGGTTGGTTGCAACTTGAAAGATAGAGTAGTTTTGAAACCGATAGGTGGCGCTGTTATCGATCTTCTAAACCACTCAACCGATTTCAATGCAATTTTGTGGGTGTATATGGTTGGTTGTAGTTTAAAAGAAAGGATATAAACATTTTTTCAATTCATTGAACCTAATTCTTAAAGTGAAAACTTATATGGGCACGCTGGACTTGCGGAGTGAACTGATAAAGCTTGGTCTTACACAGACACTAGACTACTGAATCAGCTGTTTAAATTAAATCTAAATGCAAACAAAACTCTAAAAATGAAAACATTTTAAATGAATGAATACTTTCTACTGCGCTATATTAAGATTATAATATTATAAAGATTTATTTTTTAAATTTAATTTATTAATATTTAATTAATCAATTATAATCAATTATATTTATATTTAACAATCCAATTTTACATCCGCATTTAGCGTGAGAATTTTCACATCTGGTGTGTGGTCACAAGCACACTCTATTGTTTTTTTTAGTTCAACTTGCGAGAAAATTGCTGTGATTATAAATTTAGCTACTTAAATAAATTGAAAGGCAGGTTTTTATTTTAAAATCAGATGTTAAATTAATTAAATATAATGCTTTGCTGGTAGAATAAAAATCACGTTTGAACTCCTAAATACTATTAAATTGATTTGTTCGCAATTCGCGCTCATTTGAAGTCCTTAAAAAATTTTCGAAAACCGTGATTTTAAAATAAATATATGTTTTAACTATAACGCGGTTTTCCATCACAACATCAGTGTAAAGCGGGCCATTACTTATTAAATATTGTGAGAAAATTCTAAATTGGCAGAGTAGCATCAGAAAAAGGCAGCTTTCAGGTCCCTTTTAGCGAATTGTATCAGCGCCTCGGAAAAAGTGTCAAATCATCGCACAACGGTCACTTTGGTCACAGCGCGCGGCTCACTGACACATTAAAATTTGATTCGGAACGTTTTTTAGCGACATTGCGGAAAAAACCGCACAAAATCAAGGCACAGATCACTTCTTCCGCACCTTGACGAAAATAACTCGCAACACATGATATTTTACGTGAAGCTCCGCCTTAAAACCATCGACGATATTTTTTGTCCATTTGAAGAATGTGCCTTTCATGCACATTGAAAATACCATACAAAAAAAAAAAAAAAAAAATGTATCAACGGTTTCAATTTCATCATACTGAAAATAAACGTATCTCCTCCTACGGTAACCCAATGCCACTGGATAAATTGCACAATACATCCGTTTTCGTCATCCTCCAAACCCACTTGTACCGATAATCTTAAATATTCAAAAGAATGAAAACAAACCACAGAACAAAAACCAACTGTTTAATTGATGTTTAATTTTCGACATCCTTTCTAATAAAAATCGAGGTAAGTTATTTTTTTTCTCTCACACACTTACGATTTCCAGTTCCACTTCGACTTCCACTAAATCAGCTACCCCAGTTTGTTGAGCAATTCCTTGCAAAAACCCCCATCGACAACAACGACGGCAACACTACCACACACCCATCCGAATCCGAAGCCAATGGCCTAACGTTAGCGCGTCTGCGGACCGGTGCATGTGTTCATTGCTTGTGAACTTTAAAAGTCTTAACCCACTGCCATACTACGTATGGTGTGTGGGCTTGGCCAGCCGATTTATGTGTTGAAAACTTGAAAGTGCAAGTGGCCGCAAAAGGATTACCTTAAGAGTGTAAGCACAGACAATAAATATACAGATGTCTCATGCCTGTACAAAATTTTGAAGCATATTTTTTCCTTACCAGACAACCTTTTTCATCGCCTTACCAGACAAGGAGCTTTCAAAATAAGCGTTGAGAATAAAGCTCTTTTGTTTCCGTGTGCCTTTCTCTTCGCTCCATTCATTTGTGTTGGCAAAGAGCTTCCCCCTTCCCTTACGCATTGTTCTTGTGAGTTTATCACAAAGCAAGAAGAAAGGAATTATATAATTGCCGAATAATGATCGAGAAAGACAACAAAAATATAATAATACACGAAGTAAGCAGAAGCGGCGTTGCCACTTTGCTGCAACAGCAGTAAATCTACTGCATTTTTCGCAAAAAAATCTGCTGCCACTAAATCCAATCTACTGCACTTTTTTTGTTTGATAAACCTTCTCATGGATCATGAAACCAATTTCTCTCTGTCTATATTTCTATTATTTTCTCGTTTTCTGCTTAACTAACGGGATTTTGAGCTGCAGAGCGAAAGTTTTCGATTGTAAGACATTTAAAAAATAAACTACGAAACAAACTTAACGTGAATGTCAATGAATGTCAGAAACGGTTGCTGGACACCCATAGAGCCCACTCTCCTGGGCTTTAGTATTTCCAAAATGTTAATTTATTTAATGAAACGTTTATAAAAACAATATTAAAGTGATTATCTACTGCGGAAAGATCGAATCTACTGCATATTTTTTAATGATCTACTGCGCTCCTCTTTTTTTTGAAGTGGCAACGCTGAGCAGAAGCACGCTGCCAGATATTGATAAGCAGCAGCAGGCATAATTCGTTTCGAATCACTTGATGCCAGACTCTAGAAGAAATCTTCTTTTTTTTTTCATGTTATTTGGTTTCAAGTGATGTGCATTTTTAATAAAAGCGAGTCCTTTTTGCCTTGTGGTTGAGACACAGCAAGAGCAAAGGAATGAAAATAATTATGTAATCTCTATATATACAGGGTATCCGCCGGGAAGGTGTAGGTACTACTTTGTTTTGCCGCCATTTTGGTAAACATTAGTTGCAAGTTCATATTTGGCAGTCGTGAAGTAGGTAGTAGTAGACCCGTGACAAATTTATTATAGAAAAATATTCGATAAACTAACGTGTTTTAATCGCTAAAATTTTTATCAAAATCAATCATCGATTAGTTGGATGATGAGAAAGTTACGTGAAATTTTTGGGAGTGCCAAAAAAACGCACTATTTATCGTGTAGTGAATAATTTCGAAGAAAGAGGGTCTGTGGGTGATAGCTGATAGGCCCAAGCATGGACCACAGCGTACCAGAGACAATACTTAGACCCCCAAGCCCCAACTCACAATCCTCTTGCCGCTGGCCCCGTTTTTTTTTTTTTTCAAATTCGCCATTTTGTTTTCCTATCGGCGTTATGTCTGTTTAGAATCCGTGTGACATGCAAACACATACAAAAAATATAAAATCAATGCTGCCAACTGCTACCAAGCATGGGGGAATGTGATTGAATTTGGCATCCAATAATTCTTCCTATTAAATATTTATTTTGACTTTTCTATCTCAAAAACTAATTAGAAAGCTAAGTACTATGTACTAGATAGATGGCGCTGTCGCCGATTTCCGAAACAGCTCTACTGATTTCATTTGTTGGTTCCAGCACAGATAAGAAATATACAGATGTCTCATCCATATGGGAAAAGATGATGTATGAAAACTAAATCTACTTAAAAAAAAAGCTTTTTCAAAAGCTTCATATATGCACAGTTGTTAAATGAATCTTTGCCTCTTTTTCTTCTCTCTTCTTCTTTCCATGCATAAAAAAACCGCACACAGAAAGTACATTGCTTTCTTCCTGCCTTTTGCTTCAATTCACACAACGTTAAGAACATTTTTTTTTTTTTTTTTGTTTCTTTATTTTAACTTGCGGTTTGTGCGTAGGGGTGGATCCTGGTTATCGTGATCGTCATCATTGATTTAGCACAAACTCGTATCCATGTTAAGATATTTGGTTGTTATTTTGTTTGAATTTTGATGTGCAGTGCGTATTTTAGGATTAGGATATTTTAGTTCAGATTGTAGATATCCTGCTATTCTATATTTATTTCCTGTTGAATATTTAGATTTCCATTGAAAATTATGTAGGAACATTATAATATGCTACCTAGTTGTTTTTAATAAGCAACTTCGGCCTGAGATAACGAGTCAAATTGTACATTTTAATAAAATAACCTTTGAAACAGAATGCTCTATTTCTCGCTTTTATCGGTTCAATGTTTAGCATATAAATTTGCATTTCCTGTAAAAAACTAATATTTTGATCATTCCGTGTAAGCGCAAGTTTTCCATTAAGAAGGTCAAAAACCTATTTATTTTTCTTATAAATTCTTCGGTTCAATTTCAAATTGTGTAGGTGATTTAATGACGTAATTTTTGTTGTGTTGGAAGTGAGTTTTTTATCCAGACAATTTTTTTTTTTTTTTTTTTTCAAAATGCCATACAACAGAAAGTAGCATATTATGTCCTTAATTGGGGCAATGCAAATTTAAACCAAAAATCAGAAAAACGGAACGATCCCGAGTTATGAGTGTACGTACGGACGTCAGTCTTTATATGTAGCTGTACCCACCCGGCTTTGCCCGCACCTTTCACATTAAGTCACATTGGTCACGTTTCCCAAAGGGCTTTATTTGGACAGTGTCCATTAATAAATTTAATTACACAACTTGAGAAATTGCGTTTCCACGCTATGGGAGGTGCCACAAATAGTTTTCCTATCCCGGTTATGTTTTCCAAAGTACCACCTATAGGTTCCAAAACTATCCCGTCTTTCAAACTGGAACCAACAAATGAAATCAGTAGAGCTGTTTCGGAAATCGGCGACAGCGCCATCTATCTAGTACATAGTACTTAGCTTTCTAATTAATTTTTGAGATAGAAAAGTCAAAATAAATATTTAATAGGAAGAATTATTGGATGCCAAATTCAATCACATTCCCCCATGCTTGGTAGCAGTTGGCAGCATTGATTTTATATTTTTTGTATGTGTTTGCATGTCACACGGATTCTAAATAGACATAACGCCGATAGGAAAACAAAATGGCGAATTTGAAAAAAAAAAACGGGGCCAGCAGCAAGAGGATTGTGAGTTGGGGCTTGGGGGTCTAAGTATTGTCTCTGGTACGTTGTGGTCCATGCTTGGGCCTATCACCCACAGACCCTCTTTCTTCGAAATTATTCACTACACGATAAATAGTGCGTTTTTTTGGCACTCCCAAAATTTCACGTAACTTTCTCATCATCCAACTAATCGATGATTGATTTTGATAAAAATTTTAACGATTAAAACACGTTAGTTTATCGAATATTTTTCCATAATAAATTTGCCACGGGTCTACTTCACGACTGCCAAATATGAACTTGCAACTAATGTTTACCAAAATGGCGGCAAAACAAAGTAGTACACCTTCCCGGCGGATACCCTGTATATATAGAGATTACATAATTATTTTCATTCCTTTGCTCTTGCTGTGTCTCAACCACAATGCAAAAAGGACTCTCTTTTATTAAAAATGCACATCACTTGAAACCAAATAGCATGAAAAAAAAAAAAGAAGATTTCTTCTAGAGTCTGGCATTAAGTGATTCGAAACGAATTATGTCTGCTGCTGCTTATCAATATCTGGCAGCGTGCTTCTGCTCAGCGTTGCCACTTCAAAAAAAAAGAGGAGCGCAGTAGATCAATAAAAAATATGCAGTAGATTCGATCTTTCCGCAGTAGATAATCACTTTAATATTGTTTTTATAAACGTTTCATTAAATAAATTAACATTTTGGAAATACTAAGCCCAGGAGAGTGGGCTCTATGGGTGTCCAGCAACCGTTTCTGACATTCATTTCAGACATTCATTGACATTCACGTTAAGTTTGTTTCGTAGTTTATTTTTTAAATGTCTTACAATCGAAAACTTTCGCTCTGCAGCTCAAAATCCCGTTAGTTAAGCAGAAAACGAGAAAATAATAGAAATATAGACAGAGAGAAATTGGTTTCATGATCCATGAGAAGGTTTATCAAACAAAAAAAGTGCAGTAGATTGGATTTAGTGGCAGCAGATTTTTTTGCGAAAAATGCAGTAGATTTATTGCTGTTGCAGCAAAGTGGCAACGCCGCTTCTGCTTACTTGGTGTATTATTATATTTTTGTTATATTTCTCTTTCATTATTCGGCAATTTATAATTCCTTGTCTCTTGCTTTGTCATAAGCCCATAAGAACAAGGCGTAAGGGAAGGGGTCAAGCTCTTTGCCAACACAAATGAATGGAGCGAAGGAAAGGCACTAGGAAATAAAAGAGCTTTCTTCTGAACGCTTATTTTGAAAGCTCCTTGTCTGGTAAGGCGATGAAAAAGGTTGTCTGGTAAGGAAAAAATATGCTTCAAAATTTTGTACAGGCATAAGACATCTGTATATTTATTGTCTGTGGTTCCAGTTTGAAAGACGGGATAGTTTTGGAACCTATAGGTGGTACTTTGGAAAACATAACCGGGATAGGAAAACTATTTGTGGCACCTCCCATAGCGTGGAAACGCTATTTCTCAAGTTGTGTAATTAAATTTATTAATGGACACTGTCCAAATAAAGCACTTTGGGAAACGTGACCAATGTGACTTAATGTGAAAGGTGCGGGCAAAGCCGGGTGGGTACAGCTACATATAAAGACTGACGTCCGTACGTACACTCATAACTCGGGATCGTTCCGTTTTTCTGATTTTTGGTTTAAATTCGCATTGCCCCAATTAAGGACATATAATATGCTACTTTCTGTTTGTATGGCATTTTGAAAAAAAAGAAAAAAAAAAAAAAAAAATGTCTGGATAAAAAACAGACTTCCAACACAACAAAAATTACGTTATTAAATCACCTACACAATTTGAAATTGAACCGAAGAATTTATAAGAAAAATAAATAGGTTTTTGACCTTCTTAATGGAAAACTTGCGCTTACACGGAATGATCAAAATATTAGTTTTTTACAGGAAATGCAAATTTATATGCTAAACATTGAACCGATAAAAGCGAGAAATAGAGCATTCTGTTTCAAAGGTTATTTTATTAAAATGTACAATTTGACTCGTTATCTCAGGCCGAAGTTGCTTATTAAAAACAACTATGTAGCATATTATAATGTTCCTACATAATTTTCAATGGAAATCTAAATATTCAACAGGAAATAAATATAGAATAGCTGGATATCTACAATCTGAACTAAAATATCCTGAACCTAAAATACGCACTGCACATCAAAATTCAAACAAAATAACAACCAAACATCATCTACGTGAAGTTAGCCCGCACTTTTTCTAGAATGAAAAACGTGAAATGCAGTTCGATAGACATTCGTTTGTAGTTGTTTGTAGTGAAATTTTTTTCGTTTGTAGTTCAACCGTTAGAAAGTTAGAACCATTAGAAAAAAATTTCAGCCCGCACTTTTGGCTTTTTGAAATGAAAACTAGCCAGTTGCATTCGAAATCGTTTGTAGTTGTTTGTAGTGAAATTCTTTTTTTTTTGTAATTTTTTATTTCGGAGATATAAGGACATTTGTGTTTGCACCTATAACTCCTAATTTACAATAGACAGAAATTATTTAAAAATACTGGTACATAAAGCACATCCCAACTTAAATAACTGCATTTAAAATTTCTGAATTCACTCAAGCGTTACTTAATAAAACGCAATTAAAGTCAAAAATCGCATCCGCTTAGAGTTGCATCCATATATGGATCTCCCACCAACAACAAGACAACGGTAAACAAATTTCCGCAAAGCATTCATCCTTGTCCATCGATATGAGTCACTATTTGTCCATTGGCAACAACAACCAGTCAATCAACCCCTATTTTATCCAACAAATTTTTCTATTCTTTCGAATAACATTAAGAACTAACCCCTTTTAAACAATTTATAACAACAAAAATGCAATATTTGCAAAGTATATACTCCTGGCTATCTAATACAATTCAAATTTTGTGAATTTATCACAAAGACGAAGATTTAGATGCAACTTAAACACACACTACTTTGTCATACAAACTCATATCAAAATTTCCGTTACTAAGCAACTCAAAATATGGAAATCTATTTTTTTCTAATGCTTTCTATTAGATGTATCTAACGGAATAAAAAAAAGTGATCTTTCATCAATAGATAATGATTTATTCAAGATTCAAGAAAATCGTTAAAATCGTCCGCGTAGACCGATTTAAGGGGATGGATATTTCAAATGCTGGACAACTACAAACGACAAAAACTAGTTGGTTGTTAGAAAGCATGTATGCTCTATCTAATAAAACCAAAAATTTCAAAATTGTACCAACCAAAAAGAATTTATATGCAATTTAAGCAGAAAAATAAAAATGGCGATATCTCCGTAACGGTACAATGCAAAGTGGCGAAATTTTCTATTTTCAATAGATTTCCACCCCACCAATCTAATAAAATAAAAATTGTATCAATCGGCCTAACGGTTTATGATTTATATGAAATTTAAGCGAATACGAGCTTAAATTTGCGTGTGAAGTTAGCCCGCACTTTTTCTATAATGAAAAACGGAGTTTGCAGTTCGATAGACATTCGTTTGTAGAGGTTTGTAGTGAATTTGTTTTCGTTTGTAGTTCAAACGTTAGAAAGTTAGAACCATTAGAAAAAAAAAATTTCAATTCCTTAAAACTGTGTTATCTCCGAAACCGTAGCAAGTAAAGTGATAAAATTTTCAATTTTGGAAAGTGTTTCACTTTGTCAATCTAATAAAATACAAATTATACCAATCGGCCTAACGGTTTATGATTTATATGAAATTTAAGCAAAATATAGGCTTCAATTTAAGGTACCCATAACTCAAAAACTGTTGAACTACAAACGATGAAATTCTACATTGCTATTCTATGTACCCTTTTCTAACTGTGACATAAAATAGAAGACAGCCCGCATTACTGGACACTTTTTATACTCAATTTAAGGGGAGCCTGCAATGGTTCAAATTTGCTCATTTTTAAGCGATTCGATATTTCCATTGCTAGGATGCTGTGAAGGGTGGAATATGTTTTTTTTCCAATGGAACTACCCATCTCTTTCTAAAAAAGTTGTCAGAAATCATTTTTTTATAACGGTTAAAATTTTATTCGCAATTTAATATCGGAATAATTCCCATTTAAGCAACCCGATAACTCAAAAACTGTTGAACTACAAACGGTGAAACTTTACATTTCGAATATATATATATTATATAATGCATGGTATAAAATACAAGACAGTCCGCATGACTGGATACCTTTTATTCGCAATTTAAGGGAAGTCTAAAATGTGTTCAACTGCCCATATTTAAGCAGTTCGATATTTCTAATGCAGAACAACTTCAAACAACAAACAATAATGTTTTCTAATCCGTTGATCATTATCTTTCTAAGGACGTTAAAAAATGACCTTTGTTCAACAAATAATATTTTATTTGCATTTTTTTCAGCTACCGCCAGGCCTCATTTTCTGGATAGGATTTTTCAGAAACTGTGGCACTACAAACGATGAAACTTTCCATTTCTAATGTATGCACCCTTCTAAATGCACAGTATGAAATAGAAGCCAGCCAGCACTACAGGACACGTTTTATTCTAAGTTTAAGCGAAGCCTAAAATGTATTCGAAAAAGCTGCAAGAAGCTGTTTACAACATAACTTCATTTCATTGAATGTATCTTCTCCACGCATTCTAACAAAATCAAACAATTTTATTTCGATCGTGTAGAAAAAAATTTACGTTGAATAAGCATGAATAAGTAGGTATGTATCTCTTTTCTAATGCAAAGTAGGAAATTGTGTGCATCGCAATCAAAGGGTTTGCCTTTATTCCACCACCTTTGCACATATCCAATCAGGTACGAGTATGACCCAACCACGCAAACAAAATGTAGGGCACATGCGTTTATTGTGGTGCGGATCGTGTCGTGACCGTCGCAGAATAGATTTTTGGGGGTGTGACCACGATTGAACGCATATGATCGTGTGCGCATCGTTCGGTGAATGACCGACATTTTTTTTAATCCTTCGAAAGGAGAGAGAATGAAACGGATCAATTAGCGAAATATTAAGCACTTCGCGTCCTGTTTTTGTGGGAAGTTTGAGTAAGAAATGGTGACTGGACATGGAGTGTAGGTACAGTTATGTTTGGTTGTTTTGAAAATGTTAAATATGTGCAGTGTAGGCCATATAACGTGATTGCCAATCACTGATTGGCATGGACAATAATAAAACCGCAAAAAATGGATACCGAAGAAGGTAGGTACCTACCCACCACGGTAATTTTTTTTTTTTTTGAACAATTGCTAGCTTTGATTCTGTTGAATTTGAAGGGCAGGGATGGCACTTTATACTACAATCGTTCATTATTGATGAACTAAAATACCTATACCATAAGTATTTAAAAAAAAACAATAGGTGTAGGTAGGTAGTACATACCTATCGGTTTTAATTTTTTGTATACTCTTGAAGATTGTATATTTATAAGTCTTGTTAGGTACCTACCTGCAATCCTGAAAATATAAAAACTCACACAAAAGGATTTTGAAGCTAATCAAAATCCTATGCCAACTTTGCATAAATGGATGTGTACTTATGACTTATGAGTACATAATAAATAGGTATAATGTTGTGTTTTGTGTGAGTTTGTCGATGTGATTTACACGATCGAAATAAAATTGTTTGATTTTGTTAGAATGCGTGGAGAAGATACATTCAATGAAATGAAGTTATGTTGTGAACAGCTTCTTGCAGCTTTTTCTAATACATTTTAGGCTTCGCTTAAACTTAGAATAAAACGTGTCCTGTAGTGCTGGCTGGCTTCTATTTCATACTGTGCATTTAGAAGAGTGCATACATTAGAAATGGAAAGTTTCATCGTTTGTAGTGCCACAGTTTCTGAAAAATCCTATCCAGAAAATGAGTCCTGGCGGTAGCTGAAAAAAATGCAAATAAAATATTATTTGTTGAACAAAGGTCATTTTTTTAACGTCCTTAGAAAGATAATGATCAAAGGATTAGAAAACATTACTATTTGTTGTTTGAAGTTGTTCTGCATTAGAAATATCGAACTGCTTAAATATGGGCAGTTGAACACATTTTAGACTTCCCTTAAATTGCGAATAAAAAGTACCCAGTCAGGCGGACTGTCTTGTGTTTTATACCATTCATTAAGTAATATATATATATTAGAAATGTAAAGTTTCATCGTTTGTAGTTCCACAGTTTTTGAGTTATCGGGTTGCTTAAATGGGAATTATTCCGAAATTAAATTGCGAATAAAACTTTAACCGTTAGTAAAAAATGATTTCTGACAACTTTGTTAGAAAGAGATGGGTAGTTCCATTGGAAAAAAACTTATTCCACCCTTCACAGCATCCTAGCAAGGGAAATATCGAATCGCTTAAAAATGACCAAATTTGAACCATTTCAGGCTCCCCTTAAATTGGGAATAAAAAGTGTCCAGTAATGCGGGCTGTCTTCTATTTTATATCACAGTTAGAAAAAAGTACATAAAATAGCAGTGTAGAATTTCATCGTTTGTAGTTCAACAGTTTTTGAGTTATGGGGACCTTAAGTTGAAGCCTAAATTTTGCTTAAATTTCATATAAATCATAAACCGTTAGAATGATTGGTATAATTTGTATTTCATTAGATTGGCAAAGTGAAACACTTTCCAAAATAGAAAATTTTATCACTTTACTTGCTACGGTTTCGGAGATAACACAGTTTTAAGGAATTGAAATTTTTTTTTTCTAATGGTTCTAACTTTCTAACGTTTGAACTACAAACGAAAACAAATTCACTACAAACCTCTACAAACGAATGTCTATCGAACTGCAAACTCCGTTTTTCATTATAGAAAAAGTGCGGGCTAACTTCACACGCAAATTTAAGCTCGTATTCGCTTAAATTTCATATAAATCATAAACCGTTAGGCCGATTGATACAATTTTTATTTTATTAGATTGGTGGGGTGGAAATCTATTGAAAATAGAAAATTTCGCCACTTTGCATTGTACCGTTACGGAGATATCGCCATTTTTATTTTTCTGCTTAAATTGCATATAAATTCTTTTTGGTTGGTACAATTTTGAAATTTTTGGTTTTATTAGATAGAGCATACATGCTTTCTAACAACCAACTAGTTTTTGTCGTTTGTAGTTGTCCAGCATTTGAAATATCCATCCCCTTAAATCGGTCTACGCGGACGATTTTAACGATTTTCTTGAATCTTGAATAAATCATTATCTATTGATGAAAGATCACTTTTTTTTATTCCGTTAGATACATCTAATAGAAAGCATTAGAAAAAAATAGATTTCCATATTTTGAGTTGCTTAGTAACGGAAATTTTGATATGAGTTTGTATGACAAAGTAGTGTGTGTTTAAGTTGCATCTAAATCTTCGTCTTTGTGATAAATTCACAAAATTTGAATTGTATTAGATAGCCAGGAGTATATACTTTGCAAATATTGCATTTTTGTTGTTATAAATTGTTTAAAAGGGGTTAGTTCTTAATGTTATTCGAAAGAATAGAAAAATTTGTTGGATAAAATAGGGGTTGATTGACTGGTTGTTGTTGCCAATGGACAAATAGTGACTCATATCGATGGACAGGGATGAATGCTTTGCGAAAATGTATTTACCGTTGTCTTGTTGATGGTGGGAGATCCATATATGGATGCAACTCTAAGGGGATGCGATTTTTGACTTTAATTGCGTTTTATTAAGTAACGCTTGAGTGAATTCAGAAATTTTAAATGCAGTTATTTAAGTTAGGATGTGCTTTATGCACCAGTATTTTCAAATAATTTCTATCTATTGGAAATTCGGAGTTATAGATGCAAACACAAATGTCCTTATATCTCCGAAACAAAAAATTAAAAAAAAAAAAGAATTTCACTACAAACAACTACAAACGATTTCGAATGCAACTGGCTAGTTTTCATTTCAAAAAGCCAAAAGTGCGGGCTGAAATTTTTTTCTAATGGTTCTAACTTTCTAACGGTTGAACTACAAACGAAAAAAATTTCACTACAAACAACTACAAACGAATGTCTATCGAACTGCATTTCACGTTTTTCATTCTAGAAAAAGTGCGGGCTAACTTCACGTAGATCCAAACATCTTAACATGGATACGAGTTTGTGCTAAATCAATGATGACGATCACGATAACCACGATCCACCCCTACGCACAAACCGCAAGTTAAAATAAAGAAACCAAAAAAAAAAAAATGTTCTTAACGTTGTGTGAATTGAAGCAAAAGGCAGGAGGAAAGCAATGTACTTTCTGTGTGCGGTTTTTTTATGCGTGGAAAGAAGAAGATAGAAGAAAAAGAGGCAAAGATTCATTTAACAATTGTGCATATGTGAAGCTTTTGAAAAAGCTTTTTTTTTAAGTAGATTTCGTTTTCATACATCATCTTTTCCCATATGGATGAGACATCTGTATATTTCTTATCTGTGGTGTAAGTGCAGTAAGGTATGTCGTCGACGACGTCGCGAGCGTTTTCAAGACTTTCAAATTGTGTGGACGTGCTTTTTTGTCTGGCTTTTGCTGCAATTGAATTATTTTGCTCGTTGCAAGTCATGTTGCAAGTGCATTGCACTAAATTTAAACAGACATACCTAAGAAAATGGCTATAGATAGATGTGGATGTGGCTGTGTAGATTTTCCATCATGCTTTAGGTTTTTCTTGCCTTTTCGGATTTGCTTGTATCGGGCTTGATCGCGCTTTGAACCGGATTATTGTGTAATAACTTGTGTTCGATGCAAGTTTGCATGACGGTTTATGCAGTGTTGCTCGGATCTGTCTTGTGTGTACCTCATCGCTCGGATGACCAATGAATTATTTGTAGGTCACAGATGCATAGGAAAGGCATGGTAGGTAAGACGGAGCGGATTTGTTTGTTTTCATATTGTATGTGCAATTAATGTCCGACACATTCACACGCACACAGCGTCGGTAGATTGTCATTCAGATACGAATAGTCAATCAAAACACGGGCGGGAGATGCAAACGTTTTATGATTCCACATTCTTGAGGTAATCTATCATGACACAAAGGGAAATTTGAAGTAATAAAAGTTACTAGCTGAACCCCGCTGAACTAGCTGAACTAGCTAAACTAGCTGAACCTTTGCCAGGCACTGATAGAAATTAATTGGTTTCGTTTTTGGTTTTTTAATTTTTTTTTTTTTTTTTTTTTGGGGTTCGCTGGAAGGAAAAATCAGCGAAAGACATTGCAGAGCAAGAACGCGAGGGATGCTTCTGCAATATAGTGTTGTGTTACTCATACATGAGGCAATACAAATGTCCCATACATCTGAACAAAATGTCCCAACACCTCAAAACGAAAATTTGTACCACCTCTTAAATTTGTCACATGGAGCATGGAGGAACACAAAACAAAATTTTGTCACAATAATACATTTTCTTGGTTGAGAAAAAGAGACACCATAAAATGTAAACAAACACACTTGCATTCGCATGATCCATATTCCATATTCCAATTATCCATAAAGGCTCACTCTCAAACTCAATTCAACGTACGCTTTCTCTCTCAACTCATTTTATGAGAAACACAGAGAACAGACAACAGAGTATAGATCCAAAAAGCGTCGCTTCTCGCTTGCTTCACCATTAATTTGAGGATTTTCACTGAGTGAGGCATTTTTAACTTCAATTGAGTTAGTGAGGTAAAGATTGAGGAATACCTCACTACCTCATATGAGGTAAAGCGTCGCTTCACCATTCATTTGAGGATTTTCAGTGAGTGAGGCATTTTTAACTTCAATTGAGTTAGTGAGGTAAAGATTGAGGAATACCTCACTATCAAATACAGAAGAAAACTCATTTGAGCTTTGAGGAGAATTGAGATTTGGTGCAACACGAACACCTCATTTGAGGTGGTACATTGTACCACTTCAAATTTCGAAATGAGTACCTCATACAAACTCATTTTAAATTCGTGTCCTACCCAACACTACGTGCAATAGTGAGGGACTCGAACAACCTCTAAAAAACCTCCCGGGAGGGACTGACTTTCGTCATCCCGAATGGGATTGCACCTAGTCATTCGACCAATCGGCAATTTATTTTTAAAACTATTGGAAAATTCAGAAGAAGAATCCGCCGTTTGTCGGATTTCGAAACTTTTTTGTTTGAAGATATTACCTAATCTCTTAGCCTTGGCTAACTCTTATAGATCAAGGGGTTTTACCCGCCTCAATCTTCTGATTACATTGTCAGTATTTAATAGTTCTGTAAGTTCAACGTTAACGTGGTTAAGACGCCTATTTCTGTGCCTTTGGGCAACCTTTTTAACTTCGTCTTCAACCATTTCAATATTTAGATCTCTATGTAGATCAGCGTTGCGTATGTACCAAGGTGCATTAACCATGTTCCTTAGTACTTTATTTTGGAAGACTTGAATTCTTTGTAAATTTGATTGGCATGTGTATGCCCACAATTGGAGGCCGTAGGTCCATACTGGTTTCAAGACTTGCTTATATAGCAGTAATTTATTGTAGCTGGACAGGGATGAATATCTCCCAATAAGCCAATACATTTTACTGTATCGCATGTTCAGCTCATCTCTATTTTTCTTTACATGCGCTTTCCAACGCAGTTTAGCGTCTAGGGTCATACCCAGATATTTAGCTGTATTTGAGTATTCTACTACATTGTTATTAATGTATACTGGAATGTGTGGTACGTTTTTATACGTAAAATTAATATGGACTGACTTTAGGTCATTCAATCTAATCTGCCACTTTTTGGTCCATTCTGAAATAACGTTTATTGCCATTTGGAGCTTTTCTGTTGCAATTTCGACAGTTACTCCAACAGCAAGCACAGCAGTGTCATCCGCAAAAGTTGCTATAGTAGTTTCTTCACTTTCAGGTAGATCGCTAGTAAACAGAAGGCACTAGACCTAGCACACTACCTTGTGGTACACCAGCTTTAATTCCTCTTAATATTGAGTACTCTGTCTCTTGTTTAATTCTGAAGAATCGATCTGTTATATATGACTCCGGAATTGTTGAATACTGCTCCGGCAGTTGCCTTTGTAATTAATGGATCAGTCCCTTATGCCAGACTTTATCGAAAGCTTGTGCTACCTATATCAAGAAATATTGTAGAGCACACATTTTTCTCTTCGAATGCTTTTTCGATCTTATCTGTGATTCTATGCACTTGATCAATTGTAGAGTGCAAATTGATGAATTGGAACTAGCAATTTTTCATCAATTATTTTTTGCAGACGTTTTGCCAGCATTTTTTCGAATAGCTTGGACAACATTGGTAGTATCGATATTGGGCGATATGAGGTTACTTCGCTAGGTGGTTTACCTGGTTTTAGTATCATTATTACTTCCGCGACCTTCCACATGCTTGGCACATATCTCAACTTAAATGCAGCATTTATAATCTGCGCTAGCTTTTTTAAACCTTTTCGAGGAAATTGTTTTAAAACTTCCCCTGTGATTAAATCGAATTTTTTTCCTATCAAATGATCGCCGTAATTACCGACATTTAAAAAAAAAAAGGGAAACATACCTACACTTCTTGCCAATTTGTTTTATATATACAGAGATATACTTTACATATGGGCGTACCGACAATTGATAGTATCCCTCACACCGACCCTGAATATAGACACTTTTTGGAGTCATAAAGCGTACCCGTTAAAGGACAATAAAACCGCAATATAAACTTTAATAACATTGACTTACTATCAGTACCAATACGGGTGCAGATATAGTTAATATGAAGCTACTTAGTATCTAAGTGAATTAAGTAGGCATCTGAGGAGACGTCACTGTCGAGCACTTTTATTGGGCTAAGGTCGGTTTAGCATCGCTAAACATTTCGTATACATTTTTAAGTTGCTTTCAAGATTCGCTGAGGAAGCTGCTAGCTCACATGCGAGTTATGAATAATTGCGAGTTCAAACAATGCGATATTGCGTGAAGCAAAGGAAAGCAGATCGGAGGTGTTTGCTCGCCACAGGTCTTTGTTAAATTCTATAAAAAATGATTGGATGACAAACTTGAAGGCGATTTTTTTTTCGACAAATGAGCTCCATTGAATCTTTAGTATTTTGCCAGCTATGCACACATTAAATATGATATTCGTCGAAGTTTTATTACACTTAATGATGGAATGCAGGTCCATAATATGTTGGCCAACAGCCGTAAAAAAAATGTCCTTAGAAATATGCCAAAACTGAGTGCGGGGAAAGTTTTCCCTACACCGAATGCAATTTTCTGTTTTCAAGTATAGCTAATTTAATTAACTTTGCATACACACAAACTCGCAACCACTCCCACCCCTAAACAGAGACTCCAAGCTGGGGTATTGCAGGGGGGCAGCATGCCCCCCATACATTTTGCACTGTTGTAATTGTAGGCTTACATAAATGTCGCCGCATGTTAAGAGAAGTTATTTCCCACAAAAAGTTGAAAAGTGAAGTTTTGCTCACTTTCATTGGGAAACTACTTCACATAAAAAAAGTGAAATAATTTCCCACTCAAGGTGAAGTTGTTGCCCGTGAAGTTATTTCCCTGCACCCAATTTTCTGTCAAAGAAAATGCAAAAGTAATTTATTTAAAAGCAATTTTAAGTGCACCCTGTAGGATTGGGTTAGAAGGTGGTCATGTTTGAAAGAGATGTTACATAGACGGAAAGAACGTGAAAGTCACCAATTGCAAAATTTTGAGTTGCAAATCACGAATTATACATATATTTTTCGCAAATCACAACGATTTTGTCTTGAATTGATACAAAAATTCGTAATTCGGCATTGAAAACGGCGGAGAATATCAAAAATCAATTTTGTTTGTTGAATATTACGATTAAAAGTATTAATCGAGCTTCATTTATTTGTAGTGATTTGCGACATTTTTGGCGCAAATCACCACTTCAATAGGTCAATTCCTCAAACACCACTTTAAAATCACAAATTGCAATAAATATTTCGAAATTTACCACCACTGAATCAATAAAATCTTAAATTAATTTCGCACATGTAAATTGAAAACGTAAATTGACGTAGAGAAGTCGTAAATTGCATAATATGAATTGCAAATTGCTAAAAATAAGTTGCAATTTACGATTAAGAATTTGTAAATTGCAACTACTGAAGTAGTAAATCAACCCCTGTTGCAATTAACTAAGGAATGAAATCGTAATTGCAACATGAAAGTGGTAATTTACGATTTTTTTTTTTTTGTATTTCACAACTACAGTAATATCAAACTTATAACTATTTGTGTCAAATTGCGATCGGTTATGGCAATACGTATTTCATGCCCGATCGCATTATTGACACTGAGAAGTGTTGATTCACGACTTTTGATGGTCAATATCTTCACTTTGTACAATTTCTAGAATTGCGAATAAAAAGTCTTGAATTAGTAAATCCTGAGCTAAGCTCTAAAATGAGACAAACTTTTCGTGATTCGGCGCTAATTTATCTTGATTTGATCTTAAACTTTTTTCCGTGTATGATAGGTTTAATCGGCTCAAGTGAATTAAACTTGGGTGTTGTAAGCTTTGAGAAAATATCCCAAATACTTATGTAAATCTCTCCAGTAGTTTTCACGTCAACCCCAAAATTTATATATTATATTTATATTAGATATGTGAAAGGGTTTGTTGTACTGCGACCTGTTGGTCTATTGTACCCCCTGCTTACGCCTCAAAGAGGTATAATCCCTCATAAGAGTTTCCCTCACAATATAATTCCTTTCGGAATCATTTTAGAGGTTCTTGCACTCTTCTTTCTCCTTGGCGGAAGAAATCCGTCCTTTAGCACTCTCTCTAGTCCAGTTTCCTTTAAGAATCTAAGGATGAGAGCTGGCTCCAGTGACAGTATTTCCTCATCAGATAGTTGGTACTTGCAAAAGTATTTCAATCTTTTGTGGGTCAGTGCCCCACATGATCCCAGCAAGTGTTCTGGGATTTCACTATGGACTCATCGCAGAATCTGCAGAGACCTTCTTCAGATATACCCAGTTTCCTGAGGTGTTCCTTGAGTCTACAGTGCCCCGTTAGGAACATCGTTAGGATACGGAGGTTGTTTTTGCTCATGCCGATGCAAGCTTGGAATCTTTTCCGGTTGTATTGCCCCAGAAGTTTCTTAGCCTGCCTCATGCCCTGAGTGTTCTTGCCCTGTTTTCTTTCTCTAGTTTCCTAAATTCTTCTTTGAGGGTGTGATTCCCTATTCCACAGAATGGTTCAGGACCTATGAAAGTTTCTGATGCTCCCTTTCTTGCTAGGGAGTCGGCTATTTCATTACCCTCTATTCCTATGTGGCCAGGCACCCAGCAGAGGGTTATTTTGTTTCTCCTACCCAGTTCATTAAGTTTTTGTAGGCATTCCCACACAAGTTTGGATTGAATGATGTAGGAATTAAGTGCCATGATAGCAGCCTGGCTGTCTGACATTATAGCTATATCACAGTTGACTCTATCTCTGTCGAGGTTGATTTGGACACATCTGTCTATGGCATAGATTTCAGCCTGGAAGATGCTGGTATTTTTGCCCATTGGTTCAGAATATTTAGTTCCAGGCCCAAAATTTATATAAAATGACCAAAGCTTTTATCAAATTTATAGATGTTGTGCAAACGTGAGGAAGTAAGGCACACCTTCGACATTTTCTTGAAAAATTTAAAGTAAAAGCACACAGACTTCACAAACAATTAAGCTATTCATTCTTAGAATCGGTAAGTAAATTTGGTACTTTTCGAAGGAAAATGTTGTCTTCATAGCAATCGCAATGAGCACATACCTATCTGCGTTTCCCTCATTTTATTTTTAACCATAATAATTAGCATATATTAAAAAATTGTACAGCAAAAGCGTACATTGTAAAGAATAGAATTGTGATGTCTTAAATTGTTTACACCCTCGGTCTTCACTTTCGCTTTAATCGCTTGTGGTGATAGCTCATCGATGGACTTAAAACTTAAAAGTTTGGAATTTATGCGACGCTTCCGTTGTTTTCTATTTAAGAGCCGCAGAATGCAGATGTACTAGTTTATAATTTATATAAGGGTGCACACTTTTTTTTCTTACACCGAACAGAGCTGGATCAGTTAGTAATCAGTGTTATGCGGTCTTGCTCATTCAACAAAACCTGTCAGTAAGTACAGAGCTAATTGTTAGAACGTCACCATTATGCAGATACTACTCGTTTATCTATCAGAAATTTTATTACCCGTTTCTCAAGTTTCCTCACAACAATCCCACTTACACGGTGTCGCTTTAGTCTAATACCTTTATTAGTCGCAAGCGAATACGTCGCACAATAACTTGCATCCACCCATGCAAGTCCAATTAATGTCAGTGAGATTAATGTCTTCGTGAGCTTCAGCAAAAAAAAAAAAAGACGATGAATTGACGGGCGTAACCATTTACAATCTGAATCATGTTTCATTATGGCATTTATGTCAAATGTGTACACAACACGCATTGTGTTCGTTTGCTGATCACCAATCACCATCATTCTTGCCGATGGTCAATGGAAATTGTTATATCCGGCGAGTCACTGAATTCCCGCCAAAACCAATACTTGAAAAGACAAGTGCCTATGCCTACTCTGAACCCACTCAAAGACGCCACCACTGTACAAACTAAAATGAAATCGAAAGTTCTCGTCGAACGTTTACCTTTCTCGCTGAGCTTTGCGTCCCCTTTCCAAAATATAGAGTATCCACAGATTTATTTGCAGAAGGCGCATTCGCATGAGTGTAGCAGTGTTGTAGACCCCAGCTTGATACCTGCTTGATACTACGCTTCATGTGCGTAAAAGTAAACGAAAAGTGGGTCAAGCCGTGTTCGCTGTAGTTACTACGGTTGCCAGCAGGTTTATTGGCATTTGGCTGCCTAGACGGGTGTTTATTGCGAATTTATGTTTGAGTTTCAACTTATTGATTTCCTTTAGGTATTTTTCTCTGTTTCCGGTTTAGTTGTTTTAAATTATGCTTCAAAATAGGCTACACACAAAAACCTTAGGTATACCTACCATTTAATAGTCTGACAAGTCACTTAACTTAGGTGGTTGGGTGTTGTATGAATAGGGTAGGCACTGATTGGCGTCAACTTGGCGATACCCAGTCGTTGTAACTGTTCATACACATCAATTGTGCTTATTTTACCTCCGCGTGGTAGCCACCGGGTACTGGTCTTGTCCTTCCGGGCATGACTTGCTAAACTTATAAGCGCGAGTGTTGAACACGAAGAAAATAGCAACACTATAATGCTCTGTCGGAATGACTGCCTGATCGAGTCTCAGAGGTCTTACATGAGCCCCTCAGAAAGAGGACGTACGGCGGATGAATTCACATGGCTGAATCAACGGTGGCGTCAACAGTCAACATGGCAGATACCTCAATGAGCTACTTCGACGTATTTGGAGCTGAGGTCATTGAGGATTTTTCAGCACTAGTCAGGGTGTTGAAATAGAGATGGTGGCGGGAGAGCCCTTAATGGGTCAACGGCAGCTCTCACATCCCCGCAGCGGGTTACTGACTCCGGAATATTCCGGCTCCTTTTGCCCAAGGGGTTACAGAAAGGGCCTGGTCCTCCAGGTTGGGGGTTGTGCGTGGGGTTAACTACCCTACCACGGAAAAAAAGCACTGTTGCGAAGCAACCAAAAGCCTCGGATAAGGACGGATTCACTGTTGACGACCTGCAAAACGAAAAAAGGACAATGACGTTCGGATCTGCACGTGGAATGTTCGAACTCTGAACAGACCGCGTGCAGCCGAACAACTAGCGGAGGCCCTAGACTGCTACAAAGCAGGTATCACCGCCATCCAGGAAGTGCGGTGGGATGGGCCGGGCAAAAGGAGGATGAAAAACTGTGACATTTACTACGGTGACTGCTACAGAGAACAAAAGCAGCGTCTATTTGGATGCGGATTTGTTGTAAGCGGCAGACTTAGGCAAGAAGTCTTGAGCTTTCGACACGTTAGTGAACGCCTTACAACTATCCGCATCAAGGCTAAATTCGCCAACATCAGCCTGATATGCGCTCACGCCCCCACAGAAGATAAAGACGATGCTACCAAAGAATGTTTCTACGAGCTCCTCGACAAAACATATGAGCAATGTCCTAAGCATGACGTTAAAATCGTCTTGGGTGATTTTAACGCCAAAATAGGAAAGGAGGACATCTTTGGTAGCACAATCGGAAAACACAGCCTACACGACACCACGTCTGGAAACGGACTTAGGCTGATTGATTTTGCTGCGGGACGTAATGTTACCATAGCTAGTTCACGGTTTCCTCACCTCAATATACACAAAGGAACATGGCGGTCACCTGATCATCAAACCGTCAACCAAATTGATCACGTTGCGATCGACGCAAGGCACTCCTCCAGTATTCTAGATGTCCGAACTTTCCGAGCGGCCAACATAGACTCGGACCACTACCTTGTTGTAGCCAAGGTACGGATGCGGATATCCAAGACGCCACAACAACGAGAAAATACTGTGAGGAGATTTAACGTTGGACGACTACAAACGCAACAAACCGCCAGAACCTTTGCCGATCGCGTATCCCTCAACCTCTCGAGAAGTCCTATGCTGCCAGCATCAAGTGCCGAAGACCAGTGGCGCCGATGCCAAGAAGCCATCAAAAACGCCGCAACTGATGTGCTCGGTTTCAACAGCCCACCCCCCCGAAACCCCTGGTTTGACGAAGAGTGCCGGCAAGCACATGCAGCAAAACAAAGTGCCTACGAAGCGTCGCTGCATAGAAGGACGAGAGCAGCTCGTCAGCTCTACGAGCAAAAAAGGAGGGAAGAACATCGGCTTCTCCGGAGAAAAAAGAGAGAGCATGAGAAGCGCGCGATCGAGGATATAGAGAGGTGTTACTCCAGGAACAATGTTCGGAAGTTTTACCAAAAGGTAAAAAGAACGTGTCATGGCAACAAGACCCGAACGGAGACCTGTAGAGACGAACAAGGAAACCTTGTAGTAGAGTCACAGTCGGTGCTGAGGACATGGAAAAACCATTTCTGCAGACTGTTAAACGGCGAAGACGACACAAATTCCGCTGTTAGGCAGAACGAACCATTCAACCTGGACGATGACAGCCAAGATTTCCGTCCACCTGACCAAAATGAAGTGAGGATAGCAATATCTAAGCTTAAATCCAACAAGGCTGCTGGTCCAGACGGCTTACCTGCCGAGCTCTTCAAGGCAGCCGGAGATGGCTTGGTAGAGTGCATACACCAACTCATCTCCAAGATTTGGTTAGAGGAAAGTATGCCTGATGAATGGAACCTCAGCATTGTTTGCCCGATCCACAAGAAAGGAGACCCTCTAAACTGCGCCAACTACAGAGGCATCAGTCTCCTGAACACTGCGTATAAGATCATGTCTGCTGTATTGTGTGAACGCCTGAAACCATTCGTCAACGATCTGATAGGTCCCTATCAGTGCGGTTTTAGGCCCGGTAAGTCCACGACCGATCAAATATTCACACTACGGCAGATCCTGGAAAAAACCCAAGAATACCAGATCGATACTCACCATCTTTTTATCGATTTTAAGGCCGCATATGACAGCGTTTATAGAGACGAGCTATACAGAGCCATGTCTAGTTTTGGCATCCCTGCCAAACTTGTCAGATTGTGCAGAATGACGATGGAGAACGCTCGCTGCTCCGTAAAGGTCGGAAACAATCTCACCGAGACCTTTGATGTCAAAAAAGGATTTAGACAAGGTGATGCGCTGTCATGTGACTTCTTCAACATCATTCTTGAGAAGATTGTGCGAAACTCACAAGCCAACACCAGAGGCACAATTTTCTATAAGTCTGTGCAACTGCTTGCATACGCTGACGACATTGACATTGTTGGTACAACACAGCGAGCTGTCACTGGTGCGTTTGCAAGTATTAGTACAGAAGCGGCAAAAATGGGTTTAGTGGTGAATGAGGGTAAAACAAAATATATGCTGTCAACAAGAAGGGACACACGACATCGACGAATCGGGCAGAACGTCACGATAGACAGCTATAACTTTGAGGTAGTTAGGGACTTTGTCTACCTCGGCTCCGCTATAAACTCTGATAACGACATCACATCAGAAATCAAACGAAGAATCACACTTGCCAACCGCTGTTTCTTTGGCCTAAGACGGCAATTGATTAGTAAGGCCTTGTCAAGAAGCACTAAGGAGATTCTATATAAGACTCTCATCATCCCTGTCCTGCTCTATGGCGCAGAAGCATGGACCCTAGCAAAAACGGATGAGGATCTTCTTGGTCGCTTCGAACGCAAAATTCTTCGAGTGATTTTTGGTCCCGTTTGCGTTGACGGGCTTTGGAGGAGAAGATTTAACAGCGAACTCTACGAGCTGTACAGCGACATCGACCTAGTCAGAAAAGTACGCATCAGTCGTCTAAGATGGCTGGGACATGTAGAGCGAATGGACACCAACGCTCCGGCCCGAAGAGTCTTCGATTCTAACCCGGAGGGACAACGCAGTAGAGGAAGACCTCGCCTTAGGTGGCGCGCGCAAGTGGAAGGGGACCTCAACCAACTTGGAGTGCGCAACTGGAGGCAGTTAGCCAAAGATCGCGCTAACTGGAGAGGCGTATTGGTTGAGGCCCAGGTCCACCCCGGACTGTAGCGCCACCTAAGTAAGTAAAAAAGTCACTTAACTTTGATCGGTGATAGATATGGTATATCCAAAAATGTATGACTAACAAACTTAAACAGTTTAGGAGGAAGTGAAAAAAGTTCGAATGGCAATTAGCGTCTGAGTGTTTATTGTAGTGCGTTACAAATAATTTTATTTAATACAGAAATTTCCGGCTATAAACTGTTTACCGTCATTTGTGTGTTTTCAAATGTTTTGCATAGGTATATAACTGAAGTTTGTGTAGTTTGACATTGACAGCATTTGATAGGCATATTTGTGCACTACGCGCGCCACATACCAGTTGTTTGCTAAATTTAATACGCAAAAGATTGTTTGCACTTAGTTTGGGTGTGGTTAGCATTTTTGTTTTTAGGTTAGGTTAGGTATGTGGGCTGGCGTGCGGAGTACTCCGTGCCACACACACACTCAGGTCCGCAACATTGACCCATTGTGATGCCCATGGGGGAATATTTGTCCCTTACCCATAATAGGCCTGGCCATAAATAAAGCAAGTAATTACTCACTGTGCTGTTGTATACAAATCATGCTGTGGATTTGATCATAAACAAATCATACTGAGACCCCCAACTCACAATCCTCTTGCCGCTGGCCACCTCAATTTTTGCCAGGAATCCGCCATTTTGTTGTCCTATCCGTGTACGCCAATTCCTATCCGTTTTGCTTTGCCCACAGTGAAATGTAAAAAGATTAGGTGCGAATGTGTTGGTTGAGAGGATTTTTGACATTTGTCAATACGAATTTCTATGCAACAATACTAGCGCACCTAAACTTTTTGGGAGCGTTAAATTTAGCTTGTAGGCAAATAACTGTTAATCGGTCGAAGTTGGGGGTCTCAGTATTGTCTCTGGATTTGATAAAGCACATTATCTTGCCTACTGGTGTGCTGGAAAGCTCGTCTAGATCATGGAAGAAGTGTCTCCCTAGGAATCTGTACCGATTGTGTTGGAGACCCGAGCAGTGACATAGGAAGTGGGTGTTGTCCTCAAGAGCTTCCTCATCACAGCAGCCTCTTCACAAAGTTCTTCTTCCGTCAGGCGTAATTTCTTCATGTGATATCGCAGAGTGTTGTGCATCTTTAGGACTCCTACGAGGGTGGAAAGAGATTTCCTATCCATTCGTATGAGACTCTCGGTTCTGTTTTCATTAAAGGTTGGCCATAGCATTCTTGTGATATCTACGACAAGTTTCTAGTGCAATCCATCTAGCGTTCACCTCTCTTATTGCTTTCCTGTCTACTTCAAGCTATAGTGAGCAAGGTGGGATGTTCAAGGAGGGACCAGCTTGTTCTTTTACTGCTGCCGAACCTTGTCTAGCTATAATTCGTCCGCTTTCTCATTGCCTGGAATGCCTTTATGTCCCGGAGCCGGAACCCAGCACAGCAATATCTTGTGCTGAGTACCAAGAACCTTGAGCTATTCGCGACAGCATTTCACAAGCTTCAATTTTATTTCTGTTGCAGTTAAGGCTTTTATTGCTGCCTTGCTGGCGATAAAGAAGGTAATAAATACCTTCAGGTGATATGCAGACTCACGGGCTGCTGTTGTCACTGCCAGGACCTCTGCTTGGAAGTCACTGCTGTGGTCGGAGAGACGTATCGATTTTGATATAATTTTCGTTTTTAAATAAGTTATATTTGCGAGGGCGGTAAGGGCTGATACAGTCAGTACCAAAATTGAGCATGATCTACAGGCAGGTTGAGAGAAATTGCTTCAGAAAAAGACAACTATTTACATAAGTTTTAAACAATTTTTCCCTTTTCAGAGGTTCTAACTTTCAATATGACATCCCATTCAAACTTACTTCTGAGCCAACACAACCAAAGTGAAAGATGTAGGTCCTCGATGGTAAGCTTCGAAATTTGTAGTGAAAAATTATCCTCACATCAACCTTCGAACGGTCTACCCGCCAATTTAATCGACCTTGTCAAACTCATCTCATATTTTTAAGATTGACTCTGAGCGTTACTTTATAACAGCCATATATTCAGAGCTCGACTGTCTAAACTCTAAATAGATAAATCCGCGAACTGTGAAGAAGACGAAATTAAACGTTGCATGGAGCAGCCAGAGTGTACAAAGAATGTTGAACAAACTTTTAAGATATTATACAGATACTGAAAAAGACTCGTTGTAAAACCGCTTATGATGTAAAGATTCAAGCAGAATCTAATATGTTGCTCTGTGGTAAGTCCTATTTTTTTTAAAAGCAGCTAACATATTAAGTGAGTAGCTTTAATTGTTTTTTTTAGTTCAGAGCAGAACCTGAACTGCTCTATCTCTCGTTTCTCTTTTTAGTTCCGACACATCAGAGATCAGAATTTGTTTCTTTTTTCGTTCAAAGCATTATCAGAGCACGCTTTATGAGCTCTATACATACACACGTCCAGTCAGATTTGACAGAAACAAAAACAGGAAAAACATCAAAACGATCTGAGCGCGCTCATAATGCTCGAGCTCAGTTCTGAACTACAAAAAAAATCAAGTTTAAAGTCATTGACCTCTCCTTCTTGTAAAGCTAGTCGCTGAACTGCACTTCTGGTGAACAATGCACTCTTTTCGAATTGGTTACCTACCCTATAGGTCTTAACAGATTTTTGTAGTTCTTGTTCAATTCGAGTTCCTATTCACCACAAACAAAATTTACGTACTCTTTTATTTATCTAGGAAGTCAAAACCCAATAAAACAAACTCCTTTCCACCGCTTAACATAGTTTGTTGTAACAAGGAAAAACCGCTAAATTCGAATTTGATCATTTTTCAGGAGAGAATATGAAAATTTTGCTGAAATGTATAAAATTATAAATGGTTCTGGAATCTGGACTACCTATTAGTAAAAGCCGGCTTTGCTCCAATTTTGAAGATAGAGCTAGAAAAAAAAAATTATTTTGACGACTTGGACATGCTGAATCAAATGGTATCAAAAGCTCAGTTTCGTCTAAGCTCGACTTTAGCGGTTTTTCCTTGTTGCAAAAGATATTAGCGAATTACAAAACCTCGTGTTTGTTAAATGTTAATTCGAACAATTACAGTTGTCTTAACCTACAGGATGCATTCACAGGTTGATCAGCACCGGATCTATTAACTTGTTTCCCAATTTATTATGCACTCATTATCATGCATTAGACTTCTAACGAATCTACTAAAAAAGTGTCAACTACAATCGCAAATTAAATTGCGTCCAATAAATTGGCTCAAACAAATTATTCGCAATAAACGCAATAGCTAGTATCTAACTAAAGATAAGTATCCGATTTGTCTTTGTCAAAGAATTTCCCAACTTGCACAAAACAGAAAAACATCAACCAAATCCGATTTGTTGGTATTTCGTGGAGTGCATGTGCAGAGACTGTGTTTTGTATTTTTCGCGCCAAGTCATGACCTAGTTGTAGAATTCTTCGTAGCTACTAAGATCTTACCTCTGCCGAGCAGTGGCGAGTGGTGTGCAGCGCAGCAGCGTGCACTGTAGAGGGTCGGTGCAACAAAACTGGAAATCCAAAATTTCATAACAAATTTTTGCGCAAAAATAAAGTGCTGATAGAATAGCTGGAATAACAACTTAAGAGAGTTTTTTTTTTGTCGCTACCCGGCTTTGGCGAATGCACTGAACATTCGACTTGCCATAAGATCAACGGAAACCTGGTGCAAATACGATAAATCCACTTTGATTATGTGGAAATGTGCAATAAATACAAAATTAATTAGTTATACGTATAATTTAATGGGAATTGACAACTCTCTATTGCTTTTCGGTTTTCGATTTGTTGTTAGATATGCGGAATTAGGAGATGAAAATGGATATAATGTTAAGCTTGGTCAGGTGATTCCTATGAAATCCCACGATGATCGATTATGCAAATATTTGTTTGGGGTTAAGTACATTGCGTCAGTTGGAATCGGCTTGGATTGGTGTAAGACATGCACCTCTTCCTCGATTGGTATACGAGTTTTGATATTCTACAAAACGGGATGACAATAGGTATTTAAAAACCATTGGATATGGTGGACAGCACGAATTTCTATAACACCTTTGACCCATGTCTTCTATTTCAAGTGTGACAACGCCGGAACTTAAAAAAATCCGTGCGGAACCTTGTTCTTAAGTTCTTCGCGGTTTGAAACAATCGCGGTTGTTAGCTGTGTCTACACCTCTGACATAGCTGAGACTTTTATACATATATAGAGAATATTGAGGAAGACAGCGATTCGTCTGTACCATCAAGTGACTTATTGGCCTCGAATATGGATGAAAAAAACAAATATTCCAATCGCAACAACCATGCAAACGTGTTTTTAAATATTATTATATTATTATACAACATGAAAAGGTAAATAAAACAAAAAACTCTTTTAAGAATTAGCTTTTTTTTTAAAGCAGTTCTTTTATGTTCAATATTACGCGTGCGAAAAAGCACATATGAGGTGGAAATTCCATTTATTTAAACAGAGTAAGAACATTTTGTGAATACGTATATTAAGTTTTGTTTCCTTAGTGATGAAAATGATAAAAACTCTTTAATTCGCAAATGAATTTAGTTTCCAATTTACGTTTGAAAAGTAAAGTCGCTCTCAACAAAATATTCGCTATTTTTTTTTTAACAATATTGAGAGCAACATTTGGCAAGAGAACTAAAAACGAAGTGAAAATTCAAATTATAATGTCCTTGTACAAATATCAACTTAATACAATGATTGAGGGTGTAAGACCATCTATGACCGTGGCTAGAATGATTGCTTTTGACAAAAAAAAAAAAAAAAAATAAAACATTCAATAAAGCAGCCACAAGATGTTCACAACTAGAAGGGCTGAGGGTTTCAAAGCCACCGCGGCCCACACAGATATCGATCCCGAGCTGATAAAAACTCTAGTCGTTAAAAATAAAACCCTTACTAATTAAAGTAGGATAGTCAAATAACGGGGACTGTAGTCTAGCCTCTGCTTTACCACACAATGGCAATAGTTACCAATTCCTAACTCGACTCCATTGACCGACCCAAAGGAACCCTTAAGCGTCTTTTGAGCTACAATTGTATTTTTTTTAATAAATAAATTAATAAATCCACAATTTGCACTTTGTTAAGGAAATTATTTTTGTAGCACACTATACCTTTTGTTAATTGTCATAAAAAAAAATACACGATGGCAATACGATGACCAAAATATTGCTATTAGCAAACTTAATAGTAAGAAATTGGACCAATTGTGAACCGAATCAAAAATACTATCACTAGAAAGTTAAATCGTTGCATTAAATTCTTGAATATTGTCTAAATATTTATGAAAATGTTCGTTTCGGGTACAAGTGTCTAAAACCGCTGTACAGATCAACACCAAACTTGGACAGTAAGTTAGTTTTGTCAGCAGGGAGGTTTTTTTTTTTCTCTTAATCCCGATAGTTGGCGCTGTAGTTGTGAAAATATTTAGATTTTTTGATTTAAATGGTACAATTTGAAAATTTATTTAAATTTCTTAAATAAAAATAACTTTGCTGATAGAATTAGACCCACTAAATCGCGTTGAAGTCGAGCCGGTATATTTTGATGGTATATTATTTAAAATAAATTTCTCACACGACCAAGTTAATATGCATCCCGAAGGAAGAGGATTGCAAAAATTCAATGCGATCAGATGAAATTGAATAGTGCACGAGCACTTGCACCAATACAATGGAAGCTATTAAACAAGCCCAAAAATTTGTAAGAACGGAATAATCTCTGTTAACATTTTTGAATTCCGTGTAGGGCACAATAGAATATTCTCATATTTTGCAAATCCATTCCGAAGCAATGTTGTCATTTCTATTATGATAAAGTAATTTCGCAAATAATAGTACTGGGACTTTCTTCATAATTCACATTCACAGGTTAATGAAAAAGTGATTAAACACGAAACTAATAAGATATGATGGAGGTGAGGATACCCATTTAAATTATTGTGTCAGCGTCAAGTAGATTTATAGCTACCGACTTGAACCTTGACTCGAGAGTTCAGACATTTATTGTTTCACATTACAGCTGTGGAGAAATGTAGACGTCCATCGACGTGGCTCTAGCTCATGACCCACACCCGTAGGTGTCATATTGGAAATTACCAGGCGATTCGATAGTTGAATGGTCTTTTCCGAAATATTTTAAAAAGACCCCAACTTTGGCCGATTAACCGTTGCTTGCCTACAAGCCAGTGTTACCAGGCAATTTAAGTGAAGTTCCCCATCACAGACCTTAAAGTTCCTCTTCTACCCCATTTTTCGTGGTGGTATTCCCCATGGATTCCCCACAATCAAAATATTGAGTAAACTATCTGCTTTTTACAAATTTTTCGCCCAAGTTCCAATACAAAAACTTAAATGTAGTTAGAATGAACCCGTGCATATTGAACATGGCTCATTTTCCAATCATTCATTTACGATTATAATGATACCCGCTACTTGTACAGGAGTAGTTGAGCAATTTTGCGAGCCATTCCACAAATCAGGGAGTTTTTTGTAAAGTCTTAAAAAAAGCAAAATTGGGTGCGTTCACTTAGCGAATCTTTTAACCAGCTGTAAGGTAGTTCGCGACAACTTCAGTGTCAGATAAGTAGAAGATGTACCTACGAAAAACGTCATGTCACTCCAAAAACTCCGGCTCACGAACAGACTCGCAAAAATATGAGCCACTTTCGCTGTCAGCAATATTTCTGGCAGCGTTTAACTAATTATATCCGTTAATTTTGAAACGAATCGTCCCGTGTGGACAGTATTATTTTTTAGGAATGGGTTTAAATTTACTTACAATATTTATGAAAAGTGATCACTGCAGAATGGTTAGGAAAATAAAAACATTTTAAGCAATTTTTCTTCAGTTATTTAAGTAAAATTTACTCATGAAATCGATTTTAATGATGTTCAAAAGCGGAAACCACAACCATGTTTGTTCTAGTTTCTATTATAGGTATACATCTCATTTAGTTTTATTAACCAAAGAAGTCATATTAGACTAGATTAGATTAGAATGTTTGAGGGAGGTGGAATCAAGTTGCCATATCACTGCGGCCACGAGTGGGCCTATTGTGATTTCCTCCAATTAGAGCTGTCTCATTATACCGGACTTATGTAGTTATGAATCCTAGTAGATCTTTGAGTGCGCTGTCAGATATGTCCTCTGCCCCAAGGTAAGGTCTTCCTAGGTGGTGTTGACGTAATCTGACTAGACATTCACAGTGACACAGTATGTGTTCTGCTGATTCTTCGTCCCTGTTGCATAGTCTGCAAGTGTTGTTTTGTATTATTTCCATAGTCATGAGGTGTTTTTTGACTTGACAATGTCTTGTGAGGAACCCTGTGACTGTACGAATCTGACTCCTTGTTAGGTTTCGGAGTTGTTTTGGTCTTGAGAGGGAAGTAGTTGGCATGAACATTTTAGCTTGTCTGTTACCTTCAGTGTTGGTCCAGTAATGATTTGCCTTGTTTTTCTGCCAGGTTTTAATGTGGAATTTAGCGGTGCTAAGGGGTAATCCACAAAATGGTCTTGGCATCATGAAGGTAGATGCCGATCCTTTTCTTGCTAGTATGCCTGCTATTTCATTGCCCACATGTCCGCTATGTCCTGGCACCCAAATGAGATATACTTTGTTTGTGCTGGCTAGCGATGTGAGTAATTGTAGGCAATCCCTTACTAGTTTTGAGGTAATTTCATAGCTATTGATAGCCAGTAGTGCAGCTTTGCTTTCAGAGAGAATATTATTGTTCTTGTTTGTTATGGATTTTTTTTTAGATTTTCTCTGAAACATAGTTCTATTGCAAAGATTTCTGTTTGAAATACGGAGTTGCATTTGTCCATGCTATTATAGGTGAACGTTTTTGTGTCGACCCCGTATACTCCAGCTCCAACTCCTTCATCTGTTTTCGATCCATCTGTGTACCATACATGAGAATCTTTGGCAAATGTGGGTTTATTCTGTTCCCAGTTCTGTCGATTTGGGAATGTAACTTTGAAGTTTCGGCTGAAGTTGAATTTCGGTAGACAGTTGTCTATTATGGTAATTCCAAGTATTTCATGTTTTCTCAGTTCGATAACGATGTCTGGATGGATTACCTTGGAGTTTTCGGTGTTTTCAGATATGAGCATGAAGTAATTTGTTATAGCTTCTTTCTGTATCTGAAAGGGTGGAGGGGTGGAAGATTTAGGATAACTTCCAACGCTGCAGTGGGAGTTGTTCTCATTGCGCTCGTAGTGCATACACGAGCTAGTCTTTGGAGTTTATTGAGCCTGACTTGTGTTGACTTTTGTTTAGTTTTTTGCCACCATACTGGAGCTGCATATGTGACAATTGGTTTTGTTATGGCTGTGTAAGGCCATAGCATGGTTTTGGGGTTTATACCCCAGCTTTTACCAATCAGACTTCTGCTGGTCCACAGAGAGATCCTGACTTTGTCTATGATTTTCATGAGGTGAGAGTTCCAAATGAGTTTTTCGTCTAGGGTTACACCTAGGTATTTGACTTCTTTTGATAACTCTATTGTTTCACCAAGTAGAGTAGGTTTTCTTAGCTTTCCTCGATTTCGTCTTTTTGTGAAAGCAACTATGGTGCTTTTTTTGGGGTTTACAGTTAGACCAACTTTTTTGCACCAGTCAGTAGCTAGGTTAAGTGCCCTCTGCAGGAGTTCCGAGATTGTGTCTTCGAAATTTCCTCTGATTAGGATCGCAATGTCATCTGCATATCCTTGGACATAAAAACCATTGTTACTGAGTAAGTTAAGCAGTTCGTTCGTTACGATGGACCATAGCAGGGGGGATAGAACACCGCCCTGGGGGCAACCTTTCGCAGCCGTGACTCTGATACTCTCACTGCCTAATGTAGCGTTTATGTTTCTACTGTTAAGCTTGTTCTTTATCCAGTTACATGTAGTATTATCTACGCCTGTGTTATGGATGCATCTGAATATTTGGGCATGTTCGGTGTTGTCAATAGCTCCTTCGATGTCAAGGAAGCAGCCCACAGCAATCTCTTTGCTCTTGAGTGAATTCTCAATTCTGGTGGTAAGTTCATCAAGCGCATTTGATAGACACATTGGTTTCTATGTAATGGATTTATGTAAAGTGGACCATCCCTTATGTGCCTATCAATAATTTTTTTCCATTGTTTTAAGGAAAAAGGAGGTTAGGCTAATGAGTCGGTAATATTTCGGAAGATCATATTAATCGCCTTTTAAAAATATGTAAATAATAAAGAACCAAGCATTTTTTATTGTATTCCCAAACTCTATCACATTCGCCCACCGTGGGAGCATTTTTTGTATGTTTTTGCATGTCACATTGACATAATACCAATATAAAAGCAAAATGGCGGAATTTGAAAAAAAAAAAAAAAAAAAAAAATTGATAGCGCAAGAGTAATGCGAGTTGGGGGACTCGTTATGATTTGTCTATGATTTTAAATCCAAATACTTACGATTTGTAGTTCAGTCATATATTTCTTCCACCACAGGAACTTTGCGTATTCTGGACCCATTGCAGACATCATGTAGTAGAAGTACATACACACATGGACAAAGTTGTTCAAAATATTGGGGAATGTCGCATTGCCACCTTAAAAAAAAGAACAGAAGGAAAACAGTTTTTTATTACTAGTTTCTGACCGATTTTGCATTTATTAAGGTGTGTCGCGTTAGGGAACCCTGGCATACAACTATAAAACAATCACACGAAAGTTCTACTAACCCGCAATGAATTTAACCAAAACCCACGTTTCCAGCGGTGTCACCGAATGATGGTACACATGCAGCCATGTGATTTGTGACGACTTCTTTCTTAGCACAAAGAAAATTGTGTCCGCAAACTCAGTCAGTTTCGATAGATAGTATATATAGCACAGGTTGAGCATCTACAACGACAAACAATAAAAAAGTTAATATTAATCCAAAATGTTGGAATGATTACAAAACTATCTGCAGCACGCAATTGTTACTTCCACAATAAAGCAAAAAGAAACTTCTATATCCCCACACCTGACCCTCGAAGCTCGATATTCGTTGTACCTAACTAAAAGTGTTGTCATACTGCTGTGCGCGCATTCTGCTACCAACAGTAGATAGTGTATTCAAGTGCACTGATGCGTTTCACGATTAATGTCGGTTTCCACTTACTTTAAGAAACCAAACCACCAAGGAAACAGTGCAAGTCTCAATCGGAGTAGATATTGGATACTATGCGCTGCGGCATTGCCCAATGTGTATCGATGGAGTAATAAAATTATTGGTTTTGTTAAATCGCTTGTACAGCAAATCAATTATTTTAACTTATTTGTTTCAAGTTTGCTCTGGTATCCATGATCTAAATGTTTGTTCAGCCAGGCACAAAGCGCTTTTAGCCGAGAGAGTGATTCGTTTATTTTTTTTTTTTAATTTTTCCAACCGTTCCTTAAGCTTTGAAAATTATAAAAAAAACCTAAACGATGTTGGTTTTCCTACAATTTGTACCTCCTTTATGTGTGACTGTGACCAGGGTCACTACATCGGTTTATTTGCAGATGACGGGTTTAATGGACTATACCATGGTCATTTTGGCGGATTGGTGTGATTTTTTTTTTTTTCGAAAAGTGTTGTGCAATATTGTCGCAGAATGTTATATTTGTTTGTTAAACACGATCTCAATTAGTATCTTCAAATAGCACAATACACATGGATGGATATTTGTTTTGTAGTAGTTTTTGGCTGCGTTTTACCACAGACGATATGGCTGAGGTGAAGGTGTGCGTTTGGCATATGGTGGAATATGTAAATGGCTCACAAAGTGTTAATACATTATTTGAAAGATACAAATTATTTACACTGAGCAGAGGTTATAGCTATGATTAGCATGTTATTGGGTATTTCGTTGAGTGGTGTCTTGCCATGCATATAGGTACGATTCTTTTTTCGTCGTATAGTGTGATTACCTTTGGTACCCAAGATGTTGCTGATGTCACCGATTGTTTTTGTAAGCACATAGAAGTTGTTCTACAGCAGTGCTGAACTTTGAATTGAAATTACTTTTTCTTTTTGTTTGAGAGCACTTAGAGGCCACAACTATATGAGATGCTAAAATACAACTCGCTTCTTGAAAATCAAAAGTGTTAATTCGGACTTCCCAATAGGATGTGATATTTTTCCAACACATCTATTTTATGGGTAAATCTGTCGACTCACGCAACACATTGACGTTTTTTTACTTTACTTTAAATGCAGCTTAGAGTCTGCTATGTACAACAACGTTCACAAAAATTCCCTTGGGCCAGGTCCGTTCCCCGGCCTCCAAGTTAGCACGCGAAGCTAATTTAAATTGGTCTAACTTTGTGCGTGCCTAACGTTGATTGAGGTAGACCTCTATAACGCTAAAACACCATACCCTGAGATGCGTGAAGATAGGTTTTAGTTTCGAACTTGAATTGCAGGCTTCTGGAAATATGTCTCCACGAAGCAATTTACAAAGTTTGCTTGTGATGTCCTCGCGAGTGACAAATGTAAGGATAGGTGATATTATACATCAGTTGTCCTTCTTGGCGCTTTAATATTGTATTTCAGGGAAGAATTTTGTGGAGATCTCCATCTTTTTTTTTTTTTAAAGTCCGGTATTTTGCAATTTGTCCTCTTTTTGGGAATTCTCAATTTAGAGAATTTTTTGACACTAAAAAACAAAACTTTTTTCTCAACACTAATTCGTAAATTTTCTGCATCTTTCTGGTGTGAACACGACCTAAAATATATTTGCACCCGAACTTATTCCCTTGTGAACACAGCACCATCTTTTTTTTAACAATCGTCTGAACACACCCGCACTCATTTGACAGCTCATTTTCTGTTTAAAGTAAAGTTAGAATTATTGACTTAATTTATTATTATAACTAATTAATTTATTTTATTGAATTTGCTAAAATTGATGTTTTTTGTTTGTTTTATTGAATTAGAAAAATATTATGTAGGTATATTTTGTTATTTTGGTTGTTGTTTTTTGTGCATTCACAGGCATGCCGTTCCAAAAGAATGATAGGTATATACGATTGCGGTCATCGGTATGGTAATAGATATTATTTTTTGACTCATGGAGGTCATTGCTGCGTTGGGCCTTAGTGTGCAGTTCGAGGACTCGTCGGGGCATTGCCATTTATAAGCTCCACCTAAATTAGCTTTGTGATACGGCGAAAAGAAACTCCTATCAACCTCACTGTATAATAGGCACTAAAATTCATTCAGTAATTTGGTCCGGCAGCCCGCACTCTCCATTGGTACAAAGTATAACATTAAATGAGCGTATTTTAGGTGCTCATTGGTTGTATGCGTGAGGGCTTTACTAAAACATATTTAAAAAGAAACAGCTCTTGACAAGGAGACCACAATAGAATCCTTGGTCTGACGAAGTCTATACCGGTCCTCTAACCAATCAGTTACGGCTTCCTTAGCACAATTAACTTGTACCTTACTTACTTACTTAGGTGGCGCTACAGTTCGGTGTGAGCCAGGGCCTCAACCAACAAGCCTCTCCAGTTAGCCCGGTCCTTAGCCAACCAACTGGTCGTTTTCTACTTGTGCGCGCCACTTGAGGCGAGGTCTTCCTCTACTGCGTTGACCCTCTGGATTGGAATCGAAGACTCTGCGGGCCGTAGCGTTGATGTCCATTCGCTCTACATGTCCTAGCCATCTCAAACGTCCAATGCGCAGTTCTTTGACTAGGTCGATGTCGCTGTACAGCTCGTATAGTTCGTCGTTGAATCGTCCCCTCCAAAACCCGTCAACACAAACGACCGTATATCTTACGAAGACTTTTTCTCTCGAAACGACCAAGGATATATTCATCCGGTTTGGAAATAGTCCATGCTTCAGTTTCATACAACAGGACTGGGATGATGAGGGTCTTATATAGAGTCTCCTTAGTTTTTCGGGAGAGGGCCTTACTACACAGTTGCCTTCTCAGCCCAAAGAAACAGCGATTGGCAAGAGTTATTCTCCGTTTGATTTCTGATGAGATGTCATTTTCAGATGTTGTAGCAGCGCCAAGGTAGACAAAGTCCCTTACTACCTCAAATTTATTGTGACGTTCTGCCCGATTCGTCGATGTAGGGTGTCCCTTCTTGTTGACAGCATATACTTGATTTTGCCGTCGTTAACCGCTAAGCCCATTTTAGCCGCTTCTGTGTCTATACTTGCAAACGGACCAGTGACATGTACATATCTTAGTTTTATATCCTTCGACTATAATTCTTCGGTTTTTTTCTTGGTTACTATAGACACGGTCTCATGGACACTTTGACTAGCCACCTACTTAAAACTAGTACGCAGCTGTTCCGGAATGAAATTTTTCGGTGGTCTCCAAATGGACAGCGAAACGTCTGCGAAAAGCCAGCGGAAAATAATTTCTGGAGAGTTCCATCAGCTGCAACACAAGTGCTACCAGCACGGGCTTTTTATCTCCGATTTGGATACTCGAACTTTTCACTGGCTCCTTAAAATTGTTATTTGGGAAATATCCTAATTTAGGCTTTTTACTTTAAAGTTTGGCGATTTTTAGGCTCCTTAGGTATTTTTATAAAAACAAAATTCATACATCAATTGCGAACGTACTCTTTTCGTATACCCAACTACAGCATTATATACTCTTAATTGCAAATGCGCCAACTCCATTTTCATACAGTTTTTGAACAGACTCTCACGTCTCAGCAGTGAAATCATTCCACAAGATATGAATGAATATGAAAACACCTCTCCAAGTATGCAGGTGTGCGGTAGGTATTCCTCTTTTCTTTTTTTGTTGAACATTGGAAAATGGAAAATTAGAAAAGTCACACAATTATAAGTTTGTGTTGTTTTTCTTTAATTTAATATTGTCGTCTTTGAAAATAGTTTCATCAAAATAAGTGTGCCTATAAATTACAAAAAAGTGCGCATTTTTGATCTTCATATTTCAGTTTGCGTATTTTTGGCTCCCAAATTTTTCAATTCAGCTCCGTACCTCTTATAAAAACTGGCAACACTGCAGTACAAATGACAAATTTTCGCAAGCAATTAATGTCCCGGACAATAAACTTGTGCGAAAAGAGAGTGAAAAATTGTACCAAGCAATCTACTACAATTACCCAATTTTCCTTCATCACTTCGCAGCAGCTGCGCACTACAAAACGAAAAAGAGAACGAAATTTTTCGTTCATGATTTCGTTGTGTCACTTTTGTACGGTATTTTTCGTTCCGGAACAGCTGTGCAATAGGATTTACTTTAAAAGGTCTCAAATTTTTTTTTGTACAAGCCTTGGCACGTTGGTAACTTCATGGGGGGAATTTTTGGGCTCATCGTTTTTTTTAAGTGATTCCCGCTTTTAGATGTATTTACATTGATTTGTATACATTAATTTTAAACATTCACCAATCTCCTTAACAATATCTAATAATCAAAAATCTGGTCCCGTTACGTCACACAAAGTATTCAATTTACAAAAATTCCTATAAGAGATATGACTTGGAATGCATTTATATTTCTTTAACTGGTGAACCGTGATCAAAACAAGATACTTCTATAATAAAGTCGCGCTGGTTTTAATAAGATACCTGCTACATGTAGTTATTACCGGCTATGACGCGTTTTTAACATTACTCCCTCTATTGGACTTGCAAAGCTTGTAAACAAACTAGAAAATTCCTCATGCAGAAAGTAATAATTTTTAGTTCGTCAAAAGTTCCATGATTGGATTCAAGGTTACGAGTTTCAGCTTGTGTCTTTAGGTACAACGTAAATTGTGTTACGTTATTGCCATCAAAAAAAGGAGCGCAGATATTTTAAAAACACAAACAAATCTGGGAGCACATTCCTATTATTCGTTTCGATATGCGTTGTCATCTATTTTGAAAAGGCCATCATTTTAGACGAATATTTTGCATAGATGGTGAATAAAAATTCCTTGTGGTTAGCTAAAAACTATAGGAACTTTGCGTTTGGTGCGGAAACAATAATTGGTGTTAGCTCATCTTTTTAAATGCTTACCCGTTTTGACATTGGTCCATCGGAATAGTCCACTGGTTGGCATTTGAGATTATACAAATTCAGCCAACCTGCCATTAGATGCTAGAACGATAGAAATCAAAAGTCGAATTAGTTTATTTAGTAATTCTCTCTGTAGGTATATGTATCTATATATGTACAAAGTGAAAGAGAAAACGATTTGGAGGTAAACTGGATTTGTCTAAGACTACATTTTTGTATTTAATATCTTTCACATAAAACACTACTCTAGTCTAGCTGACTCCGAGGCATATATTAAATCTGGCCTTCAATGCTTACCAAGCAGATCGCTAAGCATTGATACAAGTTCAGTAATCAAAATATGAGTAATTTAAATACAGCCGGCAGTAGAAACAGTTTACAGTAGCTGCTGTGTGACGCCTTCATGGGGAGCCCACGTGCTAATTGGTCTGGCGGAATAGCAGCACATATAATGCAATGCTTTGAATCAGTAAAGAAATCAACAACCACTTGGAAAATTGTGCGGAAATCTAATTTGCAAAATAAGTTGGCGTACCTTAGGTAAGCTAGATCGTTGCGAAAAATTTGAAGGGTCTTCTAACGAGGGTTTTCCCCTTTTTTTGTTCGCAATTCCGAGATTCATGGGCAGCTTGGAGTTTGAAAAAGTTGAACAAATTTGGTATTTTACCGCTATTTTACCTAATAAAATAAAACTTCAAATTTTAGTCGAGTTCACTTGTGTATTTGTATTCTTTATAAGCTGTGCAGTTCAAAGAAAAAATTAAATAAAAAATCTGATTTCACCCTTCACAGAATGATTATTATTAAATCAGTTTCTTTGGAAAAAAGTAAGGAGGAACTATTAGTCCATGTTGATGTTTGTGCCGTCGAGGTAATTTTCCGATCATGTAAGGCAATAAATAAGAGAGGACTGTTTCAAAAAATGAACATTCTCAGTTTTCACACACAGCTAGAGCGTAGCGAGGCCCAGAACGTTAAACTCAAAGGGCATAATCTCTCATGCATCTTGAAATATATTGAAATACAGATGCTCCACACCGCAGATGTTTTTCAGAAGCGTTCTCATTAAAAATAACAGAAAAAGAGAAAATTAGCAAAATAACGAGTAACGAGTAGTTCCTCTCTTGGCTCGAAACAGCTCAAAGAATTTCAACGGGCAACGGGACAATTGATAAATATGTCAAATAGACAAATTTTCTATAAAATTCTTCCTAAAAAACAGTTGCAAAAAATAAAATCTGTGAAAATAAGGAAAATTCGGTGGTGGTCTAATGTTCGCCTAGATAGTTTCTTATGTTGCAAAAAGTTAAGTTATATATTTATTTGGGTTAGGGATTAGACGTCAAAGATGACAGTGGTTCGAAGTGGCTCGAAATCTATCCACGCACTTGGGTGTATATTTTCAACCTTCTGAGAAAATTACGCTCAGTTTTTTTAGTTTGACAGAGTTTTAGTGTTTGTTTGGCTCAGAAAAGTATGCGAATAGAGCTAATGTCGGGTTAGTTTCACCTAGTGTTTTAGCACTCTCTCTTCATTTATCCCAATTTTTGCTTTTCAGTTCAAATTCCCTTTTAAAATCCCACGATACTTTTTGCGTCAAAATTCAGATTTTAAAAGTTAAATTTAATTACACGGCAAGAAAATCACGTTAAATTAATCTTTAATATAAAAACCGCATTTGGTAGTATTGCTATGATTATTTTTTGGTACTTACTTACCTACTAGAATATTTTGATATGAGACGATTTACGTGAGCTGTTTTTTATGGACTTTCAGTATGCTGATAGTCATCGTGAAATGTAGGTGTTTTGATGAAATTTCAGTAAATATTTATAGTTTGAATGTTGTTTTTATTCCTAAAATGTTTTCGGACATTGAAATTCAAACAAAAAGGGACAAATAATCCCATTTCATAAAAACACCGGCTTACACCATTTATAAGTTACTAGCTGACCCGACGAACTTTGTTTCGTCCATATTCGTAAACCTCAAAAATAACAGTATTTCTTCACTATTTAATGGATGTTATTATACATAATTATAAACCTTCCTCTTCAATCTCTATCTACTAAAAAAAACGCATCAAAGTCCGTTGCGTTGTTTTAAAGATTTAAGCATTCCCTATATGAAGGGAATCACAATGAGTATGAGAACTTCCTTCCCTAATTTAACCTAACTTGAGTTCATTCTACAAAAAAGAATAATTTTCAAATGAGAACTTCAGTTCTTGATTAATAAATTAACATAATTGAGAGCAAATTTGTACTATATTTTATTCGTAAATCGACTATAGAGTTGCATCAACACAAATTCACTTTATCATCAACTGTTTTTCTGCGATTTGATAATTTTAATTTGAATCCGTATTGATCCAGGTGAATACTCTATATAGAGCCAAAAATTAGAAATTTTGACCGGACAATCGTGAAAACCCGAAATTGTATTTTTTCAGGTGTACTGGGGCTGATGCCTGAAAATTAAACTTTGTATGGAAACTATCGATTAAAAGGAATTACAAACACTTTGGAATTGACAATCGTCTAATTTTGCCCTCCTCGAAAATCGCGTTTTCGCAAAAAGAGAGACCCGATCATATGGAGGCAAAGTGAGAGCCACCGGAACGGCGAACCTTTATTAGACTTAAAGACCGAAGGACACGTACACGTACACCACTTTTAATTTTAAATCGAGCTGCTTCGGCCCTTGCATACAATTTTCTTTGGTGCCCTAATATTGGACCATTGAATATCGTCTGTCAGTATTGCAATGCATTGAAGTTTGAAATTGAACGCTTGAGTTGTGCTGTGCATGAGAAGAAGTCAAATTATACATTTTGGCATCCCCACCGCAGCAACTACGATCGCTTCTGCATGAAGTTAAACCGCAATCACGGCATTTCCTCGCGTATACCTAACAATGCAACGGCTTCTTCCAAATGACGTCATATGTGGAGCAATTGTCCCATTCCCCTTCATATCCAAGAACAAATCAACCATCGTAAGAGATCATGAGTTCCTTTAGTTTCCTCCGGTTGACAGTTCTCAAAGCGTCATGTGTTGCAAGCCCGAGGTATATGCACGGACATGCGCAGGCATTACGGACGCCCCGACTTATTCATCGCCTGCATTCACCTGCAATTCGATATGGGCAATGATTACGCAGCTTTTACTTCGTGGGCAAACTTCTAGCAGCCGTCAAGGCATTCCCCACGATTTAAAAAAAGGGGAACCATAAGGGACTTCGTCGTAAAGCACAATGTTTTGCCGCATGACTGAGAAAATCTGACCGTACCACATCGTTACAACTGAAATAGGTACCCGATCAAGAAGACGGAAATCTGAAGTCGAAAGTATGCATTGAGTTGAATTTATTTCCAAAAGAGTTTCATTCTTTCAATAGAGACAGGACTTGATTTTCGAAAGGGATATTCATAATTTTAAGCGGCACAAAGTTCACCGGGGCAGCTAGTATGAAATAAAACACATCTAAATTTATTTCAAAAAGGACGTATTATTATTTGTCGCCCTGCCCAAAGAAAACGTCGAACAGGTGGTCTTGTGTATCTCGCAAGCCGCAAGAACAATCGAGCTATATCGCTATGTAATATCACATAAAATATGCTTTCCATCGTATAATGACAATGTCTCAAATGGGTTCTGCAATACGTCGCAGGCATCGTAGATTTATGGCATATCCTTTTTATCGGCATTACATTCGCAGTCATAGGGGCTGTTTTATTAAAAACCAGCATCTTATCAAAGTAATGGGTTTTTCAATAAGAGGTATTATTTTGGTATTCAAAGAAAAATGCCTAATTTCAATGCGTTGTTGAAGCGTGTATCGTTCCATTTCTACTTGTCAAATGTCAAAGAATAAAAGCTTCAAAAGTGACAGCTACCGAAATAGCGGGTCATTCACAATAACACCTCTTATTGGAAAACCCTTTATAATACTAGACGAATGCTCAGTAAAACAGTTCAGAGTGAGATTTTTGTTCTAAATTCATGCAAACTGGTATAAAATAGGTATATGTGTCTTGATTTTTATACAGTTCAAGGTTGTGTTGGCTAGAATTGAATGACACTGAAAACTGTTATAATAAAATTATTAACGTTTGCAACTAGGTTAGTATCCAAAATTTGTACAAACACTTGGAGCTGTTTCAAGCACTTACTCGGTAAGTTGTATTGAAAAAAGTAGATTCAAGAACCCGAGTCTCCTCATACGTTTAGTCGATTTAACCTTAAAATCAAATCTGCTCAATTTTATTCAAGGATACTACAACCTAGTCCCAAATACTTATTAGACGGGCACTTGATAACAAAAGTCTACGACAGATATCTCTTATTTTTCGCATTCGAAAAGCAACGAACAACAAGCAATAAAGGATACACGCAACAAATTATACTTGGTCAATAAAATAATCTCAGGTAATTCCAATCCACTTTATAAAAATTGCGCATACTCATAAGTGAATATATGAAAATAAATAAATTTAACACGATTATCTCATTTCCCTGCGGCATCTTCATCGCTGCTAGATTAGATAACTCTTATAGAGATTCATTCCCACCAACGTTATTGACTACTTGCCACTGGTTTTATAATTAATCATAAAAAAACATTTTACATTAACTTACCTCGTAGAACATGAAGGCACTTAACGCGACTTGGAATGCATTGTAGACAACTAGGGTTTGTCGCAGTTTGAATGGCTTCCTGTCGCGCATAAACAATGGTCCTATAACTAGCACCCACGACAGATATATACCAACTAAACCGAATGTGTACAGAGGATTGTCCATCAGGGGAAATCGTTTCGCTCTTGGATCTGAAATTAAAAGACAAAAAAAAAAACTTGAAGCATATTTTCCATTCAATTACGCATTTCCTAGACGACTGCCATAGGCACACAAAATCTATTGTCTATAGCTATTATCTATATATATAAAATAAGAAAAAAACATTTTCAAGCTACACAATTTTGAACAACTAATACAACCACAAATGAATAATTTACGGAATATTTCGCTTCAGTACAAGGCAAGGGGACTCGCCATTTTATAAAGTGTGGGCCATCTAGTGGTTTCTTTTGAAGTCATAGGTTATATTGACACTGACCGCTGTTCTCGCTCGAAATCTTGACAGAAAGTCAGTATCATACCTACGCAGAACGAAATGAGTCGCTTCAGGCTTGAACAACGTTGGGAAATATTGAAAACTTACTTCCAAAGTGAGTGAAAATAAGTTTTGTCCGAAATGAAGCACCCACCGCGCCTGCTGTACGCCAATTTGTGCAAAAAAGTTCGTGAGAGTGGTACTCAGTGCGCACAGACGAGAATGTGGCTGCTGTAGCCGATATTGTGAGACTCAATTTCTTCTTCGAAAATGAGGCTGAAAATAACGTTTCGGTCAACGGTGGGCATTACAGAGCCATGTTAACCGACTCTTTTTTTATACTGAAATTGAAGACATGGATTTGGATACGACCACTTGTTCATAACATGCCACACAACCCATGCCACAATTAATCTTCTGAGCACCAAATTCCCAAATCGTGTTATCAGCCACCTTGGCGATCTCAATTGAACTCTTCGGAACTGCGATTTGAACCCTTTGGACTTTTTCTTTTGTGGGGAACCTTGAAGGAGTCGCTTGGTGTTAGTGTGTTGGACTACTAAGCGAGGGGTCTCAGGTTCGAGTTCCGCAAAAACCCAAATTCTTATGGTTTTTTTCACTGCGCTACCTCTCGCGAACGTCTGACAAACATCCGAGAGTATAAATATCTTGAAAGAGCTTCCCAACTAGCCGTTTGGAGTCGGCATAAAATTGTAGATCCCTTCCATTCGTTCCAAAAATGAAAAACTCACACAAAACGAATGGTTGTGAGAAGCTAGGCCTAGGTACCTTCCGGATCTGTTGCGCCAACTATTTATTTATTAACCTTGAAGGACCGATGTTATGCTTACAATTCGTTAACGATTCAAGAACTTAAGGCCAATTTCATCCAGGCAATCAGTGAGCTACAGCTCGAACAAGGTCTTGGAAAATTGGAGTGACAGAATGCACTACTGCTAAGCCAGCCGAGGCAACCATTTGAACGACGTTGTGTTTCAGAATTAAAAGGAATGTTTGCTCTTACGAATAAAGCCATAACATACATGGAAACAACTTAATACTGTTCATTTTATATCATTCTTAAAAAGAAACTTGTATTTGGCCACCCTGTAAGGATATTCACTTAAACGCGTTAAGCCCTCATAAACTGCGTAAAAATGTATGCAGGCCTCATAATTTTCCGCGATCAATTTGACTCGAAAATCGACTGCGGAAAATTACGCAAATTTTTAAATGTCAAACTGTGAATAAAAAAATAATAAAAAACCAGTGAATAAATTAACTCTTCAAAATATTTTTGTTTTGTTGTTTATGACCTGGAAATCAGTAAAATTATACCAATCGATTTATTATAAAAGCACTCTTGATGGAAATATTATGTAGCTATGTGCCTTTTTTTTTGCCAAAAACTTCCAATATAGGTAACTCATTTACTGCCAATTTCATTAAGAATTTAATCAGTTGTTTTTTTGTCACTTAATTTTGTGAAGTCTAAAAGCTGAGTTTGACAAGAGATTTGACAGTCAATTTACGCGAATTACGCAATGGCATTTCCGAGGGGTGTTCACTTAAAGTACCGCAGAAATTAATGAATTTATGAGCTGTATAAAATTATGAGATTAAGTGAATACCCTTATTATTCTAATAACTTTCATTACAAACAGTAATACGTCTAGTTGGAAATATAATTTGAGCGGAAATATATCCCGATACCTGTTCACTGCATAGATCGGCTGACAACCAATATCTTATACCTTTAAACGAGTAAATCTTGTATGTATATATATTTCCGTGATCTCGGAAACGGCTCTAACGATTTCGCTGAAATTTGGTATATGGGAGTTTTCGGGGGTAAGCAATTGATCTAGATTAGTCTTATGTTTGGGAAAACGCGTGTTTTCGAGTTTTCATGCGTTTTGAGCTTATTTTTCTGACTTTACTGCCTTTTACTCGCCATTACACAAACAATTCTTAATCAATGCAAACAAAAAAAATACGTAGGAGAGCCAACACTTTAATAGTTATTTCAAGCCATCAATCAGCTTTCTATGTCCTCTAGAAGCTGAGTTACAACCTAAAATCTAACACGAAAAAAATAAATTTATTTTCTCAAATCGAATATTATCAGCAGCCGCGGTTCTTGATCGTTGTTCTGCTTTGGGGTGGTTTTGTGGCGCACATCGCACAAGCACGTGCATATGAAAAAAAAACACCGACAATGTCTTTCTGAGGAAATGCGCAGATGGATGATGACGTGTGGTGTGGTGATGGACGGATGGTGGAGCAGCGTTGCCAACCAATTTTGACGAAAAAAAGCCTAACTTGAGAAAAAAAGATGCCTTTTTCAATAAAATAATGCCTAAAAAATTTTTTTATGTAAATTGGAACAATGAATCAAAAATTAAACACAAATATAACAAAATTAACAACAACAATTTGTATTTCCAAAAAAAAAACTTAAATTATGTATAAATCACAGAAGAAATAGGAACAAAATTCATGACTTTAGTTTCATGAGTAGGTAGGTAAATAGCATTGAACAAAACAAACACAGTTTTAGTCCATCAGATCAAAAAATAAATAAATATTTGAAATAGAAAAAAGATGCGTTTTTGGAAACAAAAAAGCCTTAAAGCCTTAGCTAATGAAATAATGCCTAAAAGGCATAAAAAGCCTAGGCTGGCATCGCTGGGTGGAGGTGCTGTATATAGAAATTGAGTTCAAGGTTTTTGTTTTAATCTTATACCTTTAAACGAGCAATTCGTGTATGTATGTATGTATATATATAAATTTATTTCTGTGATCTCGGAAACGGCTCTAACGATTTCGCTGAAATTTGGTATATGGGGGTTTTCGGGGGTAAACACTTATCTAGATTAGTCTTATGTTTGGGAAAACACGTGATCTCGAGTTTTCATGCGTTTTTCTTTCCACGCAGAATATGGTCGCTAATTTCGTCCTTCCGGCCACTGTCCGTCTGGTTCATCGGTTTAAGACATCAGTACCTGGGCGATTATTAGTATTAATTGCAATTTCAAAAACAATACAAATTAAAAAAATATATCTAAACTTGAACATATAAAAAAAAACAAAAGTAAGTCACCGAGAGGGATTCGAACTTGTAACACTCGTTTCTTGCCGTCCGCGCCATAGTAAAAGGAAAAAAGTAAGACATCTACCGGCATTTAGGAGACTTAAATTTTTTTATATGTTCAAGTTTATATATATTTTTTTAAATTTTTATTGTTTTTAAAATTACAATAAATAGTAATAGGTAACCGAGCAAAGCTCGGTCACCCAGATATTAAACAATTATAGTGAAACGATTGGCGTACAGATAAACAGCGACAGTCATTATCGGCTCATCACTCACTGCAAATTGGATTGATAAGATCTAGTAAAATCGACAATATTAATTAAAGTCTAATTATTGTAGTAATTTATTTAAAATTAATTGAAAGTGTTTGGTTGCGGCCTCGTCGGAGGAGATAATTCATAGTGCCAAGTATGCGTGATAACCATACGCTAGGGGCTAGGGAACTCTTTCGTCTTTCGTTTTTCGTTTTCCGTGTGATCACGTGTGTAAGCATAATGAATATGGAAACTTTTTCAGCTCTGAACTTGAAATCTTTGTTCGGCCAAACTGTTAATGAAATATATAGGTAGCTGGTGAGCGTATTAATTTGAGCAATCAGAGGTAGCTTATTATACCCAGCTTGTTTCGGAATAACGTCAAATTCGTGTTGCTAGTAAATAGCTGCAAAATCACCCGTGTCTTGATGCCGATCGTACAAGCATGCCTGGAAAGGGTATGGACGCGGACAGGATAGAAAAAATGTATCCAAGCCTGGAATTTATGCACAATACAGAAGAGAACCTTTTAAAAACTGCATCTTCACTCGAGTGGGAACAACTTATTCGAATTATGTTCATTTGAAAATTTAAAAATGATGGCAATGGTATAGTGTGGGAAAAGATTAACTTTTGCAGGTAGGGTAGGTAGAAAAGGCAGTTCAGCTTTGAACCCAAGTAGCACTATGATGTGCCTTTTTGTTACTACGACTCATGTGACCTAGTTTGTGATGATTTTTAAGGGTGTGATACATTCGGCGCCCATATCCAACCTGTGGAGTTGAGGAAACGGATTATGTCTATTATCCCTCTACCCGAAATGTCGCTAAGGTCGTCGAAAAAAGTTTGGTTCAGTGTGCGCAATCTGGCTGTTGCTAGTGCCGGACATTTGAAAAGGAAATGGGAGAGAGTTTCTTTCTCATTTACATTCTCGCAACTAGGCAACAACCGGAAAAGATTCCAAGCTTGCATCGGCATGAGCAAAAACAACCTCCGTATCCTAACGGGGTTCCTAACGGGGCACTGTAGACTCAAGGAACACCTCAGGAAATTGGGTACATCTGAAGAACGTCTCTGTAGATTCTGCGATAAGTCCAGTGAAATCCCAAAACACTTGCTGGGATCATGTGCATTGAAATACTTGGAAATACTTGGGCAAGTACCAACTATCAGATGAGGAAATACTGTCACTGGAGCCAGCTTTCATTCTTAAAGGAAACTGGTCTGACAAACATCCGAGAGTATAACTGTCTTGAAAGAGCTTCTCAATTAGCCGTTTGGAGTCGGCATAAAATTGTAGATCCCTTCCATTCGAGCTGTGTACAGCTGGTCTAAAAATCACCGACTCGGAATTTCGGAAGTAAATTTGAATTATTTGTAAACGATGTTCCTTCGTGTACTTCACCATGACCAAAATGTTGATTTTACTGAATTTTTTTGATATTGACAGTTCGGTAATCTATTAAAGGGTGCGTTATTTATATGTTACTTTCAAAACATCTGAAAAATTCTGCTTCCGGTGTTGGCTTGCGAATTTTTAAAAATGTTGTCAGTAGGTTAAAGATGTAATTACATAATATCGCAACATATTGCTTAAATCCGTTTTTGCGTCTTTGAGATTGTTTGCGAATTTTATCGAGCAGCGGATGTTCTCGAGGAATGTCAAATAACTATAGATAAGATCCTACATTTGAATGCATTTAGGTGTAATAGTTGTACCGTGTAGTCTTTTGTGAAAATCTTCTAAAAGGTGGAATTAATTTTAAAATAACTTTTCCACTATTATTTGCCAGACCATACAACAGTGCATCTAAGTGTAATCAAATACACACTGTGTCATATCATAAACACTGTCAATATGTGATTTTAGAGAACTATGAACGTGTTGCTACGAAGTTCATGCCAAAGTTAGCGTCAGTTTGCGTAAGGATGGTATAGGCAGGGTTAGGAAAAGTTTTTTATTATGTGATGTTTAAAATTTATTGAGAGCAGAGACGAGAGAGACTACATACATATTATTAAGAATATCGTTTTTTTTTTAAAGAAATATCCTCTCCATCTAAGTAAATATGATTCCATACTGAACGTCAATAGAATTCATATTGTACTTATATGAAATTGACACACATTTGGGAAAGTAGCACAGTCCAAACCAAAGCCGCTTCTATATATGCAAGGTAACATGCATTCAGGAGTTTAACCAAAATATCTGAATGGACCACAAAATTGAGTTTAAATTAATCGAAAAATTCACATCACTTAAACGCCACGTCCGTCGAAATGCCAATTTTCAGAACACGCAAATAGGTATACTCTTAGCTAAAATAAATCAATCACCGAGGTTGACAATTAGTTATTATCTTACTCGAAGCACGCGACCTTGGCTGAGATCTTCACTCGTTCATAGTCATATCGAATATTCAAACTAATTAGTTTGAACTTTGAAGGCGTCGCGTCAGTAGTTGGAAGCTACCATTGAAAATTATGCACTCTTATCTCCTTGAGGTAAATACTCTGAGGCTGTTTTACTTTTGCACGCATTTTTTTAAAACGGAAACCAAAGGCGTTTCTGTTTCTGTTTTTTTTTTTTTTTTTCATTTTCATCAAAATTCTAAACAAAGGAATCCTAATCTTAAATTTCGCCTTAAAACAATTGAACTTCATCTAAGTCGCTTAAGCCAAGCCTTGAAAACAATTTATGCTGCAGATATCATCGCAAAATCTTAAGCAACAAAACGCGACTTAATTGCTCCACTCCAAGATTCAATCTGAAATTAAAAACAAATTATCTGCAAAACGTTAAAAAAATAATAATCCATAAATGTCACAAATTGTACAATAACAATAACCACCAACTTAATAATGAACTTGAATCTGCCGGCAGAATCATAACAGCAGCCACTATCGGTTCGTATATACAACTCTTTAGCGTTTTTAAATGCGCTTGCCTAAGATGACCTTGCCAATGTCAATAATTGTTAGCAAGTTCATTCCGTCAATTTAGTTGATGTTATTACGCGTGTACTACTGTTCGCAGTATCAACCGCTTGTCGGTGTTTAATAACAAAAGTGCATATGTAGCCCATTGTTTGTATAGTTGGTCATGTGAAGAGGTCATGGTGAGAGGGCAATGGTAGCACCATAATTAAGAGAAAAAAAGAAAAAGAAAACCATAGTAGCACTCACATTGATTGGATGTAGAACCTTGGACATTAGAGACTAACTTAACTAACTGAAGCATGTGCTAAAAAAAAAAATAAAAAAAATGCATACAATAATAAACTTATTTAAGATTCCGCTATTGCGTCATACGGTAAGATTCGTTGCCTTTCTGTGCCAAATACGCCGTAAAAAAGAGTTCTTTGAACTCAAGGCAAGCTTTCGCTTTCATTTTGGATTTTACTTGGCCGAAGAATCCGATATTTTTAGCCGGCTTAGCAATAATGCAGAGACAATAATTAATGAAATGCAATCATATACCTATTTACGTGTCTTCCATATTTTTGGGTAAGCCCAATTATTAAATTGAGCCATTTGTCATAAATTGGTTTGTCACGCTTTGATCAGGGATATTTCGTCGCATAACATCAAGGCAGTGTCAGATATCTTGAGCACGTGATATCGGTCAAGCTCAAGCGATGTTAGAGATAAACGAAATCATTATAAATTGCGAGATAATTTGGTTACGGATTCAGATGCAGATATCAGTTGATTGGAGCACGATTTCAGAGAAGGTTCAAACCTCAAAGTGCTTGATTATAGCCTATCAACAGCAATCTGAGTGATTCCAAGAAGCAACTCAAAACATTTTCAGAACCTACCCATAAGAAAAGTTGAAATTCTAACCCTATCGGAGTCACCAGCGCGATGAGATCAACTCCAACCGCCGGACTTGAGGCTATCCTCAACCTGCTTCCGCTAGATATATTTGAATAGTCAGTGGCAGCATTAGGTGCCATGAAAATTAGCCAATCAGTAGACTGGAAACACGATGAAGAGGGTCACTCAACGATCCTACAGAAGTACCTTGGTAATGTACCTAACACGGATTACATTATACACATTCACACTTAGAATTCATGAGATCCTTCTCTAGCGTCTACCCTAGTAGGGAAGTATGGAGAGATGGTTCTGTACCTAACACGCAATCTATTCCCGTAAACAAACGGATCAAAAATGGACGACGGCGTGGGGTCAGGCATCTACTCTGAACCGCCGGGGATTTCAACATCAGTACGCCTCCCAGACCACTGCAGTGTATTCCAAGCGGAAGTCATGGCAGTGACAAGAACTGTCCGTCAGTCTACGAAAAAGGTAATACCTCCGGAAGGTATCACCTTCTTTATCGACAGTCAGGCAGCTATAAAAGCCTTAACTGCCCCAGTAATAAAATTGGAGCTTATGAAGAGCTGTCGCGAAGAGCTCAGAGCTCTTGGAACACAGCACAAGGTATTACTGTGTTGGGTCCCTGGACATGACGGCGCATTCCAGGCAATGGGAAAGCGGGTGAACTAGCACGACAAGGTTTCGGCTAATGCTCTGGAAGAAACATGCCCCTCTGTGTGTATCCCGCTCTGTACACTAAAGCCAAAAGCAGGGAAGAAGGCCACAGATGAGGCAAACACTAGATGGATACCCATGGATACGTGCGCTAACACAAGGAAGCTATGGCCATCTTTTTGCAAATCCAGAACAGAGAGAATCATGCGGAATAACCGGAAATGTCTCTCTACGCCTGTAGGTATCCTAACGGGACACAAAACCTTGCGATACCATATGAAGAAAATCCGACTGACCGAGGAAGAACTTTGCAGAGGCTGCGGTGACGACGGAGTTATAGAGGACACAACCCACTTCCTATGTCACTGGTCCAGGTCTTCAACACTCCAGGATCAAATTCCTTGGAAGATACTTCTTCCAAAACCTGAACGTGCTATCTAGCACACCAATTGACAAAATTATGAACTTCATCAAATCATCAAGACACGCAGTCATCGAACAGTCAAGACCTCGTATCCGCATTTTTTGGGTTTAAGTTATTTGAGTACCCATAGTAATTTGTTACGTCTAGATTTTTTGAATCTATTTTCCTTACTGCACCGCAAAACCATATACGAACAAACATTTAGTTCACCAAGGAATAGAACCAATTCAATGTAGCGAAGAACAAGACATGCATTGTGAATGTCCGTCACAGCCATCCCAACAGAAAAATAGATAGACATTTTACAAGTTATAGAAATAAATACGTACAACCAAGCTACAGAAAGAATACGCCAGCAGCAACATTCAAAGAAAAGGCAGATCTTTTTTTTGGAAAATTCCGCACACCTGATCATCATCGAGGATATGGACAGCATTTTTTAAAACGAATATTCTATTCCACAGAAGACAGAATGCATCAGACACTTTCGGGTCAAATAAAAGGACTCGCATAAAATCGCAAACATTCCCGACAAAGTTTACGAATCCAATGCCCATACAAAAATACTTATTTGTACAGAAAGTGATATGATCTTCATTTAATTGGATTAAATACAAATTTAGAGGTTAAATTCAAAGAGGTTTATTTTGAATGAGTTTTCAATATTAAATTTGACATTATTGCAACAAGAACTACGCAATCATCGTGTTTACTAAACTTGTGTACAATTATGTGGCTTGGTCATATTTAAATGAGTGATTTTAAGTTGGGGGTTAGCCATGAATTATACAAAAATAATTCTGGGCAAATTACGGCCCTTAAAACGCGGTTGCACGTCAGTATTTATCATTTTATTTCTATTATATTCGCTAGCTATTAAAAAATTAATCAATTTATTGCCCGTGTTTTATCGTAACATACAAAGTCTTTAAGAAATTAAGTTCTGGCCCATCCAGACCTTAGTAATTAATTCGTTTTTATGGCTTAATTTCTGTGTTCGTAAAGTGAAACCAAGTAATATATAACTATAACCGGAGCCGAATATCTGGTTTTAGCGTAAACAATCGAAAACTTAATTGAAACAAGAAGTTTTCCCATACATACTTCAGTTTTCAAAACGAGTCTTTTAAAGTCTTTTTCCACGAAAACACCACGAAAACGGCTTCCAATCGTTGCGTCGTTGAAACAAACGCACCTTTTGCTACATTCAGCAGAGCAACTGACCGAACAAATAATGTCACAACTAAAATCATTTTCCACTATTAATTGATGAGCTAATATTATTTTTAAATGCTCTGAATTCATTTTATTTGTTAATTAATGCGATCGAAATCTACTTTACACAGAAGTTTCACGACTATACTCATGGTTGCCACTTGCAAAAAAAATTAGCAACCAAGATGGAAAAAAAAAATTACCAAACCAAGCTAAAAGTTACCAAAAATCTGGAAAAATTATAAAACACGAAAAAATCGTACATATCGTCTTGAGCCAGTATAAATATATGAGTTTTTGGTGTCGTTTGATTTTTCTCTGATTTAAGAAGGTAGTAGAAAAATGCACCTATGTTTAAGCCTAGTATTCACTTTATGCAGAACACGTAAAGCCTCTCAAGTGGAATCCAATTTTTCATACAAATTTTTCTCCGCGAAATGTCAAATTTAACTTTCTACGTGAAAATATGAGTAGGCAGTACGCAGTTCGAGTGAAAAATAGTTACTTCAAATACTGATATGGTAGACACTTAGGTTTTATTGTCAGTCTCATTACATTTTTGACATTTCGGCGTGAAAAACAATTTATAGGAAATCGTGAAATTTATTTGAATTTCTGAAGTAGTTTCCTTAAGTCTTCATGGAAACTAAAAGAAAACTGTTGACAACATAAGTATTTTAAATTCAATAAGGTACATTACAGAACGTTACTTACTGAAGTACTAGGAATACTTTTAAACCTTACACGTAGTGGGCAGAAAAAGTAAGGCAGCATTTCCATGTGATGATATCGAGTTCGTCTTTTTGATGCTCCTGTTCAAAAAGTTACCAAAACCAGATAAAAGTTACCAAATTACCAAAAATCATGAACTAAGAAAAAAATTACCAGATTTGGTAATTTATTACCAAAGTGGCAACCGTGACTATACTCTGTTCAATTTATATTTTCAGTACAGGCCTTATGGGAAGCTCTTTTTTCTACCAGTGGTGCCTGTAGCTACTCTCACGGCACTCAAATACAAGATTTGCCACTAAAATAATAACGAAACCACTGGCATTGCAAAGAATTTTGTTGTTGTAATTTTCTGAAATTCGCATACATCCCATCACAACCAGTCTACCCCACATTCGCGGGCAGAATGAGCACGATCGTCTTGCGTTCGCTTGCTATTATCATCAACCAAAATAAGCAGTGTGAGTGTGAGTGAATGAAGCACATCAGAGAAATGTTACCATATGTCAATTTTAGCATATCATTAAGGGTTTTTCTTTGAATTTTGTCAAAGAACTTTCGGTTTTGGTGCTTTTTAAAGCTTTTGAGAGCGAATAAATGAATTTGATTATGGGGGATGTTGCCATACAGTTTTTAGGTACTCCTTTAATTATTTTGTATTTCTGAAGGATCTGTTAATGTGCAGTTAAACCATTTTTTCTTAATAAAGGGTTGGTATTTGGTAGCCCTATCGATATTTGTGAGAGAATTATGCCAATTTATAGTGCTCACTATGGCAACCATGTGAGAGCTTTAAAATGGAGACAGCTTATTAAAATCCATAATAGTAAGGGTGAAAGGCAAATAGCCTATCTTCCCTGTACTGAAAATATAAATTGAACAGAGTATAGTGCCTCACAGCTGATTGAAACGTCAAACGAAAAGTAGTTATTGTTCTGTGTGAATGCAATTTCGAGTTTTCAACGAAAACACTGCAGAAAGATAACGCATAATATTCGCAAAATATTACTCTGAATTGGGGAAATAGTATTTGGTGAGAAATATTTCAATTTATTGTATAATTTAACGAAAACCTTTGTAATTTACCAAGGCGTTTCCTATTTCAGTTCCTTAAAGAGAGCAAGATATTACCCCTTCACTTAGAATGGTACGATTTACGAATTTGTATTCAACAAATTTCTTGTTATAAAAATTGGAAAAGCTGTCAATCACCTGACAAATTACGGATGGTTGGAAATTTGCTGTTTCACATTCCAGTGTATATGGTTTCGTTTCCTGCGCAGTGAGCGATTTTGAGGGATTTTCTGCGAATTTTAATGTGTCTGAAGGATAAAGGGACATTTTAGCTATTAAAGGGATTTTCTTTCATACACTTGTGAACCGAACCCTTAGGTTAAGACAATACATTCTAGCAGTAAGGCAGCCATCTATGTTTTGGTACCATAATTTGAATTCAAGTTCCTGTTTTGTTAATTTTTGTTTATTACGATCAATTAGTATTTTTTTTATTTTGTTAAGAAATAGTAATGTTCCTATAGCGTAATTTTGGGGTCTTATTTCATAATGAACTTAAAAAAAACGATAGAAATTTCTTCCATGAGCGCCCAACACAATTTTGGGCTACATATCGTTTTACAAATTGTGTGATATATTTTTTGGTTTATTCTCTCACAGAACTGAAAAAAAATAAATATTTTCGAACAAACCCGCACTTTTAACACTTGGCAGCAATCTTGCAGTCAAGTGATATCGAAAAGTCGTTCAAGTTGCACGCACACCATTTTATTTTGCAGGCCTTTTGGTTTGACACAAGCCACAAAAGCCAATAGCAGGAAAAAAGTCAAATAAAATCCAAGGCTAAGACGTCCAAAAAAGAACCGCTGTGAGAATAAGTCTGAAAAATACCAAAATTTTCAACGATTTTTGGGCTTCTTTCTGAGCAACGATATTGGGCTACATTTTTTAAAGGTTTGGGCGCTTAAAGCGAACTAAATTCTGGCAACCCTGTCTTTAATTAGATTTTCTGAACTAAATTGTTACCGAGCTGTCATAATGAACTGATATATTTAAAACAAACTAAATAAAGTGCACAACTGGGTCGAAGGAAACTTTCTTGTTGATGAAAAGTTTTTCTGTTTTTGTTTTTTTTTTCTTATTTTATTAAGAGGTAGGTAAAGCTCTGAGAACCAGTGTTATATAAAAACAACGGTTCATAAAATATGGGAATTGTTTTTCAATAAAAGCCACTTTTGATATGGCAGTATAATCAAATAACAATAGTTGAAGTTCTCAGTAACAGGCAATTGTCGTTAGTTCTGGTTAGGGCATGTTTTTTTTATTTTTGACTGGGATAGATTAGTGACGCAGGTTTAAAGTGTCTTTGATTTGAAGTACCTATGTTTCGTGATAGACCAATATTTTTACATATATATATTTTCAAAAAATCAGAGATTTATTTTTGAATTTGCATTCGCAGTTTTAAACTGAACTGGTGCAAATGAAGTGGGAGTTTCTGATCGTGTAAGCTCCACGTGGTTGGAATTATTTTAAGTTGCATATTCAATATGGTTAACAAAAGAGGAAGTGGAAAATATTTGCTAAATGGTTTTTTGTGACTGTTATTGCAATTTCAGTTGAAGTGGGGCATTGAGATTATTACAACTATGTATCTAGATATGCGAATACCGTTCGAAATGTTGGGTAGTCATTTTTGAAAAATAACTAAAAAAAAGTTTTTCGAACAGTTTTCGAACTCGAACATTCGAATTCAAAATTAGGGACGCAATAGTTTTGAAATCATTTTACTCTAAGTTTACATTTTGGTCAAAATCTTAGTTGCCGTTTTCCAGTAAACTAAAGAAAACCATATTTGAAAAAAAAAAGAAAATACTTTTTTCAAAAATCCATTGTGCAAAAATATTTCCTATATATTGAGAAAAACTGAGTATGTAGTCATGATAAGCTCGAATATCAAACAAGTTGAAATTGTTTGAGCCGTTTTGGAAAAATCAAACTGGTATGAATATTTTGTATGGGAAGTGTCATTAATATTGAGGTTATAACGCAAAAAAGAACCGCCCCGAACTGTAGACCCATAAACTCCATATCCAAAGAATGAAAAAAATCAGGGCAGCCGTTTAGGCTGTAGGCTGCAGGAGCATCGCGAACGGACAGACAGAGAGGCGGACAGAATTTCGTGTCCCACATTTTTCAGTTCCTCTATCTGATTAACATTTCGAGTTCGAAATTTTGAACGAATACAATATATTTCCTTACTACGTATTCGTTAATGACAGCTACAGAAAGTCGTACTACGGATTGACACAACAAGTAAAAATAATCTGATTGGACACGATTTATTCAAAGTCGTCAATATAAATTATGTCAGTTATAAGACTTATATCAGTTATCCATCTGTTATAGAGGCATAGAATTGTTTTTCTAACTAATTTTTACTGCGACTCGATTTTTTGGAATTTAAGGTTCTTTAAAATTCTAACCAATTTCAGCAACTTTAAGCGGAAAGAAATCAGAGAATTTTTGAGCTAAGGCGTGAATAGAATTTCCTTATACACAAAGACTACATATTTTATATAAAAAAAAAAATAACGTCTTTTATTTTTTCATTAAGACATTTGCGTTGATATTTGTAAATCTTACTTCATATGAAGAGAAGGTTCACCTCGTTCACTTCTATTACGTTAAGCTAATTCATAACAAACAAAAAAGCATAGCAAACAGATCTTTCGCTATGTTTTTGTTCTGCTTTTATAGTTCGAGCAATTTATCCACGTGAAGTAGATTGTAATCGGCTACAATGTTCAGTAATGAGTTTAATTTTCAAGATATCCCCCTTTGCTAAAAAAAAAAAATATATATATATACAGACCTCCATATTCCTCTTCCACCAGCGAATAGTATCGCGGAATCAGTCCTGTATAGTTTCTGGACATGTGATGTGTCTCTAGTTCCTCGAAGGCGATCTTCACAATATCAGCTACGAATTGGTAGTTCGATGTGAAATTCCTTTCCATCTTTGGGTTTGGTAAATTTTGTTTTTGTTGAACGAAAAATAAATTCAGATTTAATTTCCTATCACAATTACACACAACACCATTTAAAAATGGCAACAGAACACAAAACGGTTTGATATTATATCCTCTTCGCAGTTACAACAATTTAAACCATGTTTTTGTTTGAATTTGTATTTATTCTTTCAAAACGAACACTGCTGGTTGTATTTATTTGGTGCACCAAAAAATATTCGATTGACATTCGTTGGTAGGTATAAGACGAAAGGAACAGAAAAATATCACAACTCGTCGTCACATACGCTGATATCCTTCTTTTTTGTGTACTCTCGCTATTAACCGTTTTCCTTAGATAAAGCTTGAATTGATGCTCTTAACCGAACCGACTGAAAGTTTATGCTTAACTGATTGAAAAACTTCTCGACGGTCTTAAGTTAAAATGATGTTAACCATTTCGACGAGATACGATATACGCTGCATGGTCGACTACAAGTCTCGGTTTGTCACACACAGCCAAACCAGAATTAACCCTCGTGTACACTTTGAGCGGCAGTTAACATCGGCTCAAGACGCGGCTGAGAGAGTATGGGGAAAAACATTATATAAACACTAGTAGCAGTGGCATGTTGAGTTTGCCGAGATTTGGTGCGGCTTTGGCTCAGTGCAAACTTCAAAGCCTGACTTAACATTGGTTGGGGTGCGAGTGCGATTTTCTTTGCTGATGTCTCTGTTAACAGTGAGAGAGTGGATTGCGTTTGCGACTTGCGAGTTGCGAGAGGCAATCAAGAAAAGGGGCCCCTCTAGTATGGATGAATTTGAGATGTTCATTTTGATTGTTGGGGATTGGGGTTTGTTTGTCAGAGGCTGCGGCTTTCTTGTAAGATGGTCATGGAGTGGAGTAAAGTAGGTATTGAATTTATATTTTAAAAAATTTTACATTCATTTCAGTAAATCTTTGTCCAAAGTTCAATGAACTTCTGCCACTGTTACCTAATTTATTAGCTGATGCACATCTTTTGTTAACTGTATCATCATTCAAGATGACAGGAAACAGAACAAGCTTAGAGCTAAAACTAGGTAGTGATTTGCATTAATTTGCACATTATATTAGCTGCTTAGAAAATTGTTTCATTTGAATATATCTATAAATCACATTAAGAAGAAGTGTGGATCCTTGAACTTAAAAAATATTACGGATACAATTATAACTTTAGTTTTTCTATTTTTTATTTTTATTGAGGAAGTTATTTCTTGGTATAACCCCAAACTTTATGCAAATGAAACAAAAGGCTAAAATTATGTCATACAAACTGCTATAGTTATAATAGTGTGTGAAGGTATTTACTTTTTTTTTTTTTAATACCACCTGTAGGGTCCTGTTGAAAAATGTAACTTTGTTGTTCAGTGAATTTTTTTTTTAAGAAACATTTTCCCATTTGAACAACGCTTAATAATTGTGAACATGTATTTTAGTAATAATCGATCTTCTGTGTGCCTTATTTTAACCTATGCATAGATGGAAGTTTTTAAGTATCTACCCTTATGAACAGAATCACTTGGGTAGACATACGAGAGTTCCTCCTAATAATAATATCTTTTCTCATTTTAATTTTAATATGGTTTAGTTTCACTATCTTATCTTTCTCATATTTCATACAATAATTTAGTTTCAAACGGCCACATTTAAACCGGTGACATCAGTAAAACTTGCGTGGTAAATTAATGTCAGCGATTCGTATAGACCTACTTTTTTTCATATGTCATATATATTTTTTTTTCTCTAGAAAGATATAATTGTAAATTAAATGTACCTACTTTATTAACAAATTAATTAAGTCGAAACAGTTTAAGTACTGATGAAAATGTCCACGTCCGCGACGAAGGTGGTGTGCAAAGATCTTGACCTTCAATCCAATGTCGACAAACTCATCCATGCTATCAACTTTATTCATGTTAAATTGACGCGCAAAAAAAATTAAGAAGGCTTATGCAAATATCATCACAATATAGATGCTCGGCATAGATTATAATTTCGTAGATTTATTTATTACTATCGGAGATTTTTCGCAGTGGTTTAGTGGTTAGTGTGTTGTACTACTAAGCGAGGGGTCGAGGTTCGAATCCCGCAAAAACCCAAATTTCAACTTAGGGTTTTATTTCCACTGCGCCACCTCTCGCGATCGTCTGACAAACATCCGAGAGTATAACTGTCTTGAAAGAGCTTCTCAATTAGCCGTTTTGAGTCGGCATAAAATTGTAGATCCCTCCCATTCGTTTCAAACTTGAAAAACTCACACAAAACGAATGGTTGTGAGAAGCTAGGCCTAGGGTCATTCCGGACCTGTTGCGCCAACTATTTATTTATTTTCTTTTTTTTTATCGGAGATTTTTCAATTTAAAATGAAAAAAAGTTCACTGCATCGATTCTTTGAGAAAATATATTAACTCATAGCTCTTGGCTGTCCTATAAGAAAAAAAAAAAAAAAAAAAAAAAAAAATTGGCCTAACAGGTGCGTAGGGATACTAGTTTCTTACAACCATTCGTTTTTAATGAAATTTTCATTTTCGAACGAATGAAAGTGATTTACAATTTCATTCCGAAACCAAACGGCTAATTGAGAAGCTTTTTCATGACAGTTAGGTATACTCTTGGACTTTTGTCAGACGTTGGCGAGAGTCCAATACACTAAATACCAAGCCACGTCACTGTCGTATGTAGCTCAAGTTTTTGAAGTGAAACCTCTTAGGTTGCTACTCAATAAGTCGAGAATTAAATGTGGAATTTCAAGGACATAAAACTTTTTCGGGAATTTCGTTCTAGAGAAGACGGATAAACTCTAAGTTTTTCTTTTTAAAAAGAGCTATGCATTGTATATCCAAGAGAGTAAAACTAAATACCTATAGAAATAGAAACACTTACAGTAGTTGCTTTGCAGATTTTCACTTGCGCCCTACTGACAACACTGTTACGTGCCTGATATAGAACAATTTGGTTTGATAGACTCATACACCTCGAATAAGGTATTTTAAAGGAGGTTGACATTTTTTCTAACAAAACATTCGATTACCTTGTGTTCCGATCTTAAAGATGACAGTTCGTTGCTTGGCTATCTAATAAAACGTCTGGACGTTGTTGATGCGATCGCATGAATCTTCTATCCCATTTAGCTGAGGATCTTTTTTTACGTGTTTAGACCTGAACGACTGAGGAAGATTATTAAAAAGACGAACAGACGATAAATAATAAAAAATACGATACGTATGGAATTGAGAAACCTACTAAAAACGAAAAGTTTCCACGTAAACTGTAGTTACAGATCAATCGGAAATTGCGATTACAAGATTTCATAAAGGTCTTCAGAACTTTAAAATAGAATAGAACAAAGGTATTACTGACGTTACCGCCATTAACGAGGTGAAGCCAAATTCAATTTATTTAGCTTTTAATTTGTTTTCAGCCCTTACTTCGTCCAACAAATTTGAGGATATCACAGGCTTAAGCCTTTTACATGAACTAGTAGGACGCAATGAAGATGAACAACTGGGAATATGAATCTCAAGAGAACCAATAAACAATGAAAAGGCATGATGCTTCCATGATGCCCAAATATACATCTATAGTCTATTTTAGTTGCAATGTCAACAAATACAGAACTTATGCCTAGTCCGTAGCTGTTCCGGAACGAAAAATCCCTTACAAAAGTGACACAACGAAATCATAAAAGAACAATTTCGCTCTCCTTTTCGTTTTGCAGTACGCAGCTGCTGCGAAATGATGGCGGAAAAGTGGGAAGTTGTAGTAGATTGCTTGGTAAAATTCTCCACTCTCCTTTCGCAGACATTTATTGTCCGGGACATTAATTGCTTGCGGGAATTTGGCATTTGTACTGCAGTGCTGCCAACTTTTATAAGAGATATAGATATAGAGCCAAATTGAGAAATTTTGACTCCAAAAATATCCAAACTCAAATGTGAAGATCAAAAATGAGTATTTTTTTTTTTTTTTTGTAATAAATACATAGGCACACTTATTCTGATTAAATTGTCTTTGATCTCAGCAAAGCAAAATAAAGCAGGATTTTTCAGCACGCAACGAGGTACAACTACTGTGCGTATGTGTCAAGTAGACCGTAGTTGTTGTTGAGTGCTGAAGTCCTACTTTTCCTTGCCTTGCTGAGATCGAAGCTTAACAAAACAGGCCGAATATTAAATTAAAACCAACACAAGCTCCGAATTGAACTTTTCTAGTTCCTACTTTGCAAAAAAAAAAAAACGCATAATATAACCGAATCTGTACCTATATTAAATTTGTTCGAAATGGGTTTTTATAAATGCGTGAAAATCAATTACAATGGACTTCTAGTGCAAGTGGAAAGTATGTTTTTTTACGGCAAACTCAATACACAAAAGAATTAGAAAAATTCGGATTTAATGGCAGCAGAAATCTGAAATCGCAGATCAAAACCTGATATGACCAATAATCGAAAAAGACATAACTGTTTAGAAAGTTTTAGTTATACGAAGAGAGTGCGTTCGCAACAAAATTAAAAAATTCCTAAGGATCCTAAAAATCGCCAAACTTTAAAGCGAATGGCCTAAATTACGGCAAATCCGAATTTTTAGGGAGCTTCCACACCGGATGGAACAAAACGCATTATTTTGATTTCTTGCTTATTCAGTTTAGGCGCGCGTATATAAATGTGTGCATTTAAATTTCAGAAACACACAGAAAAACAGTTTTGTTTGTCTAAATGTTTTGTTTTGTTTTGTTCCATCCGGTGTGGCTGCAGCCTTAAGTCGCCAAGTTGGAAATGGATAGCTAGTGCTGGTAACACTGCTACTTGTGTATCAGCTGATTGAACTCTCCTTAAATTATGTTCCGTTGCCTTTTCGCAGACGTTTTGCAGTCCATTTGTAGACCACTGCAAAATTTCGTTCCGCAAAAGGCCCGTACTACGCTTTAGGTTTAGACTATGCAAACTTTGGAAAATATTAAACAATAAACATAGAGTGATCTTATTTAGAAATTTCTTGACTACTGGCGTCGAACGTCGATGTTCTTCCTCAGTTTATATCTGCGCAGTGTGTAAAATATGGTCAATTGATGTGTCTGTATCAGAGACAATACTGAGACCCCCAACTTCGGCCAATTTCCCGTTACCTTGCCTACAAGCAATACTTGTACGAAGTGAACACAATTTAGTGCGCTAGTATTGATACATAGAAATTCGTATTGACAAATGTCACGAAACTTCAACACACCAACACACCCTCAAAAAATATCAACAACTTCCGGTGACTTCCGGTGTCGGCAAAGTTGCTGCCAGCGTTCATAGAATTTTGTCAAATTTGTTAAATTTGAAATTATTCGTTACGCGTAATTAGTATTTTATTTTAGGAATAATTGCACTTTTTCTGAAAATATTTATGAAAAATTATTACTGCAGAATGGTTGTAGGAAAATAAAAACATTTTGAACAATTTTTCTTCAGTTATTTAAGAAAAATGTATACACATGAAATCGAAGTTAATGATATTTAAAAGCGGAAAATACACAACAATGTTTGTCCTAATATGTTTCTAGTATATAGAACAACTCATTTAGATAGTATTATTAACCAAACAAATTATATTAATCGACTTTTGAAAATTTATAATAATCAACCAATTACATTCAGTTATCTTAAAGTGCCGTATTCCCGAACTCTATCACATTCCCCCATGGATGGTAGCGGTTGGCAGCATTGATTTTATATTTTTTGTGTGTTTTTACATGTCACACGGATTCTAAATTGACATAACACCGATAGGAAGACAAAATGGCGAATTTGAAAAAAAAAAATAAAAAAACAATCAGTATTGTCTCTGGTCTGGTCTCAGTGTCATAGCTTTCTTAAAATTCCCAAATAAATTCCATAGAGAATTGCAATTGCCAGTTGTCGCATCTTTCGACCGCTCGGCGCTCATATCGTCGGTACTCCGACTAATCACCCTAGCTACTCATTAGTGAATTTTATTCCTGCAAAACCCTTGCGTTGCAGCAGTCCCTTTGCAGAAGTCTGCGATCTAAGTTTACTTCCTCCATAAATGGGTCACTTTGATGTCTTTAACAAGTGATCTCCTATCGATAATTATGTACTTACACTCGTTCAAAGTTTACATTGTTCTAGAAAAAAAGAACTACTTCCAATACCTCCAGACACGATTAATTATTTCAACCCGACCTAAAATTACAACTACAATCGATAATTATGTACTTACACTCGTTCAAAGTTTACATTGTTCTAGAAAAAAAGAACTACTTCCGGTACCTCGTTTAATTATTCCAACCAGACTTACAATTAGTGATGCAGATATAGTAAATACCTACCCATACCATCTCAAGGTTGCATCAAAATCTGTATAGCTACCTGTAACACACGTTATTATTTGTTTACAGCATTATTAAGAAAGCAAATTTATATATTATCTACATATAATTTCTCAGCGCAATCAACAACTTTGCACTGTCACCTAACTGCCATACGACAATGCGCACATATTACGGCATCATAAGTAAGAGAAATAATGTATCTCGTGTCCGAAGATCAAGCGCGGGTCAATGAGATCCCCTGCCCATAAACTCGCTTACGCGCAACTGACACTTTTTTAGCACACACCACGAATAACAATAATCCAATTGTTAATAATTTGTTTTGCAACATTTCCACCACAAACTCTCAATTAGCTCTGATAATACATGGGAAGGGGAACCCGCGCAAGTTTGTCTGATGTGCTTTAATAATTGTTGCTTCTTAGTTGAGTCAAAACAAATTATTTTGCGGAAAAACAGGTCCTGTGCCCTTCGACGTGATTTGACTTCCGCCAGAGCAAGGTCTCAACCGTTTAGAGGTAAGTGCATCTCTCATTGCGTAAATTAGTGAAATCGACCTTCCAAATATCTATATGGATATTTTTTATATATTTAAGCAGACGTCAGTCGCTCGAAATTTGCGTCAGAAGTCTGTCCCCAGACCTGCGGTATGAAAAAGCTGAAATACAAGACATTTAACCAAAAACCCGAAATCAGTCAGATGTGCACTTTTACAACCAGCACTCTGAGAAATGAGGCTAATAGATGAACGGCATGGTTACTTCTTCTCATCAGCCGGGTGTTGTGATGCAGCAGATGCTGGCCAAACGTGATGCAACAGCTCAAAGCTGTCTCTGTATACCTGCTTGGATTCATGAATGGCTGCTGTAGATATAAAGGAAAACCAGCTTCGATTGGGTTTTCCTCTCTTCTGCTTATCCTCAGACGTTAAGACACTCACGTCTCACCATGCATTTCGCTTTCGATGAAAACCGGCTTAACCGACAACGACCTTGCAACTTTTACTCAGTGTGACATGACGATGGGTGTCCCGATCGTTTTTTTTTTTTTTATTATTTTGGGAATATCTGTATCATGTTTATCTGATAAATAGCCGAGTGTAAGTTTGGTCTACGTACGAATGGTTGCGAAACTATCGTTAAAGTATTTTGTGCACCGTTTATGGAAAAATGGTGTTGAATGTTGGTTGGCTGGTTGAACATTTTTGGGTCTCAATGCCAAATTCTTATGCTCGGGTATGTAGTTAGTCGCTGTGGTCAGTGCGAAGAACTGTACTATCTAATTGCCACAATAATAATACACGTCTTTGGTTAAACATTGTGTAACTTTTATTAAAAGTTCGGTGGCCACAAGGGCAAATGGTTTAATTGCTGATGGGTTAATTAGCACCAGCTTGGGTAAAATACTTAACTACTAAGGGAAGCTCAAACTTGTTTCCTTCTGTTTTAATATTTTTTAATGGTCAAGAAGCTATAGTTATTAAACTTCTGAAATTATTTGTTGTAAATATGAGAGTTCGCTAGTTTCAATCTGAGACAGAGTACTAGTAACTTATGACTTCGTCAAGTAATAACCGTGAAGTTAGTAGCGCTGTTCGCTATGCTAATAAACATTTTGTAACTTTTTGTTTATTAACTTTCCATCTAGAAGAATGGTTTTGTTCTAAGTTTTAAGGCAGCAATAAACTCGTGGGTAAAAAAAAGCTTACGAATATAAAGTATGAGCTTTTTTTAAGTTTTCAAAGCGAAAAAAGTGTTTTACAACTTAATTTACGTGTGCCCATAACTTAGGGTAGGTTAGTTTAGGTTGAGCGGGGTTGTGAGATCTTCACAAAAGACCAGGCACCAAAGCACCATCGCCATCCCCAGGGCCCCATTACATCCATCCCCATCAATTTCCCTACAGAATTCGATTATGGTCCCAATATTGTTTGAAGAACCAACCTCATCTTAGTTATTAAAGAAGTACCTGCCTAGGTGCTTCCTTTTACTCTGATCAATTGCTTGCCACTCGCATAGAAGGTGGGAGATGTCTTCCGTAACTTGTAGGTCCTCACAGTACCTGCGTGTGTCCGTATTAGCTAAGCCTAGTCTCATGGCATGCTTCCTTAGAAGGCAGTGTCTAGCGAGTATTCCTACCGTTAATCTTAACTTTGTTCTACTGAGATTGATTAATTCTTTAGATTTCTTCCGATTTTAAGCGGGCCACAGTGCCTTTGAGACCTTGTGCCCCTCTAGTTTCGACCATTTTGTGACTGCTTTATAGGAGGTTTTCTCAAAGATAACCCTTCTAGCAACGGCCATAGGTGGTCTGATGCCCTCAATCATTGTATTTACTGGGTACCCAACATAATCTAACACGGTTCTGCGAACATAATGCCTTAAGCATTGCGCGGCAATTCCTGACTAGTTCAGATTTAGTGGTATGTGACTCTACCGCTTTAAGCGCAGCCTGACTATCAAGGTAGATGGCTTTATTCTTATTGGATATCAATCTTATCTCAAGTACCTCCGCAGCTTTGAGTACGGCCAGAATCTCTGCCTGGAACACACTGAATGTGTCCGGAAGTCTCAGGGCCATATGTAGGTCCATTTCGCTTGAGTATATACCTGACCCTTTACCCTCACTAGTTTTAGATGGATCAGAATATACTGAGATCTTGTTTCCCCTCGAAACTAAGTTCCTATGCGAATCCTGTCGGTCAGGTTACGCCACGTCGAACGGTGTGTCAAAGTCAAGTGTACCAAGACTTTCATCCGCTTTTTCCGGGATTTCGAAGAACGATTCCTTTAAAATGGTACTGTGTCCTATCCTACTGCCTTGCATTAGTGAGCCGTAGCGCACTTTTACCTGCATTTGATTGTAATTGTAAATCCAGTGGTGAAATATGCATAAACGCTTCCAGTGCAGCCGTTGGTGTGTTACGTAAATCATCCGTAACGGCAATGCAGGCTGTTGTGCCCATAACTTACTCTTATCCAATAACATTTAGTTATTAAACTCCCCAAGTTGTGGAGTTTGATATATAAAAATCCCCAAGCTGTGTTCAACTTCGAGTGAATAAAACGGCCCTTAAAGCACTTGCAGCTCTAGCAGAGTGTCCTATTTGAATTTCGTGATCAAGCTTGGAGATGACAGAGACCTTAAAAGGATTGACTATGTGGATTCTCATATTATAGTCAGTGACTTCAATTCTCAACTTGAAATGACTAGTGCGTTTTCAGTCTTTAACAGAATTCACAGAAAGGGTTTTTTTGTTAACGTTTTCCTCTCAGCGTACCATCATTTCAAAATCTAGGTATAGTGATAACAATGATTCACTTCATTTCATTTTCAAATTTAAAGAAAGAAAACTCTGCTTATTTTGCTTTTTTGCAATTAACAAATGTAAAACGTCAGAACTTCAGCGCGCATTCGACAGGTTTATAGCCGTATGTGTCAAGGCTGGGATGAAGGTGAATGTGAACAAATCCGAAGTAATGGTGGTCTCCAGAACGCCTTTTCAATGCTCTCCACATGTTAGTGGAGTCCCATTGAAGCAGGTGGAGAGGCTTAAGTAACTCGGGGTCTTATTCACGAGTGATGGAAGGAGTAATGTAGACTTTTCCTCTAGGATTGGTCAGGCTGGATCAAATCTGAGACAACCAGGCCATTCTGTTATCAGGAGGACCGAACTTGGTGTCAAAGCTAATTCGGGGTTTGTTCCTACTCTTATACCTATGGTCAGGAGATTTGAGTAATGACTGACAGAATAAGATCTAAGTCTAAGATACGAGCTGCCGAAATGAGATTCCTTAGTTGAATTGCTGGTGTGACTCGCAGAGATCGTATAAGGAACACCAGAATACGTGAGGAACTGAATTCGGATGCAGCGCTCCATACTGTGATGGTTTGATCACGTTAAACGCATGAAGTTAAGAATTTAACAAAATAAAATTAAAAAATAAACTCGGATCCCAAGACGTGCTATGGAAAACGTGCCATCAGGCAGGCAGGCGTTATCTAGGAAGACCCAGGATGAGATCTAGTCCGAAATCTCTCCTCAGCCCGTATGCCCCTGATGATCTAGAGTCGGTGGTGGAAAATCGGAAGCTATGGAGGGTCCACTTAGGCATCCTACACCCGCGACCCTACTAATGGAAGAGCGGCCATTTGAAAATAAATTAATGAGTGAACAAATGTCAGAAAACAAATTTAAAAATATTTTAATTTAATTTTATTTGTTTCTATAAAATTTAAATTGAAAAATAAAAAAAATAAAAATTAAATTTATTTAATCTGTCTTTTTTTTAAGTCTGGATAACTGGCAACGCAACGTGCCCGGGATCGCGGGGGATGGAAGGCTGCAGTGTCTTAGGCAGACTCTTCACGGGTCAGGAGCGCCCTAATTAAGTAGGTAAGTAAGAAAAAAAACTATATCTTAAAATGTTTTTAAATTTAATTAAACAAAAATTCACAATTAAGATAGGAGAAGTTAAGAATTTAACAAAATAAAATTAAAAAATTAAATGAATTTGGAAATGTTCTCTATATCTCTGCTTTGCAAAATTTTGCAAACAATAAAAATAGGTTTTGGAAAATTTTAAAAAATCCGCTTTTTTGACCAATTTCCAAACCTATTTTTATTGTTTGCGGAATTTCGAAAGGCAGTATTTTGTAAAGCAGACTTTTGAAGAGCAGAATTTAGAAAGCAGGATTTTGTGAGAAGAATTTGTACCCTTTCAGAATTTTGACCCCATCTAGATGTCTCACCAGCCATCTGCGCATTTCGCATGCCCTTAAATTTCTTTTCTATCGTTCCACTCGCCAACAAAGAAAATGACACACAGTGCCGTAGATGTCAAATACTTGGTCGAAAACAGTTTTATTATTTTATATTTTTATTTGCATCTGTAGCTCAGCTTGTGGATGAACCTGAAAATTGAACGAGTGCTTAGAATAACTTCGAAAGTATTGGCTCCCCTTAGTATTACTCCTTTTTTTATCAATAATTGTTTGAATAATTGCAAGACAAAGAGCAAAGTCAGAAGAAAAAAACACACAGTTTGGTCAAAAACCATCCCACAAAGTAGGATGGCCTCTAACTTTCTCCGAGTCTGAGAACACATTTTAAAATTAAGTTTCATCAAAATTTTTCCAGTTTCTTTCACGCCAACCGACAAAAGAAATAAAACCGCCAATAATTTTATTAGAGGTATAGATTTGGTAGTATTGCTGGTATTTCAACTTCAAAACTTATTACTATACCCTGTTAATTTATATTTTCAGTACAGGGAAGATAGGCTATTCGCCTTTCACCCTTACTATTATGGATTTTAATAAGCTGTCTCCATTTTAAAGCTCTCACATGGTTGCCATAGATCAATATCACCATAATCACCCTCGTTGTCATCCTCATTCTGACAGCAGTTGTCTGGTGGAGCAGACTGGTCATGGTGGAATGTATGCGCCTTTGAGGAAAATTGGGTGGGTTTTTCGTAAATGACAACAAGCAATTCTTTGGAATGCCAGTGGATTCGTTTTTATTTCAGTGGAAAATCTTGTGTTTGAGTGCCGTGAGAGTAGCTACAGGCACCACTGGTAGAAAAAAGAGCTTCCCATAACGCCTGTACTGAAAATATAAATTGAACAGAGTATAAAAGCTTAAAAATGACAGAGACTAAACACTTACAGAGACTAACAATATCATCTAGAGCGTAGCAATGGTCGTTTCAAGTCAACCACAAAATCCAAATTACAGCGACGAAAGTGACAACATTCAGCTAAAATTTGAAATTCGAGTTAGTTTCTGTGAAACTCGTATGTCAAAATCATTGAATTTCAACTGTGAAAATGACAGTAGTTACACATATGAAACACAGTAGCAAACTCAACTCTATTTCTTAACACTGAAAATTGTCAAACCAAATTCAAGTCAGATCATTAATTTTGCATGACTTTCATGTATAACCTTCCAAAAGGAGTAGACACTGTCCAGTCTACTATATCTAAAATGTGCCTTACAATAAACCTGCTCGGGTAATCCACAGTTTCGCACACAAATAATGACATCAAAAATGTAACGGTGACTGAACTTAACAATATAAATAAAAAAACTTCATTCGCTTGTGCGATACGATTGAGTTGTTTCCTGGTATTCATCATATTCCATCGCTCAACCTTGACATGAAGATCCAAAGGTTGTCGTCGTTTCTACTCCACCTAATGTGGGCGAAGTAAAATCGTGCGATTGACACAAGCATTTTTTCCTAATTTCATTATCGATACTTGTTCAAAAAGTTCCCTCACAATTCACTTGCTACTGCGATGAGCTGGGCCCACTGCCAAAAAGGTACAAGATCAGCAGACTAGTTCCACGATCGCTTTTTTGTATCTTTTATGACTTTGCCCGAAAATCTAATGAAAAATCTAGTCAACGGTCAATGTCCGTAACCCACTGCGGTCAAGTTTAATCGCCGATAAGCCCTTGTGGTGGCCACCACTAGAGTACGCAAATGAGTTGAGTTTCTGAGCAGATACGCAAAACTACATTAGCTCTGCACTGCTTCTTCACGATCGATGGTTAAATTTATTTCCTAACTATATATTTGTCGACTTTATTGGACACTTGGGTGTGCTCGGATGACCACCTACCGCCTACAATTAAAATCGTGCCCATATCTACTCCTTGACATTCTTGCATATATTTTGTCACACACTTCCTCTGACCTGCTACACTCGCCAATTCCCATGATATTCGTATTTGCGGCCGGAAGTGATATTATGTATGTGATTTCGGGATTGACTTTGATGTCTGTTGTGTTGGCTTAAGGCGAAGGTGTTTATATTTACCATCGGTTGGGCAGACAGTTTGAAGCAGCCGGCAAACAAGCCCTTTCCAATCGAGAGCAGAGCTGAATTCTCAAACAAAGGTCCAAAGTTCGGAAACGTGTTTGCCGATTTAATTCGGCGAAACGCGCAAAGTGAATAACGTATTCCGCATCAATCGGTCTTGAAACATTTAGCTAAAAATACTTCCGGCATAGGGCAAGTTGTGCGTGAGGTATATAGCTAGTCTTCAAATTCAAACTGAACATTTTTATTTCAAACTAATAAGATATCGAGTAAACAGATTATAAGAGCGGTAGGGCTATCGGGGCATTGTACGGGCACTTTGAGTTAAGTATTGATAAGTAGGTACCTCACGTTGTAGTAGAGTGAGTTCAATCACCTCAATGGAGATAAATAAGTGAGTCATGTGGATGCCACTTCCGCCATTATATAAATATAAGTGGCGTTATTTTACACTTTAGAAGAGCTTTTTTACATATCTTCTTGTTAAGAAGTGATAAATTGTTCGCCTTTAGGCTGTAAATCTCTGCGACCTGATGCTAGTGGCTTTCGTATGATAACTTTTGCGAATCTATACTTATAATAAAACTGTAGGCAATTTTTTTGTTACCCAGTGGCGTGAAAACTACTGCACAGATTTCGATAAAACTTTTTTTGAAATGTTCCCTACGATTTTGTGCAACACATACGGCCTTACCAATAATCAAACACTAATGTCGACTATTAGTTGGCTGCCAGTTTAAATACAAATGTACAGTATTTTTGAAATGGTACCAATAAACAATTTGATCTCGACCTTTACTAGTTCGAAGACTTTCTGTTGAATCTATTATATTTGTTGGCACGCAGAATTTAAATTTCATAATTTGTTTTCGTGAAAAACAAGTTTAGTGGTTTCTTTCAAAACGAGGATTTTATTCTAAAAAAAAAGGAATACATAAATTGCAATTAAATTTGCCCAACAGATATCTTTCAAAGGCTTTTTGAGGCTTATTATAAGAAAAAAACAAAACACAAAATAGGAAATCCACAAAGTATCCGCCGATCTATCAAATATCATATGCAAATCAGTAATGCCCTATCATTCGTTCGGGCTCAATTTTCGGTACTTTTTATAGACACTTTCCTTTGATTTCTAATAGGTACTTTATTATTGACTGATGAGTGTTTGTTTCGTAATAACATAGGTACCTTTCAAATTATTCAATAATCGGAACACAGTTTATTAGAATGCTTTGATGCAAATCAAACCTATTGGTGGTGTAAAGATCACAATTATTTAATCGGTAGCAAGTGAATATTTTGTAGTCGCAGCTGCTATGCGGGGGTTCAAGGTTCGAATCCCGCAAAAACCCAATTCCGCCTTTGTAGGGTTTTTTTCCGCTGCGCTACCTCTCGCGAACGTCTGACAAACATCCGAGAGTATAAATGTCTTGTAAGAGCTTCTCAATTAGCCGTTTGGAGTCGGCATAAAACTGTAGATCCCTTCCATTCGTTCCAAAAATGAAAAACTCACACAAAACGAATGGTTGTGAGAAGCTAGGCCTAGGGTCTCTCCGGACCTGTTGCGCCAACTATTTATTTATTTTTTAAGTGAATATTTTCGCAAATAGAAATAATAGCCTGTTAATTCATTTCAGAAATAGATATCACGTAGGAAGCCTAAGCATTTTAAGAACCTATTGCTTCCGTTTTTGAATTTCAAGCAATGAGACAGTGCTTGCCAAAGTATGTAGAAGTGTAAAAATAAATACAATTTGATCTCTTAAAAATTATGTAGATTATATTACTTAATTGGGGAAACTAAGAAACCGACAAAATAAAATTCTCACAGAAAAATATAAATCTGTGGCGTACATTTTTATGTGCGAAAACTGTCACGTTTTCCCCTCCATGAATTCACACATACTAAGTACCTGCTATTCCTTCAGAAGTTCCTAAATTTGTTAAATTGCTTGTATTTTGCCGATTGGTGACAATTCTATTCTTATATCTATATTTTCCGTGAAGTCAACCTTTTCACCCCAACCATTGTTTCCTCGTCCTCATTCTCGGTAAGCAAACTCCTTTTGCAAAGAGTTTAATAAGGGTTTGGTTGCAGCCAAATATCTACCTGTATCGCCTTAGGTTCTGAGAATTGTTGAAAAAAGGTCTTCAGGTATGAGCCGTTCAAACTTAAGAAGCAGATATTTTATCCCGTTTACGACGGCTATCAAGAATGTCTTGGAAATATCCTAAACTTATATATAATAATTTTTTTTTAGTAAGCATCCGTTCATTGCTTACAAACTATTTTAAAAGGAAAACCAATTCAAAGGCAAGAACTAGCGCTTAAAAAAGATAAAATAGAGAAAAACACAGAAATATATGCTTGAAGCGTTTAGAAATAGTAAAACAAAATTGCAATGTTTTTCAATATTTTGCATACATTTTGTACAAATATGTGTTTGTCAGACTTAAAAACCATTTGCATTGTTGTATTACAACGAATAAATTTATATAACACTGGCTGAACACCAGCGACCCAGTGTGTTTAAATTTGCTCCTATTACGAAATTCAGTAACGTGATTTTGGACGATTGGGCAACACTCCTCTTCAAAATGACAGTAAGGGAGGATTTATTTAGCTAATGACCGAGATAAACATGACTTTCTCACCATTAACATTAAACCCTACTGTTAGCGATATTCTGGCAACTAGCTATTTTTGCTTATTGGTAAAGCGATTTTGGAAAGTCTGGAGTCTTTCCGTTAACTGCCAGACTAAAGTTGATTATTGGTAAGGCCGACAGCCTATTCCCTTTCAATGCCATGTCTATTTTTTGGAGCGTTTTTGACCAAAATGTGTTTTTTTTCTGACTTTACTGACTTTAACTCGCCATTACTCAGATAATTCTTAATCAATTCAAACAAAACAAAATACTTAGGAGAGCCAACACTTTTATAGTTATTTCAAGCCATCAATCAGCTTTCTATGTCCTCTAGAAGCTGAGCTACAATACAACCTAAAATCTAACACGTTGTTCTGCTTTGGGGTGGTTTGGTGGCGCACATCGCACAAGCACGTTCATATGAAAAAAAAAAAAAAAAAAAACAGCGACACTGAGGAAATGCGCAGGTTGATGATGTGGGGTGTCGTGATGGACGTATGGTGGAGGTGGTGTACCTATATAGAAATCGAGTTAATGGTTTTTGTTTTAATGGTTGTTATAGTACCTACGTTGATACCTACCGTAAGTGTATTAATTTTCTTAAATTGGTGTTCCAGGTAAATAGATTTGTTTGAACTATTGTTTGTTTTTATGCCGTTGAGAAAACGGTCAAATCTCTTTTATTGGAAATTACACAGTCTCGCGCCCCGTACGAAGTTGCGGGCACAGCTAGTAATAAATAAATAAATAAATTAAGAAGGGATTATGGAAAAAAGGTCACTACTCCCACACAGTGCTGCCGAAATGGATACTATAGTATCATTTGGATACTATCGCAGGGCTCTGGATACTGGTATACCCAACACTCTGAAATGATACCCTTGCAATTACAATCTATAATACGTAAAATAATTTTGTCAAAAATGCAATTTCATCACATCCCTATTTACCGAATAAATTGCACATCTCTAGGTCTGTCAAATAATTTCACTTTATAATAATCTATTGGCGTTTTTCATTGAATATCCAACATCCAAGAGAATTGCACCCAAAATTCGAAATGGGAGACACCATATAATTGTGAGATTTGGTTTTTTGTTGTTTTCATAAATAAATACGAATGTCTTAATAGGCCAAATCAATTTATTTCGATTAATATTTTCATTCGCATGCTGTATTGCATATTTTCGGATAACATCGCGCAAATTTTGTTTCGAAAAACATAAAACAAACATTTCAATCGGACATTTCGCAGGCGTGATTTGGTGAGTTCATGGCAATTATTTAAAAAAATTGTCGTCTTAAGAATTGTACCTGGAAGTGTCCTTTTTTATTCAATGAAACAATGAAAACAAAGAAAAAACACTTCTAGGTTTGATCTTTTGATAGAAAAGCAATTCTTTTTTTCAATCGAAAACGTCCCATATCTTTCCTTACTTTTCTCTTCCAACCTTTTGCAGCAGTGAAAATGAGATAGCTATAGTAGTAGCAATGCTAATAGAAATGTTAATATATTTTGGATACTCTTTTCTTTGAAATGATACCCAAAAGTGTTGGCTTGGGATACTAATAAAATTTTGAAAATGACAGCACTGCTGAAATATGAGATAGGTCGTATACACTTTACTTAAATGCTCCCAGCAGCTTGGAGTATGCGATTGTAGATCTATCTATAAAAAATGCTATTTGAAGGGTTGTTTATTGGAAAGTTTTTCGGGCTATTTCTTGGAATGCTTTTATTGTTTTTTTAGGTCGTTTTCAGTGTTTTGGGTGGTCTTCGGAGACATCTTTGGAGCGATTGCTATGAACTCTTTTAGAAGGGGTTTTTTTTTGGGACGGTAAAGTTGTCTTTTTTAGATTTTTGGATCTTTTCTCATGGCATTTTCATCACTTTATTTGGTGAATTTTTCAGACATTTTTTCCGTCCGGATATTCAAACATTTTCATAACGTTTTCAGGCGCTTATTTGGGCAATTTTTTGTGTACTTTTGGAAGGTTTTTGGAACCTTTATTCAAACATTTTTTTTGTTCTTTTTTTAAGGAAAATAAGCAATGAAGACAGAAGTCAGCGATGCGAAATAGAAAAGCACATTAACCAACTGTAGAGGGTAATATATTGAAGCCTGTGACCGCCCGGTCTTTGGTAGGTAGGTGGGAGCCATTAATTAGCTATTAAGTGAAGCATTCTTTTGCCCTTGCCTTTCCAGTTCTTGTCCGCACGTGCTATCTAGCAGGCTAGTTCTTACTCTTAGGTCAGCAGAAAACAAGTTGTGTTATTCGCCAAAAATTCCTGTTCAATATTCAGCAACAAACTAACAAGCAAAATAGATTTTACCAATAGCTCCAACTGTCCAAAAATAAAACACGCTCTGGCTGCTAGAATTCCTTGGCAACGCGAGCCGACCATTATTATCAGCTAAGCAAGCCTACTAAATATTATCCGATTTCAATGATTAGCATTTCTTAAATATTTAAATTGTGTAAGGGGCACGTTCCCGCCCCATCAAGTTAACGCAAATTAACGTCCGATTTGCATACAGTTTTTTTTTTTGAATGTAAATGACCTTGCTTGCTTAGCGTGAACTTATTATAACACAGCATCAAATAGAAAACCAAAACGAAGGGACAACATCAAACCGGTAGCACTGCATCACCATCCGCATCAGAGAGTTCCATCAAAATCGAAAGTAAAGGTTCTCAAGTTTATTGTTCTTACGTTTTTATCGAACTTTTGCTGTTAGCTCTTGAAAGATAATCTCAGATAGCAGGTTACCTTTAAAAGAAGAAGAATTTATCTAGAGCTGACACGCTTGGGTATATGTGGATATATACTGCCAGTAATGATTATAGCTTAGCGGGGACTACCTTGATTACCTACAGGCATATCGAATTATCATCTCAAGCTATCAATAGCGAGGTGAAAACAAGTGGATATGCGATGATCTTGCTACAGAACTTTGGCCTTGTAGGAGCTTCCGGTAGACTGCATAAAATGAAATGTATCTCTACCCATGTCCAAGCTAGAATACGTGGCGACTGCTATCACTAATCACTACTGCATGAATGCCGATAATTTTCATGTAATTAGTTGCAACTAATTAGGTACTAGTTTCTTATTGATTAAATAATAAATTAGCAAGTGGAATATTACAGTTTATATCGCGTAAAAAAAATGCAAAGGGCTGGTTAATCTGTTATTGGCGGCTAATTTTCGACCTAAGTAACGTGACGTTGAGAAACAGAAAGTCCATTCTCTGATATTGATTTGAACTTCATTAATTGGGGGTCATCAGATTTGTTGTTTTCATATAGTAGGTACTTAGGTATTACCTACCTTATTATTTTGATTAATAAACTTAAACAGCCATTTACGCAGTAAAACGTCAACATGCATCAAATTATCCAGTAGGTAGATCAGATTTTTTTAATTATTTTTTCAAGAAGCCTAAATTGTTTCCAGCGAAATTAAAATCATGTACAGGTACCTGCAGATAGGTATATAAGTTTGGCTCATTATACGAAAACTCTGCTTCACAGCTTAGAGCTGGGGGTCGATTCTGGTTCTGTGAAAAAGTGAAACGAAAATGTTTTCACTCTTTCACGCGCAATTTTGATTCTCGTTCTATGAAAATGTGAAACCAAACGTCCAAATTTTTCATATGAATAATTGCTTTTCACGGCCCCATTTGCAAGTGAATGTTTTTAGTGAAAGTTTGAAAATTAACAACCCTCTTTCATACAACACAGTGTGCAGTATTGAATTCACCACGATATTTTCACTTATTGAACCAGAATCGCATTTTAGTACAAAGTGAATCGAAAAAATGAAAGCATGGGTAAAAGCGAATGCGAAAACGATTTATTCGATTCACTCTTTCACAGAACCAGAATCGACCCCCTGGTGTCACTAATCACTCTTAACAAGGCAATGAATATTTTTTGCTGAAGTAATTTTGCGCCTAAATGTATGCACAAATTTGTTTGTGTTTTCTTGTATTTGGAGAGTTGATGGGTATTTTGAAAAGATTTATTTTAAAAAGAATGTGGATCCTTTTAGCCGGGTGCTCCCAAAAAAAAAATATATAATTTTATTAAATTACTTTCAGAAACGGAAACACATGAAAGACGCATGGACTGTGGGCTGTATGGAAGTTTGGTTATAATGGGTCGATGTCTTCAAAATTGTTTAACAAAAACGTATAATAACTGAGTGGGGAATCGAGGAGTAACAACGATTCTCGCTTGTTTGGGGGTTATACCCTGACAATTTCTGTTGGGAAATTATGTCGAATTTCAGTTTGTGAATTATTGTTTGAGAGAAACAACTCTTAAAACACGATTTTTCTTCAATTGACCAAAACGTATAATATTTTATACTCTGTCCAAGAAAAGTTGTCAGTACAGGGAAGATAGGATGTTTGTCTCTCAGTCTGGTTGCAATGACTTACATAAATCGGTCCCTTTTTAAAGCTCTCACAGTGTTACCGTAGTGTGTATGATAATTCGCCATAGCTCAGAGAGCAATACTGTGAGGGCTACCATCTTCCAATTTAAAATATAAATATTTCTGAACGAAATAAATTCCGTTTATTTTTTCCTTTTCCGGTAAGATAATAGGTGCGTTATTTTAAGGGTATCACCAGTAGGCCTAATCGTTTTAGTTTGTTTTCGAAACAATATATATATAGTACAAAAACAGGCAATAAGAATGCAAAATTATATAACGACGACGCAATGTCATATACCAAAACAGATGGTAAAAGGACTGCACTTGTGCAGCTCTACATACATTTTTTTAATATAGACATATATACCTAGATTACATATTTGTTAAAAAATTATTTCCCGTCAATGCAGAACTTCGCGGAAACAGTAGCAAAAAAAGGATCATAAAATCCTTTCAAGGCATTTGCTTTACTGAAGAGGAGTGACCGGATGTGGTAAAACCCAACGACCGAAAATAAACAGTATAGGTCTACCTGCTTCATCATTTTGATGTTTCAGTGTGAAAAATATGCTCTACAAAGTGAAATATGAATTTATACCTACCAAAACATGCAGAAATATGCCCTAACGAATAAGGCTGAAAATTTGTACTTAGTTTTCTAGATTAAAATATTTAATCAAATTTTATTCCAAAAAATACCATGCTTTTGCATGAATCCGGTTGAGTTGCCCTAATAATCACTATTAAATTATCGCAATAAATCTCTACAACGCACATTATCATCAGTTGTTGCGTCAATGAAATGAATGCATTAAAACACCTCACGAATAAACCTTATTTCTAAAAGACAACATTAAAAAATATGTTTTAACTGAATATTATTGGATCTTTCAGAAATACAAACAAATTAAAACCGAATGGCAACACCCAACATAATATGCCGCTCTCAAAAGCTCCTAAAAGCACCAAAACCGAAAGTTATTTGACAAAATTCAAAGAAAAACCCTTAATGATATGCTTTCTTTGACATATGGTAACACTCTTCTGATGTGCTTCAGTCACTCACACTTCACACATCACACTGCTTATTTTGGTTGATGATAATAGCAAGCGAACACAAGACGATCGTGCTCATTCTGCCCGCGGCTGTGTGGCAGACTGGTTATGGTGAGATGTATGCGAATTTCAGGAGAATTACAACAACAAAGGATAATTACAACAACAAATTCTTTGGAATGCCAGTGGTTTCGTTTTTATTTCAGTGGCAAATCTTGTGTTTTAGTGCCGTGAGAGTAGCTACAGGCACCACTGGTAGAAAAAAAGCTCCTCCATAAGGCCTGTATTGACAATTTTTCTTGGACAGAGTATAGATTTTTTTACAAAAAGCTCCTATGCGTAGGCTTAAACTCGCAAATAGTTTTATAGTAGTTGTGTTGTCACCTAAAAGAATGCAATAAAATGGTTCATTCAAATTTATCTCCGTTTTAAGTATGCATGCAGCATTGTATGTTGCATTATCACAACATTTTTGATCATTCATTTAATCGAAAATAGTAGACGTATATATAGAATGTCTTTCACTTCCTTGCGTTATGTTCAATTCTGCAGGAAATCCATAGACTATACTTTGACAAAAGCTATTTATCCGTATCGTTTGAAGAAAGTGTTCAAATCCTCAATGGATGTAGTGGGTGGAGATTGCTTACTCGATTTGTTGTCCATGCTATGAATTATCGAAATTCTTTTGCAGCAATGTAAATCCCGTTTTATTTTGTTTTAGCCAAACTAAAAGCCTATGTATATACATACAAATTTAAATTTTGTTTTCGCTTTTTAAATTTTTGTTTAAGCTAAACTAAAAGCCTATTTATGTACATTTACAAGACTTCTGTCCCCTCTCAATCTATTAGTTGTTTAGTTGCAATCCTTTTACTTTCAATAGACAAAATGTATATTCTATTTTGATAACTTAAAATTAGTTTTCTTTTTATTTAAGGTAATAGCACACTTGCAGTAACTTTTCCTTTACTTTTACTTTGCTCAACTTGTTATGTCACGAACTAAGATTTGAAATAATTTGTATTAACCGTATTCTCTCTTTGTTATTTGTAAAATGATAATGTATTTAAAGTTTAAACGGCAGACGGCTAATAAGCCAAGCTGTATAACATAATTTATTTGGCACAATGACTATTCACAGAACATGAAAATAAAGAATATATCTATCTATCTATCTAGTAGACGTATAGTAGACGATTTGTTTACTATTCCTTATGTGAGCCCTGTCTTCCTATTATCCGCTTTGTAGTCTGTAGCTTGTAGGCAGAGATTTGGGTATACGTATCTAACCTTTTAAATCCAACCCCAAGTAGCATTCGAATAAACATTTTAGGCCTGGCGACGTTCTGGTGCCAATTCGTGATCCCATTTAGGATCTTATGTTTCGAAACAACCAAGTAACAGTTCCTTTTACGTTTCGAAAGTGGCGCAACACAAAGTAGGAATAATTGTTTTTGAAGCAAATTCTATATACATACCATCTTTGAACATTTCCATTCCATTCCTCAAGCAATTCTATTATTGTGTATGTGTAATTGTGTATACCTACCATATAATTTCTGATGTTATGATATTGCATTCATTTTGTGTACCAAAATAATATTCTGACTACATTTCATTATTAAACAGAAAACAGCTACTGAGATTTGATGGGGAATAACATTTTGCCTTGAAATGTTACCAATGTACATACTTCGAAAAAAACCTTAATCCTTACAAAATATTCTATATTTAATCAAAAATTTCTCCAATAAATATTTATGTTATTTTAAATGCTGATAAGGACGATTATAAAATCAGTTCAAAATAAAACTACGATGTCTATAGAGACATAATAGGAGCATTTTAATCTATTTAACTTCACCATATCCACCAAAACTGAAAATTTAAAATTTCTTATTTCCCATATTCATTTTTTTCCACTACAAAATGGATACCTAGCAAATTCCTACTTGGGAATAGTAGTTACAGTAAAATATTCCCAATATTTCTAATTGGGAATTGTGTTTAATCTGTATGCCACAAGCGTCCCAATCGGGAATCGCGTTTAATTTGTTTTGAAAAGAAGTTCCTATGTAGGAATTTGTTCTCATTTGCGTGCAAAATAGCAAAACGTCAAAAAGTGTAAATACCGATCAACATGTCGTTCAAGGTGGTTATGACCAAGGAAAAATGTGCCTGAAAAAAATTAAAAAAAAACTCCACTATGTGTTTAAAAACTAAGATCCATTAATTTATTGTTTTTTTTTTTTTTGTATCTTTGTTAGCCGGATTTAATAGCATAACAATTCTGGGGCATAGTTTCATCGCTGTATGTAAAAAAAACTGGTACACTGCTACTATATAGGAATTGTGTGCATGAACACACATCTCCACATATTTTACACGCTGCGGACAAAATTTAATAAAACAATTTTGACACAATAACGTACCTGTGTAGATACAAAATTCCTAGATAGGAATATTCCTAAATGGAAAATGCTACCTAGCATGTGTATAAAATGTCGGAATATTTTCTGGTAACAAAACCGTCTTAACCCTTATGTTACCATACAAATTTAAACCTTGTATCTGCCGTACAGAGTACCCGGGTACTCATGCTAAAAATGTGAGTATTCTATAGTCCGCTTCATTAGTTACCTTAGTTTCGGATGGACTAAGCTGTACGCTGTACTCTTAAGTTTTATATGGATAATGCTTAGTCATAATCTTAGGCTTTTATACATGCTACATGGCAACTCAGCAATGAAAAGTTCAGTAGAATCTTCAGCATGCAATTATTGCAACTGCACTCTACTTGACACTTCCGACACTCTGGGTATGTATCGCAAGTTTAAAAGTATTTATATTGAATATTCTACTTACAAAGGTGGAAAACGAATGGAAATGAAGCCTGAGATTAATGTGTTTCTTCATTCCTCAATAGTTCAAAAAAGTCACGAAGAATTTTATTTTATAAGGACTGCGATGTAGAACATGCACGCAAATTTTACTCTCAACTTCATCCGCCACGGAAAAAAGTTTAAGATCAAATCAAGAAAAATAAGCGCCGAATCACGAAAAGTTTGTCTCATTTTAGAGCTTAGCTCAGGATTTACTAATTAACGACTTTTTTACTCGCAATTCTAGAAGTTGTACAAAGTGAAGATATTGACACTCAAAAGTCGTGAATCAACACTTCTCAGTGTCAATAATGCGATCGGGCATGAAACACATATTGTCATAACCGATCGCAGTTTGACACAAATAGTTATCAATTTTATATTACTGTGGTTGTGAAATGTAAAAAAAATCGTAAATTACCACTTTTCTGTTGCAATTACGATTTCATCCCTTAGCAAATTGCAACAGGGGTTGATTTACTACTTCAGTAGTTGCAATTTACAAATTCTTAATCGTAAATTGCAACTTATTTTTATCAATTTGCAATTCATATTTTGCAATTTACGACTTTTCTACGTCAATTTACGTTTTCAATTTACATGTGCGAGATTATGATAAGGTTTTATTGATTCAGCATTCAGTGGTGGTAAATTACGAAATATTTTTTGCAATTTGAGATTTTGAAGTTGTGTTTGGAGAATTGACCTATTGAAGTGCTGCATTCCGCCAAAAATGTCGCAAATCACTACAAATAAATGAATATCGTATTAATACTTCTAATCGTAATATTCAACAAACAAAATTTGATATTCTTCGCCGTTTTCAGTGTCGAATTATGAATTTTTGTATCAATTCAAGACAAAATCGCTGTTCGTGATCGTGATTTGCGAAAAATATATAATTCGTGATTTGCAACTTAAAATTTTGCAATTGGTGACTTTGCAGTTCTTTCCGTGGCACATGAACGCAATCAAGAACAGGATAATACAGGACGAATAAAATGTGCAGGCTATTGTCAAATCTGTGAGACAACAGAAAACAAGTGAAGAAGAAAACTATGCAAAAGCTGTCAAAAGTAAAATCCAACAGTTGATGAACACAAAATTAGCAAGAACTGTACAGTAATTTTTCATAAATTATTAATAAACTTTTGCAATATGTAGCTAGATAAATAAAAATAATGAAATTAAAAAAAAAAAATCAATTAAATATTATTTAAAAAACCAACAATGTTCGTATATTTCATATGAGTACCCGGGTACTCTCTACGGCAGACAGAGGGGTACCTTTTTAAAAGTAAAAAAAAAGTGGTCATCTTTCTTAAAAAAAATTTATTAAATCATTTGTTATTGTTTGAAACAACTTTTTGTAAGATGTCAAGAGAACTTAATAAAAAATATTCAATACTACCAAAACTATGACACTTTAAAAACGAAATAGTACCCGGGTACTCGGTACGGTAACATAAGGGTTAAAGACGTCGCTCATGACGCATGAAGTCGCAAAATGCTCCTTGGGACTGTATTTTTTGAGGGACCAACATTATTCCAAATGGATCCAGCGGGCATTTTATGTTTCATTGCATTTTTAAAACAATTTTAACAATTTAAGTAAAATAAAAAAATTATTAGTCATGGATCATGGTGTATGGTTTTCTTGGCTTGCTTTTTTTTATCGATCGTATAAACAAATTATTGTGCAGATGGTTTTCCGAATCGTGAGCATGCAACGTATTTGAATGGTTATGTGTGCCTTTTTTGCATATCACCTTTGTACCGTAGCTAATTAAAATTATAATATAGTTGGGGCAACAGGTCCGTAGGGACCTAAGGCCATTCTATTTGTGTGAGTTTTTAATTTTTGGGACGAATTAAGGGAATCTACAATTTTGTAGCGATTCCAAACAGCTACCTTATTGAGAAGCTCTTTCATGACAGTTTTAGGTACTCTCAGAAGTTTGTCAGACGTTTGCGAGAGGTGACGCAGTGCAAAAAACCTTAAGTTGGAATTAGTTTTTTTTTTTAGTAGTCCGATACACTGACACTGACCACTAAGCAGCTGCACCTACTGTACCGTAATTACCTACATTTAAAATTTATTCTTTGAAAATTACCGTCGAAGGAGGATACGCATTTTGTTACTAAGTTTTGTATTTTTATAGGTACAGATAGATTGCGCCGTACTAAAACTTTCCCAACTTTAAATTTACGGAAGCTCACAATTGCGAAATTTCTATGGATAATATGTGAACTGTGAACTACTATAATTTAGAGTAGAAACTAAAAATGTTTGTTGGTAAGGCCCATTGAGTAAAAGCTTTACACGTTAGTATACGGTATAAGGAAACTTGTTTTATTCATAAACCGGAAGCAAACATAAAAGTTATTTTATAAAAGATTTAAAGAGTACGAAACAAAATATGAGCGTAAATGTAAGGGTGACCTGAATATTTTACATATACGGCCTTACTTATAATAATCAAACACTTATATCGACGATTAGTTTGAAGCTATGGGCTATAATTAAAATAAACTATACCTATTATTAAAATGGGATCAATAAACAAATAGACCTTCACCTTAACTAGTGCGGCAACTTTCTTTGATTCTATTACCTACATTTATATGTATGTACTAGCTGACCCGGCGAACTTTGTTTCGCCCATATTCGTTATTGTAATGAAAATAATAATACTCAGCATGCACTATGCACATGTCCTTTACGATTACGATACACGATGTATAAAGCGGAAGTTCATACATTTAACTTTAGGAGAAACATGGGAATTCAATATTGATTCCACAAAATTCCAGCGATAGGTAGTCCTTGAGACTTATTTATTGTCATAGCGAAACGGGAAATTGCTACGCTTTAATACGAATAGCAAATCTTTCTGAATAAGCCGAATTCGCGGAATTAGAATGATTTCCTTTGAATTTTTCACTCGAAATCGTCGCTTTTTCCATGACATTTGATTTCAGATTCTTCACAAAATTTCGGTGGATTGAGGTTGCGCAACAAAATTATAATTGAGCCGACTTTCAATTTCAAATTGTGTAGCGGTAAGCCTGTCATATCAAAATACATAATTCAAAAATAAAGATTTTAAATAATTTTTGTTGTATTGGAAGTGACACTTCCCGTATTTCTATTCAATCTTCTTTTTTTTAAATGCGGTTCTTCATGCAAAATTGCATCCCCAATCCCATCCCGTAAACTTTTATTTTCACGACAAAAAAAATAGCATAAATGTCCTTCCTTGGGTCAATACGAATCCACGAAGCACGATCCATTCCCGAGTTATGAGTGCACATACGGACGACAGTCTTTTTTACATATAGCCGTACCCACCATACCAAAATAGTGTCCTATCTTTCAAACTGTAACCAACCATACACAGCCCCAAAATTTCATTGAAATCGGTTAAGTGGTTTATGAGATTGAACACAGCGCCGCCTATCGTGTCCAAAATAGTCCTATCTATTATTTTGGAAAAGATAGGTGGCGAAAAAATAGTCCTATCTATCAAACTGTACCCGTAGTCGCAGTAGCTTAGTGGTTAGTGTGTTGGACTGCTATGCGGGGGTCCCAGGTTCGAATCCCGCAAGAACCCAATTCCGACTTAGGGTTTTTTTCCGCTGCGCTACCTCTCGCGAACGTCTGACAAACATCCGAGAGTATAAATGTCTTGAAAGGGCTTCTCAATTAGTCGTTTGGAGTCGGCATAAAATTGTAGATCCCTCCCATTCGTTCCAAAAAAAAAAAACAAAACGAATGGTTGTGAGAAGCTAGGCCTAGGGTCTCTCCGGACCTGTTGCGCCAACTATTTATTTATTTATCAAACTGTACCCAACCATACACAGCCACAAAATTTATTCAAGTCGGTTAGGCTTATGATATCGATAACAGAGCCACCTATGGGGTCCAAAATATCTATCTATCTTTCGAACTGTAACCAACCAAACACAGCCACAAAATTTAATTGAAAACGGTTGAGTGGTTTAGGAAAAAAAAACAAAAAATTACTCAAATTCATGTTTTTTTTTTCACGCACGGATAAGTTTTCCGATTCCAGCGTAGGAACCGTACAACTAAAATTTTTCAAAATGTTGAGAAAACTGAAAAAAAAAAAAAACCGACTGGAAATTCGAAAAAAGTAATTTGACAAAACAAAAAGTATTTCTCATAAGACCAAAAAAAAAAAATAGTTTACCAATTGCAACCAAACTTCACAAAAGTCATATAATTAGACCAATACCAAAGATGTGAGAAGGTTTGGTTAAAATCGGTAAATGCGTTAAGGCGTGATTCGGCGACAAACGAACACTTAATATTTGATATTAAATACGTCACAATCAAACGCGTACCGTTACAAAATTTTGGTTCGTTTAGGTTGCAAAACAAAGTGGGATAGTTGGTGGCTTCGTTTTCATCCATCACGGAGTCGACTGATTTGTATGAATGCAACTCACCAGCGATTTGGTTTTGAATGGTGAAATGCAAGTGATCGACGTTCTTGTTTTTCGCAGCCAAAATTACTCTTACACTCAGCCAATCATGGTCAATATAATTCTGAGCGATATTCGGGAAAACATTCATGATTTGTTCTTTCGGTGTCGTTGTAAAGTTGCAAAAATGTTGTTGAAACTAAATCAGGCCGGTGATTAAGTTTGCTGGAATCACACCATTGTCCATCGCCTGGAGAACTCTGCAGCTGACTGGCCATTTTGTAAAGAAACTCGCATGTTTGTTGTCAAATGCCATTTCTTGACGTATCGCCATAAAACAGACGCCTTCAGGCAAGCATTCAATTCATCTGCCGGAGTTGATCTCGAAATGACAGGCAGCGTTTGACGAAAATCGCCTGATAGCAAGATCATTGCTCCACCGAAGGGTCGCTTATCAACCATTGGACATTCGTCCCATATGATAATCTTACATTGCTGCAGTACTTTCGCCATCGCAGTGTTCTTTGAAATGTTGCATGTAGGTTCTGCATCCACTTGCAGATTCAATGGCAATTTCAATGCAGTTCGACTGTTCGCTGTTTGACCGCCTTCTAACAAAGTAGCCACTATCCCAGAAGAGGCTTGGGCCAAAGTGATCTCAGATCTCGAACGAATTGTAGCCAAAATCAGTAAAATCAGGAATGCATTTCCAGTTCCACCGGGCGCATCAAGGAAGAAAATTCCGCCATTTTCGTTATCGACTGCTTGCATCAATTCATCGTACACTTTCTTTTGCACACATATCCTCGATCAAAATCAAAGCTTTGTTGCGCATTTCATCTGACATCTCCAGTTCATTATCCGATGTCACAGTGCGAATTCGATGCAAAATATCGTCGGCCAAAATATCATCTTTGTATAATCAAAGTACCTATCTACTTCATTTCTAAAAAGTTACTTAATGTAACATAGTAAACATAATTTATTAGAACAAACTTTTTAGGTAGGTACCTATATTTCAAAAACAAACAAAAATTTCAAAATTATTGACAACAACAATTTGCTTAGAAAATAATTAAAATACTTGACAACAACAATTTGCTTTTAAAATTTAAAATATATTTTTTTTTTATTTGAAGTGTCACTACTCGATTTCTATCCAGTTTCTTTTTTTTTCAAAGTGTATTTCCCCATACAAACTTTCATAACCTCTTTCATCCCCTCCAAGTTTTGTTTTCGCGACAAAAAGTAAATAAAAACCTGATATACAGCAATACGAACAAAACAAAAAAAGAATTATGAAAATCGTCCCAGGGGTTATCGAGTTACGTGACCATCGAGTTACACCCCAAAAGAATTATATATATAGAAGAGAAGATTGCAATAGTCAAAATTCATAACTTGTGTAATTTCATGTAATATAAGGTCTACAATTATTTCCTTAACAAATAAATCATTCTTAGACAAACAAAAAATAGGTAGGTACTGCAATTAAATTCCCCGCCGAATTTATTCCAAAGGTTTGTGACGCTCAAAACGAAAAGAAATACTAGGTAGGTACTGCACTGTTATTTCTCAATAAGTTCGATATTTCGTTCATTCGCGTGCGTTTTGCTGCCAAATCTTAAAAAAAAAATTTGTGGCGGCACTTGAAATACTGTTTTGAGCAATGTTTTTCTACTTCGTGTTATATTTGTGCGAATTTGTGTTTGCCAGCCTTGAATGAACACAACTTGCTAAACTTTACCTTTTGACACTATACTGGTAACGATTTTCTTATCGATTATCTGTTTATTATTATTATTATAATTATTATTTAAATTATGAACAAATAATTAATTAGAAGTCAATAAAGAAACATAACGCTAGTTTGTTTATTATTTGTACGGGCATTTTTGTGTGGAGTCTTGCGGTGGCGACCAGGCTAAGGTTGATTATTCGAATGAGTTCAATCGAGTAAGTGGAGAGTCCATAAGTTATCGAAAAAGAAAAAAAAGTTTTATGGTAATATGTCATAATATTTCAAGCTCTCTGGCGTTAAAGTAAACATTTAATTTTCTATTCTTATGACAAAGATTAGTTAAGCTTTTAAAAATGCAGATATATATTTTTTTTAAGCACGCAGTGTTTGGTTTTAAAATTCGCCCAATTTGTTCAAGACTCTGAAGTCTGAAGCCGTTACATAAAAAAAAAAATTTGCACTTGACTTTTTTCATCTTGTACCGCAGAACTAGATGTCTTGGCCACAAAATCCAATCGGTTAATGAGCTCTTGACAACAGTAAATATTTTGTGTCAATTCTGTTGGAAATCTTTTCATTGCCTAGGGTAGGTCTAGATATATGAAATTTCTGGACGCACTCTCGTAAAAGCTTTTTACATATATTTTAAAAATACCATCCCCACAAAAAAAAAATAAATAAATAAAAAAATGAAGTGCACGACTGGGTCGAACAAAACTTTTTCGTTCTTTAAAAGTTTTGTTGGTTGTATTCTTATTTTATTATATAAGTAGGTAAGGATCTGAGAAGCAATGCTAGATTAAAGAAACGGTTCATAAATGTCTATTTCCAGAAATAATTAAAAAACTTATTTATTCATATTTTTATCTTCAATATTTATTTTGATCAAAATCGTTAGAGCCGTTTTTGTAAAAGAAAAAACAGTATCAAATGTTGCAATGTTTAGTTCGAAAGATACTACCTACTGCTTAACTATTTAGCTGAAAACCGAGTATAAGTTAAAATTTGAAAGGTAGATAAGCATTACTTGGTTTTTAAAGTCTTATCGAAATCAAAAATGCGGTTTTCGAGACATGAACAGTTTTAAAAATTTGAGTTTTCAATTCGAATTGGAAATTAATTAAATATTTGTAAAACATCAATTTTACTCTACTTACTTACTTAGGTGGCGCTACAGTCCGGGGTGGACCTGGGCCTCAACCAATACGCCTCTCCAGTTAGCGCGATCTTTGGCTAACTGCCTCCAGTTGCGCACTCCAAGTTGGTTGAGGTCCCCTTCCACTTGCGCGCGCCACCTAAGGCGAGGTCTTCCTCTACTGCGTTGTCCCTCCGGGTTAGAATCGAAGACTCTTCGGGCCGGAGCGTTGGTGTCCATTCGCTCTACATGTCCCAGCCATCTTAGACGACTGATGCGTACTTTTCTGACTAGGTCGATGTCGCTGTACAGCTCGTAGAGTTCGCTGTTAAATCTTCTCCTCCAAAGCCCGTCAACGCAAACGGGACCAAAAATCACTCGAAGAATTTTGCGTTCGAAGCGACCAAGAAGATCCTCATCCGTTTTTGCTAGGGTCCATGCTTCTGCGCCATAGAGCAGGACAGGGATGATGAGAGTCTTATATAGAATCTCCTTAGTGCTTCTTGACAAGGCCTTACTAATCAATTGCCGTCTTAGGCCAAAGAAACAGCGGTTGGCAAGTGTGATTCTTCGTTTGATTTCTGATGTGATGTCGTTATCAGAGTTTATAGCGGAGCCGAGGTAGACAAAGTCCCTAACTACCTCAAAGTTATAGCTGTCTATCGTGACGTTCTGCCCGATTCGTCGATGTCGTGTGTCCCTTCTTGTTGACAGCATATATTTTGTTTTACCCTCATTCACCACTAAACCCATTTTTTCCGCTTCTGTACTAATACTTGCAAACGCACCAGTGACAGCTCGCTGTGTTGTACCAACAATGTCAATGTCGTCAGCGTATGCAAGCAGTTGCACAGACTTATAGAAAATTGTGCCTCTGGTGTTGGCTTGTGAGTTTCGCACAATCTTCTCAAGAATGATGTTGAAGAAGTCACATGACAGCGCATCACCTTGTCTAAATCCTTTTTTGACATCAAAGGTCTCGGTGAGATTGTTTCCGACCTTTACGGAGCAGCGAGCGTTCTCCATCGTCGTTCTGCACAATCTGACAAGTTTGGCAGGGATGCCAAAACTAGACATGGCTCTGTATAGCTCGTCTCTATAAACGCTGTCATATGCGGCCTTAAAATCGATAAAAAGATGGTGAGTATCGATCTGGTATTCTTGGGTTTTTCCCAGGATCTGCCGTAGTGTGAATATTTGATCGGTCGTGGACTTACCGGGCCTAAAACCGCACTGATAGGGACCTATCAGATCGTTGACGAATGGTTTCAGGCGTTCACACAATACAGCAGACATGATCTTATACGCAGTGTTCAGGAGACTGATGCCTCTATAGTTGGCGCAGTTTAGAGGGTCTCCTTTCTTGTGGATCGGGCAAACAATGCTGAGGTTCCATTCATCAGGCATACTTTCCTCTAACCAAATCTTGGAGATGAGTTGGTGTATGCACTCTACCAAGTCATCTCCGGCTGCCTTGAAGAGCTCGGCAGGTAAGCCGTCTGGACCAGCAGCCTTGTTGGATTTAAGCTTAGATATTGCTATCCTCACTTCATTTTGGTCAGGTGGACGGAAATCTTGGCTGTCATCGTCCAGGTTGAATGGATCGTTCTGCCTAACAGCGGAATTTGTGTCGTCTTCGCCGTTTAGCAGTCTGCAGAAATGGTTTTTCCATGTCCTCAGCACCGACTGTGACTCTACTACAAGGTTTCCTTGCTCGTCTCTACAGGTCTCCGTTCGGGTCTTGTTGCCATGACACGTTCTTTTTACCTTTTGGTAAAACTTCCGAACATTGTTCCTGGAGTAACACCTCTCTATATCCTCGATCGCGCGCTTCTCATGCTCTCTCTTTTTTCTCCGGAGAAGCCGATGTTCTTCCCTCCTTTTTTGCTCGTAGAGCTGACGAGCTGCTCTCGTCCTTCTATGCAGCGACGCTTCGTAGGCACTTTGTTTTGCTGCATGTGCTTGCCGGCACTCTTCGTCAAACCAGGGGTTTCGGGGGGGTGGGCTGGTGAAACCGAGCACATCAGTTGCGGCGTTTTTGATGGCTTCTTGGCATCGGCGCCACTGGTCTTCGGCACTTGATGCTGGCAGCATAGGACTTCTCGAGAGGTTGAGGGATACGCGATCGGCAAAGGTTCTGGCGGTTTGTTGCGTTTGTAGTCGTCCAACGTTAAATCTCTTCACAGTATTTTCTCGTTGTTGTGGCGTCTTGGATATCCGCATCCGTACCTTGGCTACAACAAGGTAGTGGTCCGAGTCTATGTTGGCCGCTCGGAAAGTTCGGACATCTAGAATACTGGAGGAGTGCCTTGCGTCGATCGCAACGTGATCAATTTGGTTGACGGTTTGATGATCAGGTGACCGCCATGTTCCTTTGTGTATATTGAGGTGAGGAAACCGTGAGCTAGCTATGGTAACATTACGTCCCGCAGCAAAATCAATCAGCCTGAGTCCGTTTCCAGACGTGGTGTCGTGTAGGCTATGTTTTCCGATTGTGCTACCAAAGATGTCCTCCTTTCCTATTTTGGCGTTAAAATCACCCAAGACAATTTTAACGTCATGCTTAGGACATTGCTCATATGTTTTGTCGAGGAGCTCGTAGAAACATTCTTTGGTAGCATCGTCTTTATCTTCTGTGGGGGCGTGAGCGCATATCAGGCTGATGTTGGCGAATTTAGCCTTGATGCGGATAGTTGTAAGGCGTTCACTAACGTGTCGAAAGCTCAAGACTTCTTGCCTAAGTCTGCCGCTTACAACAAATCCGCATCCAAATAGACGCTGCTTTTGTTCTCTGTAGCAGTCACCGTAGTAAATGTCACAGTTTTTCATCCTCCTTTTGCCCGGCCCATCCCACCGCACTTCCTGGATGGCGGTGATACCTGCTTTGTAGCAGTCTAGGGCCTCCGCTAGTTGTTCGGCTGCACGCGGTCTGTTCAGAGTTCGAACATTCCACGTGCAGATCCGAACGTCATTGTCCTTTTTTCGTTTTGCAGGGTCGTCAACAGTGAATCCGTCCTTATCCGAGGCTTTTGGTTGCTTCGCAACAGTGCTTTTTTTCCGTGGTAGGGTAGTTAACCCCACGCACAACCCCCAATCTGGAGGACCAGGCCCTTTCTGTAACCCCTTGGGCAAAAGGAGCCGGAATATTCCGGAGTCAGTAACCCGCTGCGGGGATGTGAGAGCTGCCGTTGACCCATTAAGGGCTCTTCCGCCACCATCTCTATTTCAACACCCTGACTAGTGCTGAAAAATCCTCAATGACCTCAGCTCCAAATACGTCAAAGTAGCTCATTGAGGTATCTGCCATGTTGACTGTTGACGCCACCGTTGATTCAACCATGTGAATTCATCCGCCGTACGTCCTCTTTCTGAGGGGCTCATGTAAGACCTCTGAGACTCGATCAGGCAGTCATTCCGACAGAGCATTATAGTGTTGCTATTTTCTTCGTGTTCAACACTCGCGCTTATAAGTTTAGCAAGTCATGCCCGGAAGGACAAGACCAGTACCCGGTGGCTACCACGCGGAGGTAAAATAAGCACAATTGATGTGTATGAACAGTTACAACGACTGGGCATCGCCAAGTTGACGCCAATCAGTGCCTACCCTATTCATACAACACCCAACCACCATCAATTTTACTCTAAGTTTGCATTTTGGCCAAAATCGTTATTGCCGTTTTCATTTAAACTAATCTTTTACAAATTTTTTTTTTTTTTAAACTCATTGAACGATAATAAGGAAAAAAACTGAGTCTGATATTAAGTTAGAAATGACCATATATGTATTAACTTAGAAATTAATTTTTATTACAATCGTATGGATCGTTTTCGAGATATGTATGTCCGAATTTAAAAAGTACCGTTATTCATTTTTTAGCGAAAAACTGAGTATGCGGTTAACCTTAGCTACTTAAGCTTATATATCAATTTTGGTTGGAATCGTTAGAGACGTTTTCTATCAAATCACACTGGTATGAAAATTTTATATGGAAAGTACCATTAATATTGAGGTTGCCCTGCAAAAAAAAAAAACTGTCCCTAACTGTAAGTCCATAAACTGCAAATCAGAAGTTTGAACGGAATCCGGGCAGCCATTTAGGCTGTAGGCCTGTTGAAGGACGGACAGAATTTCGCGACTCACTTTTTTGAGTTCCTCTATCATCGTAATATCAGAATTGAATTAAAATCTCGATTTCGAAATTTTGTACGTATACAGTATCTCCTTCTACGTAATCGAGAAGTTAAAAATGTACTTGGTGAATTCGGTCACAAACACATGTTTGTATATGTTAAACAATTTAAGGATGAGTGACAGCGTAGGTGGCTCAAATTCTGCTGAATCCGATCGGCTGAATTTTTCCAAACGATCTGGAAAGGTGACGGTCACGAATATGGTATATTCTCTTATATCAGAAACATGTTTGTAATCAAAAAGCTATATGCGGAAACCCCAGTGATGAACTCATACAATTCCCTGTCTGAATCTGCAGCCAAAGAAGTCCAAATAAACTAAGAAACAACAAGAGAAATAGAATCGCAACTATGAAACAGGAACCCAAAAATCAAAGCCTAGTTTTGTCCTTCATGCATATGAATGGGTCATCTTTATGTGTTGACCAAGTTGTTGCCGCAATTGCATGTTCAAAAATCAAATTTGTGGACTTATGGTTAGCATTCCAATCATCTACCAATTAAAACTAATCAATCTGAAAGGTTGTATGCTCTCGTAAACCAATTGAGTATAACCCTCAATTTGCAACATAAATAAAACTCGGTCGTTAAAAGCTTAAAAGTGTTCGAATGAAAGTTGTCAGCCAGTTCATTTGTAGATAGCAACACATCTTGCAAGGGCTAAGCTCTGCATTAAAGTAGCAATGAATACCACTCACATGATACTCCCGGCATAAGCCACTAATAAGCTAGACACCGGTTTTCGACACAACTCGAAAATTCCGCCAATCGAAATAAAACTAAAAAAAAAAAAAAAAAAAATAAACCTCTTAACAAGCAGACTTAAGGAAATACCTACCCAATTATTAAGACACGAATTCTAAACAGTCTATCTAAATTCCAAAAATCACTCAAATTATGAATAAAATCGCCAAATCAAAATAAATTTCTCATCTAATTGTTGATATAATTTAAGGACACCCAACTGTATTAGTTGAATACACAAATTAATTTGCATTCGCTCGCTGAATTGGAAAATAATTCTACGCGATGGCTAAAGTGGCTAAAATTAAAAAAAAAATCAAAAAGAAACAGGCAAATTTATTAAACAAAATTGAAATACAAGCATTCGCCAGCCAGTGGGGTGAAAGTAATGTTCGAAGGAAGCCAACGAAAAATTGAATAAATTTAAATTCATCACATGCGCTTGATAGATGTCCTCCTCCATTTACATATCAGATGAAAACAACAAACTGTATCTTACATAACCATCTGTGACGACCGCTATTAGCATTCTTATAATTATAACCCAAAATCCGCATTGATACTCGTACAAATTCCGAAGTTCTATGAAGATAAGACTAAAAACATGTTTTCCTTTTCTTCGTCTCGCCAGCGCGCATTTAATTCAATCTTTGGCATTAGCATTTGTAAATATCACAACTTTTGCTTTGATTTTAATGTTAGCAACTGGTTCCCATCATGCAATATATGCGTCAATCAATGGCATTCAAATGATAAACAAAATCTTTTGATTTGAATATTTGTCAGTTGCTACAGACACGAGTCTGTATTGTATTGTATTGTATTGTATTGGTTCAAAATATATTCTTGACATTGAAAGACAGAACTGCACCGTAACCTAGTTTGATTCTCTTCACCTGGTCGAGCTCTACTCAAATGTACGGCCAAAGCAAGCTCTGCAGCGAAAAAATATAAAACCACTCCGGAAGTCTTGCAGAAACCAATAGTTCCTTGAACCACATTCGCTGATATTTGTCTATAAGTAACCGACGACGACCAGCGTTTTATTTCCTGCATTCTCAATTCTTTTGACCCGACTCTATTCACTTCCTTAAGTTTTAATTCATAAGCTTAATCATCGGCTGTTCCACCTGGCCATCGACTGCCCCCCTGACTATCGACACTTTTTGGCTCGAGATAAATCTCAGATTTCTGCTGTGATTATTCCGTTCAGTCAAAGCCATGAGTTAATGACCGAAGGCAAGTAGTTCATGCATAGGATAGAGACCTCTTCAAAGGTCAATTGATCAATTCGGTAATGTGCAGATATTAAGACAACCCGAACCATTGATAGGCGCGACAAATCTTAAAGTTCAAATAATAGAATGCGTTAAAGCCCTTAGTAAAATCATAAAGTACCAGCATTCTCCTCAACATAAACGTACGTGTGAGTTTACAAATTATAAACAGTCAGATGAAGCTTTTTCTGCTTTCGGCCAAAAAAAAACAAACTATCAAACGTCTGAGCAATACGAGACGACTATCGTTAGATATAGTGTCTCCACTTAGTATATACCTAGAAAAGCATTGTGTGGTCAAAGCTCAGTTCGTGAATGGGTTTCAACGAATCCGGATAGCTAGTAAAAAAATTAGTTAACACACATCGAGAAATAAATAATATCAAAAACGGGTGCAAACGGATTTCGACTATTTTTCCCTCTTTTTGTGTTTTTTTCTTTTTCCTTCGCATTTTGATTGTCCTTTCGAGAATTTTGATGGATGTTACGAACCGCAGCGATTGCTTTCAACGTCAATTCAGTGAACAGTGCAACTTTTAAGTGATTCTTCCTTCATTTTCAAGTAAATTTTACGGTTGTGAAAAGCCAGTAGTTGTACATAAAGGATTATACAATTTTCATATCAGAACTAATCTAGTTCATAGAAAAGAAAAAAAAAGTTTTATGCGGATACATTTACATTGAGGTGAGTTATTTCCAAAAGTAGTCGTATCCTTTGCAGACATGTGCATAACGTCGTGTTTATGTGGGGAGAAAAGTGCAATTGCATCCAGTGCGCCAGACGTGAAGTCAACCCCTATATGTATGTTACTTGTGCGGCAAATGGAGCTTTTTTGTCTTCTTCTACAGTGAAGTGCATGATTGTTGCACATGTAAAGGGATGATTAGAGCGTCTCCAAAAGTTCTTTGCTGGTACGTGTGGGTGTGGGTGTGACAGCCATGCACTTACGAACCTATACTGTGTCGTTAACCATTAAATTGAATTAATATCTTAATTTGCACTTCGCTGGAAGTATGCAATTATTTAGCCTGATTTCGAAGTAGATTAATGTCCTCTATTGTATGAGTGATTTTTAAAAACAGTCCTCGACCGGCTGGATTCCTTATTTGAAATACCAAGAAAATTAGAGTCGGGGTCAAAAACCCAGGTTGGAAATATTTGATTAAATGCTCTATCATTGGTATAAATTGTATTTACAGCTCTTGGTCTTGCACAAAAATTCCTTATGTGCGAGTTACATGGGCTTTTGTTAAGGATTCCAATTTCACTTGTTAAGTAAGCGCCTCAATTTTACCTTCCGTAAAACTCTCGCGTTGGTGATAGTTAGCGATTGCAAGTTATTGGCCTGTCCGGGACTTGTAGGTAAGCTTTACAAGTGCTTAGTAGCCTCTATAATAAGCAAGAGGTTATCCAATTATCCAAATGATAAAACTCTTCTGTTCTATAAAAATTTATATTTTTTTGTTCGCATAAGATGTCGAAACTGCACGCTAAGCACTTAGTTTGCGAGTCTTTTTGAATCTTATACCCTATTCACAACGATCCGAAAGCCGGCTTTTCGCAAAAACACTCGAATACTTCATCGAAAACAAAAGTTTTCCCCATACATATTTCAGTTTTCGAAACGAGTCATTTAAAGTCGTTTTCTAATTGATGGGCTAGTATTATTTTTAAATGCTCTGAACTTATTTTATTTGTTAACTAATGCTATCGAATTTTTAAACAAATTATGGTGTTTGCACAGAATTTTTGCGACTAGTGTCTCACAGCTGATTGAAACGTCAAACGAAAACTAGTTATTGTTCGGTGTGAACGCAATTTCGAGTTTTCGGTGCGGTGTGAATAGGGTATTAGCTAAGTAGGTCGTAGACTCGCATCAAAGACAAATCATAATGACACCCCCAACTTGCAATCCTCTTGTTTTGCCATCCGTGTTAAAAAAAAAAAACGCCGCCAAACGTAGGGGAACGTGATAGAGTTCAGAAATACCACATTTTTTAGTTTAGCTATTTTTTAAAAGGCGAATAATATTATTTGTTTGGTTAAAAAGACTATCTAAATGAGATGTCTCATATATACTAGAAACATAGTAGGACAAATATTGTTGTGCATTTTCCGCTTTTGGTTGACTTCGATTTCAAGTATACATTTTTCAGAACTGATGAAAGTTTGCAAAGAATGTTTTTATTTTCCATTCCAAACCGTTCTACATTTATAATTTTTCATAAATATTTTAAGCAAATGTATACTTATTACAAACAAAATACTATCCACTCCACACGTAACGAATAGTTTCAAATTTAAGGGATAAAATTCTATGAACGCTGTTAGCACCTTTGGCCACAGCGGAAGTGGGATATGCAAGGTGCGATTGTTACGTGACATTTGTCAATTCGAATTTCTAAGTAAGAATACGAGCGCATCTATAGCATTGCTGTCCCAGTATGGTTTGTCTATGATTCACATACTGAGCGTTTAGCCAGCAGTCAACCGTCAAACTGACAAACCGATAGGTCCGGCGTTTGTATGGCGTATCGTAAGCACTTGAACAGATCCTGGAGTGTGATTTAGTTCGAAATCGTCAGAATGCCTTGAGCACCTTATTAGCCGGAAAATTCTCACCAATGAAACAAAATCAGATCTAGGCAGCTAAAGCTAAATTTTTGCAAGTGCTTATTCAAAAATAGCGGTGGTTATCGAAAAAGTTGATCTTTTGTTTAACAACAGCAGATGACCTTACAAAGCCTATTATTAAAATATTATTGTAGACAATCTGTTTTCAAGTGCATTGTACTGTTTCCTGGAATTTTAAATTCATTATTTGGACGTCATCCTTGCAACACTTCAAAACTGTTGTAACGAGGAAAAACCGCTAAAGTCGAATTTGATCGTTTTTCAGGAGAGAATATGAAAGTTTTGCTAGAATGTATAAAATTACAAATGGTTCTGGACTATCTATTAATAAAAGTCGGCTTTGCTTCAATTTTGAAGATGAAGATCTAGAAAAAATAAATATTTTGAAGACATACTGAATTAAATTGCATCAAAAGCTCAGTTTCGTCTAAACTCGACTTTAGCGGTTTTTCCTTGTTGCAACAGAAATATTCAAATCCATAAATCAGTCATCCATCAATAAATGAATTATTTGGAGTCAAGCTAATTCAATCTCAAAGAGTCTTGTAAAAAAAAAGCACTCTTTGACATCCGGTGAGTGATGTATTCCCACTTCTGATAAACTTCCGTCAAATGCGATAATCCAAAAAATGGATGCAAATATTAGCCATGCAAATAATAAGTCAAGACGAAATTAATTTGCTAATTGTTTCATCAAACATAACCAATGTTGTAATGTTGAGTTTTGAGTTTCGCTACCGACAAGCGACAACAAATAGACTCGGGGAACAAGAAAAAAGCTAAATTATTGCCGGTTTTCTATTATTGTGTTTTGGATACGAAAATTAGGTAATTGAAGGTCACCTGCTGGGTTCAAATTGGTTATAGACTACAGCACTTCCTTGAATTTGTTTGGATTTAATTTTATTTGCATTTGAAATCAATTTGTTCGAATGCGCGAATAAATAATAACCTTTTAGATAATTCGCGCTTTGTATAAATAGAGCTTACCGACAGCGGATGAGTCTAGTCTTTTTCATCTTTTAATTAATTATCACATGCGGAATGAAAAAATAAATATCTAATAACATGCGTCCAAGCTCCAAGGGTAGAGTTTTAGCAGCATCAGCAATTATATCAAAATGCTCTAACCAACTGAGAGATGGTTTTTGAATTGCTCAGAGTACACACAAGCAAGGTCGTTTCCTCTTTGGTGGTATTGCACCTTGACGATGTCAAGTAGGTTCTGTGTTGTTTATGACTGAAATAATTGTGGTCCACTTGCAACGAGTGATGCCATTCTAACGTTTTTAATGCGAGATCTAGTCTCTGATTGTCAGTTAGTTACTTACTTACTTTCTTAAGGTGGCGCTACAGTCAGGGGTGGACCTGGGCCTCAACCAATACGCCTCTCCAGTTAGCGCGATCTTTGGCTAACTGCCCCCAGTTAGGTAGTTACTTAAAAAAGATAATATGAAAAAATAACTATATACATATATTGGTTGAGGGAAAATAAAATAATTTTGAGCAATTTTTTTTTCAGCTATTTAAAAAAAAATTTACTCATGAAATCGAAGTAAATGATATCCAAAAGCGGAAAATACACAACCATATTAATTATCCTAATATTTTTCTAGTATATAAGACATCTCACTTAAATAGTTTTATTAACCAAACAAATTATGTTAATCGCCTTTTTGTACCCAACTGAACACAAATATGAAATGAGGCCCCACTGAGATGAAATAAGGCCCCCATTTTGTGGTTTATTTCATACTAGCTGACCCGGCAAACTTCGTTTCGCCCAAATTTGTTAATTTGTTAATAAATTCCGAGCATGCACCAAGCACTTGCTAATTTATGTAATTCGACCAATTAAAATTCTTTATTCAAAAGTTATATTAAATGCAATAGAAATAAATGATGAATAGCAATGTTGATTTTTTTCAATCAAACCGCAATGATTTTGACGTGTCGTCCAACCTTCAACTTTTTCACTAAATTGACAAACATCCATCGATTATCCTTGCAATAAATTATTTGTCATAGCGAAAGCGAGACGCACGGGAAAATAAAATCACACGAATGGTAAATCGTTCTTAATAAGCGAAATCTGCGGAATAAAAATGTTTGCCTTTGAATTTTCCCTACACAATTTCAATCAACTTGGTAGCGCTGTTTCGGCGATCGGCAACAGCGCCACCTAACAGGTCCAAAAGTATCCTATCCTTCAAGCGGGAACGAAGAATATAAAATTTCATTGAAATCGGGTGAGTGGTTTCGGAGATCGATTACAACGCCATATAGCGGGTCAAAAATCCTATCTTTTAAGTTTGCGTTAACCTGAAATACAACAATACGAACAAAACAAAAGAAGAATCATAAAAATTGACCCAGTGGTTATCGAGTTATATCATCATCATCGAGTTTCATCCCGAAAGAATTATAGGTATGAATTAAGAAGATTATTATTAAAGAAAATTTAATTGAACTGAAAAACGACATACGCATACAACGCCACATTTTGAGGATTTTTCAACCATGTGCACCAAGAAATTCAGTTTTTGTTAAAAATAATAAATTAATTATTTTATATGTATTTTATCAATATAATAACTCCGATCTAAGCATCTGTTTTAAACGATATTTATTTTGTTTACATCCTGGTTGACGATATTTGCAGCACGCATTCTGTCAATGTTATGCCAACGCCATAAGGTTACATTAAAAATGTTTGAATTGTAAAAGCGCTATGGTTACATTAGACATAATTTAATATAATTTAACAAAAAACGAATTATTGAAATCGGTTCAGCCGGTCACGCGTGATGCCGTGACCAAGGGAAATATGGATGATTCGTTTTAAGGCCACTTCCACAAGATGATAGCGGAAGGAATCGAGGGCGAAAAATCGGGAATAGGTAGGAAGGTGGAAAGGTGGGAGACAAACACTTCCTTTTCTTTTTGTGCGTTACCTGAACGCAACAACAGCTTGACTCAATGCGATTCGGTCGAAGTCCATTTCTCGCTCCAGTTCTCGATTAAATGCGTCTTGCATTGAACGATTTGGCTGTGGCATCCCCAATTTGTACAACAAATTGCCACTCATGAGCAAACACATACATATCTTCGATCAAAATCAAAGCTTTGTTGCGCATTTCATCTGACATCTCCAGTTCATTATCCGATGTCACAGTGCGAATTCGATGCAAAATATCGTCGGCCATAATATCATCTTTGTATAATTAAAGTACCTATCTACTTCATTTCAAAAAGTTACTTAATGCAACATAGTAAACATAATTTATTAGAACAAACTTTTTAGGTACATATATTTAAAAATAAAAATCAAAATTGTTGACAACAACAATTTGCTTGGAAAATAATTAAAATAATTGACAACAACAATTGCTTTTAAAATTCAAAATATTTTTTTTTTATTTGAAGTGTCACTTCTTGATTTCTATCCAGTTAATTTTTTTTCAAAGTGTATTTCCCCATACAAACTTTAATTTTCTAATTTTCCGCGCAGTTTTCTTAATTTTTTCAATTTTTCTTTTTTCCTAAACCTTCGCGGAGCAATTACGAACAAATCCGCAGAATCGTTTTCGAGTTTTAAGCATCCGAACAAACCAAGATCCATTTTTATGTATGTAGATTATTATTTCATAATGAAATTAAAAATAATGAAAACTACTTTTCATTTAATATTGTTGATATGGATAAACTAGTTTAGATTAAAGGAACTTTTTATATACTCACCCTCGCACCCACACCGCAATCTAACAGTAAACCCAAGCAGGGGGGCAACATGCCCCCCCATACGCATTCCATATCGGAGGGGTAAAAATAAATAAATAATAAAAAAATAATTTTGGGGACTTATTTCATTTTATTTCATTAATTTAATTTTTTTTTTAAATATATAATGACTAACCAATAGCACTGAATTTTGTTAAGTAAAACGTTTTATTCCCGAACTCTATAGAATTCCCCCACGGTTGGCAGCGGTTGGCAGCATTTATTTTATATTTTTTGTATGTTTTGTCACACGGATTCTAAATTGACATAACACCGATAGGAAAACAAAATGGCGTATTTGAAAAACAAAATTGAGAAGACCAGCGCGGCAAGAGGATTGCGAGTTGAGGGTCTCAGTATTGTCTCTGCTACAAATATGTTTCTTGCACTTTAGACAGTTTTAGTATATAAATAACAAGAGCTCTTTACTCTGGCACAAACCGTGTGATTTTCAAAAACTCATTATCCAAAAGTTGATTATTGTTATTATTTATGCGAGTTGATGAACTATTGCGGGCAGGATGTAGGGGAGACCGGGGCTAGTTGACTCAAAATTTAAATTTTTTCTTTTTCTCTTAAACAAAGGTTGATATAAAGATAGTTCAGATATCATTGAAAAAAGCATCCTTTGTTCTTTCTAAACAAAGTTATTCAATTAAAAAAAAAAAAAACAGCATGAGGACAATATTTTCTTAATTTTAGTAGAGCGCTTCGATTGTGGGTAAGTTGACTTACGTTATGGGGTAAGTTGACCCACGCCGCCTTGCGAAACTGAATTCTTACACAAAATTTAAAGATTAAGATTCATTTATTTTTTTATTTTTTTGTAATAACATAAATGAATTCTGTATCTACTTAACGAACAAATATCACCAGATATAAACAATATTTTCAATATTAGGCACTTATGTAGGTTATGTTAACAAAAAACAAAACCACTTATTTTGGTATAAACGAAAAATAAGGCAAAATAAATAAATTAAAGAGGTACATACTTCTAGTGCTTAGGAAAAATACATGATTTTAAATTAAGCAAAATAAATAAATTAAAAGCCACTTCCTGTGGTAAAACAAAAAACAAAAATAGCACTTATAGTCTCAGTCACTAATTAAGCAAACTAACTAACTAAATTATATAGGCACTTTCAGTGCATAGAAAAAGTCAAATAATAAATGCACTAAAAGATCATTTGCCTTGTTTTTGAATAGCCCACTTTTTCCAAACTGAATTCACTTAATTCACTACTCGTCCTTTTTCTTTTAGATCTTTCGTACATACCTTTGTAGGATTTGTACGGAATTGCCTCTTCTCTTGAAACTGACCTTATACTGAGGCCTTCCATCAAAACAAGCCTACAGGCTCGTTCCATCACGCTTTGTTGAGTATCTCCTCTTGCTGTTTTCCTTTTATAAGTCCTTATTTCCTGTAAATCCCGAACAAATTATTGAGTCAACTAGCCCCGAAGAAAATGAGTCAACTAACCCCACCCGACCATCTGCCAGATAACAAGATTTTTCAGAAGCAAAAACACAAAATAACAAAAAATAAAAGACATGCATGGACAACTAGCACATAGATACAATATATTGCAAAAAAATATCTGCGCCAGACGCTCAAAAACGGCCGGAAAGAGGAAAATAAGAGAAAAAAGAAAAGTTACTTACGGTAGCAAAAAATCGTTTTTCCTTAATATTTCTTGAATCACATGTACTCGCGACGAGACACAAAGAGAGACTAAATAGGTATCGGTATTGAATGTAAAAACAGGAATGGAAATGCAATTCCTTTCTTCCCTTTAAAATAAATGGCAGTGAGTCAACTTGCCCCTGGGGTCAACTAGCCCCGGTCTCCCCTACTCATCTTATGTGGTTTTGACAATCTTATTCTTGTTATCCGATAACCTTGAGATCATCCAAATAACCAAAGGGACTTGACTAATTCGACCAAAAGTTCCCTGCTACGATTCAATTTTAAGGTCCTAAGAAATGCAACAGCAAATTTCTTGTAAAATATTCTGCTTGCCTGTTTAAACACGCATAATTATAGATCGAAAATATTAGGTAAATGTTATTTTAAAAAGTTCCAATGAGAGACGACAAGTAAACAAAATTTGAGACATTCAAGGTCAACACGGAATACAAGTCTCAACATTTCGTATCTCACCGATGCGGTTCTTGATTCGTATTCTATTCTGACCTGTTATTAGCGAGAGTACTAATAATATCTGACCAGACATCTGCGTTTCTTTTTTGCGAACATCCGATAGGTAATAAGTCATTTAAATTTCGAGTCAACGGTTCTTGAAAGTGGTGAGTGTTGCGTAATAGTTCTTGTCTACTTTACAGTATGCCAAACCCAACTTAAAATGTCCGCGCCTTGGTTTTTTTTGAGTTATTGGACCAAAAACATAAAAGTCAATCAGACTCATAGTCGAATGTTAGTTATGCCTCAATACGCGATTAAGAATAACGCCAAACATTGAAAAGACATTCCCCAATAGAATTCCATTAGCGGGCGTTGTCAATAAATCCACAGATTGTTTTTTGTACCATTTGGCTTGACAATCGGTTCTATGTTCCATCTCCATGGAGCCACCTCGATCGGCACGAATACAAGAGAGTCATTGTTTTCTAGTCAATCAGGTATTTATACCTTAGCGGAAAAGCAAAGTGCATATGTATATTAGGTTTAAATAAAACAAATTTCATTTCCTCTTCATTCATTATTCAAAATGGATTTTTTCCAATTTAATTAATGTGGCCAATAAAGAACCCATTTGTACGAACGTTTCGCCTAGGACCGGCATTTTTAGGAATTATTATATTAGATCTGCTGGCCGTGCATTTGGCTTGGACTTTGCCCTCGCCTTTTGTGGACTTAATTCGCACAAGGCTTTAAGATGGATGCCTGCTGCATGACATGCCACTTGTGTTTGTATTTTTTGTTCCGTAAGAGGATTACCTACTCCCAATTTAGAGACTACGTCAACCTTGCTATTTATATGAAAGAATCGCCAATAGACTGATCAAATTTACATAGCCCTTCTAAAATAGAGCAGTCTAACCTTGCAGACAAATAAATAAGCCAGTTGGGCGTTGTTGGAACAAACAAACCTTTGCATTACCGGTTTAAAGCACCTGCATGAGCTCTTTAACCTACGAGAAGTTCCATTACTATGCAAATATAACGAAAATGCTAAGAAAACATTGAAGATTATTGAAAGCATGACGGCCAGCATCAGACTCACTTCGCATGATGGTGAGAAAAGTGACCAATGCTTGGTAGAATCTCACACACAATGTTTGTTAACAAATAACCAATTAATTTTCAGGCCTTAAGCTTGGACAAATATTTGTCATAAATTAAGAAACAATACAAGTATAGCGATAGCTGAAAAAGCCAACAACCGTACCGGCCGATTACATCATGCCAGCAGTATTTCCAAACCGACACGGATGGTGAAGAAGAAGACACTGTCAGATTTATTGGCATGCAGTGAAATGAGGTGCAAATTGAAGTGTAAATCAGTTGAGTGTAACATTAACCTTGACTCACCGAAACGGTGTATTTTGGTCGAAGGAAGTGCTCCAGTTATGAGGCACTGTTTGCTGTTGCAATATAGGCCGTATCAATATTGATAAATACGAAACTTCCGCTGTTGGTTAAAGGTTAACATACCTTTTCTTAGGTGAGGCCAACCAGTCTGAGACGGAATTTGCATTTCTAATACTCGTATTGATAGAACCTTACCTAAGACATAAAAATAACCAGCTCTAAATGAACAAGTTCTGTGATTTTGAAAAAGACTAAAATGTTTTATCGTTCGAATGTGACATTGATAAACAGAGACAGAGAAAGTTTTTGTTTTTGGTATTATGAATAGGTCCCATTAATTTTCGGAACTTAAATAACAATAAATCGAGTATTCTCACAAAAACAAATAAATTAAATCGCGCATCGCAATTATGGTTATCTACTAATTTATTGATTGCCGTTTATGCTATAGAACTACCTTGAAACCTAAAGCAGTAAAGACAATTCTACATTTTAAAGAATAATTTAAAAATGGACTTCAAAAACAAGTTGAAACTCGAAATACCTGGTTGGGCTCGGATCGAGGATTGACAAAAAAAGCGAAAAAGACTACAGAGATATTCTGGGGCAAAGTGTAGGCCAATTTATTGAAAATCATTTGGGGCGAAACAGTTGCAATGAGTTTTTTTTGGAAATTCCCTTTAGTATAGTGAATTGAATATTAAACGCAATATTGAAGTTAAAAACCTTCAAAGGATTTTTTAAGAGAAACATTTTACCTACCGGACGACTGGTACCATTACAAAACTGGCGCAACTTCACGACACTCTTGTAAAACATCGAATAAAACGCAAGAAACATAACTTTAGAAGTGACATGTCGTACGCTCTCTTTTAGATCGTGAAAATCGTACAAGCGAGTGCGATACACATGTCTCGAAATTTTCTCCACCTTTATAGTCAAATCTATAGCTCTTGTAAATCTTTGTAAGAATGCTCATTTTTTGAGATTCTTATAGCGATTGTTAGTGTGGCACACCGTTGGATCTTTTCTGACAGCATGCATTTGTTTAGCGATATTGCATTAAATAAGTCAGTTATATTTATGTCTTGCTGATCGAAATGGGGTCCGCAGTATGGGAAACGCTAATAATATTTACGATACATTTCGATCTCACAACGATCTCATGACTTAGGCCCAACACATGTATTGCAAAACTGCTGTAAGTCGCATCTTAATAATATCAGAAGTTTTATTTTGAGGTGTGGTCAAAATTCTGGAAGGTTCAAATTTCTTTTTACAAAATTCTGTCAGAGAATTAGAAAACATTTTCTTTTTTACAATTTTTTGTAATTTTTTTCTAATTTGTTTATTTTTAATTTCTCTTATCTTAGTTATATATTTTTTTAATTAAATTTTTGCATTATATAGGTGGGCCAAAGAAGTCATCCGATGTTGTTTGGCTCTCATTTTTTTCTAAATGAAAAACTTCGATTCTGTTTTTTGATTATGTTTATTTGAACCTTTAGAATTTATTGGTCAAGTTATCGGCCAAATGGGCGCCGTCATAATTGGGGCTCCTTTTTTTTGGCATTCTTCAGCACTTCGGCGAGAACTTCGGGCGACAGATTCTCGCACTCGTGTCGAATGTTGTCCTTGAGGGCTTCTACGGTCTCGGGCTTGTTCACGTAAACACGGGACAGAAAAAAAAAAAAAAAAATTGGAACGGTTAAATCGGGCGGGCCAGTGCAAATCGCCAAAACGAGACCCGGGAACGCCGCCTTCAGAATATGGGTTGTGGCTCGCGCAGTGTGTGCTGTAGCGAACCGCATGTCCTCCAGGCGGAACTCGCCCAATTGCGGCAGAAAAAACTCGGTGAACATGGCCTTATAGCGCGCACCGTCCACTGTTGTCGTTCGACCAGCGGAAAAAAAAATGGCCCGATGACTCCTCCAGCGTGAACAGCGCACCAAGCAGTAACTTTGAGCGGGTGTAATGGCTCCTCGTGCATTACTCGTAGATTCGGTGCCCCAGAAGCGATAGTTTTGCTTGTTCACGAACCCGCTGAAGTGGAAATGAGCCCCATCGCTCATTACGATTTCGGTCGAAAAATCGAAAATTCGAAATTATTCCGTTCCGCTCTTGGGGAGTGTATCGCTCCATGGCTTGTTCACTTATATTCTACATCTGTCTAGTCCACAAATGCCAAAACAGATTTGATATTGTCGGCCATTTGCAAAAATAAGAGCATCTTCCAATAGGTCGATCTCTTTTGGCCCACCTGTAGATATAGTTTTCTTTTCTATTTTCAATATTTAATTAAGTTTTGTTTGCTTCTTTATTTTTTGTTTTTAATTTAAATTTTATACAAATAAAATTAAATTAATATACTAGCTTTTTGTTTATATTTGTTAGTTGAAAAAAAAAAAAAAAAAACAGAATAAGCTGAATTTTATTGCTTTAAATTTTAAATTTAGTCATGCGTCATGCCATGAAATCGGCAGTTGAGAGTATGATTCTAAGAGAATTTCAATGAAGGCCAGATACAGAAAGAAGTACTGAGATAATGTGATTACAACTTTTTTGAAGGTAAAGGGTCTTACCCTGTTTTGAGCCTTCCGACAGATTTGAGACAGTTCGTGAGTTATCGCAATTTCTACATACGACGTAAATGGTTTGAGTAGGGTCTTGCCCTGAGCGTATCTATTTTTGGACTCACATTTCGGCTGGAAAAGCAGGCACATATTTTGTGCCCAGCTTAATGAAAGCAATATCTCCCTAACCGTGGCTGGTTCAGAAACCATTCCTAAAAACTTTGGCCGAGTTTAACTTGGGAGAAATTTACCTTGAAGTTACGACACAGGCGAAGTTCATCATACCCACATATATAACAGCCCTCATAGTAACGCCCACAAGAGAAGAAACATTAAAAGCTATAGGTTGCTTAAGAACGAAGCAATACCAGTATACCAAATAAGACCTTTATGCAGTCAAGAGATACAGATGTAAATGAGAAACAACCAAGATGTTAAGTCTTCTAAAAGAGCTTCTTAATTCAGCACTAGGCGCAACGAATATTATGTTCTTTCCACTCGGTCCATCACGCAAACTTTGTGGCAACCTCCGAATTCTTCGCTACCATTGCTCGGAACCACACCACCACGCACCACCACCGAGCGTACCTACTCATGATCGTTGATCCATAGTATCATTGGATACCTATCGAGCACTGAATGGGCGATTGTTTATCGTCGACAATGAGTTCAGTTAATCTTGTTGAACGAAAAATTTGCAGATTTTTGAAACCTTTTGGTACTAAACCCTAAACTATACGTATGCGCCTTTTTCTGAAGACGAACTATTCCAAATAATGCTAAGAGGCGCATACGTAGAATACAAAAATATTCTCGAAAGACTTCACGTCTCCGACTGATGATTGCCAATTATAGTGTATACTTCTATACGACTCAATGCAACCTACTAAATCTTAAATCTCTATTCGTGATTTCCTCGTTTAAAATTAATTTCCTCAAAAAAGGTAGCTTAAAGACCTTCTGCAACTTCTTTAACTCAAAGCTCAATGCATATGCCAAACTAATGCTCTTGAAAGTATGCCATCGAAATTCAAGTTCAACACCCAAACGCACTAATAACGCTTGTTCCCACCAAACTACACATGACTACCACTCTCCCCTCCCAAACTGTCATCATTTCGACATGGCAAACGTTTTTCCAGTAATTTCCCGCCAAAATTATGCTTGCGCAGTTCTCTTCCCAACAACCTTCCCTGATGGTTAGTCTATTCATCAACCGGTGAAAGTCAAACTACACACGAGTGGAAGAGAAAAAAAATCTAATTCAAAGCCAGGCAATTATTTTGGCAACAATTTGACCAATTTATCAGTCTCCATGGCGCGGCTACAGCAAACCTTCAAAAGAAAAGATTTTGCCACACACACATGAACTTGTGACAATTAAATACACATGTGTGTTGGGTGCAAATCAAAAGCGTGTTAATAAGTTTAATCATTGCGTTGTTACGTCAATGATGACAACTGGCATACTTCTGGTGATGAAAATGTCATTAGCACAAAATGACACATGATTACAAAACGTGACAGCTCATCCTTACCGAATTTATGACGACACCAAATAAAAGTACGTTTTTTTTTTCAATCTTTTCAGTGACACTAAGGAATCCCAGCCAACATCACCGATGATTGCGTAACATTAGAACAAACGATCTTCCAGAAGAAAAGACTTTCAGCTTTTGAAGACACAAAAGTGCAAATATACACAAGCATTTTCAAGACTGCCAACCCGATATAGAAGTAGGAACTACAGGCACAATTATGGCGGAAGTAAATCAAACAGCGGACTTTTGGAATTATGTCTTCGTAGACTTGGCGGGTAAGATGAATTGTTAATTTATTAATCACTTGACGAATTATTGCAAAGCTCGATTGGTGTTCAGTAATAGTTGAGAGTTTAATGAGTTTAGTTATGCGACGATAAAGCGATTGAGGAATTATTCTAGATCCCAAATTGGGAGATAATCAGGTATTTTTTATGTGCAAAGCATAGTGAGGAACTTTTTCTAAATTTAGTTTCCCGGAATACCAATTGCGTTGTGTTGCAAAATTTGTCTCTGCAGATTTATTGTCGGCCAAATTAGTTTGCTGTAAGTTGCTAAGCGGCTTGTACTTGAGAAAATGGCCTGCTTATACGGCCATGGTGTGCTGCAGAGTGAATGGAATTAAGCTGTGTTCGTTGTATATGTTTGGCCGGTTTATTTTTTGCATTTAGTAGAAGGTTTGTTGAAATTTGGGATTGCGCTTTATATTTGTGTAGCCCTGAAATCGTTAATCAGTAGAATGTGAGGAAAGGATTGTTGGCTCATGTGAGTACGAGGGTTTTCTCACCAAAATCTTAGACCACTTTCCGTTGATAGAAGTTTTTTTCGAACTGCAGTTAATGATGACTTGTCAATTTTTTTTTTTTTTTTTTTTTGCACGAAGTTATAAAAGCTTGGCAAGCCGCTTTCCAATGATAGCTACTTTAGCTCTGCATTTTTATTGTTGTTAATATTTTCCATCGGAAGGTTCACCTGTTGTAAGGTGTCTGTGTCTGTGTTTTGTTTAGACTTTTTTATTGCTCGCTCGGTAATTAGTGAAGCGTTTGTTACGGTGCAGAGAAATAAGTGGAAAATAAAACTAATTTCGTGAAAATATTTGAAAAGGGAACTTCCACCATTGAATTAGACAATTTTCTTTTAATTTGTATTCTGTTTAATAAAATACTCATTTCGAAATTCAGTTTACAAGACTTTGAAAACTCTTGCAAACTGAATTTCGATTTTCAGAATTTCATTAATTATAATTGGTATCCTTATAATAATACGTGAGTACACTTTTTTAGTATTTATTATGAAATGAGCGGAAAGAAACTTATATAACTCGAAAGGTAAGGGAATTGTACTCAAGATGACATACTTTTTCTTGAAAGTAAAAAAATAAATATGTTATCAAAGCATAGGGATGAAAGCAAACTGAATTCAATTATTTAATTTGTTGGTAAAAAAAAAAAAAAACATTTAAATGAATAGTGTAAAACAATAAGTAGCATTTTTAAAAATATTTTTAAATTAAGAGTAACAGCAAGTTTGGGATGGCAGATTTATATAGGTGTAAGATGACATGTAGCCAGTGTTGCCGCTGAGGAAAAAAATTGTCGCTAGACTATAACCTAAAATCCGCTAGAAATGTTAGTTTCTGAATTGCGAAGATCCGCTAGAAATCGCTAAAATATCAATTTTAATGTAAGTTCATAAAAATATGTATTTATTTTTAAAATAAACTGTTATTTATTAAATTATTAACCATATTAAATACTGAATTAAAAAAAAAAAAACAATAAATTCAAGATAACAAAAAAATAATGTGAAGTAAAAAAAAACTTTTTAAAAAAAGGAAATTAATTGAAATTTACAAATCAAATTCCAGTTCAAAAATGGAATCATCTAATTCTTTGCTGTCCATTTCTTCCAAGTTTGAAGTAGAGGCTTCGGCAATATTTTCTTCAGTTTTAGATTTTTTTTTTCTCCTATTTTTCTTATAACCTCGTCTGGCAGGTCGTAGTTACAGCAACTCCTGTTCATCACTTTTAATTGAATTCTAATCAATATTATAAAATTCAACGTCAGGGTTGAAAGTTGATTCCGAAGTTTGTTTTTTACAATGTTCATTGCACTAAAAATTCGTTCAACTTATGAATTTGAGTGGGGAAGATATATCGCAGTGATTGCCAAATCAGCCAGTTCTTGCAAATTATTTACACCTGCAGCATTTTTGTACTTGAAATGAAAAGTAGCTAGAAATCGACAATTTTTTTTTTAGCGACAACATTTTATTAAAAATCGCCGAGAACTTTAAAAATACGTTAGAAATAGCGAACAAATCGCTAAAGTGGCAACAGTGCATGTACCCTTAGTCATTGTCTTTTGACCAAGTACGCCTTCTTGAGGTTATTTTTTAGTTATTTGGAATACTATATAGTGAACAAATACATAAATTAAAATAAAATACTACTTCTTGCGTAAGATGACATAGCGTGTGATCTTGGACGGTCAGGTATCATGTCATCTTGCCCAATATGAGTAAAAATGTTAAGCAGATGATAGACACCATTTTTTCTTATGAGGTAAAAGTGTCGCATAGTAATTTTGCTAAACCTACAAATAACTGTACACACAAAATACTTCAGACAGAAATTTTACCGCTAACACTTAATACAAAAAAAAGATAAATTCACGCACAAGATTCTTGATTTCGTTGTCGTTTAAAGTATACGTTGTTAACTAGCCGCCGAATTACTGTGGGCGTAACTAACATTGTAAAACTGCATTTCCAGACTGATTTAGCAAAACTGTGGAGCTTATGGTTAAAGAGTAAGTGCAATCTGCAAGTATATCTTCTTAACGAGTATGTCATTTGTCATCTTAAGCAGAATTCCCCTACTGTGCCATAGATTAAGACTGGTAAAATTAAGTTAAGAATTCCCCATACAAAACAGGTAATCAAAATATTTTGGCCGCCATATTACCATAGAAAGGTATTTAAATATAAATCATCTTCGAACCTGTTTCCGATGGAGCAGCTCATTTAAGTATTTCTTTTCGATATCTAGACGTCGCTCTTTTCGTTTATAAAAAAGAACATAAATTGTAGTAATTTTTTTTAGTTATTGCATACTTATAAAAGGTATGCTCGATTTTCGACCACAAGCGATACTTGTAGATATATATTACTCTGTTTTAATTAAAAGTTAATTTCTCATATGTTAATAACAATTGCAAAGCTCCTACTTGACTCTTTAATTTTACTTTTTTCTTAGTCGACAATGAGAATTTACTTCACATTAAAAGGGAAATAAAACCACCCAAAGTTTTCGGAATTTATTTCCCATCTTACACGGGAAATAAGTCCACTTCACTAAAGTGATTTTGTTCCCCAGGGGACTTATTTGCCTGCACCGTTTGATACTACCTTGGTGTTAAATTTTTTCTCGAACGCTTTTAACCATTGATCATCGAACGGCTTAAAAGTTCTTGGGTTGTGCTGGATCAACTACTATTTTGTGGCCTTAATAGCCTTCCTTTACAGAGCGAGTATAGTTGGATTCTGTTTCAGCTATTAGGTTCTGCACTTCGTTCAGTACTACCTACCCAGTGCCCTTTTCCATTTGTAAGCTTGGCTGGTTTTTCGATTTCGACTGCAGAACAATCAGGGCAGATATAAAAACTTTCTTCAAATTTAGGACAATTGACCAGACGTTCCTTTTACAGTAAAGAAACAAAGTAAAGAAAGTGTAAATTGAAATGTTTATAAATGAATAAATTTCGAAACCAATCGGATCAGGCATTTTGGGGACACTTAGTTAGTGTCGAATATTATTTGCACTTACTAAATTTTTCTGTTTTATTTAACGAATTTGTTCTTTGTATACGCTAAGAACTCGCTCGTTATACGAAGAGTGGATTAAAGTCGCCTCTTATGACCATTTGCACTGCGTGCATTTGTGAAATATAGCCTTCAACTATTTTTCCAATGTGTTCTATTTTCTATTAACGTTGGTTTAACCTGAGCCTATCCCTTAGCCATAGCCGGGCACAATAACCAATAAACTGCAATATGCCCTCAAAGTGTAAATGAATACTACTAAAATAAAAACAGTTCGGAACGCTTCGTAAGCACCGCAGCACATGTATCCAACTTTTGATAGAAAGTACAAAATAGTACGTATACGCCCAGTGTACCCATTCCACATATTTTCTTATACTCTACCGAACTCTTTCTTTTTTTGAAAGAACTTGTTTTATTTTAATAGATATCCATTTAGATTTAAGTTGCTTTTAAATTGTAGTAAAAACCAATCATTTATTTACCATCTACGAAACGCATTCAAGTTTGTGTATTATTATCTAAAAGGAAAAAAAATTTTGATGTTATACATCTGTTGGCGCGCCTTGGGATTAAATTCAGTCGAATGCCGTGAAATTGGCATGATGTTGTTATGCCGTGATAGAAATTGAAATGTAACCACCACTACGCCGCCGCTCTTGACTCCTAAACCACTTAACCGATTTAAATGAAATTTTGTGGGTGTGAATGGTTGGTCGCAACTTGTAAGACGGGACAGTTTGGACCCGCTCTTGACAACATATAAAAACTTTTTCAATTCCTAAAGTGAATACTTATATTGGCACGTTGGAACAGGGGGTGTGAACTAATAAAGCTAAACTACTGCTGAATGAGTTGATTAAATTAAATCTTAATTTTAGCGATATGAAAAGAAAAAATGTACACAGAAGCTCTAAAAATAGAAAACGTTGAACTAGATTGTGTTATAAAAACTTTTTTAAATTAATGAATTTAATTAGCTACTGCGCTGTATTAAGATTATTAAATTACAAAGATTTGGTTTCTAATTAAATTTTTTACCGAGAGCAGTATCTCCTCTGGTGTGTGGTCACAAGCACACTATCTGTTTTTTTTTTTTTTTTTTTGTTATTCAGTTATAAATATTAGCATCAGATTACTAATTTTCCATCGGGGGAATGGAATAAGATGCAGAAAAGTAAACTCTTTATGAGCGATATATTGCCTTCGTTCCACTGCCCGCTAGATGAGTAGCGGCCGTGTAAAACTCCATATAAAAAAAACTGAAATTTCGCCATTTGCGCTAGACGTCTAGCACTTTTTGTGAAATGTCAGCTTTTTTTGTATGGAGTTTGACATGCCGCTATTCATCTAGCGGGCAGTGGAACGCGGGCATTGACTTTCTATAAAAATTGCCTACGAAATTGGGCATAGTCCTGGCATAATAATTTATTCGCTCATCTGGAACAAAAAATTGTTTTCATTTGATTGATGACATTTGTATTTTGAATAGGCTTGGCACAATTGGTAACCAGTAGAGTTTGAAGAAAGCTCTATAAGCTTTCCTTAATATTAGTCACTCACGTATTTTGTAACAAAAAAAAAAAAAATGGTTTTGTGGGTTACATAGTTTGACGAAAAATTACAGATTTAGGAAGATGTGTAAAATTAAGTATTAAAAGGGTGCGAAGTTTGCTCTCGTAAATAGTTGATGAGCTTATCCATTCAGGCAGTTGGTGTATAGTCATGAGACACAAATGATAAATTGAGCCACTGTATGACTTCCCTGTCCATAGTGCAAATCAAAATTTACACAGCCCCCGGTACGCTTCGGAAGTGGTCGAAGTTGAACTGAAAATATTTCACAATGAATAATCATTACATTTTTAGCAGTAACTGAACCTAATACGGGTATGACAAATTTTAGGCAGCTATGAAAGTTGAAAAAAGCTATGCAAATAGAATCATGAAGTGGGAAAGCTACTTGATCTTCACGACAAAAAACATCGGGAATAGAGGGACTATCTAATTTTAATAAATATTTCGTACACATCTACATGGGTCAATACAAACACCCCTTTCTTTATTCCACAGATCCCCGCACAAATGACTGGCTCATGATAAAATCCCCAGTACCTGGTCTGACAATCTTAGCCGCGTACCTGTACTTCGTTCTGTACTGGGGCCCACGGTACATGGCCAATAGGAAACCCTTCAAGCTAGAAACGACCCTCATAGTGTATAACTTTATTCAGGTGCTGGTGAGCGTCTTCTTGGTTTACGAGGTGAGTTTAAAAGCAGCATAATATATATTGAAAGTGATGTGCTAAATTTCTGTCTGCCATTTAGGGTTTGGATGCGGCATGGCTGCGGCACTACAGTTGGCGCTGTCAACCCGTTGACCCATCAACATCAGCGCAAGCATTCAGGGTAAGGCCAGTCTTCTAAGAAAGACAATAACACTCTAACAAAAAACAATTTGCTTAAAGGAAGCCCGCGGCGTGTACGTGTACTTCCTGGCGAAAATCTCCGAACTGCTTGATACGGTTTTCTTCGTGCTGAGAAAACGTGACAGGCAGGTAACCTTCCTACATCTATACCATCACACCGTCATGCCAATGATTTCGTGGGGCACCACCAAATACTATCCCGGAGGACATGGCACCTTCATCGGACTGATCAACTCGTTTGTGCACATCATTATGTACGCCTACTACTTGTTGTCCGCTCTCGGCCCAAAGGTACAAAAGTACCTCTGGTGGAAGAAGTACATCACTAACATGCAAATGGTAAGCAAATGCGCTCGGTTTGGCCGTCAAACACTGTCAGTCCAAACTTGTATGCTAGTTCGTGGCTAAATTGTTTTTATGTTTTTATTTTATTTTCCGTTCACACCGCTTTGCTTCATTTATACCGAACAACACTCGCACACATACAACTACTTACCACTGCACAGATCCAATTCTGCATGGCATTCATCCATCAGACTCAACTGCTCTATACCGACTGTGGCTATCCAAGGTGGACCGTGTGCTTCACCCTGCCCAATGCCGTCTTCTTCTACTTCCTGTTCAATGATTTCTACCAAAAGTCGTACAAAAACAAGCAGATCGCAGCAGCCAGGGCGTTAGCAGAGAAAACTGCGAAAGATGTGTGCGACAACAACAACAGCATCACTGCCAAGGACCAGAATCAACTTGCGACCGGCTACAGGCTCGCGGACAAGAAGAACTTATAGAGGGCTAGACAAAGCCTTTCATGAACCTTGTTAGAGAGGAGAGCAACCCGAATTAATCACTTTGGCTTCCGTATATTTGTACAGAAAATATACATTTTTCGACACAACAGCAACATGTCCTTTCAATTTATAACTCGAATGTGTTTATCTTATATAGACCTCCTAGTCCTGCAGCCTATGATGCATAGGTTTATGTAGTCACGTTTGCCCTAAGTCTGTTAGCAATTTTACATTTTACTATCTCTTTTGTATAATTGTACACGTTTTTTATTATTTTATTACATATTTTTATTTGCATTTATGTTGATCGTTAGTGCGTAAGGCTCGTTTGTTCAGAGTACAAAAGAAATATCAGACTCTTGTGTTCGACTTTAGTTATGTAGGGAATAACGGAAGATGTAAAAAATATTTGTTAAAACCATAGGTTGTAAGATAAAACTGTTATATATATACCGGTATATAATGACAGTTGAAAATAAATGACAAAAACGTTTTTAATATAAATCTATGCGGTGTTTTTTTTTTACTTAAAGGGAATGGGATGTGAGCAGAAAGGATGTGCCCGGTTTGAGGGAACAGCTTACTAGCGGGAGCATCGAAAGTATGTATTTTATACATATTTTGTTAAAAGAATATGTTCATGACATACAGTGGAGATACTCAGAAAAGCTGTCGAATTTGGATCGACTCTTTTGGTGCTAATGAATAGAGGACATTGACAAATTATAACTTCAAAAGACGGCAATTTGATCACAAATCTACCGTCGTCAGGTGGAATCAAAGCTTGGTTCCTCGGACAAAAATGAAGTGAGTATAGCTGAAAATAAGAGAAGTTTTACGTCTGCAAGCTAAGAAGAACTCGACAAAATTTTTGGGGGATTCTTGCCAAGGCTGTAAACAGTCAATTACGGTAGGCTATTTAGCTGACCCGGCGAACTTCCTTCCGCCCAAATTCCTTAATGTAATGAATATAGTAATTCCGAGTATGCACAAGCACATGCTGCTTCATATAATTCTGTCAATTCGAGTTCTAAAAGTTAAACTGAAGTATGTACATTCTACATATGACAATGTCGATGTTTTTCAATCAAAACGCAATGGCCAACATTCCACATTTTCGTTGAATACAAGAAGTGTTAACTGAAAAAAATGTACCATGGGAGTTCAAGATTGATGCCCCAAACATACGAGTGCGGAAGCACGATTTAAATTTAAATGTAATGCAATTTTACTTTGGTCTTGACGTCAAATAATGTTCCATTAATCGTATTCATCTTTTGAACGATAGGTGGCTCTCACTACACGATTGCCTCAGATTGATCGGTTCTTTCTTTTTGCGAAAACGCGTTTCTAGAGGGCAAAATTATACGATTATCAGTTCCGAAGTAATCGATATTTTCTCCTTTCTCTACAAATTTAATTTTCAGACCCATTACCCCTTAAAAAAATATAATTTCCTCAATAAAATAGGGTTAAGTTAGGAAAGGAGGCCAAAATAAGACCCATTGTGATTCCCTTCATATAGGTAATTAAACAAACCCCAAAACAATGATTTTTTTTTTAACAATGAAAATTAAAGCAAGTCATGTTGAGGATCATAAAATAAAAAAATAATAGAAAGAAATTAAGCGCGATCCAATATTCGCTCATGTCATAGATTAAAATTTTCCCCATCCCAAACAAAATTTAATTTTCAGAAATCCCCAAAATCCACATCTGAAAGAATGCAATTTCAGGTTTTCATGGTTTAAAATGTTCGGGGTTGTGATATACAAAAAAAAAAAAAAAAATGCAGAGAAAAATGTCTAGGACCTGCGCATGTTTGGATGAAAGTTAAATTAGGAGGATGTAGCGCCATCTGTCATTAAACAACTTGAATAATTTTGTTCTGTTTTAAAAACGAACGACGATTTGGATATTGTTCATACAAAAAAACTAAAATCGTTATTAAAAAATGGTGGGCAGGGATAGTAAGGTGAAGTTATTTATTTTTTTGTTGCCAAGTCTAAGAAAAAAAAAATGTCAAAAGTACAAAGAAAAACTTTTGTCGACATTAACACTGCAATCACTTAGCGGTATGAAATATGCTTTATGACCGATTTTCAAATCTACCAAATATATAGGTACAACAAATTTAATAAAAATCGGTAAAGCCATTTCGGAGGAGTACGGCCACAAACACCGTGACACGAGATTTTTTATATTTATTAGGAAAATCTAAACATCTATACTTATAATAAAACTGTAGGCAATTTTTCTGTTACCTTATGGCGTGAAAACTACTGCACAGATTTCGATGAAACTTTTTTTGAAATGTTCCTTAAGATTTTGTCCAACATATATAGGCTATTCCTTTCATTGCCATGCCTATTTTTTTGGAGCGTGTTTGACCAAAATCTGTTTTTTTTCCTGACATAACTGCCTTTAACTCGCCATTACTCAAATAATTCTTAATCAATGGTTTGGTGGCGCACATCGCACAAGCACGTTCATTTGAAGAAAAAAAAAAAAACAGCGACAATGTGTTTCGGAGGAAATGCGCAGATGGCTGATGACGTGTGGTGTGGTGGTGAATGTATGTTGGAGATGGTGTATATACTAACTGAGTTCATGGGATTTGTTTTAATGGTTGTTATATACCTACGTTGATACCTACAGACAACAGTAAAGAATTGAAAAATTCAAGAAGTAAAGACGATAAATAGGTGAATTATGTTGTTTGACAAATTTCCGTTCAGGCTTTTGTTTTAGTGGTTGTTTTGATATTACCTACGTTGATACCTACAGTAAGAAAGTGGAACTTTAGGACTTACGCTGTTGAATTTAATTTTCTTAATTGGTGTTTTAGGTACCTAAATAGATTTGTTTGATTTATTGTTTCACATTGATAATGTTCACCGCTTTGTTTTAGCTAGACTGTTGATTTTACGTTGAGAAAACGGTCAAACCTCTTTTATTGGAAATTACATAGTCTCACGCCGCGTACGAAGTTACGGGCACAGCTAGTATAGAATAAAGTTGTATCCGTAAGAACGGCCATCACTCGAGAACGGATCGTCCAATTTGAGCCATATTTTCTTTATTGTGTCTGTTTCCGCCTGGGGAAGGTTTATACTTCGAGAAAATTGTAAAATGTTAAAAGGAAATTGAATAATCCATATAAAACAATTTTCCATACATTTTTTGGTAGGATTTTTTTTTTTAATTTTAATGGCAATACAGTGAGATTGTGTTTGTCAAAAGGAGTAAAATCGATGGCACACTGCCCCCTGCTTGAGTTTACTGTTAGATTAAGGTGTGGGCGCTAGGTTGAGTATATACAAAAGTTCGTTTAATCTAAATAAGTTTAACCAATATCAACAATATTAAATAATAAATATTCATTATTTTTAATTTCATCGCAGTGGGGTCTTATTCCATATTTGAAATTGGGGTGTTATTTCATAATGAATTTGGGGCCTTATTTCATTTTCTCTTTTGGTGCCTTATTTCCTACAGTCTTGGTTGTAGTTTAAAAGATAGAAAGTAATAAGAAATAAACATTTTTTCAATTAATTTAACTTTAATCTTAAAGGAAAGACTTATATGTACACGCTGGCCCTCGGGAGTGAACTGATAAAGCTTGGTCTTACACAGATTCTAGACTACTGAATCAGTTGTATCACGGTTGAAGCCGGGCGGGAACAGCTAGTAATTTATAAAATTTAATTTTGAACATAGCTTGTTGAATTAAGGAATAAATCCGTTATAGTCGGTCAAAGCTAGAGCTAGAATAAGTCCTGAAATATTTATTTAATAGGTACCTATCTCTAGCAGTTTATACATTATATATATTTTTTTAAATTGTATTTTGTTATTTTATTTTCACAGTTTTTTTCTTCAATGCATTTGATCTCAGGCTGTTTTATGCAATAGGTCAAAAAGATACAGTTAGCTTGTATTTTACTATCAGCCCAGCCTACTTTAAAAATGGGCCGCAAAAAAAAGAATTGATATTACAATTTCAACTAAGACTTTAAATAAAGTGCTAGGTTTTCAGCCAATGTTTACAGTCTGGGAAAGTGGTTTCTCCAAACTCTCGTTAGCCTCAATAACCCTTGTTTTATGTAACCAAGTTTTTTTCTATTTGTTTTATGTAAGCAGATTGTGGTGGAATACATGCTTTGGTGCTTTACTTTACTGCCCATACACACACGGCATTATATTCTCAAAATTCATTAGCATTTGCAAACTTGATTGTGCTTATTTTTTTGTCACCCGTGTTTGATATGGATTCAAGCTGCCATCAAGGCTATCGCCTCAGTTAATATAATCTCAAATTTTCTATTAGAGTGCCATAAGGAGCTGGCCTCGCTTGACAAGTTCAAGGGTTCTAGGTCACAGCAATGTTTGCGGCAACGAACATGCTGACGAGCTGGCCAGGCGAGGCTCATCCCTTCTCTGTTCACTTGCGGAATCGGTTCAAATGCCACTCGGAGCAGTCAAAGCAAAGATCTCCCTAGAATTGCTATCGAAGGCCAACCTCAGATGTTGGAGGCAGACGAACTGTATCATATCCAGAAGGATGTGACCAAACTACAGCACGGATAAAACAACCCAACTTCTAAGTAAAACACGAAAAGATATTGCCAGAATTACAGCAATAACCAAAGGCCATTTGACCAATAGGGGAACACGCAATTAGATTAGGCATCCCAAATAATACACACTGCCGCAGCTTTATTGACACAGCCGAAAAGGGAACACTCACTCATTTCCTTTGCGCCTGTCCAGCACTAGCTAGGGCAAGTCAGCAATCTTTTGGTAAACCCTTTTACGACTCCCTTGAGGAAGACTCGAAACGTAGTATTAGGGAACTGATAACCTTTTTGAATTCCACAGACTGAATCTTAACTCTCCTATTCGACAGTCTCAAACAACCAGGTCAAATGAGTTATGATAACAAAACGGCACATAGTCCTACTCGAGTTTTTAAAATAAACCGCCACACCTACCTACCTATACCTACCTTGATGTGAAACGGAAGTCTGGTTTGGCGAACGAAGAGAACAAAAATCACAACGAAATTAAATTATTTGCTGCAGATGCTGAGTTCTATGGTCCATTCTTTTGCAATCACCGCATCCGCTTGTACTGTAATTTTCAATTCGAAGGCTAAACTGTACAGGCACACTCTTCTGATGACGAAGATCTATGTTCTCACACGTTCCCCAGTCGTTCAGTAATCAGTTCGTTGAATAGCAATAACATGTCGAATCTGTGCTTCCTATAAAAGCATTGCCGTCGTTTTCCGCATCTAGTAACCCACTCTAGACAATCACAACACGACCAATGTTATTGACACGTTTTCATGTTCTCACAAGTCTTGTACCTCCTATCTTTAGCATTTAAAGCAAACTACGTGAATACCATTAGCAACGACACCGTCCAACATTTATTATTGTTTTTTGGGATTGCCTCCGCCTCTAAACCAGTTCCCCAAATCGATTAATTCTAAATACATCTGCCTGAGTAGCACTAGGAAATCCACGACAGATTTGACATAATAAAAAAAACTTTAGAAAATCCAAACTATAAAACAAAAACCGACAAAGTATAGGTACACATCCGCAAACGAAACAATTTTGAATTATGTATTAAAAAAAAAAGAAGAAAAAAAAAAAATAGCACCCGGCTTGTGGTTAGATAAATTCAAGATCCAGGCTACCTCCCTAACTGGTTTCAATACTTCTTCAGTCGCTCTTCCTCTAAGCTATCTTCCGGTTGAAGAAACAAAGAATGGAAAACGAAAGTCCTCGAAATTCTACTTTCAGCTCTGATATGCACATTTTAATAAATTTTGCTGTGCCATTCTTCTGAGCAGCTTGTCATAATGGAATATATTCACCTCATAGATATACGGACAAATAATTTATTAGATAATATCTCATTAACAGTAATGCTAGCGAATGTATTGACTGAGATTAGCCCGAGGCGTTAAACCTTGCTTGCGGTATTCGCTCGGTCAATCATCCTCAAGCTCGAATGTATGGCTTTGTCCGGAAGTTTTTGGCTTTGAACTTGACCTTTCGATTGCGTTTTATGACTGAGCTCAGAGTGTGCACTAAAACGGTTTGCTTCTCACTCAAATTGTATCCACTTGTCAGCAGTTTAACAGGTTATAGATAAACAAGGAGTTAAGTTCACGATGACAGGTAATATAGATTGAATTGTTATTTGGTATTGCGACTCACAAAAAGAGGTTTATGTTTAGTTAAATTGAGTAGTACAAACACTTTTTTTTTTTAAACCGACGTACCCATTTCTCCTAAGCCTGTTCGAAGTTGTTAGAGGTTTTTTAGCAGTAATTTCTAACTTTCTCGATTACGTAATAATAGAAAGATTTTGCGCCGTATACTTATAACAAATTCAAGTCCCGAATTTAAATCTACGGAAGCTCACAATTGGGAAATTTGTATGGAATATATTGCCACTGTGAACTATTCAAAATTTAGAGTCGAAACTAAAAATATTTATTGGTAGGGCCCATTGTATTCATACAAAATTTCGAATTTGAGATGTTATTCAATTCTGAAATTGCGATGATAAAGGAACCCAAAAAAGTGGGTCCCAAGATTCTGTCCTTCTGTCCTTTTTTTCCGTCTGTGCAGAGGTCTAAACGGCTGCCCAGATTTCGTTCAAACTTCAAACTTAGAGTTTGGGAGGCTTACAGTTCGGGCCGTTTTTGTTTGTTTTTGAAAGGTAACCTCAATATTAATTGTATTTTCCATATTAAATGTTCATACCAGTTTCATTCGTTGAAAATCGGCTCTAACGATTTAATCCAAAATTGATATTTAAGCTTTAAGTGGGCGAAGTTAACTGACTGCATACCCAGTTTTTCGCCAAAAAAAAAAAAATCGAATAACAACTGTACTTTTTAAATATGGACATAATTATTATGTGTCTCGAAAACGTCCATACGATTGTAATAAATATTCATTCCTAAGGTAATATCGTCATGTCTAAGTTAATAGCAAACTCAGGGATCAGATTCTTTAAGGCAAAGCGTTTAAAACGTTTTCTTGTGCACGAAGAAATTTTCTTGTGTAACATAGGGCAAATCAGGGTGCATGCCGGTCTATTCGACAAAATTCATTTCGCAAATTTTATTTCGCATTTATCGAAATAAATTTAGTTCATCTCGCAATAGTTGTTTCGCAAATTTCCGTTCCGTCTTTGAATTCTGTTGCAACGTATTTACTTCGCAATATTTTTCTCGCGCGAAATTTTTTATCATGTAATGGATTGTAAAACAAAACATTTCGCGAAATAGTACAATGCGAAATAGCAAAATGCGAACAAATCACAACGCAAGATAAAAATTTGCGAGATGGCGAATGCGAAATGATGTTCTTGCGATGCGATTACAAAGCGAAATGAAAGATTGCTTAACAAAAATTGCGATTTGATGAAGTGCGAAACAAGTAAAATGCAAGACAACAAATTGGAAAATGATTATGGCGAAATGATGAATTGCCAAAAAAAATTCGCGAGTTGACCCCTACTCCTTGTGTAACATAGGGCAAATCATTCGTGCACATGAAAGCGTTTGATTGTTTCGCCTTACAAAATCTGACCCCAGTTTTTTTTCTATATTATCGCATAGTGGATTTTTGGAAAAAGGAAAAGGAAAAGTTTTATAACGATTTTGACCAAAATGCTACTTAGAGTAAAATTTATGTTTCCAAAATGATTGCGTCCTTAATTTTGAACTCGAATTACCAAAAACTCTTTTAAAAACTGCGTTGTATCTCGAGAATCCCACTAGCGATTTGGATACCAATTTAAAAAACCATTTAATGCTTACATTTCGGACAATAAATTATGCTCGGATTTCAGCTAAATAGTTAAGCAATAGTGTTTTTTACAGTAAACATCGCAATATTTGGAACGGTGTTGTCAGCGTAACTTTACAAAAGCCGCTCTAACGATTTTGATCAAAATATATATTAAAGATAACATATTTTAGTTTTTCTCAAATAAATCGTTTTATTTTTTTTTTCAAAAATGACTACCCAAAATCCGATCTGTGTTCGTAGGTATATTTTATTAAAACTTCGCTTACTTCCAAACAACAATCTTCAAATAAACGGTACTCAAGTTGAGTGGAAATCGAATGTTAAATATCTTGGCATATATTTGGATAAGCGACTTACATTCAATCTTCATGTTCAAGAAGTAATTAAAAAGGTTAATGTGACAATAAAAGTTCTCTACCCATTTATATGCCGGAATTCAAAATTGAGTGATGCCAACAAATTATTAATTTTTAAAGCAATATTCCAAGCAATATTGTTTTATGGATCTCCAGTCTGGGGTAAGTGTGCAAAAAGCCATCTGCAGAAGCTGCAAACAGCACAAAACAAATTGCTCAAAATTATATTCAATCTTCCCTGGTTTTTCTCAACAGAGGAACTTCACAATATGGCAAACATTGAAATGGTTTAAGATAGAATTGTAAAACTTAACATTCAGTACAACATCTCTTGTTCTTCATCTGACAGCGACTTGATTTCAAACTTAGTCTCATAAGTGTGCAATATAAAAATTATTTATATATTTATTTATGTATTTAATTGTTTATATACCTATATTTATTTTTTATATATGTATGTGCATATTTATTTATTTATTTATCTACTCATTTACTTATTTATTTATTTATTTATCTATTTATTTATTTATCTATTTATTTATTTATTTATTTATTTATATATTTATCTATTCACTCATTTTTTTATTTATTTATTTATTTATTTATAAATTTATTTATTTATTTGTTTATTTATTTATTTATTTATCTACTCATTTATTTATTTATTTATTTATTTATCTATTTATTTGTTTATTTATTTATTTATTTATTTGTTTTTGTTTTCTTTATCTTTATCTGTTAGTTATTTATCTGTGTAACTTCTCACACATTAACAATCTTTGAATAGTTCTCTCTTCCCCCTGCAAATTAAGTTTTATTGAAGGTTTTTAGTGGCTTTTCCTTCGATTTGTATATTAATCTGTGATATTATTTATTGAAAAAGGCCAAATTACTGTATCCCTAAAATTGTATTCAACAAATTGTAATTTTCTTGCCACAATAAAATAAAATAAAAATAATTTATTAAAACTTCCATTAAAAATGCAATGACATCGACGCAAAACTTATTTTCAGCAAATGGCCCACTTCTTTTTTTTCAACAATTGCAATTGAATAATGCACCTAAAAATAATTCCAACCAATTGGAGTTTCCACAATCATAAAATCCCACTTCATTTGCACCCCCACACATGTCCATCGGGATATTCAGTTTATACCTGGTTTATAGTGTTTATAATATTGACAACTTAATACAGACTCATTCATCTATTCCAGTCAAAAATAAAATAATGCCCTAACAAATTCCAAAACTCTTACTACGCTTGTCATCGTACCTACTCAAAAATCTTTTAAAGTGTAAGAGCTTATAAGTGTAGGAGCTTACAACTCTCTAACCAGGACTTGCGAAAATTGCCTTTGATTGAGAGACTGATATAAAAACGCACATTGTTATTTTAAAACTGCCATATCCAATGAATAACTGTTCTTCGTTTTTATGTACGGTTGCTTCTGAACTTTTCACCCACCTACCAATTGACTCAACCAAACTTTTGATGAACGAGAAAGTTTCGTGCGACCCAGTCGTGCACTTTAATTTTGTTCCAATACATTTAGTTGTAACTTTAAATTTTATGTACGTAACTATCAGTGGCGATTCCTCTCAGTTAGCTAGTTTAGCGGCGCTAAACCAAGAAAATAAATTCTTTGAAATACATTTTATACGCAAAATACAACAAATGACGAAGTTAAAATTATTATGAAGATTAATAATTGCAACAAACAATGGAATACTAAAAAATAAAACTATCTACATTATTTCCAAATCATATTTTCCTACCCAAACACACAACACATTCTCCCATACAAAAATGTTATCTTAAAATTTTCTTTAGCGTTAAAATTTGCGATACCATATTCCCTGCATGCACACACACAGTGCACACGCACAATCCAAAACTCCCTTAAAAAATGTCTCCCGCTTGTAGGATTTTAGCGCAAGAAATTGCGCTACCAAATTTCATACAATCTATATGAGGGTGTTTGACTACCAGTCGAAGCAAAGCCCAGTTAAATAAGCAGAAGGGATAGCGCAAACATTTGCGATAAACCGAAAGTGGATTGTATTGTATTGTAATGTGTATTGTGTAAGCAAGCACATTGTTTGCGTTCTCTTTTCTTCCTTTTTTTTTTTTGTACTTTCGTATGTTTCTCTTTCTAGGGAAATTGCAGTAACCTAAGAATCTTAAAAGTTAAGTGCGAAATTTTGTAATTTATTATTTTATACCTATTTGCGTGGATTATAAATGTTTTTTTTTTTTTTTTGTGAGAAGTGAGATGGAAGTAATGCAAAGGGAGAAGAGTAATTTTATATAGATCATAGTGAAATATTCATAACTTTGTTTTGTGCAAAAAGTCCCCAACGGCTAATGTGACAGTTATTGTAAGATAGACATTAGTTTTGTTTCATTCCCTAGGTAAAATTTTTTGTCGATAAATAAGGGAAAATTACTTTCTCATATTTCAAAGCAAATGCTATGTTTTTATTTCTTTGTTTCATATTATTTGAATAGGAACATGTACCTAATTATTAAGATAAATAATAGGATCTTTATTTTGGTTAGAAATAAAATGGAATCTTCAACAATAACTGCTAAAACAAAATCCATAATTGAAGATTTACAAGGTGGGTGGTAAGTCATCCGATATTATTTGGCTCTCATTTTTTTTTCTAAATGAAAAACTTCGATTCTGTTTTTTGATAAGGTTTGTTTATTTCAAGCTTTCGAGTTTTATTGATCAAGTCGAGAAGATTATATCGGCCGTCACAATTAATTGCCATACGGGCTCGTTTTATGGTATTTTTCATCACTTCGGCGAGAACTTCGGGCGACAGATTCTCGCACTCGTGTCGAATGTTGTCCTTGAGGGCTTCTAGGGTCTCGGGCTTGTTCACGTAAACACGGGACTTCAAAAAAAAGAAGTAGGTATGGAACGGTTAAATCGGGCGATATTGCGGGCCAGTGCAAATCGCCAAAACGAGAGATGAGGCGACCCGGGAACGCGCGCCGCCTTTAGAATATCGGTTGTGGGTTGCGCAGTGTGTGCCGTAGCTCCGTCCTGTTGGAACCACATGTCCTCCAGTCCTAATTCGTCCAATTGCGGCAGAAAAAACTCAGTTAACATGGCCCTATAGCACGCAACGTCCACTGTTGTCGTTTGACCAGCGGCGTTCTCGAAAAAAAAAAATGGCCCGATGACTCCTCCAGCGTGAACAGTGAACAGCGAACCATGCAGTAACTTTGAGCGGGTGTAATGGCTCCTCGTGCATTGCTCGTGGATTTTCGGTGCCCCAGAAGCGATAGTTTTTCTTGTTCTCGTACCCGCTGAGGTGGAAATGAGCCTCATCGCTCATTATGATTTTGGTCGAAAAATCGAAAATTCGAAATTATTCCGCGTTCTTGGGGAGTGCATCGCATGGCTTGTTCACTTGTATTCTACATCTGTCTAGTCCACAAATGACAGATTTGACATTGGCGGCCATTTGCAAAAATAAGAGCATCTTCCAATAGGGTGATTTTTTGTTGGTATTAGAGAAACCATTTGGAACGCGATCGTCGATCGTGCCCAAAGCTATCAGGTTTAAAATCAACGCATAAGGACCGCAATAGAGAGTATAATAGACACTTTAATGAAAATCAGTATTCCCTTTACAAGGTTAGCTGGAAAAACTGAAATATTTCTATTTACTGAACGGGAAACCATTTAGTAACTATCGCCAAAAAAACAATTTTCCTGAAGAATTAATTAAAAATGTAATTGAAAGCTACCCGAACATATTTGAATTCACTAAATTAAAGAACGAATTGGCTGTTTTTCTATGAAAACACAGACTCTGTACAGCCAACAGGTACAAAAGGAGTTTTTGAAAGAGCTGAAAGAAAGTGAGGAATTTTACAATGGAATTAAAATGGATTTTTTTTTATAGTTGTTAGTAAAATAAAAAAAAAAAAAAACTATTTATATTTTTTTTTTTTTTAAACTTCCCCGGAACACGTAGCTAACCCATTGCTTAAGACAAGGAATCGCCACTGGTAACTATATCAATTTAACTTTTACAAAATATTGTTCAATATATCGAAATACATACCCGCATTTTATTGTTCCTATAAAACCTATAACACCATTACCTATCACGATGTTTTCAAACGATTTCAACTCTTAAAGACTTCTTTATAATAGAAAATTAACTTTACAATTCATCATCATCAAACTTGGTCCAAAAATATGCAACTTATCCCAGCTATAATATGGGTTTAAAAAACTGTGCATACTTTTTGGATCTCTGCACACCCATTGCGATTATGTTTATTAGGTACGTACCTACATAGTTTCTTAAGGAATATCTATGAAAAAAAAAAAAAATAAAAAAACGTTAGGAATTTCTATAATATTTGCTTTTATTCTTAAGTGAATTCTGAGCAATCGGAGTTTTTTGTAATTATTTTCTTCATTTCTCGCTGCGGCATAGAATAGTTCCATTGAAGTAAACATTGCGCTAAAATTTATTTATTTATTTTATTTTTATAATCTTGAAATACTTATTTCACAAAACTTTAAATTGTTGGTGGAGTTGAAGCCGAGCCAACCTATATTGCTGACGAAAACGACACAAAATGTATGAAAACGACACCTAAATAGCTGTCGCAAGCAAGTGGTGTCAAAAATGCGATACCTAGTCAATTTGATAATCACCTTACGTGGAGCTAAAGCATGAATTTTGATTATCAACTATCAACTACTATCACCTTAGCCGATTTTACCCCTGGGGGTCGATTCTGGTTCTGTGAAAGAGTGAATCGAATAAATAGTTTTCAAGTTCGCTTTTACCCATTGCTTTCATTTTTTCGATTCACTTTGTACTAAAATGCGATTCTGGTTCAATAAGTGAAAAAATCGTGGTGAATTCAATACCGCACACTGTGTTGTATGAAAGAGGGTTGTTAATTTTCAAACTTTCACTAAAAACATTCACTTGGAAATGGGGCCATGAAAAGAAATTATTCATATGAAATATTTTGACGTTTGGTTTCACATTTTCATAGAACGAGAATCAAAATTGCGCGTGAAGGAGTGAAAACATTTTCGTTTCACTTTTTTACGGAACCAGAATCGACCCCCAGGCTGAGTAAAAAGCAGATTACACAGCATAGTGTCTGGTGTAAGGTGACGGAATGCAAAATGTTTGTGGATGGTGTCAGCGGATACTATCGTGCACTACATAGCATTAATATCAGCAATGATAACTTACATTCACACTTTCTCTTCCTATCACATTTGACAGAAAAAAAAAACTGAAAAAACAGAAAAAAAAAAATCAGAAGGATCTGAGCACGCTTGGTTCAGAGCGCGCTCATATAGCTCGAGCTCAGTGCAGTGCTCAGCTCTGAACTAAAAAAGAAAAACGCCTAAATTATCGCGGGGACATTTTTTAAATAGACGGGTTTTCTGAACTGATAGGTTTATTGGCCTACCTTTTGCCTTTTTCGCTGTGACCTCAGCCAAGAGCTTCTTCTGAATGCAGCTATATCTTCTTAATAAAAACATTCGTGCGTATATATGACCGACCATAACGGCTGAAGCACTGAAGCTATCCCCCTTTTTTCACACCATATGTTTGTGTGGTGCTCCGGATGGTTTATGTTTATTTTAGACTCCATAGGGGGCGCTGGGGTCGCTTTTAGAAAACTCTTATTTATGGACCGATTTAGCTCAAATTAACACCATATAACACCTAAGAAAAAAAAAAGTTTTTGCCAAAATTTGGACCCGATAGGTGGCGCTGGGAGATATTTACGACAAGTTAGATTTCCCTGCATATCAATTTTGTATCAACAAACATTAAATTTAATTGTAATAATATAGTTGGCGTTGGTTGTCTATACTTTTTTGAATTTGACATTTCAGTAATTCGTATTTCATTTAGCTTTATAATTGTTCGACGAAAACTCCATTTTTAATCAATTTTAAATAGGTAAATAACATTTCCATTCGATTTCCGGCACAAATAACAAAACCAAGGAAAATGTTCTTACTGGGCCAAATTTTATGATTCTTCTTTTGTTCTGTTCGTATTGGTGTATTTCAGGCTTAGGCAGTCTTAAAAGATTAAATTTTGGACCCGATAGGTGGCGTTGTTGTCGAGCTCCGAAACTGCTCAACCGATTTCAATGAAATTTCGTGGATGTACATATATTCTTCCTTCCCACTTGAAGGATAGGATACTTTTGGACCTGATAGGTGGCGCTGTTGCCGATCTCCGAAACAGCTCTACCGAGTTGATTGTAATTTGTGGATGGGTAGATATGGCTGCTTCAAGATTGAAATATACCTACTATAGTTACCTATAGATGGTACTTTGCAAAAATAAGCGGGATAGGAGAACGGGTTGTGGAAGCATTAAAATTATTAATGGACATTGACCAAATAAAGGACTTTGCTAAATGTGAGCAGGGCTTAATACGAAAGGTATGAGCAAAGCCGGGTGGGTACAGCTAGATACATATAAAAAAGACTGACGTCCTCGTCCGTATGTGCGCACTCATAACTCGGGAACAAATCCTTCAATTTCTATGATTTTTGGTTTAAATTCGCATGGGCCCAAGGAAGGACATTATGATATGATACTTTTTGTCGTAAAAACAAAACTTTATGGGGATTAGTTGAATTTTTGAATTCTTTGGATATTCCGGGCTTACATATATACAATTGAAAGTCGGCTCAGTTATAATTTTGTTGCGGAACCTCAATGCTCCGAGACTTTGTAACAGAAAGCGTTTGATTTGGTGGTGAAGGATCCCAAATCAAATGTCATGCAAGCGACGGTTTTGAGGAAAAATTTCAAACACAAACATTCTCATTCCACGGAATCCGCTTATTGAGAACGAATTTGTACGTCGTGTACTGTAAACCATTTTAGTCAAAAAGCGGAAGGTTGGCCGACACGTTAATCTTCTTTGTTGCGTTTGCCTAAGGACGGTTCATACGGCGACAAAATTGGGAAATTGGAAAGTTTGTGACAATTGATTTTCATTCATTTTCTAAGGAGAGTTTTTTTTTTTTTTTAATTTTGATCGTAGTATACAGTGAGATCGTATTTGTCAAAAGCTATAGTTGGGATCAGTAAAATTAATTTCAGGTGGAAGTGAAAATTATTTTAGTTAAAAACTCAATTTTGGGCGGGACGAAGTTCGCCGGGCACGCTAGTATGTTATAATGTTTTTCTTGGCTGATATTTCTCATACTAGGGGTCGCTTATACTTCCTATAGTCGTTCCGCGATACTAATAATCATTTTAAGTCGCCTCATATCCGTGTATACACTTCCGTGATAGTAAAACGCCCACTTTGTATGATTACAAAAAGTATATTTCTGGAAAAAAAAAAAAAAAAAAAAAAAAAAACAATTGGATAGGTACATAATTTTCTTTTTCTTTTTTCTAAGTAGACTCTCATGGAGAGCTCTACATAAATACAGTAGAATATTTGTTCTTTCGTTTGGCACATCGTGTGTGCCCCTTTAAATTTGGTTCACACCATATACTACAGCAACATACATATTATATGCGTTATAATGTAAACTTCTCTGCTCTCGTGAAAGGTCAAATATCCATTCACTCAGTTCTTATGTCACATTCAAAGGATTTGTCCCGGCACTAAGCCCCCTAATTTACACTTATATTTACCCTACAACTTAACATTAAACAACTACAAGTACAAAAAAAATAAAAAAAAAATAATAAAAAAATATTTATAAAAGAGATTATGTGTTTGTGTGTTTCGTATATGTGTTTGTGGGTGTGTTTTTCGTTTCTTTTTTTTTTTTGGGTGTGTAAGTGCATTTAAACTAATTCATCTAATCGGCCTTGGTGACCTTTATCGGTGCCGTACTGTTGTTGTTCACATCAATGAGTCGTTTCATTTGGTCACCATCGGCGAGCAGCGTATTCTTTGGCTTGACAGCTGGGGTAGTGTTTGTGGCATCTGCGTTCTTGTTCTTGTTGTAGGTTTTCCTGTAGAAATTGCCAAAAAGGAACAGGAAGATCGAGGCATTCGCCACAAAGAAGAATGTGAGGGATTTTGGCATTTTGCAGTCTTTGGCAGCGACTGTGAACATATAGGCGAGGATCAGGACAAACTGCACCATTTGAATGGATGTGATGTATTTCTTCCACCAGAGGAATTTTTGGTATTTCGGTCCCATCGCTGATACCATATAGTAGAAGTACATGATGATGTGAACGAAGGAGTTCAGGATGCCAATGATGACACCTTGTTCACCTGAAAAATAAAAGAAGGGAAAACAATTTGTTATGAAAATAAAGCTAAAGTAGAAAAAAAGTAAACTCATACATAAGCCTTTGCATAAGGAGCAGTAAGGGACATAAATAAGTACTGACTGGATGTTTTGAAGCACTCATTCATCAAACATTTATTCAGTAGGTAAAGCAGAGTTTTCAAAAACAATAATCTAGTATCTGAAAGAATTTATAGTTCATGACAAAACAAGTGTGTATGTGTGCCTACTGAAACTACTTTTATATAGGTAGTACATAATACATTTTTTTATTCGTTTAAAATTATATTAATTATGAACAAAATGGCATACACCAAGTATAATATCAGTTGTTTTTGCCATTTAATGGAGAATTGTTGCATACTTTCAGGCTAATTGATAATTGGTTGAGAATTTTCTCAACTCTACTCACGCGGAATGTGCAATCCATAGGCGTTTTCCATTTCTAGTTCAGAGCAGAAACTGAACTGTTAGACAAAAAGTTCGTTTTCCTTTTTTAGCTCGGAAAAATCAGAGCTCAGAATTTGTTTCTTTTTTGTTCAGAGCATGATCAGAGTCAGAGTACGCTTTATGAGCTCAGAATAAATTGACTGAGTAGGCTGAGTAAAAAGCTGATTGTATTTATATTTGATTTTTGACAGAAAAAAAAAAACAAGAAAAACATCAGAACGAACGAACTGAGCTCGAGCTCAGTTCAATGCTCAGCACTGAACTAAAAAAACCAAAATGCCTATTGAAGGTGTCCATTTGGACTCCGATTTGTCACTATAGCAGTAGACTTTGGCGAAAAGTCTTAAACTTTAGGTGTGTAAGCGACCATCTTATTGAACATCAATACCAATTTCCCCCATAATAAACGCAAAAAACGCTTTTGCACGATGAAGACTACGAACAAAAAAAAAAAAACTAAAATTCTTATATTAGGTGGTAACAAATTTTTGTAAGAAATGTCCCAAGTCCCAAATACGACATTAAAATTAGGAAAAGAGAGCATCTTTGTTGGTGCTAGTATAAGCGACACCTTATTCGGGATTAGACAAATATAAATATTGACTTCGCCACATAGTGCCTTGACTGCATTATTCACATCTAGGCATACCTTCTCAAGATAACAAGAGATTCTCTTGCCCTTCGACAGAAGACAAAAAATCGTATTGAGCACAATGCGATGGAAGAAAGGAATTCCTCAAGATGTTAAGGCGAATAGAGCTGCCAAGATCGACCATTATCATTACCTAGTAGCACCTAGGGTACACTTGCTTAAAAATGCCGCCTCCGGGAATGAGTTTAAAAATTGTTACTTAAAAATAAAAGCACTTTACAGTGCAAACTGCAAACGATATATGAAGATCCCTTGGTAATGAAAATAATGTGAGCTCTTAAATAAATGGCGAACCAAAAGCAGTTCATCGCTTTTCTGGACCCAAAGCCTATCCCGTTTCCGTGAGCTTTCTCAATAGCAGTATAGATAGAAAACCTCTGAAACAAACGCACTGCATCTCCTCTTGAAACAACTTCAGGCTTCACTCTTAACTCCATAAAAGAAATAAATTGTGAACAGGGTCATACTTTCAATCCCCCCCTCTCTGCTGGGAATATATATATAAAACTAAAGGTCATACACGTTGAAAATTAATTTAGGAAAATAACCAAATACTGTAGGGAAATAAACTGCACCAACCACGGAACCGAATTCTTATCAATGGATTTATTAACTGAAATTCTAGGTCAGAACGAATGCCCTTTTCTCGATTCAGATCTATTCCATTATCCCCTTTTTTGAATCACCTCTGGGATTCCACAAAACTGTCGTCTGATGGTGACGAGAGATGAGTTTTAATCCCGATGAGCCCTTAAAATTTTGTTCCATTACCACTTTCCACAGTTTAAAGTTTTAGTTGTTTGTGGTGGGTTTGAGTCTTTGCTAGTTTCGATTCTATAAATAAAATAAAAGGTAGGTGCACGAATTGTATGATGACTTTAAAAGACTGTTTTGGGAAGCTTACTCAAGAGAAATATACCGTCTGATGTTCGCAAGGTTGGAAAAGGTATAACATTTGTTCTTGTAAAGGGTTCTGCGTACTATGTTTTACCACAATAACCGCAGAGCTAGCTTAGTGTGCGTTTTTATTATGTGCTTCGTGACACATCGCCAACTACCTTGACTAAGCGCGAGAACATTACAGCACATCCGATGTTCACTAACTCCAATCGAATGCGTAATGCCAGTGCGTCGGAGAGTACGAATTAGTATTCAGGTCGTACAAGCTCGATACATAACCCTCAGGCACATCATTTCCAACTGAAAAACAAGTCGGCGCATTTAACGCACAAAATTAAAATTGGTTTGAACAACTAGACACACAGGGAGCTTATAGCTTTACTTTTGCTTGTTGGCATGTGAATAGATATTGTATGACGTGCGGTACGTTTGAGTTGCTTCATCAAGACACAAATAAGTCGGGATATAGCGAGATAATAGTAATAATAATTTTTGGCGTAAAGCTTAAATTTGACAACTTCTGTAAGTACCTATTGTGACCCACATAATGCGCCCTATTTATAATCATTTCTAACCTACCACTAATGTAGGTCATAAGTTATAACATGCAATTTTATCTGTACCCCAGCATTTCTGACGGCACTTACGTTGGAATTCAATAGAATTTTTGATAGTTCGGATATCCCATCAAGCTTCAAAAAGGCAATAATATTTCCATTGCATAAAAAAGGGGACTATGAAGATCCCGCAAATTATAGAGGCATATCATTTTTGAATACGTCTGCAAAGATTTTTGCAGCAGTGATTTTCAATCGGTTAGCGCAGTGGGTCAGTAGAGAAAATGTACTATCTGAATTCCAAGCTGGTTTTAGGCAAAACTACTCAACTATAGACCAAATCTTTACGTTGACAAATATCGCTGAGTACTATAAGAGAAATCGCAAGAAGCTGTATGCATTTTTCATAGATTTTCGAGCTGCTTTCGACTCTATACCACGGGATGCTCTGTTCTTCAAGCTATATAATATTGGTATCTCGACCAAAGTTATTAAAGTTTTGAAATCGATGTATGAAAATAATATAGCCTACGTCTGGGATGGACACTTCTTATCTGAAGAATTTGGAACAACTATGGGGGTTAAACAAGGATGCGTTCTAAGCACATTATTATTTATATTATATATTAACGATATAACGGATACCATCAAGGGAGGAATCGAGTTCAAACGTAAACACATACCAGCTCTACTTTTCGCAGATGATATTGTGTTGTTATCAGAATCTACAGAAAGCATGCAGCTTATGATTAACAGGCTAGAAAAATACTGCACTACCTGGAACTTGGAGGTAAATTTGTCAAAATCAAAAATAATGATAATTAGAAATGGAGGAGGAAGTTACTCTGGAAGAGAAAAATGGAAGCTTAAGGGAGAATATATAGAAATCGTGCGGGAATACAAGTACTTAAGAGTTGTAATATCCTCCAACCTATGCATTACAAAGCATCTACAACTAAAACTGTCTGAGGCTTAGCGAGCAATTGGATCAGTCTGGGGCACCTGTATCAACAGTAAACATATAGAGCATGACGCAAAACAAAAAGTATTTAATGCGACGGCCAAGTCCATTCTCCTATATGGGGCACAGGGGCCCTACTCTGTATTTCGTTCCGATAGTGAAAATCTCCGAAAACGAATATTTTGTACTCTCTATTTCAAAAACGGATTGAAATCTACTACTTTCGGATAGACAATTCCGATAGTGGAATTTTCGTACCTGGCAACTCGTTTTCGAATGTCAAAAGCATTCGAAAACGGAAAATTTGTTTCTACAACAAATGTGATCACGGAAGTGAATACGAATGTTTTAAATTGTAAGTTTTTTTTAGAAAATTGATGTGTTTTGGACGAAATATTTTTTCTATCTACCTTTGCAATACAACTTGATGTTTTTTATTGTGCCTTGCCAAGGGAATATCTAGTCATTATAGCCTCCTTGCCCTAAAAACTTTAAGGTAAAAGTTAGGTATAAGATGGCTGGAATTGCAGTTGATCTTAAAGGAACACAGTTCATCTTGGCATTTAAAACATGCAAAAAAACGTTCTTCGAAAGGCGAAAGTTCTGTACAAATTTTAAATAATAAACAATAGTTAAATAGTGAACTAAATTGTTCCCACCAATAACATTTTACTTTTTATCACACATTTCCATAATGTTTAATTTGACCCGTATAATGTTTTGTTTCATCCAAAGTGCAACCAATCCATTTTCTGTTGTTTAATTTGTCTTTAAAAATCGTAATTTGTTATTATCCGACTTGTTTGTTATTTGTTTTGATTTCTTTATTTGACAGATCTCATGAGAAATAATTCGAGACTTGACAAATGTAATGAGAAATAGTTCGAGACTTGAAAACACCAATCCGTAAAAGGGAAAAGTATTAAGTACTATTTTTTTCCGTTTCGAATATTTAACAGAGTACAAAATCAAAAGCGGAACGAAAAGCACTTTCGAATAGGATTGCTTTTCGGAACGAAATACAGAGTAGGGCCCCAGGTGTGGGGATACCGTCCTTACGAAAACGTGGAAAAGTTTCTTCGGTATTTTATCAAGAGAGCTTTTAGACTGCCGAGTAGCTCTCCCAATTATATGCTACATCTAGAGACTGGAATAGCCCCTCTCTTCATTGATACGCTAAAGCTTCACTTTAACTATATAGTTAGAGTTATGGCAATGAGAGAAGAAAGACTACCTAAGATAGTACTTTTACATATGCTACGCACTAGGAAGGGATGTGTTGAGGAGTGGGAAAATCTAGCATATGAATGTGGCTTTGATCTATCGCTTACACCAAATGAACAACCCACTTCACTGAAACTAAAATTTCAAAACTTGCTGGAAAAAGCAGGACGCATGATGTATGACAACTTCATTAGAGATGCCCAGTCATCAGAATACAGAGCATACTACAGCAAATTGAACCATTTTTTAAATGAAAAAACATACTTCTTGGCCAGCAACTCAACGGAGATGATAAGTCTAATTTTCAAAATAAGAGGAGAGTTAACGCTTCTAAATTATGTACCGCACCGCCCAGATCTTCCAATTTTGTGTAGTCTTTGTAACCTAAGAGAGCGGGAGGATGTTTACCACTTCTTTTCAGTATGCCCCATCTTGAAGGAATTACGCATTCGGTATTTTGGAGTCAGCGTGCTAGAGTTAGAGGAAATGTTAAACATTTTGAATGGAAGGAGAGGCTGGAATTTACTATATAATTTCACTGTCAATACACTAAAGTATAGAAATCAAATTGGAGAAGAAGATTTTTAAAATAACGTATAAGGTCATAATTAAATAAATAAATTGTAAGTGTTTTATATACAAATGTCAATCTGGTAGACGGCTTTTAGCCAAACCATAAACTAGATCAAAAGAAGAAGAGAATGAAATAAAAGAATGTTAAGTATGTATGTACCTATGAAATGTAAATAAATAAATACTACATACTACTACATGCAATTTTATATAGAAAATGTCGCCATTGTGAGTTCGAAGAACTTAGCCTGGACACCTTAAGGCTCCGCGATACTAATAAAAATGTTTAGTGTCCAGGCTAAATTTTTCGAACGTCGGGCCTACAGTTTACTAAACTACACAAGTCCTCATCTCACAGGTAACTGTGACAACTTACCTGGAGCATATTTCAAATATCCCCACGAGAACAGAGCAGTAACGGTGTGATGGTATACGTGTAGGAATGAAACTTGATTTTGTTTCTTGCGCAAAACAAAGAATATCGTATCAAGGAAGTCGACCACCTTCGAGAAGAAATAAAACCACGCTCCGGAGTAAAGTTGCAGCGTTTGTCGCCTATCTCGAATTACTTCGCACTTTTTCGCCATCAGATGTGACAGGACGCTACTTTCTTTCAGCGACTAAAAAAGTAAAACATTTTAAATAACGAACATTGTACATTGGAAAGAAAAACTCACTGTATAGCACATCCACGAGGAGAATATCACTTGAAACGCATTGTATATGACCATAGTTTTCTGCAGTTTAAACGGTTTTCGATTTGACATCAACGTGGGTCCAACTTTCAGCACGAATGTCAGGTAGACTGCTAGTAGACTCAGTAGTGGCAGGGGTGAGCTCATCAGCAGCCATTCGTCAATAGTTTTATCTGCAGAATAGGGAGTTTTAGGGAGTTAAGAAAAAAAACAAAAAAAGTTGCAACTTACCAACTCCATTGGAAAGATCTGCAATCTTATCGTTGAATATCCTTAGAATTGACGTCATTCTGGTAGTTCTTTAAACTGAAAATTTCAAAAATCACACCAATCGGTTAACAAAATGACACAAACTATGACTCGTGCAATCGGACTGTCGGAAATAGTGATCAAACTTGTGGAGTGCAGTACGACTACGATCGCGTTCGTCTATTAAGGAATACTGGGGCTGCATTTGCCATCATTTCAACGCTATGGTGATGAACGACAGTATTAGTGGCGATTTATTTATGCATGCCTTTTGTATGTAAATCACGTAGAGTGCGTGTAAACCCCGTCCCCGGCATATTAATCATCAGAATGTTGATTTTTATTTTATTTTCAAAAGTTTCTAGGGATTGCTACTTCTTGCGAGAGGATTGACTTATTCGTAATACGTCAATCAGGTTCAGTTATAAACGCGTTTTTTTTTAGCTTTTTTTAAGTGTTGCAAAAGGTGTAGAGATGTGTTGTTTTTTTTTTTTCTAAAGCACGTAGGTACATGAGTCAGCACATTGTCACTAAGTGAACGCCGCTAATGAACTGGTGAGGTGAATAAGAATCACACAGATTAGAGAACTAAGTTGTAACAGTTTACAGGCGCGGTAATTTCGGCACTCAAAGAAATAAAGTATCCACGGGATTGTGTGGATTGATGGCGGGTTTTTCTGATTATCCAATCGGAGTTTATCTAATGTATGAAAGAAGCTTTTATGTATACGCTATTGGTACTGAAAAGGAATGGGCACGTGAAAGAAATTGTTTATGAAATGTTTAGCCGTAAGCACTTTGAATTCACAAATATTTGGTAGCTAGTGTTGCATTGCTTATAGCTGCTAGCTTATTTTAGAAAATTAAAAACACTGTAGAACTAACCAAATCAAACGGTTACGTATTTAATATTCTGATTACTTGAAGCACTTAAACTGACCAATTAAAAAAAGCAAATAATTGTTTTGAGCCACAATTATTTATAAACAAACAATATGTATGGAATCACCTGCAGCTATTTTGGGCAGCATCACTAGTCATCAGACAAACAGTAGTTAAATACAAAAAAATCTAGTTGGCACAATAAATCTACCTATATAATATGTTAGAGTCTTTGATTCCAAAACCATAATATTTGTGTGAAGATTTGTTCTTCTTGTTCTTATTTACTGTTTTTTTTTTTTATTGCTTGCCTTTAAGTGAACCAACTAGTCAGATTTTAAATTGAAAATGGCCAAAACCGCCATTAATCGCCAAATTAATAAATCTCCGTCGTCATAGCCAAATTAAAAGTATTGTAAAATCAAATAAGACCAAGCAGTTATTATTTAAAATAAAAAAAAAAAAAATAAAAAAATAAATAAAAAAAAAACTCATTTGAAACAAACTATTAAATTTGGACAAATATCTTAACAGGTAGAGGAAGAGAATACGAAATTTTGAATAACAAAATATTAAAACAATCATTTTAGCTACTTCGGAGCAATATTTTTCTTATCTTTTAAGTAATAAACAAAATAAAATGAGTGCATACCATACATATATAATTATGTGTTATAGGTTGATGTAAAAATTCTGGATGGGTCAAAATTATTTTTACAAAATTCTGCTTTAAAAATTCTGTTTTCAAAAATCTGCTTTTCAAAATTCTGCAAGCAATAAAAAAAAAAGGTTTGGAAAATGTTAAAAATTTCCTCAATCCAATCCTCTAACTTATTTATGCATAAAGTGTAGACAATTTTGTTTTAAGATTGCAGTGTTGTTTGACAATTGCTCTTCTAGGTAGTGTTTTTTGCTAACCCTTCGTGAACGTGTGCTAACAGTGTTATAAATATACTCATAATGAATGTTCCAATCGTTAAATCAAATAAAACGAAAAATGATTTGTGCGTGGATGGATGGGGGGGGAGAAATTTAAAAAGGAAATTTATTTTTAAAAACAAACAAATAAGAAGAATTCTTAAAAAGAGATAAGATCTTAGCCATATTGTTTTTTTTTTTTTTAACGAATATCAAAAAATATAGCTCTATATAGCTTTGTTAAGTTCCTTAATTTTTTGGTTATTTCAATTGTGAAATAAATTGCTACGTCTGGATTTGTTGTTTGTAATTTGTTTGCCAGTGATATATAATTAAAACCTGAAATGCATAGTAATATTATAATAACAAAATATTTGTTTGTTCATGTTCATATTCGTTTTTGTTTTTTTTTTAAAGCAGAACTGTATTGCTTAAAATTTTAAAAGCAGAATTTCTTTAAGCAGAACTAAGAAAAGCTGAATTTTTGTGTTAGCAGAGAGAATTTTGCAAAGCAGAATTTCGACCGGATCCCATATATTATACCATTATGAATGTATATTTTTTTTTTTAAATTTTTAAAATATATATACCTATTAAGATTTTAAATCGATTTTTTAAACCCATACGAGTACGACGACAGCTTGGTAGCGACGAAGTTTTTATTGCCACCTACACGGTTTTTCTCACTTTCATCTTCCACGAGTTTTAATTTGTAGAATTTTCTAAAATAGGGTACATATTTGAATAGAGTTTTGTCAGTCCTCTACTTTAATGATTACGAAATTTTGAATAATGGGTAGATGGAGACCGAAGGTAAGAGGCAGCCCTGTTAACGAAAGAATCGGTCCACATTTTATTGTCACTGAAAAAGCTATTTAACATGATGTAGTTTTGCGATGGCGCACTGCACCCAGTGTTGCCATGAATATATTTTTACAAATCTGCAATTATGACAAAAAAAAAAAAACTGCAATACAGATTAGATTACTATATTCCTTCACAATTTTTTTATTTATGTACCGAACAATAACAATAAAAAAAGCTGAATATGTAAAAGACAGCATGCAGCGAAATCAAGTGTGCAACATAATGTTAAAATTTGTTAAAAAGAACAAAATGTATTATTGCGGATGCACACTAAATCTGAAGCGCAGATTTCTGTTTTTTTAAAGTCTGCAGCAAGGTTGATGATGATCTTCCGGACTTAATAAAATACTGCTCCTGCCTTATGTATGCAGATGATATTAAATTTTTTAAAAAAATAGTTACAATAAACGACTGTTTACTTCTACAAAAGGACCTGAACGCTTTCTCTGAGTGGTGCTGTTCAAACGATTTAATGTTAAACATAGATAAATGTGCTTGTATTAGCTTTGATAGAACTTTTCATCCTATTGTTCCACAATATACTCTAAACGGTGATAGAATAAAAGTAGTTGATGACTTTAAAGATCTTGGTGTAATTTTCGATGCCAAGTTAACTTTGTAGTTTCCAGGGCCAATTCCCTATTAGGGTTCATTAAGAGAAATTCTGCAGATTTCAAAGATCCTTATACTCTTAAGGCATTATTTTGCAGTATTGTGCGCCCTGTTTTGGAATATGGTTGCGTTGTCTGGGGTTCTACTACTGCCTTAAATGTACGCAGAATTGAAAGCGTTCAAAAGAAATTTTTGAGATTTGCTCTACGTCACTTGTTTTGTAATAATGGACCTGATGTTCATCATTCTTACCATTCAAAATGTCTTTTATTAGGATTCCAAACTCTTGAATCAAGGAGAAAAATGTATAACGTTTTGTTTATTCGTGATATCTTATCTGGCAGTATTGATTGTGAGAATCTACTCATGTGTTTGAATTTGTACGCTCCTTCTAGATCTCTTAGATCAAGACCACTTTTATTTGAAAGTAGCCACACTACATTGTATGGTAAACGTGAACCTATCTCATTTTGTATTAAATTGTTTAATCTGTTCTATTCTGAGTTGGATATATTTTTGCCCAGGAATATTTTTAAGGATAGATTAATTTTGCTTATCAACAATTAAATTTATATTTAACTTATTATTATATCTCTTTTTTTATGTTTTTCGAGATCTGTGGATTATAAATCGTAGATTGAATAAATGAAATGAAATGAAATGAAATGAAATAAACGAATTTCGCAACCAATTTCTGTCGGAGGATATCGGAACCTAGCTGTCAAAAATTTTAATTCCCCGATATGCGTTACAAAATGTCGGAACAATTCTCCGAACAGTTGTTCCGAAGAATACCTCGCAGATAGGGGTGAATGACTTCTTATTTTAATTCTCTCACAAGTACTCACAATTTTCGTCGAAATAAATAAACCAAAGATTGCTTTCGATTTGTGCTGTCTTCTCAAAGTTATTTGCAACATTTAAATTTAATCACAAGAACACAAACATTAACCTTATACTATGGTGATTCTAAAGTACCTACTAATGTGACATGAATTGTTTATATTTCCAAAAAGTCATTTGTGTATGTTCATCAAAGATGACCATTTATAAATTACCAAATAATACTAATTGTCACGACACATTCAAAACGAAAAGTGACAAAGGGCAAACGAAACACGTACTGAATACGTGGAGATATATACTCGAAGCTCTGTTAAAGGTAGGTTATGCTACTGTACGAGTAGGAAGTTTCTCTTATTAAGTAACGTAATCGAGTAGCATAATGTTTAATGGTACCTAGTACCAAATTGAAAACATTTTGGCGGTATAGTCGTACGCTTTGGGTCACGTTCCATTTAGCCATTAAATATGCTTGTAGGTATAAAACCCATCTGGAGAAAAAATTGTTTTGCATTTCTTGTTTTTTTTTTATAAAAACCGAATGTCTTATTTGGACAAACGATAAAGAAGACGAAAGCTAACTATAAAAAGGGTTACAAATATTCAAGCCTGTATTAATTGCAATAGTGGCGTGATTATATGATTACGTCATAAACGAACCAAGTTAGGTACGTGGATCGGACTAGCAAAAAACATCCATGCATAGGCAGGTAGCAGGACTAACATTTGATCTTTCGTTTAAATGAAGTAAGAAATAACAAAATTTAATTGTGCATTTCTATTGCTTAAAATTAAGAAATTAAAATTCGTTGCCTCTGTTTCTTATTTCTGTGGTATTTGCATTAAAAGTGTTGCCACTTTACTTATTACAAGTTTAAGGATTTTAATTATATGGATTGAAAGGTAGCAAAGAAAAGAATTGTGTGCCAAATTTTGGACTTGTATTTTTAAACTGAGCGAAGACATAATGTCTGTTTCCTTACTTTCTGGTTCAATTTTAGCAATATGTCACATTTTTCTTATTGCGAGAGAATTCGTTCACTGAAATAAAACATAACCAAAAAGAAAAGGAACGCGTTAAACCATAAATTTGAAAAAATTTAATTTTGTATAGGCGGAAATATTCCAATGTCAGTAGAACAAAACACAAACTTATATTTAAAACCAAGATTTAAATTGCTTTTAGTGCTGAATTTAAAAAGGTGCATTTTTTGCTTCTAACATGTATTTCAATGCTATACAAGCTCAAAATATAAATGTAAACAAAAAATAAAAGTCAGTCACAAATTGGCATTTGACCGATTTGTCATTGACAACCATCTTCCAGCAATAACCAAACCAGTAAGACCAACAAAATGCTTGAACTAAATATTTGCAGGTTTTTTATGGAGAAGAAATGTTTTGCTCCCTCTTCTCGACTCTCTTCTACCGAACTTATCAACTACTGGTTCTGTACAGTATAGTTTTTAAACCTATTCCTGACAAACTATTATTAAATATTATTATTAAAAGAAAAGCCCCACATGGTTAGATACAACTAGCTTCTCACGAGCAATCGTTTGTGTAAATTTGTATTTTTATAACAAGTTGAACGTGAAAGGAAACAGCTTATGACCTGTTCTGAAAGTCCGAGTCCGAAAAGGCCTCATCATCGCTAAACATCAATTTTTGAATTAAAACTAATTCTAGTTACCTAGTTTTTTTATGGCCTTAACTTTATTCAAAATAAACAAACAGTCGCCGGCAGTCATTAAAATTTAAAGATTCTTCAAAAATAAAGTTAGATAAGTGTCGGCACGCTTATATCGAAAGAACTGGTTTTTCTAGTGTCTGCATGCTCATGTGATGCTTATAGTTCTCTGACAGAAAAATTATGCTGCACGTGCTGATCGCAAAATGATTAACAGCTCGAACGTAGGTTAGTATTTAGATACTAGTATGTTATATATTATACGGAAGTTGACAGTTTGTTTCTCATTTCGCTTTTGAAATTCTGTCAGCGCGCTCGAATTTGCCTCTTATGGCATTGAGCCGATGACGGATACTAACCGTGTCCATACATAACTCGGAGCGAACCAAATTTGTTATCGATATATATTTTTTAATTAATTCAAATACGGCCGATACTTATGGCTGTTTTAATGTGGCTTGCATATAGAACACAGATTTGAAACTGAATGGGGCTAAACGCATTCATCTATTTGGTGCGTCCGATTGACGCGTGACTGGGTCGCGTCGCCATAATTACGACAGGCGACTTAATTTTTGGTGTTATGATGAATTTTCAATTGTTATCCGTAGTTCGTTTTCAGTATCGAGAGAACGAGTTCTAATAATTCATGGTCAGTGTTACTGTAGGCTGACAGTTGTTTCAAATGATGGGAATAATGAACTGTATTTATGAATGGTAAAATCATTTAAATTACCATAAATATAGATGAGTTAGTTACAAGATGCCTTTGCTTAGCTAATTAGAATTTATTGGGAATTTGCATAAATTGACGCGATAGCGAAGGGGCATTTGGGCTTTCCGCATTCGTTATAATTGGAGTGTTATTTGTTTGGGGTAGCGTGCCAAAGAGAGTTTGTGTAGTTTGTGGCTAGTTTACGATGGGATAACAAAAAGCTGTTCAGTTTTTTTTTTATTTTTTATAATAAATCGAATTTTGTTCTTTCTATAATCGAAGGTCAAGAAGTTGATTGATTTAATTAATGTAAAAAAAAAATACTCAAGGTTTACATCTTTTACATAAGTCCCTGTCATTAAAATGGGTTTTACTTCTGTGCTAGACTTTGGCGTTGGGTCTTAAAAACTGAGGGATCTGAACTTTTTAGACATATGTCCGAGGCGACTGCAAGGCTAGTCCTAGTACCCGTGACACTTTTCATATAAAGGGGATGTACATGTACAAGTTTTTAGTAATCTTTGCATCCTCCTCACGAGAGAGGGCGTTCGTTTTTTGTTCAAATACAAGAGCGAGAAAACTAAGCGAAGCTTATAGTAATTTGCTACAGGCTTCGTTTTTGTTGTATCGATTGCTACGTTATTTCGAACCCGATTTTTGTGAAAAATGTAACAAATGAAAGATGAAATTCCGTAGATAAACTACTATTACGTACATGTATTATTTTGTTCAAGCAATAACAATTATTATCAAAACTGAAGTAGGTATATCAAGGCAATATAAATATATCATCGTTGTTGACTAGTTGGAGAACAAAGTTCCTTTCTATATTAGGTGGATGTGTTTTTTATTGTGCTTCGATCTCAGCGAAGCAAAGTAAGAAAACGTGCAAATAAACGGTTCCCAGTAGATGTTCAGAAAGCTTGTTTTATCGCTGGAATCTTAGCAGCCTGTCCTATTTTTTCACTTCTTGACATCTTGTATGTACACGGTATACCACAGCCAATCAAATCACAAGAAACAAAAGTCACTGCGGGGATGTTCGTTAAGTCAAAACTGACGAACAAAATATTTGCGGTAAATTTTAAGCAACTACTTTTTTAAAAGTTTGTAGTAAAATTTCTATTTGTATCATATGGTATCATATGTGCTTATGATCAGCAGCACATATATATTAGACATATATTTATATATATATTATTTTTAAAATATTTGAATATTTTGTTTTACTCAAAGCACAATCACAACCAACACCTAGTATATACTGTAAATAGAGACACTCTGCGAACAGATCCATTTTATACAAGGGTGGCAACATAAAATGTTCTCCCTCGGTATTCAAAAGTGAACATTCCTACACCCAAGTGGTTCTTGTTGGGAATGATACCACTATACCAAGCGTGAAGCTCATGTCGTTTTCGATTTGGCATTTCAGATTTTGATCTGAGATTTAGGATTTCTCCAAATCCATTTCAATTGATTTTTACACATTTATGATACCGCATTTCGAAATAATCTCTTCTTCTCCTTCTCTTCTCTTCTCTCTCTGCAAGAGAGTTGCAAAAGCGTTGTGACTTTATAACTCACGAACGGTCAAACCGAACTCGATCAAATTCTTAGGGTTTGTTTGCATGCTCATGTGGTTGGTTTAACTAAAGTTTGGACGAAATTGGTCAATGCGTTCGTAAGTTATGTCAACATCTGGTTTTGTCCAAATAGAAATCAAAATAAAAGAAACCAATGAATTTGATTCTATGTTCATATCGAAGCACGCCGGGATCCGCTAGTGGCCGTGGCGCAGTGATAGAGTGTTCGCTTGTTGAGTGGGAGGTTACGTGTTCAAATCCGAGCCAGTACCACGAAACATTTTTCACAAATAAAAACACGAATCAACAATTCTCCCTATTAGGACGCCACTCGTGGAGAATATCCACTGCGCCACAAACTCTTTCCTATCCCTCTTTCTCTTCCTAAAAACTTGAATGCCGCGCTGTGCCCCGCATTAAAAGGGTATTCATAGCCCCTTGAGCGCGAGTAAAATTATAAAAAAAAAAAATAATAACATACAACCCCGCTCCCATATGCGTAAATTGAATAATTCATCTAAAAACAGAAATTCTTCCAAGGGTACAAAATTCTTAAAAGCCAGCTGTGTGTCATAAACATTGGCGTTAGTGAAAGTATGTTGTGTAGATCTGAGAAAATATCGTGATTTCAAAAGTGCCTCAGATCCAAAAAAATTGACTTTTTTTTTTTTGGCAAATCAAACATAAACATATGATTTTTCTCACAAAAATTGATCTTTTTACCAAATCGAAAACGAAATTTTTCGTGTCAAATTTTGACATGCTTACGTCACAGTGCCAGCGTGATCAGACGCTTGACAGGCGATCACACGTAGTGACACATTTAGGACAAGTGTTTACGTCATAATACCGTCGGTATGTCAAAACTTGTCACGAAAAATGAAAGAAGAGCGTAGTTGTTATTAATTACGTGTTGAAAATCCTACTTTACTTTGCTTTGCTGAGTTCGAAGGTAAAAAAACAGGCCTATTATTATTACTTTAACTTTTTTTCAATTTATGTACTATTAACAATGTGCGACGCAGATGTGCACATAATTTTCAATTACAATTTTAATTCGTAAATACGTGATAATGACGTTTAAGGTTTTTTTTACGGAGCAATCCCTCTTGGCCATCTGGATCTGACAAACATTCGAATCCATACCTGTCATGGAACAGCCGATTAATTCTGTCATAAAAGTTTATAATAAATTCTTTACCAACTTATATTAATATTAATGCACACGCTTTGTGTCGAATAGAAATAGACATGCCATTTTATGTCGGCTTTCGGATTAGACATTTCACCAAAATGACCAGAAGTATGAACAAAAAAGTTAGTATAATATTTTATATAGACACACTTAGTTTTTAAAAATTCATTTAAATATTTATATTTTTCAATAAGAAGTTGTTTAAAAAAGGAAATATTTTAAAGAAAAATCTAGTACCTATCTGGTACTCTTGTGGTAAAAAATTCAGCCTGAGAATTTCAACCCTGACTTTAAACATAGTCCCTGTATTAGAGACAGAAAGATCCATGGGAGATCATAAACACTTACACCCTTTAAAAATTTCACAATTAAAAACAAAAGGGAAACATAAATTAAAAATAATAATTTAAATTAAAACAAATTTATTTCCACGCTGAGCCAGGAGGCCTTGAAATGGCTCAACCACCAAGCAACTAACCACAGTAGATCTCATGCAGAACAAGCACACTCTCACATGTATGGTATTGATATCCAATACAATACTAGAGAAGAGATGACCACCTTGACTTCTATTGGAGAATTGCTGAAATGTGTTCTATTCTTGTGACTACGCATACTAGACTAGCCTGACTTTTAGTTTGAAGAATTCTTTAACTTCAAAGCCAAACCTGCTAACACTCAATTTGCTTCGGAGAATTTATTCAATCTTGTTGCAAAACTTGTTGACTTTGAAGGCACGTTGAAAGAGTCGCCGCAAAGTGTGTTGGATTGTTCTTCGGCGGGTTAAGTTTTGTTTTTTATTTTATTTCATATCAGGGTGGTAACACAAGATGGCACTTGTATTTGAGGTTATATCAGACGATTCAAATTGGGGATGCGAACAGAATTTGTGTCTGATACGTGCATGGTTCGCTCATTGCGAGTATCTATTGCACAACATCGACTCATTGGGTATGCTGTATTCAGATACTTGTACAAGTCGAGGCTAGCGTACGTATGTGTACTGTCAAATTGCAGCCGGTAAATGTTGTGAACTTTAGTTTCAACGATTATTTTGTGGAATTTGGCTTTTTTTATATTGCAGAGGCAGTTATGCAGACGTACGGAATTTTGATAATTCTTCTTGTAGATATATACATTTTTGGAAGATGTAAGAGAGATAGGGATCGCTTTCTCTTGAAAATGAGAGTGGTTTGCATAATTGTTATAATTACACTCGGATAACTGTTTTATTACTTCCACCTCCACACAAAATCTTTTTAGTAATAAACACCATATTTACTTCTTGTCTTTTGAGGATTAAAGTCGGTAGACTGTTTTGGATTGAGAGGCCGTTAATTTAATTTGGTAGATTTTTGAATTTCATACAAAAACTTTACAGAACTGATTAAGAACAGATTAAGTGCAGGATTTGAATAAGCAAATTTGATTGAGTCCTTAGCTTCATAGTTTTCATTTTAATTAACGTCAAATCTAGTTTGGCGTTCAGGGGAAATCTAGTCCAGAAAAAGCTAGTCCAGAAAAATCTAGTTCAGAAAAATCTATCCCTGTATTCTTGTTTCTTGTGATTGACGTAGTTTTCATTTTCACACAAGATAAAATTGTTTAATGCAACTGATTTTTATAATCCACAGAACTGACAACATTGTATGGAAATTTTGTATTGGTAATTTCCCTGGGAACAATTTTCTATTAACAATCATATTTAGAAAATAATTGTTGTTGTTGTCTATAAATGCAAATACAACACGAATAGCCAATTGGAGGACGGAATGATTTAATTGGTTAAGAAATGATGCGCAGTAGGTGCTTTTGAATTCCTTTTCATCTATTTTCCGAACCAAATTAGTCATTCTTGTTTGCTTTCTTTAAAACTTGGGAGCTTTGAAAACAGAATTAACCTTGTGATTTAGCTGTTTAAGCTATGTTTAAATTTGAAAACCTTGATCTCTGTTAGCATTTGAGCGACTATTCTTTTTATTCGAATCTCTTTTCTACTAATAGTGCGGTAAAAGTAATAGATCTGCATGTGAGTAATCCAGCTTAAGCCAATGTGCGGTTGTATTGAGATTGCATGTCGTGATCGTGACTATTATAAAGAACTAGATACCTAAAACCGACCATTATGTAGATTGATTTTTGTCCATTTTTGAAACTAAACATTTTGAAACCTAAGCCAAGATAATTTTTGATTTATTCATATGTCAGACAGACTACAAACAGAATTTTGACTAGGCTGTATGACATGATGTTTGAAAAATCTAGTCAGGCAATTCTACTCAGTTGGGCTTCATATGAATGAATGGACACATTCAAGAATCTAGGTATCTTAAGTCGACTAGATTGGTCTGGATAGGATGTAACCTGAACGCCAAAAATTAGATTGGTTGGGAACGTCACTTTTCCTACGTCATCCACATATCCGAACTGTCAATTTAGTACGCAGTCACGAAATTTTTGACTAGATTCGTCGGCTACCCCTCCATAAACGTCAACTGAAACAGCTGCCGAGACACATCTTGTCAGACAGCTGACAGCTGTGTGTCTAAGTCATTCAAAATAAAAATATCTTGTAGAACTTATTTAATTGAGGCAGTGAATACACTAAACGTCAATTCTTTCTCTGCAAGGCGATTGTAACCCACTCAACCCCTCATTGTGGCTGCAAACACATCAATTCCAATAATTTCTATAAACAACAATAGCGCTGTAAACTAATTGCTCCCATCACCTTGTAACATATATGATATCAACGATTCGCAATAAAAAATGAAACTCATTGCAAAAAAGGTGAAACAGAGACAGTCAAATTGTTTTATATGTCTACATTTTCGCTCGGCAGCGAAGCTGCGTCACCTTTAGAAAACAATCTTCACCACGTTTCCAGTTCGCGATAAATGCCTAGGTACATACCGAATACATGGCGGCAAAGAGTTCATGATCACCAAATTCTTCACATACTCAAGCGACAAGTCGTAGCTTCAATTTGTATATCTTCACCTTTGGTATCCAAGACTCAGTGTCCAACCGATGTGCAACTTGAAATGTACAAACCTTTGATAATAAGTACCAGACAACTTAGTAACCATGTACTGTTATTGATATTTCTCAAGCGGTTTAAATGTGTGACTAATTCAAGCACTTGTCCATTATGGGAATTTTACCCCAAATACTGCCATCGACGTATTGAGACGTGACCAGAATTTTGGGTTGGACTTGGACTGTGTGTCGCAGACATGCATTGCGTTTGACATTATTTGAAGCTACCACATATTCGGCGCGATGACCGCAGCACACATGCTTTTGGGATTTACATAGACCTTTGCCAGTTCTGAGGGAAATGTGGTCATGCTAGCGAGTTTATTTTTGCTTACGCGCCTGGAATAGCAAATCTGAGCTAGAGGTTCATTTTGCATTCTGCTGGCAAATCTAGTTTTAAAGATGTACACTTATTTTGCAAATTTTAAACGCACATGGTCGGATAAGAAATCAACTGTAGCTATGCCAAAATGTTTGTCAATTAGTACTGAGGTCTGCTCGAAGTTGCTTATCTTATCTATTATTTGAAATAAAGGTAGGTAGTCGCATAAGTGTACATGTGGCGATTGTTTAATGAGGTGTGTTTAAACAAGTTCAATGGCATGAATCGTGTAGGAGAAAATTGTACTTAGTTCCGTGCATAATGGAACTTTGACAAGTGTTTGACTTAGTTTAGAAGCGGGGTTCAAGTTTAAAGCACTCTCACTCTCTAAGCAGGTACATACATTTGTGTGACTATTATTTGCCCCTTGTATTAAGTTTTGAAGAGGCTTAATGCCGTAAATACACTAACTTGAAGCTGATGCTTAGCTACTTGTCCTTCTTGACCGGACCATATTGATCGCTTGAAGAGTGGCGACTATCAGGGAGCGGTTGTCAATAAAACAGAAAACTTTTCCGATTTGGAGTCACATGATTGTGTTGAGAAGGGAAACAATAATATCGGTAACTCATCAGCGCAACTTCTAAGACTAAGGCCCGTTTGCTCATTCTACTCATAGCGAAGTTCCACATAAAATCTTAAGCGGCAGTTTATGACATAGAAAAAGTAGTCCATAAGGTATTTAAGTAGAACTTAAATCGCTATTAATATTTTATCAGAAAACGGTTCTAAATGTCGCGCTCTTACAAAAGCGTAAATTGGAATCACTGATCACTGACGCTGATAGTTTAACCTCTACGTGCTATGATTGTATGTTTACTAATGTCGTCTTCCATTGGTTTTACTCGGGGATCAGCTCATTCTGCAGTCCAGTGGAACAAGAAAACTGCTTCTGATTGAATCCACAAAAGTATTGGTGAAATGCCAAAAAAAAATTATCTACGGCAACTGTCAGCTGAATTGTATAAACGCATAAATTGCACTTGGGTTAGTGCTTCTTGAGTGGATTCTGACTTCAAATCGAGAAGTGATATTCTTCTCTCAGCGTTGCCAGTTTTGAGATTTTTTTTTTTTCAACGGGGAGGAAATCTGGGGGGAGATACAGTTTTACCCCTAAAAAATCTGGGATTTTTTAAATTCTATTTTATTTGTTTTCCATTAAAATGTCCTTTTTGTTCGCAGAAAAATAAAATTTTAAACGTAAGAAACACTGAGTAACTTATTCTTTGGAATGAGGTATCTAGCGTGGAGATTCTTCATTTGTTCACAACTAAATTCAATATTTAAAATTAAGCAAGACAATCCAGGATCGATCCTCCAAGGCTTATATCTCTGGACTATTTTCATTAACAAAACACGTCTTTCAAAAAAAGCTAGTGCCGGTTTTGTTAAGAACATTTTTTGATGCAACCTTAAATTGTCAATGCAGGTAGCAAGCGTTACACGTGTTGAAATACTGTAACTTTGTTTCTTTTCTATCGTAGGTACGTAGGTAGGTATACAAAAACCCCAAACAAGAAGCGTTTGCTTTTCTTTCTGTCGTAAACGAATAGAAAACACGTGATTTTATGTTAATTGTGGACGAAAACAGAATTTTAAATTTAAATGACAGCTAAGAAGCTCTTTTACTGATGTAAACATTTCGCCTACTGTCAAGCAGACGTAATAAATGTCGTGAATGAAAAAAAAATCTCTATTCGTTTTGTAGTAACAAATGTAGTAGATGTCAACTGTCAAATTGCTGTCTGATCCCTCAGTTAAATTTTATAACTGCATATTGCCTTGATTGAATTATGTAACAATAACAATAATAATGTATAGTATAAAATTTGGCATACCATACCTGTCAAATCAAATACCCTGAGACATATACGGTGGTTCTAAACATCCTTATAAGGTGCTTGTTCTTTTTTCGTTCAGAAAGCTGTTTATAAGCTCAGAATAGATTCACTAATCAGGCTGATAAATAATCTAAGCACAATTTTGTTGACAGCTGATTAGGAATGCAAATGGTGGTACAAAAAAGATAGTAGATTGTAGAAAAGTGTAGTAGATTGACAAACAGTGCCTCAGACTGAAGTTATTATAGCAAATACCTACGGTTTAAATTATGTATTCGTATTGTCATAATGACAGTAAATGTGTATAAATAAATGGAGCATGTCATTCTGAAATCTGAACATTCCCGGTTCAGAGCATGCTCGAAGTGATCGATTTGTGCGCGTGGATTTAGTTGTTCGCCTAAAGTTAGACGAATTTATTGTTGTTCAATTATTGTAGAGAAAGATACAATCGAGGTTGATTCATCAGTGGTTGCATTCTTTGAAAGAGCGGAAAAGAATTATTGTTATTCCGCGATACTAGTAATCAGTTTTAGTGTCCAGGCGAAATTTTCCGTACAAAATTGCATATTGTGACCTACAAAATACTTAGAGTGAAGGTTAAAAATGATTATTGTAGTAAGGCCTATTGATTTGAATATTTAATTGGTGGCTTATAATAATTCTACAAACGTTATTCTCTTTTGAGCCTTCTTTTTATTTAACTATTCATAGGAAGGACGTATGTATTTGTTTTGACTGGAATTTGATGCCTAACGTATTTCCAATCCCACACAAGTATATCGATGGTTTGCAACAAAAGATGTTTCTTAAGAACATTGGCAACAATTTGGTATTGACCTTGATAAAATTGTCAAGAAAGAACAATAAACTTTTCTCCATTCTTTCTAGACCCCCCACTTTCAGTTGTTAGAGATGCTGAAAGAGCTTCAAACAAATTTTGAGTTGTGAGTCATTGAAAGGCATCATCTGAAGATTAATCGGCCAATCTTAGTATATATTTCCACCAGCAAGTACTGAAGTATACAATTTTCAATTTAAGCCAATGCCACCGATACCCGGCAAAAAAAAAAAAAACAGGGCCACCACTGAACTCTACATAAACCGCTCTGAGAATTTATAACTGAAATCATTCGAGTTGAACTTCCTCCACTGAATTAGTATGAACAAACTTGCAGGAGGTCATGCTGCTAATAGTTCAATCCGAGTTCCCAAGACTATATGAGATAAAGTGGAGTTATTAAATTTTATTAGACCCAATTAACACCTTAATTAAGGTAGATACTATTTTTAGAAAAAAACAGAAAATAAACCCACCTACTTCCCCCTTTCTATTCAGAAAACAAAGACACCTCTATCAAGAGCTATATTATACTGTAAATAGAATCGACTGACCCCCAGATTGTGCCTAAGCACAGCCAATGCTTATTTTCGACCATAATTATTAAACTGTGATGGTGCCTGACGTTTTTTTTTGTCGACGTCAGTAATTCAATTGAAATGGCAATGTGACGTTAGTCATGCACGTCTTTACAATTCAATTGTCATTTTCGGTCTGTCCCCAAAAAGAATATTCCCGTGGTAAAGTGTTCTTTGCCTTAATCATATTTAACCACATTCAAACCACCAGGTAGAGTCGCAGTTGTTCTTAAGTAATTTGCACACAATTGAAGAATAATTATACCTGTGAACGCATTCGTCTGCCAATTTAATTACAATTTAACGATTTGCTTTCCGGAAAAACTAATTATACAATAGGGAATATTTGTAAACTAGTCAGAGGAAATGTGATTTTTCGACAGCAAAAAAAAAAATAATACAAATTCCACACGTAATGGTAAACATTTCTAATTGACTAGGCAAACACTGTTAATGAGTCTAAAATATGCCAAGCTGTCGTTATAAGGCGTCAAAAATGCACCATGTCAAATGATCGGTATGGATAAAATTTCATAACGATCAACACCATAAGTTTGAGACAACTTTCACTTGACATTTTCTTGTTCTAGTTTGAACAAAATATTTTCCATTATACTCGTACCCATCATTGACTTCTACCTACCCATACCCACCGTTGCCAACTTTTGGTATTGCGAATATAAAGGCACAACAATTATATTTGTTTGCTTGTGTACTTTGTTCACTGTTGACCCGGAAACCTTATTAACATATTTAAGAACTATGCTATTATATAAGAGCTGCTGGTGCGACGAATGAAAAAAAAAATAAAAAAAAAATATCGCTTAGCTATCAATATTCTATGAATGATGAATTTTGATTATAGTCGACTCAAAGCGAGTTGTTGACAATAAGCTGAGTTTGGAATTATATTGTAGTAGTGCCCTTTTATTTTCATATGAAATTGTTGCTCATTTTTGTGTATTATAGCCTCGTAGTGTGATTGGGAAATAATCCGGTAGAATAATTGAATAATTCAATTCAAAATTACACATTACTGGCATTCGTTTCCTTATTTGAGTCAAGTGCATTTATTGGGTGCACAAGGTGTAAACGCAAAAAAAGTTGAATGCAAATGGGTGTAAAAATGGCCCTGCGACGTCAAGATTGAGGAATAGACGCATTTGATTATAAGAAACGGCTAAGGTCGACAACGAACGCAAGAGCAGCGTCCGCAAAGCATTATGTAAATTTTTTGACACTAAAATTGAAGCGGAAATTTCATGCTCTCCACGAAAATTTGACGAATCTGTCAAATGGAACAAATAGATTGACTTTTTATAATTTCACGTCTTTAAAAGTAGGTTACAAACTGGCTCCCGTATTAATAAAGGCAGCGTAAAAGTTATCAACTGGATATACAGCAGTTACGTCAATTTGTTGTAGGTATGGTAACTGACGTCTGTTTGCTCAGTAACTTGTGCACATTTGTTTATTAATACGGGTTGGGAATTTCAGTTCCTATTTGCGTTTGTGATGAATGCAAGGCAAAAAATTTAACTTAGCTTTGTATTCAAACGACTAAAACGAGAAGCTTTTTTGGGTGGACAGGAAAACGTGGACTGAAACTAGTGTTAAAAAGTAAAAAAAAAATCCGCTTCAGTTCAGTCAAGTTCTAGAAATTTCCACTAATCCCAGTTTTTGTTCATAACAATCAATTTCAGTGCAATCCCACATTCGCTTAAGCTGGATTACACCCATTAAATGTGGCTATAACTATCTACCTATGTTTGTTATACTGAACAAGTTGTGTTACCTACTTTACTTATTTTAAGACATGCAACTCGTCCCAACTGTATTACACTGTTGGCGGACATTTTTTGCAAGAGATTTTGGTTATTATACCTACCTATTTACACCATAATGTCTCTTCCCTTACTTTCTGGTTCAATATTGGCAAGGTGTCACATTTCTCTCAGTGCAAGAGAATTCGCTCATCGAAATTAAATACATTTACACATAACCAAAAAGAGAAAGAACGCGTTCAACCACAAATTTGAAAAATGAGAATTTTTTATAGGCGCGAATATTAAAATTCGTAATTTGCAGAGTAGCTTTAGAAATGACACCTTGTTGGCTTTTTCTCTCACTTCAGAATTCTACAGCGGCCAATCTATTTATTTTAAATTTGACTCTTCGAAATGTCAATTGAGTACGCAGCCAGGATTTTTTTGACCAGATTCGTCGGCTTCCCCTCCATAAATTTCAACTGCAAAAACTATACACGTGACCACTCACCACTCTAGGCCTATTAAAACTCGCATCCATCTAGTCAGTCAGGTGTCAGACTTACTAAGCTAGAATCCGAACGTCCCCAATTTTATTTTGTCCCGGGAGAAATTTATAAATCCCGGGTTTTTTCCATATTTATGCAATTCGTCCCGTCGAGCTGCGAGCAAAATATGGCAACCCTAATTCTAACATCTATTTTAATGCTATACAAGCTAACAATTTAAATGAAAACAAACAAAAAAGTTAGTCACAAATTGGCATTGGAACGATTTGACATTGACAACCATCTGTCAGCAATAACCACTTAAACCAAAGAAATTAGGTCTGCTACTTTAATTTTAAATCTTACGAATTCTTACAAATTTTTAGACAGTGCCGTTCCTTAACTCAAAAAATTCGTAAAAGAGAGCGTCATCGAGAGAGCAAGATATTTCCCCTCCAGTGAGAATCTTACGAATTTTTACTCAACAAATTTCTTGGTGTAAGAAGTGAAAAAACTGTCAGTCATCTTACAATTAATAGCTGATTTGAAATTTTGTCGTTCTATTTGACATAAATGCGTGCATTTATCTTGATTTGTTGCGTATTAAAACAGGCGGAAAAATAAAATAAAATGTTCTTCTCAAGATTCTTTTCGAAAGTGACGACGACGCTGTAATAAGGACACGGCCCTAGAGAGGTATCCGTCGGAACGGAAAATTCTCCGATTTTAAACAATTCGGAGGATTTTTGCTACGAGGTATTCTTCGGAGTAACTGTTCGGAGAATTGTTTCGACATTTTGTAACGCATATCGGCGAATTACGCTGAAGTGCAATGAAGGGCATTTTTTGGTTAAATTTTTGACAGCTAGGTTCCGATATCCTTCGACAGAAATTGGTTGCGAAAGCCTCCGAAAGAGTATGCGTTGCGGAGAATTTTTCATTCCGACGAATACATAGGTACTTGGATTCATCAAAAATAAGTTGGATAAACTCATTTCGTAGAAAATTAGCAAATTACTTGAGTTTATCAGATATTTTAACGACTTTTCGTACCACTGTTTTTAATATTTGAATTATGTATCTGTCATTTTTCATAGATTACTACAAAAACGTTCCCTAACGTTATCTTAAGTATCTCTCTCTGTGAGAGAATCTATCCCCACCACTGCCATTTTGACAGTCTTTTCCATTCTTACTACAAAAGTTAAGGAACAGACCTATTCTGGGGCAAATATTTGCAGTTTTTTTTATGGAAATGAGGGGAAATGTTTTGTTCTCTCTTTTTGGCTCTCTTCTGCCAAACTTTTGCGTAAAAAAAATGAAGTTTGACTAAATTTGGCTAATGTGTACGAATGCATTGTTATCGTTAGGGAATAGACCTCATACTTGGTTCAATTGACAGACAAAAATTGGAATAAATTCATATACACACTTCTGAAATTTTGACATCCAATGACATATTTTTCCTGGAAAGATTTAGTAAACAGTTTTATTTCTTGTTCATAGTTGTATGCATTTGGTATATAAATATATTTGTATAACTAAACCAGTTCCAGGGTTAGGTCGGAGATTTGACAGCTAAAAGAAGGAACCCAAATAAATATTTCAAGCAATTTGTTATCTTTTTGCCTCCAGAACGGCATTTGACTAGAATTTTATCAAATTTGGGTGGCAAATTCGAGGGATAGGCGATGAGGCAATACAGTTTTTGGTATACTGTCTCCTTTAAGTCAAAAAAATGTTTAGACACATCTTTTCTGACAAATATTGTTTGTAATGCTATAAGAAACTGAAACCGAAATTGACACAATGGAAAAAGAATTGCTTACACTACTATGAAGGATGATCGATGATGTGTAGTTTCATGTTCAAGAAACCTAATGTACCTACCTACTATGGAGTTGAAAACTCGGTGCATTCAAATCGATAGCCTTTTGATTTTTGTACTGCCACTACCAGAAAAGTTACGTGAAATATTCGTTTGCAATCTGACGTTAGCTAACTTCTGTAAATTTACCATTTTAGACTACTTCAGCAATTGACAGCACTTTGCCACTGTCAGAAAAGTTACGTAAAATGTTTGTACTGCCACTACCAGAAAAGTTATGTGAAATATTCGTTTGCAATCTGACGTTAGCTAACTTCTGCAAATTTACCATTTTAGACTACTTCAGCAATTGACAGCACTTTGCCACTGTCAGAAAAGTTAAGTAAAACGTTTGTACTAACACTGTCAGAAATGTTACATGAAATATTCGTTTGCAGTCTGTAGCCAAAGATCGCGCTAACTGGAGAGGCGTATTGGTTGAGGCCCAGGTCCACCCCGGACTGTAGCGCCACCTTAAGTAAGTAAGTAAGTCTGACGTTAGCTAACTTCTGCAAATTTTCCATTGTAGGCTACTTTAGAAATTGACAGCACTTTGCCAGTGTGAGAAAAGTTACGTGAAATATGTGTTTGTAATCTGACGTTAACTAACTTCCGAAAATTTGCCATTGTAGGATATTTTAACAACTGACAGCATTGAAGAAAAATCAACATAGAATTAAAATTGATAACTAATGTTTAAGGTCCAATAAAGTAAGTAGTAAATTTACGTTTTAATAATTTGCACACAATACTAGTTATTATACAAAAAATATGTATGACATTTCGACCGAGAAAATATTGTACGACGCAACATTGTACTTGTAGGTACCTAAAAGTGCGTGTTAAATGTCACAGAACAATATAATAAAAGTCATAAACGACTGACTTTCCATAATTATGAATTTGTTATGATTTATCAAGTCCATTGACAGATCATTGCGATTTTAGTTTTCGTTGGTTGGTCACACTGGTATGACAACGGCGTAGAAAAGGGCAGGTACACCATTTCTATTATGACTTGATAAATGTAATAGCTGCATTTCTAATGTCGCAAAAGTCATAAGCTATCGGATTTATTATTTTTGACTATTAATATGACTTTTGTTATACACGTTGTAAAGTTTTATTAACATGTTTTTATGTAGGTATGATAAGTTTTGTTTTATTTTTATTCTATGTCCAACTAAACTTTTTCTGTTCTATTTTCTGCTTAATTTGTTAAGTTCGTCGATGCTGCTGTGCGAATATAGAAGTCATTAGGACTTAATCTTTATCAATGTTTTTTTTACCAATGGGTAGATTGATATTTACCACCGCGCAGTTGAGCCGCGGATCCAATTTACTTCATTTGTTTTGCTCATATTCTGGTGTCATGGCGCTGTACTTATTTCTATTATTTAAGTCACATTTTACGACCCCACAAAGGCAAAATGTTTGCTATAAAATATTTAATTGTTATTTATATTAAATTTGAAAATAAAAGCTTATGGGGCAAATGCCTTTGAAATGTTTTAGTATATTTTGCGACAGCAATTAGCCTTTAAGTTTAGGTTAAGTTTTGTGCATCATTTTAATGACTTATGGCTTTTTGCTTAAAAGGATTTTTGCACCTATCCATATAAATAATTGCTACTAAAATTTGAGGAGGAAATAAACATACCTACACCTAGAAACAAACTAACGCCTGGTTCTCCAATCACATGGTAATCCATACACCTGTTTGGAACTGACTATCTTTCTTTACAGAGTCAAGGCCATTGAAAATGATGCCACGACCAAAGTAACGACCCAGAAAATTAGCAAGCAATTCGGAACTGAATACCAAATGATTTTACTTAAAAAGACAAATAAAATGGCCAGTCGCAGTCCCTTGGTATTATTTGCATAAATTACAATTTTTCTGTTTCTTTTTCTTGTAGAAACGCGGCTTAAATCAGTAAATCTCCATAAACATAAGTTCATTGCCAAGTTGCAATTTTTATTTTAATCCATTGTCATTTTTGACATTTCCATATCAGAGAACATAACATTTTTTTTTTTTTTTTTTCAAATTCACATGACAGCAGTTCAAATTTTTGAAACAACTAGGATCTAGAATTGTGACTTGTAATCCTACAAGAACTTCAACCACAATTTGCACTGCACTAAAAATTGAACTAAATATTTTGTTAAAAAAAAAAAAAAAAAAAACAACTGCCAGTATAACTTACATTTTCAAAGTTAATCCACTACTGCCCTACGAACTGCACTTTTTGTTTTATTGTTCTTCCAGCAAATTTTATTAGCTGTATTCACTTGATTTATCCAAAAGAAAAGTCTTTGGGCTTGGGGGTAACACAGCACACCGCTTAGTAGATAGAACTTCAACCACTCTACTGACACTGAGACTAACTGAAACTGAAAATCGACACTCAACCGATGGCTGTTCGGGCCCAAAACACACTGATACCAAACCCAAATGATTATCATGTATAAATAAAGTGAGGATTTACAATCCGCTCGCACGTCACTTAACGAGCATAATTAACTATCAATTAGCTAAGCAAAGTTTGGCCAAAGTGACTCTGGGCTCTGGCTCGCGATGTACTCACGCTGTCGTCATAAGGTATAGGTAGAAAGGTAGGTACTCTTCGGTATATATGTCGATCTATTACATTTGTTCGGTGTTCGAACAGGTGGTTCGCTTCATAAAGTATCTGAAGTTGAACTATGAGCAAAAGTATCTGCACTCTGCAGTTGTGCTATGGCTATGCATTCGGTCAAGGCGAAATACAGTACGCAGCGTTTACAGTCTTGTTTATGGACAGAAATGGCGAGGGCAAAAGTACATTTAACTGATGACGATTTGCGTAAATGTACCTTACGTTGGTAGGTAATTTAATTTGTTGACAGGAGGGCTTACCAATGAACATTTTTAGTTTCGACTTTAAATTTAAGTATCTCACAGTGGCTACATTTTCCATACAAATATCGCAATTGTGAGCTTCCGTAGGTTTATTGAAAGTCGAGACTAAAATTGGTAATTGGTACGGCGCAGGGTCAGTAAAGGAGTGCATACTTTCTTATTATTAAAACTGAAGTCGTGTTGCATGCAGGGCGCATGTCAATATTGTTTTCCGAAGCACTGATAAATCGATCTTGATGATCTTCATGCCGGCGATTTTTATTCAGATTAAATAATCACCACGAAGTGTACATTAAAACGGTGAATTATTGATTGGGATTTGGTGAACACATTATTTAGTAGAGAGTGCATTCAAGGTCAGAAGCTGAAGTTAGGTATTTAATTCAATTCGACTCTTGCACTTTCTTGCTGCGAGTGTAGGTTAGTCCAAAAACAATTCTTAAGCTATTTTAAGACAAAACATTCGGTGTGTCTATTGGTAAATATGTAAAAGCGAATTGGTCAGTGGTCAGTGTTCTGTTAATTTAAACGAACCTGATTAAGATTATCAACTGGCAGTATATTTTTTTTGTGCAGCCATTTAACATAGGTACAGAGTTCCAACTTAAAGTCCGAAAATAGCTTACAGCGATCAAATTGATATTTAAGCTTAAGTAGATGGAGTTACCATGACTGCAAACCTAGTTTTTGATTGAAAAATCTAATAACGTTAGGTAAGAACTTTTGAAATTTGGCATATCTTGAAAACCGTCCGTACGATTATAACAAAAATTAATTTCTGAGGTTATTGGTAATTTCTAAGTTAAAAGTGGATTTTTGAAAAACAATTTTTTTTTAAATTAGTCTCTTTTAGTTTACCTCAAAACGGCAATAACGATTTTGAGCAAAATGTAAAACTTTGATTAAAGTTGATATTTTCAAAACTATTGCGTCCTTAAAATCACTTTAAATCAATAATTTTTACATGCAATTACAACAATAACTTATACTCGGGTTTCAGCTATAAACAGTTAACCAATAGTAGGTATTTTTCAACGGAAACATTACAATATTTGGTACTGTTTCGTATGCCAAATTTTCCAAAAAAAAAAAAAAAAACAGTGCTCCAACGATTTTGATTACAACACATAGTAAATATAATATAAGTACCTATTCTAAATAAAATCCTGCTAATTTCTTCTCAAGAAATTCGAATAAACCAATTATTTCTCATCTTCAGATCATGCATATTTTTAAAACTCAATACCGCACTTTAAAATTCAAATTAAAACAGCCATTAAAAATGCAATAACAGCAACACAAAACTTATGTCGATTTCCATTGGGATTTCGAGATTTTGCTCTCAGATTTCAGATTTTTCGTGCCCAATGGAACATAAAACGAGATTTTTCTTCCTTTGCATCTGTGGTGGTGCGTGTTTTAAAAGTCACGTGTTCTTAAATTGTAATTTGTGTAAATAAAAATCCATTCAATTTATTTTAATAAATATTGCAGCGGCCATATGTAATTTTTTTTTCTATTTTTCACAGACTTCTCGTCTAAAAACGTAAGTAAACACACTTTAAAGTTTGACAAACGACAAATGTTTTGGTGTTAGTGCAAATAGGTGTGAATCTCGCTCGGATATCGAGATTCGCAAAATTGCTCTGACTCTCAAAAAAAGTGCTTTTTTTGCGCCCAATGGAACATGAAATCTGACAGCCAGCTGATTTCGAGAGCAGAAAAACTGCTCTGACTCTGAAAAAAAGTGCTTTTTCTGTCCCAATGGAAAACGACATTACTTTTAGCAAATATTGAATATGCACCTTTAAATAATTCCAACCACTTGGAGCCTTACACAGTCAGAAACTCACACTTCTTTTGCACCCTAAACACACGTCCATCGGGATATTCAGTTTATTACTGCTAATGCAAATTCCAAAACAAATCTCTGAATTCTTTATTCATAATGTAATGTGATTATTGACACCTTTAACCAACGTCACTAATCTAGTCCAGTTAAAAATAAGCACATGCCCTAACAGATCACGCTTATATCCCTTAACCAAAAATCTTGTAAAGTATAAATGCTTATAGAACAGTAAAGTAGGCGCTTAAAACTCTCTAATCAGAAGTCGCTATAAATGCCTGTTACTAGAACTTAAAGTTAGGTTAGGTAAGGTTTTTGGGCTGACGAAGCGGGTGACCCTCGCTTCGCCACACTGAGGTCCTTGTGGACCCATTGTGATACCCTTTATTTGTGGGGTTTAGCCGCGTTGTATTTTGGCCTCGTTTCCTTCTCCTTATTCGATGTTGTCCAGCCATCTTGATGTCCTCAGAAACCTGTGAAGATTAAAGAGTGAGATATTTGAGAGTTCTTGAATGTCTTGGAAGTAATATCTTCCAAGTGTTCTATTTCGCAAGTGACAGAGGCTCGGGCAGTGACAGAGGAAGTGAGGTGTGTCCTCATGCGTCTCCTCATCACCGCAGCCTCTACAGATGTCGTCGTCTATGAGGTTTAATTTCATTGTATGGTTTCTTTGGAAGTTATGACCTGTCAGAGCACCTACCAACTTAGACAGTGATGATCTGTCAAACTTCAAGAGTTTGTTGGTCCGGCTTTTGTCATATTCAGGCCAAATCTTCCTTGATATTTCTCAGGTTGTTAGTGTCTTCCACCTGTTATTGGCTTTCAATCGGACCTTGTTTTCCACCCGTTCTCTGAGGTTACAGAGTGGTGGTTTGATCGATTGTAGTGCCTGATCATGGTCTATTGCAGACCCCTTTCTTGCCAGTTCGTCTGCAATCTCATTTCCGGCTTTGTCCCTGTGTCCAGGAACCCAGCAGAGATTTATATTATACTGCGAGCCAAGAGCTTTGAGCTCTTCGCGACAGCTGCGAATTAGCTTTGATTTGATTTCAGAAGCCGAAATAGCTTTAATGGCTGCCTGGCTATCAATGAATATGGTAATATCATTACGTGGTATTGTCCTCATTGACAACATACACGCCGCTTCCATAATTGCCAGAACCTCGGCCTGGAAGACACTGCTATGATCAGGAAGCCTGATTGAGCGGCGTATGTTTAATTCCTCCGAGAATAGACCGGCTCCAGTGCCATAGTCCATCTTTGATCCATCTGTGTAGATGGATATAGATTTCCTTTTAGCGGGTTCGTTTGTTTCCCATTCCTCCCTGCTCGGAAAGGAGCAGGAGAATGGCTTGTCGAAATCTAGGTAGGGAGACATGTAGTCAGAGCAAACATCGTTCTCTACGTATCTCTTCAAAATCTGCGCATGTCCTGTAGCATTAGGATTCCAGCCTTGTGTTTGGCTAATCCTGAGTGCGCTTTTGGCGGCCGATTCTTGCATATATAGGTCCAGGGGGAGCAAGTTGAGAATGGCCTCCAACCCAGCGGTTGGTGTCGTTCTGATTGCACTGGTTGTTCCTATACATGCTAATCTTTGTATTTTTGTCATTTCTTTCAGATTGGTTACCTTGTCCGCGGCTTGCCACTAGACTAAGTTGCCATATGTGAGTATCGGTCGCACTATAGCCGTGTACATCCACAGAATTACTCTAGGGTTTGGTCCCCACTTACTGCCGAAGATACGGCTGCATGCATAGAATGCATTTGCTGCTTTCTTTACTCTTTCATTGATGTTTGGTTTCCTATTGAGTTTCCTATCTAGAATTATTCCCATATATTTCGCATTTTCTGCCACTCTTAGGGGACTTCCCTCAATAGCGGTGGCTCGAATTGCGGTATGTTCCTTCTATTTGTGAATTTTGGTTTTTTGGGGATTGATTCCAAGACCACATTGCTTTGTCCACAAGTTGAGTGTACGTAGTGACTTCTCCAACAGTTCGCTTATGGTCGAAAAGAATTTGCCTGTCGCAAGTAATACTACATCGTCTGCGTATGCAATTACTTTGACCCCCCTGTTTTCAAATTTCATTAGTATTTCGTTGATGACAAGGACCCAGAGTAGTGGGGAAATGACCCCTCCTTGCGGTGTACCACTTGAGGCAGTTACTCTTAGGTCCGTGTCGCCTAGTTTTGCATTGATATTCCTTTCATTGAGTAGATTCATGATCACTTTAATGAGTGATTGTTCAACGTTGGAATTTTGTAATGCCCTTTTCACCGCGCATGTTTTGACATTGTTAAACGCCCCTTCAAAACTTAAAGTTATAAAAACTAACATTGATATTTGATATATAACGGGTGATTTTTTAGCTGGTTTGGTTTTGGCAACACTGGTTTTGACAGCTGACGTGTGTTTAGTACCTTGTGTCACTGTCAAACAGCTTCAGTTTGGTTTGCAATTTAACCATGGATCGTCTTACAAATGAAATTCGGTTCGAAATGTTCATCGCGCGCTGCTTCCATTTTATGATCGGCATTCTCGACCTTCTGAGCAGTCTATTCGGATGATTGTGACCAAATTTCGCACCAAATTTACTTTGTTGGACATTAAACCACCAACACGTTTACGTACTGTGCGTAGTGAAGAAAATATTGCGGCCGTATCAGCTAGTGTGACAGAAGACCGCGAAATGTCGATTCGGCGCCGTTCCCAGCAGTTAGGCCTTTGTTACAGCACTACGTGGAAAATTTTGCGGAAGGATTTGTGCGTAAAGCCTTTTAAGATACAGCTTGTGCAAGAACTAAAGCCAGCCGACCTACCACAACGCCGAATTTTTGGTGAATGGGCTCTTGGAAAGCTGGCCGAGGATCCGCTTTTTTATCGAAAAATTGTGTTCAGCGATGAGGCTCATTTTTGGTTGAATGGGTACGTAAATAAGCAAAATTGCCGCATTTGGAGTGAAGATCAGCCAGAAGCATTGCAACAGCTACCAATGCATCCCGAAAAAGCCACTGTTTGGTGCGGTTTATGGGCCGGCGGCATTATTGGGCCATATTTCTTCAAAGATGATGCGAATCGCAGCGTTACTGTCAATGGTGAACGCTACCGAGCGATGATAACAAACTTTTTTTTGCCCGAAATGGAAGTTCTTGACTTGCATGATATGTGGTTTCAACAAGACGGTGCCACATGCCACACAGCACGCGAAACAATGGCGCAATTGCGAGGCGAGTTTGGTGAACAGTTAATTTCACGTTTCGGGCCGGTCAATTGGCCGCCTAGATCGTGCGATTTGACACCATTAGATTATTTTTTGTGGGGGTATGTCAAGGCTAATGTGTATAGGGACAAGCCCGCTTCGATTGACGCACTGGAAGCCAACATCCATGCATTCATTCGTGAGATACCGGCCGATATGTGTGAAAGAGTATGCCAAAATTGGACTCAGCGGATGGACTACCTGAGACGCAGCCGCGGTCAACATTTGCATGAAATTATCTTTAAACATTAAATTGCAAGGTTCAAACTATCGATTCAAATAAATATTTCATTCATTTTTTCGAATTTTTTGTGTTTTTTTTTTTTAAAAAAGTTCTAAACCTCTTAAAAAATCACATCAGATAAATAACTCAAAAACGGATTTTATTTAAAACTATTTTTAGTATTGCTTCTCAGATTTTTACCTACTTAACTACCTAGTATAATAAGAAAACAACGAATCAAACTTTTGATTAAGGAAAAAGATTTGATCGACCCAGTCGGACCAGTCGTATTTTATTTTGGTTGCGTCTCTATTTGCTTGAATTCCTAAATCTATTTAACATAATTAGAAATTCATTAGTCTGCGACCTATTGAAACAACATAAAAGCTTAACCTTCATATTTATACCTCATAGAACATAACAAAAGACGACACAACAGTAAATCGTGAGTAGGTGCTTTAATATTTATAAATGCAGTATTTATACTCAGACGTCATTTATATCAATTTATGCGAAAAGTTCAATACGCACGATAGAAACACCATTACTCTACAAACATTTGAATTTTTAAAGAAAGCTGCCAATAGATTTTAAGAGCTTAAATGCAGTTATTACGGCTTTACCAACACATTTATGGAACTAAAACGATGTCTGGCGTAATATAACAAAATCATGCTTTTCAAAAATCGTAACTTACACCTTAGTTTGCATAGAGTTCCGCTTCACTAAAATGTACCAGTAGCGCAAATAGAAATAGACAAATCCGTTCATTATGAAGGAATTCAGTTGAACAGTTAAATATCTCATTATCTGTTTATCTTAGGGGAAATACCAAATATTATCCCCAAATAAACAAAAAGAGAAAATGTCCAACCACATTTCTTGCAACTGAACAAAACCAGTATAGAAATACCCGGGTTCGTCCAAACTGCCAAAACTAGCATTGCGACAAGGCCACCTCTGTAACCGTGCATGCATAGTAATGTAAAAGTAAATACCACCGAACAACAAAACATTGTAGCCAAGTAAGGTAGGTAAACTAGGTACCTATACCCCCTGCCCCTATACCTACCGCTACGGCATGGAAAGCATTCCTCTGCCGCTGCCCACATTTTTTGTATATCAACATAAGTTTTAAGTTGGCTGGTAGGTAGGTCTTTGTTGACGTTTTACTACCCTTCCCCCAGTTAGGTATGACTAAATTAAATCTCTCACAATTATTTAACATTGACCTTACATCATGAAAACATATCCTAGCGAAAAAGTGACAGAGAAAGAAAGCCGGCAACTCTTTATATACGTTTACTATTTTTAGTTTGAGTTTTATCAAATACAAGCTGCACATTTGAGCACATAAAAGAAGTTCAACTACATTCAAAAACCCCCGCCACAAAATAATTTGCCAATATTCGCCCATTACTTAATGCGTGTGTAGCATGCTAAGCTTAAAAAAAAAGCAGACGAAATACATACTGACTTGTTGATATTATGAATGACCAGATATTTTGGCAAATTTTGTCACAAGAGTAATAACAGCAATGAACTCCAAACCGCTTATAAGTACCTTGGCCAACATTATTAAAATCATTCAAGAAAAATAATTTCCTGATGAATGGAATTAGTTATGCCCAGCTAGTAGATATTTGGTGGATCGATAGCCTAATTATCATACCCTGAATAAGCGGTCTCGAGGAGTGGTCAACAACAGGGCGCTATGACTATGATACGATGGGCCCCAGATGGAGAATTATATAAACGCCTGATTAATTTAATTTATTGTTGTTTTAACTTCAAAAATTTACTTCTGTCAAGTTGATCGCGGTTAAAGTATAATCTTAGATTTATTTTCTGACACATTCGTGGTAGATATTCATAATTAAAATGCCAATAAATTATTTGACGGAATAGGAAGTTATTTAAAAGAATTACAGCACAGAGCTGCAGTCGAAATATCAAACTCTATTACCTTCGCGACGCCATTTTGAAACGTCAATTTTGACCAAACTGCCAAAACATATAAGTACCTAACTGGATATCTCCGTGTAGTTTGACAGTTTGTTTTGAATATAATAAAAATGACATTGAAATAAGTGAATTTTTTGTTTTTATATAACCACAGGTCAGGGTAAATTGGACTAAAGCATTAATTAAAATTTTATACCTATGGTTCTTCACAGAAATATTTATTTAGTTATAGTAAGAAAAAACAGTACACATACGATTGAATTTAAAAAAATGTTTAATTCACTTTATTTTGTGACTTAAATGACATTCCATAAATTATTTGATAAAATTAATAAAAAAATGTTGCAAATTTTTAACATTTTTACTTGGACATATAATAAATTAGCACATAAGACATTAAGACATATTTGACATCGCCTTGGTAAACTTTCAACTAGGTAATTCTCTGCAGCGTTCAATTGATGTTGAATACAATGCACTTTTGATATTTTCCCATAATTCAATCAAATTTGTATGAAGGATTCTTACCTTCAATTTGGAGTTCAATGTCGTCCCACAAATTCTCAATCGGGTTGAGATCGGGAGACTAAGTTTGCCATTTTACATAATGACTTTGAAAGTAGGTACGATTTTACCAATCGAGAAATAGATGTCTAAAGGGTTCTCCAATAAGAGGTGTTATTTTGGTATTCAAAGAAAAATGCCATTTTTTGAGATAAAGTAAAGTATATAGATTCGAGAGATATTCGAATCAGACCACCATTGTCGGGTCTCTTTTCGTCTCTCAAACCTAGGCCTAGCTTCTCACAACCATTCGTTTTGTGTGAGTTTTCCTAGTTTGAAACGAATGGAAGGGATCTACAATTTTATGCCGACTCCAAACGGCCAATTGAGAAGCTATTTCAAGACAGTTATACTCTCGGATGTTTGTCAGACGTTCGCGAAATGTGGCGCAGCGGAAAAAACCCTAAGTTGGAATTTGGGTCTTTGCGGGATTCGAACCTCGGACCCCTCGCTTAGTAGTCCAACACACTAACCACTAAGCCACTAAATAATCGGATGTTTATTTCAATATAAAGAGGAAGGTACCTATGCCGTATGAAAAGCAACATCAGCCAAATGGCCACCACGAGCACGCATACAGGACCATATCCTTTTCATGAAATTTTCCATAACCAAATCGCAAAGTGGCTGCCCTATGTCCTCGATAGCCTCACGAATTTTATCTTTGAGGTCTTGAATCGACGCTGGGCTGTTGGCGTAGACCTTATCTTTCACGTGGCCCCAAAGGAAGAAGTCGCAAGGTGTTAAATCACAAGATCTCGGTGGCCAATTGAGAGTTAACACGGTCCGGAAACTTGTCCCGTAAAAGATCAATGGTTTCGTTGCTTGCATGGCACGTAGCGCCGTCTTGTTGAAAGTAAACGTTGTCCAGATCAATACCATCCAACTCCGACCATAAAAATAATTAATCATCTCTCGATAGCGCAATCCATTCACCGTAACTGTTGATTCAAGCTCATTTTCGAAAAAGTAAGGTCCAATGACCCCGCCGGACCATAAACCGCACCAAGCAGTCACACGTTGAGTTTGGAGAGGCTTCTCAACAATAACTCTTGGGTTTTCCGAGCCCCAGATGCGACGATTTTGCTTGTTGACGTAGCCACCGAGGTGGAAATGGGCCTCATCAGTCAAGATGATTTTTCGATGGAATTCCGGATCATGTTCATGCATTTCAAGGACCCAATCAAGAACTTTATAAGCCTTAAGACCCAAGTCAAAATACGGTGTAATGACGTTTGTGGAATGCCCAATTCCAAAGAACGACGAGGAATGGACAAACCTGGGTTTTCTTCAACACTTTGGGCTACAGCAGCAATATTCTCAGTTGCTCTTGAGCGACGTGCACGGGTTTTATTCTTCACATCACTATCTTGGCCCAACAGCTCGAATTTTTTCACCAATTTCTGTATTGCGGTCCGACAAGTTGCTTCACGACGACCAAAAAATGCTTTAGTTTTGCGAACTGTGACAGCAATTTTTCACCATTTTTCTAGTGAATTTCAATAATTTCAATGCGTTGTTGAAGCGTGTATCGTTCCATTTTTAGTAATGGCGTAGTTTCTACTTGTCAAATGTCTTCAAAAGTGACAGCTACCGAAATAGCGGAGCATTCACAATAACACCTCTTATTGGAAAACCCTTTATTATGCTCGTTGTCGTGCATAAAACGCCACATTAGGGGCAAATTGTCATAAGCATGAGGAATCATTTGATCTTCTGTGATGTCCTTGTACAGTAGGTACACGTGTTGATCCATTTTGGTATCGAATTTTAACAATTGGCCACTATGCCAAGAAGAGGCTTCCTACACCATTACATTGCCACCTCCGTGTTTAATAGTTTTGAGTGTGTATTCGGTTGATTCGGAGGACGCCATACATTTTTTTTCCGTCCGACCCGAATCTACACTTTAACTCATCACTCCAGAGCATATTTTTCCAAAAATGTATGTGTTTTCGCATGTTTTTCTAAGCTAACTCAATTCTGCACTTCAACAGTTTTTTTATGGGCAGCCTCTTAAAACATTTTCATTTAAACGTCACGAAAACGTTTGATCGTTTCGCCTAACAGAATCTGGCCCCAGTTTTCGACTTAGGTATATCGTTTTCGATTAAGCTTCTCAGATTTTGTGATTTCTTAAAATTTCCCCAGATCAAAAAAACAGATTGATTTTTTTTTAGCAAATAAAACATAAAAAGCAATTTCGATCCAAAAAAAAAAGTTTATTTTTTTTTTTTCTCTCAAAAAAATGAACGAAAACGATATCGACTGTTCATATTATTTATTCTGAGCTTAAAAATGTAGTTACCTTTCCTGTTTAAGAATTAAAATAGAAAAACAAAACAATAGGGGTATTCACGATCCGGTGCAACTGGTCTTGTATCATTGCGAAAGTGTAAAAGTACGAAAGTGCAACTCTTGCACTTTATCTATACCCTGACCCCATTGTAAGCGAAAAATACAACAGAGTAGCCTTATTAAGTTGACAGTTCGCTAAATTATTAATTCTAGTGTGCAGCTATCGGAAAAAATAAAGAGAATGGAAAACAAAAATTAGTGCCGCCGAAGGGAAAATCATAATTTTCATTGTGTAATATTAATTAATTAACATAATTTTGTCTCCATTATCTTCCAATAAACATTGAATCGTTTTTCTTTTTCGATTTTTAAAAGTTTTTTTTTTCAGAACAAACGTCAATTGTCAATTGGATCCGCCATTTGTTTCATTTTTGCTATAGATAAGAAAAAGTGTGTTCAAGATCTAATAAAAAAAAAAAAAATCGCGATTTTACTATCTCTGTTACACCGAATCGTGAATACCCCTAATGTGTTCGACCTAAATAGAAAAATGTACTTTTTTGACAGTTCTAACTTTGCTCTGTGCTAGGGAATGTTCCGAATCCGATTTGAAAATGTAAATGAGCCGCGCGGGGTGACCAGCGTAAACGTTGTGCGACGATTTGGGACTTTTTTCGATGACCCTGATACAATTTGTTGCTTTTTCAAAGCAGTTATTTCTAAATAGGTAACTTTAAAATGTAACGCGGTTGCCCACCACTTCCACAACTATTATAATACTAAGCGAGCCAATACCTACTATAAAATTTTTAATTTCCAGAACACCTTTAAACATGACACTTTTGCTATCACCGCTCTTTTTTTACTGCTGCTTTTAAGAATTCTGCAGCAATTTGAGAGTAAGTTTAGAGAAAGTTTATAAATGTTAGTTTCAGTCTTACGCTCGTATACAATTTATAGCTTTACAGTAAATTGGTCATTCGCTCTCAAAAGACAAATCTTAAAATGAAAACCATACCTAAAGCCTTCATTTTCATTTGAAAATATATGAAAATTAAACATTGGTTGTGAACATATCAACTCATTTACATATATACCAATCTTATTATCAGAATCTCGTTCAATTTAGTTTTAAAAAGTCAGGAAAAAAATGGGCTGTGAAAGAAAAAGTGTTTTTTTCTGAAGCTACCTACCTACTCTGCAAATTCCGAATTTTTTCACAATTTTTTTTTTTTTTAGAAAACATTGTATACAAGTATTGGCTCGTTTTCGTGCTGAAACTCCTACCTACTTTACTTTGCTTTGCTGAGATCGAAGCTCAAAAAAACACGCCTTATGCTAGTGTTGTGATAGGGAACCGCTTTATATTTTAAACATACTATTTATTTTTAAAACTATTTTTAAAATAGACGGGAAAGAGAGATCCGTTTGTCCGTAGTCAATGCTAATAAAGGCGTAGGAATGAGATCACAAATCAGACGCCTAATATGTCATGGATGTTCTACCCATAATTATAGATACGTAAAGCGGAAGTTCCGGCAACCAACATTTCTGCAATCACATGAAAACATTTCTATTTCCGATTTAAAATATGTGAAATGAGAGGGTTAATTAGTTTCAGTAAATTAAACCATCAATCATTTATACGAAATAAATAAATAATTGTACGTTCATCACTTCCGGAAGCCATTTTGTTTTATAGGAAAACGAAATTTCGTAAGCCATTGCTATAAAAATATCAACATGCATAGTTGAGTTCCCATAATACCTACCACGTAAACAAGATGGCCAACTAAAAAACCTATCACGTTTTTTTGCGTGTTAGGTAATGCTGTCCTTTTCAGTCAGACGGCTGTTTAGTATTGGGCATCCCTTTGATTTTCCGTGTGACCGTGTAAATGCACCATTAATCACAGTTTTTGAAAACTTTCCGAAGTGCTTTTACACGAAATTGTAAAATTAGGATCCAAAAGGACCAAGTTGTCGCACAACGCTCACGTTGCTGTCAGTTATTATAATCCGACACCCTTCTCACTTCTCAGTTATGGCTAACTAAATAGGTTGCGTAAGGGAAAACTCGCCTGGAATTTCTGGAAACAAGGCTAATTAGAACAGAAAGTTGTAAGTTGTCAGTTCTTCATATCACTCACACATTTATTTATTACGCAACTGACATTGAATTAAAAAGAAAACCCATTTTATTTGTATTTTCCTCTGATCTTAAAAAGAAAACGCTTTTTATTATTGCAAATAAATTGAAACCAAGTCAGTAGATTAGTATGCATGCCATTGATTCCATTATTATGCTGGTGAATATTTTTATAAGACCGTATTTTGTATCCGCGTTGTTATTTAATCACAAGGCTACTGTGACAATTTGTATTTGCATTTGCATCTTCTTCACTAACAACTTCCAATACAGCTTCCTATTTATTATGAAAAAAATCTACCCGTGGCGGATTTAAAATTCCCATTTACTTATCTACCTGCCAATATTATGTTTCCATATTTTTTGGCGGTCATAAGCAACCTCTAGTCGTAAATAAAAATCATAAGTATAGTACCAAAGAATATATAAATACCAAGAAGACGCATCTCATATAAATTTTTCTACTGAAAATTTTTGTATGGCGGGTTCCAATATTGCTGCCCGCTCTCACAGCTTTTGCTATTACTTTGCTTTATCAAGAACTTTTTAATCTTGCGCTCAGAGAAGTTCATAAAACAATCCAACGAGAAGTTACAACACATATAACGACAACGACACAGTCATCCACAGGATAGTATGACTTACGAGTTACGATACCTCTTTATGCATATAGCCAGGTACGTGGTGCACGCACATGTACCAACAAAATATTCTGCTTTCTGCATAACTGGTTCTTGATGAACGACGGGACGATGACGAGGATTGACAAAAGGCAAACGAAAACGATCTCTGTACTCTGTGCACAGTGGCGATTTTTTCATTCGCTTCGTTGATGCGCTTGTAGAAAGATCTTGGTGGCAAATTTATTTTATGCGTTGCGAAAAAATGAATGGAAAGAATTGCTTACGATCTGGCATAATGCTGTATTACTGGTTGTAATATTTCACGAAGGCAGAATCCAGAAGCCAAAATATTTAAATTTCCACTACTGGATTCTCCTATGGGTCAAATTTGGAGAGAAAAATGCGGAATCTTAGAAAATAATTTAAAAAAAAAATTATTTATATGTGACCGTCACTTTAATTCAGAGGACGTAGGAAAAAAAAAATTGAAAAATGGAGCTGTGCCGACAATAAATCTAAACATTCATGTAGACGAGCACTTTGAAACAGAGCATCTTAATTTATTTAACATTGCAGAATTACCTAGAAGAAGGAATTCTTCGGAAACTTCTATGTCTGTAGAAGTTGTATGCACAAATTGTGAAAAATACAATAAATTAACTGCGTTTTACAGGAAAAAGAATATTTTTCTAGACAAACAAAATAAAAAATTAAAAAAAAATCTTAAGGCGGCTCTGAATGAGAAAAAAAAGGTTGAACAAAAGTGTCCTAATATAGGAAAAAATAAAGTTAACACAATCAAAACTTATATAAACTCTCTGAATATAAGTGAGCAATCTAAAATATTTTGCAAGTTACTCATAAGTACACGACCAAAAGAATACAGTCAAGAAGTCAAATGGCTTGCACAAAATATTTTTTATGTTTCCCAATCTACTTATTCATTTTTAAGAAATAGATTAAATTTGAATATGCCTCATATATCCACGTTGCATCGATGGGCTCCTTTTAAATTTCTTCAACCAGGATTCATAAATAACGCCTTTGAAGAATTGAAAAACAGAATTTTATCTATGGATGAAAGAGACAAAGGACACGTTGTTTTACTATATGATGAAATTGCAATCAAAAGGGAATTGAGGTATAATTCGAAATTAGATTTAATCGATGGGTTCGAAGATTTGGGCTACAAGCGAAATGGGAAATTTAGTAAGCAGGTTTGTGTTTTCTTGGTAAGGGGACTATTTTCTAATTGGAAACTTATTTTCAATTACTTTGCGACACAAAACGGTTTATCAGGTGATGAGTTAAAAAAAATAATACTGGAAAATGTGAAAATTCTTTCTGAAATTGGAATCACAATTCGGGCAGTAGTATGTGATCAAGGGTCTTCCAACAGAAAAGCATATAGCCTCTTAGGAGTTTCGGATATGGAACCATATTTTTAAATTGATAACAGGAAAATCTTCTGCTTGTATGATTTTCCACATCTCATTAAATCACTACGTAATTGTTTAATAAAGTCCGATCTTAATACCCCTGATGGCTTGGTAAGTTTTGAAGTTGTCAAGGAGCTTTGGCAGTTGGAGCAGAACACGAAAACGAAAATGTGCCCGAAACTTACAAGTCAACATATATTTCCAACTGATTTCGATAAAATGAGAGTCAAATTTGCGACACAAGTTTTTAGCAGAACTGTAAAGGCTGCTATTCTTACAATTATAGAAAGACGTGGTTTTGAGAATTGCTCAAAAGAAGTTGCACTTTCTACAGCAACTTTTATTGCTAAAGTTGATCACCTTTTTGATTGTATGAATAGCGGTTCCTTGAATTCGGACAATTTTTATAGATCAGCTCTTAAAAAAAATAATTGTGCACATGAATTTTTAAAATCCTTCCAATCCTATATTACTCAAATTACTTTAGTTAAAAAAACGAAAACTGTATATTTTTTGAAAGGTATTGAACAAACAATAAACGGTGTGCTACAACTTACTGAAGAATTATTTAAAGATGATTCTGAAAATTTTTTTCTACTGACAAAACGCTTAAATCAAGATTCACTTGAAAATTTGTTTGCAGTTGTTAGACAAAAAGGAGGAAACAATCAAAATCCGTCTTTATATGAATTCAATATAATAATTGCAAAAGTTATGGCCACTAATATAGTCCAATCCAGTTCCTTAAGCAATTGCGAAGAGGACAACGACCCCATACTAAACGTTATTGGATCGGACGAAAATGTTTCTGTGTCCATGCCCATTCTCCTTACTCAACATGAGCAGCTATGTACCAATGAATTTACTGACCTCGATGTTCTAGAACAGTACCCTGATTTTTTTGTTGGTGATAATTTTGAAAGTTGTAATTCTGAAATGACCATTGATTTGGTATCAATGAGGTATTTTATAGGCTACGTTGCTTTTAAAGTTGCACCCAAAATAGGGTGTGATATATGCAGTGCCAGAATTAAGAAAAGAGATGAAGTGATCAGCTCTCCTTCAGAACTTTTCTTATTCCAGAAGAATTACAGTCGGAACACGGATTTTGGGAACCTGAATGCACCTTCAGATGAATTTTTTGAAATAAGTAAAAAACACATTTTGTCATTTGATTCAATATTTTCAGTTAGTCCTGATATTAGAAATATTAAAGAAAATATAATTCAAAAATGCATAAACGAAACTCCTGAATGGTTTTCCAACGACTTCTGCCTTAATCACAAATTAAAATTAGTTGATTTTTTGATTTTAGTCCTCTTAAGAAAAAAATGTTCCTGGGCAACTGACGAAATAAAGTCAAAGAGCAAGAAAAAAACTAAGATTCTAGTCGCTTAGTTCCAAAAATCAAATAAAACCACTGACCTGATTTGACTATTTATGAATTTTGTAAATAAACTGATTTTTTTTTTTTTTAGATTGTGTTAAGTTTTAATTTTGGAAATATCTATCAACCGTTTGAAAATTACGGAGAGCATCAGACTTAAAATTGTTTTTTTTTTTAATAACGGTCGGCATAGGTAGACGATAACATTTTTTTTTTTTTTTGTAATGTCTCATATCTCAAATTCCGCTTAAGTTTAGTTATGATACAAACATTTTGAGAATGAGAATGGTAGTTAAACTATTTTCTTCAGTTTCACGCATTTTACCTAGAAATTTACAATTTTCCACAAGAAAAGAGACCCCTTCAGCTGCAAGTCTATAGTCGAGGTATCAGTCTCATTGGCACACCAGGTGTAAATAAGAATAAAGAATGAACAAATATTGGCTTTCCTTCATTTTTCACTATTCGATTGTAGTGGTAGATAAATATAAAACGATCAAATAACAATTTTTGTTTTCAAAATAATATTTTGCTAAGGATTGTTTCAACTGAAGTTCTATACCTATAAATTTGTTTTTTGTTTTTAATCGCATATGCGTAGTATTGGAGATTTCGATGGTGTATGGAATTATGGATACGTGTGGCTGTGGATCTGTATCAAGCATCAAGGTTGTATGAGAAAGATCTTTCTCTCTCAATTATTTTTCAGTCGGTTTTTTTCCAATATTTAAAAAAAAGCTTTTTGTGTTCGATTTCATTTTCAGAGTCAGATAATACTTCTTGGTATTTATATATTCTTTGATAGTACTTACCTACCTATCAAAACAATTCTAATCACAAACCAAACATGGCTACATTGTGTTCACACCTTTCTGACATATTGTGCGCTGTCAAATAAACCTCACTGACGGTTGTCTTTTGCGAAAAAAGTAGTCGAGTTGAGGTTGTTTAACTTATTCAGTTTTCTTTTTACACTATTTTCATTTATTTTCAGAGTGAGTCGTTGTTTTCCGCCGCATAATCACAAGACGTAAGTATGGAGTTAGTATAAATATGTACCAAAACACCTTAAAATACGAAATCAATTATAATAAAACGATTTTTCATGCATTCGGTCCTCTTGCTCGGTCATTTGTTTCTTTACTTAGATGTTAATGTTAGATTTATACTATATACATAATACCAAAGTTCTCTTAAGACCACTTTTAAGAGAGCTAACCAGCTAACATTAAACTCATCAACTGTGGTGAACTCCGAACTGTCAGCGTCAGCAGCGCTGCCAGATTCCAAGATTTATCGTATTTTAAGATTTTAGGGCTTCCATTTAATTCCACGATTTTTGTGCTAAAAAGGCATAAAAGGATTTTTCAAATTTATCGAATACAAAAATTCATTTACAATATTCAAGACGCCGATGCCGAATTTCGTAAGATAAGTAACCTAAATTTTGAAAATCTTTTTTCTGAACCTCGATCTTCAATAGATATAACAGTATTTTAGAAAATGTTTTAAAAACAAAGCATGTTAATAAAAGCTTAGCATTTCCGTTAGTGAAAAAATTCATTTTTGAAGTCTTATCACTTCCGAATTCATCTGCAATTGTTGAACGCATATTTTCGGCGGTTAACCTAAATAAAACGAAAACAAGGAATTTGTTGACCACAAAAAAACTTGCATGGAATCTTGCATACCAACGATTTGCTAAGATTGCAAAAGTACGTTTTTCTCGTATTTAATAATTTAAAAATGTTAATGTTATCCAAACAATGTATGTTGTAGTAAATTGTAGTAGGTATAATAACGTTCTTCTGTGTTTTTGTTTTGTTTTTTGTTTATTTCCAACAAATTCGTATTTCCACGATTTTGAAAGCTAGTAGTTACGATTTCTGGTGAAAATATCTGGCAGCACTAGTCAGATCAGTGTCACGCAAATCGAAATTCAACAAAACGTACTTCACATTTCACCATTCATCTCACTGTCAATTCTGCACAACTGAACTGAACGAAGCAGTAGGAGTAGGAGAAAAGTTTTATTTTTTTTATCCAAGCATTTCTTTTGTAATATTTACATTAGTTGCCAAACAAATTAAAAATAGTGTAACACATTAATAATCCAACCAAACAATTAGCGAGTGAGTAATATTTAAATTGCAATATCGCCTTAACCCAAATCCCACCGTTCAATCGTATTGTGTGTTCCCCTTGTGAATTATTGTAATTTTTCCAATTTTACACGTCATGGATACCTACATAATTCTTGTAATTTTAATGAATTTCTCGTTTTCCAAATGTTGAGGTCCAACGGCCAATTGATTATGTTTCTGTTGCATGTGCCACTTCCGACTGTGTTCATGAAAGTAAATTATGCAACTCCTTTGTGACCAAGAAAAAAAAAAATCAAATTGCTGCTTTACAAGTGGAATGAATACCAGTTTTTTGTTGTGCTAGAAGATTATTCCAAGTTCCAAAGTTCAATCTAGTGCTGCGGTTGTTGTTCCGTGTTTGACTTTCTGGAGAGGAGCTCTTCTGATCTGTCATAAACTTGCACAGCTAATTAGCATTTTTGTTTGTTCTCGTTCTCCCATTACAGGCGAAGGAGAAGAGTTAAGCGGTAGCAGTGAAACAAACGACAAAAAGTCATACGAATCACATACCAACAACTATGGCTGAGAAGTCTGAGGTGGAAACGGCGTTTTTGCCTCGTGTTTCCTCAGAAGCTGAATATGCAGACGCACGTAGCATCAGTGGTGATTCCGATGGAATGATCCCATCTCCGGTGCACTTATACCCCGGGCGCAGCGATGATGAGGACGATATCCTTGAAGAGGTGAGAATGATCTTGCGTAGACGTCGAGGCTGGAATCCGGATGGGTCGCTGCTTTCACAAGACTTGGATTTGCTAGACGACGACGATGATTTGGTTGAAGAGGATGATGCAGGATGTCCACTGCCGTCGACACCAGAGGATACTCAGCTTATTGAAGCAGAGGTGAGTTTTCTTTTTTCACAGTGCGGGTGAATTTTTGTTTAAAATTTATTGCTCGTGTAGCGATAACAAGTCGGTAAACAGGGATATAAGCTGGAAAGTTTTGAACAAAATGATTTGTACGTCTCGGGTTTGCGTAATCAGTTGGGTCGGAGTGCACCAACTTTCTTCCATAAAAGACACATTTTTAGCAGGGCTTATCATATTTTCCGTAAAGTCACCCTTTCTGTCGCAAAAAAAACACTGCCTCGGTTTGTTATCTTTAGTTCATAGTCACCCAATCAGTTTGTTAATCTAAGTTCGAACTGGCGTATCAAGTAGTTATGACTACTCATGAACATGTGTAGATAGAAAGCAGAATTGTGTACAATCTTTGCTAAAATTCCACAGGAGCTTCGTCACTCCAGAGCTTTAATTAAAATTAATTGAAGCAAGTGGATGCAAAACGCATATTGCTCATGCCATTCTCTAGTGGTGGAAAATCTTTGCGAATAAAGGCGTTCCCTATCAAATTACAGTCGTATCAAGAGTGTACGCAGCAGGTTTTTTTAAATGAAACTTTATCGTAATCGGTTGTCAACCAACCGCTGATAACAGCGATACATCATACAGTTCAAATTTCCTATTCATCGTTATGGACTGGTTCTATAATGTGAGAGTCATCGAAGAGAATGAAACTTAATACAAAAAGACTTGTGAATGCTGTCTTAATTTTGGGGAAATTCAAATGATGTTAACAATGGTAGCATTTGTTGCAAATAGACCATTAAATTGGCTGCCTGGGTTTAAAAAAAAAAAACGCTCCAGACGCTCTATCTGGATATCGCAGTACATATTTTCGGGAACTGTTTTCAAAATGTGATGCTTTGCACTTCTTACTATGCTCTGTTATACATTTGCAAATTGAAGCCCTTTGTATACAAGCAGATCGGTTCTTTTACCTTATTAGACGTTTTTTATTTTACCCGCATGATCTATATAGATCATTGATTTCCATGCTTTACAACAATACAACCAGATCCAACTTTTGTTGTAAACCATGGAAATCATTGGTTTATATAGATTATGTGGGCAAAATAAAAAACCCTATTGTTATTTTTGTTATTCTATTATTGGTTGGTTCTCTGTCATTCAATCTGGTAATCTGAAGAAATGGGTGCCCAATCAGTTTTGGCGGCGACACAATTGAGGTTAAGAAGTAACAATGATGTATGCTGCTCCAGATAAAGTTGTTCTTTAGGTCTATCAACCGAAGGTTAGTTGAAAATACTGCTTTATATTGGTTTATTGCATTTATTTAGATAAACCTAGATAAGGCTAGGGTTTGGTATGCTCCGTGGCTCTTTGTTGTTAGTTTGTTAATATGTATCGTCGTTTAAGGTTAGACCGAACTACATATTCCTTGGATTAGTGTGTTGCGGTCTACACGTCCCCCCGCTGAAATCCCATACTATGCCGATGTTTTGACAAAGTCGACATCTCTTCATTGTGCTAAATTAAATTGTCAATAGACTGTAAATTAATGATCTATCTATCCACCCCTATCGAGGTATCCGGTCGGAACGGAATTTTCTCCGATCTGTACGAAATCGGAGGAATTCCATTCGAGGTATCCGTTCCGATTCCGATACAATTTTCGAAAAAAATCTCCGATGAAATATAGCGCACCTTTTCTCATTGCGTGGAACCGCGTTATACCACTTACTTTTTTCGCACATTTTTTCCGAAGCTCTCCGACAACGAATTGCTGCGGAATATTTTCGTGTGAAATGAACGCGTTTGTACCTATGCTTCATTTATTTTGTTCCGAAACTGATACTTCGAACGCAATTTGAGTTCCGATCGGATTTCACTTTCGTATCGGAATTTTCTCCGCACGGATAGCTCAATAGGGGTGATTTTCTTGTTTTCGTACTGCCGTGTAACTGTAACCTAATGCCTGATTAACAATGCGGACTCGATAACGAGACGAGAGCGACGCGATTTACGCTATCGTCTCGCTCTCGCTTTATTATCGTCCGACAACTTAAAATGAAAAATCAAGCGTCGGCCGAGGTTTTTTTGGCAGAAGGAGAAAAACCAAAACAAGCACAACCCATGTTGCAATTTATCGTTTTCGCAGCACACAGGATGCCTTAGGCTTCGCAATGAGCGACGAGCGACCGAGCGACTGAGCGACGAGTCGCTGAGCGTCGAATCTGAGCGATGGGTGGCCATTTACTGAACGACGTCGCTGAGCGATTATTGGGGAAAATGCCATCGTCAAGTGCGGTTCGTCGTAGCTTATAAGTTGAAAATCGCGTTCATATTTACAGATCGAGAATACGTAGCAAATTATGGTGAATTTCATCATTTATATCAAAATCTTCGCAGACTTACAGATCGATTTCGGCAATATTGTCGTATGTCAGTTCTTTCTTTCTTTCCACTCTTTATCGGTGACATTTTTATTTTTATAGTCTTTGTGTGTCCTTCTCGTAAATAAAAAATCTGTGAACCTTCTAGAACAAACTTTAGGACGCAGTTAAAGCAACCATTTTATTTCGAAAAATTAAAAGAACACAAAAGTAGCAGAGTTGCCATAACAATTCATATTTCATTAATTTGACATATTCTTTATGTCGTTACCAGAATGCAGTTTATATTTAAAATGATTTTACCAGTCCTGTCATAGCACTGGACGGCTTTAGACAGCTGAAATTAAATTTCTGTGTTTATTTTGTCCATCTTATTACTTCGTCGCTCAGCGATCGACTGAAAAATTAAAACAGATTTGATTGCAGAGCGACGTCGCTCTGTCGCTTAAAAAATCGCTCAGTCGCTCAGGGTTTATGTGGCCACCTCCATACGTTTTCATGTGTTTTAATTTTTTTGCGTCGCTCAGCGACTCGTCGCTCAGTCGCTCAGTCGCTTGTCGCTCATTGCGTGGCCGAAGCCTAAGGCGGCTCTCCCACTGAAGCAACAAGCAACAAGCAGCTGGCAATAGGAAACATGCGATATTATCGCTAACAGTTATTTTAAATTGAATCAAATTAGACGTCTCACATTAAAGCAACTCAATATCGGTTGAACGAAAAATGTTGCTGATTGCGGTAACATTATTGCTGGCGATACACAGCGCATGTTGAAAAGCGATATACATATATCGCGTCGTTGTATCAATATTTGCGAGTAGTGAGTGCAGTTATAGTACATGTAGGTAAAAATCCCTGCACGTAGGGATTTTCGATCTAAAAATGACGCCGTAGGCAAAAAGGGACAGATTTGTAGCGTAGGTATTTTTTCGGATGAAACATTTTCATCTTATTTGTAAGTAAATTGATTTGCTCAGTCAAAAAATGTTTATTATTTTTGTTTATCTATTATATTTTGCTCTTACATTCGTCGATATTAGCTAAGGAATTAAATGGGATGACATAACTTGAAGAGTCAGCAAATAGGAAAAATTCATTTGTGGTTGAAATTGAGTATGAGAAGTTTGATTCGATTTTATTCATGTATGATAAAATAGTTATGTAGAGAGTTTGTATTGAAAATTATTCGACGGTGTAGGGAAAAGTAGGGATTTTCTTTGTGTACTGTAAGGATTTTTCCTGTGTTTTCTGTACTATCACTGAGTGAGTGACAGGTCGCTAGAAATACTGTTGCTTCAATGTGAGAATAGGTTAAAATAAAAGTTGCGTATTGCTTATTGCTTATTGCTAGTTGTTTATTGCTTATTGCTTGTTGCCTCAGTGGGAGAGCCGCCTAAGTGTCAAGTATAGGGTAGTTGTTGTTATTGCGTGCTGAAAATCTTACTTTATTTTGTTTTGCTGAGACCGAAGCTCCGCTTTTCGATCTTTAGATGTCGTTAATACAACGAAAGATTTTTAATTTTCTTTAATTATTTCCATAATATCCGTAACATTGCGGCTTACACATCAAACTATTTTCTAACAAGTAGATATCCAAATTGAAATAAATTGTATTTATATAAAAAAAATCCTTCAAAATCAATTCAGTTCAAAACTGAAGCAGTAGGCGGATGGAAATATAAATTTATTTATTGCTAGTCAAGATAATTTTATATTACTGTATGTTAAATAGACTATACAAATTAACGGCTGAAGTTTGGTTTAGTCGGTCTCATAATAATCAAATTGTATCAAAAAGTACTTCTAATTTTCTTAAAATGGTTGCACTGTTTGGTAAAAGAAACGTAAGTGGCCACTCTCTTTCACCAAAACACAAATTCGAGCTCTGATGTATCTGAGCTAAAAAAGAAACACAAACGTTTTGTATAACAGTTCAGGTTGTGCTCTGAACTAAAAAAGAAAAACGCCTTCTGATGATTTTCTGTTTTTCCTGTTTTTCTTTTCTCTCAAATATGACTGGAAGTGTGAATGTTTATGTGTAATCAGCATTTTACTCAGCCTGCTCAGTCAATTAATTCTGAGCTCATAGAGCGCGCTCTGATCATGCTCTGAACGAAAAAAGAAACACAAAATTGACCTCTGATGTATCTGAGCTAAAAAAGAAACACAAACTTTTTGTATAACAGTTCAGGCTGTGCTCTGAACTAAAAAGAAAAACGCCTATACTCTGTCCAAGAAAAATTGTCAGTACAGGCAAGATAGGATGTTTGTCTCTCAGTCTGGTTGCAATGACTTACATAAATCGGTCCCTTTTTAAAGCTCTCACAGGGTTGCCGTAGTGTGTATGATAATTCGCCATAACTCAGAGAGCAATACTGTTAGGGTTACCATCTTACAATTTAGCCAGGTCTCATCAGTAAAATATATCTTTCTTTTCTCTTCTCTAATTTTTTTTAATTCGCGTAGATATCTTCGTCTCCAAGAAATAATGTCACTTCTTTCCAACAACAAATTCTTTAGCTGACGTTTGACGAATTTAAGTCCGAGATCTTTGTACTTCCAATAATATCTTGTCTAGCGTTGGAAGGTCATTATCCATAAAAAACTGATGGACTATCCGCCCAATCGCACATTTGTCAAAATCATCCACCTTGCTCTTCATACCGGAATTATTTTTCTTATTTGGTGGTGAATTGTGGCCTTTGATTGCTTTTTCCCTTAAAAGCCTGTATACAGTTCGTTCCGTAACAGAAAAAACAGTAGCCGCATTTCCTACGGCTTCCGATTTACTTTTAAAAAGGCTATAGAATTTTTCAATTGCATCAACAATTTGTTGTTTCTTTTCTACACTTAGATTAGATCCTTTGAAGACTTTGTAGCCATGTTTCTGTTTATTCATATGCACATTAAAGTTAGCCACTTGCTTAGATGCACTATCCGCTATTGAGATAACAACCATTGTTTCCGCCTTATATACACAAACAGGCAATTAGAAAAAATTATATAACCACGACGCAATGTCATATACATAAACAGTGACCAGAGTGAACAGAGAGGAGTGACCGGATGTGGTAAAACCCAACGACCGGAAATGTACAGTATAGGTCTACCTGCTTCATCATTTTGATATTTCTGTGTGAAAAATATGCTCTACAAAAGGGAAATATGAATTTATACCTACCAAAACATGCAGAAATATGCCCTAACGAATAAGGCTGTAAATTTGTACTCAGTTTTCTATAATAAAATATTTAATCAAATTTTATCCCTTAAAATACCATGCTTTTGCATGAATCCGGTTGAGTTGCCCTAGTAATCGTTATTAATTTATTGCAATATCTCTACAACGCACATATGATAACTTGTTGCGTTAATGAAATGAATGCATTAAAACACCTCACGCATAAACTTTATTTCCAAAAGACAACATTCAAAAATATGTTTTAACTGAATATTATTGGATCTTTCAGAAATACAAACAAATTAAAGCCGAATGGCAGCACCCCAAATAATATGCCGCTCTCAAAAGCTCCAAAAAGCACCAAAACCGAAAGTTCTTTGACAAAATTCAAAGAAAAACCCTTAATGATATGCTAACATTATCATATGGTAACACTTCTCTGATGTGCTTCAGTCACTCACACTGCTTATTTTGGTTGATGATAACAGCAAGCAAACACAAGCGATCGTGCTCATTCTGCCCGCAACTGTGTGGCAGACTGGTTGTGGAGGGATGTATGCGAATTTCAGGAAAATTACAACAACAAAATTCTTTGGAATGCCAGTGGTTTCGTTTTTATTTCAGTGGCAAATCTTGTGTTTGAGTGCCGTAAGAGTACTACAGGCACCACTGGTAGAAAAAAGAGCTTCCCATAAGGCCTGTACTGACAATTTTTCTTGGACAGAGTATAATTAGGAAAATGATAATGTCATCGCTGTCTCGCGCGAGATTTTTTCGATTTTCCGAAATGATCGCTATCCGAGACAACGAGTTTTGCATCATTTTATTTTGCCACATAGATTTTCGTGGATTGGAATTTTTTTGACAACTCGCGCTGGACTCGATATCGCTCTCGCCTCGCGCTATCGCTGTAGTGTGATTCAGGCATCACGCTTTTAATTTGATGGTCACTATCTCAAATTTACACACAGGAACTGTTCATAGTCACACGCGCTGGCAGTCTGAATTCGCTTTATTGCAATATTGCTATCTTCATGATTATTTTGCCAAGCGTGGCTAAGCGGGGTGGCCGTGGCGCAGTGTTAGAGTGTTCGTTTGTTGAGTGGGAGGTTACGTGTTCAAATCCGAGCCAGTATCACGAAACATTTTTCACAAATAAAAACTGCGAATAAGTTTAAGTGAACTATAAGCGAACACAAATATCAACAATTCTCCCCTAGCTATTAGGACGCCACTCGTGGAGAATATCCACTGCGCCACAAACTCTTTCCTATCCCTCTTTCTCTTCCTAAAAAACTTGAATGCCGCGCTGTGCCCCGCATTATAAGGGTATTCATAACCCCTTGAGCGCGAGTAAAATTATAAAAAAAAAAAAAAGCACGTAACCTTTGACTTGCAGTTTTAATGAGAAGATAAGCCACGGTTGCCAACTTGAAACACAACTTTTGGAAAAAAATACCGAAAGAATGGGACGGAGAAATCAACATTGGGACAAGGATTTAACTTCCAACTGAAATAACAAATTTTAAAAATCTTATTAATTGCACACCCAACTCGTATTTTAGTACACATCAAAACGTACTACCTAAAAATAACCTAAAAAATATTTCCTCGCATAACCAAGGTTAATTGTGTACGTTATGTTATGCTGAATTAATTTTCTTCTTTATAAATTAACTTTGGGACTGAGAAATCGTCGGGAAGGACAAATTGCCAAGAAACATTGGGAAAGCCAAAGACTTTGTCCCAAATGTACCGAAACATTGGGAAAGCCAAAGACTTTGTCCCAAATGTACCGTGTTTGCAACCGTGAGATGAGCCTTAGTTCAAGTCAAGTCGAAATGCGTAGGTATACCTTAGCCGATGTGTACGATGCTTTGAAATCCTTTCTACGTAGACGGGATTTTCAATAGAAATGATAAATTTGTCGTTCTGGTTATTGCTGAAAAATGTATTCTTCGTTGATAAGAAACGCACAGTTTTTTCTTTGTGCGCACACAATTTTCAGTCAGTTTTATTTCAAAGACCTAGTTTCAGACTAGGAAATATTTGTAACAACTTTGCGGATCTTTTTTCTTCAGTTGTGGCTCCCAGCTAGTTTGCTCGTCAAAGGAACTTCCACAAATTCGTCTGTCGGTATAAGGTGACGTTTTTACGAGTAAAAACCAGCAAACCGCAGACCGTTATCTTCGTAATTCTCATGAATGAATTCTGTAGTATAATTTTTGATTGAAGAAACTAATTGCCCTTCCTATGAAAGGAGCTAATCTAGAAGTGCTCTTTCTATGTTTCCTACGTGCACTTGCAGGTTAAGGAATGAGAAATGGACACGACAGAAGTGTCCCGGATGTTTTCAAAGAATTGCCCTCAAATCACCAACACACACTAGCAAAGTCAAATTGAAATGTTTGATGTGCGTTGGAAACGCAGAAGAAGTTGCGGGTTTGGTGCAGTCTCTTCACCCAAAAAAATCCTCTGGCCCCGATAACATATCGAACTTCATTTTAAAGAAACTCTCCGATGCGGCTATTGAATATCTTACTACCATCTTCAACAACTGCATAAACAATGGATATTTTCCGAAGGAATGGAAGATGGCTAGATTGTTTACAATTCTCAAAAAAGCAGGAAACTATGCCATAAATAACTTTAGACCCATTTCCCTTCTGTCAAATGTAGGCAAACTACTGGAAAGAATTATTATAATCGTGAAGTTAGACGCGCATATTGAGAGGAATATCGAATTTATCCCAGATTACCAATTCGGCTTCCGTAAGGAGCACTCTACCGTTAACGCTCTTCTAAAATTACACAACGATGCCACTCTCAACCTAAGAGAAAAGAAATGTACAGTCGCCTGCTCCTTAGACGTTGAAAAAGCATTTGATAGTGTCTGGAGGGATGGGCTTATTTTTAAAATGGTCCGCATGAACTACCCACCTTTCATTGTTAACATACTAAACAGTTTCTTATCAGATAGAGTCTTCCATATTAAAATACAGGATACCCAATCACCTAATTGCCCGTCTGAGAGCGGTGTCCCTCAAGGATCCATATTGGGTCCTCGCCTTTATAATATTTTCATGTCAGATTTTCCACATACCAACTTCGTGAATGGCATTATTTCTTCCCAAGCTCTACTATACGCCGACGACACCTTCGCATACGCAAGTGCAGAATTTCCCCTGGTAGCACTAAGACAGCTTAAGGAACACCTAGTCGTTATCAATGATTTTTATAAAAAATGGGGTATTTACATCAATATGGCAAAATCTGAGGGCATCTGCATAAGAAATGCCAGCGGCAAAGGCATGGAGGGTGCGGTAAGAGAGAGTAGGAACTTGAGCATTGATGTGGATGGCACCGTCATACATTTCAAAAACAAACTAAAGTACCTGGGCGTCAACTTCGATAAACTTTTCAAATTTAATAACCACGCTAGAGCAAATAAAACGAGAGCCCAAAAAGTAGCTAACATGCTTATGCCCTTTCTAAAGCACAATTGCTTGAGTAAAAAGACCAAATTACTCTTCTACAAAACTTTAATTAGGCCGGTTCTCTTATATGCTTTTCCAATCTGGTTCTCAATCTCACCGACTATAGCAGCTACACTCGAGACCTTCGAAAGGAGAATCCTAAGAATATGCATCAACCGTAATTATGAGACCAGAAACAAACGACTCTCCAATACCTGTATATACAATGACTCAAAGGTTACTCCCCTCATAAATTACTCGCTTTCTTTAATGACAAAAAACGATACTTAAACTACCGCATATCGACAATGATCTCCTAAAAGAAGTACACTCTTCTCAAGCAAACATTTCGTGGAACGATACAATGTACCCTTCCCCGGTCGGCATCGTATTCGAAAATGTTTCAATTACTCCTGATGGACCGCGTAATGAATTTTACAATAGAACCATCCGCGGCCAAAATAGGGGCTAATCTTCGAAAATCATCACGCAACCTTTCCAACTAAATTTAAAATTAACAAAGAGAAAGAAAAAACAATGTTTTCTCGCATAACCGTACGTTCTGTAAATTATCCTTTTTTTTTTTTTGGTTATTTGTTGAATTAATTTTCTTTTTTATAAATTAACTTTGGGACTGAGAAATCGTCGGGAAGGACAAATTGCAAAGAAACATTGGGAGAGCAAAAGGCTTTGTCCCAAATGTACCGTGTTTGCAACCGTGAGATGAGCCTTAGTTCAAGTCAAGTCGAAATGCGTAGCTATACTTTAGACGATGTGCACGATGCTTTGAAATTCATTCTATTCATTCAGGCGGGATTTTCAATAGAACTGATAAATTTGTTTTTGCGCACACAATTTTCAGTCAGTTTTATTTCAAAGAGCAAGTAGTTTCAGACTAGGAAATATTTGTAACAACTTTGGGGATCTTTTTTCTTCAGTTGTGGCTCTCAGCTAGTTTGCTCGTCAAAGGAACTTCGACGAATTCGTCTGTCAGTATTAGGTGACGTTTTTACGAGTAAAAACCAGATAACCGCAAACCGTTGTCTTCGTAATTTTCATGAATGAATTCATTACAGCGTTTTTGATTGAAGAAACTAATTGCCCTTCCTATGAAAGGAGCTAATCTAGAAGTGCTCTTTCTATGTTTCCTACCTGCACTTCCAGGTTAAGAAATGAGAAATGGACACGACAGAAGTGTCTCGGATATTTTCAAAGAATTGCCCTCAAATCACCAACACACTCTAGCAAAGTCAAATTAAAATGTTTGATGTGCGTTGGAAATACATTTTGCGCGAAAATATACAATTATGTGTGCCAAATGTAAACTTAAATTGAAATATATTAATTTGGCCTATTAAAACATTCATATTCACTGTGGAAAACAACAAAAAAGTAGCAACAGAAAACCAAATCGCACATATATGGTTACCAGCAGCGTCGCGTGAATTATTTAGATGGGTGTGCAAATTCTTTAAAATTATACATTTTTTAGAAAAATCGATTAATTGCCTGAAAACACGTCCCATTTATTGTTTTCTCAATCATTGTTTTGCTGTTTTTGATATCTTATTTCGTTTTCAAAATAAAATATAGAAAAATAAAACTTTCGCATACAAAATCAAAAGCACCACACGAAACTGCAACGCCAATCCCCAACCACTTAAACGAAAAGCTAAGTTCAACCATTCATTCATCGGCTTTCGTGCACAGCTTTTATTTGCACGAGTATCGATGTAATACATTGTATATTTGACTTATGACGCTTTACGGAAACAGAACAGAACAGATGCAAAAGAAGAGAAAATGAATACAGCCCGTGCACAGAAAACCTTCGCACGAGTTCACTACAAGTTCATCAAAGTAAAGCGATTTAAGTACGGCGGCGTGCGGGTGACGAATGACGATGGGGATGAATACTGGAGAAATCATGTAGAGGGATATAGTTTGGAGTTGGATGAATTTATTTGATGAAATCAACAGAATGGTGCACAGCGAGTTTTTGTACGAGTTATTTTTTTTTTCTCAGCGGTGAAGTAAAGGATGAATATGAATAGGTATGGTGTATGGTGTAGGCTGTAGCTGTTGGCTGTGTTATGGAGTTTTTATGGGTTATGGAATTGTGCATATCATTATTTGTGTGTTATTATTATTACACAGTGTTTGATGAGGGACTTATTTCCGTTAGATTAGGGTGTGCAATGCACACCTTGCACACCCTGACGAGACGCCACTGATGGTTACATAAGTGCTTCGTCGAATTTCATTGAAAAGGGAAATTCTCTCGGATCTTCAATGAAAAACGCCATAAGTGACGACGGTTCTGTTTTGAACTTTATACATTGCATCGTAAATCGCATAGACCTTCTACACGTTTATTTATTTTAAAGTATGCGCTTGTGTTTGAGGTAAGTTCTGCATCGTAGTTTCAGTGTACCCTTAGGGTCAACTTAAAGCAAAACACTCTTGTCGTGAATTGAATGTGTCGTATTTAGTTTGTAGGTTGACAATGTTTATTTCGCTTTCGGTTTAGTTAGGCGGTGTAAATACTGAACTTTGGTTTTCTAACTACCTACATTTAGGTTAGGTTAGGTTAGGTTAACGGGTGGATACGGCAGAGTAAACCCTGCAGTACCCCACTTAGGTCCATGTGGACCCATTGTGATGCCCTTGTTGGGGGGTAGCCGATGTTGTTGGCGATGTTGTTAGTTCCTTCTAATTACTCGACCTTGTCCAGCCATCCTGATGTATTTATGAACCTGTAAAGATTAGATAAATTAACATCTGAAAGTTCTTGTATGTCATGGAAGTGGTATCTTCCAAGTGTTCTGTTCCTCAAGTGACACAGACTTGGGCAGTGACAGAGGAAGTGAGGTGTGTCCTCATGCACCTCCTCGTCTTCGCAGCCCCTGCATATATCGTCATTCTTGAGTTTTAATTTCATTGTGTGGTTTCTCAGGAAGTTGTGCCCTGTTAGGGCACCTACCAGTTTATGCAGCGACGTTCTATCAAACCGCATAAGCTTGCTAGTCCGACCTGCATTATACTCCGGCCATAGCTTCCGTGAAATTTCGCAGGTAGTTAATTCCTTCCACCTGTTGTTGGCTTTCATTCGAATCTTGTTTTCCACTCTCTCTCTGAGATTACAGAGCGGTGGATTGATCGATTTAATCGCCCGATCTTGATCCATAGCAGATCCATTTCTTGCCAGTTTATCAGCCACCTCATTGCCGGCTTTGTCCCTGTGTCCAGGGACCCAGCAGAGGCGCGTGGTATGCTGCGAGCAGAGAACCTTAAGCTCTTCACGGCAGCGGCGAACTAGCTTCGATTTTATTTCAATAGCAGACACTGCTTTTATAGCCGCCTGGCTGTCAATAAATATGGTAATATCATCCTTTGGTATTGCCATCATTGACACCATATGGGCAGCTTCGGCGATTGCCAGAACCTCCGCCTGAAAAACACTGCTGTGATCAGGCAGTCTGATCGAGTGGTGTATATTTAGCTCTTCGGAGAAAATTCCAGCACCTGTACCACAGTCCATCTTAGATCCATCTGTGTAGATGGATATCGATTTCCTATTTGTGGGTTCGTCTGTGTTCCATTCCTCCCTGCTGGGGAAATAGCAAGAGAATGGTTTATCAAAGTCAAGGTTGGGAGACAAATAGTCAGAAGTGACAGAGTCTCCCACGTATTTGTTCAGAATCTGTGCATGTCCCATTCTGTAGGGTTTCCAGCTTTTGGTTTGGCTGATCCTGAGGGCACTTTTGGCTGCAGATTCTTGCATGTGTAGGTCTAGGGGTACCAGGTTGAGGATTGCCTCCATTCCAGCAGTAGGTGTTGTCCTTATTGCGCCGGTTGTACCTATACATGCTAGTCTTTGTATTTTGGTCATTAGTTTTAAGTTCGATGCTTTGTTTGTGGCTTGCCACCAGACTAAGCTTCCGTATGTGAGTATTGGACGCACAACAGCCGTATACATCCACAGAATTATTTTAGGGTTTGGTCCCCACCTTTTTCCGAAGATTCGGTTGCAGGCGTAAAAAGCATTTGCAGCCTTTTTTACTCTCTCATCGACATTTAGTTTCCAATTGAGCTTCCTATCCAAGATCGTACCCAGATATTTAGCACTCTCCGCTACCCTGAGAGGTATACCCTCAATAGTTGGAGGATCGAAGTTTGGAATCACTCTTTTGTTACTGAACAAGACTAGCTCAGTTTTTTGTGGATTGACTCCAAGACCGCATTGTTTTGTCCACGTGTTAAGTGTTCGTAATGCGTTTTCTAATAGTTCGCTTATGGTAGGTAGGAATTTTCCTGTAGCAAGTATTACTACGTCATCTGCATAAGCAGTTACTTTGACCCCTCTGTTTTCGAATTTTAGTAGTATTTCGTTTATGACAAGGACCCAGAGTAAGGGGGAGATGACTCCTCCTTGTGGTGTACCTCTTGAGGCTGTCACTCTAAGTTGAATGTCACCTAGTTTTGCATTAATATTTCTTTCATTGAGCAAACTTTCAATCACATTGGTAAGCTTTTGGTTTACGTTGTTATTGAGTAGTGCTCTCTTCACTGCACACGTCCTAACATTATTGAATGCTCCTTCAATATCGAGGAACGCGGCCAGTGTGTATTCTTTGTCTTGTAAGGACTTTTCTATGATGCTAGTGACCTCGTGCAGCGCGGTCTCAACTCCTTTACCTTTAATGTATGCGTGCTGAGCCGTTGAGATCATTTTTTCGTCCAGTCGACTGCGGATAAAAGCGTTTAAAAGTTTTTCCAAGGTCTTCAGGATAAATGATGTTAAACTTATAGGCCTGAAGTCTTTAGCAGTCGTGTGGCTGGACTTACCTGCCTTCGGAATGAAGACAACCTTTACTTCTCGCCATGCCTTGGGAATGTGTCCACATTCTAGGCAGCGCGTGAAGAGTCTCATCAGAATTGGTACAATAATTGACCTGGCTTTCTGGAGCATGATTGGGAAAATCCCATCCAACCCAGGAGATTTGAATGGAGAAAAAGTCTCAATCGCCCAGTTAAGTTTTTCCTCGGTTATTATACCATCTGGAATTGCAACGGTAGTTGCGGTGCTTTGTGCAGACTGGATGGTTGTATTGGGGATACAACCCGGAAAGTGTGTGCGGAGAAGGAGACTTAGAGTCTCTTCCGAAGACTGTGTCCAGTTGCCATTATTGTCTTTGAGATATCCCGGAACCGCAGGTTCTTTTGATAGGATTTTCCTAAGTCTAGCTGATTCCCTAGTATCTTCTATTTCATTACAGAAGGTATGCCAGGCAGTGCGTTTAGCACTAGTGACAGCGCTTTTAAATTTTCTCTGACCGGCTTTGTATAGATCCCAGTCTGACTGGGAGTTGGTGCGCTAGGCCAGATTGAACAAAGATCTGGCTTTCCTCCTGATTTCAAGGAGGTCCTTAGACCACCACGATGGAGAGTTTCTTTTCTTGATTGTCCGTAGAGGACAGGCTTTATCGTATGCATTACTTAGAATTTTGTTTAAACTCTCTGTGAATGCATCGATTTCGTCTGGTGTCCCTATTGCTTTATCTTTCAGGTTTTGACCATTTTCCACGGTCTCCGAGACGAATACGTCCCAGTTGGTGAGCCTTGGATTTCTGAATTTACCTATAACTATTGCTTTTTCTTCTACTAGAAATTCTATAATTCTATGATCCGAAAAGGATGGCTCAGAGGAGACCCTCCATTCCTTCACAGTTAGAGTTTGTGAGTTACTGTAGAGTGTTACGTCTAGCACCTCACGTCTATTCCTAGTTATAAAGGTCGGCTCACTGCCGATATTGGCTATCAGGAGATTATTTTTAATAATGAATTCTAAAAGGGACTCACCGCGTACATTGATGTCCGTACTGCCCCAGAGCGTGTGATGGGAGTTGGCATCGCAGCCAGCAATCAGGTCCCATCTTTCCTTTTCAACTGTTCTGGCTAGTGAACAGGATAGCTCTGAGGGTGGGTTGTCCGACTCGTAAGGCATATATATTGATGCCAGTATCAAAGCGCCTTTTCCTGCCCTGTCCCACTTGACAACTGTTTGGTCCGAATCGCTGAGACTAGGTAAAAGAAAAAGTTTAAGCTGTTTTCTGGCTACAATACAAGTTCGAGACTTACCATTATTCGGTGTATGGTAAATTGTCAGGTCTTTGGAACTCAGCCCTCTTATCTTTCCCCGGAGAATCCAGGGTTCTTGTATGAGGGCGACATCTATATGTTTCGTTTCCATGAGGAGAACGAGATTGGCACTAGCCGCCTTACTGTGATGAAGATTTAGTTGTATTATCTTCATCACGAGTTGTCGGTTGCTCTCCCTTGTCTTTGACCGCTAACAGCCGGAGTTTGCATCGCGTAATGCCTACGCGGACTTTAAACTCTTGCTTACGGAGTAGCGGCAACGATTTGTGACTTAGTTGTATCGTCACATCCATACCGTTCTGGGTATATTCACCCGTTTCCAGGACTTTCCATTCCCTGCTTTGTAATTCCGGGTTAAGGAATTGCAGGTTCCGTTCTATCCTTTCCACAGGTAAATAAGGCCCTCTCATGTGGATAATTCCCCTCGGTCTGGTCATTTCCAGGACTTCTTTTCTATCAACAACGCGCAGGTCAGCATTTGACCAAGGTGCGTTCATGTTGGCGATGAAGCCCTTCAACCAGTCTAGTGTGTCTTTATTATCACACTCTATTGTCTTGAAGCCTTTGAAGGTAGACAGCTGGCCAAACAATGGAAGCCTGCTTTCCGCCTTCACGATAGCATCGTTGACACCTGTAAAGGAAAAGATACTATTGCATCTTACCAGGACTGGGAGGAGAAATGATGGTTTGAAACCGAAGTTCCATCTCCTGGGCAGAGAGTCGGCACGCTTGCGAAATGCTCCGGCAATTAGCTCGTCGGTGGGGTTGGTTCTTTCCTGCTGTCCATTTGGTCCACAAAATAAATTTATCGTGCCGAACAAAAAAAAAGGTTGGTAATGTCTAGTGTTCGATGCATAAATTCCCATGAGAGACCTATAATGTAATGCAACGTAACATTACATATCTACCGCTACAAGGTAAGGTAACCCGAACCCGTAACCACGAAAATAAACGAGACAAGAGGAAACATAAAACTGTCGGCTAGTATTGACAGACGATGATCTAAGGTCATCTTTTGGCGGATCCCACCCTTATACAATGTCCAAGGGGCATTGTCGCCATGGTTACCAAGTGCCAATATATTTTGTTGGTAACCCCAAAAAAAAAAAGGTAGTTTACGCTGTATGTATCTTACATCCCTGTTTTAGATCACCACACTATCACCAAAATAAGAAAACTTAAATCGTCATGATATGAGATTTCATTTTAATGGAAAAGACGAAAGACATAAATTGGTTGTTCCAATACAAGAAAAAAAAATAATATATTTCAAACCATATGGGCATAATATAGTTTAAACGCAAAAGGATAATTCTGTCTTTTTTTTTATATATAAAGGTATGTCAGTTTTGTTTGAAAGTGCTTATATTCGGTTATGTTTAGTTAACATTATAACCATTTTTACTTGAGACCGACCCGTACCTTACGATGGAAAAGTTATTGTATCCCTTAGCGCAAAGGATTAGAATTATTACACAAAAATCGAAGTTAGTTAGAATATATATATATATATGTATACTAATTTACTAAAAAAAATGGTTATGGTCTCTTACAAATGCCTAAGACGAAAAAAAAGGATGCCAAAGGAAAATATAAAGTGATGAACTTACAGTTGTTTCATTTTTCTTATGACTGATGTTGTTGCCGGAAAATACTGCTTGCTCCTCCGGTTTGTGCGCACAAATCGTCTGGATGTTATAAAAGGCTGGCTTACTTGGCTGAAATTTAGATTTAGTTTATATTTTCTTCGGGCATTCTGACAAATAATATATGGATTCTAAGTGATATCCGACTGACATTACCTTTGGTGGTTGTAAACGATTCATTTGAGATACAGATACATAAACTACTTGCTTAATATATATATTTAATTTTCGATGAATAGTCTTCGGTGGAATATCCCAACCTATGTTGATATGGGGGTTTGCTTGTCCAGCAGAGCAGGTCACGTAACTCAACTGCGGTGTTATCCTTGGTTGAAAATCGGATCGCCTTATTGGTGACTTGGTTTTGCGTCGCGCAGGGTGACGTGCGGTTGTGGAGTCACTGTCACTGTTCGGTCTGCACAGTAGCAGCAACGTGAGCAGATGAAATTATAATACTGCTAATTCCAGGCAGTTTGGGGCATACCACGGCTAAATCACTGTGGTTGACGATGCTGTGACGTGTTTTTCCGACCTCCTCGGAGGGGTCAAAAGTTGTCATCGGAACGAGGCACACAAGTCTATATATATATGTAGATAAAATATATGACTACGGAATTACGCACAGACTTCGTGTCCTTGTACCAGAACACAAGAGGTAAATTTGGATTTCCTTGCGCAGGGGCAAAAAAAAACCGTGGAAAAGGTGCGCTGCAGGTGCCTATCTCACTACCGGACTAAGCAATCCTTGGTGGAGGTAGAGTGGGACACCTGAGGCCGCCTTATCTAAAAGGGGTTGGAACACAGTCACTTCACATTTGCATTAACAACAAAAAAATTGATTTTACCTGGTGGGTCTCTGAGAGTGCTTGATCCTACTAGATATAAACCTGTGGTGTGCTCTGGTGAAGTATCGTTGTCGCTGCAGGGTGGAATTCCCGTGGACTGCGCAGTACCGGTTGCACACTACGCAATAGTTTATGCGCAATTTAACACTACGGATTATTATTTCTTTATTTTTTTCGCACGAATTTACATTTAAAATTTTTGTAACTTACTTTCCACCGTGAGAAATGTTTAATAAAAATTTTTATATTTTCTTTTTCCACAAACTGAGTAAATTACTTTTTTGGCAATATGGCGACGCACGTTTGACCACGTCGAAGCCAATCAAAGAAAAAAAGGGCGAGCTTTCACACAGTCGCTTTTTATACCAGTTAGGTACCTACTGTATGGTTCATTGATGGCCGTCGCACTTCCGATGTGAAGTGGGTGACATTTAAATGCAGTTGCAGCGGCTGTTTTTGTGGCCTGGGGAACTAGCGAGTAATAAAATAACGAGCAAAGTTGCTCGGAATTATCTCAATCGAAACCATTTCGTTTAAAGGTGAACGCTACAAATCCATGGATTTTGCGAACAACCCGTGTTCTCAAAATACATGAAGAACGGAAGGCTTTACATCGAAAGGTAGATATTTATAGGCGCGAAAGTCTTATCGACCCACACCCTGAAAAGAGCTAAGACTAATGAGTATTTTTGTTTAGATTATCAGTGGTAGTTTGGTCTCATATACGCACAACTTCGTTACAATATAGACTACATCATAAATTCTATTTGCCTATTCATTTTATCATTTCCCACATCGTCCCTAATTCACAACCATTTGGCAACCTCCCATTCTTTAACTTCAAATGCAATTACAAATTTATAGAAGATAAATCTACTACAATTAACTTCCTGGCTAAAGCTTTAGCAATTTAGAAATGCAGAAACATAATTTTGGCAGCACTGTGCAATTAGTTTTATTTGAACTATGCCTACGAATATGCAACTCTTATTATTTCGTTAAAGACATCGTAAGAAGTGCATTCTCGTCAGTGTTTTCATTCTTTATTCGTTGCAATCTCAGAGGGGTGACCCATATTACGAAGTGCGATTAAGGTCGAATTTAACGATGACGAAGGGCGATGGTGTATAATTATGGCATTTAGCCTATACGTAGTGGAATCTTGTCACAGAGATGGTTAATGTCTTAGGTCCTTTGCATGGTATACTCCAAGAGGTTTGCCTTGAATATTTTCAATGAGATAGGTAGACTTCCCGGTTTGTTTTACAATCCTACATTTAACGAACTTTTTGCTGAGTTTAGCATTGAAATGTTTTGAAGAGTTGCTCAAAACGAAATTCCTTCGATACACCTCCTCTCCTGGCTTGAAGACTCGAATCGAGGATCTCAAATTGTATGCTTTCTCATTTCGTTTGAATGCGAGATGTAAATTTGACTTAACCTTTTCACGGATAAGCTCTAATCTGTTAGACAATGGCAGGTATTCAATTTCACTTTCGTTAAGCGCTTGAAGCTTCTTACTCAAGGGGTACATATTCGCATGCGTCGTCATGTGCCTACCGAAAAGTATATAAAAAGGGGTCATACCGGTGGACTGATGTACCGATGTACATATTGCTTGTTGGATATCTGTTAAATGGTTATCCCACTCCCTTTGGTCGTCCTTTAGATACGTTCGAATGGCAGACAAGATTGTTCGGTTCACTCTTTCGGATGAGTTAGACTGCGGCGAATAGACAGCATTTTTGATATGAGTCGTGCCGTACTTAGAAAGGAAATTAGCAAATTCTTGTGAGACAAATTGTTTTCCATTGTCACTGTGTAGATACTCCGGTACTCCAAACTTTTGGAAAACTTCCTTTTCCAAAAAGTTAATCACCAATCTCGATGTTGCTTTTGGCATAGCTTTGAGGAAAACATATTTGGACACTTGATCTAACACAATGAATATGAATAAATTGCCTTTTTTCGTACGTACATAGGGACCCATAAAGTCTACATATAGCTTTTGAAAAGGCAGCTCGATTTGATGATGTGTACCCATTGGCGGTCTGAGCGTGAAGTTTGGTGCCTTGTTTTGTTTACATGACTCACAGTTTCGAACAAAATCTCGAACCTGCAGAACCATGTTCGGCCAGTAACAGGTTTGCCTGATTCTCTCCAAGGTCTTGCGAATGCCTCCATGAGCACAATTGGGTGGGCAGTGATTGTTTTTAATGATTGACTGAGTCAGTTCAGTGGGAATATACAACTGCCATTGAAATTGTGTTTGTAATTTATCGGACTCATTTGGAAACGATCGCTTGTAGACGAGATTATCTTCGACTTTTAGATCGGGTAACCTGTTTGAGTTTTTATTCACAGTTTCAATTAGGCTCATATAGTCAGATGATTTAAATTCTGGGGCAGTTAGGTCAGGTAGAGAATAATCGTAATAGGGCAAGGATAATTCGTCTATATACTTGCGAGACAAGGTATCGGGCACTATATTCTGCGCTCCTTTTCGGTGTTGTATGTCAAACGTAAAATATTGCAGTTTCAGCGACCAGCGAGCAAGCCTTCCGCTTAGGTCCTTAAGGCCCATAAGCCATTTGAGGCTTGCGTGGTCGGTGATGATTGTGAACGGGGTTCCTTCGATGTAAGGTCTGAATTTTATTATCGAGCGTAAAGCTGCTAAGCATTCCTGTTCAGTGACAGTGTAGTTTCGTTGGCAGGCGTTCAATTTTTCCGAGAAAAATGCAACCGGCTTTTCGTTGCCCTCATCATCATATTGGAACAATACACCTCCAATACCCGTGCTTGAGGCATCACATTGGATTATGAAACGCTTCGAAAAGTCAGGGTTGCTTAGTAGAGGCGCTGAAATTAGTGATATTTTTAATGCTTCGAAGGAACTGATAGCTTCCGGGGTCATCGTAAAGGTTTTTGACTTTTTTATAGTATCGGTTAAGGGTGAGGCGATTGCAGCGAAGTTCCTAATAAACCTGCGGTACCAGCCGCAAAGGCCAAGGAATCTTCTTACTTGCTTAGGCGAAGTTGGTATAGGAAAATCCTTGATGGCGGATACCTTATCAGGATTCGGTTTAATGTGGCCCTGTCCGACAATGTACCCAAGGTATCGGAGTTCCTTAAAACAGAAAAATGATTTTTCAACATTGATGGTTAATTGAGCGGCTTTCAAGCATTCGGCTACTTGCGAAAGAAGTGACAGGTGTTGGTCGAAATCAGAGGAGATGATGAGGAGATCGTCAAGGTAGACAAACACACTTTCCCTGAGTGCACTGGGGACCACCTTATCCATTAACCGACACATCCTTTGGGGTGCATTACACAATCCAAAGGGCATGACGGTGAATTGATAAAGCGGCCGTCCTGGCACAGTGAAAGCGGTCTTCTCTTTTGAACTTTCCTCTAGAGGGATTTGCCAAAACGCGTCCTTGAGGTCTACACTACTTATGTAATGAGTTTCCCCAAGGCGGCTAAGCAAACCCTCTATATGAGGCAACGGATATGCATCTCGTTTAGTCAGAGCATTAACCTTCCGGTAGTCTAAACATAGTCTGTTTTTGCCTGGTTTCTTAATAAGAACTACTGGGCTACTCCAGGCGCTCTGACTTTCTTCGATTACTCCCATAGATAGCATGCGATCCAATTGCTCATAAATCATCTTCTGGATCACGGGAGACACCGGATAGTGGCGTTGTTTCACCGGATCCGCGTCGCTTGTATCAATAACGTGTTTTTCAATAGTTGTTTTACCCAAGCCTAGTTTTGTGAACGAGGGAAACTTCGAGACAACTGCTTCCAGCTGTCGGGTTTGAGTCTCGCTCAACTCATGAGATGGCGGTGGCAACTTGGTTGCCTCCTCAGTAGGAAAGGTCTCTCTGGTATCGGCGAACAACTCACTGATGACATGGGGAGCTATGCTAAATTTCGACCAGAAGTCTATTCCTAGATAGAGGGGTAGCGATAAGCTGGGTACTACGTATAAAGTCATTTCATTAGTTTTATTTCCATGCTCTACGCTCACATTAACGCGTCCAACTATATCCTGCCCTTTTCCGTCAGCGGTTCTAACAGTGGAGTTGTAAGGAATAATTGGGATACCAAGATCTTTCAAAAGTTGAATGCAGCCGATACCCAAACAGGATACGGATGCTCCGCTATCAAGCAAGCCGGAAATCTCCTTGCCACGAATGATAACTTTTGTAAAGGGTCTCGGATCAATTTGTCCTTCAAGCATGGATTCGCTTATAAGCTTTCGATAAGAACGTCTTTTTCGGAAACGAATTCTAGTCTTTTTAATCTTTAAGGGTAAGTCTTGTTTGTTATCATTAATGTTTTCATTAAATATTCTTTTACGTATCTCAAGGTACTCCTTTAAACGTTCACTATAAGGTTTTTTGTAAAAGGGTATGGTTTTGTTAAGTAGATTAACGTCAGTCTCAGACGGCATAAAAATATTGTGTGGTACAGAGTTTAGTTTAGGGTCTCTTTCGGACGCAGTAGCCCGTGGCTTAGAAAAAGTTAGGGTTTTATTGACCTTAATTAATATGTCATCTTCTGAATCGGTCGAGGTGTTCGTGAAAGCATCTTTCTTGCTTAATCCGGGCCCGTCTGAGTCGAACAACACCTCCCGGAGTTGGTTTTGTTCGCACTCAGGTTTCCCTTCGGCTGATTACATTTTGGACAATCAAGAACCGTATAATTGTCTGCTCCGCATCGATAACAAAAGAGATTTCGAACAGGGGCAGTACAATTGATGAAGATATGACCAGCACGTTTGCAATTAAAGCATATGACACGATCAGGAGTTGGTTTATCCAAGATATTCGGCGTTTTAGGACGATTCGCAAAAGTAACAGCTGAGATGTCACTAGGTGATTCAAAAAACATTTCTGTCGATTGCTCGTGTGATATAAAATCAAGTTCATGCACATGTCTGGCATTATTAAAGCGATTTTGAGCAGAATATCTCGATTGTAACATTTTTTCTGTTCGACGACATTCATCACGGAACTGCTCAAACGATTCTATCTGCATGGGATAGATGAAATTCATAAGTCGGGTGTTAATGTTGTTTCTTAAAATTTTGATGAGATCTAGCTCACGAATGGGATCTCTCAACTGGCTTATGAGATGTCTGATGCTTGAGTAAAACTCATCGAATGGTTCCGAAGGCATTTGTCTTCGGTCCATAATCTGCTTCAGAATTTCGAAATCATTTTCGTAACTTTTGAAACGCTTGAAAAGGGCTGCTCGAAGCATGGGCCAATCACCTCGCGGGTTATTGCGCAAGTGTTGCCAGAACCAATCTTCTGCTGATCCTTTTACTAAATGGTGGAAATTTCTCATTACTTCTTCCCATGGGCAATCGTAGTTAGATTTCAGAACTTCGACGCGGAATACAAAATCTTCAATTGACATTCCCTTATCGGTACCGTCAAATATTATTCCCCAACGATCCAAATCAAATTTACGACTGCCAGGTCTATAAACTGGCTGTTCGGAAATCTGTCTGGTTGGATGTTGTGATACACGAGGGATGTCAAAATGTGTGGGTTCTGGAGGAATATTTATATTTTGGTTATGTGAGCTATTGCTTGATCGTGAGTTATTTGAATGGTGCACTGAATGGCGTGTACTATTAGCAATTGCTTCCTCATGATTCAAGTTCGGTGGTACTGGCTCGTATTCAAAATTATTTTGGTTTGTCTGTGCAAGAGGAGTAGTTTGCTGTAAATGGCTTAATGTGTGTCCAACATTATCTCGAATAAGGCTAGGTAATTCCCTAAATAGTGAATTTTTCAACTCAACTAGGCTTGCTTCGACTACGCTTTTGATGTGCGAGTGCAAGTGGCTATTTGAATGAGGCTGTGATGGTAGAGTGGGCAAAGCATTTGCGCTTCCCTCATACGCTAAACGTCTGTTTAAAGGGTCAATGGCATTTGTCATTTGATCACTGGTTGGTATCATCGGGAGAGACATAATTGGGTTTGAGTTAGTAGAAGTGGTTGTTAACATAGTCGATATGACTGTTGTTGGAACAAAAGTAGTAACAGCTGAATTTGCTGCATTCGTTCGAAGTGTATCATTCAGGCTAATATGCCTAATATTACTTGCAGAATTATTAAGCATATTATTACTAGTGTTCAGAGAACGATTCATGTTGTTTACTCCGGTTCTTTCTAGTAAGGGAGGTGAATGACGAACACGACTGCTGCTAGTAAGTGGTAAAGGAAAAGGTGTATTTGGCACTGGTTGCCTATTGGAGTGCGAACGGGTTTGCATGCTCCTGTTTATATCGTGAGCTTGACTTCTGCTCTGTTTTGCTACCGCTCCTTTACTGGTGTGTCCGTTGACGGAACTCATGTTTTTATATTGTTTAAATAAAGTTTGAATTCAATAAAATTTTGTTACTTATTTCGGTTGGAATTTATTTTCGTCTTGTAATTTACTTAATTAAGTGTTTGCAAGCGAAAAGATAAACATAAGCTATTCTTACCTGATATGGAGAAATGCTTTGGTATATTTCGGAAATTCTTGAATGTGTTCGACGAATCAATGGTAAGTCTAAGTTGTTATAAAGTTCATAAAGGTATTTGGTGATTTGGTTGTGATCGTAAAATATATTTGGGAGTAGATACAGGCGTAAATAATAAACGAAAAAGGAATAAAATGCGACAAACAATATTAGGTCGCTCATGAACAATTTATTGATTTTCAATGTAGGTACTGATGCATTAATCTTTGGAGCATCTTTCTACTGCAACTTTCAAATAGCTATGAAGCCTTGATTGAAAGGACTCGTAGAAGAACTTATAAATCTCCATGATCTCGCGATACTGTCGACACTGTAAAATAAATGAATGTCCTAGTGCAACTGACTTCTACTGACTTAAAGTCTCGATAGAACGGACTCCTAGGATTCATTATTATGACTCACAGGTACTGACATAAACGAACATTGAAAACAAAATTCTAGGTGTTATAAGAATAAAATGTTGCATTTGGAAAACAGACATTACAAATTATGCAGTAGCTTGCAAGACTTCGCAAAAGACTTACAATGCAACTTTTTGAAATTACGATGTTAAATACTGCTTGTGATTGATCTGCCAGGACAACTTAAGAAAACTTAATTTGTCCGGACTGACGACTTGTTGCTAATTATGTAGGCTGCCAATTTCTAATGAAACGTATGGCGGGCCCCACGTTTTTGGGCGCCAATTTTGTAAAGGAAATAGATACTATTGCATCTTACCAGGACTGGGAGGAGAAATGATGGTTTGAAACCGAAGTTCCATCTCCTGGGCAGAGAGTCGGCACGCTTGCGAAATGCTCCGGCAATTAGCTCGTCGGTGGGGTTGGTTCTTTCCTGCTGTCCATTTGGTCCACAAAATAAATTTATCGTGCCGAACAAAAAAAAAGGTTGGTAATGTCTAGTGTTCGATGCATAAATTCCCATGAGAGACCTATAATGTAATGCAACGTAACATTACATATCTACCGCTACAAGGTAAGGTAACCCGAACCCGTAACCACGAAAATAAACGAGACAAGAGGAAACATAAAACTGTCGGCTAGTATTGACAGACGATGATCTAAGGTCATCTTTTGGCGGATCCCACCCTTATACAATGTCCAAGGGGCATTGTCGCCATGGTTACCAAGTGCCAATATATTTTGTTGGTAACCCCAAAAAAAAAAAGGTAGTTTACGCTGTATGTATCTTACATCCCTGTTTTAGATCACCACACTATCACCAAAATAAGAAAACTTAAATCGTCATGATATGAGATTTCATTTTAATGGAAAAGACGAAAGACATAAATTGGTTGTTCCAATACAAGAAAAAAAAATAATATATTTCAAACCATATGGGCATAATATAGTTTAAACGCAAAAGGATAATTCTGTCTTTTTTTTTATATATAAAGGTATGTCAGTTTTGTTTGAAAGTGCTTATATTCGGTTATGTTTAGTTAACATTATAACCATTTTTACTTGAGACCGACCCGTACCTTACGATGGAAAAGTTATTGTATCCCTTAGCGCAAAGGATTAGAATTATTACACAAAAATCGAAGTTAGTTAGAATATATATATATATATGTATACTAATTTACTAAAAAAAATGGTTATGGTCTCTTACAAATGCCTAAGACGAAAAAAAAGGATGCCAAAGGAAAATATAAAGTGATGAACTTACAGTTGTTTCATTTTTCTTATGACTGATGTTGTTGCCGGAAAATACTGCTTGCTCCTCCGGTTTGTGCGCACAAATCGTCTGGATGTTATAAAAGGCTGGCTTACTTGGCTGAAATTTAGATTTAGTTTATATTTTCTTCGGGCATTCTGACAAATAATATATGGATTCTAAGTGATATCCGACTGACATTACCTTTGGTGGTTGTAAACGATTCATTTGAGATACAGATACATAAACTACTTGCTTAATATATATATTTAATTTTCGATGAATAGTCTTCGGTGGAATATCCCAACCTATGTTGATATGGGGGTTTGCTTGTCCAGCAGAGCAGGTCACGTAACTCAACTGCGGTGTTATCCTTGGTTGAAAATCGGATCGCCTTATTGGTGACTTGGTTTTGCGTCGCGCAGGGTGACGTGCGGTTGTGGAGTCACTGTCACTGTTCGGTCTGCACAGTAGCAGCAACGTGAGCAGATGAAATTATAATACTGCTAATTCCAGGCAGTTTGGGGCATACCACGGCTAAATCACTGTGGTTGACGATGCTGTGACGTGTTTTTCCGACCTCCTCGGAGGGGTCAAAAGTTGTCATCGGAACGAGGCACACAAGTCTATATATATATGTAGATAAAATATATGACTACGGAATTACGCACAGACTTCGTGTCCTTGTACCAGAACACAAGAGGTAAATTTGGATTTCCTTGCGCAGGGGCAAAAAAAAACCGTGGAAAAGGTGCGCTGCAGGTGCCTATCTCACTACCGGACTAAGCAATCCTTGGTGGAGGTAGAGTGGGACACCTGAGGCCGCCTTATCTAAAAGGGGTTGGAACACAGTCACTTCACATTTGCATTAACAACAAAAAAATTGATTTTACCTGGTGGGTCTCTGAGAGTGCTTGATCCTACTAGATATAAACCTGTGGTGTGCTCTGGTGAAGTATCGTTGTCGCTGCAGGGTGGAATTCCCGTGGACTGCGCAGTACCGGTTGCACACTACGCAATAGTTTATGCGCAATTTAACACTACGGATTATTATTTCTTTATTTTTTTCACACGAATTTACATTTAAAATTTTTGTAACTTACTTTCCACCGTGAGAAATGTTTAATAAAAATTTTTATATTTTCTTTTTCCACAAACTGAGTAAATTACTTTTTTGGCAATATGGCGACGCACGTTTGACCACGTCGAAGCCAATCAAAGAAAAAAAGGGCGAGCTTTCACACAGTCGCTTTTTATACCAGTTAGGTACCTACTGTATGGTTCATTGATGGCCGTCGCACTTCCGATGTGAAGTGGGTGACATTTAAATGCAGTTGCAGCGGCTGTTTTTGTGGCCTGGGGAACTAGCGAGTAATAAAATAACGAGCAAAGTTGCTCGGAATTATCTCAATCGAAACCATTTCGTTTAAAGGTGAACGCTACACACCATCAAGGATTCGTTGTTCTACAAGCTCCCATTGGTTAGATGAGAGCTTCCGTTCTGTGTTGCCATAGTCGACAATAGCGACGCGTAGACTTTCTTTCACCTTTTCGGCGAATTTCAGCCTTTTTGCCTGCCTGCCTACTACCGGGGAGATGGTGTCGTCGTTGCGACCTCTTTTGGAGACTACCGGTGCGTTCCCAGGTTTAGACGAATCCTTACCTGAGACAGCCCCAGAACACTTTGGATCAGTCGCAGACGGGGTGAAAGGCAATTGGCATTTCGCCCCCGCTACGGCCAATCTCATGTCGGCTCCTCCAGAAGTCCGCTGTCTACCTAACTTCCTGCCAGGCAGAACCTTTTTTGAGCAACCGGGTGTCTGCTCAGCCTTAGACGGATCTTTAGCCGGGCCGGCACCCGATTTTCCGGGTTTTGACCTTTCCAAGGCGGAAGGCAATAGGCATTCCTCCCCTGGTCCAGACAACTTCCCTTTGTCAGTCGGGTTCTGCCTCCTATCTATTAGGCTGCTGCGCCACACATCTTCGGTTGACTTAATCGTCTCCCGGGCCCTAGCTAGCTGCGCCGCTTCCCTTTCCGTGAAGGAATTAGGGTTACGGTTTTTAAACCGTTTTAATATGCGGCGCGCGTTTTTCCTCTTTTTGAGCGGATCCACCTGCTGTTCTGTTCTGACCAGCTTTTGCGCACACAATTTTCAGTCAGTTTTATTTCAAAGAGCTAGTAGTTTCAGACTAGGAAATATTTGTAACAACTTTGGGGATCTTTTTTCTTCAGTTGTGGCTCTCAGCTAGTTTGCTCGTCAAAGGAACTTCGACGAATTCGTCTGTCAGTATTAGGTGACGTTTTTACGAGTAAAAACCAGATAACCGCAAACCGTTGTCTTCGTAATTTTCATGAATGAATTCATTACAGCGTTTTTGATTGAAGAAACTAATTGCCCTTCCTATGAAAGGAGCTAATCTAGAAGTGCTCTTTCTATGTTTCCTACGTGCACTTGCAGGTTAAGGAATGAGAAATGGACACGACAGAAGTGTCCCGGATATTTTCAAAGAATTGCCCTCAAATCACCAACACACACTTGCAAAGTCAAATTGAAATGTTTCATGTGCGTTGGAAATACATTTTGCGCGAAAATATTCAATTATGTGTGTAAAATGTAAACTTAAATTGAAGTATATTAATTTGGCCAATTAAAATATTCATATTCACTGTGGAAAACAACAAAAAAGTAGCAACAGAAAACCAAATCGCACATATGGTTACATAAGTGCTTCGTCGAATTTCATTGAAAAGGGAAATTCTGAATTTCAGGACAATTCCCTCGGATCTTCAATGAAAAAACGCCATAAGTGACGACGGTTCTGTTTTGAACTTTATACATTGCATCGTAAATCGCATAGACCTTCTACACGTTTATTTATTTTAAAGTATGCGCTTGTGTTTGAGGTAAGTTCTGCATCGTAGTTTCAGTGTACCCTTAGGGTCAACTTAAAGCAAAACACTCTTGTCGTGAATTGAATGTGTCGTATTTAGTTTGTAGGTTGACAATGTTTATTTCGCTTTCGGTTTAGTTAGGCGGTGTAAATACTGAACTTTGGTTTTCTAACTACCTACATTTACATTTCAACAATTTAATCACAATCTCATCCGTAATCATGCTCGTAGAGAAATAATTTAGTTTATATAGGTGCTTAACACCGAAGTAAATCAAATCAATCGAAAAGTACCATACCCTCAGTATTAGCAACAATTTCTGAGGTAGTTTCTAGGGCACCCATACTGAACCTTTTTTCAATAGGGTTTTTTTTACCCAGAACCATTCCAAACTCAACAGTGAAAAGCACACCAAAATGTTGGAAAGACTCATAGTGCCACGCTGTTTAATATCCCTGTCTTTGATACACTATTTCACAATTCATCGAAAGAATCCCAATATCAATACCTCAGAAGATAGTTCTTTAACCTAGGTACTCTCTCTTGGGTACATTTAAAATGTCAATGGTGTTGTGGCTAATTGTGCCGCCTTCCTCGTCAATCAATGAAATAGTAATGAGAATACAATTATAGTAATTAGCTGCCCTAGTAATTTAAGAAAAGTTTTGTTGTGAAACAAAACAGCAGCGACACATATAAGAAGAAATTAAGCTCTAGTCCCTAGTGGATTATTTATATACATATTTGAATACGGCAACAAATTGAATGTCACCAAAATGAGTTCAATTAACTGATTTGTATGGGGAATTCTTAACTTAATTTTATCAGTCTTAATGGCGACGATGTACGGAAACTTCGGATGTTCACGTATTAACAATAATGATTTGAATAACTGGTCGATATTTGACAATAGCGAGGAGCGAGGACATCAGTTTTCTCGAACTCTTTCTCTGTTAGGGGACAGACAAATTTTGAAAGTCGGTACATATTTCCAGAGGGCTGAGATCTAGTTTTTTTTTGGGATAAACATATGTTCGCCGTTTCTTAAACAGGTGTTAAATATCATTTATTGTTTACCAGTTATACTCTTGCATTTTCCGTAGTCATGTTAGCGCAGCACTTGTCAGACTTTGGGTGTGATTCTGTTGTTTTTTTTTTCACCAGTTATATTAAATGTTTTTCAAACTATCAACTATCAAAAATGTTCAGTATATCATCAGCCAAAAAACACATTTTCGCCAATCGAACCCCTTCCCCTTTGCAGTGTCGCTAGATAAGTTATCTCAGGATGCAGGTATCTACACGGTCTGCACTGTCGGCGCTTTGTCAGTACCACAGCTATCCAATTATTTCGAAGTGCATTGTTGTAGGTACTTTTTTGTTATTGCTTTGTTATCTTTTCAATTGTTGTTAATGAATTTTATACAATTTGTTCTCGCATCATAGGTTGGGTATTGGGTAACTGTGATTACAGGTGTGGACTAGTAACAAATTGGACGCTAGAATTTGTTGTTGATCATTTGGAACAGCTGCCTGACCAGTGGGTATCTGAATTTATCTCCTCCATTTCGCTCAAAATATTCTCTATCCAATGGGTTCTTATCAAACACTGACCTTGATCGTGTCATTTCCCACATTACTCCCTTGTTATTGTCTAAATTATAACACTGCAGACGGGACTCCTTCCAATTCATCTTTGGCACGAAACATCCGCAAGCATATGAATTGCGAAAACCATTAAAAATAGAATAACTTAATGGCGTTGCTAGAAATCACAACTGAGGAGACACACGCTGATAAGTTTTTATTTTTTGTTTTAGTTAAATGTGTTCAGCTTTCCGACCTTGTGCGCTCGCAAAAAAAGCTTCATATTCCGGTTAGCACTTTGACGCGAAATAACAACAACACTTTAGTTTACCCAAAGTGAGGAGCCGAAAGCGGAACTTTCATTTTTATATTTATACATTTGAATTCATTCTAACATTTGCCCCTTTCGTAATTTCAACAGATGACGGAGGTACTGAAAGCAGGTGTCTTGTCCGATGAAATTGATTTGGGCGCTCTAGCCCACAATGCCGCCGAACAAGCCGAAGAATTTGTGCGCAAGGTAAGTGCCATTGCATAGATCAATGCGAATAGATGTATAGAAGGATTTATCTCTCCACAGGTTTGGGAAGCCAGCTGGAAAGTTTGCCACTACAGACATCTTCCCAAATGGCTGCAAGACAATGATTTCCTACATCGGGGCCATCGACCACCACTGCCCTCGTTCAGTGCATGCTTCAAGTCGATTTTCCGTCTGCACACAGAGACTGGCAATATTTGGACACATCTACTCGGTTGCGTGGCCTTCATTGGTGTCGCGTTGTATTTCCTCTCGCGACCATCTTATGAAGTTCAGTTCCAGGAGAAGATGATATTCGGTGCATTTTTCGCAGGCGCTATCATATGCCTTGGCTTTTCGTTTGCTTTCCACACGCTCAGCTGTCACTCGGTGGAGATTGGAAGACTGTTCTCAAAGTAAGTGTATTGATTTGGAGTCGACAACTGGATACACGGTTGATGAGTATTGTTTTCCTAATCATAGACTAGACTATTGTGGCATAGCGTTGCTTATCATGGGCTCTTTTGTACCGTGGCTCTACTATGGATTCTATTGTCACTATCAGCCAAAGGTTATCTATCTATCTGTGGTGTGTGTACTGGGATGCCTGTCGATAATTGTCTCGTTGTGGGATAAGTTCTCCGAGCCCGGATTGAGGCCACTGCGAGCTGGTGTATTCATGAGTTTTGGCCTGTCTGGCATCATTCCGGCTATTCATTACAGCCTGATGGAGGGATGGTTCAGTACGATCAGTCGCGCAAGCTTGGGCTGGCTTATATTGATGGGTAAGTTGAATGGACGGTCCGGGCAATATGTTGTAAATGAAAATGGAAATCAAATCTTTACAGGTCTCTTGTATATTCTTGGAGCTCTACTGTACGCGTTGAGAGTACCCGAGAGATGGTTCCCTGGAAAGTTTGACATTTGGGTGAGTAGAATTAGAATTGTCTTGGTAGTTGGTGTGGTTTGTGCCGTTAGCAGTGCAACGACTAGTGCTTAGCTCTAGAAACACCGGTCGAGAAGTGGAATAAAGTGTAGAGGAGACTTTGGAGAGTAAGTGAGGCAAGTCTGGAAAAATTTCACGATTCGAGCGACAGTTGCTAACTTAACCCTCTCCCACAACTCAACCAGATCCAAACGTTCAAAGAACTGCATACTCTTAATTAAGAGGCTGTGTATAAAAAGATGGGAGGAACTGTCCAAATGTACTGTATCTACTGTTAGCACTATACTGCTCGAACTATGTACATGTTTAACAACAATTCGTTAACCTGCGACAGTAGTAAGTCGTTGTGATCAACGACTGATGTAGTACTCACAATAACAGTGTTGCAATAAGGTTGTCTCCTCCCGCCTGCTTAGGATACTTTGATCATCAAATACACTAAAAAAATCAGAAATGGGCAAAGAGATTCATAAGCGCAGCTTGAAGCAAAGTTTTCTTTAGAGGAGTAGGAAACGACAACACATCCACTGTGAATGCCCGGCACATGCAGAGAAATGCACAACGATTGCCATAGTTCCTTATTGCAGTGTCTTCCTCTGCGCCCATATTTGCAACAACATTCAACTGATGCCGCATTCTAGATTCTAATATATATCTAATTCCATTTTTTTATCTTTGCAGTTTCAATCCCATCAACTGTTCCACATTTTGGTTATCGCTGCAGCGTTCGTCCACTACCATGGAATCACCGAGATGGCGATGTACCGAGTAACCATTGGCGAATGCTCTCTACCACGTGAACCAATTCAATTCTAAAGACCGGCGAAAGCGGTCTTATTCTTAAATAAGCTACCCCATCGCGAGTAGTTGAAATTCCAAAAAAAAAAAAAAAAGCAAAAATGATAGTAAAACAAAACAAAAACAAAGAATAAAAAATCACCAATAGGATTAATCACTAAAACACCATCATTTCCAACTCCACACACACTCACGCATTCTTATTTCCATCTCACCGTCCTTCTAACTGCGCCACAATTTGAGGGCAGGAAGCGCTCCGCAGCCGACATCTCTGCAGCTTCAAAGTCCCACATCCGTCTCATCCATTCGCATAAATAAGAAGTGTAGGTTCGATATTTCAATTTGACAGACAAAACAAACATTGTGAGTATTATTAACTTCAATAGATAAAATTTACTTTTACAACAAAAATTTTAATAAAGTATTTAAGGGTGTTTCGTTTTTCAATTTGTTTTCACGTCACATGATTACATTTTTTTTTTATTTTTGTTTGTAAGTAAGAACAACTGCAAAGAATGACGGTCTTATTATTATTCTTAGCAAAAAAAAAAAAAAAAAATATGTTGTAACGATTTATTTAAAGGAATATTCTTGAACATATTAATTTAAATGAAATTCATTTTGTTCCACATGTTTCAGTTGGTTTATTTTGAGAGGATTTGTCAAATAAAACTTTCTTTAAACGAACGGCAAAATTTGTATTTAGTTGTTTGTATGAAATAATTTATTTTTTCGTTAATAAAAGTATATACATTTACAACGCTGATTCTTCAGTTTTTTTTTTATTTTCTTACAAAAGTTCGCTAGGTAGGTTTTTCTTTTTGGGTACACTGTGTGTTACAATTGAGAACCAACAAAATGGAGTTCTATTACCCAACTTCACACTAGATCCATGACCAGTGGTGAATATTTGATAGTGCAAGTAAAACAGTCGATGTAATAGGTCTATTCGCTAACTAGAATGCATCAAAAGACAAATAGTCAACTTTGGTTGTGTTCGAGTGCATTTTCGTTAAACGTTTCCAATACCATGTACTAATTGCATCTGCTTTAGATGAGAGTGGGTCGATCATGCTTTGGTGAAACTTGTAAATCGTATGGCTGAAACTTTACACTAGGAGGGTATTGGGTATACCTCTGTTTAGCTCTGCTCTCTTTGATAAGCCAAGTGTAACAAAAATTGTAAACTTGTGGTCAACCAGCGCTAGAGTTTGTTACAGATTGCAGTATGCGGTAATGGTCGGGTTCATAAATGTTAAAACGTTGCATTCCTGCAAATTTCGCGTATTGTTTCAATAACTTTCACTGCGTTTTACTTTATGAGGGTTGCGTTATGTCTTCTTTTATTTACACTACTTTTATGGAGTCGATCGTCGATGTTAAGAGAGCCTTGTTAAAGAACGATTATAAGTCATTTAATTTTCGTTGATGGCTTGATCATCCTTGGGTCCTTCCAGACTGAGCGTGAACGCGCGCTCGAAGGACTTAAGACTATTGTCGTTTTCCATTGGGACCACCAAATATTGTTTTCAGATTTCAGATTCTACGCTGCTCATGGTACATGCAACGAAATTGATCCGCTTTTCTAAATGAATTAGTGCGTTTCATTTTCATTCATGTTTTATTTTTAATTTATAAAAATAACTTCCAAATGTACAATAGTACACAGCTATGTACAATAGCTATATTTATTATATTTTCAGTATTTATTAAGTTGTAGTTGGTAGTTGGAAATATTAGGAATGTATGAAACACCAGAACAGCAACCAATAAAAATTGTGGGTATTTCATATTTTTCAAAGCTCTCCGACAACGAATTAAAAAAATAAATAGTTGGCGCAACTATCCGGAGGGACCCTAGGCCTAACTTCTCACAACCATTCCTTTTGTGTGAGTTTTTCATTTTTGGAACGAATGGAAGGGATCTACAATTTTATGCCGACTCCAAACGGCTAATTGAGAAGCTCTTTCAAGACATTTATACTCTCGAATGTTTGTCAAACGTTCGCGAGAGGTAGCGCAGTGGAAAAAAAACATAAGTTGGAATTTTGGGTTTTTTGCGGGACTCGAACCTGAGACCCCTCGCTTAGTAGTCCAAAACACTAACACTAAGCCACTGCGACAACGAATTGCTGCGGAATATTTTCATGTGAAATGTGTTTCTATGCTTCATTTATTTTATTCCGGTTACCCATGAAATCCCGAAGCACAAAATCCCGAAAAACCAATAGCCCAAACCACAAAATCACGAAATACATACAAAATCGCGCGATCATATTCAATGATTTTGGGACTTTGATATTACTCAGCCAAAAGAATTGACTAGAAATTTTGAAATAATATTGAATTTTCGTGTAAAATATCGCAATACATAATTCTCGACTGAAAAGGTAGAACATCTTAAGTCGACTACATCTTAAGTTGACTTAAGATGTTTTACCTTTTCAGTCGAGAATTACATTACATTTGCTTTTATTAAACTTTTTGTATATACAATTTGACTTAGGCTAGGTAACAAATGGTGGTGAATAGTTAATATTTAAAGGTGTTGCTCAACAACAGGGGCCCAACGGTATACAGTGTTTGTTTTCTTAAATCTATTTTACATATATTGTGGTTGTCTTCTCGGATTCATACTCGTAGTATACATCGTTATCAGGGTTGACCTCAGGGTGTTCAAGTCCGGGTGTTGATGTTCTTATGTTTTGAGATGGTTGGTCATCTTGGTATTATCCTCGATGGTGGGTTGTCTCGGTCAATTCGTAGAAGGGCAGGGCTGTCCGGTCCGTGTCACTTGGGAATAACTCCTCGTTAAGCAAAGCCAGTACATGAATTATGCTCTGGAATGTTTGGCAGGTCCGCAATCATTCGGACTAGTGTATTTGGATGGAGGAATTCCTGAGTATTTTCTGGAAAAGTGTGACCATATACTTTTCCAGAGGTAAGATGTTGGCTTCTTCGTAGAGTCTTGAACTTCTGATGTTTTTCTTCCGGATTGGATCGTAGTACAGTCCTGTGCATATCCGCAGGAGTTTTCTTTTAAATACTCCCACCATCCTCATGTATGTCTTGGAGACGGTATACCAAATGAGGAATTCGTGGGTTACTACCGGTCTTATGAGTTGTTTGTATAGCAGCAGTTTAGTTCTTCTACTTAAGCCATTTTGCTTCTTCATCAGCGGGTAAACTCGGTGAAATGCAAGTGATGCCTTCTTGAGAACAGTGTTCAGGTGTGGGTTGAATCTAAGTCGTTCGTTGAAGTTGACTCCATGATTCTTTATATTGTTTGTGGTTGAGAGTGATGATCCGTCAGGCAGGTTAGTTTTGATGTTGCGGCAGTTGGTGGCTGACCTAGCTCTGGTTCCTTGGATGGGTCTTCTTATACAGATCAGTTCAGATTTGCTCGTGTTGATTCGTATGCCCCATCTTAAGTCGTACTGGAATAGCTTCCTAACGTGGGCTTCTACCCATCGTGCTGCTAAGGATGGGGACATCGAGTTGCTGTATGTCATCGGCGAATAGGCAGCTGCTAGTTGTGTTCTCTAGCTATGGTTGGTCGGACGTAAAAATGTTGAAAAGCAGTGGTCCCAGCTTCGAACCCTGGGCGACACCAGCTCTGATGCTTTTCATTTGTGATTGTCGGTCTTCTATCTGCACAAAAAAGGACCTGGAATGTAGAAAACTAAAAATAATGTTAATGAGGGTGTGAGGAAAACTAAGCTGTTTTAATTTGTGGACAAGTCCTTTAATCCATACTGAGTCGGAGTCGGCAGCATGCAACTCTAACCTGATGGTTATTGAGAGCCATTGTGACATCATGGTGAAACTTCATTAGCGGGTGTAATGTGGAGTGCTTTTCGCGGAATCCAAATTGATTGTCCGGTATAATGTTGAGTTGGCTGCATACATCTTTTACTCGCCGCAGAAAGTTCTTCCAGTATTTTGCTGACACTACATAGGAGCGATATTGGCCTGTATCCAGCAACGTTGCTACGGTCGCCTTTCTATGGTATTACTATTATCTTAGCGGTCTTCCATTTTGCTGGAAAGTAACAGTTGTTGATGCAGGTATTCATCATTATAGTGAGGATCATAATGGTCTGTGGTAATTTCTTTAGGACGGAATTTGAAATGTTGTCCGGTCCGGTTCATTTCTTGGAGTGACTACCATGAATTATTTCAGCGATTTCTTCAGGCGTTGATAAGCTGCTTCCTTCCTGGGCGTCGTCTCCTGGATTTGTTTCGCTGAATGAGGTGCTTGCGGGTCTCAGTTTAGCGATACCTCTGACCGTGGCGTCAACTTCTGCGAGAAATATTGGGCCGTCAGGAAGTGAGGGTTTAAAGTTTCCTTCGAAGTAGTCCACTAATGCTGCTGCCTTTTCGTGTGCAGAGGTGGCGCTTCCTAAATTTGTGTTGAGAACGTCCGGAATTTTTGGGATTCTCATTGGTTTTCTAGTGTAAGTGATTTTATCCGACGAGTTATTTTACTGAAAAAAAAAACTCGGTAAAAGAACTCGTTAGCTAATTTTTCTTAATGAAATTTCAGTCGTTCGCTTTTGTGAGAATCACAAAGAAAGACTTATCGGACGAGTTATTTACCAAAAAAAATACGGTAGAAAAGCTCGTTAGATAAAACTCCTACACTTTACTGAAAAGGTAAAACGGCTTAAGTAGACTTAATTTTACGTCTACTTAAGCCGTTTTACCTTTTCAGTAAAGTTATGTAGAAATTTAGTAATCTAATCACCAGTTGTCGGGCTTGTACTCGTCCCTCAGTGGGCGCAAGTGGTAAGTCAATTGGAGAAAAATCTAAATGCAAGCTCATTTCCTGACAGGGAAAAACAGAAATGTCTTCCCAAGTGGAATTATATACGGAGAATTGACTGTCAGAATTCAAAAACTATTGAAAACAATCACTTCAAGGAGTCTGCTGATGAATTAGTGGTGTAGTTCGAAATAGCTATCATTCCTACCAAAAGTGACTGTGTCTGCGAGTTGTTGTTAAGAGTTGTTTCTCTCAAACAATAATTCACAAACAAACGAACAAAAATTCGACATAATTTCCAAACATAAACTGTCAGGGCAGTGTTGCCGCTGAGGAAAAAAAATTGTCGCTAGACCATAACCTAAAATCCGCTAGAAATGTTAGTTTCTGAATTGCGAAAATCCGCTAGAAATCGCTAAAATATCAATTTGAATGTAAGTTCATAAAAATATGTATTTATTTTTAAAATAAATTGTTAATTATTAAATTATTAATCAAATTAAATACTGAATTAAAAAAAACAACCAATAAATTCAAAAAATAATGTGAAGTAAAAAAAAAACATTTAAAAAAAAAAGTAAATTGAAATTTAGAAATCAAATTCCAGCTCAAAAATGGAATCATCTAATTCTTGGCTGTCCATTTCTTCCAAGTTTGAAGTAAAGGCTTCGGATATTTTTTTTTCAGTTTTAGATTTTGTTGTTTCTTCTATTTTTTTTATAACCTGGCCTGGCAGGTCGTAGTTACAGCATCTCCTGTTCATCACTTTAAATTGATTTATAGAATTCAACGTCACGGTTGAAAGTTGATTCCGAAGTTTGTTTTTTACAATGTTCATTGCACTAAAAATTCGTTCAACTTCAGCATTTGAGTGGGGAAGAGGTAGCACAGTGATTGCCAAATCAGCCAGTTCTTGCAAGTTATTTACACCTGCAGTATTTTTGTACTTGAAAAATTATATTCGAATGGGTCGGAGATGCCACTTGTACGGGATTCGTGTACGTGGTGATGTAGTAATGAAAAGTAGCTAGAAATCGCCAATTTATTTTTTAGCGACAACATTTTATCAAAAATCGCCGAGAGCTTTAAAAATACGCTAGAAATAGCGAAAAAATCGCTAAAGTGGCAACAGTGTGTCAGGGTAACCCTCAAACAAGCGAGATTCGTTGTTACTCCTCGATTCCCCACTCAATAAAAATTATTGCTTACATATTCTTGAATTGGGTTGGGAGTTCGAACTTTGGTTTAAAGGTATGTGAAGATTCAACCATTCCGGTATGGTAATCAAATATTCATTTAGCATATAGTTACCAAGAGAAAATGTTGGGACAATGTTCCAAAGGTTTCCATTTCGACGGCGGCATTATGGTTGCATGTATAGGGCTTTTGTTATGCGAAATAACATATACGTTAGCAGAGTTTAAAATTGATACTGACATCTTCTTGCATGTTTGGAGTGCTGTAAAACGCTGTCAGGCGAAGAGAACTATCTAATTTCTTTTATGGGTATTAGTCTACAAAATGATTTTTGTAAAGCAATACTTTGGCTTTTGGGAGCAAGTATACGTGTCGACATAAGATGAAATAAAGGGTGATTTTTTAGCTGGTTTGGTTTTGGCAACACTGGTTTTGACAGCTGACGTGTGTTTAGTACCTTGTGTCACTGTCAAACAGCTTCAGTTTGGTTTGCAATTTAACCATGGATCGTCTTACAAATGAACAACGCTTGCAAATTATTGAATTTTACTATCAAAATTCGTGCTCGGTTCGAAATGTTCATCGCGCGCTGCTTCCATTTTATGATCGGCATTCTCGACCTTCTGAGCAGTCTATTCGGAAGATTGTGACCAAATTTCGCACCAAATTTACTTTGTTGGACATTAAACCACCAACACGTTTACGTACTGTGCGTAGTGAAGAAAATATTGCGGCCGTATCAGCTAGTGTGACAGAAGACCGCGAAATGTCGATTCGGCGCCGTTCCCAGCAGTTAGGCCTTTGTTACAGCACTACGTGGAAAATTTTGCGGAAGGATTTGTGCGTAAAGCCTTTTAAGATACAGCTTGTGCAAGAACTAAAGCCAGGCGACCTACCACAACGCCGAATTTTTGGTGAATGGGCTCTTGGAAAGCTGGCCGAGGATCCGCTTTTTTATCGAAAAATTGTGTTCAGCGATGAGGCTCATTTTTGGTTGAATGGGTACGTAAATAAGCAAAATTGCCGCATTTGGAGTGAAGATCAGCCAGAAGCATTGCAACAGCTACCAATGCATCCCGAAAAAGCCACTGTTTGGTGCGGTTTATGGGCCGGCGGCATTATTGGGCCATATTTCTTCAAAGATGATGCGAATCGCAGCGTTACTGTCAATGGTGAACTCTACCGAGCGATGATAACAAACTTTTTTTTGCCCGAAATGGAAGTTCTTGACTTGCATGATATGTGGTTTCAAGAAGACGGTGCCACATGCCACACAGCACGCGAAACAATGGCGCAATTGCGAGGCGAGTTTGGTGAACAGTTAATTTCACGTTTCGGACCGGTCAATTGGCCGCCTAGATCGTGCGATTTGACACCATTAGATTATTTTTTGTGGGGGTATGTCAAGGCTAATGTGTATAGGGACAAGCCCGCTTCGATTGACGCACTGGAAGCCAACATCCATGCATTCATTCGTGAGATACCGGCCGATATGTGTGAAAGAGTATGCCAAAATTGGACTCAGCGGATGGACTACCTGAGACGCAGCCGCGGTCAACATTTGCATGAAATTATCTTTAAACATTAAATTGCAAGGTTCAAACTATCGATTCAAATAAATATTTCATTCATTTTTTCGAATTTTTTGTGTTTTTTTTTTTTTTTAAAGTTCTAAACCTCTTAAAAAATCACCCGTTATATCCAAAGCTACTTTATTATGCTTCTCGAGGTAGCTTAGCGAACTTTTGAAGCCACTATTTACGTATACATCTCAACGTATTATTATATAATAAACTAAAATAAAAGCTTGAAGCATAAATTTCTATTTCAGGCACGTTGAACAACATAATAAAAAAAAAAAAAAATCCATCACTGGCCTTCTATACCTGAAGCATCTTATTTTACCAGTTTCCTAAAGTAACCTCTACTCCAAGATAATAATCGAATGAAAATATTCTAAATAAATTAAGTAGCAGCTTTTTTCAATCCAGTTCATTATAAAATAATTTTAGTCAAAGAGTTAATTAAAAAATACCTATAAACAAAATTGTATCCAAATTGATTCGTGCGAATTGAATACAACGTAAATTTAATTGTTTCTGTTAAATTCATGTTGGTATTTAGTCATCATATTGTCACAAATCATAATAGTGCATAGGTGTAAAAAGGACTATAAATGATCTGATTATTTGTAAGGTTTGGCTGAAGTGCAAGTATCTACCTATGGAACTGGCCAACTAGAAACGCCATACTTTAAAGAGTAGGTGAAATCGTTGAATATTAACTTGTTTGAATTCATATTTGCATAACTATTCCACTCTAGACGAAATGTTCTTATGATTTAGCCAGGAAGACTTGGAAAAGATTTTATTTCAAGTTTCAAGTTTTTTTTTTTTTTATTATTAACATACAAACACGTTTTCTGACGCAGAATGCCGATGTTCCAGTTAAAAGTTAAAAAAAACAAAAACTGACAGGAAAACACTATACTCTGTCCAAGAAAAATTGTCAGTACAGGCCTTATGGAGGAGCTTTTTTTTCTACCAGTGGTGCCTGTAGCTACTCTCACGGCACTCAAACACAAGATTTGCCACTGAAATAAAAACGAAACCAATGGCATTCCAAAGAATTTGTTGTTGTAATTGTCCTTTGTTGTTGTAATTCTCCTGAAATTCGCATACATCTCACCATAACCATAAGCCACACAGCCGCGGGCAGAATGAGCACGATCGTCTTGTGTTCGCTTGCTATTATCATCAACCAAAACAAGCAGTGTGATGTGTGAAGTGTGAGTGACTGAAGCACATCAGTGCCTTGATTTTGTGCGGTTTTTGTCGCAATTGCGGTTGCGGAAAGGGTTCACGTATAGGCGGATTCTATAAATGTGTGCGTGATGTCGAGAACTGACAGCTTCCAATATTTCCTGTTCTATTGTAGCCTTGTTCCTGAAAATTCCAGGCGCGCTTTCCCATACGCAACCTATTTAGGTTGCGAGAAGGATGTCGGATGAGAACAACTGACAACAGCGTGACCGTTGTGCGACAATTTGGTACTTTTTCCGATTACCCTGATACAATTTGTTCTTAATTCGTTCCTTTTTGTTAGTTGGAAAAAACACTTCGGAGAGTTTTCAAAAACTGTGATTTAAAAAAAAATATGTTTAAGATATAACGCTGTTCCCTATCAAAACACTATTTTCGGTTAAAACGAGTCAATACTACTTGTTAAAAACTGTGAGAAAATTCTAAATTTACAGAAGAGCTTCAGAAAAGGAATTTTTTCTTGCAACTTTTTAAAACTAAATTGAACGAGATCTTAGAATGTGGATATAAATATGAGTTGATATATTTACAGCCAATGTTTTAGTATTTATTATATATTTATAATTCAAAATCAAGGCTTTAAGGTTTTCATTTTAAAATTTGTCATTCGAAAACGAATTGCATCTATTTTTTGAACTATCTTAAAAAAATCTATAATTTTTTTTTTTTGTTTTTTTTTTTTTTTATATATGAAAATTTCTATGAAAACTATCATTTTTTTTTAAACTATAATTTATAACCTTTCTTTAACACCCAGGGCCATGAAACAGTAAAGGGCAATATTACTAAGGTACAAATGCCATACGTAAAACGAAACTGTACTAATTTTCTTTTGCTTTTTTTGACCACCTAAACTGAATGGTTGACCTCAATCTTGATCTTTAAATGTTGCTAATGAATTATAAAGTTAGTATATCAAAAAAATAAGCAAATTATCTTTCAATTTTATAGAAAAAGAATTTATTAATTTTTCTGTGATCGGAAAAAGTTTTTCGTACGGAAAAATTTATAAATTCTTATTTTAGAAAAACGAATTTGATAAACTAATTTTACAATTCATAAGCAACATTTTAAGACCAAGATTGAGGTCAACTATCAATTTTAAGTGGTCAAAAAAAGCAAAAGAAAATTTGTACGGCTCTGTTTTACGTGTGAGTATAACTGGGGCCTAAAGCTACTCTACAAATTTAGAATTTTCGCACGATATTTAACAAGTATAGGCTCACTAGACGTTATAATAGTATTGTGATACGCAACCGCGTTACATTTTAAATATATTTATTTGGAAATCGCACTTGTTTAAAGAATTTGTGAAGTTCCTTTTTCAACAAAAAAAAAAGGGAAAAAGTACCAAAAAATTGTATTAGAGTCCTCGAAAAAAGTGTCAAATTTTCGCACAACGGTCACGCTGGTCCAGCGCGCGGTGCACTCACACATTCAAATCCGATTCGGAACGTTCCCTAGCGCAATTGCGACAAAAACCGCACAAAATCAAGGCACAGAAGAGTGTTACCATATGTCAAAGAAAGCACATCATTAAGGGTTTTTCTTTGAATTTTTTTCAAATAACTTTCGGTTTTGATGCTTTTTGGTGCTTTAGAGAGCGGCATATTATGTTGGGTGTTGCCATTCGGTCTTAATTTGTTTGTATTTCTGAAAGATCCAATAATATTCAGTTAAAACATATTTGTTAATGTTGTCTTTTAGAAATAAGGTTTATTCGTGAGGTTTTTTAATGCATTCATTTCATAACAAGTGATCATAAGTGCGTTGTAGTGATATTGCGATAAGTTAAAAGTGATTACTAGGGCAACCAGATTCATGCAAAGGCATGGCTTTTTTTGAGGATATTGTATTAAATATTTTAAAATACAAAACTAAGTACATATTTGCCACCCTATTAGTTAGGCATATTTCTGCATATTTGGGTATAAAAGCATATTTCACCTTGAAGAGCATATTTTTGGCATATTTTAGAATTTTAGTTACACTGAAATATCAAAATGACAAGCCAGGTAAACCTATACTGTTTATTTTCGGTCGTTGGGTTATACCACATCCGGTCACTCCTCCCCAGTAAAGCAAATGCCTTGAAATGATTTTATAATCCTTTTTTTGCTACTGTTTCCGCGAAGTTCTGCATTGACAGGTAATAATTTTTTAACAAATTTGTAATCTAGGTACCTATCTAAAACTAGGTATATTAAAAAATGTATTTACAGCTGTCCTTTTACTATCTGTTTAGGCAGCTATACGACATTGCGTCGTGGTTATATCGTTTTGTATTCTAATTGCCTGTTTGTGTATAGGTATATATATTTTTTTGTTTTTTTTTTTTTGTTGGAAAACAAACTAAAGCGATTAGGCCTACTGGTGATACCCTTAAAAAAACGGGCCTATTATCTTACTGGAAAAGGAAAAAGATAAACGGAATTTATTTCGTTCAGAAATATTTATATTTTAAATTGGAAGATGGTAACCCTAATAGCATTACTCTCTGAGTTATGGCGAATAATCTTACAAACTACGGCAACCCTGTGAGAGCTTTAAAGAGGGACCGATTTATGTAAGTCATTTTAACCAGACTGAGAGACAAACATCCTATCTTCCCTGTACTGACAATTTTTGTTGGGCAGAGTATACACACCATCATTTTGTTCTTATATAGGTACCTTTGGTATCCGCACTCGCCTGAGTTTATATTTTATGAAACTATGAACGATGATTAACAACAATTATTTGCAAACAAACATTTTTGTTGGAACACATTTTTCGCTAATAAAATTGAACGCACAATTTGTGTGCCAAGAACTTGCAGCATCTTTGAACTGTTTGATTTGTGACACCATTTTATTATATTCCCATATAAGTACAAATTGTAGACATTTTATTGAGAATATCTTATTCATTCAATTTTATATTAAAAACAACAAAATTTCGAGCAGCCTTATGTCCACTTGTTCAAGAACTCTGTTGCCATTAGCGCAACTTAAAAAAAAATAAAATAAAAAACTCAATAGCAGCATACTGAATCGAATGCATGTGCGATGAAAGTTTTACAAACGAAAATTCAAACTAGCTGCTACTACATACAGATATACATACAATATACGAAACGGAGAACTTTTTTTATAAAAACAACTCAACAGTAACGTATTATGATATACACAGTACTACACACCAGAAGAATCTTTTGTACGACAACTCAGTTGTAATCATTTTTTTTTTAATAATTGTATTCAAAAAATAATTATTAAACTGCATCAACTGCAATAATTTTATTTATTAATAGTCTTGTCGACTAACATTTTCTTTGCATATAAGCATGACATTTTATTTCTAATAACGATACATAATAATAATTTAAATTTAATAGTTTTTTTAAGATTGAAGTACATATAATATATAGCTACATCTAAAATTATTTATCAGTTAAGAAAGCAATAAATGTCAAAGGTGGCTAGGCTTGTAAGTTGTGTAGTGTACTTTAGCTAGACATCACATTATAGAAGACTTGCATTTGTAGAAAACAAAAAAAGAGTTTGATGTTTATTTAAAAAAACAAAAAGAGAAACAAAAATTTAAAATTGTTAAATTTTCGAAAATTAGTAATAAAATAAATAAATTTGTAATTGAAGGTTTGTGCTTGAATTGTTTTTACATTTCTTTTGGATATCTAACCTACGAACCATCCATTAAGATGAACCGAAATGCCCAGACCCCAGAACACACATCATGTGCAGAATTTCTGGATGCAGTGAAACGCGCAGTAGGTACCTACCAACTAAAACAGATGGCTACTGTCATTCGTCGACTAAGCAGCTGATGTGTTTTTGGAAATTTGTTTTTAATTACATTTTTTGAAAGTGAAAATTGAGAAAATCAATTAAATTCGCAAATTGTAGGTAGGTATTGCTTTTATCGGTTTACCAGTCGTCAGTCGTACTGGATGTTTTTACCTTTAGCTGAAATGAAGTTGTCATTGATAAATTCTATTAGTTTTTCTTCCATTTTTGTGTCAGCCGATTTTGTACGCAAAATATTTGAGGCAAACGTCAAACACAATGATGCCAAATGGATGATGGAAATCGGCCGAAGTTGGTGTACTCAGTCTGTCTCTGCTTTGGAAAAGAGATAATCACCCCTATCGAGGTATCCGTTCGGAGAAAATTCCGATGCGAAAGTGAAATCCGATCGGAACTCAAATTGCGTTCGTAGTATCTGTTTCGGAATGAAATAAATGAAGCCTACAAATGCGTTCATTTCACATTAAAATATTCCGCAGCAATTCGTTGTCGGAGAGCTTCGGAAGAAATTTGCCGTGTGGCTGTCAAAAATAAGTGGTATAACGCGGTTCCACGCAATGCGACAAGGTGCGCTGTATGCCATCGGAGAATTTTTCCGAAAGTTGTATCGGAACGGATACACTCGAATGGAATTTCTCCGATTTCGTACAGATAGGGGTGAATATTGAGACCTATTATATATACTGAGGCCTCTACAGGCTATATTTTTATGGGGTGGTACATGCTAAGTGCGTAAGTATTGTTACATAGAAATTCGTTTTCGACAAATGTCAAGTAACTTCAAAAATTCCGGCTCACCAACACACTCGCACCTTGCGTGTACCACTTCTGCTGCCAGCGTTCATAGAATTTTGTCCGTTAAATTTGAAATTATTCGTTACGTGTGAATAGTATTTTATTTTAGGAATAAAGGACTATTCACATGAGAGCGAATTGCGAACACGCGAATATTCGTAGTTTTTGATACTTCATTCACATGAAAACTTTTTTTGGTCGCAGATACTCGCGTATCAGTTTCAGTTTTAAAGGTTAAGGTTGAACGAATTTTTCATTCGTGGGTTTGTGGATCGCGACTGTTTTGTGTGGATTGTGAATAAAGTGTGACAGTTCGCGGCAAGAATTTTCAATTCGTGGGAAAATTGCTTTAATTGTTAATTTAGCTGTTTAAATCTATTGAAAGTCATGTTTTCTTAGATAGTTTTGTGATAGAACAAACACCAATTTTCAATTCATAAATGCAGTTAAAATGATTTGTTCGCAATTCGCCTATTCGCAGTTCGCTCTCATGTGAATACTCCTTAAGTGCACTTTTGCTGAAAATATTTGAAAAATGAAAAATGTAGATTGTATGAAGGAAAATAAAAACATTTTCTTCAGTTATTTAAGAAAAATTTACTCATGAAATCGAAGTTAATGATGAATATTTCTAGTATATAAAACATCTCATTTAGATAGTTTTATTAACCAAAATTTATAAAATTTATAATTTAAAATATATAATAACCAACCAATAGCATTCTGTTGTGTTGAAATGCCGATCGAATTCCCGAACTCTCATTCCCCACGGTTGGCAGCATTGATTTTATATTTTTTGTATGTTTTTGCATGTCACACGGATTCTAATGTGGTATTCGTTTGGACTTCTTCAGATTCGCTCTCAGATTTCAGATTTCTTGTGGCTAATCGAACATAAAAACATCACTTACTCTTTTTTGTGATAATATTCGTGCGATTCGAATATGTGTAGCCTTCAACACTTTTCAAAACGTTTTCCATTCACTGCATAAGTTTTAAGTTGTCAATAAATTGTCAAACTCAAACTCACTTGTGTTGGTAAATCTGAGAAAATATTTCGATTCGCAAAAGTGCTCTGAAATCTGAAAAAGATTGCTTTTTTTGTACCAAACGAACATAAGAACTGCTCCGAGAGCAAAAAAAATGATCTGAGAGCGCCCAAACGAATACCACATAAATTGGCAGAACACCAATAGGTAAACAAAATGGCGAATTTGAAAAAAAAAATTGAGGGGGCCAGCGGCAAGAGGATTGCGAGTTGGGGGTCTCAGACTGGCTCGTCTCTGCTTTGGACATCATTTTGCAAGGACTAGTTTTAGTTTTACCTGTATATTAACTTTAATGGCAACGTATATTGAACTATTTATTTATGATTTAAGTTCACATGAATTTTGTATTAGACACCTTCTTAAAAAAAGATGTCTAAATATGTAGAAGAAAGCAGTTTTTATTAAAAATGCATCTTTACTTTTCTTCAATAAATCAAAATGAGGAAAAAACGGTTCCTGTCTTGGAGAAAGTTTTCAAAAATTTACCCTTAAAATGGGGAATTTCCGCCAACAAAATCTGACATCGCTGGCTCAGTTGACATAAGAATTGGAGCCAACAGACCCAAAAAAAAGTTCGTACTCTCTCTCGTTCATTCATGATTTTGTAAACAAAAACATTTTGTGAGATGTCTGGGTACCTATACAAAAATAAAACTACCGCACAGAGACCCATTAGAAATAGTGGACCACATCCACAATGAGAAACAGTTTGGTCCGCTTTCTGGGCCTGGCTGTGTCATTGAACTATAATACGTTACACTCGTTACAACATATCTACTTGAAACACAACAGAAAATCTTGATTCTTTGTACTTATCTATTTTCCCAAAGTCATTGAACAATATGTATTAGCAAAAAAAAAGTATCACACTCATAACACATAAACCATAAAGGTTCCAGACACTAATGAATAATGACCTACATCAGTCGTCACAAAATCACATGCTCACTTGGAAGAGTGCTTCGTTCAAAATTCTTTCCGCATTACTGAGCATTATGTGATTGATTAAGCGCAAGGCGCTAACGCCAATCTGTAAATTAACCCTGTCATGTTTAACAAGAATCTGTGCAAATACTTGATGACTCTCAATTTCCTTCGTAACAATATAATATTTTCCAATTCCTACTCTAAGATGCCCATTTTAATTCCAAAGTCCACAGCAGTCGGCAATTTCATTGCCAGCCAAGCGCAAGACCCAAGAGCAGTTGAGTTGTTGAGTCAGTCTTAGCATCCGGGCGTGTGTTTACATTTACGTAAGCCATTAGCAAATGAATAGCTGAGTGTTTATAGCAAGGAGAAGATGCCAATCAATTCCTGCTTGTTGACCTAATTCAATAAAAGACAAAAAATTGTGCGAATTTGATTTAAATCCTATTCACACCGAGCCGAAAACCGGGTTTTCGCGAAATCCCTCGAAAACTTCATCGAAAGCAGAATTTTTCCCATACATAATACCAGTTTTCAAAACGAGTCATTTTCCATGAAAACACCACGAAAACTACTTCCAATCGTTCGGTTGTTGAAACAAACACACCTTTTGCAAAATTCAGCAGAACATCTGCTCGAAAAATTGTCACAACTTAAAATCAGTTTCCACACCAATTGATGAGCTAATACCATGTTTCCACCAACGTGATTTAGCCGAAGTGATTTATAAATCACGAAACGCGTTTCCACCGAACTTTACTTTTTTAGTGTGACATTTCGTCAACTTTGCCCTATCAGTGATGGGACTTTTAGCACTTAGTGGTATTTCTACCGCTTTTTACACCTTCGGATATTCTACCAACCTGGACTCGAAATCTACCACCTTTTAACAAAGCTATTTGCTAATAATATTTATTTTCCATCATTAAATTGAAAATTGTACCTACTTTACCTAGGTACTGCCTTACTTTTACCCATACACACTCAGCTATCAGTATTTTTCTCGAAGAATTGCATCAGCAAAAACTTCCACTTCAGTATAAACCATTTACTGCGCCAATACTTCATTATTTGACTTTATTACTGCAAGGGTGTTTTTCTAAGTTTTGATATTTTGTATTTAAAAAGAAAAAGATAACAGGGATTTATTTCGTTCAGCAATATTTTTATTTTAAATAGGAAGATGGTAACCCTAACAGTATTGCTCTCTGAGTTATGGCGAATTATCATACACACTGCGGCAACCCTGTGAGAGCTTTAAAAAGGGACCGATTTATGTAAGTCATTGCAACCAGACTGAGAGGCAAACATCCTGACAATTGTTCTTGGACAGAGTATAGTGTCACAGCTTATTGAAACGTCAAACGAAAACTAGTTGGTGTTCGGTGTGAATGCAAATTCTAGTTTTCGACGAAAACACGGTTTATATCCAGTAAAATATTTCTGTCCAAAGCACCATATGTAGGTATATACCTATATTAATAGTTGTTACCATGAAATTAAGTCCAACAACCTGTCAATCTTTAGTTTTGGTGATAAGTATAGTCGAATAGTTAAAATTGAAACGACAGTTTCGTCTACATTTTTTGTAGGTAGGTACACAGCTTTTTTTTTATTGATAAAAGCTTAATGCTAAACCTATCTGAATAACAACAGCGACAATGAAACTGTTATTAATTATTCAAAATAATTCAGAAGATATGTATCCATAAGCTAATCGAAACAAATTTTTGGTCAATATTTTTTTAATCAAAGAAGCGGTTGGACAGCTTTTTTAGATATTAAACTTTTTCAATGACCTTTCAGGTATAGATAGATATAGGGGTAGATAGAGAAATATGTTCCATATATAGTATGATAGCCATGCCGCCTTGTGAAAGAATTCACATTAAAATTTATTGAGGCGCCATGGCTATCCTATTCGATAGCCAGGACTAAGTTCGTCCTAAAATTTAAGGATGCATTGCCAATAATTAATATGGCATTTATTTATTGTTTTATTTGTGCTAAATAATGGAAATAACCAAATATTTTGTGTTGGCACCCCAAGAAATTTACCCAAAATTCCTTTGGCAGTCAAAGTGTTAATCGCTTTTACTTTTCAAAGTTCATCTAATAGTTTTTGGAATTCCTATCAAACCACATTTGTTTGCCGTTTACTTTTAAAATTACTGGCCGCGGATCTAAGTAATGTATACTTATCTCACTTACACACTAATTCTTTGACAAACATGCAAAATATTATTTACCATTGTTGATGGATACAGGATAAATTGTGTTCTTTATGACGCGCCTATCACATTCATAATTACATCACTTAACTTATGTCGTTTTTTGAAAAAAAAAAAATCTCTAGTGAAACCAAACCAAAAAAAAAAAAAAATACCTACTCTTCGTGTGAAGCACTCTTACACGTGTTATTTATTTATTTCATACAAGACATTTTCTGAAAGCTGCCGCAGGTTTTTGTTTGGCCAATACTTTTGTGGATTCAATCAGATGCAGTTTTCTTGTTCCATTTTATTCCACTTCTAATGAGTGGATCCCCGATTGAAACCCAATATTCGGTTACGATAATTAGCAGAGATCTAAAAATGTTCAATCAATATCTAATTGAGGCATTTAAACTCATCCGAAGGCATACCTATCTGACAAATTGGTAATAGGTAAAGTTTATTTTGTAGGGTAGGTAGTTAGTACGAGTATAGGTATCAACCGTTTTTAAGCTTTGAAAAAAAAAAAAAAAAAAACCCAACCAGACTTGGACTAAAAGAGAAAGTTTCGAGTGATCCAGTCGCGCACGTGATCTCCAAAGACATTTCTCCCTTTTGCTGCAACGAAACTCTGGGTCTGGCTTCCAGATTTAACATTCTGCACTCGGTTTTAAATAAAACTTATATAGTCGCTCTTCCATTACAGTTATAATCTCGGTAGAAAAAAAATCTTTAAATGCAATTGCCTTATTTTTATTTTTATGATTGAGGTCTGAGGAGACACACTCAACGTTTAGAGTACCGATTGGGGGACTTTGGATCCCCCACGACCACGTTTTTGTCTATATTCCGTTTAATAATAATTGCTTTTAATTCTTTTTCTAGGTAGTCAAGTTTTTTCCCTAAAATAAATTCAAAATGATTACACATTTTGTCAATTTTTTATTAAAAAAAGATTAATTACAATGTAAGAGGAACGCAAGTTACATTCACTTCGCAGTTTAAGAGAAACAAATTTTTAATTGTTTTTATTATGTAAAAATGGCAAATAGTCAATTTGTCCAAACCTTTTTTTTTGGTTCTGGCATGGGTAGGAATAACTCCCTACAATTTTTAAAGAGAATTGAAATCTTGCATTTGAAGAAATATGTATTGCTCAAAAACGTTATAAACAACTTTCATCACAAAACTAGAAAATATTCCTACAACCGTCTTTTTTTTTATGAATTTAAATAAATGTATATTTTGCAAAATTTATTTCTGAATAAAGTTTAAACCTGACTTTAATTGGGGCCTATTTATTTATTTATTTATTTATTCAGATCTACGAATTTTACAGTCAACAGATCGAGGGAAAAAAAATGAAAACTAAACCTAAAAATATAATTGTCTTAAATTAAACAATACCAGTTCCTTAAATCTAGATCTAGGCAATACAATATCAAGCTGTTCATAAACAACATTAAACAATCTAAAACAAAACGTAATCGGCTCGTTGGCCCCATATAAAGTGGAGTGATGAACTTCAAATAATAGAGATCTGGACCTTAGAACCCTTTGGGGGGCATATATACAAATTCATGACAGTAATTTACCACAATCAATAGACGAACAGAGCAAATCTCGGATGAACATAACACATTGCATTTTACGGCGAATCTAATCCCAACAGCAAACATTTAGAACGGTAAGACTGATGGACATCATCATCCAAAAAGTTTTTTTGAACTTTTTCGATTCTATTAATATTCTTCGCGGTAAAGGGGTCCCAAACAACACTACAATAATCAAGACACAGTCGAACCATGCTTAAATAAATGGCCTTAAGTGTATAGGGGTCCTTAAAGACTGATGAATTTCTTTTCAGAAATCCTAAGGCGGAGTTAGCTTTTGACATTATTTTATTAACATGGAGTTCAAAAGCAAGTTTACAGTCAAACACAACACCAATATCCTTAAACTCAACTGCAATTTTGATAGCTTGCTCTCCAAGGCGATAATCAGGGATAAGAATATCTTGAATCCTCCGCATAAAGAAGGCAAGAGCAAAAATTAAGAATTCTAGGCAAGTCATTAATAAAAATAAGAAAAAGGTTTGGTCCAATATGGCTACCTTCCGGGATACCAGACACAGCGTTAATTTCAACTGAGCATACATTTCCCATGGAAACAAATTGTTTTCTACCAAAAAGGTACGATTTAAACAACGAAAGTAACGGACCGAAAAATCCATAACATTCTTAATAGGACAAGAAAGTTTATTCTACTGAAGGCTTTCAAGAAATCAGTATACACCACATGAACCTGCTTATGATTTTCCATTGAATTTAAACAATAATTAGTAAACTGAACTAGGTCAGAACATGTCGAGCGAAGCGACCCTTCCAAGATCCCTGTTGAGAATCACTTATAAAGCTACTTAAAATCAAAACCATTCGATCCTTCACTAGAAGATCCAAAAGCTTAGGAACTATAGAGAGTTTATAAACAGGTCTATAATTTGAGATTTGGTCCTTTTTACCACTCTTATAGACGGGAGTTATAAGCGAATACTTACTCATCAATAAAGGTCCCAGTAGCCAAAGACTGATTGAAAATAGAGCGTAGGGGGAAACTGAGAGAATCAGCACAAGATTTTAAGACCACAGAGTAAAAACCCAAGAAATCAGGATTTTTGCTGATTTTCAAGTCATTTAATGCCCGCAATATTTCCGATCTTAGAAATACAAGAGAACTTGAGGCAGAAAATGCCCTCAAAGAATCAAAATAATCATCCTTTAAAGAAGTTAGCCTTGAGGAATCATAAATGCTTTGAATCCCACTCCGTCTTTTGGGTCTCAAAATTTACTCGATACTCGCAGTCCAGTCACTGCGGTAACTGCGCGAAACAGCTACTATTACATTAAACCAATCCTGGCAAGATCAGCATTCTTTTAAAAAATGTGCGTTGCCCATCGACGTTCATACTTACTTACTTACTTAAGGTGGCGCTACAGTCCGGGGTGGACCTGGGCCTCAACCAATACGCCTCTCCAGTTAGCGCGATCTTTGGCTAACTACCTCCAGTTGCGCACTCCAAGTTGGTTGAGGTCCCCTTCCACTTGCGCGCGCCACCTAAGGCGAGGTCTTCCTCTACTGCGTTGTCCCTCCGGTTTAGAGTCGAAGACTCTTCGGGCCGGAGCGTTGGTGTCCATTCGCTCTACATGTCCTAACCATCTTAGACGACTAATGCGTACTTTTCTGACCAGGTCGATGTCGCTGTACAGCTCGAAGAGTTCGCTGTTAAATCTTCTCCTCCAAATCCCGTCAACGCAAACGGGACCAAAAACCACTCGAAGAATTTTGCGTTCGAAGCGACCAAGAAGATCCTCATCCGTTTTTGCTAGGGTCCATGCTTCTGCGCCATAGAGCAGGACAGGGATGATGAGAGTCTTATATAGAATCTCCTTAGTGCTTCTTGACAAGGCCTTACTAATCAATTGCCGTCTAAGGCCAAAGAAACAGCGGTTGGCAAGTGTGATTCTTCGCTTGATTTCTGAGGTTATGTCATTTTCAGAGTTAATAGCGGATCCGAGGTAGACAAAGTCCCTAACTACCTCAAAGGTATAGCTGTCTATCGTGACGTTCTGTCCAGACCCCTCTTTCCCAGTGGGCACTTTGGGCAAGTGCCCAGGGCCCCGCGATTGATAGGGGCCCCCCTCAGATCAAATACAAAGTCCATAGTTCCTGTCAGATCACCAAACGATAACCAATATTTATTATCAAAAAACTTATATAATTCGAAGAAATCGAACCTAAATTACTAACTACAATACCAACTTACTCGCCCAAAAGTTAGGCTTTCCGACTGCAGCATGCTTAGATAAATTTAAGGGCTTACTACGATATCGCGAGAAAAAAAAAATCTCGAAAGCTAAAATCTCGACTGCAGAAATCTCCAAGAAAAATCTCGAATTAAAAAAATCTCGAAAGAAAAAATCTAGAAACCATAATCTCGAATAACAAAAATCTCGAAAAAAAAACTCGAATTAATAAGACATTGGTTACAATTTGCGCGCACCAAAAAAATTATAAATGAGGTTAAATTAGCAAAATATTTTTCCATTAGCGTTGATAGTACGCCCGATCTGTCTCATGTTGACCAACTAACTTTTATAATTCGATACGTGAATGACAGTATTCCTGTTGAAAGGTTTCTAAAGTTTATACCTATTATAGAGCATAAATCTGCATATTTAGCGGAAACCATCTTGAGTTTTTTAGATAACCATGATATTCCCATAAAAGATTGCAGAGGACAAAGCTACGACAATGCTTCAAATATGTCGGGGAAGTATACTGGTCTACAAGCAAGAATCAAGGTGAAATTTGAATTTGCCACCTTTGTACCATGTGCGGGACATTCATTAAACTTAGTAGGTGTACATGCTGCTGGGTGTGTATAGTGTATCGGAGGCAACAACGTTTTTTGAAATGGTTCAGAAAGTTTACAACTTTTTTTCGGGCTCTACTCGTCGATGGAATATATTGGCAGAACATTGAGGTTCAAAAAAAATTGTTAAAAGTCTTTCACAAACCAGATGGTCAGCCCGAGCAGATGCAGTAAGCGCCTTGCATGAAGGTCATGAACAAGTTATAGAAGTTTTGATATCCATCGCAAAAGATACAGAACAGGCACGAGAAACTAGAGACGAAGCCCTTAGGCTGTCCAGAAAAATGGAAAAACTAGAATGTATTATACTAACGGAAATTTGGAACTGTATATTGGAAAGAATAGACAAAATAAGTAATTATCTTCAGAAAGAAACAAAAACACTGGACGTTGCAACTAATATGTTTACTTCACTTGATGGTTTTATTATTAATCTCAGGGATAAATTTGACTACTTCGAATCGTCTGCAAAGAAAGAAACCCGGAATCTGACTACAAGGACCTATCTCAAAGAACAAAACCTGCGTTCCCGCCAGATTTTTTTTTTTTGATGGCTCTGCGCCGTCAGTTCAACTGAATGGAAGAGAGAAATTTAAAATAGAAATCTTTCTTCCCATAATTGATACCCTCAGCCTCAGCGTTCATTTTAAACAGCGATTAAGTTCGTATAAGAATATCAGTAAACGTTTTGATTTATTTTTTCGCTTGAAAACTCGGAATTCTGAAGAGTTGAGACAAAGTTGCAAGGAATTTGCTGAATTTTATTATGAAGATGTTAATGAGAAAGAGTTAGAAATAGAAAGTTTGCATTTAACATAATACTTGAAAATTGTTGACAGTGAAAGTAAGGATTGTATATTAAAAATATATCAACTTTTGAAAGAAAACAACATTGAAGACACATTTCTAAATGTAGAAATCGCATTGAGCATCTTTTTAAGCATGATGGTAACTAACTGCAGTGGGGAACGCTCCCTCTCCAATTCAAGAAAGATTAACCAGTTTGTCGCTGATGTCCATAGAATCTGATGTACTAAAAAGCATAGATTTTCAAGAAGTGATTAACGATTTTGCCCATCTAAAATCTAAAAGGGTTCCTCTTCAAATGACATAGATTTTAAAGCACTAATCTGTAAATGCTAAAAGAGTTGCTTTTTGGAATACCTATATTACATTTATCTATTCGTTTCATGTGACTGTTAATAAAAATAAATATTTAACCTTGTTTATCTACTTTCTTTGTCTATTCTAACAAAATAGTGTTCCGTCAAAGTCATAGGGGCCCCATTATCCTAATATGCCCAGGGCCTCCAATAGGTTAAAGGCGGCCCTGGTTCTGTCCGATTCGTCGATGTTGTGTGTCCCTTCTTGTTGACAGCATGTATTTTGTTTTACCCTCATTCACCACTAAACCCATTTTTGCCGCTTCTGTACTAATACTAGCAAACGCACCAGTAACAGCTCGCTGTGTTCTGCCAACAATGTCAATGTCGTCAGCGTATGCAAGCAGTTGCACAGACTTTTGGAAAATTGTGCCTCTGGTGTTGGCTTGTGAGTTTCGCACAATTTTCTCAAGAATGATGTTGAAGAAGTCACATGACAGCGCGTCGCCTTGTCTAAATCCATTTTTGACATCAAAGGTCTCGGTGAGATTGTTTCCGAGCCTTCAAATCGATAAAAAGATGGTGAGTATCGATCTGGACTTCTTGGGTTTTCTCCAGGATCTGCCGTAGTGTGAATATTTGATCGGTCGTGGACTTACCTTAAACCGCACTGATAGGGCCCTATCAGATCGTTGACGAAAGGTTTCAGGCGTTCACACAGTACAGCAGACATGATCTTATACGCAGTGTTAAGGAGACTGATGCCTCTATAGTTGGCGCAGTTTAGAGAGTTTCCTTTCTTGTGGATCGGGCAAACGGTGCTGAGGTTCCATTCATCAGGCATACTTTCCTCTAACCAAATTTTGAAGACGAGTTGGTGTATGCACTCTACCAATTCATCTCCGGCTGCCTTGAAGAGCTCGGCAGGTAAGCCGTCTGGTCCAGCAGCCATCGACGTTCATACTTTCAATAAAAATATGGTAGGTGTTCGATTGGGCACTCTCAGCCTAAGAGCAATTTTTTAGTTAACTTTTTATGTTCGTTTGGTATATACAAAAAGCAATCTTTTCCAGATTTCAGAGACTTTTTCTCAGATTGGCTTCAGATTTACCAATCCAAGTGCGTTTAAGTTTGACAACTGGTCAAGTTTGTTTACGTTTTCGTGAAGTTTTTCTACTGCAAAGAAAGGCATCGGGTGAATCTGTTTTTATAAATTATTTTTGTATAAATATTTAGAAATCATTTTTTAATATAAAATGTAATCAGTGAATGGAAAACGCGTATAAAAGTATCGAAGGCTATGAATATTCGAATCGCACGAATATCAGCACAAAAAAGAGTAAGTGACGTTCTGAAGAAACCCAATCGAATATTAGATAAACCATACAACCACCACAATCTGCGCCATATTAAAATACCTATAGCAATTAGTTCCATCGAATTTGGTTACTCATATTTGATAATTTATTGTTGCACACTTTAAAAATATCCTGTGGGCACTATAACCACCATCACGTGTGGAAGTCTTTAATCTCCCGAAAACGATTGCATGTTCCGTCCCGTTTCTGATGACTTATGACGATGATTCAGGTATATACACAAAACTATATACGACCTCTTAGAAGACTGAGCATAAAAGCAGCCGCAGGCCCCAGCATCAAACGCTAGCAAAATATTCAATCAAATACATTGTCAATGGTGGTGTTATAGAGCGGTATTCAATAGCGGAAGGAACTTGACTTTCTCACAAATATCAGGGGCAGAGCGCCGACGACTTTGAAGGTGTAGTTCAATGTCTTTGGCAGTTTTATTTGGGATAAACTACAGAAAAAGTGCATAATTACTATGATCCGGCAACAAAACACCTGAGGCATTATACATGTACATTTGCCGATATCTACAGTTTCGAGTGAGTTTGCCTGTTTTCGCAAAATTCGGTTTTATGGAATAAAGCGCGCTAATAGAACCTTGGAAAAACTGGCTGCGCTTAGCTGATATTCACATTTACTTTCTAGCGGAATAAAGGCACACCTAGGTACGAATTTAAACAAAATATACTTGGATAACTTGAGTGACTAGGTATTGTTCTTACCAATGGAAGAAGAGACATGCGTTTGGCTTTTGTTGTGAAAGCAATATTATTCCCAACAAACCAGTTTATAGGCCATCCTAATCTTGGAATCGGGCTATTGACTTTGAACGCTGTGATGGCATTAAAACTAGGTCAACAACTTTGTTTATATTGGTACATTATATCAAATGTCAAGACTTATACTAGGCATTATGCAGATGCGCCTCTGCATTTGATATATTTTTAGATAAAAAAAAAAATACTTGAACGACTTGAACTGGAAGTAAAGGAAGAAGGATTAACGGTGAAATTGGGTTCAGTTATGAAATATCTACAAATAGTTAAGAAACTTATAGTAATGCTAAAAGTTCAATGTGTCTCTGTTTGCTTTTCTTTGGATTAAGTAGAAAAATACATATGCGTCTTGCATGTTTTATTTTTAATGCAAGGAGCAGGTTTTTAGTGAACTATACATCTCTGCAATATTATTAAATAAATGATAAATTAAATAAATGATATAGTTTTTTATTTTTTATTTCAGTGGGTTTAAATCTTTGTCCCAATATTGATTTCTCCGTTCCATTCTTTCAGTATATTTGTCAGAAAAGTTATGTTTAAAGTTAAAGTAAAACCTAAAGGAAAAATCTCCCAAATTCGAGGAAAGTCGCCCATACAAAAATTATCCGTAGGGGAGAGGTGGTCACCTTAGGACACTTTTTACAAAAATCGCTCTAGATCCATTAAAAAGCGGAGTATCCCTTCGGATCTTGAAAATTATTATTACATGTTGTTTTATCTTTGAATCTTATATCCAAACTTATATGTATAGTTATGATTTATATATTTTTTATTTATTTTAATAATCTCTTTAAAGTGTCCCAGTCTGCCCCTCTGGGGGGGCACCTTAGGACAACCATGGGGCAGTTTTGGACATGTCTAAAAAAAACGCTCATTAGGAGCGGTTTCCTTCTTTTTCTTGTAATTTCTGAGCATTAGTGCAGAGATAAACCTAAACAAATAAAACCAAAAACAATCACATTGAAATAGATTGTTCAAAGTGATAAAAGGGGGCATATTAGGACATGCCCAAAAGTTCTCCTCGCGCATTGTCCAAAAGTGCCCCGAGAGGGATAAAAAACTAAAAACTTCATATTTTTTTAGAAACAATGTAAATTGCTAATATTTTGGTTGAATAACATCGCTACACATAAAAACAATACACTTGAACACTTTTAATTTGAAAATTGAGCATAATGTTAGAATAATATGCTTACGTCTAGGAATAAAAAAAATTACAACCGTCGTCTGGAAACACACTTTTCTTTTTATTTTATTTTTTAAAGTTGGTATCGTTTCAATATCCATCAGATGTTTGTTTGAAGTGGATTTGCCACTGTAAAATTTTATTAAAGTATTAAAAGGTTTTTTTTGTAGTACTTTTTCTTAAGTTGTCCTAAACCGCCCCCGTCCTAAGCTGCCCCCTCTCCCCTACATATTTTCGAAAAAAAAAAAAACCTCAAGCCTTCTTCAATAAGATATCAGATTCGGCACTTGCGTTATCATCTGTGATATGTGGCTCAATTGTTAGCCATTTCTAGCCCTTACCCCCCAGTCTTTCATTTGAGGCGAATTTTCATGCTTAAGGATTATATTTTCACATTTTTCGATCCCCCGTCAACAAAAAATGAATCCGTTGTGCCTCCCATCACCTTCAATTTTATTAGGACTTGATAATAGCCATAATTACGACTTCAAATTAGAAAAGTTTAGCATAAAATTAAATTGTTAGAGGTGCTTTGGCGGGCAGTGACTGTGCTAAAACTTTTGTTCCCCCAAGGGAGCTGCCAAATTAAAATTTAAAGTCGCAATTATAAGAGCAATTTATTGTAAGCCGATCCAAAAACCAAAAAAAAATCTTAGTAGTCATGTGAATGTAATTCAGCACAACAAAATCAATAAAACAATTATTTGAAAAATTCGTGTGGGCCATAATTACAGTGACCATCCGCCCTAGTTTTTAGAGGACAGTTCTCTTTTTCGATATTGTGTTAATTTTTTTTTTCTTGAAGACAGTTATTTTTGTACTTTTTTTTTTAATAAAAACAGCACTGGGGTTTAATTACCACATCCGTGATCGAGTAATACGTGACTGAATTTGTTATTGTTTTGCTTGTAAGATCCACAAAATTCAGTGACATATGGCTCGATCACGGATGCAGTAATTCGACCCCTGATTTGAATAATTTAGTTTTGTCATCTGGTTTTTGCTATTTATTTATCTGGTTTTTGCTATTGCTCGCTATCTCTCCAGTTTTAAAAACTAAATTGGTCGATCTAATCTGAAGTAAACAAATTTCGAATAAATATCGTTTGTTTGTTAACTTGTTTAAGTTAATTAGTTGTTGTACTCTTTTTTGCATCTGGAAAAATTCTCGCCGTATGCATACAGCAAGAAAACAGATTCATACACAATATATACATAAATACACTTATCGCAACATTTCATGAAATTTCCTTGCACGATTACAATATGTAACAAAAGCAAAGACACATCATAAGCCTGGAGGTCAATTCTCGTTCTGTGAAAGATCGAATAAATCGTTTTCACATTGGCTTTCACGCATTGCTTTCATTTGTTAGATTCACTTTGTACTAAAATGCGATTGTCGTTTAATAAATGGAAATATCGTGGCGATTCAATTCAATACCACACCCTGTGTTGTATGAAAGAGGGTTTTCTATTTTCAAACTCTCACTAAAACATTCAAACTAAAACTTGAAAATGGAGCCGTGAAAAGAAATAATTATTCATATGAAAAATGTTGACGTTTGGTTTTACCTTTTCATAGAACAAGAATCGAAATTGCGGTTAATGGGTGCAAACATTTTCGTTTCACTTTTTCACAGAACGAGAACTGACCCCCTGATGTTTAATTGGGCAGCTGTATATTTACTTTCGTGCCACAGTGTGAAAAAATAGAAATGCAAGGTAAATTGTTCTGAATAAAAATTGGCATTTTAAAAGTAGGTACGCAAAACTGGAACATTTTTCATTAAATTTTGCGAAACAAAATCTGAGTTCACTATAGGAAGGTATATACATTTTTATAGTTCACTATTTAGAGTAGGCTGTATAAAATGTTTGGTCGTTCACTATACAGAGGTTCACTATACCGAGCGTCTACTGTATTCGCTTGATTTTTGTCATTGTTGTGACGATAGTGCAGAGATGCGGCTGTAGGAAATAAGGCCCCAATGAAATAAGGCCCCAAAAGAGAAAATGAAATAAGGCCCAAATTTGGGGTGTTATTTCATAATGAAATAACTCCCCAATTTCAACTATGAAATAAGGCCCCACTGCGCTTAAACAAGGCCTCAAAAAAAAAAAAAAAATGAAATAACGCCCCAAATTTGGGGTGTATTTCATAATGAAAACTACTTTTTATTTAATATTGTTGATATTGGATGAACTAATTTAAATTAAAGAAACTTTTTATATACTCAAACCCGCACCCACCCCGTAATCTAACAGTAAACCCAAGCAGGGGGGTTGCAGGGGGCAGCATGCCCCCCCATACGCATTCCATATCAGAAGGGTAACAATTAATAATAAAAAAGTAGTTTTAGGGACTTGTTTCATTTCTTCTTTTGGGGTCTTATTTCATAATGAAATAAGACCCCAATTTTCATTAGGAAATAAGGCCCCAAAAAAGGAAATAACATCCCATATTCTATTAAAAATCGTTGTTGTTGTTTCCTGTATAATTTTGTGGGGCCTTATTTCATTGCGGCCTTATTTCGGAGAGCCCAGAGATGCAATGTTGTTTGTAATGTATTTTCCAATTTGTTGTTTATATGCCAGGTCAATACAATGGTAGAATTTCAACCATTGGGCGAACTGTATAGTAGAGTAAATTTTACAAGTGTGAACTTTGTTGTATGTAAATGTTTAAAATTCTACTTTGCTTAGAAAAATGTTCGCTAAAAAATTCCTATTAAGGCCCTGCATTTTTAACTTGAAAAGTTCACGGACTCATCGACACCCGCCTCAATTTCGAACGCAACGCTTGCCATTCAACAATGGGAGACTACACTATAAGTTCAAACATACGGATATACGACGGCAAAATACAAACAAAACCAAAAGCGGGGGCAGTGTGTCAACAATTTAATGGTCAAGTGCAAAGGCGAATGCACTAAGCTAGGCTCTTAACAAGCGCTTACGAATTATCAAATCGGTGTTAATTTTGTTTCTCTCTTTCAATGTCAACCATTAGCTGCCCCACCTCTTTAGACAGCGTCAAGTTTGTATTTTTTACTTTCACAGCTTTGCGTCCACAATATTATTTTTATAACCCCAAGTCAGGAAATCAACTTGGTTACATGGGATATTAATATTTATGCGCACATAATACATAAACATGCGTTGACAACGACTTTAATTGGACTCTTATGTCTCATCTCATCGATTCGAATAGTATAAAAATCAGCGATAGAGTACGAGAAGACCGACGAGCGACGAGACGACAAGTCGAAGAAAAGCAAATGACCTTGATAAACCGGAAGAAAATACAGCAGGCCTCCTCCCCATCTCCATGACTCCATTCCAGTGAAACTGATGGTCAACGAATGCCAAGGCACCATAAGCACATCAAGACACAACACACGCTGCACATGCCATACGCCATACCAACTATAGAGTATAGACCATGATACCAGATACCACACGAGCTAATAAGAGCGGTTTTCTGCAAAAAGCTCTACGGAGTACCTTCCATAACCATGCATACTGTGTTGTGAGTTGTGACTTTTGCCGCTGAAAAGCTCCACAGCTGGTTCCAGTCTAGACCTGCTGGGAAAATAAACCATCAACTTCATCCGCTGATTGCTGAACCTAAACCCGATGCCGCTTAAGGTGCGTTAATAGATTTTTTTTTTTTTTTTTCTGTCCAGTCCAAATCGAATAGAAGACGTTACTCTCTGGCCAGGTGAATGTTAGTCGGTGCAAGCTAGTCGATCGGTGTGGTACACTCAACCTGACAGTTGGTGTTCAAGTATTCGCAATCAGAATCGTGTGATAGCAAGTGTTTCGTGATTATAAAGCTGTTCTTTGCTAATTCTAGTTTAATCGCGCCTTAATTGCACTTTGAGTGGACAAAAATTGTGAAATTTTGTGATTGCTTTTCTACCAAAAACTGGAAATTGTGAAGTGTGTATTCTCCTTGACTACGATCCTGCAACTCACCTCAAAAAGGATACAAGATACAAGACCCCAAAAAGGTAAGCATTCACGAGTGCCAGTGTGTTTGTCATTACTTTAGCCGTGTGTCCCTGTCCGTCTCCATCTCAATAAATCAGCGAAAGTTTCTCGTAAATTTGACAGTGTCATGACTGCATGTAAATCAAAATAATTGTAGTACTCAAGCTCACACAGGTGGGCGATTTGTTGCTTGCGATTTTTGAGAGTTTTGTCTCTCCATCTACTCCATCAATTATAGTGTTGCCCAAAAGATAACCTCTGTAACGGAGGCCTTAATAAAAGATTCATGAATTTGTGAAACAAAATGATTGCCCCGTTGACAAGATGTAAAGAATGGACGTTGTGACATACACAATAAAAAGACACGATGCAGATAGGTGTTTCCAAAGCGGTTTTAGCCGAAACGTATTTACCTTTAAAAGGTTTTTGGTTTTCGTTTTTTGGTTTTCTTTTTTGCAAGAAGTGGACGTACGAATACGACAAAAACAAATATTTACCCAACTACAGCTAGCTATTGTTAAATGAATATTCGCGTGGTGTTTTTTGCTTTTTGAAATGTTGACGATTTTAAATGGCAGAGTGATATTTACGAGTATATGAATTTTAAAAAAGTAGGTTGAACCCACATTGTGTTTTGGTTTTGTGTGCGGGAACTGCGTGGACTGGGCTAGTTTGTTAACACTTGTATTGCAATTAAATTGAGGTGTTCACGTGTATAAAACTGTTTGGCAACGAGTCAGCGCTGATTCGGGTCATTTAAACAGAATTAAAGATTACTTTTTGCTTATGTAGGGGAAAAAAAAAACAAACACCGATAACACATTGATCGGAGATCGTGTAAGTTAATAATTATGTTTTTGTTGAGAAGCACAGTGCTTTTCGGCAGTCAGTTGTGGCTGATAAATGATGGATCTTACAGCACAGGAAGTAGGTCTATTGCGATGGGTTAGACGTTAGTTGTGTGTATACATAACATATAACTATAGGGTTACAGCATGGTCGAAATGGGCAAATATGAGAGGAAAGGCGAGAATGACGCCACTTTTTTAATGGACGCTTTAGGGCCAAATGGCCCCTTTTTAAGCCTCAAGACCCTTGACCCTCACTTTTTGAAAAATGATCAAAATGGCCTCTTTTTCGGTTTAAGTCAAATTTTATTCTTTATTGACCGAAAAAGACTGCAAACTATGAAAAGAAGTGTTTTTTTTTTTTTATAGGTACCTATTTCATATTTTCATATTTTAATGAAAAAAAAATGTTTTTTTTTGTTAAAAAAAGTCATTGTTGCTGTTTTTTCTCCTATACCTACCTATTAAAAAGTGTTTCATAATGAAAAAAACAATTTTTTTGTGTTAAAAAAAGAAACTATAATGCTCTGTTTTTTTTGTTTGCTATATTAATATTACTTCAAGTCCACTTTTTTAAAATTTTCAGCGGCAACGCTGCTTGAAATACCTACATTTTTGGAAAATCTACTAAAAGTTTCCCAAAGATCATCAAAAACAATCGAATATTTTTTTTTTTTTTTTAAGAAACTTAATACATCCTTTTTCGAGAAATAGCTACTCTTATTTTCTGTGCAAATACAATATTATTTAAAGGTATGGGAACGGAACAAAATATTAAAAAGCATGTGGAAGTTTACACACTGAAAGTCCTGTATTGTAAAACTTTTTGAATTAAGTGCCTACCTACCATTCATTTGTAATCAATTCTACTCGCTTATATTTATTATGATGTCTTCACCCTTTGGTGAGAGTTACAATTTTTTTAAATTACACCATTAACCCTTAGGTCAGTGATTTTTAGAAATATTCGGGTCTATCACAGAATCCGTCGTATTCGGAATTTTTCTACGAACCCCGAAAGAACTATCACAGAATCCGTACATTTTTTGCTTTCGAAATTCGTAGAACGTGGTATATTCACTTTCAACGAATTTAAAATTTCTCGTACGACGGATTCTGTAACAGCAAAATTCCGAATACGACGGATTCTGTGATAGACCCGATTATAAATTCCGATAGTGCAAATATTTCTCAGGGCTAGACATTTCTGCTTCTGATACTCCAAACAGGCAAACACCGTATATTCTTTTACTGGTCACTTGATTGTCAGAGTGCATTATTAGGTGCAGCCTTTGCCGAAGTGCGTTATATAAGGAAACATCATGAATCCAGAACTTTTCAGTTTCCAGAACGTGAAATTTCGTCTACGAAATAATTAATCAGGAAGATGTACATTTTTACCCAACAGCTATGTTGTGACACAAACTGGGGGAAAAAGTCTTTCAAGGCATAAAATTAAAATCTCTGCTTACTGCTAACCGCAAGTTTACTTTTGAGGCTACTAATACCAAGACCGACGTGTGCAATTATAAAGAGTTATATGTCATGGCTACTCGTATGAATGAATTTTTAAAATAACCAAATTCTTAGACTGGATAACCAAAAGAACGGAAGGTCACCAGCTGGTTAGATGACATTGAAGTTTTAAAGACTGACTATACCCGCAATTAGCTCGCTTTCCGCTGATACATAGAATTGATAGGTTCAGTTCGGCGTCTAGTTCTAAAAGACTACGTTCCTGTTATCTAGACTACTCTCTTAATTTTTTCAAGAGAATAACGATGGAGTTTGTTGTAGTTGTGCTAACCATACAAGGAAGTCATATATGAAAATAGACACCTAGAGCCGCCCCTTGCATGCAGTATACCACGCGTAGGTACTGTTTGAATTTTGAATCCCAATTATATTTCCGAACGTTCTTCTGCAAGTTATATACACGCATTTCTGCTTGACTATTTTGTTGGCCTGAACATTTTAATTTTTATATAAATAGGCGAAGGGAAATATATAAGAACCACTTTCACTGCCTTAACCACAACATATAGTAGACGCTCGATATAGTGAACTAATAAAAATCACGCCTGTTCACTATATCGAAATTGTTCACTATTTGGAGCGTGAGTTTTTAAACGTTTACCAAGGATTTACTTGATATAAATGAAATGCTTTTTTTTTCTAGATTTCTTTTATTAATTCAACAGTTAGAACTAAGAAACAACAAAAAATTTTCTTTTTAAGATCATAATTATATTTTACAAACTCATAATCATTACAAGCAGACAATTTCTTTAAAATGTCAGCTATTACCAACAATGTAAGGTGTTTTCTCTTTTAATAAACTGTATTAATGTAATAAACTGAAAATTTCAAAGCTAAGGAGCTATTACAACTCATGCATATAGAAAGAAAACAGATTCATATAAATAATAACACTTAACGCGATATTTCCTGGAATTTTCCTGCACGATTACATTATGTAAAAAACAAAGACACATCATAAACCTGATCTTTAATAGGGCAGCTGTATATTTACTTTCGTGCCACAGTGTGAACAAATAGAAATGCACGGTAAAATGTTTTGAACAGAAGTTGACATGCAGGTGCATTGCAGAACTGTATTATTTTCCATTAAATTTGCGAAAAAAAAATCTGAGTTCACTAGGTATATCGAGATTTTCATAGTTCACTATTTAGAGCAGACTGTGTAAAATTTTGGTGGTTCACTAAATTGGATAGTTCACTTTACAGAGGTTCACTATACCGAGCGTCTACTGTATTCGATTGATTTTTTTTTTTTTTTTTGTTGGGACGGTAGATAGTGCAGAGTTGCAATGCTGCCTGTAATTATTTTCCAATTACTGTTACTTATTTTGGAGATCAGTACCTACTTCTAGTGCGGAACTAGAGAGGTAAACCTCGGGTATAGAGAATAGAAACGAGCTTCCTAATGGGATTAAATACTTTTTAATGTCAAAACACCTATATAAAAATAAAATCCATTCATTCTGTCTAAACAGCAATATCTAAGGTCAACGGCATTTTCACAAATATCTATACCCGCCACTGTCGTCATTGTATATATGTTAAGTACATTTCCAACTTTGTAGCGCTTTGTTTTCACTTTCTAGTAGCACAAGTATATCCATATTTTATCAACCTGCTGAGGCAAGATAGATTAGCTTCTAACTAACAACTGCGTTTACAAGTTCGACTCTTTGTTTTAAGCAAACAAGTTGACCTGTTTTTGTTCTGGTTTATTTGTGTCATCACATTATTTCCAATCGATTTCCGTGACAAATTCAGAACAACAACAATATTTATTTCCTACAAATTAAAATGAAAAAAAAAAAAAAACAAAACATACATAAAGATAAAAAAGAACAGATGATTGATACAGTTAAATACTTTGGTCAAGTTAATTTTTATTTTATTTTTATAGCTAATAACTATCAATGCCGCCGGAATACATTAGCCACCCAATCTCTCAATGCCAATTAAATTAGCTTTATCTTTGCGCTGAACCATTCCTTCAATTAGCGAGAAACAAGAGTGCTATACTCATTGCGGAAATCAAAAAACGCTACGCGCTTGCATGATCGCCTAACTGCACACATAGTCTACCGAAGGCTAAGCTAGTTTGTTGTTGAATTTTATACAAATTGTTATTAATTACCTCGAAAGACATACATATCTATCTAGAAATATATCGTATGTAACTAATTTTCGAAAATTAACATGATAAACCATAAAATGCCATAGGGTCCGACCCTTCCCATACCGCTTTGGGAATAGTTTTGCATATTTAGTGGAGAATTTATTTTTTTAAATAAAATCCGGCATCTTATACCTGTGTCAGAGAAGTGCATTCAGTCATTTTGATTGCCAACCATAAATGTGCGTATGAAATAGTGGCAAGGGGTTTATGTCATCTGTGATGTGACATTGGTGATCGTTCATCCGGTATAAGTTTGCGTAGGGACTTTTGTTTTTCATATTTTATTGAAAGTGAAGTCATTGGTGTATACTATACCTACCGCATATAAAGGTTTCAGGTTTGGGTAAAAATCGGTGACATGTATTGCGACATTGGACGCTGCTCTGCCCTGCGAGGCTACAATTTTTTTTATTTTGTATTTTAAATGAAGCCAAAAATCTGTAGAACGACCTACAAGTTGTTTTCGATTTTCACCGTAGAGATCTCAACTCAAGGGGACTTTCATTACCTAGACTACTTAATAAGGCGAAATAATTTCAGTGCCTCAGATAGCAGGTATATGGGCGTGTCATTAAAATCAAATTTGTTACAGTTTCACTGGCATTAACAACACTAAAAGCCTGTCTCTCACTAGTTTGGCATTCAAAACTCAATTCCAGTAAAATCCGCTCACTTTTCCATGTCCACCTGCGTGACGTAACTAAACAGCTAGATATGTAGGTACCTACTCTTAGCAACCCAATCTTTCCACCCATATACCACCTAAGTGATTAATCGAATAGTTCTGTGCATACATAATTAAAAAAGCTCAAAAGAAGATACACCTAGGCCGAGCTACGGCAAAAATTCACCCGTAGTAATTATTATTATCAAACAATTTTGGTACACGCAGCGTGTGACGTGTGTATCGAAATGGAATCCGATAGTATATTTGCATTACGTGTAATCATCAAATTCAAAGCACGTGTGAGGGTCGAAAACGAAAACGAACAAAAAAAAGTTCCGCCTTCTCTTATGTACCTTCTATCACCCTTATAGGCTTGTGACAGGATTTGTTGACTACATTGACGACAGTGTACCCGATAAATCGAAACATTTTATAGATAGAATAATTAATTGGATTAATTAATTTGTTCTTCAAACTCGTAAGTGAATAGAAAAAGCATGCGAGTGTGATCTTGGATGTTGCAAACAAAAAAATCGGAAGTTTTGAAATCTGTGATTGGGATCTGAATGACAACACGGAACTCGTTATGGTAAGAAACTTGTATGCAATAGGTTGTGCCCGAGTTGCTATTTTGGAAGATTGTTCGCGAGTTGACGGACGAACTGTAGCCCTGATCTGGATTTTTCTAAAAGTAATAAAAAGTAAATATTTGCGCTAACTAAACTAAGAACTACTATATACTGGTGGGTAAACCAACATTTTGTAAAGCTGTCTAATATAATTTCAAGTTCAGGTTTCGTTGTACCAACCTTTTCGCACCTCAACGCGCTCAATTAGCACCAGTGGCCAAGTCCAAACAGATTCGCTTTTGGGAACGGGGAGCTTCATACGAGTCTCTTAAAACACAGATTGGCGTGTGTTGAAGAGCGTTTTGTACTGAGTGTGGGTAAAAGCTCCCTTGTCTACCTGGGACATCTTGAAAGGATTATAATTGCTCTTCTTTAAACCGTTGGAAAGATTCATTGGTTCGTACTTCCGCTTTAACATAAGCTCCGCTTTATGAAGCTATTGACAGCGTCCCATTATGCGTACTGAAAAGGCAGGTCAGTAAAGAGACCTTGTATGGCTAGACCTAGAGGAATACTTGCAACTTATCATATAGAATTTATATAATACGGTGCTTTCTTGAATGTTCGACTTGTAGACGTACTCGTTGGTTTGCCGGTAAAATCTTTACCCACCAAACTAATAAGCAACCGTAAGAGGTTCTGATCTAAACTTTTAGCGTACTTAATGAGTGAGGTTTGGGCTCGAAGTTGCGTAACATTTTTTTTGATTGAATCTATCAATGGGATGCTAATAAAATTAGAAAGAACTGACTGTGAAGTTATTGCATAGGTATTAGGTTTGAGGATGACGTAGTGATTGCTCAATATGTGCTGGAAATAGTGGAAATAAATCAATTCTTACAAAGGTAAAATGTTCCTCTCCATTAGAAAGTAAAAAAAAAAATGCTTCCTTATAAGAAATAAAAATAAATATTAAGCGGAAAAGGTCCGTATCCTAGGCCTAGCTTCTCACAACCATTTGTTTTGTATGAGTTTTAATTTTTGGGACAGATGGAAGGCGCTTCCAATTTCGTGCCAGTCAGAACGGCGGAATTGGAAAGGTCTTTCAGCGGTACCTTTGGATGCACAGGGTGGGCCAAATACATTTTTCTTTTTAAAAATACAATAAAATGAACAAAATCATTTGTTTTTTTCATATATTATGGCTTTATTAGTAAGAGCAAATATTCCAGTTAATTATGGAACACAACGTAGTTCAAGTGGCTGCCACGGCTGGTTTCGCAGTAGCGCATTCTGTCACTCAATTTTTCCAAGAACTAGTTGATGATTTCGGGATTTATCCCACGGATTCCTTGGATGATATAGGCCTAAAGTGATTGAACCGTTTCTGGAATGTTGGCATAATATCTGTCCTTCACGGTTCCCAATAAAAACAAAAATTTCAAAGTGGTCAAATCGCAGCTCCGAGGCGGTAAATTGACATCGCTAAGGTGGCTGATGACACGATTTGCGAATTTTGTGCGCAAAAGATCCATTGTGGCATGGAATGTGTGGCATGCAGGATGGCGCCCTGCATGAACCAGAATTCGTTAAAATCCATACCTTAAATTTCAGAACAAAGGGCGGTTAACATTGCTCTATAACTACGGTGACCATATTCGCCGAAAAAAAATAAAGGACAATAATTATTTTGATTCCAATATTTTTGTATTTATAATTAATTTGTTAAAAAACGGTAATTTCGTTTTCATTTCATTTTTGGCTTTTCAGATGTTGAGCTGAGATTTCAAAATTCTCTTGCTTAACGAACAACAAAGTACATTTACACCGCACCTAAATTTAACATTTCTGGAAAAAAATTTCGAAATCCGGTTTTGCGTTCCCAATGAAACTTAAATATTTCAAATGAAAGCTAGTTTCAGAATTGATTACTGATCTTTTTTCTGTTTAGAAATCAGAAATGGTTGAACCTAAAGAATTAATTTTTTTTAGCAGGAGTATTATTAGGTCTGTTCCCTTACTTTCTGGTTCACTTTAGGCAATATGTCACATTTCTCTCATTGCGAGAGAAGATGCTCACTGAAATTAAATATAACCAAAAAGAAAAGGAACGCGTTGAACCACAAATTTGAAAAATGTGAATTTTTTCTAGGCGGCAATATTCGAATTTCAGTAGAAAAAAACACTAATTCGACCAGGATTTGAATTGCTTTTGTTGCAGAAATTACAAAGTACAATTCTTTTGTTTTTTACATCTATTTTTATGCGATACATGCAATAAATATAAATGAAATTAAATAAAAAGTCAGTTACAAATTAGAATTTGAACGATTTGACAACCATCTGTCAGCAATAACCAACTAGCCCAAAGAAATTTCTTGGGCTAATATTCGTAGGTTTTTTATGGAGGAGAAATGTTTTGCTCTCTCTTTTTGGTTCTCTTCTGCCCAACTTTTGCGTAAAGGAACGAAGTTATTGTTATGAATTTAAGTGCTAGTTCAGATATATTAAAATATAGAGGTATGCAACCACTTCCTTCTTCTTTGTTATTTAGAGGTGTAACGGATAATAATTTTGCAAAATACCGGATACTGGATATTCGGCATACACTTTGGCCGGATAGCCGAATATCCGGCGGCCGAATATACTGTCAAGAGCAGAATACATTCATAGCGATGTAAAATTCGCGAAGGTCTATCTTTCATCACTAAGTAGCAGCGTTTACAGCGAGAGACTGTTTTCTGAAGCTGGCTTAATATATGGAAATAAATGCAACCGTCTTTTACCGGTTAATGCAGAAAAACTTATTTTTATTCACCATAATCTGCCTTTAATTAATAATTATAAGTACAAATTTTGTTACTTATTTAAGAACTGTTAATAAAAGAAAAAACTTTTTCAATCGACCTCTTGTTTTTATATTTCATTTTACCTATCCGGTATTCGCCGAATATCCTATCCGAAGTGGCAGGATAGCCGGATAACGGATACTAACCGGATATCCGTTACATCTCTAGTTATAATAACTTTTTCGTTCCATATTTATAATTTTAATAACTTGAAGTGACTGATATCTTTTGTGATCGGTATTGCTTTTTATGTTCGATTTGCCAAAACATTAACATTATCATATAGGTCTACAGAAAAAAAAAAGTAAACTGTCTTTCTTCATTGAATAAAGAGTGTAAAAGTAAAGCCAGACTGACTTTTCGTAATTTTTAGAAGGGTGGATAGATTTAAAAACATATTCATTTTTTTCTTCATTTTACGAAAACCTCTAAATTCTTAGCAGGGTTTTCCGAAACTACATTTAGTAATAAGAATAGGTTTAACCGTATACATTCATTTGTGATTTGTCACTGCTCCAAGCGTTATTCCTGATTGAAAATACTCTTCAGTTGGTGGACTAGAACCCGTTAGGTACAAATTGAAATTTAAGGTATACACACTCTGAAGCACTGAGGGTGTAAACACAATTTCAAGTAATGTGTGCACATTATACGTAATATTTTTAACTATCAACTAAATGCAAACAATTTTCAGTCGGTGTTTTAAAGGACAGTTTCAAAAATAAAGGACAAAATCCGTCCTTTATTAAAAAGAAAATAATATAGGACAGGGGTTAAAAATAAAGGACTGTCCTTTTAAATAAAGGACGGATGGTCACCGTATCTATAACGCCCACAGTTTACCGAAACATTTTTCGCAGCATCATTTTCGAAAAAGAAATTGATTCTCACACTATCGGCTACACCTAGCATACCAGTCTCCAGGGTGCTTCATTTCGGCCAAAACTTATTTTAAAAAACACACTTTGGAAATAAGTTTTCAGCATTTTCCCAACGTTGTTCAAGCGAAAAGCGACTCATTTTCGTTCCGCGGAGGTATGTACTGACCAGAGATGAATGATTAAAATAGATGGATATCTTGCGTACGTCTATCCCCCCAAAATCCACTTGTTTACATTGTTGTATTTGTAATTTGAACCCCCGTCCAGCGGTGCCAGATTCCACGATTTATCGTATTTTTACGATTTTGGGGCTTAAAATTTATTCCACGATTTTCGAGCTAAAAAAGCATAAAATTCCACGATTTTTCAAATTTATCGAATACAAAAATTTATTTACAAAATTCAAGACACCGATGCCGAATTTCGTAAGATAAGTAACCTAAATTATGAAAATCTGTTTTCTGAACCTCGATCTTCAATAGATATATCAGTTTTTTAGAAAATGTTTTACAAACAAAGCATGGTAATAAAAGCTTAGCATTTCCTTTAATGAAAAAAATCATTTTTGAAGTCTTATCACTTCCGAATTCATCTGCTATTATTGAACTTATATTTTCGGCGGTTAACCTTAATAAAACGAAAACAAGGAATTCGTTGACCACAAAAAACTTGCATGGAATTTTTCATACCAATGATTTGCCAAGAGTGCAAGAGGTTTCTTGCTACAATTTGAATATAAATAGCAGCATTTTTAATCAATTTAATTCAAGTATGAATGTGTAATAAAGTAGACTGCAGTAGATTGCAGTAGTAAAAACATATACTCGTATGTTTTTTTCTTATTTAATAAATTAAAACTGTTATTTTTCGAAAAATGTTAATGTTGTCCAAAATTTTGTATGTTGTAGTAAATTGAAGTAGGTATAATAACGTTCTTCTGTGTTTTCGTTTTGTTTTTTGTTTATTTCCAACAAAATCGTATTTCCACGATTTCGAAAGCTAGTATTTACGATTTCTGGTGAAAAAAATCTGGCAGCACTGCCCCCGTCTGTGAATACGTGTGAACAACAAAAAAGCATGTTGCTAATGGCAGGCCGCTAATCATATTGCTTTTACGGGCATCGCGGTGTTTAATTGTTTTGTGTTTCGTATTGAATTTGTTTGATTTTTGTGGAGCCTTTGATTTAATCACAACAAAATATTAAAATGAACATTAGAGAATACCGAATTCTTGCATTAAAGTCCAATTCATGAACTTACATATCCTACAAAAGAAAAGGGCAAATGTGCGTGAATTCATGAATTTTTCTGGAAAACAGCTTGTAGGCAGTCACCTTTCCACTGGAAAGATATCTATCTCTGTATTCCATTATCTTTGGTACTGACTTTCTGTCACGATTTCGAGCAGGAAACAGCTGTCAGTGTCAAAATATCATATGATTTAAAAAGAAACCACTAGATGGCCCACCCTTTATGTCAGGTATTCGAAAATCCTGGGGAGGTAATATCAAATGTTGGTACTGATGTTGTTGTGCATCTGCTGCTTGCCTTGTCGAATCGTAGAACCATGGTAGACGTTATGTACCTCTACCTATGGCATATAGTCAGGCAATATGACTAAGTCTGTGTCCTTTCACCCATTATTTCTATCGTAACACATTTGTTTTTCTTTTTTTTTTAGTTCAGCTTTTGATGTTTCAGCGCAGCACTCCATTTCCCTTCAATTTGTGGAATAAACAACAAAAATATAAAAAAACGGGATTAAAATCAAAATGTCCGTGCTTAAACTCTCCGATTATATAGTAAACTAGCTGACCCGGCAAACTTCGTTCCGCCCAAATTTGTTAATGTAATGAAAATAATAATTCCGAGCATGTACAATGCGCTTGCTAATTTATGTAATTCGGCCAATTAAAATTCTTCATTCAAAAGTTATATTAAATGCAATAGAAATAAATGACGAAAAGCAATGTTGATTTGTTTCAATCAAACCGCAACGATTTTGACGTTTCGGCCAACCTTCCGCTTTTCACTAAATTGACCATGTGAGAAACATGGTAATTCAAGATTGATACTACAAATGCACAAACATCCATAGATTACACTTGCAACAAATTATTTGTCATAGTGAAAGCGAGACGCACAGGCAATCTAAGTCGCTTAAATACGAATGGCAAATCGTTCTGAATAAGCGGATTCCGTGGAATGAGAATGTTTGTCTTTGAATTTTTTCCTCAAAACAGTCGCTTGCATGACATTTGATTTAGGGTCCTTCACCACCAAATCAAACGCGTTCTGTTACAAAGTCTCGGTGCATTGAGGTTGCGCAACAAAATTATAAATGAGCCGACTTTCAATTGTATAGATGTAAGTCCGTAACATCCAGAGAATTCAAAAGTTCAGCTAATCCCCATAAAGTGTTGTTTTCACGACAAAAAGTAGCATATTTCCTTCCTTGGGCCCATGCGAATTTAAACCAAAAATCATAAAAATTGAAGGATCGGTTCCCGAGTTATGAGTGCGCACATACGGACGTCAGTCTTTTTTATATGTAGCTGTACCCACCTGGATTTGCTCATACCTTTCGTATTAAGTCCTGCTCACATTTAGCAAAGTCCTTTATTTGGACAATGTCCATTAATAATTTTAATGCTTCCACAACCCGTTCTCCTATCCCGCTTATGTTTTGCAAAGTACCATCTATAGGGTCCGAAACTATAGTATATTTCGGTAGAGCTGTTTCGGAGATCGGCAACTGCGCCACCTAAAAAAAAAATAGTTGGCGCAACAGGTCCGGAGAGACCCTAGGCCTAGCTTCTCACAACCATTCGTTTTGTGTGAGTTTTCATTTTTTGGAACGAATGGAAGGGATCTACAATTTTATGCCGACTCCAAACGGCTAATTGAGAAGCTCTTTCAAGACAGTCATACTCTCGGATGTTTGTCAGACGTTCGCGAGTGGTGGCGCAGTGAAAAAAACCCTAAGTTGGAATTCAGGTTTTTGCGGGATTCGAACCCCGACCCCTAGCATAGTAGTCCAACACACTAACCACTAAGCCACTGCGCCTACCTAACCCAACAGCGCCACCTATCAGGTCCAAAAGTATCCTAGCCTTCAAGTGGTAACGAAGAATATACTTCCACGAAATTTCATTGAAATCGGTTGAGCAGTTTCGGAGATCGACACCAACGCCACCTATCGGGTCCAAAAATTTATCGTTTAAGACTATACCTAAAATAAGTAGGTAAGAACATTTTCCTCGGTTTTGTTATTTGTGCCGGAAATCGAATGGAAATTTTATTTACCTATTTAAAATTGATTAAAAATTAAGTTGGAGTTTTCGTCAAAAAATTGTACAGCTAAATGAAATATGAATTACTGAAATGTCAAATTCAAAAAAGTGTAAACAACCAACGCCAACTATATTACTACATACAATTAAATTTAATGTTGTTGATACAAAATTGATATGCAGGGAAATCTAACCTGTCTCCCAGCGCCACCTATCGGGTCCAAATTTTGGTAAAAGCTTTCTATTTTTTTAAGTGTTATATGGTGTAAATTTGAGCCAAATCGGTCCATAAATAAGCATTTTACAAAAAGTGACCCCAGCGCCCCCTATAGGGTCTAAAATAAACATAAACCATCCGGAGCACCACACAAACATATGGTGTGAATATAAGGGGGAAAGCTTCAGTGGTTCAGCCGTTATCGTCGGTCATACATACGCACGAACGTTTTTATATATTAAGAAGATGGTAATATTATGCAAAATAAAAATAAATTAATCTCATGCGCTCTTTACAAATGTTCGACGATGAAAAGCTCCTTTTTTGAAAATTACCATTTGAATAAACATTTCTTTTAAGTTAAAGTTCGCATCATAAAAATGTATTGCTAATTTTTTTTGTATATTTGTATTTTGTTGTTTAACTTATGGAATAACATTTTCTAAATAGGCACTAAATAGGTGCCGGTACTTTTTTATGAATGAATGTTGTCGTTGCTCATTTGAATTTGTTGAATTCTTTGAAGTTTTTTTCCCTTTATACTTTCACAGCATTTTTAATTTTAATTAAGTGCTTAATATGTCATTAAATGTGCGTCACGTTCTAATACTAAGTGAGAATGGAGGTAAGTAATCTAAGGAAAATAATTCCAAGCCCCGATATTAGCATACATCGATGAAGAAAGAACGCCAAAACTTGAAATTAAAAAAAAAGGAAAAGTAAAAGTATCGAACGTGAGCAACACATTTGAATTTCCATAAAATGCCTAGACCTAGCCACATGATCGAGGGGTAGCACCTCGATAATAACATGTTTTTTTGTATTTCAATAAATTACTACTACTACTAATACTACTTGTTCCATAATGCTGGTGGTTAAGTATACCTGAGCCTCCATTGTTAAGTGTTGTTAACTAGTACATAGCTTTGCAACTTCGGTATTGATTGGTGATGCTTCCAAGACCTTATCTATTAATTGATTACAATAACTATTTATTAGAATACCTAGACACTTGATCTATCTAATCAATACTATTATTAATACTAATTGAAGGGACGGTAATTGTTAGTTGATTTTAAACAGATAACAGCAGACGAGACTATAAAAATGTTATGCATGCATCAATTTGTTGTGTATAAAATTTAAAAACAAAAACTTATAGGTAATTAACTTGGTATTGGAATTAGTGAAATCATCCCAACAAAATTTATGTTATTACCAACAGACATACATTGAGTTATGTTCTCATAAATATTTGTCGAAAATAAATTCTTTTATTTATTCGAAATTTATTTATGTAGTATCCGTTTATATATTCTTAAAACGCAATTTGAGCAGCAATTCAGAAAAAACAGTAAACTACAGACATGATGAGTTAAACTTAACAGAATATTTGTTGAAAAACCAGACAAATAAATAAATTCAAAATCTGGCGACAAGTCACCCTAAGCATACACATACACAATTACACATACCTACTTATAAAATAATTTAAATCAAGAATCCTTTGGGTAGCCGCTTCTTTGAATCAGGTTAGTTTAAAAATTACCTAACCTGCTTTAATTGTTTAATCATGATGTTATTCATGACGAGTTGTTTTTAACAAAAGAATAGAATGAAAGAATGCAATAATTAATTTGTTGCCGCAAAGAGTTGGGTAACAAAGCAAAGATTGAAATTGGTACTATGGTGTTAGCTTTTCGATGTTTCAAAATTTGTGGCCACCACACTACTGCCTGTAATATATAACAACTATGGGTAATGTATTAATTTAAATCTAAAATTGCAAATTTTATTAAACAGTGTGCTTGCCTAGGTACCATATATCTCTGAGGCCCGATTTCTGATACTACTCATAGCGATTTAAGTTCTACAAGGTGGCGCAAAAATAACCTTCCGATGTTTTTTGGCTGTAATTTAAAAAAAAAAAATGAAAAACTTTGATTCTTCTTTTGGACTATTTTTATTTGGCCTTTTAATTTTTTTTACATCAAGTCGAGAATATGATGTCATGTAAATGGCCGCCGCCACAGTTGATTGTCATTTGAGCCCTTTTTATGGCATTTTCCATCACTTTGGCCAAAACACCGTCTGGACTTTGTACGGAAACATCTTCAAATCTTGTACCAAAATTCGCTGTAAAGACCGTCGACCAATGAAATAGGGCCCCAAAACAAAAATGAAATAAGTCCCCAAAAAACTATACCGGAAACAACAACGATTTTTAATAAAAATTTAATATTTCATTATGAAATAAGACCCCAAAAGAAGAAATGAAGTAAGTCCCCAAAACTAATTTTTTATAATTAATTGTTACCCTTCCGACATGAAATGCTTATGGGAGGGAATGCTGCCCCCCTGCAACCCTCTGATTGGGTTTACTAACACCCCAAATTTGGGGCTTTATTTAATTTTCTCTTTTGGGGCCTTATTTCCTGCAGCCAGCTCAACAACAACTAATTGAATGTACTTTACGTATTTTGTTGATACCGTGTATACAGACTTACAGACTTAAGCAAGGCTTTTGGTTCCGTCAACCATATGTTGCTTACAAAAAAGCTTGATGTCCTCGGCAATGCTAAAATGGATATCATCTTATCTAATCTTAGGTCTCAGTAAGTATGCTTTGAAAGTCATTACTCAAGATCTTTTTTATTAACTTCTGGAGTCCCTCAAGGAAGTTATCTTGGACCGCTCCCATTTATAATAATAATTGACGATATAATCAATCATCTCAAATTCTCTATTGCCAAATAAATGCTGATGATCTTAAAATGTTCCTTACAGTTAAGATCGTAGATGTTCCAAGATCCAGATTGATCTTAACAATTTATCGAATTGGTGTGTTCATAATTGTGTAATATTGAATGTAAATAAATTTTCTTGTATATCATTCAAACCTCAATTTTCTTGTTTTTTTGATTATTTTATTGATAATGTTCCCTTAACAGAAGTTAACAAAATAAAAATAAAATATCTAGGGATTTTTTCTAACCTTTGTTCCTCACATTGAATACATGCGGTGGCAAAGCCAAATTCGATAATAATTGGGTTTATTAAAAGAAATTCCAAGGATTTTTCTAATTCGCTCACTTTACTATCTGTTTTTATCGCCTTGGTTAGATCCGTTCTTAAGTATGCAGATGTCGTGTTGAACCCATTCGAATCTAAAAAAGCGCTTTACGAAAAACTTATTTTTGAAAGTGCATCGGGCTTTTGAACCGTCATATGGATATCATGAGCATGACTCTTAAAGCGAGAAGGCGTCTACATGGCATCATGTTTATTGGGGCCGTTTTATTTGTTTGCTGGAATACAAAAAAAATATCAAATGACGCCTCAAGGGCATATAGGTGAGTACGCTTTGTGCAATGAGAGGCTTTAACCTAGTCTAAAAACCTACTGAAGACTTACTTACGAATGTCTTCAAATTCGCAACTAGCTGTTCCACCAACCTAATGAAATAGGGGCTGCCAAAAACACGTTAAGTATTCAACAAATTCGGTTCAATAAACTTGTTTCGATGTCGAAAAAAATTTATAAAAGATTAAAAAAATATCCCAACACACTTCTTGTTACATACGCTAGAGATGAAAAGTCTTACACGGTTTTATATACATTCCTCTTCTAAGTTTAAGGAACTACACGAGTTGAATTCTTACGTTCGAATTATGCAAATGATGTCTTCAATCATCATCATCATTTATTTATCTATACATTTATGTAGATTCCGTAACCACGTGTATTAATATCGTTCCGTTAAACTTGCCCATGTGTCAATGTGTACTAACAATTTTTTTTTTCCTCTTTTTATTGTTTCATATTAACGAGCTGAATGAAAATATAAATTTTGGCAACGTTTTGTCTCAATGAATCTTTAATGAGTGTGAATATTCATTGCAGTTTCAGGCCACCATCCGCACCAAACGGAACGTAATAAAATACAAACTTGCACCAACCTCACACTGATTGGGCTGTCATCACAATGCCCATCAAATTTACCATGTAAATAGTCTGCGAACAGCCATGGAGCGGCGACGATCTAATTAGATATGTAATAAAGGTCATATTTACTGGGTATCTGACATGACACTTGGTCGCATATTCTTCTTCACGCAACACGCAACTGAGCATCACTTTCGATTTCGAAACTCATTACCACACATGATGGCGCGTCGTTTCGATTTTCGTAATTTTCAACTTGGCCTGCCTGTCGCGTCGATCAGCATGAGCTGATTCAATCCCGTAGTCTTGGAAGTGTTGAAAGTATACAAAATCTCATTACCATTGTACAAAATTATAAGCAAATTACTTAAAGCCAACTCTCGAGAGTATATAGAATATTATTGTGGCTAGTTTTTTTTTTTGCATTGAAAACTAAATTACATTTAGATATGGTCAGGCGAGATTGGGTGATCGTGCGTTATGGAATATGTAATTAAATGCGGAACTGAAATAAATTAATTCGAGATTTTAATTATTTCTTCGGATTATTTTCGAAGTTGCGAAATTTTATAGATTCTTTAGATCAGAAGAAGTAAAAGAAAAATATATTTTGTAATTGAAAAAGCTAGAAGACCGCAAAATTCGAAGAACGTTTGTGTGTGAGGTCGATTTGAAGAACATATTAATCTAAGTATTAGGATAATTTGTGATTTTTATTGAAACAAGGTATTTTTCTCAATCTTTTTTGAATCTTTCATACAGCTTTTAGAGTAATTCCCTTTCGAACTCGCCCATTATTCATGAGGTATACCAACTTTGATAACAACAAGCTGTGCTACGATCACATGTCGTATATTATGTCGCAGACATGATGGAAACATTTTCAGCATTTTACCTGGACGGCCATTAAAAATCATTGGTGATCATGTAAAAATTGTGTTTCGGGCACAAATTGTACAGACTTGGGCCTTTTTTATGGTTCGATCTATAAATTGAAATTTTATTAAACTTTGGTCCTTCTATATCAAAGGATGCATATTAAATAAAAAATGAGATCTATTTACTGTGGGTATATGGACGAGACTTCTCGTGTTGGAACAAGGACTACAAAGTAAACGATTTTTATAAACCTAATAGTTAAGATCCATAAACATATTACGAAAGCGTCATCGGCAAAAGCTGGGGGTATACCTTTGGAGAAGACCCAATTGTATGTTGATCCGAATCTTATACGCTATTCACACCGAGCCGAAGCCTGTGGTGGGATTCTGTAAAAAACGAAACGAAAAACGCTTTCGCTTTTCAAAAAACGATAGAAATCACGCGAAAGCGAAAGTTTGCTTCATGTAACTCCTTTCGTTTCCTTTTTCTCTTTCGCATGGGTTTAAGAAACAGTGGGACGAAGAAATTAAAGTTTGAGAAGCTGAATGTATCATAATGAGCATAGGACAGCCAACAGCTGCTGACAGATTCAAAATAATTTATTTGTTGATATTTTGATTTGAGTCAATAAGGTCAACATCTTCTATATAAATAAAAATGAAATGATGTTCGTTGGTAAGGGCATCACGAGAGAATGGCTGGACCGATTTCGCTAATTCTTTTTTTGTTGTGTTTGTTATTGTCAGGAGAACAAAGTTATGAAAGAAAAAATTAAGAAAATTGCGCGGAAAATTAGAAAATTAAAGTTTGAATGGGGAAATACACTTTGAAAAAAAATTAACGGGATAGAAATCAAGTAGTGACACTTCAAATAAAAAAAAATATATTTTGAATTTTAAGAGCAATTGTTGTTGTCAATTATTTTAATTATTTTCCAAGCAAATTGTTGTTGTCAACAATTTTGAAATTTTTTTTTTTTTTAAATATAGGTATACCCAAAAAGTTTGTTCTAATAAATTATGTTTACTATGTTACATTAAGTAACTTTTTGAAATGAAGTAGATAGATACTTTGATTATACAAAGATGATATTATGGCCGACGATATTTTGCATCGAATTCGTACTGTGACATCGGATAATGAACTGGAGATGTCAGATGAAATGCGCAACAAAGCTTTGATTTGACGCAGTTAATCGAGAATTGGAGCGAGAAATGGACTTCGAACGAATCGCATTGAGTCAAGCTGTTCGAACAAATGTGCCAATGCTGAATCTATATATATAAAAATGAATCCCTATTTCCCTTGGTCGCGGCATGACGCGTGAACGGCTGGACCGATTTCGCTAATTTTTTTGTTGTGTTTGTTATTGTCAGGAGAAAAATCTTATGAAAGAAAAAATTAAGAAAATTGCGCGGAAAATTAGAAAATTTAAGAATACTTAACCACCATATTAAATTATATCTAATGTAACCATAGCGCTTTTACAGTTCAAACTTTTTTGATGTAACCTTATGGCGTTGGCATAACATTGACAGAATGCGTGCTGCAAATATCGTCAACGAGGATGTAAACAAAATAAATATCGTTTAAAACAGATGCTTCGATCGGAGTTATTATATTGATAAAATACATATAAAATAATTAATTTACTATTTCTAACAAAAACTGAAACATGTGGCGTTGTAGGCGTATATGTCGTTTTTCAGTTTAGTTAAATTTTCTTTAATAATAATCATCTTAATTTATACCTATAATTCTTTCGGGATGAAACTCGATGATGATGATATAACTCGATAACCACTGGGTCAATTTTTATGATTCTTCTTTTGTTTTGTTCGTATTGTTGTATTTCAGGTTAACGCAAACTTAAAAGATAGGATTTTTGACCCGCTATATGGCGTTGTAATCGATCTCCGAAACCACTCACCCGATTTCAATGAAATTTTATAGATTTATATTCTTCGTTCCCGCTTGAAGGATAGGATACTTTTGGACTTGATAGGTGGCGCTGTTGCCGATCGCCGAATCAGCGCTACCAAGTTGATTGAAATTTTGTAGATGGATATGGTTGCTTCCAGTTTTAAATTTCGGATAGTTTTTGACCTATAGGTGGAACTTTGAAAAACACAAGCGGGATAAGAAAACGGATTGTGGCACGTCTCACTCAAAAACAAAATCAAACGCTATTTCTAAAGTCATATGATGAAAATTATTAATGGACGCTGTCCAAATAAAGCAATTTGCGAAATGTGAGCATAATTTAATACGAAAGGTACGGGCAAAGCCGGGTGGGTACAGTTACCTACATATAAAAGAGACTGACGTCCGTATGTGCATCCATAACTCGGGGACAGGTAGTTCGATTTTTATGATTTTTTGGTTGGAAGGAAGGGCATAATTCTACCTTTTGTTGTGAAAAAAAACTTTATGGGGATTAGTTGAATTTTTGAATTCTTTAAATGTTCCGGGCCTACCTCAACATAAATTGGATTTGAAAGTCGGCTCAGTTAAAATTTTGTTGCGCAACATCAATGTACCGAAACTTTGTAACGGATCGCATTTGATTCGTGGGGAAGGAACTCATATCAAATATCATGCAAGTGATGAATTTGAGGGGAAAATTCAAAGGCAAACACTCTTATTCCGCAGATTTCGCTTATTCAGAACGATTTACCATTCGTTCGACTTCAATTTCCCGTGCGTCTCGCTTTCACTATGACAAATAATTTATTGCAAGGATAATCGATGGATGTTTGTGCATTTGTAGCATCAGTCTTGATTCCCCATGTTTCTCACATTGTCAATTTAGTGAAAAAGCGGATGGTTGGACGACACGTCAACATCATTGCCGAATTACATAAATTAGTTAGTGCATTGTGCATAACAAATTTGGGCGGAACGAAGTTTGCCGGGTCAGCTAGTTGTAAATAATAATGTGAGTACAATACATAATTACCGACACATACTATTTATTTGAATAAATCAAAACACACACAGCAAAATATATTGTTTAACTGGATACAAAGGAGTCATGAGCTGCACCGCCATATTGAGGACAAACAGCTATTATCCGGTACTTGTGTCTTGTGGTCCGCAATCTGTAACAAAATATTATATATGATGTATTCATGCTGTGATGGCCTTTTCTATTAAAAAAAAAAAAACATTTCTTCGTTCGAAATGAGACGAATCAAGCTTACATATGTGGTACATCAATACAGCTAATGACTAAAGCAATAAATATCGTTTTACAGAAACTACAATACAATTGAAAAGCTGGCACTTATCGCCGGGTATTTTAAATTTTTGGAAAAAGTAACTTTTAGAAACATTTTCTTCCACTTCTGATGGCCATTTTATCCATTGAGGACACAGAACGTTTTCGTGTAGTATTTTCGACACAGTACTCTGTGCGAGAGGAGAAGCAAAATCGTTGCCAACCATCCACTGGTTATCACCTCCAGCCATTACCTCAAGCGCTTAACACAGCCTTAAAATAGAAAGTGTGTTTCGTGTTCCTGTACGAAGGCAAATGTTGTCCAGCACATACCTAAAAGCGCTTTTATTCAACCGAAAACGTTGAAGAAAAGCAAACAAAAATTAAGAACATGTAAACTGATTCGTCAATACACATCAATAAAACAATTCATTGGACAGCGTAAGAGGATTGGAATAATCCCGAAGATGTTTTCGGATTTGTCTTAGATTTTGATCTTCTACATCGCATCATCACTATCACTTGCCATTCGTCAGCATATTTTGTATCGAATAAATAACAACCACCAATTTAGCAATCAAAGAAAATGAGAAACGGCAAAAGCTGTTGTTATTTTCTTTTCGCACTGAACAAAAATGTCATTCATTTTTAGAGTTACCTACATGAAGCAAAATAAACGAAAACGTAAACGAAATGGCTTTCGTTTTTTTCCTTTCGTGCAAACGAAAAATCCTTTCGTTTTTGTAGTTACATGAAGCAAACCGTTCGTGCAAACGAAAACGATCGAACGTTTTCATCTTACAGAATCCCACCCCTGGTTTTCGCGAAAACACTCGAAAACTTAGTCGAAAACAAAAGTTTTGGAAACTGAAATATGTATGTATGGGAATATTTCAGTTTTCAAAACGAGTCGTTTAAAGTCGTTTTCTACGAATAAACCTCTTGCAACATCTTTCGCCGACAACACCTTCGTTCCGGATCCCTTTCTTACTTCGAATAACTTCTAAACTTCTCCTTTGGTCCTTCTATATCTCAAAGTTTTGATCATTCAGAAATATAAAATAAGCTACAAAATACCCATACCTATTCCCAAACCCTTTGAAAGTATGTTGTATGAAGCCTTAAGCTTCAAATGCAATTCCTTTAGGTACTTCTCCTAGCAGCACAGTTTTCTCAATGATAGAATAACCACTATCCTCTTCGAATTCATATCCTCTACACTCTCTGTTTTAGAAAGCGCTATATAAGTCGACGTTATTACAACTGATTTCAGAAAGGATTTTGATAAGATTTCCCATAAAGTAATACTTTTCAAAATGTCTGTCCTCGGCTTCGAACTCATATTGCTAGGTTAGGTTGGGTTAGGTAAAAAATGGATATGAGCTAGTAAGGCCTCATGCGGCACAAGGCACCATAAGAGCTCATCGCGATCCCTGGGGAACCGATTGCAGTGAACCGCACTATGGAAAAACAAAAACCTAAACATTTTCCCTTGAAAAGCAATTAATCTCCTTACAGAAATTAAGTAGCCCTTTAAAGTTTGTGTGGTCTATCTCCTAGTTGTTGGTAAAAGTACCTACCCAGAAACTTCCTTTGGTTACGAGATATTGCTTCGTATTCACACAGTATGTGTATGATAACTTCATCGGCTTGCATATCAGGTCATCGAAGATTCTGCAAGTGTCCGTGTCCATCAGCCTAAATCCCTTTTGCATGTTTTCTTAGAAGGCGGTGCCCTGAACTAATTTTAGAATTTCCCTAGATTTCTTGATATTGCTAAAATGGATAGCTCATAGCTGGAAAACCGTTTTTATAGAGTTCGCTTCAGGTGTGTTCCCTCGGCCCCTATATCTAAGCCAGCTCATGTAGGCCCCCTTGTCTTCATCCTAACAATTAACGATCTAGAAAGGGTCATTCAAGACTCAGCACTTTCCCTCTACGCTGGCGACACCAAATTGTTCAAACCCATTTCCTCACAACATGACTCCAGTGTCCTTCACAAAAAATCTGAATACTATTTTTTCCACTTGATCGGTTAAACTGTTTGGAACTTAATGTCTCCAAATGTAAATCTATTACCTTCTCACGTAAGAATAAGAAGTCTCCTCCTCGAATGTTCCATATTCTCGCCCAACCTATGTCTCGTGCAATCCATTCCTAACCTTGAAATTTTATGCGACATGGAGCTTAGCTTCCGTTTGCATATTACTTACTTACTTACTTAGATGCCGCTACAGTCCGGGGTGAACCTGGGTCCAACCAATACGCCTCTCCAGTTAGCGCGATCATTAGCTTACTGCCTCCAGTTGTGCACTCCAAGTTGGTAGCGGATCCGAGGTAGACAAAGTCCCTAACTACCTCAAAGTTATAGCTGTCTATCCTGACGTTCTGTCCGATTCGTCGATGTTGTGTGTCCCTTCTTGTTGACAGCATATATTTTGTTTTACCCTCATTCACCACTAAACCCTAGCAAGCGCTCCAGTAAGAGCTCGCTGTGTTCTGCCAACAATGTCAATGTCGTCAGCGTATGCAAGTAGTTGCACAGACTTATGGAAAATTGTGCCTCTGGTGTTGGCTTGTGAGTTTCGCACAATTTTCTCAAGAATGATGTTGAAGAAGTCACATGACAGCGTGTCACCTTGTGTAAATCCTTTTTTGACATCAAAGGTCTCGGTGAGATTGTTTCCGACTTTAACGGAGCAGCGAGCGTTCTCCATCGTCATTCTGCACAATCTGACAAGTTTGGCAGGGATGTCAAAACTAGACATGGCTCTGTATAGCTCGTCTCTGTAAATGCTTTCACATGCGGCCTTAAAATCGATAAAAAGATGGTGAGTATCGATCTTCTTGGGTTTTCTCCAGGATCTGCCGTAGTGTGAATATTTGATCGGTCGTGGACTTACCGGGTCTAAAACCGCACTGATAGGGACCCATCAGATCGTTGACGAAAGGTTTCAGGCGTTCACACAGTACAGCAGACATGATCTTATACGCAGTGTTCAGGAGACTGATGCCTCTATAGTTGGCGCAGTTTAGAGAGTCTCCTTTCTTTTTGATCGGGCAAACGATGCTGAGGTTCCATTCATCAGGCATACTTTCGTCTGACCAAATCTTGGAGACGAGTTGGTGTATGCTCTCTACCAGTTCATCTCCCGCTGCCTTAAACAGCTCGGCAGTTAAGCCGTCCGGTCCAGCAGCCTTGTTGGATTTAAGCTTAAATCCGTTTGCATATTGATGAGGTAATTATCAAGGCAAACTCATCACTTGGCTTCGTTAAAAGATGGTCCAAAGGATTCTGATCCTCACTTTTGTTCGCCCCCTCCTGGGTTACGCTAGCCGAGCGTTGTGTCCCTTTCAACAAGTTCATATTTCACGAAGAGAGCTCCCAACGTCGATAGTCGATTTCTTCGATTTGCTCTTTGTGGTCTTTCTTGGAATGGTCGCCTAATCTTACCTCCTTATATCGCGACTGTCTCAAACTTAATAACCTAAATATACATTTTAGGAACGCAGGGGCGCAGCAGACATTATTTTCATTCACCGACTAGTCTCAGGCACGTCTCTTTAAAACACCCGTTCTATCTTCGAACCCATAGCACCTCCTATGGCTTTAACGTACCAATCTCTTGTATGCTGAGAAACGCTAACTTAAGCCTCACTGTCATCGATTTCAACCGCAGCACTCCCTCCATAAAAATCGATCTCCTTAAGCATCCTTAGCTTCAAGTCCTAGTTATAGGTTCCAGAATTTATTTAAATGGCTTTAAGTCATTGTTATGGCTTGTATTAAGCCTAACAAAGGACGGTTCTTGCCTCCATCAAAAACTAATAAATAAATTTATGTAATTGGATCTCGTGAAGTTAAATTTTATGGCTTAATCGACTGTTGCCCGTGTAAAAATCTAAGCGCAGTCAGTTTAATTTGTGAAGTAGGTGATATAAAAATATTGCAAGTAATAAATACTGATAAAAATCATATCCACAGTTGGTGCCGTTATGTCCGTCAAAAACATGCATCCCCGTTCATCAACGTTCCTCGTATGACTTCCATTAGTTAGCACCAACAATATGATAGAGGCAAAGCCCAAAGGCCAAATTGCAGATTTAAGGTTGAATTGAGTTATGTATACATAATTTTACTGGCCATGCTACATTTTGAGCTCATTTGTATCTGATGGGTCAACAACATTTTATCCGTTCAATGATTAACCAACACACATATTGCTAACATACGATCAGCTTGATGAATATCACCGCCGCCAGCAGAAACGCGGCGTCCTTCAACACAGCATCCGCATCTGCTTAACAGGTCATTGCATATCCATTGGAGGGCATTCGCAGTGGCTGAGTCAGTCTGATGCCAGTCTGAGTACCTACTAGCACTAAAGACTGAAATTACAAGAGCTTTTCAAAGCAATTTGCCGCACTTCAGCCACCACATCTACACTTTGTTCTCCAGAGACGCACTTTTATTTAAAAAAGGATCACTGACTGGGACCAACAACAAATGGATGGCATTCCAGCACGCAGGCAACAACACAAAGCCTAAGCCTTACATAGCCGCTTAGGAGTACCCATACCTCTGCCTTATATATAGGCGTTGGCTTCGGCATCTATAAGTATATATAATTTTATGATTTGTAGAACTGGTTGTGCAAAGACGTGCAATTAAGCCCAAGAGATGCTGCAGGAATGCAAATGCAAATACAAATATGAATTTCATTTCTCTTCCTTTGCAGGCTCCAACAACGACACACGGCGGGCCGTTCAAGGTGAACAAAATCTTTCGAAAAGCATTTCAAGTGGCGGACGCAGTAATTATTTGATTGGAGTGACGCGGTGCACGAGCATTCTAGCGTCAATTTACGTAATTCCAAAACGAGTGGGTGGTAACTAATACCCACTGAAACTAACTGCTTTTAAATCACCTCAGCCGAACCAACCGGTCAGCATGAGCAGATAATTATTTGCTTTTATCCGTTTGCGCATTAGTTGGTGCGTTGTTTTCTGTGTTGTTACTTTCGTTTTCTTATGGGCAATTGCTACTGTCGTGTGTTGCGGAAACATGGACAGTGGATAGTTGTTGAAGTTCATGATTAATGAAGGTGGTTACTGGTTACACACTGATTATTTTTCCGTGTCTCTTTTTTAATGGGAAGAGATTATTAACGTCAATTGAGAAATAAATCTTACAAGGATCTGGGCCCTATTTCAGCAACCACTTTTCACTTTGCATTTTGCAATTTTTCAATTATTTTTTTGCAAATTTTAAAATGTTCCCTCTTTGCAAAATTCGTTTCACCAAACACAAATTTTCAAAGTGCAAAGCATGTTTTTGCAAATTGCAAGGCTTTGTCAATTTGCAAAGAAATCGTCCATTTCGTTTCACCAAACAAATTAGATTTGCATTTTACATTTAAAATCGTGAAAAGTTTGTCAATAATATGCAAAGAAAAAAAATCATTTGCAGTGAACAGTTGGTGATATAATTAAAAAAATATATAATGAACCGTTTCGAAGCACTCTTTGAAGACAAAGAGGACACAAATAATGTACAAAGGGTTGTAAAATTAAGGACAAATTTGGAAATTGGAGATCATTTTTCAACCCTGGAAGGCTTTCGTTTAACGAAGACGAATATTGAACGTGTTTTGTCAACAATTGGACGTAGGCTAAAGTTTGACAGCGACAAAAATAATTGCTTAATCCCTTGCAACAGATTCTATGCACACTACGTTGTATTGGTAATGGAGGGCAATGTCATGGAGTCGCTGCTACGCATGGAATAAGTAAAGCTACAGTCTGCCAATTTTTTGTTCAAGGTGGATTCCCTCGTGTAGCTGGATGCCATGACGGTACGATGATCAACATTGATGCACCCAGGGGAAATGAAGAGCAGTTTGTTAATAGACATGGGAAGCATGCATTGAATGCAATGATGGTATATGGGCCGAACCGATCTCTCTATGCGATTAAGGTAAGTTGGCCAGGTAGTGTGCACGGTGCAAGGGTATTAATGAATTCCCGTTTGGCTGCGAATTTCAATGCAGGATATCGACCATTTCCAAATGCAGTACTTTTAGGGGACAGCGCTTATTCTTTAAGTGAATGGTTAATAACACCACTAAGAACAAATCCGGACGTTCCAGTGGAACAGCGTTTTAACCGAGCTCATAAAAAGACTAGGCGAATCATTAAAAATAGTTTTGGTATGTGAAATGTACGAGCTTAAGTGCTTCCAATGTGTTTCTGTATATTTCTTTTTAAAGTTGTTAACTCGTCATCCTACGATTTTCTTTTCCTTGTTAAATATTGCTCAAATTTCAGTTTGAATCGAAATTTATAGGGTATTAGAAAACATTGTTTTTAAGTCCAACAAACAATTAACCGACATTAATAGCTGCTCTATATTTCGCGTTGGGTGCAATTAAATGAAATAACATACACGCATACGTTTTTCACTTTGCAAATTTGCAAAACACGATTATAAATGCAAAGTTCTCTTTCTTATTGGTGAAACACTTATATTTTTCACTTAGCAAAAAATTCTGAAAAAATGAAAAATGTTAAGAAAAATGTTTCATGACATTTTGTGGTTTGTGTCGTTGTGTCAAATCAAAAGGCCTGTTCGAGGTTACTTGACTGCAAGAGTGCCAAGTTTTAAAAGTGCGCGGTTTGTTCGAAAATATTTCTTTTTTTAGTTTTGTGAAAGAATAAAACAAACAAAATCAAAACACAATTTGTAAAACGATATATAGCCCAAAATTGTGTTGGGCGCTCATGGAAGAAATTTTTGTTTTTGTTTAAGTAAAAAGATAGCCCAAAATACGACAAAGCGCCAAATCTGCCAACCGTGCTATTAACATAGCCAACATAACATGCCACTCACGGCCGGCGCTCTCCAAAACCAGACGCAGTGTAGGTACTAGGTCACCCTCTTTATGATGACCTTTCGGTCGTCCAAAGCATCCATTTCAACAAGATCATCAAATTTCTTAACTCCACAGGCTGGTTTTGAGCTCCCTTTACTTCCTTCTCACTGTTTATCTTCAGGTTTCGTTAGTTGTGGTCTCAAAACGGCGCGCAATACGTTATTTGTGTTTTCCCTCGTCAGTATAGATGGGGAAATACTGCCACTTAAACCAACCAACCACCCCTCTTAACAACATCCAGGATTTCAACTTTTGGACAGCGGGTAAGTTTGAGGGAGGTATATCCTATTTCTCAATCGCCACACTTTGCAATGCAATGGTAAGAACCGCAGTCAATTTCGTACAGTATTTCTTAAATCTATACTTCGGCCAATTATTTTACTAAGGGTTATTATACTATGACCATTTGGTCTATTGTACCCTCTGCTTACGCCTCAGAGAGGTATATTCCCTGTTAAGAGTTCCGCTCATAGTATAATTCCTTTCGGAATCATTTTTGAGGGTCTTGTACTCTTGTTCCGCCTTGGCGGAAGAAATTCGTCCTATATAGAACTCTCTCTAGTCCAGTTTCGTTGAGGTATCTAAGGATGAAAGCTGGCTTCAAAGACAGTATTTCCTCATCAGATAATTGGTACTTGCCCAAGTATTTCAATCTTTTGTGGGTCACTGACGACCCACATCTTCGACTTCGCCCAAACAATTACAGCTAAAAAATGTTACACACGCTCAGACTGGATCGGCATAAAAGCCGTGCATTTTTTATGGGTTTATGTTATAAAGGGTTTTTCAATAAGAGGTGTTATTGTGAAAGGATATGGTCCTGTATGCGTGCTCGTGGTGGCCATTTGGCTGATGTTGTTTTTCATTATTAACGGCATAGCTTCCTCTTTATGATGAAATAAACATCCGATCATTTATCTCAAAAATTTGTTCTTTGAATACCAAAATAACACCTCTTATTGGAAACCCCTTTACAAACAAACAAACAAACTCCATATTTCTAAAACTAACGTGGTCTGCCTAGAAAGCTAGACGCTAGAAGTAAAACTTCAAGATCCTCGATAAAATATAGATAAAATTAGGACCGCCCACACTATATCCCCTATATCACAAGTATTCTAACACTGCCATTTCCTGTCGCTTTTTCGTTTCATTGGAGTTTATTAGCACTGGCCAGTAAGCTGTAAGCCACAAAAAAACTTCGCATAAACCTGTCTGTTGATTATTTTCGTTTCAGCGGAGTACTCAATTAATTCCAGATTTCTGGTCTTCTAGTTTTATCGGAGTTCGTAAAAGGTGCCCAATGTTGCATCGATTTTCCGCTTCAACTTCAATTACTACCCAATGACCTGTCTCTTATTCGTTGCATACGAGTTCACCAAACGAGCCACAAGAAGGTTCGTCTTCAATTCCGATGGTTCTTGGAAACCACTAACATTCCTTTTACAAGGCTCACCAGGGCGCAAAGAATCGCTTGATATGTGTAGTGTTTTAATTTGTATTTGTTGTATAGAAAGTGCCACGCCCCCTAATCTAAAACCTTTCGTATTTCGTTAGGTATAGCCTCGTTTGACAGATCTACATTGATGTATGACAGTTCATAGTTATAAGTGTCTTATAAAGATTTTGAACTGACAATGGTGAAATTTGTCCATATAAAATTACCTATTGTGACTTAAAAAATATTTGTGATGATTATTCGTTTGTCGTGGAGTTAATTACAGCTTGACATTAATTACTAGCAATTCTATGGCATACAAATCCATTTTCAATACGTTGTCTGACCTTTAATTCCATTTCAATCAGTTGGTAAACTGAGCTTTTAAAATATCACTCTTTTGTTTCAATTATGACTTATTGTTACCTAAATGAAAATCGAAGACTTTTATGCAAACCAATCGAAAAAGAAAAAAAAGTTCCAGTTTCAGTCCACCATTGATCAGCCCTTTTCGGACTGGCCCAAAAAAATACTGCTCCACTGCTCCCATTTTTTTCGAACCATGCATTTCCTCATTTCAGCCAAAGTCGGTCGAAAGAAGTGAGAAGCTACCCACCGCTTATATTGTGTTTGCCACTGCAACAGCAACAGCAACAGCACTTAGCTTATTCAGCAGGAAGAGCTGAACATTTGAAGGCCAGTCAGAGTTAAGCCACCGCATAGTCTGCGTGCAACCGCGTTAGTTATTTCACGAATGTGAACCATTCCAATACACCGCGCGTCAGTTTCAGCCAGTTTGCAAACCTGGTCCATACGTATAATTTCCTTTCGAGGTTTGTGTTTTTGTTTCTGTTTTGTTTCTCATTCGTGTCATCAAAATGTTTATCTCGAGAGGTACAATCGAAAGTGATTCCAAATCGGTCGTGTGTTAGTGATCCAGTTGGGTGTGTTGTAAAAATGACTGCGACGTTAGGCAGCAGTTCAAGTATCTCACAGTCGTTTAGTTTGTTTGGGGAAATGTGATTTCTTCGAGTTGTTGTGTTTTGGATACCGTATACTTGACCTACCTTAAGTGGTTTCCTATTTCAGCTGCATATTACACAATGCGGTTACAAATCTGACATTGGAATTAAGATCATAGTGAGTAATCAATTTAAATAAAAGCTCTTCCTTAAAATTAAAGAGAGAGGGCATTTCGTTGCTTTTATGGGTGCTTTATTCAAGACCGAAGAACGTGTTTTGTTGGATCTTGGATGATAAAAATGTTATTTCCATCTACTGGCGGTAGTATACAGAAACCGAATGAGTGGGGTAGAGTCCTGCGCTGATACAAAAATTATCAGGTAGGGTTGGGTTGGAAGTGTTATCAAAATAAAATTAAAGAATGCTAGAAATGTAGCAGAATTAAAAACAAAGTAAGTTTTTATGGATTGTACACATACAAATTTGTTGTTTTACTATAAGCCCTCCCCGCAGATTAAAGCTGAACTCCAATTCGATCCAACTGCAGCCAATTGCTATAGAATATCGAAATACGGTACAAATGACGATATGTGCCTAGTTTGTAGTTTTATCAGCGTCAGGGGTCATAAAATCTCGACGTAGGCAGTGCGTAAAAAAAAAATAATAACAAGTTCTGTTGCGCAAGTGAAATTTTTGATAGCTTTATTTTATTGACCTTAACGATAGGTACGAGTATTTATATGTTGCAAAATGAAAGAGCAAACATCTTGCTTGAAAATGTATGCACACAGAAATAAATATTGATAACTCTTTTTATTTCATAAATATTAAAATTTGAATTTTTATAAATTGAATAGTGGTTAGTGTGTTGGACTACTAAGCGAGGGGTCGAGGTTCGAGTTCCCCAAAAAACCCAAATTCCAACTTAGGGTTTTTTCCACTGCGCCACCTCTCGCGAACGTCTGACAAACATCCGAGAGTATAAACTGTCTTAAAAGAGCTTCTCAATTAGCCGTTTGGAGTCGGCATTAAATTGCAGATCCCTTCCATTCATTCCAAAAATGAAAAAGCCCACACAAAACGAATGGTTGTCAGAAGCTAGGCCTAGGGTCCCTCCGGACCTATTGCGCCAACTATTTATTCATATTTTTAATTGGAGTAAAGGATTCTTATAGGACCGTACGCCTAGCTTCCCGCCACAATATGTTGTGTGAACGAATGGAGGGATCTACACTTTTATCATAAGTTCGATCAAATGTTTTGTTTTTAAAGACACCACTGTGCCAGTGTACACGAAGTTGTAACAACCTTAAGATTCAATCACTAACCCACTGCACCTCGGTTTTTTTTTGTTCGAATGATGACTATAATTACGCAGTGGGTGAGACAATCCAGTCAATTTTTAGACACAAATCTCGGTTTTAGAAAAACATTTCCTATCTTTTGAGGGCCATTGCCAGCGTACCCTTTATTTTTTCATCAACCCGAGTAGATCTATTCTGCCATAGGATAATATACTTTCAGCAGAGATTGTCTTTACTTCTTCTGGGCTTATTATTTCCCTGAAGAAGGGCATTCACATAAGATATCCTCAGTTGTTTCGTCTTCTTCAAGACATAGGCGGCACTCCAAAGAGTTAGTTAACCATGGTGCCCTGTTAGGTAACTAGATTTTTGACATCGTGCCTACGCAGACTACGAATTTTGTTGGCATTATCCTTGAAAGGTTTAATACCTAACTTTTTTGGCCTGTCTTATTCTTGGGATGCTCTCCCAATGTGAGATTCAGTTATTTTGTTCCTAGCTTTTTATAGCAAGGTTTGCAGCTGATTTAGAGATTGCGCAGTAGGGTTCAGGTCCTGTGAAAGGTGTTTCCGAACCTCTTATGGCCAGTTTGTCGGCTTTTTCGTTTCCTTCAAATCTCTTGTTGCCTGGAATCCACCATATTTTGATGCGTAGTGTTTGGAGGGTATTGAAGCAGTGTAAGACTAATTTGGAGTCAATGTTGGGTGAGCTAAGGTAATTTACAGCTTCTTGACTATCCGTGAATGTATAGATGTTTGCGCCTTTTTTGCCCCTTGTAGATGATTCTCGGAGCTCTGCCTGAAATACGCTTGGGCTTTTTCCAATTGGTATTGAGACAGTTTGCTTTGGTCTGAATATGCCGGCTCCGACTCCCGAGTCCATTTTGGAACCATCCGTATACCCTATGGCTTTTTGGCAGTAAAGTGGGATATTAGTGATTTCGGTGGAGAATCTTCCGAATCCGCTGAATTCTTAAGGGGCCAACCCATAGAATCCGTCGCGTCCGTTACGGCAACGTTTTCGACTGACAGGTGGATAGAATACAATGCGCGCGTGCCGGATGCGACGGACAGAGTAGGTTTACTTTCTACTTTTCTGTCCGTCGCACCCGTTGACAGTTGGCACAGCGTGAGAGAAATATTGAGAGAGAGAGAGAGAAACTGTCATCGGCAGTCACCAGTGCTCTTGTATCGTGGGAGTTCTTCCTCTTTTCGGGAATTTCGGTGTCAGAAAAGCCTTCCGTGAGAAAAAAGAAAATGTTGCAATAAACAATCAAACTAGATTTTTTTTTTAAATTTCATCACAATATAAACACCACATTAAAATAGAGCTTATTTAAATCGCCTTTTAGCAAGATTTTTTAGTATCAAAATTTTCTTGTACAAAAAGGTAATCATAATAATATTAACAAACTGTGATTTTTATACCAAAGGTAATTTAATGTGATAGTCTTTCCGTAAAATATGAATTTGAATTTTAAAAGTTAAGGTAGGTAATTTTAGTATGGTTGAAAGGGAAATATTACCACCTTTCGTGGGACAAATAATGATAGAGTATTTAAAATACTGCCTGTCACCGTATGCGACAGATTCTATGGGACTGCTCGTTCCGTCGAATGCGTTAATATTGACGAATCCGACGACGCGACGGATGCAACGGATTCTATGGGTTGGGCCCTTTACCACGTGGATGCGTTAAGTCGCATGACAACGAAGTAGAACGAAATAAAGAATCTCCAACACACAATTAAACTTGACAGGTTGACATATCCAAGAACCATCTTGTCGCATGCTGGAGTGAGCTGAGGGTAAGCGTTAAATCGCATGATAGAATTAAATACAAAATTGTCGCGGTGAAGGAAAGTAATGTGGAATCTTCAGCAGATAAGAACAACAAACACAATCTATTTGACGCATCTAAGATCATCACTAAGTTCTTATGGGAAGCTGGAGTAAGTTTCAATCGTGCGTTATAAATTGCATGATATTATGTCCGTTTTAATTACAAAAATTGCCAGTAAATAAAAATTAAGCAGAGCTTTAAGCACACACAACGATCACAATGCTGCTTGACATTTGATACAGTTTTTACCGCATGATGAAGCGGCCGTTAAATCGTATGATAGATAAGTTGAAAGCATGCATTAATTAAGTGTATAGCAGAATTCACTAGAAGTTGGAATAATGTGTGAAATATGACAGGCGAGAATAATGGGTATTTTTGTGCGAAATAAGTTAATAAGCATTTAAAATGAATGGGTCGAGGATAATTTTTTTACTTATACCCTTTTCACACCGCAGCGAAAACCGTGTTTTCGTCAAAAACTCAAAATTGTATTCACACCGAACAATAACCAGTTTCCGTTTGACGTTTCAATCATCTGTAGGACACTAGTCGTTAAACTTCTCTGTAAACAACATATTTCGTTTACAAATTTCGTTTGCATTAATTAACAAATAAAATTAATGCAGAGCATTTAAAAATAATATTAGCCCATCAATTAGTGTGGAAAATGATTTTAGGTTGTGAGTTGTGACATTTGTTTGGTCAGCTGCTCTGCTGAATGTTGCAAAAGGTGTGTTCGTGAAAAACGACTTTAAACGACTCGTTTTAAAAACTGAAATATTCCCATACATATTTCACTTTTCAAAACTTCTGTTTTCGACTAAGTTTTCGAGTTTTTTTTCGCGAAAACCAGGGGTCGAATCGTCTCTTCCGTGAACGAGTAAAACGTGACGGAATTTGTTTTTGTTTTGTGTATAAAACCGGCATAATTCCGTGAACGTATTGGTCGTTCACGGAAGTGGCGATTCGACCCCAGGTTTTCGTCTCGGTGTGAATATCGTATTAGTGTTACTAGGCAGTGTTCATCTCAAATGTACGTTTCGGAGCTTTCCCAGCCCCTAAGACTAGCTTATCATTTGGCAATGTCGCATGAACTTCCGCTACATGTTTGCATTTAGTTCGTACGCGTGGCAAATCGCAAATCGCAAATCGGTGATTCTTTCATAGAGATTCGCTCCGACTTAAACAGTTTTACGTTTCATTTTTCCGTGATCGGAGAAAAGTCTTTCGTACCTACGGAAAAATTAACAAATTTTTTTTCTAGAAAATTTAAAGATAATTTGCTATTTTTTTTTTTTTTTTAAGTTAGTTACCTTATAATTCATAAGAAACATTTTAAGACCAAGATTGAGTTCAACCATCAAGCAAATTTTCTACGGTTACTGGGGCCTTAATTTCTTACGATGCTTATATACCTACAGTTGCTTTGAATAGAATCACTTTCACTTAATGATTTATCGACTTGACAGTGAGCCATCTCTATTTCATTGACTTTTATATAGGTTTACATAAGGCTTGCGGCTTTTTGTGCTCTGAGCTGGCGGTGTAGGTATATGTTCATGATTTTGTTTTTCGCTTACAGCAAATGAGCGATTTTAACGCATTAAATTGTCTATTATATTTATATATTAGGTTCGTTCATGTACTTTTTTTTTAAACGTACATTTATTTTAAGTTTGCTAAGAAACTGTGCGAATGCGACCACGTGCTGAGAAAATTGAAAAAAAATGAGAGAGAAATCCATTTCCCCTCTTTTAGTTTTTTTTCGTAATTTTCTACTCGCTGAATTTCGACTTACTGAAAAATGAAAACTGACAGCTCAAAAGTTTGACAAGTAAAACTGTATTTATTTTCGTCTTCAACGATGTCGGAGGAAGAAGTTTTAATATATATGTAATTATAAAAAATTCAATACCACCTTATTTTGCAGATGCTGCATTTAAGAGAACGTTTGTTTATTTTACGATAATGTCAAAATAACGTATCTTAAACTTTTTGTATTTGACATATTTCATTTACCGCTTCTTCTATGCTGAAAGTACACGAATGAACCTATTGACTGGCTACCTTCCAGTATACGAAATATAAGCATGCATGACAGCTGCTGTCATTTGTGATAAATCCATTTTCAGCTGTCATCGCGCAGTGCTCTTCGGACTAAACATTTGGTAACAAGTTGATAATGTAGTCGAAAGTACAACCTGACTCTGCTATTTATAAGTACCTATCTACAAAGATCCGTTCTAAATATTGTAGACAGACAGTTATAATACTGCCGGCTGTTAATTGAGTATACATATTAAATATGCCAATGCTTGACTACTCAACTTATTGCTTGAACACTTTAGTATGCAAAAAGTCAGTAACGCCCACTTATTCGGATTTCCATATTTACAAATCATTACAAATATCAATAGATCCAAGTAATTTAATTACATTAAAAATTACACGTCTGACGTCTTTCTGGGGGTATTCCAACATGCATTGCATCGCATCCATCAATCATCTACAGCACAATAAGTATTTACCTATCAAACCTACGAAAGCTTGTGTCATGCTAATTTATTGTTTCAATAAATATTGGTTACAAATTTAACACCAGAATATCATAAAAATATTGATAAAGAGTGCCTTAGGTAATCGCTCAAATTGGTGACGTCTTTCAAGTGTTCGCGTATGACACTTTGAAGGGACTGTAATCAATTTTTGTTTTTTTCACAACTACAATCATATAATTTCAATGGCCTGGTATCTAGTGCTGCAATATTTATTTAATTTTAATATTTTAATTTATTTACTTATTAATAAAGTACCTATATTATTATTATTATTATTAATTTCAATGGGTATTATCTTATTTGTATCTTTTCAGTTTAAAACAGAAAAACAATACTCAGCGAGGTGTCAAAAATGGCTGTTAGAATGAACGAAACAAACACGATTGTCGATCGAATGGTGCACTTCTTCGTGGAGCACGAAGGTAAGTTAAATGCGGCTGTAAAGAGCCGTCAAACGAGTTGTGCAAAGAAGAGATGTTTGTTTTTGAAGTTAGCTCCTATTAGGTGGAGCGGGGTTTGAATTAAATCAAGAGTGTTGTAATAATTATATCGAACCAATGCTTTCTTAAGTCATTCTCAAAATAGCAACTTCACTTGAGCGTATTTGCGTAGTCAACAGAAAATGCGCAATGTTGTGGTTTTGAACGATGTCAATAATACGGCTGAAGAAGCAACTTGCTCTACATGAAATAACTGACCTACTTTACTATCAAGTCAATGTAAATAAGAATTTTTGTATGTACATACATTGAATACCTATGAATACATTTTGCTAAATGAAATATCAGTATCGTTCTTATGGCGTAATCGTAAAAATTAAATCGCATTTAAAGTTGCCATTGGCAACGGCTCCGTCCGATCAGGTTAACAAACCAATTTTAATTATTATGCAAGAAATACCTACAACCAGATTAGCGTCAGTTGTTTTTTGTTGATCGCTTTTGAAAGAAAAAAGAGCGAGCTATTATGTACTACGTGAGATTCTCCGCATAGTATCGACCCATCTGATCTGTCGTAAAATTGATTGTAATTCGATAGCGCTTCTTATACTACCGCTGAACAAGTTATGGAGGCGACGGGTTTTATTCATTGCCAAATCGGCAATATTTTAAAGGAAAAAGTTTTCAAGGTGAACTGTTATACTTTAAAGCAGGTGCATAACGTGGATGCAGATTGGGAAAAAGCACTTGTATTAATTTTCAGCAAAATATTGATAAGGGTATTGCTAAGTCTGACTATGTGCGACCGGCGGCCTCATAATTTCCTGGAATATGGCTGTAGGTACCAGCTACCAGGTAGCACAGAAAAGTACCATACGGGCTCTAAGATTCATTGTAAAAAAAAAATGATAGTAACGGCAAACCAATATGACCTTCAAGAATTTTTTTTTTTTGTCAGTATTAAGTGCAACTGTTTTTTGCAGTACGAAAAGCGTCAGGCCCATTCCCAATCCCGTCCACATTACACAAATGCAGAGAGTATACTAAAATTCAAGCTACAATGAGTGGCAATAGGTAGGGTAAAGTCGGGTCATATGCCAAGATGGCGGTTATGGCACCCTCTCAAAATTTTTTACTTAACTATTTTATTTTACAACAAGGACATCATTTAGTTTTACGTAAGTTCCTGAAGTGTGTAGTCGCGACCTAATTTGCAGGTGAACATTTTTAGTGTGTGTATGATTAAAAGAAGCGTTGGTAGAAAAGTATTCGGTAGGTACCCAGTGATCATTGGTACAACAAAAATTAAAAGCCTATCGTGCTAATTTCCATTAGCCATTATTCCTGCATGTACGCTTTGATTGGTGTTTTTCGTAAAAAAAAGTACAACATCATTTGGTAGATATGGCCCCCAAGTTCGACATATGTGGACCGGTGTCATTTCTCCCGCTATTAGTTTTATATTGTAAATTTCAGAACTTTTTTTTTTGTATGATTTTTATTAGAAATTGCGACTATTCATACATTGTGTACTCGTGTACATATTTTTTAAATACTTGAAGTGGGTGTGGGAGGAAAATCTCCAAGAGAAGTTAAATTACCACATCACCCACCCACCTATGGGTGCCAAATCACCCTCCAGTTTTTTAGTGAATTTTTTTTTTTTACTTTTACGCTTTTACAAATTTTAGTATGTTTTAAACTATGAATTATATTTATGTTCCTATTTTATTTTATTTTTAAATAAACAAAGAGTTAATATAGGTATTTATTTATGTTTTAATTTAAAAAAAAAAATGATTTATTTTTTGAGTTGTAACGAAAACAAAAAATGGGTGTCATATTTACCGACTTTACCTTTTATAAAATGTTTTTCTACTGTTGTTTGGAGTAGAAGAGGTGCCACGCCCACTTATCTCAAATCCATCGTTACAAATTCATAAATGCAACCAGTCAAGCGAATGGTTTATATTCTCTTTTGTGTGGCGACGAAAGAAAAAGAAGCAAGAGAAGAAGAGGAATTAAAAATGGGAAAGAAGAAGAAGAGGAAGAAAATAAAAGGTGAAGGTGAAGGTAGAATGATAATGACGTTGAAGATAAAAATGAAGATGAAGATGCAGATGAAAATAAAGACGAAGGCGAAGATGATGATGACGTTGAAGATGAAGATGGGATATAGATGTAGATGTTGATGGATATATAGATTTCGAGAGATATTCGAATCAGACCACCATTGAAGGGTCTCTTTTCGTCTCTCTACCACTATAAATCTTACCCAGAGAGACTCTCTGGATTTCTCCAGCGTTCTTCCATAGGCTCAGTTCCTAGTGCTCAGTTGCTAGCATCTGTTTATGGGAGATCTGTTTTATCGACTGGGTCTCGACCCAATGATGCCCCTAAGACATTGAGACAGTATATGTGCCGCTGTCTCAGATTCCTGCAGGCATAGTTTACAGGTATCATCCTCTCTAAGGCCCATCTTTCTTAAGTGATACCCGAAATTACCATGTCCTGTTGACAAAGCCACCTTCTTTGAGTGGAGCAGTTCGGCCACTTAATTGCCATTTCAGCCTGTCTACATTGTTCCACGGTTGACCACCTTTTGTGAATCAGCTGTTCTAGCATTCCTTTGCCAATTGAAGAGAATGGGATGTTGATGGATATGTATAGATGTAGTTGTAAAGGGTGGTTAAGTTTTAAGGGCCGATGTTGATTTTGCATAAAACACAAATTATTTAGGAAATTATTATCATTTATTTTTATTATGATAATATTGGTATGGTCCAATTATGTATGGAACAAAATATGGGCCAAATAGACGCCGCGACTTCGGCGGCACACCTCCATCCGATGGTCCAAATTTTCGATGACGCTGAGGCATAATTGAGGTTTTATGCCGTTAATGTGCCGAATTTTCTCATCCTTTAGCTCTTGAATTGTTGCTGGCTTATCGACGTACACCTTTTCTTTCAAATAACCCCAAATAAAGAAGTCCAACGGTGTCAAATCACATGATCTTGGCGGCCAATTGACATCGCCACCACTTGAGATAACACGGCTATTGAATTTGTCGCGCAAAAGGCCATTGTTTCGTTAGCTGTGTGGCAAGTGGCACCGTTCTGTTGAAACCACATATCGTCCACATCCATATCTTCTAATTCGGGTCATAAAAAGTTCGTTATCATCTCACGTGAGAGGTGCAATTGTTGGGCACGATGACGATGACGAGTTGAGGTGGACGGCTCTTCAGCCACACTATCGCGAACAGCAGCAATATTTTCTGCAGTACGAGCTGTACGAGCATGCACTGATGTTTTCACATCTCCTACAAACCCGGTTTGCTCAAATTTTTGCACGATTTTTCCGATTGTACGCACATTTGGACGATTAAATTGACCAAAAAAATCACGAAGTGCATGATATGCATTTTGATTTGAACACCCATTTTCAAAATAAGCCTGAATAACTTTAACGCGTTGTTCGATTATGTATCTTTCCATGTTTCAAATTGAATTAGTCTGAAATTGAGAAATGTCAAATGAAATGCAGAAAAAAACTTGACGTTTAGGTGTGGTTCACATTTAACATCGGCCCTTAAAATTGAACCACCCTTTAGATAAAGTTGAAGTTAAAGTTAAAGTTATAGTTAGACCTAAAGTTAAAGTTGGAGTTAGAGTTGAAGATGATGGACAGAAGAAATTTGAAACCTCAAAATAAAGAATGAAGGTACTTCCTAATCCTGATTTTGGGGAGTAAACGCCTTCAACATTTTCTGAACCAAACTAATTTAAAAGACGATATTAAGAATTTTATTAGAGTCTTTCAAAATTTTCGGAAGATATATATTTAGTCACATGATGGGCGTAGGGCGATATCAAGCAGTCTTCCAGAGTATTCCTAAAGAGTGTTTATAGGCTTATAGTTTTGAGATCTTTTGTGACCACTTTGTCGTCAACCTCAGTTCATCGTTGGTTTTCGCTTGAGAAGGACTGAGGAATTTATTAAGCCTACGGCAGCGTCTTCAAACACTCCATAGCTTAGAGAACTAAAGTAATTTGTTATGTGATCAATTGATCATTGATCAATAATATTGGATGAGCTTGAAGTTTGAAGGTTAGGTTTTAAAGACGCTCATCTTCAGTGGAGGAGTTTAGGAAAATACTAAAATGGAAAATCAAAATAAGCTCAAATGGAATGTCGAAGCTGTCAAATTAGGTGTAGCAGAAAGGATGTTGCCAATTTGGGAAACAGACCCCTATAAAAACATCGAAATATCTCTTTTGAAAACCATACGTACACCTGAGCTTCAAAACACCCTTAAAAACTTTCTGGGAACTTTAATTTATAACCTCTTCTAATTATAAAAAAATATTTCCATTATTCTTGCAGATCTACGAACAAAAAGCTGGTTCCTCTCCAATTCTCCCGGCCCGCTGTTTATGATCTTAGGTACCTACCTGTACTTTTGCCTCTATGCCGGACCCCGTTACATGCGCGATCGAAAACCGTTCGAACTGAAAAATACTCTGCTCATCTATAATGCGTTTCAAGTGCTACTAAGTTATGTTCTCTTCTACGAGGTGAGTTGAAAGTTGTCAGACAGAACTTCGAGATAACCCTAAGTATTTGCATTTTCGAACAACTAGGGCTACAAAGGCGGATGGGGAGGTCACTACAATTTTAAATGCCAAGAGGTTACCTATGACAATGATCCAATCTCAATGAGGGTACGGTCGATGTAGTTATGAAATTTTACTTATAGGATGGACTTTAAATTGTGTCTCGTTACAGATGGCGGGAGCGGTATGGCTATACTACATCGCGAAAATCACCGAACTATTGGACACGGTTTTCTTCGTTTTGCGGAAACGCCAGCGTCAGGTGTCATTCTTGCACTTGTACCATCACACTTTGATGCCAATTTGCGCCTTCATCGGAGTTAAATACTTTGCAGGTGAGTAGTTGGTTTGTTTGGTGTTTAAAGCAGTGACAAACAATGTGACACTGAATATGAACAATGTGGACAAGCTACAGTCGATTAATTTTCACACCTACTAGTTAAATGAGTTGTGGGTTATTTTTGTGGCACGCGGGCGAGAGCTGGCATAATTTTCTTTAACGATGTATACGGTGCTCAAAACAAAAGGATTTTCTTCCCTTAGGTGGTCATGGAACCCTTCTAGGATTTATCAACTCCTTCATCCACATCATCATGTATGCTTACTATTTGCTGTCAGCCTTGGGACCAAAAGTACAGAAATACCTCTGGTGGAAGAAGTACCTCACCATCATGCAAATTGTAAGAATTTTCACCATCAATCGGCTGTCCTGTCATATTGATAACTTGCATCCTTTTTTTCTAGATCCAATTCCTGATAATCTTTGTGCACACCATTCAAATCCAGTTCCAGTCCAATTGCAACTTCCCCAAGTCGATTGCCGCACTCTTGACATTCAATGCTGGCCTCTTTACCTACATGTTCAGCTCCTTCTATGTGAAGAGCTACAAAAAGGAAGCTGCACAGGCGGCGCGAGACGCTCTAAAGAAGGACTAGAATTATTATGATTAGATACTGGTTTCTTAGGATGAAAATAGACTAGAATAGTGTTAAGATTTCTTTGTAAACATGTGTGCAGGGTGTATACCTACTATGATAGAGCTAAGGCTAAGAGTGTGTATATTGTGTGTACATGGTGTAAATAGGACCAAATATTAAGCTAGGTGAATAGTTGGAAAAGTAAAGTTGCACTGGTGGCTTCACAGAGCGCAGATGCAGCCGAGAATTGTATTTATTGTAAGGTATCTTGAGGGTTTTTTTTTAGAAGAAAATTTAAAATTCTACTATTAGCAAGGATGATGTTCTAGTTGAAATTAATTTAATAGCTCTTAACGCGTAGCGAAAATCTCTTTGGAGGAAAATCACAATCGCCTGATGTACATAATACGAAGCCTTTGGAGATTCTCTGCAGATTGACTTTTAAGTTGCCGTGGAGGTTAGAAGTATTTTCTTTTAAATTTGTATATTTTCACCAATTTTAAGTACCTATACTTATAAATATTTGACGAACGAATTTTATTTTAATATTTGTAATTAGATTTGCCCACCCATAGAATTTGATCAAATTTGTCCGTGTTTCCTTATCGCCAAGTGGCTGTCCGTCCAGGAACGGGGATTTTTGATTCTACTTAGAAAAAAATAAATATATATATATATACACAACGCTGGGGTATTATATTACTTTCATTTAAGTAGATGTATTTAAAGTGGACTATGAATGTATAAGTACAACATTTTGAATCAAAGCTGGCCAATTGTGCAAATTATGATTATAGTTTAAGAATTAAATTTATTTAAAGGAAAATAGTGAACAAGTGAAGTTTACATAGTTTCAGTAGATATAGAGATGATGAATGAATAAAGATAAGTTTTTTGTACAATTTTGCATGTTGCTTTGGTTAATCTCAAAACCTTCTCAGATAGGACAGGGTCGATGATTTCGTACAATAAAAGAAAACATGTCAAAGGCATTCAAAAAATTACTTACCTACGTGCCTGGGAAATGTTGACAAGCTGACGTCACAAAAATTCGGCCATTGCGTCTTTCGTGAGAGTGCGCTGCGACAGTCCCCATGACCAGACGCCTGACAGTCGATCACACGTAGTGGCAAATTTAGGACAGATGCTTAAATCATAAAGACGTCGGTATGTCAAAATTTTACATGAAAAGTGACATGTGTAAACCTAGCTTTAGAACAACAACACTAGATCTTGCTCTTAGTCAAGATCATGAGTCATAAACATGATCTGGAAATTGATTGTGCTGTTTGCTACATAATTAATGTTACAATACTTTTTTTAAATTGTTGAATTCGCCGTATTTTTTAATAAATTCATATGGTATTCGATTGGGCACTTCCAGAGCACTTTTATATTCGTTTGGTACCTACAAAAAACAATCTTTTTCAGATTTCAGACAACTTTTGCGAATCTGGATTTTTTCTCAGATTGGATCCAGATTTAACAATACACCTGCGTTTGAGTTTGACAACTGGTGGAGTTTGTTTACGTTTTCGTAAAGTTTTTCTACTGACCTGACATTGCATCGGGTGAATCTATTTTTGTAAATTATTTATGTATAAATATTTAGGATTCAATCGGAACGCAAATTTCTAACGTTTTAATATAAAATTTAACCAAACGGAAAGCGCTTTGAAAAGTGCCGAAGGCTACACATATTCGATTCGCCTGAATATCAGCACAAAAAAGAGCAAAGTGACGTTTTTATGTTCGATTAAATAAATAAATAAATAGTTGGCGCAACAGGTCCGGGGGGACCCTAGGCCTAGCTTCTCACAACCATTCGTTTTGTGTGGGCTTTTTCATTTTTGGAATGAATGGAAGGGATCTACAGTTTTATGCCGACTCCAAACGGCTAATTGAGAAGCTCTTTCAAGACATGTATACTCTCGGATGTTTGTCAGACGTTCGCGAGAGGTGGCGCAGTGAAAAAAACCCTAAGTTGGAATTTGGGTTTTTGCGGGATTCGAACCTCGACCCCCCGCATAGTAGTCCAACACACTAACCACTATGTTCGATTAGACACACGAAAAAAGTAACCTGAGAGCGAATCTAAAGAAGCATAACTTAGGACTGGAACTTAGTAAGTTGAAAATAAATAAAACAGCGGCAGCTTTTTTGCACAATGATCAAAATGAAAAGCAAAAAGTATCGAGTAGAGATTTTGATCGTAGATCCCTTCCTTTCGTTCCCAAAATGAAAAAACTCACACAAAACGAATGGTTGTGAGAAGCTAGGCTTAGGGTCTCTATGGACCTGTTGCGCCATCTATTTAATTACCTATTTATTTATTATAATAAATGTCAAATACAAAAAGGTGACACACACAAAACAAAATAAAATTCGAAAAACGGCTTAAAAATGAGCATAGCTATCAAAAAGAAGAAAAGTAAATAGCGAAAACCGCAATTATTTTTCATTTAAAGGTATTTCTATCACACATTGCGTTATTTTTCAGCTCTCTGACAGTTTATCGCAACATTTTTTGTCAAAATACTTGTATAGCACGTGAATGGATCGTTGGTTGTGAGAAGCAAACGAATAGGTAGAAACAAATCTACTGACTCCAGACGGTAGAACAAAAGTGTTGAAAATTGTTAATAGGGGCCATACACGACACAGACATGTCGTTGCAAACCAAGGAAAATTCAAAAAGTTTTGAATTCACGTAGACGGTCGTAGCAAAGGATAGACATACGATAAACACGATACTGATAGAGACAAATATATTATTTTGCAACGACATGTCTGTGTCGTGTTTCGTGTATGGCCCCTATAAGCACACGAACCTTTTGCGCCAAAAAATATCTGAATATTTTCCGAAAGAGTCCAAAGAGTCCATCTCCAAAGTGAAGTAGGTAGATACCTACAATCTACAAACAACAAACTAATCTCACTTCCTCTGAATCTGTCGGAAATTTCAATTTCTTGGAGATGTATGTTCTCGACTGAAAAGCCCCTGAAAGTTCGCATAAAAAAAAAAAAAACCAAGCGATTCAATAATGAACACCTATATACATGCAATTTGTATATTATGTCGTATGAATGAGATATTTATATTTTACCTGCATAATTCTAGGAATAGTCAGTAGTTTTGACAAGAACCTCCATTCCCTTTGTGGTTTTCATCCTGGCTTCCTATAAACTTTTTCTAATCAAATCTCACAACCGTTCAAAATACTGGGAATGGAAATAAATAATATGGGATGTACTTTTCAATACTCAATAGTACTATTTTGTCCATACAAATTCCGAAATTGTTAGCTTCCGTAAATTTAAGGTCGAGACTAAAATTTGTTATTAGTACGGAGCATTGAATGCAAATCAAATGTTTTAATATAAGAATAAGAGTCGGAAGTTGGGGTTGCGCTGGATTAAAATGAAAATTGTAACCAAATCATCTATAATACATATAAACAGGCGAAGCGCGAAGGCAAAAAGTTAAGAACCACTTTAACTGCCTTAAACACAGCACAGGTGTACGCTTGATTTTATTTTTTTGTTGGGAAGGTTGTGCAAAGATGTGATGCTGCGTGTAATTTGTTTTCCATATTTACAAGCGAGCTCTCTATTACGGTATAATTTCTACCACTGGGCGAACTCTTGTTTATTTAAAAATAGGTACCTACCTATCGAAAGACGGATAAAATTGGTGTTTTTTTTTTTTTTTTTCTTGAACAGATTCCAACTCTATTGCTGCGTTCCTTTCGAGTTCTGTATAGCAGAGACAATACTGAGACCCCCAATTTCGGCCGATTTTCCGTTACTTGCCTACAAGCTATATTGTTATGGGGTGGCACATGCGAAGTGCGTTAGTATGGTTAGGTTAGGTTGAAATGGCTGTCGGCTAACTGGTTAGGTTAGTCGACACACTTAGACCATTATAAGGTCCCTTGTGATACCACGGGAATCTATAATTCATTCCTCCTACTCGTTGAACCAATCGGAGCTTCTAATGAAGCGTGGACGCTTTCGATAGCGTCCAGCTTTATTTTGAGTTTGCAAGTAGCGAGTGGAATACCTAAGGAATCCTTAATTGGGAGCAGAGGTATCGTAGTTCCGTGTTTGGCGAGTTCATCAGCCCTGCAGTTACCTGGAATGTCCCTATGCCCCGGCACCCAACAAAGGTGAATGTTGAACTGCTCCGCCATCTATATAAGAGATGAACGACAGTCTTGGGCTGTTATAGAGTTTGTGGAGACCGATTCCAGGCACTTGATGGCAGCTTGACTATCAGAGAAGATACGGATATCTTTAGCAGATATCACGTTTTCCCTTAGCCAAGATAAGACTTTTTTTATCGCCATTATTTCCGCCTGAAAAACGCTACAGTGATCAGGAAGACGGAAGGAGAGACTAAGATTAAGTCTATTAGAGAAGACACCGCCACCAACACCGTCCACAGTTTCGAACCATCTGTGTAGAAATGGATCGATTCCTCTTCCTAGAATGATCTAGTAGGAATGGAGACCTGGAAGTTTTTATCAAATTGTAGTTCTGGTGTGGTGTAGTCGATGTTTTCTGGAAGGTTTCTAATGTTGTTGAGGACAGCGGCATGGCCAGTTGTTTTGCTTGTCCATTGTGAAATAGCTTTGAGGCGTACGGCTGCCGAAGCTGCCGTTTGCCTGCTGAAGATGTCAATGGGTGTCAGATGAAACAGGATGTCAAGTGCAGCGGAGGGGGTGCTGCGAAGAGCTCCGCCGATGCACAAGCAAGCCGTTCTTTGGACTTTGCTTAATTTATCGCGATTAATCGCTTTTTCTAAGGCAGTCCACCAGACAACCACACCGTACGTGAGTATAGGTCTTATGACCGAGACATATAGCCAGTGAGTGACGCGGGGCTGTAAACCCCATTTGTTCCCTATGGCTTTTTTGCAAGAGAAAAGTGCCACAGTGGCCTTCTTAACTCTTTCTTGGATGTTAGGCTTCCAGGTTAACTTTCTATCAAAAATAAGGCCTAAGTATTTAGCTTCATTTGAGAACGTCAAGCTAGTGCCATTTATAGATGGAGGGTCAATGTGTGGAATCTTATATTTCCTAGAGAAGAGGACAAGTTCAGTTTTGTGAGGGTTTACACCTAACCCACAACTGTTTGTCCATTTTATTAGCTTGTTGAGAGCGTGTTGTAGAAGTTCTTTTAAAGTGTTAAGGTACTTTCCCGAGACGGCAATAGCAACGTCGTCCGCATAGGCAATCACATTGTAGCCTTCCGCTTCCAGGGATATCAGCAGTTGATTCACCACTAAATTCCAGAGAAGGGGAGACAGGACACCACCTTGTGGTGTTCCTCCACTGACAGATCTTCTGGAAGATATCTCACCTAGACTTGAGTTGATAATTCGGCTATTCAGCATCAAATTGATCAGCTTGCCAAGTGAGACGTCAACGTTCAGAGCTGCCAGAGCACCAGCGATTGCAGATGAGTCGACGTTGTTGAAGGCGCCCTCTATATCCAGGAATGCAACCATTGTATACTCCTTATGACGAAGGGAATCTTCTATGGAGCGCGTTAGCGTGTGTAGGGCCGTTTCTACTGATTTGCCCTTAGAGTAAGCATGTTGAGCTGTTGACAGTCGATTTTTGTCAATGCTATTGCGTAAATGGATTTCAATCAGTCGCTCCAAAGTTTTTAGGAGAAATGATGAAAGACTAATAGGTCTGAGATCTTTCGGACTCACGTGAGAGCATTTACCTGCTTTGGGTATGAACACTAAGTTAGTATGGTTACAACGAAATTCTTATTGACAAATGTCACGTAACTTCAAAAATTCCGGCTCACCAATCCACTCGCACCCTGTATGTGCCACTTCCGCTGTCGGCAAAAGTTTCTGTCCTACCTACTTTGGCGTGAAATACTTATGAAAAATGAACAATGTAGATTCGCTGAGGGGATATAAAAATATTGGTTGAGGGCCAGGTCCACCCCGGACTGTAGCGCCACCTAAGTAATGTGGTATTCGATTGGGCGCTCTCAGAGCAGTTTTTATGTTCGTTTGGTACAAAAAAAAAAAAAAAAAGGCAATCTTTTTCAGATTTCAGAGCACTTTTGCGAATCTAGATTTCTCAGATTTACCAACATAAGTGCGTTTGAGTTTGACAACTGGTGGAGGGCGTTTAGGTTTTCGGGAATTTTGTTCTACAGCAAAGAAAGGAATTGCATCGGGTGAATTTATTTTAGTAAATTGGTTATGTATAAATATTTAAAAATCAATCGAGACGCAAATTTCGAATGTTTTAATTTAAAATTTGACCAGTGAATGGAAAACGTTTTGAAAAGTGTTGAAGGCTACACATATTCGAATGGCACGAATATTATCACAAAAAAAAAGCAAGTGACGTTCTGAAACCTGAGAGCGAATCTGAAGAAGCCCAAACGAAAACCACATAAGTAACAAAATGACAGGTCATGGTAGATAAATAGTTTACTCCAACAAGATAAGTTCATACAAATTCATACGCAGAGTTTAGTTTTTATATATTTATATTATTTTTGTTTGTTCTCTATATTGAATGAAATATCTATTCAAATCCAGTGAAGTTAAGCTGGCATGCGCATCAATGTCCTGTACACATCGGCGCCCTCCAGATTCTGGCGCCCCGTTCGCCCCACCCTAAAGCCGGCACTGTACGCACTACCATTTTTTCATCGAACGATATCGTACAAGTGTCCCGCCTTAGGCCTCAGTAACAGCCATACGTAAAATGCAACCAAAAAAATTGGAACAGTATGAAAATGAATTATTTTTCGTTTAGACGGTCATAGCGAAAAATCTGTCAGAAAAATATTTCCCTACGAGAATTATTGCAACAAACCAACCCCCATTGATTGGATTCCATCAGAAAAAATTATTCTGACAGATATAACAGTAAAGAAATGAAATATTTCAGGGGAATGATTCGGTTTTCTTTTGTGGAATTGACTGACAAGTTGATCAGAAAAAGTTTTTCGTACCTACGGAAAAATGAATAAATTATTTTTCTAGAAAATTTAAAGATCATTTGCATTATTCTTTTTTGATAATCTAAGACCAAGATTGAGTTAAACCATCAAGTTTAAGTGATGGCAAAAAAAGCAGAAGAAAATTTATACGGTTCGGTTTTACGTATTGCTATAACTAGGGCCTTAGTGGCCGCAATTCGCTAAAGTAAAGAACCAGAACCCAAAGGTCAGACTCTGTAAGGCGAAACGTTCAAACGTTTTCGTATGCACGAAGAAATTTGCTTGTGTGAGATAGGGCAAATCATTCGAGAGCACGAAAACGTTTGATCGTTTCGCTTTATACCATGTTCCCACCAACGTGATTTAGCCGAAGTGATTTATATATCACGAAACCCGTCCCCACCGAACTTTAAGTGATTTAGTGTGACATTTACGCCAACTTTGCCATATCAGTGATGGGACTTCTAACACTTAAGTGGTATTTCAACCACTTTTTACACTTTCGGAAATTCTACCAACCTGAACTCGAAATCTACCTTTTAACAAAGCTATTCGCTAATAATTTTTTTTCATCATTAAATTAAAAATTGTACCTATTTTACCTAGGTACTGCTACTCGCCTTACTTTTACTCATACACACTCAGCTATCAGTATTTTTTTCGGAGAATTGCATCAGCAAAAACTTCCAGTCCAGTATATACACCACTTACTGCGCCAATACTTCATTACTTGACTGCATTAGTGCGAGTGTGTTTTGCTAAGTTTTGATATTTTGTATTTAATGATGAGTTCAATAGATGCCATTTTTTCTGTAGTTCTTTCAAAATTTGAATTCAAAATTTAAAAGCTGCCAGGAACTTCTGGAGAACGGGAAAGATTTTGAATCCCCGAAATTATTGGTAGAATATGCTTCAAAATATAGATTCGCATTTTTTGTTATGAACAACAGATGTGATTTTTAGAAATATTTATTTTATTTCCGTTTTTGAAGTGAAACTTCTTATACGACTTCCAACTCAAGGTCGCGTTAAACGTTTAACGCTAATAAAAGCATTGGATACTCAAAGGTGTGAGCGAGGGTGAGGGTGGCGCACATTGCATAGCACAAGCATGTTCATTTGAAAAAAAAAAAAAAAAAACTGAGTGGTGTTTTCTCCAAAATAAGTGAAACGAAAGAGAAGTATGCGAGGTGAATGTGTATAATCAACAGCGACAATGTGTTTCTGAGGAAATGCGCAGATGGCTGTTGACGTGCGCTGATGGACTTATGGTGGTGTATATAGAAATTGAGTTCAAGGTTTTTGTTTTAATGGTTGTTATAACGGATGATTTTTTAAGAGGTTTAGAACTTTTTTTAAAAAAAAACACACAAAAAATTCGAAAAAATTAATGAAATATTTATTTGAATCGATAGTTTGAACCTTGCAATTTAATGCTTAAAGATAATTTCATGCAAATGTTGACCGCGGCTGCGTCTCAGGTAGTCCATCCGCTGAGTCCAATTTTGGCATACTCTTTCACACATATCGGCCGGTATCTCACGAATGAATGCATGGATGTTGGCTTCCAGTGCGTCAATCGAAGCGGGCTTGTCCCTATACACATTAGCCTTGACATACCCCCACAAAAAATAATCTAATGGTGTCAAATCGCACGATCTAGGCGGCCAATTGACCGGCCCGAAACGTGAAATCAACTGTTCACCAAACTCGCCTCGCAATTGCGCCATTGTTTCGCGTGCTGTGTGGCATGTGGCACCGTCTTGTTGAAACCACATATCATGCAAGTCAAGAACTTCCATTTTGGGCAAAAAAAAGTTTGTTATCATCGCTCGGTAGCGTTCACCATTGACAGTAACGCTGCGATTCGCATCATCTTTGAAGAAATATGGCCCAATAATGCCGCCGGCCCATAAACCGCACCAAACAGTGGCTTTTTCGGGATGCATTGGTAGCTGTTGCAATGCTTCTGGCTGATCTTCACTCCAAATGCGGCAATTTTGCTTATTTACGTACCCATTCAACCAAAAATGAGCCTCATCGCTGAACACAATTTTTCGATAAAAAAGCGGATCCTCGGCCAGCTTTCCAAGAGCCCATTCACCAAAAATTCGGCGTTGTGGTAGGTCGGCTGGCTTTAGTTCTTGCACAAGCTGTATCTTAAAAGGCTTTATGCACAAATCCTTCCGCAAAATTTTCCACGTAGTGCTGTAACAAAGGCCTAACTGCTGGGAACGGCGCCGAATCGACATTTCGCGGTCTTCTGTCACACTAGCTGATACGGCCGCAATATTTTCTTCACTACGCACAGTACGTAAACGTGTTGGTGGTTTAATGTCCAACAAAGTAAATTTGGTGCGAAATTTGGTCACAATCTTCCGAATAGACTGCTCGAAGGTCGAGAATGCCGATCATAAAATGGAAGCAGCGCGCGATGAACATTTCGAACCGAGCACGAATTTTGATAGTAAAATTCAATAATTTGCAAGCGTTGTTCATTTGTAAGACGATTCATGGTTAAATTGCAAACCAAACTGAAGCTGTTTGACAGTGACACAAGGTACTAAACACACGTCAGCTGTCAAAACCAGTGTTGCCAAAACCAAACCAGCTAAAAAATCACCCGTTAGTACCTACTGATACCTGCAGTAAAGAATTGAAGAATTCAAGAAGTAAAGACGATATAGGTGAATTATGTTGTTTGATTTATTGAAGTGAAACTTCTTATGCGACTTCCAACAAGGTTGTGTTAAACGCTTAACGCTTCTATAAGCATTGCATGAATGAGTTTATTGGCACCTAATGCTGGGAGAGGAATATTCTGTGGTGAAGATTAATTTCCAAAAATAATGACTAAATTGGCAATTGATGTCTTATTGAAGTGAAACTTCTAATGCGACTTCCAACAAGGTTGCATTAAACGTTCAGCGCTCCTGGGGAGGGGGAATAGAAGGAGACAGAGCGAGAGTGAATGCGTGGCACTCGAACGCATGCGTGTAGTATACCTGTTACAGGCCAGCGCGAGCGTTAGCAACGAGTAGCGTCCTCATTATTTCATTTACTTGTTTTAGTTTGATTTAATACACATATAATTTAATAGGGTAGTATTTTTCAAGTAAAACTTCTAATGCGACTTCCAATATTTCGTACCTATCTTACTTTAGTTGTCATAATCCCATTGTAAATGTTATAGATTTGGATATTTCTCCACTCGAAAATGATAATTAAAAGATGCGATCAATTGTGAATTGTAAGCAATGTTAATAAAGTTTGTCTTAAAGAAACAATATGATTTAACTAAAAATCAATTTCTACCCCTTCCTTTTTTCATTTCCACATTACGAAGTTTCACTTTTTCCGCGCGGAGGGACTCCACACGCTATTTTTTTTTTTTTTGTTATTTTTACTATTTCATCGGTATGAATAAATTAATTACTATCATGGATATTTTTTTTTCTACCACTTTTCTACCACCGTTTCACTTTCCTCAAGTCCCATCACTGACTTTTCGTTTGCTGAATGAAGTGCTGAACATAATAAAGGTATATGCTCGATTTTATTTTGTGTGGACAGATACCCACGTAATTAAAATTTAAACACGTCTAAATCACGTAAATCTTAATCACGAAAATGTAGGTATGATAAATCACGTAATTTATGAGATGATTTAGCTAAATTACGTTGGTGGGAACATGGTATTACAGAATCTGGCCACAGTATATATGTGGATTTTCGGTTCAATTTAAGTGTTTAACTGAGCTGGTTTACAGCAAAAAAAAAAAATTCAAATGTAGCTCTGCCTTGAGTAGATGGATGGAACCATCACAATACCTTAAAGTAGACTGTGTATATATGAGCATCTACAATTATTAATTATTTGCTTAAACCTGAAAGGGTCGTTAGCTTAAGTCGGTCTCTAAGACCACACCGGATATAACCACCGCAATCACAGCAGGGTCAATATGAATTGGCTATGCCATCTCTCCGATTTGATTTCCAAGAAAAGATCAAGACATCCTTCTTCCTTCCTACCTACTTATATCAATTAAGCTCATATTCTGGCCTGTGTGCAGATTTGAAGAACATCCACTCTCCGATATATTGTTATCCTAATGGATAGGTGGTAGTTCCTCAGTTGCCTCCTTCACCTGCCTAACCACATTGAACCAATGAATGGATGTCCTAAGAAATAAAAGAAATTCGCCCCAGAGTACACTTAAAATCCCCTCCTGTAATATCTCCATCAGAACAGAACCGTAATTGAAAATTATTATAGATACACTTTATTATTCGTGGTACATATATATACAGTCTTGGGCCAAGGATTAATATTCACCGCATTGAATCAGGACTATAGAGAGCCTCCGACTGCATTTCCCAACTTAATTCCGAAACGAAGTTGGTTGGCATTATGTATGTGCTCCTTGAAAAGAAGCCAACTAGTCGATTCATTTAAATTTGCCAGGCATAAAACATTTCTCCTTTGGATGTTCTCAGGTGTTGCATGCAAAGAAATGAGCTACATGTAGCTGGAAGAAATCTCTTCGCACACACACACCTTGGTGTAGTTCACATTTTCAATGGCGAACGAGGATGCATGCAACTGCAGTGTTTGCATGTGTGTTCCCTAATTACAGATCGCTGTACTCCTGCATCCGTTGATTTATTATGAAATTGTGTAATTGAATTAAAATAATATCCTTGTAGGAGCACAAGCACCAGCCGCACCAGATCCTATTCAGCCTTTGAAAGCATCGGCTCCATATGCGTCAATAGAATGTTAATTTGATGAATGCACCATACATACCCGTGCGGAGTCACTGATTTTGATTTCAATTAGCCGAAAACGACGAAGAGGCTTCACCGCACCACACGAGACACGAGATGCGAAAGGATGCATACATAAAAATTACAAAAATATATATTATTCTCTGAGAAGGAGGCCTCATTTGAATCGTAGGTACATCTTAACGCATTCTACTGGAATTAATTCAAATGAATGGGTTCTCTTGTTCGAGTGCATTCAAGGTCCTTTTTCGAGTTTTTTTTTTTTTTTTTTTTCGACGACTCGTGGTCGTTGCAGTGCGATAATTAAGTTTTGCCACAGTCTCACATCCTCCCTCTTATTTGTGTGTATAATTAGTGCACGTCCTCGTTTGGCCCGGGTCAATGGATGGCATCTGTGTGCACCACAACATAATCTAAATAATAGCTTGACAAGTTTATCGCTCGATTTATTTGCTGAGGAGAGCTGAGAAATGTGTTCTGGTGAATGCAGTAAATAACTTGAAAATGACATTGGAACAGCATGACCTAGTTGCGGCGTATAGATAGTGTAGTGTCCTTTGAAGTTTATTCGAGTCATATATCGCGGGGTTTTAGTTTTACGGAAGAGGGGGTGTTACTAGCGCAGAGCGGTGACTGATGTTAATTAAAATTCAGCAGCAATCTCCAAGATGCTAAATTTGTCAGCGGTTGACATTGTATTGGAGTTTGTCTTGCGAGAGGGTGGATTTTGTGCAATTTAATGGTGGCATGTAAAATACTTTGTAAGTAATGACGAGGAGCAGCAAGGACTTCGGGTTTTTCTTATTAAATACGACTTCAGCGAATATTATTGGTAACGTATACGTTTTCGGCTTCACTTTGGAGTGAATGATGCAAAATGCTGACAGACGATCACGCCAAAAGGAAATTAACTCTTTACAGTAATGGAATAAAAATCTTGAAGCCTTTAAGCGCAAGAAAATAGTTCAATAGAGCCAAAGGAAATGGGAACTGCACTTCAATACCTGAAGGGTCTGACTGTTACATAAAGGATTTCCACCACGTGAAGAATCCCTGCGGCATGGCAAATTACATGGAATCGTCTAACTAGAAGTTCGGCAATTCGCGTGCTTAACTTGAAGTTATTCTGCCTGTTGGCGCTTATCACTTTGGGCAATATTGAACGTGAAACTTGTGAAGCAATTTTTTAAAGTGTTTTTCCAAGAGAATTTGTGCTCCGAACAGCCATCTCTCATAATCCACAATTCAAAACAAAGTGTTTCTACATACAAGAAGCACTGTTCTTCTCCCAAAAGTTTTTTTTTCAGTTGCTACACCCTTTCAAAAAGCTCACACCAAACACCGCATTGTAATACCTGTAGCTTCATAAAATGGCCACCATTCCCGATTTAACTTCTTTAAATTTTCTTTTCCATTTTATTCCCCACTGTTGCAAAGGGATACCTACCTACAGTGTTATCCTTTATTTATTCATGGAAATTATTTACGTGTCTGCCTTTCGAGTCTCACAACAAAGAGTATAAGACACAGCTTTATATGGAATTCACTGCATAATTCAAGTCATCGTTGAAAAATACACGAATCATTTCCATTGGGGCCTTAAAGGACCTCAACGTGAAGAGCAACCAAATATCCCTTGCTCTGTTACTAGGAGTATACCTACCTACGATCTACGAACAGCCAACAGCATCAACCCATAACCGTAATGGAATAGCTCTCAAAATCCAAAATCATTAATGCTGCACCCCGAGCCCAAGCCATTTGTAATCAAATCACAATAGAGCCAAATGAATTATTGGCCAAACACCAGCGCCAGTAAATCTTGGCCACATCGCCGTGAGTGGCAGCTATAGCCGTCTCTCTAACATTCCACACGCACCGGTAAAACAATGCACCAGCATTCAATTCCCTCTAGCCATCGACCGACTCCATACAGTCTCCGAGTATACCTAGCTATTGATTTACCTAAAATCAAGGGATGGGGTTAGGTTTGATTTATGTTCGCCATTAAGGGTTAATATATATTTAATTCGAGTAATCGCTTCAGGCAATTAAAATTGTTGGTGTGAAATTTGAATCAATGACAGCAGCGCAGCTTAAGAGTTTTGTCGTGAAATATCACATGGACAGAAAATCTTCTTGACCCAACTGGATTTTACGAGGCGAAGTCTGTGCCTTCCTATTCGAAATACGAGCCGTACAGGCGTGCACCAGCAACCCACCGTCAATGTGGCCAATTCAATATTTGAAATTATGCTAAGTGCAGCAATAGGTATAGCACGCTCTTTTTTTTGTACAAAAAAGGGCTAAAAATCATGCTAAATATTTCCTTTTGGAAATCAGAAAAACTAAAACAAATTTCAAAAAAATAACATTAAAAAAACTGTGTGATTGGAATGTTGACTGCAATTGCAAGCTTGCCGAATTCGCTGAATGACGTATTATTCATATTAATTCAAATTTAAAAACTAATAAAAGATTTATTAACTTTAAGTAATATTTGCAATTGCAAAATATGTCTAAAATATTAAATTTTAATATAGATGGGGATTCGTTTCAATGCAAAAGTATTCAAATTAAAGCCTTTCTCATAATGAAAAATTAAAGAATTTTAATGCATTTGTATTCGAATTAAATAAACTGCATATTAAGATATAGTACTTTCCCCTCAAATTCAATACTTATTTTGCTTTTAATAAACCCATGTAATATTAAAATATAATACATTCTTATTACATTTTAATACTTCCTTACACCCCGACTCCACAGGAGATAATTTCTCTCATAATGCTCATCATGAGATGAAATGTCTTGTGGAGTCACTCTATTTTATCTCATGATTGGATGTCTGCGATCTCTCTCTGCAATTATTTCTTGGCATGGATGTCTGGCATGAATTTGACAGATATTTATTTTTTTTTGCCTTTCGTCTGGAAATGTCATTTTTTGTCTCATTTGACGCATTTGAGAGTGACTTCTAAGAGTTGTAAAAAAATTATATCAGTTCAGTTTCTTCTTAGTTTATAAAACTAAACTTGTTTTTATTTTTTTCCGCCTAAACGTCAACGTCCAATCTCTCGTGCGTTGCGAATGAAATGAAATTTCATGGCATGAATTGCCCAGCGCAGATATAAAAAATTTTATGAGATGGATGCCAGACATTTAGCTTGAGAGAAATTATCTCCTGTGGAGTCGGGGTGTTAGGTTTGATTTAAATATCTATATGGGATACATTTCAACACAAAAAATTATTTTATTTTAATATTTTTAATGCTTTAATAACATTTTACAGTGGCAACTCCACTTCAAACAAACATCTGATGGATATTGAAACGATACCAACTTTAAAAAATAAAATAAAAAGAAAAGTGTGTTTCCAGGCGACGGTTGTAATTTTTTTTATTCCTAGACGTAAGCATATTATTCTAACATTATGCTCAATTTACAAATTAAAAGTGTTCAATTATAATGTTTATATGTGTAGCGATGTTATTCAACCAAAATATTAACAATTTACATTGTTTTTAAAAAAATATGAAGTTTTTAGTTTTTTATCCCTCTCGGGGCACTTTTGGACAATGCGCGAGGGGAACTTTTGGGCATGTCCTAATCTGCCCCCTTTTATCGCTTTGAACAATCTATTTCAGTGTGATTGTTTTTGGTTTTATTTGTTTAGGTTTGTCTCTGCACTAATGGTAAGAAATTACAAGAAAAAGAAGGAAACCGCTCCTAATGAGCGTTTTTTTAGACATGTCCAAAACTGCCCCATGGTTGTCCTAAGGTGCCCCCCCAGAGGGGCAGAATGGGACACTTTAAAGAGATTTTTAAAATAAATAAAAAATATATAAATCATAACTATACCTACATATAAGTTTGGATATAAGAGTCAAAGATAAAACAACATGTAATAATAATTTTCAAGATCCGAAGGGATACTCCGCTTTTTAATGGATCTAGAGCGTTTTTTGTAAAAAGGGTGTAAGGTGACCACCTCTCCCCTATGTATTGTATTCATATAATATTTTTGGTGGTTTTCTGGAATCTCTAGACCGCTTTTATCTTCAAAAGCAAATCCACTAGGATCACCCTTGCGCTTTACAACTTAAAGAGAAAAAAAAGGAAATATAACCTCTTACAAGTGGTGAACATAGTTCAATTAAAGATACTTGTAAGAATAATATTCTCATTAGAATTTATCATTAAATTCAATTTAATTCCCAGTTTAAGCATGACTTTACTTGTTTGTATTTTTAAAACATTTTTCTTTTAAACATTATCCGTTCCATTGAGTAGGACGTTCAAACTAACTCTAAATTCTTAACCAAGCGACAAAATAATATATTTGGGATCAAAAGTAATACCGATATATTAAAACCAAATACAAATGTATTAAAGTTGATGGTTTTAATAAGTTCGTATTAAGATTTAAGCAGAGTAGATTTTATATTTCAGGTCAACTATAACTTAATTGTAATAAGTTCTTGATTGAAATATTATTTTAAGATAGACCAAATTATGAAAAATTTTTTTAATGAAAAAATTATTAAAGTTGAATATTAAAATATTACAGAAAAGTTTAATAAATTTGATATATTGTATAATAATGCGGAGGTATGAAAATACACCCCCATTCTTTTAACCATGTTTGACATGTCAAATGAGAATTTGAATGGCTTGTTCACACTAAGGTTAATCTACTTTAATTTTATTTTATTATCTTAATAAATAATTTGGCTTAACCAAAATCCTGCAAAGAACAAATACTTGAAAATTTGGAAAAAAAATAATGTAACATAATCCCGCTAAATTTATCAGAAATGGTACACGCTAAATTGGTCACACTTCCCACCGTGCGTCGGCGTCGCGTCGCGTCGGTCGGTCGGTCGGTTGGTTGTCGTACTTTGAGCGGATGAAGACTTTAACCTTAATAATTTATGACATTAAAAGTCCTTTCCCGTTCGCCATTGTATTGTACCAGTGCGCAGCTATTCCGACGGGACTGTGTATATATATTCCCGGCAGTACTTAGTCTTATGGAAAACTGAAGAGAAAATTCTATATAATGATTAAAGCATAAAAGGACAGCAGGACGCGACTACAACGAACAACCAACAACGACTGGCTCAGACTGCACACTGCAGCAATGTCTTTTAGAACCGAAAATGTCGTTGTATACGATTCCTTGTATGTAACAAACATAAAAGCGTCCTGCAGAATGCAGCCGTGTTGCTCCTTGAAACGCAAAGAAATGGTTTACAGAAAAAACCCAGGAAGCGAACGAAATTGGAGGACTCTAGTGCGCGGAATGAGATTTCTGATTATTTTCTTAGAAAATATTCTTCTATTCGGTAGGCCAATTCCTTTAGGCTTGTTGAGGCTTAAAATTATACAAAATTAACGATGCGAACGGATTTATTATATTTATGGATAAGGTACAGTTAGTGGGCACTCAAGGGGAATTATTATGGCAAAACGTCAAGCGGCGTGAATAAAGTTTGGTTTCCATTTGAAGTTGCTTGGTGAAAACAGTGAGTTATAGAGCAGCTGATGGTGCTTTAAGTCGTTACAATGATGTTTGCTGGAAAAATATTTTAAAGCATGGGAGAGGGTAGTATTTTTAACTTTTTGTTTGAAACGTCGATATTAATAAATTATTGAAAGGGATCTAAGTGACAGAACTGTTTAGGGGAAAAGGTAAGGATTTCATTAATTTTAGACGAATAATACAAATTGTTGTATTTGTGGGATAGGTCATGACACCTTTCGTATCTGTCATCATTCCTTGACATTGGATCGAAAGCCTTATCATCAACCGCTACCAATGTCAAAGACAATACTGAGACGTGAGACCCCCTCCTTTGGCCGATTTTCCGTTACTTGCCTACAAGCTATATTTATATGGGCTGGTACACGCTAAGTGCGTTAGTATTGTTACATAGAAATTCGTATTGACAAATGTCACGTAACTTCACTCACCAACACACTCGCACCTTGCGTGTCCCACTTCCGCTGTCGGCAAAGTTGCTGCCAACGTTCATAGAATTGTGTCCGTTAAATTTGAAATTTTTCGTTACGTGTAAATAGTATTTTATTTTAGGAATAAGTACAATTTTGCTGAAAATATTTATGAAAAATGATTACTGCAGAATGGTTGTAGAAAATAAAAACATTTTGAGCAATATTTCTTCAGTTATTTAAGAAAAATGTACACATGAAATCGAAGTTAATGTTATTCAAAAGCGGTAAATACACAACCAGTTTGTCCTAATATGTTTCTAGTATATAAAACAACTCATTTAGATAGTTTTATTAACCAAACAAATTATATTAATCGTCTTTTCAAAATTTATAACATCCAACCAATAGCATTCAGTTATCTTAAAATGTCGTATTCCCGAACTCCATCACATTCCTCTATGGTTGGTAGCGGTTGGCAGCATTGATTTTATATTTTTTGTATGTTTTTGCATGTCACACGGATTTTAAATTGACAGAACACCGATAGGAAAACAAAATGGCGAATTTGAAAAAAAAAAAAAAAAAAAAAAAAAAACTGAGGGGCCAGCGGCAAGAGGATTGTGAGTTGGGGGTCTCAGTATTGTCTCTGACCAATGTCGCTAGTCAGCGTCCTGAAGCATAATGCACACTGTTGCTTACAGTCACTACTCTCATTGGTGACGACCAGTTTTCGGTTTTGGTGTTCCTACTCCTACTAAAGGGTGGTCCAACGATAACGCACGATGTTAATTGTAAATAAAACAAAACGTTTTCAGAGAATTATCTTAAAAAGGCTTAAAATCTTACCGCGCTGTTCAGTTGTGTACCTACCTCTCCATGGTTGAATTTGTTAAACACTCAAACACTGAAACAAAGAAACGTTGGGCAAAAAACTTGGCGTTAAGGTGTGACTCACAATCAGTGTTGTTAGTACTCTCTCTTCATTTATCCGACGAAGCGTGGTAATTTTTTCCTTATTTCCCTTTTCACTGTACTCAAAATCCCTTTTAAAGTCGCACCATACTTTTTCGCCTCAAAATCCAGTTTTTAAAAGTAAAACTTGTATTACAAGGAAAGAAAATCACGGTTAATTAACCTTAAATATAAAAACCACAGTTTGTAACATTACTCGATTATTTTTTGGTACAAGAATATTTTGATAAAAGACGATTTATATGAACTGCTTTCTATGGACATTCAGTGTGTTGGTAATCATGGTGAAATGTAGGAGTTTAAATGAAATTTCAGCAAAAATTTATAGTTTGAATGTTTTTTGTTAGATTCCTCAAAATCCCACGATTGGGTGCTTTTTCCCTTTATCCCACGAAAGGCTTTTCGGACATCGAAAAAGTGATAAATCCCATGATATAACAACACTGCTCACAATTAACATCGCGCATTATGGTTGGACCACCCTCTACTTTTAAAAAAATTAGCAGCCAACGACAACGAAAATATCGAAGACTTATGATCTAGGCTTTTGTTATGTAAGCCCTCTCCTGACCACTGATATAAGAAACACTCGTATATTAAAAATCGCACTTATAAGAAACACTATATCTACTAATAAAAGCTTTACTATTAAAAATAATCTAATATATAAAATTATCGTGTCACGGGGTGCGTAGTTGAACTCCTCCGAAACGGCTCCACCGATTTTCGTGAAACTTAGTGTGCATATTGGCTAGGGTTGAGAATCGGACAACATCTATTTTTCATATCCCTAAATGTTAAGGGTGGTCCACCACTAAATTTTTAATTTTTTTCATGGGGAAATACACTTTGAAAAATAAAGAAACTGGATAACATAAAGTAGTGACACTTCAAATACAAAAAAAAAAAAAATATTTTAAATTTTAAAAGCAATTGTTGTTGTCAATTATTTTAATTGTTTTCCAAGCAAATTGTTGTTGTCAACAATTTTGATTTTTTTTTGTTTCTTTTAAATATATGTATGTACCTAAAAAGTTTGTTCTAATAAATTATGTTTACTATGTTACATTAAGTAACTTTTTAAAATGAAGTAGATACTTTGTTATAATAAAAATGATATTATGGCCAACGATATTTTGCATCGAATTCGCACTGTGACTTCGGATAATGAACTGGAGATGTCAGATGAAATGCGCAACAAAGTGGCACTTTGTTGTGCAAATTGGGGATGCCACAGCTGGAACTGGTGCGAGAAATGGACTTCGAACGAATCGCATTGAGTCAAGCTGTTGTTGCGTTCAGGTAACGCACAAAAAGAAAAGGAAGTGTTTGTCTCCCACCTTTCCACCTCCCTACCTATTCCCGATTTTTCGCCCTCGATTCCTTGCGCTATCATCTTGAGGAAGTGGCCTAAAAATGAATCCATATTTCCCTTGGTCACGGCATCACGCGTGAACGGCTGGACCGATTTCACTAATTCTTTTTTTGTTGTGTTTGTTTTGTTATTGTCAGGAGAAAAATCTTATGAAAGAAAAAATTAAGAAAATTGCGCGGAAAATTAGAAAATTTAAGAATACTTAACCACCATATTAAATTATATCTCATGTTCCTAACCATAGCGCTTTTACAATTCAAACTTTTTTGATGTAACCTTATGGCGCTTAACCTTATGGCCTAACATTGATAACATTTAATGCGTGCTGCAAATATCGTCAAAGAGGATGTAAAAAAATGAATATCGTTTAAAACAGATGCTTCGATCGGAGTTATTATATTGATAAAATACATATAAAATAATTAATTTATTATTTCTAACAAAAACTGAAACATGTGGCGTTGTAGGCGTATTTGTCGTTTTTCAGTTTAATTAAATTTTCTTTAATAATAATCGTCTTAATTTATACATATAATTCTTTCGGGACGAAACTCGATGATGATGATATAACTCGATAGCCATTGGGTCAATTTTTATGATTCGTCTTTTGTTTTGTTCGTATTGTTGTATTTTAGGTTAACGCAAACTTAAAAGATAGGATTTTTGACCCACTATATGGCGTTGTTTCACGATCTCCAAAATCACTCACCCGATTTCAATGAAATTTTGTAGATTTATATTCTTCGTTTCCGCTTGAAGGATAGGATACTTTTGGACCTGATAGGTGGCGCTGCTGCCGATCTCCGAAACAGCTCTACCAAGTTGATTGAAATTCTGTAGATGGATATGGTTGCTTCCAGTTTTAAATTTCGGATAGTTTTTGACCCTATAGGTGGTACTTTGAAAAACACAAGCGGGATAAGAAAATGGATTTTGGCACGTCCCATTAAAAATAAAATCAAAAACTCTATTTCTAAAGTTGTATAATTAAAATTATTAATGGACACTGGGCAAAGCCGGGTGGATACAGTTACATATAAAAGAGACTGACGTCCGAATGTGCACTCATAACTCGGGGACGGATCGTTCGATTCTTATGATTTTGGTTGGAAGGAAGGGCATAATGCTACCTTTTGATGTGAAAAAAACTTTATGGGGATTAGTTGAATTTTTTAATTCTTTGGATGTTCCGGTCTTACCTCTTCATAATTTGGACTTGAAAGTCAGCTCAGTTAAAATGCTGTTGCGCAACATCAATGTATCGAAACTTTGTAAAGGATCGCATTTGATTTATGGTTAAGGATCTTACATCAAATATCATGCAAGTGATAATTTTGAGGGGAAATTTCAAAGGCAAACACTCTTATTCCGCAGATTTCGCTAATTTAGAACGATTTACCATTCGTGCGACTTTAATTTCCCGTGCGTCTCGCTTTCACTATGTCAATAATTTATTGCAAGGATAGTCGATGGATGTTTGTGCATTAGTGGCATCAATCTTGATTTCCCATGTTTCTCACATTGTAAATTTAGTGAAAAAGCGGAAGGTTGGCCGAAACGTCAAAATCATTGCGGTTTGATTGAAACAAATCAACATTGCTATTCATAATTTATTTATATTGCATTTAATATAACTTTTGAATAAAGAATTTTAATTGGCCGAATTACATAAATTAGGAAGTGCATTGCGCATGCTCGGAATTATTATTTTCTTTACATTAACAAATTTGGGCGGAACGAAGTTTGCCGGGTCAGCTAGTAATCATATATAAATTATTATTTTTTTTTTATATAGATACCTACGTTCTTTTCACATAAAAAATTTCGTTTCTTTTGTTTCGTTTTCATATAAGAAACGTTCTTTCTTATAAAGGTTCATACGAAACAAAGATTCATATAAAAAACGTTCTTTCTATTGTCCGTTTTCGCATATACCAGTTGTTTTTATATTCGAAACTTCGGAAAATAAAGATCCATAAATTAAAAGCCAATATATTGAAAAGACCAGTCCCACAAAAATTGTCAGAAGCCTTATGGGTTATGGCTATGGGTACGGTGACCATATTTTTAAGAGCGAAACTCGGAAAAAAAGGAGAAAAAATATATAAAAGCATGCAAATGTTCAAAAATAATAGTATATTATGTAGATAGTATTTTTTTTTAGGAATAGGTAACTACTTTAGCTTGAAATATTTATAAAATATGAACAATGTAGATCTCAACCAATCTAATAAAAACATTTTGAGCAAATTTTCTTCAGTTAGGTATTTAAGAAAAAATTATGTATGAAATCGAAGATAATGATATCCAAAAGCGGAAAATACGCAACAAATTTTATCCTAATATGCTTCTAGTATATGAAACATCTCATCTAGGTAGTTTTATTCACGAAACTACCTAATGGCAGTTGGAATAATAGATAATTTTCAGTGTAAATACAGTTTTGGAGGATCGATCTATTATTTAACAGCATTTTAAAATAACACACACATTTATTTTATCCTCGATTGTCATGTCAAAATTGATTTGAATCATTTGGTTGTGGACTGAACAGAACGAAGAATCTCTACGTCACCTGATTCTTGAATTTAAGTTAGTCAGGATCTCTTACGTTCTCAAAAAGCCTATAAATTGATTTTTTTGCGGAAGCACATTTTAAGGTTGGGTACCAAAAAGGATATTAATACCTTTAGTGAAATACAAATAAAGCAAAATTAAAAAAAAACAGATTTCCTCCTACATAATTTCTACCCCAACAGATTTCCCCCTGTCGACCAAAAAAACCCCTAAGGCTGGGGAAAAAACCCGCAAACTGGCAACGCTGATACAACTATTTTTTTTTTTAGAATTCTGTGTTTTTTCCTACACATTTTTTTTCATATAAAATTCAAGATATTTTTTTTGGAAGCGAGTTCCAAAGTTTGCTTGTCCTGTAACAGAAGGAGTTTTGGAAAGTTGATGTCCTCGCGGTTGTCAAGTGTACTGTATGGTCATGAGCATTAGCAGCCTGTCTTGTGGGGCGCCCAAAAGTTTCATTTCGAGGGATAATGTCTTCGAGTTCCTCAGAACATCTACCATGGAAGTACCTATAGAACAAGCATAGGTCAGCGACTTGTCTTCTGTGCACCAACGGTTGTAGATTCGATGTGAGTGTAGGGTCTCCAATGAGTCGAACTGCTCGTCTTTGTATGCTATCAAGCAGGTTAAGTGAATGTTTTGGGACCGAGCTCCATATATGGGAACATTATTCCAAGCCTGGTCTAACCTGTGCTTTGTAGAGGAGGAGAAGTTGCTTGGGGCTAAAGTACCTCTTTGCTCTAAATAGGTAACTCAACTTTGCGGACGCCGATTTTGCGATATAGGATATGTGGTCCTTTTTTTTTTTTATATATAGGATATGTTGTCCTGCCATGTGATTCCTGAATTGACTGTGACTCAGGTTGTTAAGGAGATCCCGGAATTACATCATTGTACCTACCTTCTTTGTATTTTTTGATAGATTCGAACCTGTACAGAGTTAGATTTATTTTTAAAACGGTGTTTGCATTGTAAACAGAGCGGCTACGTTAGCATTTTTTTTTTTAATATAAGCACTTTTAGGCGCTGGATGGGAAATATGATTTTGACAAACTTATCTCATAATGGAATAAGAGTCTGCATAGTGGTATAATCCGTAATTGCAAGCCCAACTCGATGAACCTAATTTTGAGTCCAAGCTTATTGACTCTCTGAGTTTATAGAATATTCGCAACCCCACTTAACCTATATGGAAGCGAACTTTGGACTTGTCCAAATGCGGTTGTGAAAATGTGGCTCAAATATTTCACCACTTTTCAGCTCTTCTAAGTCAAAGCGAATGTTAAGACTCAATCAAATAAAGTTTCCGCAACCACACACGCTATCTGTTGAAGCTACTTACCATATGCACACACCATACGCTACCATGTCAAGACCATATCATCCGCCTAACAATAAAAGCCGTCTTATTTTAGACCTGAAGAAGTGCATTTCCTCCATGCATAAACCTTGACACACTGATTGCAGTCATTGTCCAAAATACTCCCCAAATTGATCACAAAAGTAAATGAGCTGCGGAGACCAAAGTTCAAACTATTTAACGTTAGGGTTAACAACTTTTCGCCAAAATTCATTGCTGTAGGAAACCCATACTCACTTGGTTGTGCTCTCCTTCCTCCCCCATATATGGACACAAAGAAGGTAGAAAGTACCCATTCAGTTCCACTAGAAAATAATAATTCATAAATCATCAAGACTTTTATAAACCGGTATATATAGCCGGGTCGAGTAGGTCAGTCCTTTGCGCACAGCGAAAGAGTCATTCATTCACACATACATGGGTCTAACAAAAATTCCCACATGCATCAACCGACGAACAACCAGGTTCTATGGCCAAAAAAAAAGAAAGAAAAGGATTTCGCCTGCTCTCATTTTAACCGCAGGACTAAACTGTCAAAGTTTCAAAAAGTGCATTTATACAACTGCCAACTGAGCAACCAACAAATCTCCCACACCCTCGTTCCGTACCTACATTTCTAACTGTGACTGTGACTGTATTGTGGCCAGGCCACAGCACAAGCACAAGCACAACTGCAATCTCACTATCGCTCTCCGTGCCTGTGTTTGTATCTTGTATGTATGTGTGTTTGTCTCTAACCCGTCCCAAAGCGACCACAAATCCACTGCCAGGGAGCAAGTAGCACGATTATTTATCCTTCAGGGAAAAATCGTAGCACCGGGAGGCGGTGTACTACTCAAAGTTGCAGTCCAACTTTAGTCGCTCATATTTATGCTTTTTTTGGGGCGTTATGCAGTAAGCGTGCTGTCACCCGGCGACATGCAATACCCCCATCGCCTTCCTCAGCGCGCCATTTAAAACACGTAGAAGGATGAAACAAGAGCAGCAGAAACAAACGAATGGAAAAAATGCAGCTGCATCCAGCATGATGTGAGTTGTCAGGATGATTTTATTTGTATGAAAAATTACTGTGACCGACTGACAGTTTTGGTTTGATAAATAATATCCATTTCGCCCCAGGAGCTCTCGGCATGGCTGGGCAAGCTACTGCAACGTGCAACTGCAGCTCCATAGTTCTCATGTGTGAAAGCGAATGCGAGGAGTTTTGGGTATGATATTTATGTGATGGGTGTTGTTGCTTGTTTTGCAGACAGATTCGCCGTTTTTACTGTTTCACAGCGCTGCAGGACTCCGGATTTGTAGTACGTGAATCAAGCTAAATTGGAAAATATGTGACATTGCGAGGACTCAGCACTGTACGAGTGTTTTGTTTTGCACGATTTTCGAGCTGCTTTGAGGGTATGGACTCGTATGCATTTGGCTTGGCAGCCGCTTTGGGTGCCGTTAAGCGACTGCTGCGAACCAGAAGGTTGCAAATCATTCTGAAGGACACTCCTCGATGTGGGAAAATATTGAACATAGACACAGACTAATGTGCCGGCACCAGAGTGATTTGGCTTTCAACCAGTTTCATATATGGGGTGGATAAAGTGGTGCGGAGTTTAAAGCTTCAATTTGATATCCCATTGTATGTGAATGTGATGCACTTGAGGGTTTTTTGAGGAGTTCGATAGACTTTCAGTCTCGATTCCAGCGACGTCGATAATGATTACTGTCGTACGCGTTTATGGAGAATAAATGTGAAAGGAGGAGGCAAAGGATGTCATGCGGCTTAAAATGCATACATACTAAAGGGCAAACTTGAAAGTGTTCGCTTTCACTATTAGTCTTGGAATGCCGGTTTGACAGGGTAACATCAATTACTTACTGTCTCCTGGCTGTAACAAATGTAGGTCGACAACCCACATTTTTGATGGTAATGTCAGACGATAATATGAAGTCCAGAAGACGATCACCTCGTATATTGCATTTGCTGCTGCCCCAAACAGTGTTTTGAGCATTAGCATCGCAACATAAAATAAGACCTATCTTTTTAGACTCACAGTACTCTACGAGCTCAACAACCGCCTTTGGTGGTGGAGGAGTTAAAGAGTCATAGGGAAAGTAAGCCGATGCGGCGACAAAGGTTTCCCAACTGTCGTTTGCATGGTAAGTAATAGTTGCAGCAACCAAATCTTGGCAACAGAACCGTTTGAGTGTAACTGCCGTGAGGGATTTCGATACAACAAGACATATCCTAGGTCTATCGGACAGCCTATCGTAAAGAACGTTGTGCGAACCACTCAACTCACCAAGGCCACAGATGCGATTTTTCCACACCCATGGTTCCTGGATGGATGTTATGCGATTCTTTGTTCTACTTACAGCAAGCCTCGTACTTAAAAGAGCGGTAGCAGTCTTGCAGTGGTGTAGGTTTATCTGAGTGAAGAAAATGGATGTAAAATCTGGGTTACGACCACTATTGCACTACTTGGCATTGAAATGGAAACGAATCCTACCAAGATGCAGATAGGGACGCATGTCCTACCTAGACTTGATGGTCTCGGCAGAAGCAATGTCTATGCTCACAACCAGAGAGCTACCATCTTCATCGTGACGGTTTTTGCTCTGCCTGTGAGAACGGACAATCCAAGCTTTTGTGTCGAGACCAGGGTTCTGGGCGTGCAAACGCTTTAGCACATCCGCCGATTTCCCCAGTTTCCCAGGGATTCAGCAGACTGCGCGCGTGAGCTTGGGTGGCTTGTAGACCTCAAAAATTGTGGTCCCAAGGGGAGGGATCCTTGGCACAATACTGCTGACCCATTCAGAGGTTTGCTGCGCAGAGGTCTTCACCATGAAGGTTCCGTCCTTGAACTCACAGCCCTTAACCTGGATGCACGCATTCGTTTCCGAGGCTATTAGGTTACGAACTCTATAAAAATCAAATCGATACCTACATAATAAACTCTCTCGCTCTGCAGCATTTTTAATAAAACTATCCAGCTGCTCCTACTCTTGGTTTGGAATGTATCAATTGTGACAGCACGTCTACGATTATTCTGAAGAACCAGCCAGATGACACAATCTGACCCGAAACGAATGAAATAGCTATAAGAACTCTGAAGTTAGCTTTGTGGGTAAGTGGCATTAACCTGGTGACAAAATCAGTGAACTACAAGGGGTCGCTATATAAAATCAATACCTCACTTAAAATGACATCAGCAGTAGAAAAAAAAAAAAAAAAAAAAAAAATACTAAAAAAGAGCACACGATTTTCCAACCGTCTTTCTTTCGCTTCTTCCTGCTCTATTTGTAATGCCAATCGTACACTGTTGTGTGAGCAATTCATCAAATAATTTAACTCAACAGTTTATTCACGCATTCATGAAATATTTCAAATTCAATATTTTCCTATAGTCTCCATATTGATGTTTTTTTCAGTATTTGCTATTTTAATCGGTTATCTAAAATACTTTCGATAGATCATGCTGGGAGACGACCAACACGAGCTTTGTAGACTTGTTGAACAATGCATTGGGCAGCGATCTATATTCCATGCTCATTAGGTCTATTTGCGTACCTACTTTCCCGAACCAAATACTAAAAATTTGTTAAACTCAAAAAATTGAGCGAAACTCTCTCAGAGAGCTGCATTATTATCTCTACAGATTACACTCTACACTTCTACACAGAGACAATACTGAGACCCCCAACTCACAATCCTCTTGCCGCTGGCCTCCTCAGTTTTTTTTTTCAAATTCGCCATTTTGTTTTCCTATCGGTGTTATGTCTATTTAGAATCCGTGTGACATGCAAAAACATACAAAAAATATAAAATCAATGCTGCCAACTGCTACCAACCATGGGGAAATGTGATAGAGTTCGGGAATACCACATTTTAAGATAACTGAATGCTATTGGTTGGTTATTATATATTTTTAAAAGACGATTAATATAATTTGATTGGTGAATAATACTATCTAAATGACCCGTTTTATATACTAGAAACATATTAGGACGAACTGAATGTGTATTTTCCGCTTTTGAATATCATTAACTTCGATTTCATATGTACATTTTTCTTAAATAACTGAGGAAAAATTGCTCAATATGTTTTTATTTTCCTACGACCATTCTGCAGTAATCATTTTTCATAAATATTTTCAGCAAAAGTGCACTTATTCCTAAAATAAAATACTATTTACACATAACGAATAATTTCAAATTTAACGGACAAAATTCTATGAACGCTGGCAGCAACTTTGCCGAAAGCGGAAGTGGGACACGCAAGGTGCGAGTGTGTTGGTAAGTGAAGTTACGTGACATTTGTAAATACGAATTTCTATGTAACAATACTAACGCACTTAGCGTGTACCAGCCCATAGAAATATAGCTTGTAGGAAAGTAACGGAAAATCGGCCGGAGTTGGGGGTCTCAGTATTGTCTCTGCTTCTACAGTGCAGTTAATTCTAAAAATGGAGAGAGTTTTAGCTTATTTGCACATACATACGTCAAAGTATGCAGAAGTGGATAGACTACGGGCTATACTTTGAGCCACTTTCATCTTTGACATCTAATCCATATCACAAATAGAAATATAACTTAGTTTTTGCAACATATGAAACGTTCGTCCCACTTCAAAACGCTGCGTGTTTATTTTTATGTCGAAATAATATAACGGTATATATAATGCTAACACACATTTTCTTCACACAAACTTGGATCAACCTTAATTTAATTAAAGCGTTGCATATCCATTTTTAAGCGACAACAGTTTAGAACCAAAGACCGTATTTTATTATCAGCCATGATCTGTATAGATCATCGATTTGCATGCAATTACAACAACAGCACATGATCCCGCTTTTCATCGAGATCATGAATCATGATCTAAAAATTATTTCTACTATTTCTCGCTGCGTTGTTTGGCGCTGTTTGTTTCATTTTTAAATGTTGGTGTGCCTGTAAACGATAGCCAAGCCGCACGTTGCCAGACTAAAATATTCAACACCATTCATAACACAAACAATCAACAAGCATATTTTTCTCATGCGAATAAATTCCCCGTCCGTTTTTCGAGATGTTGCTTTTTCATTCTATAAAGGTACGCCCGGACCAGCGAAATATTTCATAAACATTTAAGTAAATGTTTCAAAGCCATTTATGTAACAAAAAAATGTTTATGAAATATTTCGCATTTCCCCAATCGTAAACAATTTATTGTTTCACAAGTTTCCCTGTAGAAAGGTGAGAGTTGTTGTTCAAAAAATCTTGGAATAGTGAAAAATGGAAACCAGCAGGCTGTATATATTTAAATTATTTTCAAATCTAATTATTGGGAAGCACATTTTTTTCTTTTAGGTTTTCGTGTCTAAACCGCTGTCATTTACTTCGTCTTAGAATTCCATTTACGGACGAGAAGTGCAAACTGCGGTAAGATTTTCATTACCTACATTTCGAACTGATTGTAAACCATTTCCTTTTAAAACCAAAACTCACCGTATAAGGTATAACGGAAGCGGTGTTGTTGTTTTCTAACTCCTGGCCGTGATAATAATTAAAAACATTTTCATAAATATTAAATAAATAGATACCTCATCGGCAAAAACATTTCCGAAATGTTTGACAAAAAAATGTTTCTGAACAAATCTTTCGCTGGTCTGGATACACATTAATATGCCAAGAAAAACCCAAATATGTACTAGCCGCGAAATATTGTTTATTCGTTGCATATTTCAACATAAAATGTTAAATTAGTTTTTAAAAAACAATATCGAAAATCAAAACTATTCAAATTTGACTCAAATGGTAACACCTTCGACAAGCAAGTGAAATGTCATGTCCATTGAAATCATGTTGTGACGTCACGCTGCACTGAATGTTTGCAATATGGCTGATGGCAATATGAGGTTTGCCATACTCATACATTTACATTAGGTATCTCACGTGTTTTGAAAGCAACTGTAGCCACAACTTAAAAATAAAATTCTTCAATGATCCGTATTGTTTTATTATCGTGATCTGATCCGGATCAGATGTGGGATAATATAGATGGAACTGAGTTTCAATGCAGGCGTATTTAAATTAAACCCTTATTTATTTCTTATTACATTTTAATAGGTACTTCTTTAAATTTGATTTAAATATATTAGCAAAAATATATTATTTTAATACAAATTTTTATTGTATTTAAATTTAAAAATAATATAAAAATTGTCAAGCGTAGGCGAATTCCGGTGTCTTTTATCCCCTTGTAAAATAATCGTATAGAGTGCCGCTGTGCTCCCTTACGTAGGTATATATTTCCAAACCCTTAAATGAAGGAGAACTCATGCGTGCCTGAATTCTCTTATTAATTATTCAGTCAATTACTTACTTTTTGGTATGTAATAGCTATATTTCTGAGGCAATGGAATATATAGCTGGAATATCTAGACCGCCCTTATCTTCAATAGAAAATCTACTAGTTATACATCTCTGCGCTTCATAACTAAAAGAATAAAAAGCAAATATTGCGACTTCTTACAAGAATACTTTGAAATTAAAGTAACTTACTTGTTAGAATAATATTCTTATTGGATATCAATGTAAATATCTCCCTTTTTAAGCCTTTTTACTTGTTTATATTATTAAAACATTTTTCTTTTAAATAAACTCCACTCTATTGAGTAGGATGCTCAAACTAACTGTAAATTCTTAACCAAGCGACAAAATAATATATTTGGGTTGAAAAGTAATAACAATATATTTAAATATATTCACTTTAGTTCAGATCCTGTATTAAAACCAAATACAAATGTATTGAAGTTGATGGTTTTAAGAAGTTCGTATTTAAATGTTATCAGAGTAGATGTAATGTTTCAGGTCAACTATAACTTAATTGTAATAAGTTAATGATTGAAATATTATTTTAATATAAATTGGGCTAGATTGTAGTACAAAAATACTGGATTTTAATCTTTCGAGATTAAAGTTTAGAAAATTCGTATTAAAATGAGCATTTAAATGAAATATTATTAAATTTAAATATAAAAATATTACAGAAAAAGTTGAATAAATTGGAAATATTGAAAACTAATTTTTCCTGTGTTGCATAGACCTGTAATATTAAGGAGCTATTAAAAAACACACCTTCACTTTGAATCAATATTTTAACTACCTAACTTAAATTAAATCTTAATCATAGTACTTTCAAAGTTGGATTTGTTTGAATATACACAATGCACTACGATGATACGTTGTCAAATTTAAAAGTTAAAGCATAGTATTTTCAAAGTTGAATGTATTTTAATCTACGATGTATTATGGTTAAATAAATTTATGAAATTTGTTTTAAAGATAGATGAACTTGATCAATTGAATCAATGTACATACCTGGTTAGATGAAATTAAAAATATATACTTTTTAGAGTAGGGAAACCCTTTAAATTAATGTCATTCAATCATTCCGAAAAATATTTAAATCGAAGTGGTTGTCTTTGATTTTATTCTTTGTTTTTTCTCTGGATGTTCTAAGAGAAAATTCGACCACCACGGAATTTTCCTTTAATTTTTTTTAATTTTTCTATGCAATTGATTTTTAAGACGGGTTTTGAATTTTAATTTGTTTCTTGTCATTTGACACATTTATTAGTTATAGCTCTCTTGGTTGATTGCCGGTTGAAATTGCCCGCGTTCCGCTACCCACTTGAATAGCGGCTATATCAAGCTGCATTATACAAAATTTGACATTCCACCAGTTCCGCTAGACGTCTAGCACTTTTTGTGAAATGCCTTTTTTATAGGGAGTTAACCATGCTGCTATTCTCTGAGTTGTTTCGAGTCAAGAGAGCTATTACTGCTCGTTAGGTCGTTACTCGTTTTTTTTCGTTATTTTTCTCTTTTTCTGTCCTTTTTGATGTGAACGTGTATAGATTTTTTGCATTCTCGAATAAACTTATTAACAAATGAATGCATTGATTTCTGAAATCGAAATTGGTAGGTTGGGCGTATAGTGGACGACGGGCATTACCCCTCAAACCGAATTTGTCTAACCAGCCATAATTGAAACTTTGACAGGCAGTTATTCGATTGTTTATCGTTAAATTTAATTTGTTGGTTGTACTCTCTCGACTTGTTCCTGGTTGGAAAACCTGCAGGTGTATCGATTTTTTAATCGGGATAACAAAGTCCCACATAAGCCGTAAAACTTGAAACAAATTTTACTCAGTCTAAGTTTCTTTTGAGCCCTGCAAGTTTATTTTGTCCCGATTAGTTTTGATCTTACCTACATCAACCTATGTAATGGTCCGGAAACTGCATGAATCTATGTTTCAGCACTTGGACCCCCCAATAAGCCTCTTAGTCTTAAAAGTTTGTGTTTGTCCAAGGAGTATACGCACTCCCAATCTGCATTAATTGCATTTCTTCGTCTGCCCTTGTGTTTACTTTAACGGACGAAATTGTTTCGAATTATATATTTACTTCACCAAAGTCGGCTTTTAACACTGAGAAGAAAACAACCCACACTGGCTCACCACACATCGTCTCCCACTTGCATCGGACAAAATAAGCTTCGAAGGAGTTTGTTAAATTCCACTTAATGCGAAAACAAAATCAAGGCCATTCGACACTGAAACAAACATATTTAAAAGGTACATCCATAAGTAGGATTGAAAACATTTTCCTTCAAGACAAACTTTTCCAGCAAAGACAAAAAAAAAAAAAACCCCAGTCGAGTCGTTTTTTACGTTTTGGGAAACTTCTCCCAATTCGAATAACTTTTAGTTCTTGTTCTTTTGCTCGTTCGCTCGCTCTTATCTAGCCCCGAAAAAAGGACAAGCCAATAGTTTCACCTGGCATATCTACATAAATTCAAGGATATGTACTTCCGCTGGGAGCATCACATTCAGCCGTAGAATAAGAAGAAGAAGAACTTCATCTACCAACACACATATGTAGAGAGAGAAAACAATAGCAAAAGTTAAGTTTCTGCAAAAGATAAACACACATCTTCCACTTGAGTTCTTATCCTTGAAGCATCCTTGGTGTACTACAATCCCCATCTAGGTGTACTACTACAGCCACTCACCCCGTCCCGAAATGAAGACGAAAGATGCTCCCATGAAGATACACTGCAAGTTAATTCCCCAAACAGCATCCTTCGTATCATTGGAATTTTATCAGACACTTTGTTTGTCGGTCTTCTTTTTGTTGTCGGTACAGACTATTCTGCCCTCGCCATTTTGGGGAAGTTCAATTTTTGATCCGAAAGTCTTGTGCCTGTGTGCGGGTACGTATATATGTGCATGCAGTACAGGGTGTCATGGGCGAGCACGACGAGTCACTGCGTCGATGTTTTTCCCGGCGAAACGCATCGGTAGTATACAGTCGTGGCACATCGGCAGCTGTGGCAAGATGAATGAGTTGAGTGCGCTGTATATGCTCCTTGAGAGAGCAGAAATACTTGGGTCCTCATCGCATTCAAGTTTCGGTTGTTTTCTTCTCTCGATAAGTTTGTTTTACACACAAATGAAATAACGAAGTGGGAAAGGGGACACTGCTAACTCCGGGGAGACAAATCAGCTTTAGTACGGTCCATGATCCGAACGGGGATCTTACCCAAAAGGGTCTGATGGGGGTTATACAGAGAAATTACTTTTTAGCAGTATAGACGACGACAGGGTGGGCTCGGGGCTCCTCCGAGAACAAAGTGTTGATGTAGCGTTTTGGGATGACAACTTAGCAACTGAGCTATATGAGCGGATGGCAAAACTTTTATACGCTTCTGCATTTTTCTTCAAACAAATTAGTTTGCTGGCAAAACTTGATTTCTGCTGAGAGTTTCACTTCCTGTTGAGTGAGTGATGAATTTGCGAATGTTTCAATTAGGCGAATGGTGCCGTTGGGATTCATAGAGATGACGACGGTAATGATGGCGGCCGGCCGGGTACAATACTGACGAAAAGTTTGTGAAAAGATTGCCCGCCCAGAAGGATACAACTGAGCTGATGTTTGGCTTGGATAATAATAACCGCTGGGAGGGTAGGCAAAGGCAAAGACAATTATTTCTGTGTGTTTAAGGAGCATATAGATATAGTGGCGAAGGTATAGCTTTACGCCTTCTAATTGAATAAAATTTAAAAATTGTCTGACGGGCGAAATAATGGCTCGTTTCAGAAAATTGCTCCCCCAAAAGGATGGTGATTGATGAGCGGTGTTCGGTTGATTTGCTGACACTGCAAGAATTTAAATGAAATTTCGCCAATTGTATTTTTTTAAGCAACAAGGTCGATTGGAAATTGTTGATTTAATTGAAATTGTAACTGGGGGCCTTCTACACCGGGCTGGTGCGGGCGACACGGCCAGCTTTACCATGGCATAAATAACAAAGCACATAGGTACAAAAACTCAAGATGACGTTATGGCCGAATCAAGATTCACCGGCAAGCTATTAAGTCGCAGAATGGTAGGTGCTTGCTAAGGCTTAGATGGGTTTTATTATTTTTAAAGACATGTTTTGTAGAAGGCATAGGTATTGACCGAGTCCATATGGGTGGTAAACTCTGTACTATAGTGTACTGCAGGAAAGAGCGTCGAATTGATGGCTCAGAGGCATTTCAATATTGTATTTTGTATTGGGTCATATTGAAAGAACTACTAAAAGAACTGGATTACGCCCACACCTTCCTAAGCCCGCACGAGGATTATTAGAATATGTACGTGAGGTACTTAATATTGAGCAAATACATCACCGATTATTCAGCAATTACATACCCACAAAATGTATGCACACGTACTCTTTTGAATGCGCGTCAAATAGCATATTTCGCATTTAACAATGAGCCTGTCAATCTTGCGAGCTAAATCACGGGAAAATAACGCAAAGCAAACAACAAAACTGCTACACAGGGTACATTTTAGATCAATACGAGAAAAAAGGGGAATACAAATTCAATTTGTCAGGCATCAATACGTAGGTACTCGCACAAGTTCAGCCGATAACTCAACGAATTCACATGCACCTCGCACTCGTATACATCTGTCGAGCCACCCACAAAAGCCTGTTGTTTCCCCGGATTGGTTGTATTAACGCCACCAGTATACCCAGACCCAGCCAGCAGATTTCCATCAGAGACGAACAAAAAAATGTCATGAATGCTAAAAAAAGGGTTTTATAACCTTTAGACAAAAACGGGTTAGGTAGGATGTAGCCCAACTGGCTTGAAATCCCCCACACAAAAAAAAAACCTCGTCACGCGGTACAAACTGTCAAAATGAATAAAAGTGTCAGCGAAAAACACCTTTTGTCCTCTTCGTGTGGACTCGAATTGGGGCGCTTTTCGCACAAACAAAAGGGTTACTTGCGCGCGAGACATGGTGGCTTTGGGATTTTTCACGAGAATCTCCCGTCCCTGTTCTTTCTCTCCCTGGCAACCAAACAAGTGTTGAACAAAAGCGAGCAGAAAAAAAAAAGTAAAAAATTGTTAAAAGGCACGCAAAAGGGTTAGAATCCCGGTAATGCGGGAGACAGCATTTTTGTCACGTCTTCTATAAGTTATGATAACATTTTGAATAATTTACTGTTACAAGAATTTAATCTTTCAAAGGAGCGAAGGAAAGAGTTTCTAAAAATCACATCGGGACAGGGTGAAATCAGGACAATGTGAGTTGTGGGCTTTTAGGCTTCCGGGAAGGGGCGTTTAGGGACGCGATAGAATCAGAGAGTTTGAAATTGAATTAATTTCACCATGATGTGGGAGCAGCAAGTAGGCTGAGAGCGTGATATATGCGTGCATATAAAGTACAGGAAGTGGTCGCTATATTAACGTGATATCGAATACCGTTTTGAGGTGTCATTTGCAGCGTTCTTTGCCCGATTTCTCACGCGTTTTTGGCGTTTTTTCACGCGCCTTTTGACGAGCTTTTTCATGCGTTTTTTGAAGCGTTTTTCGTGTTTTGTGACGCGTTTCTTCACGCGGTTTTTGACTCGTTTCTTACGCGTTTTTGATGAGTCTTTCACGCGTTTTTTGACACGTTCTTTGAAGCGTTTTTTCGCGCTTCTTTTGACAAATTTCTTGATGCGTTTTCTGACGCATCAAAGCATTTTCCACGCGATTTTAGATGCGTTTCTTGACGCGTTTTTTCACTCATTTTTTCACGTTTTTTCTGACGCGTTTCTTGGCGCATTTTTGATGAGTTTTTCACGCGTTTTTGGATACGTTCTTTGAATTGTTTTTTCACGCTTTTTTTGACACATTTCTTGATGCGTTTTTTTGACGCATTAAAGCATTTTTTCACGCGTTTTTAGACGCAGTTTTTGACGCATTTCTTGACGCATTTTTCATGAGTTTTGTGCGCGTTTTTGGACACGCTTTTTGAAGCGTTTTTTGACGCGGTCTTTCACGCAATTTTTTAAGCTTTTTAAAAGCCTTTCTTATTCCTTTTTTCACCGTTTTCCACAACTCCAATGCAACAAAGCTCATTTTCTGTTGAACACTCAAAAGGTTGTTTGCTTTATTTAGATCTATTTACAGCGAAATACACATTTATCTAAAATGGATTACTCGTCTATATGTGTGTGTCTGGGTTCAGTGGATGGATTCCATTTCATTTCTTATGTTTGCCAATTAATTAAGTGGAATTAAATCTAATTGCTGTTTAAAAAGAAACAGCACCGACACAGGCAGCAGCCACAGTATAGCACAGCATCCCATCAGCATCCAGTTTCGTCGGGTGTAGGTGTAGGGGTAGGTGGATGAAATTAATTAGGAAGTCTGTGTTTGAATGTGTCCCCCTAGCAACGAGGGATTATTTTGAATAATGAACAGGATTTGTATTTCACCCCCATCGCGTTCACCATTATCGCATACAATGGGACCCGACTGGACAGGCATCGATACTTGTAGCAATTATCACGGAGAAGCGACAGGCGGCACCACCCTCTTTCACCTGCCTCGCAACATAGTTTTGCGATTTGCATCAATTGCGAGAATACAAATTAAGAGAGAGAGATAGACAGAGAGACTTAGACTTTTTGTATTTTGCTTCTGCTTTTAGCCATATTGCTGAAAGGATAATCAATACAAATCCATTGCACGCATTTAAATGTGCTATCGGTGGATAAATAGCTGAAGTGACACGATGCAATACTGCATTATGCGTTGAGAGTGCGAGAGATCAAGCCAAATTGAAATTAAACGAAATCCAAGCACAGGAACAGGTGTGTCATGAGCTGCCAAAATCACAACCGCTCCGGGTGAATATGGGATTAGACGTTGAATAGTGCTGTCATTTTGCCTATTATAATATAAGTTAGATTCGAGCTCAAGAAGTGGATCATGGTGCGTATCGCACCTAAGCATCCTCGACAAATGGGTACATATTTGCACTCGTGTGCATATGAGCTCCGGCATAACTATGGGATTAACATTGATTTGGATACAAAGATGTTTCCAAACTAATTAAAAGTTGGCAAACTTCTGGCATAACTTTGTGCCTGTCTGTTATGATGAGGACGAGGATGATGGTGATGGGGAAGATGAAATCAATGTAGGGGATTATGGATAGGTACAAGGATAAATGGAAAAATTCACTTAAAATGAAAAGGATTGGTCCGGAATTCACGCTGTGAAAAGTTGCTCTCTTTTATGATTGGATTACTATACCTATCCTATCAATAGGCGTTTTTTATTATGCCCGCATGATCCATACAGGTCATTGATTTTCATGGTTTACAACAACAGTTGGATCTTGTTTTATTGTTGTAAGCCATGGAAATCAATGATCTATATGATTATGTGGGCATAATAAAAACACTTAATTCTTGATGTCTGGATAAGTTTCAAAGCGGAACTCATCAACTTTTGTATCGACTTCAAAGCCGCATTGTATGACAGCACTCAACACTGAAAAAAAGGTACACCATAGTAATGAAAAAGTTCATCAATATGATGAAGGCTTAGATCAACGTTCTCCTTAATAAAAAAGAGTGTATGTTTTTTGACGAACGCGGTCATCAATATAATAAAAGCCGTCATCAAAACGATGAACGTCGTTATCAATATGATGAAAATTCGAAACTTGGCAATCGTACTTGAATATGATGATTCCATTCATCAATAAGACAAATAAATCATCAACTGGATCAACAAATGACTAAATTCATCAAAATAAGTGTTTTCGTCATACTGATGAAATGTTTTGATGAAATAATGAACGTAGTTCATAAGAACATACTTCAAATTCTCTTCAGAATCCTGTTGAAAAAAATGATGAATGCACTTTCATCATATTGAGAAACGGTTCATCAATTGTCAAAAAGTTTTCATGAATTTGTTCATCATATTTATGAAAAGTACATCATATCAATGAATATCATGTTGATGAACGCCATTCATCAATACGACGCCGACTTTTTTTTTCAGTGAACGTTGAGACCTTTATAAACGATAATAGCCGATCTGGGAATCGCTAAGTAGCTCTTTCAGAATATTTCAAACATGTACCAGATATCGAAAAGGGAAGTTATGTGACTTTATTCTCATGCTAGAGCAGAGACGAATAAGCCTAGGCGGCTCTGGCTACATATGGCACAAAACTCGAAGCACATTCTGTCACCCTTTGGTAACTCGACTCAGGAATTATTGCTCTCTAGAAAAAGAGTGGTACCTAAAGGTTTAATTTCATAAGCATATTAGTATGTTTAACGAAAGCCGGCTCGCAACAAAAACTCGGTGGAAGGTGAATTCCATTTCAGATATCCGGATAAAGAAGTTCGGTCTGAATGGATTTGTCAAATAATATAAATAGACTGTATTTTCAGACCTCTTTCCCAACCGCCGGCCTCACTTTAGACTATCCTGTTAAAAAACACTTGTTGGATTTATAGCTTTTTCGAAATACTTACACAACATGCTCCAGACTCCGTGCCCGTCAAACAACGCGACAAGTAGTTGTTGTGAATTTTGACAGCTTGTAACAAGTTGTGTAACACAAAAAGACAAGTCCGTGAACACTGCGACAATTATCGCGATGAAGGATGACAATTGGGAAATTACATAATTTCCCTTAAATTTAATGAAACTTAATTCTTTTGACAATTCAACGGTTTACGTTCTGTTACAGAATTAATTTGTATTTGTCAGACAAGCATAGTTGGACAAGTGAATTTAAACTTGTCGACTTGTCATGTTGTCTTTTAAGCTCCTGCATAACTCGAAAAACTCGATTTTTGGGTTTATTATATCAGCAAACTCAGAAAAAAATTCTCTACGTTTCTGTAAAATCGGCATATCTATTTCAGAATTGCGCTAGGTGGATAATGTGCCATTTTTCACTTCGTTTCATTTCCATGTGTATTTATTTGGAACATAGGCATAACTCAGTATCTGCCAGATGTTGAAAGAGAACGGACCGCAGTTTTGTGTGGAAAAGTGGCATATTTTTGGTTAAGCCGGTACATAGTCGCCAAAGTTTATTGAAAAAATCATTATTTGTAGTTGGGTCGGTTTTCTCTATAAGGTAAGTACACTTTCATACTTTTTTTCTTGTATTAAAACAAATTATGCCACTCTTCTTGATAAATGTTGAATTTTTGTTTTTTTCATTGACATTTTAATGACTTATGTCGTTTTTCTTCAAAATACTTTATCACATATCTTAAAAAATTATATTTGCATCGTGTTTTAAGCATATTACGCCATTTTTCTATAAAATATTTTGTTAGAAATCTAAGTATTCATCAATACAGTTTGGTCCTGTTTTTAATCAGATACATAAATAATGTCGCAGCGAACCCAGTTATTGCTTGGAGTGTATGATCTGCAGGCTGTTCTGCCATGTCCTAAAGGTGAAGTTTCCAGTTTTTACTACACGTCGAAGCTATCGGTATACGATTTTACTATAGGTATGTAATCTCAAAGACACTAATGATGTACGTTGCTTTGTCTGATTTGAAGGCGATGGACAGCGTGGCGTAAACGAAATCGGTACTCGTGTTTTAAAAAAAATATAGGAACTGGAAGAGTTGTATGTTAATATTGGCAAGCCTGTTGATGTAATTTTCTACTCCGATAACTGTTGTGGACAAAATAAAAAACAATTTATGTTCGCAATATATCAATATGCCGTAAATAATTACAATTCCATAAACAGTATAACGCATAAATTCTTGGTCAAGGGTCATACACAAAATGAAAGGGATTCTGTTCACTCAATAATCGAAGGGCACATAAGGCGTTCTTTAATAGGTGGACCAATTTACAAACCAGAGCATTAGGTACTATGCCCTTATTCGTAGTGCAAACAAATCTGGAAGGCCTTACAATGTAACTGAAATGAGCTTCAGCGACTTTCTTAAAATAAAAAATCTGGAATCTGAAGGAAATTTCGGAAAACACAGCGTTAAAGTAGCTGAGCTACGAGTTATAAGATTTGAAAAGGCAAATCCAAATACCGTTTATTTTAAAAATTCTTTTGCTGAGAATTTTTTTTCAAATTTTGAGATAAGGTGTTCTCGAATGAGTAATAAAAAAACCGAAAAACTTCCTGTTTTATACATAGGTAAATTGCCCATTGCGGATAAAAAAAGAAAGGACTGATTACCCTACTTGAGAAAAATCGAATTCCACAGTATTACAGTGAATTCTAAAAGAACTTGTAAACTTAAATAAGTTTTACTTCGCATCTTTTATAAAACTGAATCTAAGACTGAAGAAAACGTTTATTTTTATAGCTTACATAAAAAATATCAAAATATAATTATTAAAAAACTAGTTTCTTAAAAAGACTGTGAAAATAAAGCAACTGAGCTTTTTGTTCCAAAAATAAGACTTATTTACAATAATAATAAAATATTATCCTCTCTTAGTAAATAAAATAAGTATGTACCTTGCAGAGAAAGTTCTGAGAACTGTTTGACTTTTAAGTTTTAAGTTTCTTTTTTTATTTAAACTTTGTACCTACTCTAACTACAGTAAATAACCGAATTATGAATTAACTAATTCTTTAAAAAAATGTGAAAGAATATTGCTAAAAAAAAGCAAACATGTATGTACACGTACAGCTACACAAAAATAAAAATAAAATAATAAAGTTCCTGTTAATAAATATTTTTTTTCCCGAAAACACTCTTGTTTCTATTTTTAGTTTTTCCTTCTTCTATGTATAATGAATTAACTGCGAAATTATAAAAAAAAGATTAACTTTTCATTATAATTTTTTTTCGGAAAAGTGACACATGTTGGAAGGGGTAGCGAAATTAATAAAGTTTGCAAGCTTACCATTAAGTTTTGCAATTTTAATTTTTATGTTTCACTTAACAATATATCGAAATAGCCAAATAAAATTCGACTTTTGAATTAAATAATGCTAGACGCATGAAAAAAGTTAAATTATAAAAAAATGTTCTGGCTCACAATCTTTAAACTGCCCCCTGAAAAATTTTATTTTTCGAGTTATGTCGGTTTTATTAAACAGCGACGAATTGTGGCAACCAAATTTTAGTCTTGAAAAGAATTTGTAGCTTTTCCCCTATCAGGATGTGAACCTGCAAATTCAGAGCTTGATTTCAATGAAAATGTCTGAAATGTCAATGGGTGCCAGATGAAACAGGATGTCAAGTGGAGCGTAGAGGGGGGTGTGTAGAACCCCGCCGATGCACAAGCAAGCTCTTCTTTGTCTTACTTTATTTAACTTACCGCGATGAATCGCTTTGTATAAAGCAGTCCACCAGACAACTACACCGTACGTGAGTATTGGTCTTACCTATATGACAGAGATGTATAGTCAGTGATTTATACGAGGCTGTAAACCCCATTTCTTTCTATGCCTTCTTTGCAAAAGGAAAGTGACACAGTGGCATTTTTAACTCTTTTCTTGGATGTTAGGCTTCCAGGTTAACTTTCTATCAAAAATAAGACCCAAGTATTTAGCTTCATTTGAGAATGTCAAACTAGTGCCATTGATAAATGGAGGGGCAATGCTTGGAATCTTGTATTTCATAGTGAAGAGAACAAGTTTAGTTTTGTGAGGGTTTATACCCAACCCTGGGGTTGTTCTAAGGTGTTTAGGTACTTTTCTGACACAGCAATAGCAACGTAGGCAATCACATTGTATCCTCCCGCTTTCAGGCATATCCAGCAGTTCATTACCACAAATTCAAGAGAAGGGGAGATAGGACCTTGGGATAGGTTAGGGGAGATAACATACCTTGTGGGATTCCTCTACTGACAGATCTTCAGGCAGATATAAAATTAACCAGCTCGCCAAGTGAGTCATCTACGACCAGAGCTGCCAGTGCACCAGCGATCGCCGATGAGTCGACGTTACTGCGAGCGCCTTCTATGTTTAGGAATACAACCATTGTATATTTCTTATGACGAAGGCAATCTTCTTTGGAACGCGTTGGCGTCTGTAGAGTCGTTATACTGATTTACCCTTAGATTAAGCATGTTGCGCCGTTGACAGAAGGTTTTTGTCAATTCTTTTGCGTAAATGGATTTCAATCAGTCTTATAAAGTTTTTAGGAGAAGTGATGAAAGACTAATAGGTCTGATATCTTTCGGACTCACGTGAGAGTGTTTACCTGCTTTGGTTATGAAAGCCACTTTAACTTCTCTCCATAATATAGGGAGACGCCGGATCCAAACATCTTCTTAGGATTATCCCATGTATAGGGACAACCAGCGCGATGAGAACTACACCCACAGCTGGATTGGAGGCAATTTGAAAATTGCCCTGAGGATTAGTCAAACTAATACCTCGAACCCATGCAATTTAGGCCACGCACAAATTCAAGGGAAATAGGTTGGCAACGTTGTCACTTCTGACTATATGTCTCCCCAAATTTGATAGACCATTCTCCTACTCTTTTCCGAGAAGAGATGAATGGAATGCAGATGAACCCGCACAACGGGGGAAATCGGTATCCATCTACACAGATGGATCAAAGATGGACTGTGGAACCGGTGCCGGTACATTCTGTGAGGAATTAAATATACATTGCTCCATTAGGCTTCCTGACAGTAGCAGTGTCTTCCAAGCAGAGGATCTGGCAATCGTGGAAGCAGCCCGAATGGTGTCATTGTTGGCAATACCAAGTAATTATATTACCATTTTCAGTGACAGCCAGGCGGCTATAAAGGCAATTTCTGCTACTGAAATAAAATCCAAGCTAGTTCATAGCTGTCGCGAAGAGCTCAAGGTTCTCTGCTCGCAGCACGCTACCAATCTCTGCTGGGTCCCTGGACACAGTGACAAAGCCGGCAATGAGATTGCTGACGAACTGGCGAGAAAAGGGTCTGCAATGGATCATGATAGAGCACTACAGTCGATCAAGCCTCCACTCTGTAATCTCAGAGAACGGGTGGAGAACAAGATTCGTATGAAAACCAATAACAGGTGGAAAGAACTTAACTACCTGTGAAGTATCTCGGAAGCTATGGCCAGTATATGACAGAGGCCGAACCATCAAACTTCTACAGTTTGACAGGTCATCACTGTCTAAGCTGGTAGGGGCTCTAACGGGTCAAAACTTCCTAAGAAACCACACGATGAAACTAAATCTCTAAAGATGACGATATATGTAGAGGCTGTGGGGACGAAGAGGTTCATGAGAACAGACCTTACTTCCTCTGTTACTGCCCGAGCCTCTGTCACTTGAGGAAAAGAACACTTGGAAGCTATTACTTCCATGACTTAGGAGAACTTTCTGATGTTACACTTTCTGATCTTTACAGGTTCTTAAGGACACCAGGATGGCTGGACGTCTTCGGGTAAATACATGATGGAGACACATGCGCTAACCATCAACAGTTCCAACTATTACCACACAAAAAAGGGCATCACATAGGTCCACAAGGACCTAGGTGTGGTAATGTGGGGTCTACCCTGCTCTATCAACCCGTTTACCTAACCAAGGATTATCACGAGCACTGGCAGGATGACAGACGAGGTGTTTTGTAGCTCGGCTGGTATTATGCCATTTGACCCCGACGCAATCAGACCTTGAAGGTTGGTAGATTGCAAGTTGATATGTTTGGATCGGTGTGGGCAATACCCTTTGAGCTGCCTTGAAATTGGGTTTCGTGCAGCAGATTAAGCGATTATTGGCTAGAAGTCGTCCAAGAGCCATCTGTCTTTTTCAGACAACTTGGCATAGTTGGGATTGTCGAGAGTATATTTCTTAGCCTTGATGCCGCGGAGGGCTCTTCTATCTTACCACAGACAGAAGAATCTCCAAGATACTCCGCTTGCTTGTACTTGTCTGTAATAAGTTGCTATTTCTAATCACATAGATCCTAGGTAGGTTCTAAGTTGTAAGTTTGTGTTGAGATCTACACCTCACGTCAGTTTAATGTACATAATGACATCATCTGATCTTTAGGTGATGGTGTACAGCAGGTTTGGTCTGATCTTGGATTTAATGCTTTCCTATAGGTGTATTCGGAAAGAGTGGTTTTGCAAGTACGTCTTCCAGTGTCTACTTTCAAACAAGGTTCAAGTTTTAGGAACGTTTACGTTTGCCTTTGCTTCCCTATATAGTAGAGTTATTTGTTTCGCATACCGGAAGGCAAGCATAGCTGGAACTAGTCTTCGAATGTCATGTGAAGACAATTTTGCAGACAACTCGGTAGGTATCAAAATCAAATATCAGAAGAGAAAAGAAGTAGATCAGTCTCACCATACGAATCGAGTCTGATGTACTCGGTGTTTAAGTGGGGATTTTCCAAGGTGCTTTTTGCAAAAGCTAGGATAATTAAATTCAGCTGGGGTACTGCACATCATTTTAAAATTTCTCCGTCAAAAATGTAATCAAATACGCCATTGAAAAAAAATAATATCGTAATTAAATACTCCCATCAAGAGCCAGTTACGTTACCTATCGCAAAGTGTAACCTTCCTTTGATTCCTGTAAGGAAGCAGTAAAAGATTCTTCCTTTCAAATTTAATTTATTTACAAATCTTAGAAGTTCCGGAAAAACTCCCATCGACGTAGGTATACTCGTAGGTACATCAAAGAAAAATCGGAAAAAAGATTTCCTTTACTACATTTGAGCACACAAAGTGTGCGCGCGAAATAAAACTAATTACGCAAATGGTGCAATCCTTTTTTTGTTTTGCACACATCATTCCACCTCCTTTCGTTACGTTAAATGTGTGAAAAGTAGGCAACCACTTCCGGCATACATTCTGTTCCTGTGTTCATCGGCAATCTTATTCAATAAAAACAAATTTAAAACGAGAAATACGAGCGAAATTCTAGGCAAAGTGCCAGACCATCCTACACAAGACCAAGACGTACTATACGCTACTTCAAATATGGTGAGGTTGCACCCTGGCACCTCCTCTCACTTCCCTCGTTCGATCTGCGAAAGCAGCTTTCGGTGAAAAGACATACAATGTTTAAGAAATCACTTTACCACTTTTAACCCTTTTACAAATTTGAGTTACATTCTATTGGGAGTGTGTGTGTGTGCGGTGTCCTCCTTCGTAATACGTTCAGTATCCTGTTTCCTGTCAAAGGATCTTTCAAAGAGACTTTCGCCGAACAAGTCGCTGTAATGTTTAAGAAATTGAATTTTATATATCTTTGCCATTCCCCGCTCTATCGGCATTGGAGGAGGAGGACCCTACATTCGGCTTCGATACAGTGTACACACACATATGCAGTATACACAGCAGGCACAAGTTTTTGGCTGCTCCGATACTCTGGCATCCCAGAGTGTTACTATTTTCCCACCAACGGATGTTGAACCAATAGAATATTGAACATGAAATATGGCCATCGTCTGGCAGAGCGAAGCGGTTGCTTCGGAGTTCGGACGATGACGAGGAGGAAGTTAACCATAACCAGTTTCAGCTACCTACCCGATGGCAGGTGAATAGTTGAGGTTCAGAAAATAATGCACGGTCTTGTGAGTGTGCGAAAATATTCCAAATCGATACGTCACTTTCGTGGGTGGAATTTTAAATATTTTTGCGAAATAACTTTTCCACAATTTCGCTGTGATATTTGTACTTAGCTTAAGTGAAATTTTTCTCTTTTTTTTTTTTTTTGGTAGCTTCTATCACATGAAGCATGTGTCCTTCTCTAGCTGGGTTATGAAATTGGGCACGTCATTTTCTCTCGGTGTGTATGAGGTGGCGGAGCGGAGCCTGGAGCGATGTCCTGTGTCTGTATATTGGCATTGTTTCGATGCATGAATTTGGTAAAGTCGTTTCTGTACTCTCGTACTGAAGGAAATGCATCTGTAATTCTGTTTGGCAAGGTAAGGGTAATTGAATCATGCAAATGGCACAAATGGAATAGAAACTCTAAGTCAATAATCTGTTTTCTCTATACCTGACTTATAAATTCAATTTGGGAGAATATAGCTACTCTCTTAGTTTCTGTTGTGTGGGTGGAGAGGAGGTATTTACGACGTGACGTCTGCTATGTAGAAGAGGGTCGGTTACTAAATTTTGAAATTTATCAGCATGTGCGAGATGAAACTGATGTTCGATAGAATTGAAGGCGGATTAAAAACATAAACGATAATGGCTACATGTAACTAGGGGTGGAATGTGTGGTTTGGGTGCTGTGGGGGATATAGCTCAGTGGTAGAGCATTCGACTGCAGATCGAGAGGTCCCCGGTTCAAACCCGGGTGTCCCCTGAGTAGACTTTTTTTTTTATTCTTTGAATAAAAATATATGAGGGACATATTTCGGAGATTCTGTTCATTATAACGGGTGATTTTTTAGCTGGTTTGGTTTTGGCAACACTGGTTTTGACAGCTGACGTGTGTTTAGTACCTTGTGTCACTGTCAAACAGCTTCAGTTTGGTTTGCAATTTAACCGTGGATCGTCTTACAAATGAACAACGCTTGCAAATTATTGAATTTTACTATCAAAATTCGTGCTCGGTTCGAAATGTTCATCGCGCGCTGCTTCCATTTTATGATCGGCATTCTCGACCTTCTGAGCAGTCTATTCAGAAGATTGTTACCAAATTTCGCACCAAATTTACTTTGTTGGACATTAAACCACCAACACGCTTACGTACTGTTCGTAGTGAAGAAAATATTGCGGCCGTATTAGCTAGTGTGACAGAAGACCGCGAAATGTCGATTCGGCGCCGTTCCCAGCAGTTAGGCCTTTGTTACAGCACTACGTGGAAAATTTTGCGGAAGGATTTGTGCGTAAAGCCTTTTAAGATACAGCTTGTGCAAGAACTAAAGCCAGCCGACCTACCACAACGCCGAATTTTTGCTGAATGGGCTCTTGGAAAGCTGGCCGAGGATCCGCTTTTTTATCGAAAAATTGTGTTCAGCGTTGAGGCTCATTTTTGGTTGAATGGGTACATAAATAAGCAAAATTGCCACATTTGGAGTGAAGATCAGCCAGAAGCATTGCAACAGCTACCAATGCAACCCGAAAAAGCCACTGTTTGGTGCGGTTTATGGGCCGGCGGCATTATTGGGCCATATTTCTTCAAAGATGATGCGAATCGCAGCGTTACTGTCAATGGTGAACGCTACCGAGCGATGATAACAAACTTTTTTTTTGCCCGAAATGGAAGTTCTTGACTTGCATGATATGTGGTTTCAACAAGACGGTGCCACATGCCACACAGCACGCGAAACAATGGCGCAATTGCGAGGCGAGTTTGGTGAACAGTTAATTTCACGTTTCGGGCCGGTCAATTGGCCGCCTAGATCGTGCGATTTGACACCATTAGATTATTTTTTGTGGGGGTATGTCAAGGCTAATGTGTATAGGGACAAGCCCGCTTCGATTGACGCACTGGAAGCCAACATCCATGCATTCATTCGTGAGATACCGGCCGATATGTGTGAAAGAGTATGCCAAAATTGGACTCAGCGGATGGACTACCTGAGACGCAGCCGCGGTCAACATTTGCATGAAATTATCTTTAAACATTAAATTGCAAGGTTCAAACTATCGATTCAAATAAATATTTCATTCATTTTTTCGAATTTTTTGTGTTTTTTTTTTTTTTAAAAGTTCTAAGCCTCTTAAAAAATCACCCGTTATAAAGTATGCAAGAACTTATAGCAGCCTTTGGCGAACGAATTCCATATATTTACACTTCCATTGGCTTATGTTCCTTCAGTTGAGCTACGGCTGTAATCTAAAGCTAAGAAAGTCTGTGTCAAATGAATAATCGATGAAATTTCAGATTTTGGGGAAATATAATTCAACGGACTGTAGGTGCACCATCATCGTTATAGCACCACGCAGTGTTGTTAGCACTCTCTCTTCATTTATCCCACGAAGCGTGGTAATTTTTCCCTTTTTGCCCTTTTCACTTAACTCAAAATCCCTTTTAAATCCCACGACACTTTTTGGCCTCAAAATCCAGTTTTTAGAAGTAAGATTTGTTATACAAGGAAAGAGAATCACGGTTAATTAACTTTCGGTATAAAAATCGCAGTTTGTAACATTATTACGATTATTTTTTGTTACTAGAAAATTTTGATAAGAGACAATTTATATAAGCAGTTTTTTATGCACATTCAGTGTGTTAATAATCATCGTGAAATGTAGGAGTTTTCATGAAATTTCAGCAAAAAATTATAGTTTTAATGTTTTTTGTTAGATTCCTCAAAATCCCACGCTTTTTCCCTTTATCCCACGAAAGGCTTTTCGGACATCGAAATTCCCACGAAAAGGGATAAATCCCACGATATAACAGCACTGACTCGGCATAAAATTGTCGATCCCTTCCATTCGTCCCAAAAATGAAAAACTCTATCAAAACAAATGCAAAATGGTTGTGAAAAGCTAGCCCTATGGTCCCTACAGACCTGTTGCCCCAACTACATCATTTCTTTTTACATATTTTTGTGTCGTTCCGATTACTGCGTTATTTCAAAACGGAGTTTCATGATTTATTGTAGGGGAGCTCAAAGGGCTAAATGGGTTTTTTCTCCAATTATTTGAAAACCTATATTGGATCGCGAAGATTATATGCTAAAGAAAAAAAAAAGTTTATGTGATGTATACCGGTTTAGTGGTGGGGGAAGCGAGTATAAATTTTAAAAAATGTAAAAAAAACAGTTACGAAAAAATCCTCAATCGCGTCAGTGTTCAATAGCGTAAACGGAATCGCTAGTGGCAGGTAGCTGTAATACGAGGTAGAAATTAAGGAAAAAATTTGTTTTCTCGGATTTGTCAGAAATTTGAAAGAGGGGTTAAATTAACTATAAAAAGTATTCTATTATATCTAATATCAGTCAATCCTCAGAAGACAGAACTGGTATTATTCACAAATAAAAGGAAAATTCCGCAGTTTGTCATGCCTTCTGTTGGCGGTACACCCCTCAGAATCTCTGACAATGCTAAATACCTGCGACTAATACTAGATAAGAAACTAAATTGGAAAATGAACATAGACGAACGAATCAAGAAAGCCACATAGCATTCTACCCCTGCAGCAAAATTTTTGGGAAAACATGGGGACCATCTCCGAAGATCAAACTCTGGTTGTACACAGCTATTGTAAGACCAATAAGACCAATGGCAGTCTTGTATGGTGGCCAGCAACAAAAAATGCTACACACCTAAAGGCTATCACAAAAGTGCAAGGAATAGCATGCATCAGGGTCACCAGCGCGATGAGATCAACTCCAACTGCAACGGCGTGGGGTCAGGCATCTACTCTGAACCGCTGGGCATCTCAACATCAATACGCCTCCCAGACCACTGCAGTGTATTCCAAGCGGAAGTCATACCTACCTCCGGAAGGTATCACCTTCTTTATCGACAGCCAGGCAGCTATAAAAGCTTTAACTGCCCCAGAAATAAAATCGAAGCTTGTGAAGAGCTGTCGCGAAGAGCTCAGAGCTCTTGGAACACAGCACAAGGTATTACTGTGTTGGGTCCCTGGACATGAAGGCATTCCAGGCAATGAGAAAGCGGATGAACTAGCACGACATGGCTCGGCTAATGCTCTAGAACAAACATGCCCCTCTGTGTGCTTCCCGCTCTGTACACTAAAGCTAGAAGCAGGGAAAAAGACCACGGATGAGGCAAACTCTAGATGGAAATCCATGGATACGTGCGAAAACACAAGGAAACTGTGGCCATCTTTCTGTAAATCCAGAACAAAGAGAATCATGCGGAATAACCGGAGATGTCTCTCTACGCTTGTAGGTATCCTTACGGGACACAACACCTTGCGATACTACATGAAGAAAATGCGACTGACCGAGGAAGAACTTTGCAGAGGCTGCGGTGACGAGGGAGTTATAGAGGATACAACCCACTTCCTATGTCACTGTCCAGGTCTTCAACACTCCAGATACAGAGTCCTTGGAAAATTCTTCTTTAACAACCTGAACGAGCTATCTAGCACACCAACGGACAAAATCATGAATTTCATTCATCAAATCCTCAAGATGGTTTGTATGCAACGAAACAGTAAGTAATTAATTAATTAATTTACAGGCAGAATAGGTTACTACGGATAAGGGATAAAACCTTTCCCCCGACGGGTATCACAATGGGTCAATTTTGACCTGAGTGTGGGGCGGGACACTCCCCGCCAGCCCACAAACCTAACCTAACCATTCTATTATAAAGTCTGAAGATTTGGACGTGACCAAAAGTTTATATCGATTTTTGAAAATGCAAAAAAAAAAAAAAAAAAAAACTCATGAGATCGAAATTCTCTTGCGCGTCAGAATTTTATACAAGTAGTTCTGCTCGATGTTCTAGTAGATTTAATTCTTAATCTGATGATTTCATGAAGGAATTTTTTAACCTGACCATATTCAAAATAATTTTTTTTTTATTAATTTTTTTTTATGTATTAAAAATAAGAACACAAAAAAGGGGAAATATGTGTTATAAAAAATATATATATATATATTTGTATATTCAATCTTCGTCGAGTGAGTGAGAAGGGAAGAGAGGCGTCAAGCAGGTAATACAGTTCTCAACAATTGTATATACTACACTCTTTTGATAATTTTAGATGCTAAGGCTTATTAAAATCGGCAGATTATGCTATTTCTATAGATTTCAAAGTATTTTCTTAAAAATGAAAAAAAAAAAAATTTGCGTTTGAGTATTTCAAGGAAATGATTTTTTTTTTTTTTTGCAGCTTAGTGATTCGCTCAAATTTCTAAGTCACGCTCAAACCGTCAGATTATTAAAGGGATTTTGTTTTCTGCATGTAATTAACTTATTTTGTTTAATTCTGATGCACTCGATTTTTTTTGAGGATCTATTGTTTTTTAACAAATCTGATCGACTGCCCTAGACCTACGACACTACATTGAGGGACCCTACTTGGTAAAAGTACTCAACTTAGTACAAAGATTCTTCCCTATACTCTGTCCAAGAAAAATTTTCAGTACAGGCCTTATGGGAAGCTCTTTTTTCTACCAGTGGTGCCTGTAGTACTCTCACGGCACTTAAACACAAGATTTGCCACTGAAATAAAAACGAAACCACTGGCATTCCAAAGAATTTTGTTGTTGTAATTTTCCTGAAATTCGCATACATCCCTCCACAACCAGTCTGCCACACAGTTGCGGGCAGAATGAGCACGATCGCTTGTGTTCGCTGTTCGCTTGCTGTTATCATCAACCAAAATAAGCAGTGTGAGTGACTGAAGCACATCAGAGAAGTGTTACCATATGACAATGTTAGCATATCATTAAGGGTTTTTCTTTGAATTTTGTCAAAGAACTTTCGGTTTTGGTGCTTTTTGGAGCTTTTTGGAGCTTTTGAGAGCGGCATATTATTTGGGGTGCTGCCATTCGGTTTTAATTTGTTTGTATTTCTGAAAGATCCAATAATATTCAGTTAAAACATATTTTTTAATGTTGTCTTTTAGAAATAAGGTTTATTCGTGAGGTATTTTAATGCATTCATTTCATTAACGCAACAAGTGATCATATATGTGCGTAATTGAGATATTGCAATAAATTAATAGTGATTACTAAGGCAACTCAACCGGATTCATGCAAAAGCATGGTATTTTAAGGGATAACATTTGATTAAATATTTTATTATAGAAAACTAAGTACAAATTTTCAGCCTTATTCGTTAGGGCATATTTCTGCATGTTTTGGTAGGTATAAATTCATATTTCACTTTCTAGAGCATATTTTTCACACTGAAATATCAAAATAATGAAGCAGGTAGACCCATACTGTTTATTTTCGGTCGTTGGGTTTTACCACATCCGGGCACTCCTCTTCAGTAAAGCAAATGCCTTGAAATTTGATGATCCTTTTTTTGCTACTGTTTCCGCGAAGTTCTGCATTGACGGGTAATAGTTTTTTAACAAATATGTAATCTAGGTATATATGTCTATGTTAAAAAACGTATGTAGAGCTGCACAAGTGCAGTCCTTTTACTATCTGTTTAGGTATATGACATTGTGTCGTGGTTATATAATTTTGTATTCTATTTGCCTGTTTGTGTATATAAGGCGGAAACAATGGTTGTTATCTCAATAGCGGATAGTGCATCTAAGCAAGTGGTTAACTTTATTGTGCATATGAATAAACAGAAACATGGCTACAAAGTCTTCAAAGGATCTAAGTGTAGAAAAGAAACAACAAATTGTTGATGCAACTGAAAAATTCTATGGCCTTTTCAAAAATAAATCGGAAGCCGTAGGAAATGCGGCTACTGTTTTTTCTGTTACGGAACGAACTGTATACAGGCTTTTAAGGGAAAAAGCAATCAAAGGCCACAATTCACCACCAAAGAAGAAAAATAATTCCGGTATCAAGAGAAAGGTGGATGATTTTGACAAATGTGCGATTAGGCGGATAGTCCATCAGTTTTTTATGGATAATGACCTTCCAACGCTAGACAAGATATTATTGGAAGTACAAAAAAGTGAAAATATAACAAAACTAAGCAGATCAACTTTGCATACAATATTGCAAAAAGATCTCGGACTTAAATTCGTCAAACGTCAGCGAAAGAATTTGTTGTTGGAATTTATTTCGTTCAGCAATATTTTTATTTTAAATCGGAAGATGGTAGCCCTAACAGAATTGCTCTCTGAGTTATGGCGAATTATCATACACACTATGGCAACCCTGTGAGAGCTTTAAAAAGGGACCGATTTATGTAAGTCATTGCAACCAGACTGAGAGACAAACATCCTATCTTGCCTGTACTGACAATTTTTCTTGGACAGAGTATAATAACAAACGCTCAGTTCAGATCACATATAAAAAATCCCCGCTTGGGCTCCCCTACTATTAGGGACCAACAGAAAAGTGATGTTGTGTAGAATACAAGAATTCAATGAAAATTTATTTATCTCTTTCCCTATAAGAGGGTCGAATATTGGCCACTGTTTTTTTTTTTAATTTTTTCTTGTAATCGTGGACTTCCTATTCCGATGTCATTAAAATACTTGATTACGATCGACTTCTGAAGTGTTTTTGGGAGTCGAATTTAGAGGAAGTTCTAAGGCTGAGGCCAAGAACATCGTGCACACTTGCATTTTGAAAACACCCTTTACCAATATAAGAGATTATTATGAAAAAAAAAAAAAAAAAAAAAAAATGTATCCCTAAATCTGATGAATCCTCGGAAGTCCTTGTACATTTTCCATCCCACACCCATCTAATACGAGTAATCCTCGAGTCTTCTTTAGTTTTGAACAACAAATAGTTTCCATCAAGAACAAGAATCCCTAAGTCATATATCCGAACAATTTAAAATTCGTGAGCATTAGCTAAGCAATACAAAGGACAGAAGGCATGGCTGCTGTGAAAGCAATCTCTCCGTAGTAACGAAGCGACACTATCAACTTGAAATTATTTCTACGGATTCGGACTTGTTTCTACTTTGTGTTTGTGTTTTATTGCCGTCCAACTTGTTATCCAAATCCCCCACTTTAACTTGGGTCCGTCCGCGCTCTTGACAACAGTGGATAGTTCATTCTCTCTAGCCCCCTGATGCTTTTAATCATGCTTTCAGTTTGTTCGAAATGCAACAATACGCACGGATAGAGTATATATTATACACATACAGTTCGTTGCTTAATCCGGATTAGCGAGTGCAATAATCAGCAAAAGGATTTACGTTTACATTGTGTCCTTGCTGTGCCGGCGCTGCTATTACTCCTCGATGTTTTGACGTGGCTTAATCCTCTTTAATTGTTGTTCGCCCGTGAGTGTGGACTGGTTCGGCGAGAAGGACATTGGAAATAGCTGCTACAAAAAAAAAAAAAAAGACTAACTGCCAACAGAGCGAGTACTTTCAATCTGTTTGGACAGATGAAAGGTGCTTAAAAGTTATCCCATTTTTTTTTTCGCAGACTTTTGTTATAATGTGCACTGTATGCAGTGACTTTTTGCTTTATTAGGTGAGCTTGTGATTTTGTGGAATAAGTAGACAAGAGTCGGTAATCTGTTAAAATTTCGTTGGGCAATACTTCATATATTGAAAGCATGCCGACACTCAGGTAATGGAAATATGTTGAATTTTTGTTTGGATTGCCATTGGGCTAAAAACAACAGCCAATCCTACCTAAGTGCCTGTTAAATCTTTTAAAGTCGGATAACGTTTTATCTATTAAAAGTGGATTTCTGATGGCATTTTGCAGAATGTCAAGCGGAAAAGTTTCGAGTTTGTCAAATCCAGTCAAATTTCAGTGGTGGTCTGTTAAACTTTATATTCCTACCAATTCAAGACGACATTCTTGTCTGCTTCGAATAGGCTGGTTATTTTAAGAAACTAAATAGCTTCATCAGCTTTTGAAAGCCAATCGATCTATGGGTAACTATACAATGGAAAAGACGCTGATGAAACCTGAGCTAGCCATAGATAATGGCAGCATCAGCATTGAAACAAAATAGTGGATTTTCTTGGATTTATGTTGCTAAGTTGCGAATAAAACTTGCTTACGGGTGAGCGAAGGAAAAAGCGAGACGAATTCTATTTTTTGACAGGCGCCCTGATTGCGAAAGCACTCCTCGTAAACAACCCAGCAAAAGCCTTGGGTTGAAAAAAGTAGTCACAGCCCTGAAAATCTACCCTCCAGCGGAATTCCGGAATTCGTTCAAAATCCCAGCAAATATTTGCAAGACTAAAGACGTAAACAAGTTCGCCTGGGCGATAGCCTAATAAGCCCCCTATCCGACTGACCTGCCACCCTATATACTCAGTTAATTGGAAAAATAATTAAATTTCAATTAACATCGCCCCAAGAACCGAAAGTGGAAAGTATGCAGGTACATCCGCCCGTCCACATTATGGAACAACATCTGAGTCTGCCGGCGCTGCGAATTTAGTCGAAAGATATAAAACAACAATAGCATCTCGCATCATTCCACAATCCAGCTGAGTTAGGACGACTGGCGGTGTGTCTGCCGCTGGTTTCTTTGGCATTCTTTTCAGATCTTCAGAGAAAATCCTTAAAATATGACTGGTAGCTGGTAGGATACCGGCGGGAATTTCTAGCGCACGTAAAGCGTCTCCGAATCGATGCGAGAACTGCTGCGGCTGCCGCAGAAATAATAAATTCCCAAACCCCAAGAAAGCGGGCATACACATCGCAGCGCACCAAATCGAAAGAACCCGCATTTCATCTTCGGGAAATTTATTCGCAACCTCAAAGACAATCCTACCGGCATTCAGTGGACGACGAAGACTCCGAGCAACGGCAGAGTCCCTTTCTCCATTATACACACAGTCTATGCCTAGAACTGGGGTGGGGCGGTTTTCGTATACAGCAAATGGACTGCCGTAGACGATGGGCAGACACACAGGGGTATGTGCGGTGCAACCCTGACACCGACCGACAACGACGACGACGATGGATCCAAAATAGCAGACTTAATCGGATAGGACTCTTGCATCAGGTGTTCGCAAAGGAAAATCGTAATTTCCTGATGGCTTTAAAGTGACACTTAATTACACTTTCATATAAATGGTTCTAATGCCAGTATTCTACTGGATCTAACCGGCAGCACCGCAACATACCCTTAAGGGACTCGCCTATCAGCTGATGGGAATTCACAGGTAATGGAGATGCTCGAAGCTGGGCTCTTTTGCTTTGCTGGATCTCATACAGAGTGTCAGATATTTATTGCCATTTTAAGAATACCGAATGAGTCACCACACCGGGAGATCTGCGGTGGTGGAGGTGGGTTCTAAAGAGAGTTGGTTGCAGAGTGTCAATCTTTTTGTGCCTGTGGATCTGGTGTATGTCTGTGCGTGCGGAAGAAGAGCCTCTCGTTTTTTTGCCAATCATTATAATCTCGGATTTATGTTGTCCCTGGGAAGACGTCTCATGGGTTAAGTACTTTAATGTAATTGAATTGCGAAACAGTGCTAGCGGAGGGGCTTTAAGTGGAATTGAAACGTGTTGTACTAAAACGGAGTTGGTGGTTGGGCTGATATAAGGTACAGGAAGTATTGAAAGGCCAACCTGTAACTCAAAGGGGACTGCATGCATGTGACTAACACCCATGATGCTTGTGTGGGCCGAGGAGCTACTATTAGCTGTTAAGGCTTAAAGGAACTCAGACTTTTACGCTACACTGAACCAAATCGCGTATTCATATTGACGGAAATATTTTGTTAATAATTGAAGAATTACTTAGTCGAATCGACAATTTTTCATAAAATTTTTCGTGTCGTTGAAGATTTAATATTCAAAATAAATAAAATTTCTTTAACCGCTGTCTTTTTTTCATATCGTATTCAAACCAATGAAATTTTGTCACATTGACAACCTGAAGTCGTTAATATAACGGTGTCTTGTATGTGATATTGACAAAATTATGTTGATCATTTTTAGAAGAATTAGTTATTCAAATTAACAATTTTTCATAAAATGTATCTTCATTTTGAAGATTAAATGTTCAAAATCAGTAAAGTTTCATCAAATGCTGTACTATTTATTATATTATTCAAGCGAATGAATTTATTTTCATATTGACAAAACCACTAACTATTTAAATTGACAATTGTTCATCAAATACTTCGTCTTATTGAAGATACTTTTTTCCCCCAGCAAATTATATTTTATTTAAATTAATCGCAATATATTTTTTTGATATAAAAAGGGGAGAGGGGGGACCTTTTTTTCTAGATTAGAGCTTGAAACGCAAGTTATTTTTTTCTTTGTTTTAATAATTTCTTTTCAATTTTTTACAGTTGTAGAAGTTTACAATTGATGCAAATGTATGCATCGAATCCATACGATGAACTAAATAATATAAAAACACCGTTTTACTTTAATTGTACAGGCTGAGAATTTAAAGAAAATATAACGCAATTGTGGGCATATCAAATTTTACACACTTAAACGGATGAAATATTCTGTAACACAAACTATACATAGGTATTTAGGTGCTTCAAGAGTCAATCCAATTTAATTTTCATGTTAACATAACACAGGAACTATCGATGGTTTAAGAACATACTTATATATATTATTTGTTATATATATAACCCATCCTAGCACCAAACTTGACGAGTTGTGGGGGCTGAGTAGTGGTAAAGACTCTCGAGAATCTCTCCAGATGAACCATGAAACCAAAGGGTGCTCCCTCTCCCCTCCCTTCCCTTCTTGTCCCACTCCTTCCATTTTATTCCTTAATTCTTTCTCTTATCCTATCCTATTTCCGCCTGGGCCGGATAAAGGTGTCATACGACCCGTGCCGAATATCAGCCTGGCTGGGGGCCCAGTTTCAAAAATAGCTCAAGTCGTAAACGGAGTATCCGGATACCTGGCGACCTCCGGATTAGCCAGCCCTATCTGTGTAATGCGGATCTCTGCACAGACGGACCTCAATCCTCCGCTACTCGTGGGAATAATAAAAAAAAAAAATGAACAAAAATAAAATTTTAAAAAAACAAAAACAAAATGAGACCGGTTCTCCGTTAAAACCGGGCAGTAGTGCGGCGACTTCGCTGACTACTGGCACAGCCCCTGCAGCGGTGAGCGGTGGAAAAATCGTGACCATCCATGGTTCTTCTACTGTGAACAGCGGCAGCGCGCTTAAAAAAGATATAAATCCTAGCAGCGGTGGGATTGTGACCATACATGATCCTACCACTGCTACCAGCGGTAGCAATATCGCTCATTCGTCTCCTAGTGGGACAGGGCGGCATCGCGCTCCCTCGAAAAGGACGCATAACACTCGTCGTCGTGCTGTTCATATCCTTAAGGTCCTCGGAGCTACTTTGAGGGCTGATAGGACCGCCGAACAGAACAGCAGAGTTGAATGGGCTGAATCATTCCTAAAGAACAATCCAATAGCGACTAGCAAGGACTCCACGTCCAAGCGCCAGAGATCGTTGGAGGGGACCACGCCGGCCCCCAAAAGACCTAAGGTGCATAGCACCGTCGCTTCAAACAGGTCATCCAACGTCACAACTGTTCTCCATCTTCTCTGTACTTGTCCGGCTCTCTCACAGAGACGAAAACTCCACTTTGGAGCTTTCTACCTTAGTGATCTGAACGATCTAAAAAACATAGACATCCGAAATCTACTACGCTTCATCAGAAGCTCCGATTGGTTCAACGAGTAGGAGGAATGAATTATAGATTCACGTGGTATCACAAGGGACCTTATAATGGTCTAAGTGTGTCGACTAACCTAACCAGTTAGCCGACAGCCATTTCAACCTAACCTAACCTATATATATAAACTATATAGGTACAAATTAGTTGAACAGTTGATGGAAACAAAATTTAAGAAATTTGCTGTCTTTGTACGGGAATTTTTTTTTTTTTTTTTTTAAATCGCTGGAAGGAAAAATCACCGAAAGACATTGCAGAGCTATAACGCGAGGGAGCCCACATTCATTTGCACATTTAAAGTTCATTGCTTTTCCTCGGCCTTACATCTTTCTTATATAAAACTAAAACATAATATAATTGACGTTAATACCATGGTTTGTAAGTATACACGGTTTTTACGGACTTTATCGACTCAACAGCATACTCTTCGACTAACAGGAGGTCCTACGATAAATCTAAAACTGTTCACCCACTGAAGACTAACCGCTTACTTATATCTATTGCATAGGTAACAAGCGAAACGCCCTACAATAAAAACAACCAATGCACATCAACTATCAGTATAGGTACTTAAGAACCGCAACGACATCACGTTTTCAAAACTCCTTCCACTATTTTTGTCGGACAGAGTATTCACAGAATTTGAGTTTTAAAACATTCTCGTAATTATGTTGAATCTAGCACCACATTCCCCTAAATTGCCAACAAATTTGTGTTATTCGCACATCTTATTTTTTTTCAAATTGAATAAATTTATTCAAATGCTCTAAAGTGTTCTTCACATTGACAAAATTCGTCAATTTGAATAAGTTTCTTCAATATGTTATTATCAACTTCTGTCCGCACGTTGAGAAATACCCTTTAAAGCATTGCAATCTAACTAATTTTTCTTCGTAATATCTTTAAATTGAAGAAATTTCATTATGTGAAGGAAAGTTTTTCTTCAATTTGACGAAATTTTCTTCATAGCGAAGTTTTTTTTATAATTATTCAAATTTTTCATTGTATTTTCTTCAATTTGAATAAATGTCTTTAAATGGAGGAAAACATTTCTTCAAATTGAAAAAAAATAATCAATTTGAAGAAGTTTCATTGAAATGTGGATGTTGTTTGTTTCACCTAGAAGTGATAAATTTTATAATTGTAAGTGAAGTGGTCAAGTGCGGGTTCAAAGTATCGTGTTCGTGTCAAGTAATAACCAAATTAAAAAAAAATCAAAACGTTTGAGAATTATTATTGATATTGCAGAAACACATTCGCGTGGTAAAACTGTAAGTATTTGCTATTCAAATAATATAACCATTATATAAATTCATTGACAATATATTTCATAGGTACCTATATAAAATAAAAAAAAAAAAAAATATATACCTATATATATATATATATATATGTATATATATCTATAGGTATATATGTTTTTAAACTTTTCTTTACAAATCTTTTTTTAAAACGTAAAGTTTAGATAAAATAAAAAAATATTGAAACATAAATGTAGTATAGAAATAAATTTAATATGTTTATATAATATGCAATAGGTACCTAATGATTTCTTTTTATATCTGATAGTCGCTGCTGTGCTATATTTTTTTTTATTACACAGCCTCCTTGTGCCGACGGCTAAGGTGATCATTGGCAGTGGTGAAAAAAGGACCTACACACGATTTTCCATACGCGACTCCCAAACTAGTTTTGTCCTAGCTGGATCAAGCGTAGCTGCATGCGAGGAGGAGATGCTCCGGCGGCAAAAAGAAAACGGAAACATTCAACCATTGGTGATAATAGCAGGAACAATTTTGGATCCCAAAGAGTTTGTAGTACTTAATTATTTATTGTTGTATTTAATAATTTTGTTATTATTTATTATTAAATTCGAAACTTAACATTTTTAATTATTTAATCTCTTTATTATTATTAATTAGAATTATTATTAATTATTTAAAAGTACCTATTTCTTATTATCTTAGTTACATTTTGTTTATTATAATTGTAATAAATCGATTGCAAACCTTAAATTTCATAATTATAATATTATTATTTCAATTAGGTACCTACCTTACTATTTTTATAAATCCATTAAATAGTATTAATTAATAATATCCTAGAATATAAATAATAAAACAATATAATTTGAACTTGTAAATATTTATTTGTGTTTTATTTGTTTTAAATGGGGTTGAATATTTTATTTGAAGAAAATAATAGATACATGAAATGTAAGAATATTTCAGCAATTTCAAGAAATATTTGTCAGAATGACAAAAAAATAAAGCGTGAAACCGAAGGAAAATCCGCAATTTAAAGAAAACTATGCATCATATTGAAGCTTTGAATAAAGTAAGTTGTCAAAAGGAAGATTTTTTCTTCAATTTGACGAAAACGTACGTTTAAATGAAGAAAAGTATGTTATTTTAAATGGGACGATGCGTCGATTTGAAAAAATCCTTTTCAATTTGAAGAACCTAGTACATTAATATGACATTTTTTTTTCAATTTGAAGATAAGGAAACGTTAATATAAAGATTTTTTTTCAATTGGAGACAAAAATACGTTATATTGAAAAAGCGTTCATTAAATTGACGTGTGCAATGCTTCGAATTGAAGAATTTTTCCTTCAATTTGAAGAAACGGTAGTGTAAAAATGAAGATTTCCTCTCTTAATTTGAAAATTTTTTTTCTCAAAATGAAGAACATCTTAAGTTAATTTGAAGAATGAGTATTCCTTGAATTTTACGAAAGAATAATAGGTTTTAATCAATGTGACAATTTTTTGTGGATTTAACACCAAAACGAAAAATGGTATGCATTTCATGAAAATGACAATATTTCTTACATAGGACAAATTTTTCATCAAAACAACGGACAGGAGTGGTTGACCTTATATTGATCACCGTTTCTTCAATTCTACATGCTTTTTTATCAATATGACTACCAAATTTGGTTCAGTGTAGTCTACTTTATTACCTGGCAGATGTTTCAAATTTCACTATTCTGCTTTTCCGGGATTTTAAAGGAAACCTAGATCCTTTTCTACTGCACATTTAGCACACGTCTGACCAACTTCCCATCCGAGCGTGTAGCAATTCGGACTCGATATAAAATTGTAGGTCTCTTTCTATTTAGAGCACAGGGGTCCAAATTTCAGTGGAGTTCACTTGAAAATAATTAGCCTAAACATCGCAACTCTCCGATTTATATCCTCATACCCTGATTTGCTGTATTTGCTGGACCATTGATACGAAAGTCGTTGTTGTTTCAAGATTATCCGGAATATTGAAACTGACAAGTCGACCACGGGCTTGCAAAACAACGCGACAAATAGTTGTAAGACAAGTGACGACGAAAAATTGTGTAACACAAAAGGACAAGTCCGTGAACACTGGGACTGGGACAATAGTCGCACTGAAAGATGACAAGTAGGAAATTACATAATTTCCCTCTTTCTATAACAATACGACAAGCGTCAAGATAAAAAACAAAAACTTGTAGAACTGTGAGGACCTGAGGACAGGGAATTGAATATTTTTAAAAGCTGACAAGTATACATTTTTAATGTGATACCTTGAGAAAAGCAAAATACGAATAAAGAAATTAAACCTCTATATATACAAAAATCAATTGATGTGCGTTAGTCGGGAAAAGGCTCCAGAACGGCTCGATAGATTTGAATGATTTTTGTTTTGTTTTGTTCGTCTTGAATCAGGGATGGTTTATGAAAATGGAAAAGTCGGAAAATTCTGAACATGTGGCGCTGTAGTTGTATTTTTTTTTTTTTCAGCTTAATTCAATTATTATCTTCAGTAATAATCTTCTATATGTTTTATATAACTATAATTCTTTCGGGGTGAAACTCGATGACGATATAACTCGATAACCACTGCGATAATTTGCATAACTCTTCTTCTGTTTTGTTCGTATTGTTGTATTTCAGGTTTAGGGAATCTTAAAAGGTAGGATACTTTTGGACCAAATAGGTGTCAATGGTATCGATCTCCGAAATCACTCCTCACATTGTACATGGTTGGCATCAGGTTGATACTTTGGGACCAGATAGGCGGTTCTGTTGTCGGTCTCCGAAACCACTTAACATTTTTCAATGAATTTTTGTGTATGTATATGGTTGGTTTTGGGTTGAAAGATTCTAATGAAAATTTGAAATTGAAAGGATGGTTTTGGACCCTATAGGTATAGTACTATGCAAAACATTAGCGGGGTAGGAAAACTGGTTATGGCACCTCCCATCCAAACATAAAATCAAACGGTATGATTAAAATTATGAATTGTCATTGACATTGTCTAAATAAAGCACTCCAAACTATTTAAGTCAAAAGTCAATTTTGGGCGGGACGAAGTTCGCCGGGCATGCTAGTCTAATATATAAAAATCTCGTGTCACGCATGTAAATGTATGAACAATTTTTCTTTCTCCTTTTTTTTTAGATTTGGGATCAAAAAATATCTATAACCCCAAATATTCACCTTTCTACCCCAACCCAACATTTTTTAATCGCGATTTTAGTATTTTCGTATGGACAATAACCAAAACCGGAACGAAATTATTTATTTTGTTGAATGACAGATGGCGCTACTGCCTCTAACTAGAACTTTCATCCAAAAATGCGCAAGTACTTGAACCTTGAAGTGGAGTTTCGCGGCACTTTGACATTACACTCTGCATTTTTTTTTATCTATCACAACCTCGAAAGCTTTAAACCGTGAAAACCTTCCTTTACGAGTAAGAATGGTAAAGACTTTCAAAATCGCTGTGTTGCAGGATAAATTCTCTTTCAGAGAGGTACACTTACGAAAAAGTAAAGAAACGCTTTTGTAGTAGGTAATCTAAGAAAAATGACAGATAAATAATTTAAGAACTCCCAAAACTGGTGTTAAAGTCGTTAAAATGGTTACAAACTCGAAGATTTGGCTAATTTTAAATTATGAATAATATTAGTTGATTCATCTAGCTTTGAAAGTAATTTGGAGTTAATCGACCTTCTTTTTGACAAATCCTAATAAATGGAAGAATTTGTACTGATTGAACTACAAGCATTTTAGAATAGGAAAAAGCAACACTGCATTAAAAAATATGTGTACTAGGAGATTGTCCCTTCGTGGAGTAGGAACTAGGAAGACCTTTGTCGACACATTCGAAAAGAATCTTCATTCAATTTAATTTGGCAACCTGTTGATATCATTTTAATACCCAGGAAATGAAAACATATGCACGAGTATGCCAAATAGGGCAACAAATTTGAAATCAGCTGTTAATTGTAAGGTGACTGGCAGCTTTTCCAATTCTTACACAAAAAAATTGGTGAGTAAAAATTCGTAAAATATCAGTGGAGGGGTAACAGATTTTCCTCTCTATGACGCTCTCTTCTCTTTCACGAATTTTTTAAGTTAAGGAACGGCGTTGAGTAAAAATTCGTAAGAATTCGTGTCACTCCGCTGATTCTGCAAAAATCACGGCGGACAAAAAAATCAGCATATTTTTGTCCGCTGTAAATTTTGCATTTTTACATGTTCAACACTTGTCAAAAAATACATACAAGTCGACGGAATTAAATTTTTTTGACAAGTGAAACGGTTTACGTTTTGTTGCTGAATTAATTTGTACTTGTCGGACAAGTGAATGTAGACTAGTCGACTTGTCATGTTGTCTTATAGCCCTCAGATAAATCTCTTTAGGTCTAGTTTGACAGGCATTGTCATATCCGAGTCTCCCTTTCTTCGCCGTATATATGAGGTGTGTGCCTGTGTGTGCTTCGCTGGCCATATTTGGTTATAGGTGGGCGGTAGAAGGAGTATAAGTCAAAAAAAAAAAAAAATCAACAATTGAAAGTTTTATTAAGTTTTTTCCGGCTCCTGAAAAATTCCAATTTTTGACTGTACTCCTTCTACCGCCCACCTTAGAAATATTTTTTTCGCCCCCACGTCGAGTAGTTCAACGACAGAAAAACTGTGGATCTCATGTTTGTGTTAATACCATTGCACAGATTTCGATGAGACTTCTTTTAAAACTTTTCTAAGCATCAAAGAACACTATGGCTATGCCTTTCTTGGCCATGCCTGCATTACGCCTGCGATTTTCAAGGAGATACATTTTTTTTCCGACTTCACCACCTTTAACGAGCTATTACTCAAATAGTTCTCAATTAGCCAACACATTCTGAAATATTTTATAAGTCAGCTTCTGCTTCAAGGCTGTATATGCTCTGCAAATCGTTCATCTTCAGTTAATGGCTGTCAGGGAAACTTTTTAAAATCCTCTTGCAGTACAATATTCGAAAACATTCAACTGGAATATCACTGAGAGCACTGACACTCAGCACTGAGCAGAGCATTTCTTTTCCAATGCTTCAGAAAAATATGTGGCGGCGCATCAACCATCTAAAACCATCAGCACACACTCACGTCCAAACCCCGTCAGCAGCAACATTTCAAAACTTTGTCCATCTATAAATAAAGTAATGAAAACGTAAGCTTACCACCGCAATACGTTGTTTTTACAATGTATTAACTGTATTTAGCTCCAGCACTCTCCATACTCTCCGCCCCCACCCCCGCACTCACATGAACTTAAGCGTTTACTCTCGCATACGTGCGCAGCGATTAAATACATTTTACCGATCTACCGCCGAGAGTTGTAATCCCACTTAAAATCCACCATCGCTCGCCCCATGCATGCTGGAAAATCCTTGGAAATAAATGCAAAAATAATTCGCCTTCCATCCATGCGGTGAATCCGGTACACACCGTATCGCCATCTACCGGCGCGCATTATTTTCCAATTTGGCATGCAAATAAATTTCGGAATTCATGCATCGGCAATAAAGCTCCTTCGCCGTCGTCGTCCTTAACACACGAAATATGATTGTAATTTAAATGCGGACGATATATCCGTATCCTGTTCGTTTTTCTTCACTTCCGTGTCCTTGGAATCATCTCCTAACCTTTTATACTATATGGGGCTACAAAGGGACTCGGATGAAGAGTGCTTTGCATCGACTATGCGCTGGAGGCGGATGGCTTGGCTACCAACGAAATCTGAATAATTCATAAATCTTGGCCCGTGCGCTGTCGGGGCTCTTCATTTTGAAAAAAAAAAAAAAAAAAAAAAAATCGCATATGTACTGTGGACCTAACAGCGTACCTACCTTTTGAATCTGGCCCTGCTGCCGCCACTCCTCGGGGAATAACATGTTAAGTGGATTGCTTAATAGTTGGTAGCATATCGTATTCTATATGCCAGCCATCCATCCGTCCGAGTGTTATAGTTGGTCCGGGTTTTGGACTATTTTCTGTGGTTGATTCTATCTTTCCACTCACTTCCGGTTATTCACAATGCGGACAATGTCCATATCCATCGAGTTGAAAGCTTCTGTCTTCCTGGCGGTGAGTGGTGTATATTGTGGTCGTCACCATTGCATACCAAAGTTGGATGGTCACTTACGAATACGAGCATCTGGCGTATACGAGTGGACGAGGTGCGGAATTTCATTATGAAATTTATTTTTCAACGCCAAAGGGTAATCTACTGAGAGCTGCAAGGGTTTGAAATAATTCATCAAGTCATGTAGCTTTATTTGAGAGTGGGGCTAAAATACAGATGGGACGCTCACCTTATGACTCTGATTTGAGGACGTTTTTGAAAGGTATGGGCCCTTTTATCAGGTGGGCGAAGAGCATTATTTTTGTACATCAAAATTGGATGCGGAAAGTGGGCTTAGTGGGCCTCACTGGCACGGAAAAACTTAGGATTTAGTGTCAGACAGAGCTGCCCCAAACTGCTAAGTACGTTATAATTACGGTGACCATCCGTCGTCTTTTTGAGGGGACGGTCCTCTTTTCGCTATTCGCTAATATTTGCTCGCTGATTTTCTTACTAAAAGAAAATAATACATTGTCCTCTTTTTTATAAACTGTGTCCTCTGTTTCTGCTAAAGGCCACCTTTCTATGATAAGAAATATGTAAATATATGTACATTGTACAAGCTTTGCAGGAATTGAGGAAGAACCTTCTTAATTCTTAGAAATCTGGAGCTAGATGGTAATTTTGATGTAGGTATACATATTGGTCTTCAAACACCAAATCAATTCATTTTATCATACTTAAAAATGTTGATAATAAAAATTTGTTTACCATTTTCGACCACATTTTTACTTAAATAAAGTACACGACTGGGTCTCACGAAACTTCCTCGTACGTATATGGAAGAATTCAGAGATTTGCTTTTGAATTTGCATTAGCAGTTATAAACATAATATCCCGATGGACGTGTGTAAGGGTCCAAATGAAGTGGCATTTTCTGATTGTGTAAACTCCAAGTGGTTGGAATTATTTTAAGGTGCAAATTCAAATTGGTTGAAAAAAAAAAATAGAAGTGATTAATATTTCCTAAAAATAAGTTTTGCGTTGCTTCCATTGCATTTTTAATAGCTGTTGTAATTTGAATTTTTAAGTGTGGTATTGAGTTTTAAAAATATCAAAAGATCACCCTATTGGAAGATGCACTTATTTTAGCAAATGGCCGCCAATGTCAAATCTGTTTTGACATTTGTGGACTTGACAGATGTAGAATACAAGTGAATAAGCCATGGAGCGATACATTCCCCAAGAAGGCGGAATAATTTCGAATTGTCGATTTTTCGACAAAAATCATAATGAGCGATGAGGCTCATTTCCACCTCAACGGGCACGTGAACAAGCAAAATTATCACTAACTTATCACTTACTGTATGGTGCGCTGTTAACGCTGGAGGAGTCTTCGGGTCATTTTTTTTTTTTTTTTCGAGAACAACGCTGGTCAAAACGACAACAGTGGACGGTGCACGCTATAGGACCATGTTAACCGATTTTTTTCTGCCGCAATTGGACGAATTAGGACTGGAGGACATGTGTTTCCAACAGGACGGAGCTATGGCATACACTGCGCGAGCCACAACCGATATTCTGAAGGCGGCGTTCCCGGGTTGCCTCATCTCTCGTTTGGGTGATTTGAACTGGCCCGCAATATCGCCCGATTTAACGGTTCCAGACTTTTTTTTGTGGGGTTTTTTGAAGTCCCGTTCTTACGTGAACAAGCCCGAGACCCTAAAAGCGATAACATTCGACACGAGTGCGACAATCTGTGGCCCGAAGTTCTCGCCGAAGTGATGAAAAATGCCATAAAACGAGCCCGTATGGCAATCAATTGTGACGGCCGATATCATCTTCTCGACTTGACCAATAAAATTCTAAAGGTTCAAGCAAACATAATCAAAAAACAGAATCGAAGTTTTTCATTTAGAAAAAAAGAGAGCCAAACAACATCGGATGACTTCTTTTGGCTCACCTATGTATATATGTGAACACAGATCAGCTGTTGGGTAGTAATTTTTGAGAAATAATTAAAAAACTGATTTATTCGAACTTTTTGAGGGAAACTTAGTAGGGTATCTGATTTAGAATACTTATATAATCTTTAGTATAGGTATATTTTGACCAGAATCCTTGGAGCGGGTTTTGTAAAATTACCAAATATTAAAAGTACCAAATATTGCAATGTTTAGTTTGAAAAATACTATTGCTAAACTATTTAGCTGGAAACCGTATTAGGTAATGTAGGCTTTTTTTTGTACACTACTGTAAGTGTTCTCGTATAACACATACTTAAGATTGTCAGAAGTAAATATTAACCGAAAGTAAGAAACTATTGTCATATCGTATGATGTTCACACTATCTCATTTCTTTTACATAAGCGTACCGCTTCATATGAATGTATAAATACAACCCGTCATGTCAATTTGCGGTCTTCTCAATAAACTGTCGTAAGTAACACATCTCCTCACAAGTTGTTTCATTTGACTCGCTCGCCTCTCCTACAAAATTCAGAAGTGAGATACCGTTTAACTTTATCTGAGTCCAAAGTATTTTTTTTAGTATTTAAAAAAAAAATGTCAGAATTGTTTAAACAATTAGTTGATAAAGCGACGGTACCCATCCTAAAAAATATTTTACGATCGCTGGGTTTGAAGACTGATGGAACTAAAGCGGTGTTAAAACTACGGGTCGAGAAGGCAGTTGAATCCTATACGGACGAGAATCTGGAAAAAATCGCGCAGGATTTTATGGCCGATGGTGAGCAAGATAACGCAGATTCGTCCACCGAACACGAGTCAGAGGAAGAAACGCTGGACGAATCACCTGTCCATGCACTACGCAACGACGTCGATGAGGAGCTTAATAAGCTACGAGAAGCATGCAGAAAGAGGGAGGAAATCATTTCACTGAAGCGACGACTGAAAGAGCTGCAAATGGAGGATAATGAAGAAAATCACAGTCTGAGGTCACATGTTTCGCAAAACTTCAAGGACATGGAAGACTTATTGTGTCCATTTACTGGGGATGACAACTTTCCCATTGTTCATTGGGTAGAACAGTTCGAGGAGAACGCCGAAAGCCTTCAACTCAACGACCGAACCAAGTTCATTTTCGGAAAGAGGCTCCTTGGTGGAACAGCAAGGCTTTTCGTAAGATCTTTGAAAATACGAAACTGGACAGATCTCAGAGATGCACTTTTGGGTGAGTTTAAGCGCACTGTTACGAAAGCGGATATTTTTAGTGAGCTAAGTGCAAGGAAAAGACGGCGTGAGGAGACATTGCAGCAGTATGTGCTTAGCATGCAGGAAATCGCATCCCATAACCCCATAGAAGAAGAAGATTTGATACAATTTATAATCAAGGGCATTTCAGATTCCGAACTCAATAAGAGCATGCTGTATAACGCAAACAACATCGATCAGCTTAAACTAGCACTAAGAAAATACGAAAAGTACAAACTCAACAGTCGCGATCATTTCCCGCTTAAATCAAGCACATCTCAGTTTCACAATAGCAGCCGAAATAATCAAAAGAATAATACATTCAAGAAAAAAGAATACAACAGTAATGCACCTGCCAATGTGTCATGTGCAAAAAGAGAGTTCACGTGTTTTAAATGTGGTGTTCGTGGGCACATAGCCAAAAATTGCTCCACCAATAAACCAGTTTTGATTGTCAGTGAAAGCAACAAAAACAGTCATCACCCACAGCTAAGCAGCGCTGATAACAACGAAGACGTTTTAAATATAAGACAACATCCATGCAGAAAACATCGACAACGTGTCTAAGCGCAGTACCGGTCGCATCATGCCAAAGTCTAGCCCAATTTGTAATGACTTTGAAAAAGAAATTTCCTATATATTCACCGATGGACATTCCGAATGTGCGTGTACTTTGACGTCGCTCTTGGATTCAGGGAGTCCGATAAGCTTTGTGCAAGAAAAGTTCCTGCCGCAGACTATGATTTCACCGTTGGATAAAGGCAGTCATACATACTGTGGAGTAAACAACAGCCCGCTTCAAGTGTTGGGAAGTGTCAATTCACATATATTTTTTGATAACAATAAAACTTATTTATGTTTACTTGTAGTGAAAAATCAGTCAATGAGTTATCCAATCGTTTTGGGGAGAAATTTCATCGACAGGATTGGCATGGTTTTAAAGAAAGCAGACATAAGTGATGAAAAACAAGATCGTATTTTGCCAGTGTCAAGCAGCGACAGGTGTAACCGTTCTTCAAGTTCATTGTTGCCGTCATCAAGTAGTTCTGCAGAAACGCTTGCAAATGGAAAGGATTTGTCGTCATCATCTTTAAGTCAGTGTCGCAGTTCGCAAGTTGATTATGTAAGTACGTCTTGTGAAGAATCTTTGTTTGTAGAACAAATTTTGACCATTAGTGTTTATGAAAACAACGATTTTGATATAAAAGTAAATCCAAACATTCCAATAAATATTCAAGAAAGTGTGAAAAGAATAGTCAAACCAGCTTTTTGTGAATCTGTTAGAAAAAATATTCCTGTAGAGAATCAGTTTAAAATGAAGATAGTGTTGAGTAAGGATGCTCCATTTCGTAGTGCACCGCGAAGGTTGCCGTATTCGCATAAAATCGAGTTAGAGAAGATTCTTAATGATTTATTAAGCCAAGGTATAATACGTGAGTCTAATTCAGAATATGCCTCACCTATTGTTCTCGTCGAGAAGAAAAATAAGGAGCTTAGGCTATGCGTAGACTTTAGGGAGCTTAACAAAATTACTCTTCGCGATAACTATCCCCTGCCTTTAATCGAGGATAACATAGACCGGTTAAAAGATAAGAAATATTACACCACGTTGGATTTAAAAAACGGTTTTTACCATGTGCCACTTGAGGAAGAGTCAATGAAATTCACGTCGTTCATTACACCGATTGGACAGTATCAATTTACCAAAATGCCGTTTGGGCTAAAGAACGCTCCGTCTGTTTTTGAGCGTTATATAAAGCACATATTTGGTGAATTGATATCGCAATCGAAGATCTTGACTTATTTAGATGACCTTCTTATAGCGACGGAAACTTTAGAAGAACACCTGGATATTCTTAAGGAAGTAATTAGTATCGTCATTAGCAAAGGCTTAAACCTTCGATTAGACAAGTGTGTTTTTTTACAAAGTGAGATCACGTACTTGGGATATAAAATAAACGAAGCCGGTATTAGTCCGAATGAGGTTAATCTTTCGGCTATTAAGAACTTTCCGCTACCTACTTCAACTAAGGACATCCATAGCTTCCTTGGACTTTGCTCCTACTTTAGGAAGTTTATACACCAATTTGCTAACATCGCAAAGCCTCTGTATGATTTATTGAGGAAAAACACTCCGTTCACATTTGGTCTTAAGGAACTAGAAGTATTTAATTTGTTGAAAACCAAATTGATTTCAGCACCTGTTCTATCAATTTATAGCCCTAATAATCCAACAGAACTCCACTGTGATGCTAGCTCGCATGGATTCGGTGCAGTCCTACTGCAGAAACAGAGCAATGCCAAATTTCATCCGGTGTTTTATTTCTCGAAGCGAGCTAGTGAAGCTGAAAGTAAATTCCATAGCTATGAACTTGAGACCTTATCCATAGTCTATGCTTTGAGGCGGTTTCGTATATATTTGCTAGGTATTCCATTTAAGATCGTCACGGACTGCCAAGCTCTTGTCCTGACGCTTAATAAAAAAACATTGAATCCCCGAATATCAAGATGGGCGTTGGAGTTACAATCCTATGATTATTCAGTTGAGCACAGGAAAAGTGATCGGATGTCACACGTTGATTCTTTAAGTCGATCTTTCAACATTTTGTATGTGGAGGACGAATCGTTTGAATTTGTTTTAGCCGCCGCACAAAAACATGATCCAAAGATAGTTGCAATTGCGGAAGGGCTGAGTACTTCCGAAAGTCCACACTATGAAATGGTTGATGGACTAATTTATCGAAAAGTTAAAGACAAGATTGTTTTTTATGTCCCATTTAACATGGAAGAGCAGGTTGTTAGAACTCATCATGAGTCACTTTGTCATCTGGGTGTAGACAAATGCTTTGAACATTTATCCGGGACTTACTGGTTTCCAAAAATGAGGGAGAAGATTAGAAAAGTTATTAAAGACTGTCTTAAATGCATTTATTTTTCACCGGACTCTGGTAAATCAGAAGGAATCTTACATCCAATTCCAAAAGGAAAGATCCCATTCGATACGCTTCATGTCGACCATCTAGGCCCTTTTCCTTCTTCTCATTGCAACAAAAAGCACATTTTAGTGGTTGTAGATGGTTTCACCAAATTTTCCAAGCTGTATCCAACTAAAACCACTTCGAGTAAGGAAGCTATAGAATGTTTGAAAACCTATTTTGCAAATTACTCTAGACCTAACCGAATAGTTTCTGACCGTGGATCTTGTTACACGTCAAACGAATTTGCAGAGTTTTTAAAGGACAACAACATACAGCACGTCAAGGTTGCAACACACTCACCGCAATCTAATGGTCAAGTTGAGCGGCTGAATAGAGTGATAACACCAATGCTTGCAAAACAATGCGAGTCGTTTTCCACAAGTAATTGGGACAAAAACTTAATAAAAGTTGAGTTTGCTATAAACAACAGTGTGAATCGCAGCACAGGTTTTACACCCAGTAGTTTGCTATTTGGTAGGGATCAGAAGGGGAAATTCTGCGACAAGGTGAAAGAGTTTTTAGCGAACAACGTTGATTCTGAAGAAGTTAGTCTAGATAAAATTAGGGAAGAAGCCCAGGGAAAAATTGAGAAAGAGCAACTGAAGAATAAAAGATATTATGACAGCCGTCACAAAAATCCAACAGCTTATAAACCAGGAGACTATGTCATGATCAAAAACGTAGATACAACACCAGGCGTAGGCAAAAAACTTTTGGCTAAGTTTCGTGGGCCATACGAGGTGAAAAAGGTCTTGAGGAATGACAGGTATATTATAGGTGATATTGACGGATTGCAATTAACAAGATTGCCATACAAAGGTGTATGTTCTCCGAACAATATGAGGTTATATGCGATGCCAGAAGCTGACTTAAAGACTGGTGAAAACGACAAAGGAATAAATAATACTTATAGAACTGACGACAACAATCACGTTTGAATAACGATCACCTGAAAGAACGGCTGTTTAATTTAAAAAAATATATTTTTGTTTGTACCTGCCAAAATGTCGATGGATATTTCTTTCAATGTTTGAAACGATATAATTTTATTAATGTATCTTAACTTTATTTGTTTTGTATTTCAAAGATATTCGGCTTAAAATTTCTAAATTTCAAAATTTATGAGATGACAAATTCAGTAAGAACGATTAATTGTTTTCAATGCAATATTTATATAACTTTTCATATGTATTAACAATCATTTCTAATATTAAAAATATCAATGTTAAGATTTCAACAAGAAATTACTTTTAGGTAAAGAAGATTATTGCAAAATATGTCTATTGAATAATATTCTAACAAGTATGTACTATACAAAATGTAATGTATCTTAAGGAAAAAGTTTTATGAAAATTATGTATAGAAAAGATATTGTAATCGGGTCGATTATGCGGTCAGAATGGCCGAGTTGTAGGCTTTTTTTTGTACACTACTGTAAGTGTTCTCGTATAACACATACTTAAGATTGTCAGAAGTAAATATTAACCGAAAGTAAGAAACTATTGTCATATCGTATGATGTTCACACTATCTCATTTCTTTTACATAAGCGTACCGCTTCATATGAATGTATAAATACAACCCGTCATGTCAATTTGCGGTCTTCTCAATAAACTGTCGTAAGTAACACATCTCCTCACAAGTTGTTTCATTTGACTCGCTCGCCTCTCCTACAGTAAGTACTTGGTTCTAAGAGTTTTATCCAAATCGAAAATGGGGTTATCGAGACATCATCTGTTTTTAAAATTAACGTTTTTGGTGATTCGAATTGAAAATTAAGGACACAATAATTTTGGAAATATTAATTTTACTCGAAATATGCATTTTGGTCAAAATCCTTATTTCCGTATTCAGGTAAACTAAAGTAAACCAAATTAAAAAAAAAATAGAGAAAAGCTGAGTTTTCTACTAAGTTAGAAATAACCATATTATCTTAGAAATGAATTTTTGTTACATACGACCGTTTTCAAGATATATGTTCCAATTTAAAAAAAAAGTACCTAATTATTTTTTAGCGAAAAACTAAGGACACAATCATGTTAACCTTATCGACTTAAGCTCAAATATAAATTTTGGTTGAAAACGTTGGAGCAAATTAAACTGATATAAACATTTTATATGGGATGTACCTACCATTAATACTGAGGTTACCGTGCAATCAAAAAAACGGCCTCAAACTGTAAGCCCCAAACTTCAAATCCGAAGTTTTTACGAGATCCGGGCAGGCGTTTAGGCTACAGTCCTCCGGAAAAACGGACAAATATACAGACAGACGGACAAAATTTGAAAAAATTGATCACCGTAGTTATAATAGTGTTGCATTCAGGCTGGGATTCGAAAAGATAAAGCACTATTCTGTTCTTCTTTTCTACTAGAATCACTCTTCTTTCTCTTTTTATAATAATTCACTTATTAAGTACCAAAACAATATCACTTAAAACAATTCTTAAACGTTTTAAACCAATCACTTAATTCGCTGTAGGTATTATTTTACAATTATTTATCCTCACAACCGATTACTATAATTGAAATAGTGATTGACTGTTTAGAAATCAACTCTTCGTTCCTGTTCTTAAGCATGCCCTTTTATATCCGCTATGTGAATATTCTTGTGTGTTCCAACTATTCTGGATGGTTCTAGAATTCGCTAAGTGTGCTGAGTTACACTTGACAAATGACATTGATATGGAACTTGGTTGGTGACTAATGGGTTGTTTTCATTTCACCATTTTAGGTTCTACGCTATAGTCCACACCACAATAGCTATCACTATGATCATGATCATTCTAACTACCACCAGTACATAGTCCGAAAGGTCCCTAAAATGTTTGTCCGCGCTGAATCTGAATTTGTTGGGGGAGGTTTATGAGCATTAAAATATTGCTCGATCACTTAAGGGAGTTGAGGTCAATGGTAATTGGACCACACTTTACTTACCAAATAGCCAACAATTTCCAAGGTTATTCATCGCTCTTATAGCCGTTTAGGCTTATTTCGACTTCTGGCTTAAGGATGAGTTAAAGCTGCAATTTGGCACCCTTTTAAAGTTGGAGAATGCACTTAAAAAAATCTTCACATACCTAGTGTTATTTCCAAATAAAAGCCTTTGAAATGTAACTCAGGTACCTATCACAACACTATTACCAGTGCTTAACAGGCCATGCTTATTAAATATCGTTCATCTAAATTTGCAGAATTGCTTCAGAAATGAAACTTTTTTTTACTCATTGGCCCTTTTTCATGCGTCTTTTCAGAATCCTGCAGCGGTCACACAGATGGCTCGACGTCTTTGCTCTTTGGTAGTAAGCAAAATTGTCGCCTAAAGACTCCTCAGGCGATTAGTAATATGCGCACCATTTAAACCATATCTCTTTAAAAATGTCGGTCAACCCAGGTAGTTGCAGACATTACTTTTTGTTTCTCGGATGGCAGTTCACTTTGGTTCACTTATTGAAAGGGACGACAACAATTCGGATATGATAATTTCCAACCAATGAATCAGAATATATCAGAAAACTTCAGCCAATTCGTTCTCCGGATAACTACCTCATTAACCAGCATAAGTCGTCAATTTCAAGTTTCAACCCGTAATCATCCGAACATAAAACATTTACAACGACCTAATTCACCGAAAGCACTCTGATTCTGAATTCTTATTACGAATTTGTTTATGACCATATTTCGCCTCTCTGTATATCGCGCGTGTTGTTTGCATTCAATTTTCGGCCTTTATTCGGTTTGAATAATTAACTGACAGAAAGCCATTTATGTGCACTTCAAGTGAAGCTGATAGAATAATTTTTCCTAATCGAGTGTTGAATAGAATATTGTCGTTTGAAATTTGAATGAATTCTTAATGTAGGTATACGTAAGCTTGTTAACATAAAAATAATGTTGTTATAAATTGGAATGTTCTACAAAAAGCATTTAATGGAAATGTGTTCGATAGAAACGGATACACATGTCAACCTACCCACAGATGCGAAGTTAAATGCAAATCTAGTTACATGAAAGTAAGCTCTGGATCTGGATGCTCCGTAAATAAATTAAGTTCAAGGAGTAACGTTTTGAAATTCATCAGAAAATTCGGCTTAGGCAACTGCACGTTTAAGTCGACGTACAATTCATTTTCTTAATATTAAGAGTCGTTACTCGTTCGATAGGGAACATGAAATTATTCAATTTCAGAAAGATGTACTTTTAAGACAGATACATATTTTATGGAACAGCAACCGTTCCGGTAGAATGTTGTCGCTTGGCGCAGGGAAAGTTTTCGACTTTTGAATGGCCACAGTTCAGCTCTTTGATGAGGATGACATGTGTTTGGTTAATATTTTGTATCGCTTTTTTTTTGTTATTGAAAATTTCAAATAAACTTACATGCTAGACAAAAACGATTATATCTAATTTAAAACTAACATTTATCTTATTCTTACTGGCTCCAAGCGAGCGCTCTAAACTTAACAATATCCTTAAAATTATTGCCTTTCGGCCTTAAATCTATCTATGTCTATGATTTGTTTTGTTTTTTATTTTTCAAGAAACTTTAGAAAACTTGAAATCTTTATTATTGGTTTTGCTTAAAACTACTTAAAACTACCTAAGCTACTTAGCCTACATTACCTATAATCAGGGTGGTGAGCAATCTTATCGATTGGTCACCATCCTGATCGCGTCCATGGTTGCCTGTCGGCCGCCAACAGGGGTTCATCCGCGCCGCCGAGACCCGATCGAGGCCATAAGCCTCGGTCAAGTCTCGGAAGCACGCTTTCATGTTGGCTAGCCCGGCGCCTCCCAAAGACCCCCTACTCTGACCCTAATCCTACCAACTTAAATCTAGCTTATAATTAAGGAGGATGCTACGTAAGTAGCGCACCGGCCCGGGAGAGCGTATCCACCCTCACCTCTTCTTCAAGCCACCAAAATTCGGTGAACTGCTTTACCGTATCGACCCTGTCCCGTTCCGCAATTGCGGTACTAAAACGGAGGAGCTCCTGAGCATTGGCGGCGTACCCGTCGTGGATGAGCCGCTTATCCCTCGCGCCGCGGTGGCTGTGGTACAATACCGGCACATCATCTTTTTTCTGGACTAACCCTTTCATGTCTACATGAAGAAATGCCTCAGGCGGGATAAAGCCAGACCGAAGCGTACTCTCGTGGTACATTAAATTGGGGTAGTAAGCCCCTGAGATCAGGTTATTATCAATGGCCATCGCCCTAGCAACGTGCCTCCGAATCACCTTAATAAGGAAATTGTCAATCCTATTCAGTCGGGCCCCATTGTATAAGGTCCGGTTGGGATAGTATTTTATGTACTGAGATTCAGGAGTTCTAAACAACCCTAGACAGGCCCTGAGGCATTGCCTCTCAAACACCCGAATCCTTTCCATATAGGACGGCGCTATATTGAACCACATGGGACAGCCATAAGCGATGATAGGCCTTATAAGGGCCACGTAGCAAATGACCTTCACCCTGGAGTCAAGTTGACTGCTGCGAAACAGTCTCCTTGTCAGAGCGTAGGCCCTCTTAGCTCCAGCAAGACAAGCATATATATGTTTGTCAAAATACAGATACTGGTCGAGCCGGATGCCGAGATACCTGACCACGTTTTTCACCACCAATGGTCGTCCCTGCTGTCCAATAATTGTTAATTTTCTCCAGTTTTTTCTGGTATCCCTAGAGGCCCCAGCCAATGGAGTCCTGAACAGGATTGTTTCCGATTTTTGGAAATTGATTTTCAACTTCCAATCATTGCAATACCTCTTAATTTGCTCGAAGTCACGCTGCAGAAGGATGTTGATGACCTCGATTTTTGGTCCTGACCTGTACGCCACTAAATCGTCTGCGTACGCTATAGCGTGTCTGAGGGAACCCACCAGATCACTTGTGTAAATATTAAACAGGACCGGAGAATTCACTGCTCCCTGTTGTAAGCCGTTTTTAATTTCGAAAACCCTGCTCGAAGTTACGTTGCCAGCTTTGACAACGAACTTCTTTCCCATAAGCATGTCATAAATCATATACAGCAAAGGTTTTTGAATGCCCATTCTGGTCAGCTTGTAAAAGAGCCCCTCCAACCATACGGTATCGAAGGCCTTCTCAAAGTCGACCAGGCAGGCACCCGTGCATTGCTTCTTACTTTTATTCCACTGAATGTCGGAGACCAGCTTCGACGCGGCATGAATAGTGTCATGCGTCATGCCCCGCTCTAAAACCAAACTGGTTGTCCGGAATAATCTTATTTTCTTCAACCCATCTTAAAAGAGATCTATTGACGACCTTCTCGAATACCTTGCTAACATTCGGGAGCAAACTAATTGACCGAAGATTAGCAGGGTTTGTCCTATCTTTATCCCTTTTCGGGATAGGGTGTACCACCGCTATTTTCCACTGCGCCGGATAATAAGCATTATTCAGCGCATTGTTAAATAGCGTGGCGAAGATATCGATCGCTTCTAGTGGCAGGTGTCTTAATACGACGTTTGGGACCCCGTCAACTCCCGCCGACTTTTTGTTTTTTAGTGACTCAAAGATGCACCGGAGTTCATCTTAACTCACAAACAGATGAGAATTTACATCGGCGATTGTGCCATTTGCACGGTTGTCGTCATTGAACACGGTGAAACCGTTGTTCTTGGATCGCCAATTTTGAATTTCGGTCCGCAGATAAAAGTGGTTAAGAAAGGCCCTTTCCTCGAGGTCGTGGTTACGGCGAACTGGGTTGTTCACCGTATACACAGTTTCAAAGAAAGCTCCCATCAAGTCCACTCTCTCCTGCGGGTCTTCGACCACATAAAAACCGTCGTTCGAGTCAGCACTTTCCGGACTTATGCCAGCAGTCAGTAGTGTCTGTCTGTTCTCGTTCGTCTGAGGTATTCGTGAAATGTCGTTATGATCTTTCCGCCTGAACAGTTTATTTATTTGTGGGAACATACTCGGACTACTGGATTTTATAGCCCGAATTTTATTGCCCCAATACAAACTTACAGATTTTCTGTAATTTTCTGTGATCAACTGTTTCAAGTTTTTGATCATCGACTTTAGTGTCCTTATCTCGGGATCGTTCCTGTCAGTAAACTGTCTGTGTAGCCGTTTAAGCCTCGAGAGCAGTCTACTTTTATGTCTGTTTTTTTTTTCGACTTTTGAATGGCCACAGTTCAGCTCTTTGATGAGGATGACATGTGTTTGGTTAATATTTTGTATCGCTTATCAGGTAATCAAAAACGTTACATTCGGAACAGACAGACACCCGCGAAAAAACACCATTAGTTTTTTCTTAAGGCACAATAGGCTCCTTTGAGAAGCCACATTCCCAGAGCCCTTAAAGGCTCTCCCGCTTCATAATCCAGTGCCAGTCTAATTTTTTTTTTTTTTTTATAATTTTACTCGCGCTCAAGGGGTTATGAATACCCTTATAATGCGGGGCACAGCGCGGCATTCAAGTTTTTTTTTTAGGAAGAGAAAGAGGGATAGGAAAGAGTTTGTGGCGCAGTGGATATTCTCCACGAGTGGCGTCAAATAGCTAGGGGAGAATTGTTGATATTTGTGTTCGCTTATGATTCACTTAAACTTATTCCAGTTTTTATTTGTGAAAAATGTTTCGTGGTACTGGCTCGGATTTGAACACGTAACCTCCCACTCAACAAGCGAACACTCTATCACTGCGCCACGGCCACCCGTTTCATAAAAATCGGCTCAACTCCGAAATTGGTACGCCAAAACAATGTTCCTTTTTTAATTTTTTTCTTCGTCCATTTTGAATGGAATTTTCTACCTGTATCAGGTTGACTGGTCCTTTTATAACTGATTGGCGATATGCCTATATAAGATATGCCTAACCTAAGACACAAAAAAGTGTGCGACAACTTCTGCCGATAGTAGAATTGCGACGTCTTAGGTGTGCACATTCTTTCAATTTTCTAAATAACTGAAGGAGTTAAATCATTCATGTTCGAAGGTTGCCGTTGCGTCAAATCTGCATTTTCCAATGGCAGGAAAGCCACCTCGTTCGAAAGACCAAGGGTCAGATTCTGTAAGGCGAAACGATCAAACGTTTTCGTGCGCACGAGTGATTAGCCCTATATTAAAGCAGCAAATTTCTTAGTGCGCACGAAAACGTTTGAACGTTTCGCCTTACAGAATCTGGCCCCAGGCTTTCTCTATAACACTTTAAACGAAATGAGCTCTATATTCCAGGGCCAAAACAGAAAACCACTTCGAGGATGTAAAAGCGGCCTATGAGCTATGAACCTTCATCCGCCACCATTCTGGCTAATCCCAAAAAAGTCGTCCCTGAGCCCCGAGTATCTGCCATTGCTGACTCCACTGTTGATTCAATTAAGAGAATTCTTTCGCTGTACCTACTTGAAGGCAATATCAGTGGATTCTTGGGTTTCTTTCTGGAACTCGGATTGTGATACCTAGAACATTAGCGCCGGCACTTGCAATCTTTCTTGAAAATATCGTCCTTTGCAAATGTAATTCAGCTGAAGCTTATTCATTGCATTATAAATTCATTTTTGTTCATTCTTGAGCATTGGCGGCGTACCCGTCATGGATGGCTTATTCCTCGCGCCGCGATTGCTTTGGTACAATTACAATACCGGCAAACCAACTTTTGTCTGGACTAATCCTTTCACGTCTACATGAAGAAATACCTCCGGCGGGATAGAGCGATACCGAAGCGTACTCTCGTGGTTCATTTAATTTGGGTAGCAAGACGAGCCTCCGAATCACCTTAATAAGGAAATTGTCAATCCCATTCAGTCGAGCCCCATTGTATAGGGTCCTGTTGGGATAGAATTTTATGTACTGAGATTCAGGAGTTCTAAACAACCCTAGACAGGTCCTGAGCCCGCCCTGATTGCCTCTCAAATACCCGAATCTTATCCATATAGGACGGCGCTATATTGAACCACATGGAACAGCCATAAGCGATGATAGGCCTTATAAGGGCTACGTAGCAAATGACCTTCACCTTGAAAACTGATCCCCAGCAAGACAAGCATCTTTATGTTTGTCAAAATACAGATACTGGTCGAGCCGGATGCCGGATGTACGTTTCTCACCGCCAATGATCGCCCCTGCTGTCCAATAATTGTTATTTTTTTCCAGTTTTTCTGGTATCCCCAGAGTCCCCAGCCAATGGAGTTCTGAACAGGATTGTTTCCGATTTTTGGAAATTGATTTTCAACTTCCAATCATCGCAATACCTCTTAATTTGCTCGAAGTCACGCTGCAGAAGGATGTTGATGACCTCGATTTTCGGTCCTGACCTGTACGCCACTAAATCGTCCGCGTGCGCTATAGCGTGTCTGAGGGAATCCACCAGATCAAAAAAAAAAATAAATAAATAAATAAATAAATAGTTGGCTCAACAGGTCCGGAGGACCCTAGGCCTAGCTTCTCACAACCATTCGTTTTGTGTGAGTTTTAATTTTTGGAACGAATGGAAGGGACCTACAGTTTTACGCCGACTCCAAACGGCTAATTGAGAAGCTCTTTCAAGACAGTCATACTCTCGGATGTTTGTCAGACGTTCGCGAGAGGTGGCGCAGTGAAAAAAACCCTAAGTTGGAATTTGGGTTTTTGCGGGATTCGAACCTCGACCCCTAGTAGCGTAGTAGTCGAACACACTAACCACTAAGCCACTGCGCCTACTGGTGGATCTGGATCACTGGTGTTAAATATTAAATAGGACCAGAGAATTCATTGCTCCCTGTTGTAAACCGTTTTTAATTTCGAAAACCTTTCTCGAAGTCACGCTGCCAGCTTTGACAACGCGAACTTCTTTCCCATAAGCATGTCTTAAATCATATACAGCAAAGGTTTCTGAATGCACATTCAGCTTATAAAAGAGCCCCTCCAACCATACGGTATCGAAGGCCTTCTCAAAGTCGACCAGGCAGGCACCCGTACATTTCTTCTTAATTTTATTCCACTGAATGTCGGAGACCAGTTTCGACGCGGCATGAATAGTGTCATGCCCCGCTCTAAAGCCAAACTGGTTGTCCGGAATAATCTTATTTTCTTCAACCCATCTTAAAAGGGATCTTTTGACGACTTTCTCGAATATACTTTGCTAACATTCGGGAGCAAACTAATTGACCGCAGATTAGCAGGGTTTTTCCTATCCTTATCCTTTTTCGGGATAGGGTGTACTATAGATATTTTCCACTGCACCGGATAATATGCATTATTCAGCGCACTATTCTAGTGGAAAGGTGGTTCTTCTCTAGGAGCTCGTAAAATCTTAGTTGGAAATCGTCGCCTTATGAGTACAAAGTTCCACTATAGGCAGTGGCTTAGATGTATTATGCTAAATAACTTTGCTTAAGAACACAATTCCCATCCAAAGATGTGGTGTTAAGTTTCATTTTCAGTTCCTCGCACAATCCTTAAAGTACTGGTCCAGTCACCTTTGTAGGTCTCTAAAGTCTCCATGACCATCGGAAACAGCAAAATAGCACTCAGTTGAACCTTACCTAGTCTTGCATCGTACTAATTGACATGATCGTGATTTTGATACTCACTTGCTTCTTCATACATTCCGACAACAAATTTTCACGTACCCGCATACTGCTCATAAAAGTATGAAGTGCATATAGTTCGGGAGTAATCAGAAAGATAATGGAAAAGCCAAAGGATAATTATAATATTCCTTGAGCTCACCAAGAAAAAAGTCTTCCCCTCTTCATACCTCCCAGCACACTCAGCAAACCCGAAATTTGATTTTGTTTTCCCTTATGACGTTGGCGCTGTTTTGTGGACTCCCCTCTCCAGCATACTCTGCGTTCATTCCTCCACAAGGATATGAAGGAAACCGAAAATCACAACAAAACAAAGCAGCTTCTCACTAAGAGTACTTTTGCAGGGATGAAAAAATTAATATGTAACAAAAATAATCCACCCACTCATGGGAGCAACATTTGTTCGGGGGGAAGAGTTTCTCCTCCCAAACTGGATGTTGATTAGTTTAGTTCGAAACGAATTTCGTTTGGTTGTACCAAGCAAAGGAAACTCATTCCTCTGTGTACAACAGACTGTGGCAATATCAATTACCCAGGAAGAGGGAGTATACTGATGCTCTCCCTGCAAGGGATGGCAGACACGAAACATCTGAAACAGACAGACAGATTAGCAGACAGAATTCGCAAGTAAAAGAAACATGACGGCTGGTAGCGGGGGCTGGCGGAGGAAATAAAATCCACAGCAGCTGAATCTTCAGCTTGGATGCTCCCAATTTAGCCGGCTAATTTGTTCATTTAAATGGATCCAAGTGAGGTTTTGATTTATAAATAGGAGTCCTTCGGTTGAGCTTTATTTGATTGAGGGTGGGATGGTTCATCGAACATTGGTTTAAGGCGCTTTAAAAGGATAGGTATACCTGGCTAAGGAAAGCTGTTCCTACCTTATTTAAATAATTATTTCGAATAATTAATGTCGGCCGAACAAGTAGCAGCAATCAGTCTTTCTGTAGGAGATGCTTATGAGGAACTTGTATAACATCTTCCAGAAGAATTCGCAATTCCTTTGAGGGGGCGCCTGAAATTGTTGAGATGAAAAATCATGCGAGGATATTGGATCGCAGACAATATCTTCTGACTGATTTTAACAAATAAGTTCCGAAGACAGACACTCTTAAGCTGGCAGGTATATCTACAAAAGTCGAAATTAAGTTTAACGAGGATGTTTATGTTGTTTTTATTTCCTTTGAGGGTACAACGGTTACTGTAGAAAGAATCAATCCTACAGGAAACACGTTATACTGTGTCAATGTTCGGCTTTAGCTTTCCAAAGAGTTTATATATTGGGATACTTATCACAGGTTTGAAAGTGAGTTGTGAGTGGCCCCTTTTAAACGGATGGGGGAGTTGAAACTAACAACTGGGCCGGCATATTTCAGGTCCTCTATAACTACTTCCGCAGAAAGGCTAGATCAGTTTCAGTATTTCTCCACCGGTGGGGCACGGCTCCCAGGGGGCATGGTAATTGTGTAAGAGAGGCGTGGACACAATTTAAATTGCAAATTTTCGATTACAATATGAACAAAATGCAAGTTGCATTGAATATCTTACATTACTAATAATAAAAATACGTGTTGCTGAGTGGGGAAGCAAGGAGTAACAACGATTCTCGCTATTCTTGGGGTTGACCCTGACAATTTCTGTTGGGATTATTTTTGTCGAATTACAATTGAGTTGTTTTTCAAAATAAATTTAAAAAATGTATACAAGTATGTACGTATATATAAAATTATCGATGCATTAAAAATATTTTTCAATTAACATTTGGAACTGTTTTTTGACTGGCATGCGATTTTCCAATTCGCCATAAGGGGCATGCATTGAAAAGTTTGGGAACCACTTGGCTAGATGGATGAGATCGATAAATAGAGTACAGAAACGAAAAGGGGCATGATATGGTGGCCTTATTCGAACTTATGTCGAATATAGTATGCAGCCTCTTTAAGATTACAACAAAAACTCTACATCAGATGGTGTCTTTTAAGGACACATTTTCAAGAACCAACAGCGTATTCGTTTCAGTACTCTTATATCTTCCTTCTCAAACAGTGTGCCTGTGTCATGACAATAAAAATCTGATCAAAACGTTGAAGTGGGGAAAAGGAAACATTGCTCAGTACCTTTTGTAGGACACTATAACACAATTACAAATGAGCGACCAACCAACCTTTCCCAAGAAATCAATGCACCCTCTTGGAGGCATAGTCAAGCCCAGGTCCACCTAGAACAAAGTAGATTTGATTAGATTGTAGGGCGGGAGAGCCTTCAAGGAGCTCTGGCACTGCGGCTTCTTAGAGGAGCCTATTGTGCCTTCCCCGATAAATTCCTAGAGCCATATTTTCACCCCAGGAAAACCAGGTCAGGAAGACCAGGATCTTCTCTGGGTATGTATGTTCGCAAAAGATGCTGAATTGAAGATTTCATGTTTTTCCTGAGACGACAAAGGGCCGGATATTCTGTGATTATGTGAAGAGAGTATTCGTCACTCTCGAGACAAAGCCTACAGATGGTATCCGGTGAGACGCCAATGCGGTGAAGATGTTTTTTCACGCGACCGTGGCTGCTGATCATTCCTGTTAGGATTCTCAGGTTGTTTTTGTCCAGATTAATCAAGAAGAGTGATTTTCTGGAGGAGAATTTGGGGAAAACTGTTCTGGTGCAATTCTGCCTAGCTGTGTTGAGCCTGATTTCGTAAGACTCGATGCGAGATTGGTTCTTGGCATAGTTCCTGAAATGTTTTTTGCTGACTCTGCAGAAGGGTTCAGGTCCAATGAGTGGAGTGATTGCTACGATTTTAGCCAGTGAGTCAGCCGATTCGTTACCCTCAAATCCTCTATGGGCTGGAATCCAGTGGAGGATGACTAGGTTTTTCTTAGAAAGTTCATAGATGGCTGATAATGTTTCTAAGACTAGTTTGGATTTGATGACAGATGAGTCAAGAGCTTTGACAGCTGCTTGGCTATCTGAGAATATAATTATGGTTTTGCCACGTGGTGTGTTAGAACTTCGATTTATTCTTGCGCAATGGTTAAGTTTTTCCCAAGGCTGACTGACAAGTTCACCTGTGTCCAGATGATGTCGAGTCAAGATGGATTAGGTTTATATTTTTCCCATTCTTCCCTAGACAAATGACCTCCCTAGTTCCTGTCAAAGTTGTTAGAATGAACAGGCGGTGAATACTTAGTCTGGCTTCCATTTGAATGGGTGTTAGACCAAGGATGTGTCGGTGTGGAGCGTAAACAGCCCGTCATGCAGTTTCCGGCTATACGTTGGACTCGTTCTAGCTTTTTGACTGTGGTGATTTCGTTAGTCTTAGTCCACCAGACCACGGCAGCGTAGGCAACCGCTTGTCTTACGACGAGCGAATAAAGCCATTATATCATCCGAGGTCTAAGACCCCACTTTTTACCGCAGACTCGACGACAGATCCATACAGATCCGGTGGCTCTGTTACCGGTACGTTCAATCTGCTGCTTCCATGATAGTTACTGTCAAGTATAATTCCCAGATATTTGGCTTCTGGAGAGAATTCAATGCCAGTATATCGAATCGACGAGCGAATAAAGCCAAAGAATCAGGAGATCAAGTTTCCTCTGTCTAGTAAGGGGGACTATAGTTGTCTTCTTCGGATTTACCGAAAGACCTTCTTTATTACACCATCTCTGAACAACAGATAAAGCGTATTGCAGAATTTTTGAGACCATGCTTTCGAATTTACCACTGACAACGATTGCAACGTGGTCAGCATACCCTATGGCATAGATTCCTTGATTTGTCATGGACTGAAGTAAATCGTCAATGACAGGGGAGCTAGTTGTGAGTGCCGAGATTTCCACATCATCGATGCGGGACTGAACAAGGTAAAGCGCCAGTAAGTGCAAACTACATAAATCCAATATAGCAAAATTACAGTAGTATTAGTTAAGTTGCATAATATATAAAGCAAAGAGCCACTCAGCCCTAACCAAGCATATTTCTCTATACCTAAGGCACATATTAGACCAGGGCTCCCATATATATGGAGCTTGATCCCAAACACTCAACTTGCTTCACAGCAAATATAGAGAAACGACGGCCTTCTGCCGTGAATCATCTATTAAAGATGGCTGTTCTGTCCTGTTTGTCATATTTAACGGAAGGAACACTCCTATATAATTTGGCGCATATCCGTAGTATGTTATATTGGGGACGTTCGGATAACTAGTTTATGTAAAACGTCAACTAGATTTGTCGTGACTATAGGTATCGGAACGCGTTGATTAGGCAACTTGAATTGTTTTTGTATTCTCGCGGTCGGCGTTACCTTTGTTTGAATTTTTATAAATTTTTCAAAAATTGTTATTTTCAAAAAAGTACACTTAAAATGTAACATGTCTGCCTATCACAACACTATTCTGTTTTGCGAACTAATAGTTGTTAAATATCGTTGAAAAATTAAATTAGCAGAGTAGCTTTAGAAATGACACCTTTTTCTTTCACCAGTCCTTTTTTTGACTCTTCAGAATCCTGCCGCGGCCGCTCTGTTTATTATAAATTTGCATCTTCGAAATGTCAACTGAGTATGCAGGCAGGATTTTCTTGACTAGATTTGTCGGCTTCCCCTCCATAAACGTCAAATGTCAGACAGCTGTCAGACTTACTAAACTATGAATCCGAACGTCCCCATTTTTTATGTATTTCACAGACAGAATGTTTTGTGAGTGAACTTTCAAATACGCAGCACTTCAAGTTTCAACCAGAGGAGCTTATTCTCGATTTGTGTAAACTGTCAACGGATTCAACGGAGATGAAAGTAGAAACTTCACTTACTCTATTAACCGCACACAGCATATGCGTTGCTTTTGAGTCACCTTCCAAAAGCTCTCGTGTATTCTATCCTTTTGTAGTTCAATACGCAGTCGCAACGTACTCGACGGAGTCTTATGGGCTGGGCCCTTTACTCTGATTGGCACTGCTAATGGCAAATATGTGGGATGGCCCTCACGGAAAAAAGTTTAAGATCAAATCAAGAAAAAATAAGCGCCAAATCACGAAAAGTTTGTCTCATTTTAGAGCTTAGCTCAGGATTTACTAATTCACGACTTTTTATTCGCAATTCTAGAAATTGTACAAAGTGAAGATATTGACCCTCAAAAGTCATGAATCAACACTTCTTAGTGTCAATAATGCAATCGGGCATGAAATACATGCATACAAACATAAAATTTGACAAAAATAGTTATCAATTTGATATTACTGTGGTTGTGAATTACAAAAAAAAAAAAAAACGTAAATTACCACTTTCTGTTGCAATTACGATTTCATCCCTTAGTAAATTGCAACAGTGGTTGATTTACTACTTCAGTAGATGCAATTTACAAATTCTTAATCGTAAATTGCAACTTTTTTTTATCAATTTGCAATTCATATTTTGCAATTTACGACTTCTCTACGTCAATATTTACGTTTTCAATTTACATGTGCGAAATTATTAGGTATATGTAAGATTTTATTGATTCATCATTCAGTGGTTGTAAATTACGAAATATTTTTTGCAATTCGAGATAGTAAAGTGCTATTTGGAGAATTGACCTATTGAAGTAGTGAATCGCGCCAAAAATGTAGCAAATCACTACAAATAAATGAAGGATGAAGCTCGAATTAATACGTATAACTCTAATATTCAACAAACAAAATTTGGTATTTTTCGCCCTTTTCAATGTCGAATTACGAATTTTTGTATCAATTCATCGTGATTTGCGAAAAATATATAATTCGTGATTTGCAACTCAAAATTTTGCAATTGGTGACTATGCAGTTCTTTCCATGATGTGTCATTGCGCGAGTTAAGTATCCATAGCAAAACATATTGAGAAAAAAGATAACATTATTTGTATTCAATGATATCTTTAGTCTCTAGTACAGTCTTGCACACAACGCTACAATGATAACATATGTAAAAGAGATAATATCGTTTGTATACAATGTTGGAATATTATCTCTTCTTCATTATCAAGCAAGACGATTGTACGCTTGGGTCTCCTTGTAGATAGATAAGAAAAGTATATAAATACGACTGTATGATGAATTTATCAACAGTCTTATTGTAACTACATAGTAGCCTTAAGCTCCTTTTAGAATTAGTAAAAAGTATTTCAATAATAAAGGACATAGTTCCAAATAAATATTGTTTAATTTTAAAAGTAAGAAACAAGTGTTTTAATTGGCGATCCTGCCAGGAGGTTAAATATACTTTTTAACTTCAATCGAGCGGACCTCGGGAACAAGTAGTGAAATCTAGTATAAACAGAACACTCGCGTTACCGGTTACAAGAATTACCTAGCATAGCAGGTACAAATATAGCTTCTTCGTACGAAGCAGCAAAGCAATTCAGTGAAAGTGTATATGTGGAGAAAAAAAACACACAAATTCGACGACAACAGACACGAGTTCAAAATGGAACAACTCGCAGTATTAATGGCAAGATTAGAAGCTTTAGAAACCAGGAGCAACACAGTAACACAAACCCTAGAGCACACACGCACAGAGAATGCAAGGTTAGCAGCAATAATAACTAACCAAAATCAAATAAACACTAATTTAGAAACAAAACTAAATGAAGTAAAATCTGGATTAGGCATAGTACCAAACATACCTGTGCTAGAGGAAATAAGAACCACATATACAGATGGTAGTGAAATACAGTTAGACGCATTTAAAAGCCTACCTATTTTCAACGGCGATCAATCAAATTATCGGTCGTGGCGCGAAGAAGCATCCAGATTAATGGACAGCATTAAAAACTTCAAAACACACAGTAAGTACGCAGCAGCATTGACTATAGTGAAAAGTAAAATACAGGGTGCAGCCGCGAATGTGTTAACTAATTATAACACAATTTTTAATTTTGAGGCGATACGTAACAGATTAGATTATACGTACTCTAATCAAGAACCTCTATACGTGCTACAAGACATGATGAAAGCCATCACGCAAAAAAGAAGCACACTGTCTGAATACCACGACGAGATAAATAAAAATCTCAATTTAATAATATCAAAAATCACTATGTCAGGTGATCCGCCGAATATAATCGACAGACTAATTAAAAATGCTAACGACGACGCAGTTCGTATATTCATTGATGGTATGAGTGACAACTTTACAAGAGGATCATTATATTCAGCTACAATAAATGATCTAGAACACGCATTCGCAATTGCTCGCAGAATAGAACATGATAATGTGCACAGGCATTTACATCTCACTCAGGATAAGCACCACAAAAATATGCCACATGAACGCAGAAACGAAAGAAGACCAAATTATTCGAGCCAAACAACGAATTATCAACCCCAGAAGCAATACGATAATATGCAGCAACACAATCAAGGACCACAGCCGATGGAGATAAACTCGAGACAAATTGTACATGCACAGCGACAAAATTGGAATCAATACAAACCCGATGTATATAATCCACCAGCGAAACGTGAACACAGCGGGAGTTTCAACACACACAACAGACCGCAACGATCTTATCAGCAGAACTTCAAGCAGCAGAGAGTAAATAACTCCCGACAACAACGCAGAGACGATGTCAGCAGTACATATGCAGAAGCAGATGAAACGGAATGTATGGTAAATAATAACATAAGAATAGATCATTTAAACTAGTAGACGGGTTGCCCTGCTTAAATTTAACTAGTACTATTTCTAAGAAAATTTATAAAATTCTTATTGATACTGGTGCAACCCATAATTACATTAATAGAAAATGCGATTCTAGCAAAAAAATTAAAATTAAACCTATAAAAATAAAAACAATGCATGGTTATTCTATGGTAGATACAAAGAAAGTAGTTAGGATATTAAAGAAAAATATAACATTTTTTGAATTAGAGGATATTCAGTCTTTTGATATGATATTAGGATATGAAGGACTTAAAGTTCTAAACGCGGAAATAAATTTCAGTAATATGACTCTAACTACCATAAGCAGTGTCGAATCTATTCAGAAAATTAATTACATAATTGGGGAAAATAATATTTATAAAGCAGACATAGATAGACTGATGAAGATTAATAACAGCATAGGACCGTTACCCTTTACAGATACTATAGAAGCAAGCATTAGGACGACCAATGATAATCCGGTTTATGTTAAACAATATCCATATCCCATAGCAGATAACGAATTCGTAAACAAAGAAATACAGAAACTCTTACATGACGATATAATAGAAAAAAGCCATAGTCCTTATAACAGTCCCATATGGACAGTACCTAAAAAAGGTTTGGACGAAAAAGGAAAACCAAAACGGCGCATGGTTGTTGATTTCCAAAAACTTAACGCTCACACTGTAACAGACAGATACCCCATTCCGGATGTCAACATGACAATTCAAAATTTAGGTAAAGCCAAGTACTTTACAACATTAGATTTGGAGTCAGGTTTCCACCAAATTAAAATCAAAACAGATGATAAAGAAAAAACAGCTTTTGCTATAAATGGCGCAAAATATCATTTTAAACGAATGCCTTTCGGGCTCAAAAATGCACCAAGCATATTTCAGAGATGCGTGGACGACATTTTGAGAGACTTTGTAGGTAAATTCGTACACGTTTACATTGATGACGTATTGATATATTCTTCATCTGAGGAAGAACATATACAGCACATAAGTCAAGTATTCGACGTACTCAATAAAGCCACATTAAAAATATCTGATGAGAAAAGTAAGTTTTTTCAAGAAGAAGTAGAATACTTAGGTCACATAATCAGACATGGTAGAATCACTACGAACCCTGAGAAAATAGCAGCTATAGAAAATTTTCCAGTCCCACAAACGGTAAAGGATTTGAGAGGATTTTTAGGTCTTACAGGTTACTATCGTAAGTTTATAAAAGGATACGCAAGCATAGCCAAGCCCCTGACATTATATTTACGAGGAGATAACGGTAAAGTAAACAAAAAACAAAGTAAAAATATTAAGTTAAATCTGAATGATTCAGCATTAGAAGCGATTAGAATTTTAAAAAATTATTTGAAAGAACAAGTCGAACTTTTTCAACCGGATTATAGTAAACCATTCGAGCTTACTACTGATGCATCCAACATAGCTATTGGAGCCGTACTAAGTCAGAATAAGCAACCTATACACTTCTTGTCAAGAACACTGAGTAAGACAGAAGAGAACTATAGCACAAACGAGAAAGAGCTATTAGCGATCATATGGTCCTTACAAAAACTCAGAAACTACATATATGGTATAGCAGACTTAACCATATATACCGATCACCAGAGCCTTATATATTCTGTATCAGAAAAAAATCCCAACACAAAGCTGAAACGTTGGAAGGGAATCATTGAAGACTTTGGAGCAAAATTAGTTTATAAACCAGGAAACCTAAATCTTGTAGCTGACGCATTATCACGTCAACGCATAAATACTTCTACCATAGAAACAGCACATTCAGCTGAAAGTTCTTCTAATGATATAATAAAAACTGTGAATCAGCCTTTTAATGCATACACTGCACAGTTCGAACTTATTGAAGATATAACAAATAATATCGAAACACAAATCTATTTTAGTAACAAAATAAGACTCATAATAAAGTTTAAGGACAAAGACTCTTTACTAAGGCAGATGAAAGAAGTTATACAACCCCAAAAGATTGTAGCTTTGCATACGAAATTTGAAAACATATACAAATATGGTGAAAACATAAAAAAAGAATTCCCACTAGTAAGATTTATATTCACACCAAGAAAACTTCAAGACGTGACAAATTTGGAGGAACAACTAAAACTTGTAAGGGTAACTCACGAAAGAGCACACCGAGGGTTACGTAACAATATTAAGAAATCATAATTCAGAGTCTTACATCGACCAAATAATTAAAGAAGATACAATGTACAAATTCGATAACATAGATACTTTAAAAAAACTAATTATTCCTTTTGAAGAAAAACCGATATTATCAACTATATACACAATTGTAACACTGATTGTTATTCTAGCATTTACGTACGTAATGATAAAAACTATACAATGTATAACAGATCGTCAAAAACAAAAAAAGATTGACGCATATAACAAAACTTATGAAAGAGAAATGTTAAAAATAGCGTCGAAAAATCGGGACGATTTCGTTTAACAAGGGGGGGAGTTAAGTATCCATAGCAAAACATATTGAGAAAAAAGATAACATTATTTGTATTCAATGATATCTTTAGTCTCTAGTACAGTCTTGCACACAACGCTACAATGATAACATATGTAAAAGAGATAATATCGTTTGTATACAATGTTGGAATATTATCTCTTCTTCATTATCAAGCAAGACGATTGTACGCTTGGGTCTCCTTGTAGATAGATAAGAAAAGTATATAAATACGACTGTATGATGAATTTATCAACAGTCTTATTGTAACTACATAGTAGCCTTAAGCTCCTTTTAGAATTAGTAAAAAGTATTTCAATAATAAAGGACATAGTTCCAAATAAATATTGTTTAATTTTAAAAGTAAGAAACAAGTGTTTTAATTCGCGCTTTTCAAGGGCTTCTTTTCGGTTATTCTCACGATTGTTGGTGGTGAAAAAATTATGTTCCTGCCGTTGGATTCAATCATGTGCCAACCCACTCTTTTATCGGTATCTACATATTAACCATAAAAATTTGAAGCAGACTCGTAATCTACTGTATACGCTTGCATACTTCAATTTTCAAGGCAAGGTCTTAAGGCTCCAACTGAGCCGATCCTATTGAACCCATCCAACACATCCATTTGACATTTTCGATAGACGGAAAGATTCCATACGAGCTCTCGGAAGGCAACGCAGAATCTGGATACGATGGAAAATGTTGCGCCAAGCACATTCTTCTGCCATAATTTTCCATTCGGAATTTGTACGCTAGACTTCGAGGATAACTACTACCGCACTTCCGAGCTATATGAAAGCAAAAGTTTATACCATCTACCAAACTGAAGGGCACAACATCCTTGCTAACTTCCGACCTCCCCCAAATGCTGAGGTGAAGAAATGCTGGCATGTGTATATTTAAGATTAAACGTGTGAATGAAGCAAAACCATAATTAACCTCTGGGAATACATCGCACAACCAGCACCACCACCACCAAAATGTATGATCAAACGAAGTGTAACTGGCATGAAACTTTAACGCACTAATCATCGCCATCACCACGTCAACTAAAATCTCCATCACTCGTAATATTCTTCAGGTGCACGTCGGCGCGGTTTCCCCCACACTCGTGGATGAAACTTTTACCACTTCTCCTCGTTATGATGAGAACGAAAAGAACCCGTGTACACACCCAACGTACGAAGTGCTAAATAAATTCATCCTTGGAGAATTGCAATTTCGAACTTTTACCTTGAAATATATGTCAAGTGGGATGCGCCAGAGAGGTGGGTGTGGGTGGGTATTTATGGGAACAGGGAACACGCTTCCCAACGCTTTGTACTCCCTGAAGCACATAAAAACTATGATCAACTTCCAAGAGTTATTCCATTTTGCATATGAATTTGCTTTAGGTCTGGCAGCACTAACTCATGACCGTCATCCACCGCCGAACAGTCAGCCAACCCACCATCCCTCCGAACCATGGTGCATTTTCTTATTTCGCTCCTTAGTGACTGTGGCTGTGTGTTCTTTCATTCCTTCGGCAAAGTGATTTATTGGCGAACACAATTCACCTGCGTAATTCCTATTTACTGCTATACACACACAGCAACACATTTACTGCAGAGACCGTGTGTAGTGCATTCGCTGTGAAAAATATAAACTCGAAAAGGAAGTGCGAGTCTGCAGTCCCTCCGCACCACACCACCACCACCACTCACGAGAAGATGCATATCCTTCCCAGTCTAATCTCAGCTGGGACTTATAAATTATGAAGAGCTCCACTGGGAGCAGGTGCTCGAAATGGACTTTTCGGGTGGGGAGATGAATTCTACCAGGAACAGTTGTCATTCGAATATGCGGGGGCCGGGCCGGAAGGCGTTGTAGCAAAAGCACTTTGGTTCAGCCTTCAGTCACCCCATATCGTATTTCTGGTTTAAAGGGGGACTCGGTACAGCACCCTGTTCATGCTGTGGGTAAGGTCATGTTAATGTGTACAGGATAGTGTGTCCGAAATGAAGCGAAAAAAGGCTTGGAAGATGGTTGTGCGAGGGGCGGCTTGGGATTATGAACTGAAATTGATGGCTTTTGACGAATTGTTTGCAGTAAGGAATTTCTGGACTGGGGACGGCCGATGATGGATGAGCGACAGAGCCACTGGCAAGTGCGTTAAAGGTGGGCTTATTTTGCTCTTCTATGTTTGACAGAACTTTGATTACATAGCATGTAATGGGAACGTCCTATTTCCTATAGTGATCCAAATGCTGCTGATTAATGGTCGAGGTTAGTTCATTTTATAGGGCTGTGCTTAAAGTGCTATATTTAGGACGCTTACAGGCGTATTGATGTGAAAGGGGTTTACTAATTGGGGGATTGATATGAGCCTATAATTATGTACGTCAATCAGGTGCAATTAGGAAGCGACGCGTTGAAGCGATTTATTTTTTTAAGTCGAGAAAATACCAATTCAATAAACCCCCCTTCGAACACACTGCCGCGCCGTTTGAACTAATTTCCAATTACGTGGGTAGGTATTATTTGATTTTGAACATTTCTGTTGTTAGCCTTTCCCTTGCTATGGGGAGAAAATGTTTTTGGTCTGCGAAACAAAGGATGGATTTAGATGGAGAAGAATGAAGAACGGTTTCGCTCAGGTAGCTTAAGCTGATGAGAAAATAATTTTGGGAAGTTTCAGAGCGGAATATCCTTGGGACGTTTCTGCGAAACTGATGAATAATGTTTTCAAAATCCTGACCTCGGATGACCGTGCATAAAACTCATACCTCACTAGGCCCATTTAATTTTAGAATGATTGAAAGGCTTTACTCTACTTACACGTTACACCTGATACCTGTCAGCCATTTGATGCACAGATGCACACTTCTTCGAAGCATACCTTCTCTTTCAGTTGTCACTTGTTTGGTTTCAATCATTTTGCTAAGACCACTTGTTCGTATTGTAGTGACACCCTGCACTCGCAAACAAAAATGAACATGGAATTGTTTTGCACACATAAATAATTTTACATAGGTAATTATGTTTTCCATATCGCATTCACGCCATCTCACTCTTACACGTCATACATACCAACATACATTAAAGTTATCATGAATTTTTTACTCTTCTTAGTTTAAGTTAGAATAAGCCTAGTCAGTATAGTGATGCGATAATCCAAAATCATATCGATTAATCGATACTTTAGTATCGAAAGGAAAATATCGATGCAACAAAATAATCGGTCCAAAAAAATCGATAACATCGATAATTTAGATTTTTTTTATTTAAAAGCGAAATATTTTGTTTGCAGTTAATAATTCATACCAACAAATAGGTAACAATACAATATAAATAATAATTTATTGTTTCCTAAGTTTTTAGAACTTAAAATAACTTATTTTTATTAAATAAACTAGCTAAACCAAACTAATGAACCGATTGATAGTTGGTAAAATGTATCTATCAATGGATACTTTTGTATTACTCAGTTGATAAAGGTTTTGATCATTGTTACTGAAATTGAAAAAATACGCTCTTTGACATTTGCTATTGAAAATTGAATTTGCTGTGGATATATTTTTGTCTTAATTTAGAATAAAACTCAATTTTATTATAAGTTTGACATTGATGAGGAAGAGGTTAGCTACTTTTTTTTTGGAAATAGCTAAAACAAAGAAGAAACTAAGGGATACTTCAAAACCCCTAGAATTTTTAATCACCTACCTATTTTCAAAGATATTTGTCAATGTACTGGAAAAATTTAGGTATTTGTCCCAAATAGTATTTAAGCTATCAAAATACATAGTTAAATAAACTAGAAAATTTACATAAATAGATACAAAATGAAAGAAACGCCAATGATAATTGACACTCGCAATACCAATTTGTGTATTCAAATCAGAAATTTATAGAAATTCACAACATTGGTTTATAAATACCAAAATCCAATTGATAATTATTGAGAACTGCAATAAGGGCCTAATTATCTTCGCCTTTGAAATTTCCTCTCAAAATAATCGCCTTAATGACATTTGATTTGAGATTCTTCACAATCACAATTCCGTTACGAAAGTTTCGGTTCATTGAGGTTGCGCAACGAAATTACCAAAATCGCTCGTGCATTAAGCCAATCATGTGGCGTTTTTCGTTTTTAGTTCAGGCCAGAACCTGAACTAAAAATATAATACAAATCCATCAATCGAAGGCGAAGTGGTGACCTAGAAAAATTGTTAGACTGAAAAAATGTCTTAAGTTAATTGAGTCGTGACATGTCATTTAGGCATGTATTTTAATCAATGACCAAACAATAAAAAAACTATGAAAGTCCCAGTTGTGTTCGAGTGCAAAAAATCGGTCGCAAATCATCGATGCATCGATAATATCGAAAATAAATTATCGAGTGAAATTATCGATATTTTTTCACGAAAATATCGATGAATCAAGTGATTCGATATTTATCGCGCATCACTAAGTCAGTAAGAGAAGTGATCTCAAGCAATAAAGATCTCATTTTATCACCGAGTCCGTTAATTTCATTTTCTCGTTTACGTGCCGCTGACAAATCGTTGTTCATATGCAAAAGCAGCATAGTATTTAGAAAACTACTGTCAAATTAAAAAAAAACTGAGGGAAACTCTCTAAGAGAACGGAAATTGTAATCAGATCAAAATGCTAGGGTTATCAGATGTGGCGAATTATCGCGAAATGGACGACACGAAAATAAGTTGGGCGACAAAGGTAAGCATCCAAAAACATGCGATTTTTTATTTTCGAACTAAGATCTTAATACATCTATTTCTATTTCACATAAATTACAAGAAAAAAAAGTCTCGGCTTCGCAAAAAAAAAAAGATGTCGATCTCCGATTTTCAAATACAAACGAGATTGTACAAAATTTAATATATTTAGGGTTATTTTTTTCTTTTAAATTTTAAATAAAGAGTGTATTATTATAAAGGAGTATTTTGAAAAAACAGTAGTACAGAAATTTTTTAGTCTTCAAAAATAAATGTGTGCACAAAACTTCTTTTTTTTAAGCTATTAAAAAAATCATAAAAAAACATAGAAACATCATCAGACTAATTTGATTTAGAACCTCCAGAAGCACCTCCAAGGAATCCAATTTCACTAAATATTTATACCTAATACAAGTTTACTCTGAATTTTTCTAATAGGAATACCAATAGGTATTTCAAGCATTAATTTAACAAAACGGAACCACCAAACCACAATCTCAGGTAAACGTTAGTACGCTGCTCGGGCTAAAATTAAGTTTATCTGCTCTCCAACTATTCTCTCCGAACATTAGCTAAACTCCCAGCTAAACTTTGACATAAAGCACGCCACGGATAAGTGTCACAGAAAACAGCTGTTCTTTCAAAATAATTTACTTAAAAAACTCAACGCTCCCTGATTTTGACCATTTCCGATTCTAGGTACCTACTCCCCGTCGAGATACAAAACTGCAACAAAACAATAGAGCACAACGATCTGTCAAAATTTAGCTTGAGAAAATGAACCGCCCCATTAAATGGGCACGAATTAAAACACTTGTTTCTTACTTTTAAAATTAAACAATATTTATTTGGAACTATGTCCTTTATTATTGAAATACTTTTTACTAATTCTAAAAGGAGCTTAAGGCTACTATGTAGTTACAATAAGACTGTTGATAAATTCATCATACAGTCGTATTTATATACTTTTCTTATCTATCTACAAGGAGACCCAAGCGTACAATCGTCTTGCTTGATAATGAAGAAGAGATAATATTCCAACATTGTATACAAACGATATTATCTCTTTTACATATGTTATCATTGTAGCGTTGTGTGCAAGACTGTACTAGAGACTAAAGATATCATTGAATACAAATAATGTTATCTTTTTTCTCAATATGTTTTGCTATGGATACTTAACTCCCCCCCTTGTTAAACGAAATCGTCCCGATTTTTCGACGCTATTTTTAACATTTCTCTTTCATAAGTTTTGTTATATGCGTCAATCTTTTTTTGTTTTTGACGATCTGTTATACATTGTATAGTTTTTATCATTACGTACGTAAATGCTAGAATAACAATCAGTGTTACAATTGTGTATATAGTTGATAATATCGGTTTTTCTTCAAAAGGAATAATTAGTTTTTTTAAAGTATCTATGTTATCGAATTTGTACATTGTATCTTCTTTAATTATTTGGTCGATGTAAGACTCTGAATTATGATTTCTTAATATAACTTCTTTAATTTGCTTATGCATGTTTTTGTATATTTTATCGTCTAGATTTATAGTATTTTCATAAGTAACTAAGTTTATACCATTAATTGTTTGATTATTTAACTTATGCTTACCGCTTAATAACATAACACCGGATTCAATTTCTAAGTCGTAATCGTATTCTTGTTTAATGTTGCATTTTGAAGTTATATTCTTTAAAAGTGGAATAAGACAATTTTCTTCTTCAAAGTTAATTTCACAAATGTTTTTACTTAGATGATTTTGACAATTTCTTGTTCTTAAATAAGTTTGGTTACATAAGGCAATTGTTTTATCTGTAATGATTTTTCCATGTTTTGAATTTAAAGGTGTTACTTTATACAATTTACATGATTTAATTAGAACTGGATATTTATATATTGTGATGAAGAATTCATCAGTTCTAGCTAATAATATTTTAGAGTACTCAAGTATATTTATTATGGGTACTTGAATTATTTCATGTTGAATAATATTTTTAATGTCATCTAAGTCTAGGCTTTCTGATAAATATTCATTATTTTTTGCTGCATTAATTGTTCTGGTCAATAATAATAATTGTTCGTACACTTGTTCTATTACTAAATGTTCTTTAAGGCTCTGACCTTCGAATTGTTGCAAAATTTGTTCAAATCTAGAATTTATAGTTTTTTGTTTATTATTGTTTTCTATGAGATTATTTATACTCGTTTCTATGTTAACTAAGTCATAATGGTCAGGATTACCAAACACATATTTGAAAGCTGTTCCTAAAAAGTTAATTGATCTAGTATGCCTAGTATGTTCTTGTAATTGGTCTGCTAAATTCTTAATTTTACTTAACCAAATTTTTTCTTCTTGTGTAGGTTGATATTTACTAGTTACGATATTTACGTAAGGTTGAAATATCGAAGTCAGGTTGGTGGCATGTAACAAATAAGTTTGTTCTTTGAATAAATACACGTCATCTGTTTGCGTAAGTATAAACTTCTTGTTTAGTAACTCAGTTATTTGAACGTTTCCTTGCCCTTCTTGACTCTGTACAATTCCTAGTAATGTTAGGAATATTAATATTTTCGTCATCTGAAAAATGATAATTCTTTATGTTATCCTTGTGAATTTTTATTCCTTCTTTAGAGATTACAGTGTCTCCTTTATCTTCTTCTACTATTCTTGTTATGTATCTGGCGTTAGATTTCTTTCTAAGACCTGTGATTCTTACCATTATCTTATCTCCTTTTTTATACTCTCTGTGTCGAGTTCCTTTATTTAGACGTTCGATCACTTTTTTGGATGCTGAGTTTAGTTTATTTATTATAATTTCACTATTGCTATATTTATTTTGATTAAAGAAAATGTCTCTAGGTTTCAAACCGGTAACTGAGTGTATAGAATTATTTAATTCACGCACTGTTCTAAATATTTCTTCGATAAGTCTTGTTTTATTCTGAATTGTGAATATTCTAGACAGTTCAGTTATTGTACCGTTTACACGTTCTACCTGACCGTTCGCTGTCGATCTGTATACTGGAGTTTCTACTTTAGTTATGTTGTATTTCAAACACATTTGGTTCACCATTTCTGTTTTGAATCCCTTCTCGTTATCTGTCATGAGTCGTTCACATTTTGGGAAATAATTAGATAAGACCTCTTCCATAACGTCGTACAGTCTGTTTCGAGTTTCGATTTCCCGAAGGATTGTATATTTAGAATACTTATCTACTGTTACAAGGAAAGTATACTTGTCGTTGAAGTATATGTCCATATGAATGTGTGTTCCCACATGTGTTGGTATTTCTGAATTATTCAGAGGTTCTCTGATAGGTTTTCTTTCATATTTTCCAAATAGACATGCTATGCATTTTCTGTTGAAACTCTTTGCTTGTTTATTTAGATCGGGCCAGTAATATTTCTCTGAGATTTCTTGTATATTGTTACGTAACCCTCGGTGTGCTCTTTCGTGAGTTACCCTTACAAGTTTTAGTTGTTCCTCCAAATTTGTCACGTCTTGAAGTTTTCTTGGTGTGAATATAAATCTTACTAGTGGGAATTCTTTTTTTATGTTTTCACCATATTTGTATATGTTTTCAAATTTCGTATGCAAAGCTACAATCTTTTGGGGTTGTATAACTTCTTTCATCTGCCTTAGTAAAGAGTCTTTGTCCTTAAACTTTATTATGAGTCTTATTTTGTTACTAAAATAGATTTGTGTTTCGATATTATTTGTTATATCTTCAATAAGTTCGAACTGTGCAGTGTATGCATTAAAAGGCTGATTCACAGTTTTTATTATATCATTAGAAGAACTTTCAGCTGAATGTGCTGTTTCTATGGTAGAAGTATTTATGCGTTGACGTGATAATGCGTCAGCTACAAGATTTAGGTTTCCTGGTTTATAAACTAATTTTGCTCCAAAGTCTTCAATGATTCCCTTCCAACGTTTCAGCTTTGTGTTGGGATTTTTTTCTGATACAGAATATATAAGGCTCTGGTGATCGGTATATATGGTTAAGTCTGCTATACCATATATGTAGTTTCTGAGTTTTTGTAAGGACCATATGATCGCTAATAGCTCTTTCTCGTTTGTGCTATAGTTCTCTTCTGTCTTACTCAGTGTTCTTGACAAGAAGTGTATAGGTTGCTTATTCTGACTTAGTACGGCTCCAATAGCTATGTTGGATGCATCAGTAGTAAGCTCGAATGGTTTACTATAATCCGGTTGAAAAAGTTCGACTTGTTCTTTCAAATAATTTTTTAAAATTCTAATCGCTTCTAATGCTGAATCATTCAGATTTAACTTAATATTTTTACTTTGTTTTTTGTTTACTTTACCGTTATCTCCTCGTAAATATAATGTCAGGGGCTTGGCTATGCTTGCGTATCCTTTTATAAACTTACGATAGTAACCTGTAAGACCTAAAAATCCTCTCAAATCCTTTACCGTTTGTGGGACTGGAAAATTTTCTATAGCTGCTATTTTCTCAGGGTTCGTAGTGATTCTACCATGTCTGATTATGTGACCTAAGTATTCTACTTCTTCTTGAAAAAACTTACTTTTCTCATCAGATATTTTTAATGTGGCTTTATTGAGTACGTCGAATACTTGACTTATGTGCTGTATATGTTCTTCCTCAGATGAAGAATATATCAATACGTCATCAATGTAAACGTGTACGAATTTACCTACAAAGTCTCTCAAAATGTCGTCCACGCATCTCTGAAATATGCTTGGTGCATTTTTGAGCCCGAAAGGCATTCGTTTAAAATGATATTTTGCGCCATTTATAGCAAAAGCTGTTTTTTCTTTATCATCTGTTTTGATTTTAATTTGGTGGAAACCTGACTCCAAATCTAATGTTGTAAAGTACTTGGCTTTACCTAAATTTTGAATTGTCATGTTGACATCCGGAATGGGGTATCTGTCTGTTACAGTGTGAGCGTTAAGTTTTTGGAAATCAACAACCATGCGCCGTTTTGGTTTTCCTTTTTCGTCCAAACCTTTTTTAGGTACTGTCCATATGGGACTGTTATAAGGACTATGGCTTTTTTCTATTATATCGTCATGTAAGAGTTTCTGTATTTCTTTGTTTACGAATTCGTTATCTGCTATGGGATATGGATATTGTTTAACATAAACCGGATTATCATTGGTCGTCCTAATGCTTGCTTCTATAGTATCTGTAAAGGGTAACGGTCCTATGCTGTTATTAATCTTCATCAGTCTATCTATGTCTGCTTTATAAATATTATTTTCCCCAATTATGTAATTAATTTTCTGAATAGATTCGACACTGCTTATGGTAGTTAGAGTCATATTACTGAAATTTATTTCCGCGTTTAGAACTTTAAGTCCTTCATATCCTAATATCATATCAAAAGACTGAATATCCTCTAATTCAAAAAATGTTATATTTTTCTTTAATATCCTAACTACTTTCTTTGTATCTACCATAGAATAACCATGCATTGTTTTTATTTTTATAGGTTTAATTTTAATTTTTTTGCTAGAATCGCATTTTCTATTAATGTAATTATGGGTTGCACCAGTATCAATAAGAATTTTATAAATTTTCTTAGAAATAGTACTAGTTAAATTTAAGCAGGGCAACCCGTCTACTAGTTTAAATGATCTATTCTTATGTTATTATTTACCATACATTCCGTTTCATCTGCTTCTGCATATGTACTGCTGACATCGTCTCTGCGTTGTTGTCGGGAGTTATTTACTCTCTGCTGCTTGAAGTTCTGCTGATAAGATCGTTGCGGTCTGTTGTGTGTGTTGAAACTCCCGCTGTGTTCACGTTTCGCTGGTGGATTATATACATCGGGTTTGTATTGATTCCAATTTTGTCGCTGTGCATGTACAATTTGTCTCGAGTTTATCTCCATCGGCTGTGGTCCTTGATTGTGTTGCTGCATATTATCGTATTGCTTCTGGGGTTGATAATTCGTTGTTTGGCTCGAATAATTTGGTCTTCTTTCGTTTCTGCGTTCATGTGGCATATTTTTGTGGTGCTTATCCTGAGTGAGATGTAAATGCCTGTGCACATTATCATGTTCTATTCTGCGAGCAATTGCGAATGCGTGTTCTAGATCATTTATTGTAGCTGAATATAATGATCCTCTTGTAAAGTTGTCACTCATACCATCAATGAATATACGAACTGCGTCGTCGTTAGCATTTTTAATTAGTCTGTCGATTATATTCGGCGGATCACCTGACATAGTGATTTTTGATATTATTAAATTGAGATTTTTATTTATCTCGTCGTGGTATTCAGACAGTGTGCTTCTTTTTTGCGTGATGGCTTTCATCATGTCTTGTAGCACGTATAGAGGTTCTTGATTAGAGTACGTATAATCTAATCTGTTACGTATCGCCTCAAAATTAAAAATTGTGTTATAATTAGTTAACACATTCGCGGCTGCACCCTGTATTTTACTTTTCACTATAGTCAATGCTGCTGCGTACTTACTGTGTGTTTTGAAGTTTTTAATGCTGTCCATTAATCTGGATGCTTCTTCGCGCCACGACCGATAATTTGATTGATCGCCGTTGAAAATAGGTAGGCTTTTAAATGCGTCTAACTGTATTTCACTACCATCTGTATATGTGGTTCTTATTTCCTCTAGCACAGGTATGTTTGGTACTATGCCTAATCCAGATTTTACTTCATTTAGTTTTGTTTCTAAATTAGTGTTTATTTGATTTTGGTTAGTTATTATTGCTGCTAACCTTGCATTCTCTGTGCGTGTGTGCTCTAGGGTTTGTGTTACTGTGTTGCTCCTGGTTTCTAAAGCTTCTAATCTTGCCATTAATACTGCGAGTTGTTCCATTTTGAACTCGTGTCTGTTGTCGTCGAATTTGTGTGTTTTTTTTCTCCACATATACACTTTCACTGAATTGCTTTGCTGCTTCGTACGAAGAAGCTATATTTGTACCTGCTATGCTAGGTAATTCTTGTAACCGGTAACGCGAGTGTTCTGTTTATACTAGATTTCACTACTTGTTCCCGAGGTCCGCTCGATTGAAGTTAAAAAGTATATTTAACCTCCTGGCAGGATCGCCAATTAAAACACTTGTTTCTTACTTTTAAAATTAAACAATATTTATTTGGAACTATGTCCTTTATTATTGAAATACTTTTTACTAATTCTAAAAGGAGCTTAAGGCTACTATGTAGTTACAATAAGACTGTTGATAAATTCATCATACAGTCGTATTTATATACTTTTCTTATCTATCTACAAGGAGACCCAAGCGTACAATCGTCTTGCTTGATAATGAAGAAGAGATAATATTCCAACATTGTATACAAACGATATTATCTCTTTTACATATGTTATCATTGTAGCGTTGTGTGCAAGACTGTACTAGAGACTAAAGATATCATTGAATACAAATAATGTTATCTTTTTTCTCAATATGTTTTGCTATGGATACTTAACTCACGCTATATTTTGACAGATACATGAAGTACCTACATCCTGAAACAAAAGTTTGATTATTTAGCTCCAGCAGCGTACCACTCAGCTAAATGGGTTCACTTAAATTTAGCTCAGCTATATTTTGGAGAGAATTTTGTATCGGAGCGAAAATTTGGTTCGAGCAGCGTACTAAGCTTAACAATAAAATAAATAAATGAACATTTCATGAACCCAACGAAAAACAAAAACAAGTTAAATAAAGGGAAATTCCCTTTTTGACGAGAGTTCGAAAGATATAAGTGCTGCCAAATTGCATTTTGCTGCAAGTGTACGAATTTTAGGTCCTTAACAAAAATAATAGTACGAATGTGAAAGGAGGAGTACGGAGGAATTGAAAGCAGTACAATACTCCTATCGGAGTAGGGATTTCTGGCAGCACTGGTCTAGTGACAAAAAAAAAAGGAAACTATAAATGTTATTGCAATGTTTTTAACAGGTAGAAAAAACAAAATATTATTCGTTACTTTAGGCACCTCAAGTTATTTTGTTGAGCCATTCACAGTTTGTTCATTTATCAATTACATCCACGTTGCATTTTCACAATTATGATGGTAAATTCGCGGACCTTTTTTTTTTGCAGCAACGTGATTTGCCCTTTGCAATACCAACATCTGAATTCATCTATAATGCAACAGGTTCAAAATAATGCCGCCATCTTCAGGTTAGAGGGTGCACCTGCACATAGTGGCCGAACTTTACCGTTGCCCTTGAAACATTATAATGACAGTCGTAATAGATTTACTCCTGATATCTGTCTGCTCCGACCTAAAGGAATAAAGGTATTAATCCGACTACAAAGGATATCAAAAGAGGAACCAAAACTTAAGAAATAAAACATCACAAAACAATTTAAAACACCGGATATGATGAGACAGCGAAGAACCCGCTGCTAAGCACATTATGTCTGCTAATGCGGGTTTTTTTTTTTCCTAGTTTTTTTTCTGGATCTGTTGCCACTTTTCGTCTTAAAATGTTTCCAGTCAACAAACGTGAATCTGCAACGAGTTTGCAGAATTCAAAAGGAAATCATTTTATATACCTGCCACACACAAAGGATCTCGTAATAAATTCAATAAGCTTTTCCTGTGAGCTAACCACTCCGAGCATACACTCTCGCGCAAAAGGATAACAGATAAAGTGGGTGGAATAAACCACACAGACACACACCGAAGAAGAGAGAGAAAAAAAAATCGACAACAAGGACCGAAAGAAATAACTATGTGTAATCCACTTTGGGGCTTGAGCTTTGCTTGACAATATATACGGCCAACGACAAGGGCCTCACCTGCAACGATTCAGACGCGACAGCCAGAATGGTGGTTCATATACATGACACCTGAAATACCGAAGAATCGTGTCCTTAAGTGTATGTGTGCTGGCAGGGTGGAAAAGGGTTGCGGCGAACAATTACGGGCAAGAGCAACCCACACTAAGCACGGCTTCTTATCCCGCATTAGGAAATATTGTGTTCTTCTTTGTTGGCAGAAAATGGATCGAACTTCGGGGGAGACAGAACATTTTTTGTTTCTCTGTGTAGCATGCCAGGCCAATCTCTCTCCACACAGCACACACCCGGCATTAAATTGAGTATAAGGCAAGGGTGTTGCTTTTATGATTTTGAGCAGCCCAATCCTTCGGGTGGTTATTATTATTCGGCCATGGGCTTCGTTGGTTCCTTTTTATTCTCTTTTTGTCTGAGGAGTCGCTTTTGATGCGAAAGGGAACCGGGCGGTGATTCCCTGGGGAAGATGTTACATCGCTAATTATTAAAAGTGAATAAGTGGTTTCTATACAGTTGGAACCAGGGGGTTTGGGTCTTTGTGCCGCCCTAAATGGGATCGTAATTTTCCTTCAGTAACATCAGTGACTTTCCACTTAGACACAATAAATTAGACTTAAATTTTGTACACTGCGGGGGCGATACTATAATAAATTTGGGTCAGGATAATATGCGGTTGTGTACCCTTTTTCCCGAAAGCGTGTAAGCGTGTACCTACAAAAGGCAACATTGCCAGAGGAATAAGTCTTCAATTTTTCAATTGAAGATTGCTTACAACCGGCAAATGATTGTTGTTAAAGGATTTTAATGGTTTAATTAACTTGATGCACTTTTAATAAACAATAAGGCATGATTAGTGATGAGAGCTGAGCGTACTGTTGATTCGTAAAGCGAATTATTATTTAATGAGACATTTTAGTTATGACAATGGACAGGCGAAATGATCCCCAATCACATAGAGCAATGACTTCATTAACCAAGTCGGTGTAATTAAAGTGCATATGCCGACATTCGTTTTCATAACTTCGTGATGAACGAAGTAATTAACTGAAATGGCATTTTATACACATTTGTATTGGAACAACAAAAATCACTTGAGTCAAATAACAGCGATGTTCGCACTTAATTGACAGCGATAACCATTTTCGGTGATACAGGTAGGTATGCCTGTTTGGACTGTGGGTGTGGAGGCGGTATTTTTGGAGTTACTTTGGAGATATATCTTGCTGTGATGATACTTTCAAGAAATTTGTTGGGGAAACATTCACGTTGGGGATATAGCTCAGTGGTAGAGCATTCGACTGCAGATCGAGAGGTCCCCGGTTCAAACCCGGGTGTCCCCTGTGATATCTTTTGCCTCTACCTATAACCGATTTGTTTTTTTTTTTTTTAAGCTTTCTCGAACATATTACATTAGTTACTATTATACTATAAGCCATTATAGTGGTTAAGAACAATTTTAGGTATACCCAAATCGAGTGGGAATACTTACACAAATTGGCTATTTTTGGGAAACGCTTTTTAGGTCTGTTTTCTGATACTGTATACTCATAGCGATTCAGGTTCCACTTAAAATCTTATGTGACAGTGTCATAAACATAGAAAAAATGGTGCGACCGTATCCAACAGTCCCGAAATATGTGTATGTGTAAACACCGTGCGTGCGGTATGTGTGTGGCTTGATACATGTCATTGAGGAAAGAGAGAATTGTAATAAACGTATTCTTGATATATTATGAAATAACAAATACGTTATGCATTTCCATCCCCGTAAGTTGAATGACATCAACTGTTACACAGTAAATGAAAGTTTCATTGGAATTTCATTCGGCTTGCATTGCATATTGCTGGTCTACGACATTTTTGTTAGTTGTTGTCCAGCTGTGATTTCTGCGTGCCTGGTAATTCACGAAAGATTTGGTAATTCTCGAAGAGAATCCAGATACAAAAAATCACGAAAGCCCAAATCAAAAAAATCATAAAAAATACGAAAGGTCCAAAATTCAGAAAATTTTATTGAAAGAAGGAACAAAATCAAGAACATTATAGTTTAATTCTTCCTTAACAAAATAACAAACTTCAAATAAATGAAACATATTTAAACAGTTCAAATCTTATCAATATATTAATACGTGAACCTGAACATCCGAAGTTTACTTACTTACTTAGGTGGCGCTACAGTCCGGGGTGGACCTGGGCCTCAACCAATACGCCTCTCCAGTTAGCGCGATCTTTGGCTAACTGCCTCCAGTTGCGCACTCCAAGTTGGTTGAGGTCCCCTTCCACTTGCGCGCGCCACCTAAGGCGAGGTCTTCCTCTACTGCGTTGTCCCTCCGGGTTAGAATCGAAGACTCTTCGGGCCGGAGCGTTGGTGTCCATTCGCTCTACATGTCCCAGCCATCTTAGACGACTGATGCGTACTTTTCTGACTAGGTCGATGTCGCTGTACAGCTCGTAGAGTTCGCTGTTAAATCTTCTCCTCCAAAACCCGTCAACGCAAACGGGACCAAAAATCACTCGAAGAATTTTGCGTTCGAAACGACCAAGGAGATCTTCATCCGCCTTTGATAGCGCCCATGCTTCTGCACCATAAAGCAGGACTGGGATGATGAGGGTCTTATACAGAGTTTCCTTAGTATTTCTCGACAAGGCCTTACTTATCAGTTGCCGTCTTAGGCCAAAGAAACAGCGGTTGGCAAGTGTGATTCTTCGTTTGATTTCTGATGTGATGTCGTTATCAGAGTTTATAGTGGAGCCGAGGTAGACAAAGTCCCTAACTACCTCAAAGTTATAGCTGTCTATCGTGACGTTCTGCCCGATTCGTCGATGTCGTGTGTCCCTTCTTGTTGACAGCATATATTTTGTTTTACCCTCATTCACCACTAAACCCATTTTTTCCGCTTCTGTACTAATACTTGCAAACGCACCAGTGACAGCTCGCTGTGTTGTACCAACAATGTCAATGTCGTCAGCGTATGCAAGCAGTTGCACAGACTTATAGAAAATTGTGCCTCTGGTGTTGGCTTGTGAGTTTCGCACAATCTTCTCAAGAATGATGTTGAAGAAGTCACATGACAGCGCATCACCTTGTCTAAATCCTTTTTTGACATCAAAGGTCTCGGTGAGATTGTTTCCGACCTTTACGGAGCAGCGAGCGTTCTCCATCGTCATTCTGCACAATCTGACAAGTTTGGCAGGGATGCCAAAACTAGACATGGCTCTGTATAGCTCGTCTCTATAAACGCTGTCATATGCGGCCTTAAAATCGACAAAAAGATGGTGAGTATCGATCTGGAATTCTTGGGTTTTTTCCAGGATCTGCCGTAGTGTGAATATTTGATCATCCGAAGTTTAAGACTGGTAAAATGAAATTAAGAATTCCCCATACACAAATGCTTATCAGTTAATTGAACGAGTTTTGGTGTATGTGTACATAATGTCACCCCACCTTCGAGGCTATCTACGTTGAAACAACGTGTTGTTGCCGCTACTAATATTTTCAAACTGGAGAAGGAGATATCAAAAATAAATAATCAATGTTTTCCAAATAATACCGAAAATCCAATTGTATTAGCACAAAAAATGGTTTCCGTAAACAAATTTCCGAAATCATGAAAATCAGGCAGAACGGAAAATTAATTTCTACTTTTCGACTCTTCCAATTCGCTTCAAAGGCAATGAAAACATTTCACAGAACTATTCGGAAGACTAACTACGAGGGCGAGGGGTCGACGTTCGACTCCCGCAAAATAACCAAATTCCAACCTAGTGTTTTTCCACTGCGCCACCTCTCGCGAACATTTGACAAACATTCGAGAGTATAACTGTCTTGAAAGAGCTTCTCATTTGGAGTCGGCATAAAATTGTAGATCCCTTCCATTCGTTCCAAAAATGAAAAACTCACACAAAACGAATGGTTGTGAGAAGCTAGACCTAGGGTCCCTCCGGACCTGTTGCGCCAACATTTTATTTATTTATTTATTTATTTATTAACTTTAATTGAGATACCCCCCCACAGAATATTTAAATCTGATATTGATCCTGGTAAAATGCGAACAATGCACATGAAAAGGACTATAACGCCTAAACTGTGTTTCGTGGTGGAATATGTTGTTTCCGCTTGATGGTTGGTTGAACTGCCGCTGTCAAATCTACATTTCAACTATTATAACAGCTCGATAGTTTTTACCTTTTTAAGGTTCCGTATCCAAAGCGAAAAGTCGGAACCTTATTAGTTGTTGTTGCACACAACATCCGGTATAACCTCTAGTTAAACCACAAATACAAAAGGTTGCGATACATCAATTGGTTTTAGAGTAATTAGTAATTTGGTGAAAACAATTATTTCATTCGTACAAAAAAATACTTATTTCTTGATTTACCAAAACATGGATACTTTTTTGTAGATGTGCTGATGAATGTTTTGCCGAAAAGTTAATATTTTAAAAGATTCCGCAATTTCTTGGCCGTTTTTTGTTTTTAAATTTTTCCACGGAAGGCCAATATGTTGACAAATCGCACTTGAACAATGCCATTAGCTCTCACTAAAGTCCCAGTTATAGCCGTACATAGAACGAAACCGTAAAAAAATTCTTTTGCTTTTTTGACCTAAATGTTGTCTTAAAATGTTGCTTATGAATAATTGTAAATTTTAAATTATCAAAAAAAAAAAAATGTAAATTAGGTTGGTTTCTTTACATTTTCTAAAATACGAATTTATAAATTTTTCGGTTCGAAAAACTTTTTCCAGTCACGAAAAACTGAATAAATTCTTTTTCTAGACAATTTAAAGATAATTTGTTAATTTTTTTTTACAAACTAACTTTATACATAATTCGTAGCAACATTTTAAGTTCAAGTGGTAAAAATAGCAAAAGAAAGTAGGGTTTCGTTTAACTTATGGCTAAACCTGGGGACTCACTTGAATTTACAGTTCTGTCCATTACAGGCTAGAGTTTGCTTATAAGTTCAATCCAACTGACTATGAGGAAGTGCACATAAGATTACCCTCTCGAAAATCAACGAGTTCATGACGATTTTTTTTTCCGTAAATTTACATCTGCAGTGAGACACATTTATTACTGCGTAGCTTATTAAATTACAAAAATTGGAAAATGTGTTCACAATTTATGGCCGACACTCCAAAGTCCAGTAGATATCTCTTTGGTCTTCGCTTACAATCCCAAGGCTACTTCGGGCTCAACAATATCAAAAAATATCAATAATTACGAGGATATCCTGTTCCACGAAACACTTATTCTTAGACAAACTTCCTCCATCCACCGCTTCAGATAGATCGGAGGGACCCACTTAAAAAACCTGCCGTAGTTCCATGCCTGTACATACCCAAACACGGATGTTAGTGCATTAGACTGCCAGAAATTGACAAAATGTGTCCAAAAAGCTTCTAACTTCGACAACGTTTTCTGAATTTATTCAGATGTACTCATTTTTTGTTTAATTAAATTACTAATTCAACGCAAACACACCAAGTCCATTAGCCAGCACAATTTGAAACATCCGCCTCATTGTATCTAAATGCATGCGGCAAAAGTAATTTATCTGCTATTTGACTTTTGACTCTCTACTTTAACTGTAATTTGGTTTTACATTACATTGCGGCGCGCGGGAGAGTACCGGCCCCAAACAATTTCTAAGGACTTTTATTGAAGAAAATTTGCAAATGTCGCTTTTTAACGGCTTTGCACAGAGTCAACATTACGGGAGGCAACTATTTGCAAAACTTTCCATTTCCGATGCCGGACCCATTTGGAAATTTGTGGTACTTTGCCATTTGGTCAGGACATTAATATGCTGCCACGAGTAGAGTAGACTGTGTCCCAGTCCCTCCTCTACGTTGCACACTCTTACCGCATCAGGCTGTCGCTGTATAGACCGACGAATGCTTTGTATTAGACTCGGCATCAGCTCTGAGTAGTCGGTGTGATTCCAGTGAAAGCGTCTTTATAGAGATGGGGCTAATGGATTTCCGTATTTTTTTTTTTTTTTTTTTTGTTTATATTCTCGACTCTACCGTCCAACCCCCTTTTGTATGTGCGTTTGAAGAGAAATTTGCGGCAAAGCCGGAAGTGGTAGTCTTACCCATTGTGGGGCTTCAATCAAATTTTATTAATATGTACATATTTGGAAATCAAACTTTTACTGGGACTTGCGGGAAAGTTGCTTCTTTGTTTGTTTCTGAATTTGTAAATTGACTTAGAGTCACCTTTGCTGTTTGTTTGCGTTGTCACTGGAATTTTGGCGGAAGAATGTTGAATTTCAAGGACTGACACATTTCCGACAACGGAATAACTTTGAGTGAGTGACAGGAGTAAGTATAGGAATGAACACTTTTCAGTTGGCTGTGTTGGAGCGTGCGGTGTAGTGTCAGTCAAATTATTTTGAGCAACATGAACAATAAACATCCCCGTAAGATGGCAAGAAAAGTGAATTTCTTGTGGTAAATTGAATTTTTTATTCGTTCTTTCCAAGGTCTATCGCTTCGCAGATTATATTCCAATGTAGCACAAAGCTCGTGGTTTGACAGGAGAGGGAAGGTGTTTTATTTGCAATAGATACAATTTCGAAAGCGGCGTTTTCATTTAGGAAATTAGTTTGCTCCTTTAAAATAACAGCTCCAAGAAATACGTTTTGAATTTGCGGTGACATTTGTACACACTAAATACACGATTTGGTTAGTTTTGTTTTGAAGCATGCCAATCTACTAGTTGAAGCCAGTGTTTCCCAATTAATTTGAAAGACCGCACTTAAGCAATTCGCTTCATTAGATGATATGTCGGATATGTCATTTGGCCATTTGTATGGCATCCAGTTGAGATCCCTTGTCTCCCAGTTCGATATAAAATCAGACCTTCATCGATTCAAAACTCAACCACACGGTGGTATAAGAAGAAAACTTTGCCCTCACACAGTTATACCTACCCGAAAAATCAGTTCCTTCCTTAACAAGAGTTTCACACTTCAGACCAACTTTAAATTGGCATCTTTACTTTTGTTTCGCTCTCGATCTCACAAAACATCCCAACAACCATTAATGGAACAAAATTGAAGTCATATGTCGTCGCAGATAGAAGACATCTACACCCACACCTGGATAAGGGTAAAAAGAACAAATTTACGAACTGTACCAATTTTTATTTGTTTCTCACTTCCGGCAATAAAAGTCGATTTATTCGACTTATTCTTTTCAAACTGTAACAAGAGTCGAAGTGACACGAAAATAAAAGGAATATCCTTTTATTGCCGATTTCAATAGGGACAGCAACAAATACCAACAACATCTATCACAAAAGGCGCCAGAAATGGATGTGGACTCCAGCATTGTAGCGGATATCCTTTTACCAAAGATACTCTTACCCGGCAGCAACACCCTGTGGGAGAGTTCATAGATTTCTATTTTTCTTTTATTTGGAGATAGATAGTCAATCAATTTCAAATTTCTTACATCGAGTCCTTTTTCATCTGCTGTTATTGTTGCTCCACGGGGACATTGTATATGTGATTTGATACATTTACTCTCACTAACCTCGCAGTCGGTCGCAATCGCAAGGATATATAAAGATAAGTGTTGGGTAATTTTTTGTTCAGTTATTTTCAAGGCAACCATTTAGCTCCGCCTTGAAACTCATATCTTAAAGGATTCGACCAGTACCCTATTTACACCAAGCCGAAAACACTCGAAAACTTCATCGAAAGCAAAATTTTTCCCATTCAGTTTAAAAAACGAGTTGTTATGCTTTGTTTCCACTGGAGATTAACTGCGAGATTTAGAAAATTTTCGGTAAATCCAGCTTATATCTCGGGATTTATCATACAAAAGTTAATCTCATGTATGTACAATCCGGTTTGTGAACACACTTTCCACAGCTCGAGATGTCAAAAATACAAAGCAAACAGAGCTGCATTTGACAGAAATGAAAAATAGGACGTCAAAAATGGAAAAATGCCTCTCTGTTTCTCTCGCTCTCTCTCTCTCACTCTCTTCCTCTCGCTGTCTCTCGTGAAACGTCATCTTTTCAACACGTCAAGTCAATCTTCTTTTATTTGGTGGAAACAGTTTAGGATTAATTTCAAACCTCTTGTACTTAATCTCGGGATTTGTATCCAGTTTTCGTTGACGAAAACGACTTCCAATCGTTTGATTATTGAAACAAACACACCTTTTCGAATACTCAGCAAATTCAGCAGAACAGCTGACTGAACAGAAGTCACAACTCACAACTTAAAATCATTTTTAAGACTTAATAATTGATGGACTAATATTTTTTTTTAAATTCTCTGAATTAATTTTATTTGTTTATTAATGCGATCGAAATTTGTAACCGAAATACCTAGTAGTTTCCACAGGAGTTTCACGACTAGTAACTCACGCCTGATGAAACGTCAAATAAAAACTATTTGGTGTTTGATCGGTAAGAATGCATCAACGAGTTTTCGACAGAAAAAAACATGGTTTTCGGTGCGGTGTGAAAAGGGTTGGTCTTGGTATAGGTATAAGTTCTCATATTCGCTCTTTGAGTCAAAGTCAAAAGAGATTTTACGAACGAAAATTAATTCTGCACGTTGTTTGCAAATTGCAATTGAAAAACTCAAAGAGCCCTTCGACTGTAAGCCAAGCAAGGAATTACCATTTGGAGCACTTCACTTTGTCATCAGAGATGGCAGTGGCAAAGCAATTGCGGTGGCGGCGTTGGAAAATCTGTTGACCCAAAACAGGATTTTACCGCAAAATATTTGTACTCTTTTATAAGGATTCCGGCTTTGGCTAGCCATCCCCAAGGTCGTTACGGAGCTAGGTACATGCACGCACATGTATATTCCTAGGACAGCTAATTGGACTGTGTAGTGTATATATATGAGTTGGTTAGCAAAATTTCCGCTTGTTTAAATGTCTGGCGGTTAAATTCACTTTGCAAGCGACAGGCTCAAGGATTTGTCGGGGGTTTTGTTTTTATTTTCTTTGCTGACGTTTATTTTGTCGGTTAAATACAGTTGGTCGTAGGCTGCTGCTATCGCTGCCTTTTGCACAACAAAGAGAATTTTGCCAGACACAGAAAACAGGAGTAAATACGAGGACATTACCTCTGACAAAGGGCGGCATGCTTGAGGTGTTGTAAAAGGACGCGTGCGAGAAATTCATAGCCATTGCGCTGCGATAATAAACGGGTATTCACATTTATTGGTATTGGGGGCGATTTTAAAACGATTTACGTAACCCCATATAGTCGACAGAGGGCAGGCCGTAAAATCATGGACTGATAATAGAAAAATGTTGCTCAACAATGAGTAGCTTATAGACAGCTAAGAGAGATACTGCTTACAAAACTGAAAAGCTAACTCCAACATTCTATTTATGACAATCATAAGACGGCTTGTCCGAGAAAGTAGCGGGTCGTAAATTGGTTCCTTTGTAAGTCTCATACTTTTCAACATTCATATCATGAGGCAAATATGTTCGAATCGCTTTTACACTTTCCTTAAAATAAGGTCTCCATTCCTACTAGATCATTCTGGGAGGAGGAAGCATCCGTGGATGATGAATCGATCCATTTCTACACAGATGGTTCGAAAACTGTAGACGGTGTTGGTGGCGGTGTCTTCTCTAATAGACTTAATCTTAGTCTCTCCTTCCGTCTTCCTGATCACTGTAGCGTTTTTCAGGCGGAAATAATGGCGATAAAAGAGGTCTTATCTTGGCTAAGGGAAAACGTGATATCTGCTAAAGATCTGACATCCGAAATCTTCTACGCTTCATTAGAAGCTCCGATTGGTTCAACGAGTAGGAGGAATGAATTATAGATTCACGTGGTATCACAAGGGACCTTATAATGGTCTTAGTGTGTCGACTTACCTAACCAGTTAGCCGACAGCCATTTCAACCTAACCTAAGTCTCATACTTCGATTATATTCAAGGCGTAAATTGAAAAGCGTAGAGCGGGATTTGCCTACATTCGCCCTCGTGAGTAATTGGGGTATGCAGTGTGACCGTTTTACGACTAAAGTTGTAATTTCGCACCTTTTTTGAGAGCCTGCCAGAATTTGTTAGTTATTTTGCTCCTTTTTTAGTCAAAGAAGGCGCCAACACTACACTCCATCCACCATAAATGTTTTTATGTCCCACTACGGTGAACAGAAGTCAACAACACTTTGAACTTATGTCCCACTTCAGTGAGTGTGAGACATAAGTCCATAATGGATTTATGTTTCTTTGACTTATGTTCCTGCGCCCCGTACCTCCACTCACGCGTCTACTAGTAACACCTCCGCCCACTGGCAGGTACTTTCCTTACCCATTGATTGCAATCTACTACCCATTTAAAACGAAATCCGAGAAGCGGAATAAAAAACTCCAAAGAACTACTCAACATTCGGTGTTTCTCGGCCGGTGAATAAAAACACAAATAAATTAAAGTGTTCGCGTCATTAAAACGAAAGCAAAACTACATAAATAATAGTCCTGCATAAATAATATATTTTAACGGACGGGAGTATTCGCCGGAAACCAAAAATTAATAATGGTACCCCGTGCGAATAATTGAAATTCATGAATAGCATTTATTTCTTTTCTTTTTTTGTTTGTGCAAAAAAAAGAACCGTTCTCACTTGTTCGAAATCATCGATTTTGCCATCCGACATTGGTTCGAAAAATAACCGGTCAATGTGGAAATAAAACCGTGTGAAAAATACAAAAAAAAGACAAAAAAAAGAAAAAGAAGCAAACAGAGAGACGAACCAATCCCTGGGCCTGGGTGAATTTAAAAGGACATTATTATTCATTCGATTGAGGAAAGTACGACCATAAGTGGTTCGGAGTTATCGTTTAACAGTCGGGGCCCGGTGCCCCTAGGAGGTGCGATACGTGCTCGCATAAGTGAATTAAGAGGAATTTACATTTTTGTATTTATTCACTTTGGCGAAAACAATGGGTAAACATGGGATTAATGGAATTTTTCTCCCGGAGCTTATAGGTATATAAATGGTCTTTAAAGGTGGGCTATGTGTATGCAAATGGGTTGCTGTTCTCTTCTCACTAATCACTTTTTGGTTATTAATTGGCAGTGTCAACAAATGGATTTACTTCAGCAGAATAAACACAACTAAATAGTTATGATGATGAGTCTCAAGGATTTGAAAAATGCAAAAAGGAGTAAGAATTGAAGAGTTTCCAAAAGGATATTTGAAAATCGCTGTAAGAGACAAGGCCGATTGATTTTTCAGTCCAAGGCAAAGTTATACCAAGATCAAACTGTTATGAGTTTCGTTAGAAAACGGCGAAATAAAACGACTCAATTTCACCACGTTATAAAAAGTAATGCTTTTTTTTCATTTATTTAACAATTAACAATTTTTGTGTTTTGTTTACATTTTGAGAATTTGAATTATTGACTTGTCGGCTGTACTTTGCTTTGGAAACGTCGTAGTTTCCAGCATTTCCATTAAATGGAGTCAATTCATATTGATGATAGGCTATCTTGGTCAGTAGCTCTGAAAGATTGAGAAAGATTACGGATGGCTTGATGTAGAAAAGGAAGTGTTGGCTGGATGTTGGAAGTGTCGTTGTTTGCATTGACTAAAAAATAAGAACTCGAAAAATTACAAGTTCAAGAAGTTGGAACAAAAATACATATTCTTCAAAAACTCCCCCAAGCGAAGGCGTGCTAATAAACTACATTATTTATGTTCTTCTCGAAATTTTAAGGAACATTAAAAAAAAAACTATTGAAATCTTTTTAACCCTTTCATGCCAGGTGTTGTATGTATACAACACGTAGTTCATTTACTCACAATTCAGACAATTTTCGCACTTATAGATTAAAAATACCCTAAGTTTAGTCTGAAACCAATTTTAGTTGACCCTATTCAGTGTAAGATGTCTCTGAGTGCAAAAGAAAGATTATAAATCGTTGTACGTTAGTTTGATTTTTGTGAAGTGCATTGTCCGTGAAGATACAACTTCTGGTAAGTCTCATAATTTGTGCAAAAATCACAAAAACAATCTGAAATACCTTCCAAAGTGTTAAAAATATATTACTTTCTTATATAACTATGAAGGATAGTTGAGAAATTTTGCAAACCTATTTTTTATCGATAAATATTCATGTTGTTTGAAAACAACACAAGACATCTGTGGAGCCTTTGGATTTTTTTGACATGTCGTTTGTGTACAACAACGGTCACTTATCACAATGTATTTTTTTTAGCTAATATGTTCCTTCATCGGTCTAGAGGACTTACGGATGCACAAATAAAGATGGTTATGGAGATGGAGTGGGAAAAATCTGAAGATCACTTGGATGGTTGGATCAAATTGGACACTGGCCCCAATATGCCGAAAAGCAAAGCAGATGTAGGTATTGCAAGGATGGATATTCAACTGTGCAGTGCTCGAAATGCAATGTAACTTTGTGTTTTACAAAAAAGAAAAATTGCTAAATATTATTATACCATTGAAAAATAAATGTAAATAGATACCTACAAACATGTAAACCTATGTATATTACATAAAAGTAATTTATTTATTTTATTTTATATTAATATACCTACCTACCTTTTTAAAAATAAAATAATTTGTTTTTATTTATTTAAAATTTATGAGTTTGAGTATGATGTATTTTTAGTTACCACAGATGACCGGTGTTGTATAGGAACAACATTCTGTACCTAGTTATCCTTTCGTCCTTTAGATATTTTTTTTCCAGTTTTGGTTATGGACCATATTTAATAAGGTCAAAACAAAAAAATATTTTTCCTAAAGTTATAATAAGGGTCTGTCATGAAAGGGTTAATCGTCAACCGGTAACAGACGAAAAATCTCTTACAATTGTATCATAGGTACAGATTGTATAGGTTATCAAGACACACGGAAAGAAATTTGTATTTTCAAAACTGGAGGTAGAAGCTTTTTAAAAGACGAACTAAAAGTGCTGTTTTATTGCTTTTAACATTTTCATTTCGTGAGTCAAAAAATGAGAAAAAAAAAAGAAATGCTTAAATTAAAAAGTTTTTCTTGATTTAAGAAAACAAATGTTTAATAAGGTGTCTTACCTCAAGAATTGTTTTTTTCCAAAAAGGCCTTTTCTCTTAAATCGTTCATAGGTTTTCTTGACTCAAGAAAGTGGTTGCTTAATTATATAGTGAAATCCGAAACAATTTTCTTAAATCAATAACTTATTTCTGAAATCAAAATAATTATTCTTGATCAAAGAAAGTAACTACGTGTTGAAAACGGAATGTGACGTTAAGAACTCCCCTTTTATATCAATAACTTTTTTCTTAAATCGTGCAATTATTATTCAGACTAATTTATACGAACCAACATCTTCTTATATTATGAATATTTTTTTTTCGCCAGAGTTTTTTTGCGAATTCAACTACGTTTACGTTGGAATGTTCTCTGTGAAATCCACACAACAACTAAACAACAAAATCAAAAAAAAAAAAAAAAAAACGTCATTTCAAAGTAGGTACATTCAGCTTCCATGATCTTTGCCGTTTGTCATCTACTTTTTCTCTCCGAAATATCCTTTTTATACCATCTACATACGTATCGTACTAGAAATTCTTTATTTCTTTCTTAAATTCACAATAATTAATTCAATTCAATGCATATTTTTATTTTTAACAAAAGCAAATATTATAATAAGCAAATGGATAAAATACTACGACGATTAACAATATTATGTTCATTTTTCGATATCAAGTATTTACTTCTCTGGATTTTCATAGAAATCATTTTCTTCAACTCAGTCAGTAATCAATAAAGAATTAAGAATTAAATGGAAAAAATGCCCTTCTTAATTTATTTCCATTTAAAATTACGCCAGTTATAGAGGAATACATGGGACAGCAAAAGTATAACATTTAGCAACTGAATGCACAAAGTTACGCTTGTAATAATTGTAATATGAAAACAAAATAACTTCAGAAAATTATAGACGACGCTTAAAAAATAAAAGAAATCATTGAGTTAAGTTAAAACAATACGAGACATTTTTTTTTTTTTTTATTCGAACTTGATTTTTATATAGATACTAGCAAACCCATGCCCGCTTCGCCCAGCACATTTCCTAGAGGCTGTCCCCAAAAAAAATAAATAAAAAAAAAGTGTAGGTAATTTAAAGGCGTGAAATGCTTTCAATTCTTCAGGCTTCAGAAATGCTGTAACCTGAGAGAGCAGTAAGAAAACTTTGAATAAAGTTCGCTTTTTTAAATATCTTCCATTTTATTCTAATATGCTTTCTTATAAACAACATTTTTGGTTTTTCCATCTTTTACATAGATAAATAAAGGGATTTTTTATTTGACTTCTATTTTCTGCGTTCTGGCGCTTTGTCACATTTCGGCTTTCACTCTTGCTGCCAAGATTTAAAAGTGCCGAAAATATTTTTATTTTTTTAGTTTTTTGAAGAATAAAATGAACAAAATTAACACAAATATTTGTTAAACGATATTTAGCCCAAAATTGTGTTGGGCGCTCATTTTTCCATTTCCATCGCTTTTTGAAAAAAGATAGCCGAATATATGACAAAGAGGCAACTCTGGCAAGCCTGAATACGCCCCTAGCAGAGATGCTGACTATACCAATGAGTGCAAACATCCACTCGAATGGAGTGTGAATATTAGAAACGAACGCCAAATAAAAAGTTAATTTGCAAGTTAATTGCTATTACGGCGTCTACTTACGCTAAAACAAATATAGAATGCTCAAATATTATGTACGCACTCGCGCAACACTAACCGTGAACACATAAACACACTTCACTTGATTTAGATTTACACAAACTTAAATTGTATGCAATGCGCACAGGGTTGCCATAATTTTGTTTGCTTTAAGCATTGCCCAGAAAGAAACCCAAAAAATCATGGAAAATTTCGGTACTTTTCCCACTTACCATCTCATTTATGCGCGCCGCGGATTTTATTTGACTTTTATTTTCTGCAATTGCCTTTTTTTGCTTGTGTCAAAACAGACCCCCTGCAAATTAATTGTTGTGCGTGCAAGTTGAACGACTGCTCGTGCTCGTGTCACTTCACTGCAAGAGTGCTGCCAAGTTTTAAAAGTGCCGAAAATATATTTTTTTTTTGGTTTTGTGATACGAACAAAAATAACATAAACATTTGTAAAATGATATATAGCCAAAACATTTTCCATTTCTATCGCTTTTTGAAAACAAAAATAATCAAAAATACGACAATGCGCCCAATCTGGAAACCCTGAACACGCCCATAGCAGATATGCTGGCCTTACCAATGTGTGCAAGCATCAGTGTTGCCATAAAAATATTTTTACAAATCTGCAATTATGACAAAAAAAATCTGCGATGCACATTTCTATAGAAAAATCTTACTTTACAATTTTTTTTTATTTAAATCACAATAACAAAAACAAAAAAAAAATCTGAAAACGAAAATGACAGCATACAGCGAAATTAAGTGTGCAACAAATGTTAAAATTTGCTAAAAAGAACAAAATATATTATTATTATTATAGTTATATTATATAGACAAATCTGCACTTATGGCAACGCTGGCAAGCATCCACTCGAACGGAGTGTGAATGGTAGAAACGGAGAAACGATGTTCTTTCTTCATTCGCTCACTTCATTGGCTAAACGATTTCCGATTTCAATGATTTTTTCATTGAAAAGTTATTGTCTTTTTTCTACACACAAACCTGCTACAAACGAATACGTTTTGAACAAAAAAGAATCATAAAATTCGGTGCTGCCGAACTCGAGATATAAACATCCAAACATAATATCCAAGTCATTTTTATATATAAGATGTAATAGCATTTTTGTCTTGTATTTAGTGTATAAGGAAGCACAATCCAATAAGATAGATATAAAAATTTGTTTCTTATAAGCAGTAAATATCAAGTAACCTCTTGCACTATCACCCCATCCTTCAGCCAATTCTTCAGAATTATATATCAATCTAAAAAAAGGACGTTAATCGTAAACTCATTCTATCTGAGATCTGATACCCAGTAGAATTAAATTTTATTTTTATTTATTTTATTTCAAAATTCATAGTAGGTATAAAATAATTATTAATTCATTTCAGAATATATTTCTCAACTTTCCTATAGAAAATTCGTTTCTTTAGTAAAGAAATATTTTTGTTCTTTTAAGTAACATGATATATTCTTTCCAATAAAAATTATTTTCCTGATTCTAGAATTTATTTTTAAAATCAATTAAATTTAATTCCAATAAAGAAGAAATTGCTAATTCTTAAATTTTCTCGATTTAAGAAATTAAATTTCTTTGCACAGAAAAGAATTTCCCCATAATTTCCACCAACGAATTTTAACCTCCAACGTCTTCAAAAATCCATAATAAGTTTCAGTATTCCTCTCGGGTTATGTAGGTACCTGTTGACTATAGAAAAAGATTATTAAAAATGCAACTTATTATTTTCATGGTGTTTATAGGATTTGTAAAATAACTTTGGAAACATTCTTTTAACCTTAAGATACCGATAGAGTGCATCAGCATGCTCTATGGACCGTCCAGACTGAATTACTATATTTCTGAAACCGAAGAGTCCATCCATTCTTGAATTTTAGTGAAGTGAGCGTAATTCTCACGCAACAGCTAAAAATAACATAAAAATAGAAACAGCTCCTCGTCCATAAGTTCGTAGTTTCAATACATTTTTGTTTTAAGTGCTTAATTTTTTTCCGTTTAAAGCATACTAGGGATCGCCCCGTGGTCGAAATTCGACCAATTTATTCTATATGTTCATTTTTGAAGGGGAAACGAGGGGGAAATATCGGAGCGCTTAAAAATAGGCAATCGAAACCATTTCAGGCTTCCCTTAAATTCATAATAAAAAGTGTCCAGTAATGCGGGCTGTCTTCTATTTTATATCACATGTAGAAAAGGGTGCATAGAATAGATATGCAAAGTTCCATCGTTTGAAGTTCAACAGTTTTAGAGTTAAGAGGACCTTAAGTTAGAAGCCAATATTTTGCTTAAATTTCATATAAATCATAAACCGTTAGGCCGATTGGTACGATTTGAATTTTATTAGATTAGTATTGTCGAACACTTTCGAAAATAGATTTTAGAAATTTTATCACTTTGCTAGCTGCGGTTTCAGAAATAACACGGTTTTAAGGGATTGGGATTTTGTTTTTTCAAATGGTTCTAACTTTGTAACGGTTGAACTACAAACGAAAAGAATTTCACTACAAACAACTACAAACGATTGTCTATCGAACTGCATTTCACGTTTTTCATTCTAGAAAAAGTGTGAATTAACTTCACGCGGGTGCCATGTTGTTGTTGTTGTAATTTCATGCAATTCGCTTAAATTTACCTGCTTTAATTCATAATTTGTGGATAATTTTTGTATTGTGCACTTCTATGTATTGTCCCCTACCCAAATATATATAGTGTTGGCATATTTATGTGACTTATAATAGGAAAAATGGGTGGAAACACGTTTTAGGCAACTCCGTATTAATATATAGATTTTAACTTACCTTAAATTATATGCATGAACTTATATTTCTTACTCCACTATCTACCTGAGCCTTCGGATGAGCGTAAGAAGTATTTAAAATTAAATTTTCTTTTTGTAAATCAAAAAATCTACCATAGGGGACACCCGGGTTTGAACCGGGGACCTCTCGATCTGCAGTCGAATGCTCTACCACTGAGCTATATCCCCAACTTGTTCGAAAATATTTTCAAATTTATTAGTGTCAACAAAATTTCCAAAATCGGTTCTGCCTATTCAACCGAAACGCCTGCCATCGAAGATGCTTATCTCTAGACCAATTAAGTTGGAACATCGGTCTTATCTGACTCATACTAAAGTGGCATTGGTTTCAAGTAGGCTGGCATTGAATGTCAACCATCTTTTCGTATACAAATTTGTCAGTGGTATCTGTTTTAAATAAATGGAATTCATTGGAAGTACTTGACAGAAATAAATCAATATTCGACAGACATTGTGAATGTATATTTATGTTTAGTAACAAGTACGACACAACTTTCGAAATCCATACGTCATTCGAATAAACCACATTGGCGGACTGCTCCTTTCAATAAGCTTTTAAACTGCCTCCCATCTATTTCCTTAAGAGGCTATAAATAGTTTTCCGTTATCACCCAAAGAGGTTTTCCATGCGAAAATTCGAAGAAATTTCATCCCAACACCACGATCAACATACCTTACCTACCATAACTCTAATCGCTGAAAATATTTCACTATCCAGGTACTACATGAATTATTGGAAGGAGAACAAAAAAAAAAAAAACAGCCGGCTATAAAATAACTGCTCATAATGTATGAGAAATTGAATTTCATTCTTCATCCCATATAAGCCATATCTTCCGGTCTCTTTTTTTTTTTTTTTGTTGAGGACGTGCCACACTGCCAGGCAAGTATGCTAAAATAGACACGAAGACTGTCCCAATGAAATATTGAACCCCAAAGATGACTTATGAAAAATGCAAAAGAAAGAAAAGAAAGTTTAAAATATTTCGCACGTTTTTTCTTATCGCTTACCGCCTTCCATATTTATCCAAGAGAGAGGACCTCATGCGAGCAATAGCAGGCAAAAAATACACTTACAAGACGAATAATGCAGCAGAAAAGAATAAGCAAAGGCAAAAAAGGACACCCACCCAACTTTGGCTGCAGGCTAACACAGGATACGTGTTATGTTAGACGATAAGTAGAAAGTACCATGGAATCGATATGCCGCCTACGTGTCGTGAATATTAATTCCGCCGCCGTCAACGTTGTAGATTAGGTATTTTTTTGATATATTTTCACAAGATATTGGCAAGTTTAATTTTCTGAAACACGCTTTTAAAGACAATAACGTGAAGTAAGAGGAGGAATACGCAGAGGCACATGCAATTGATTGGCGAAAATCAATTAAATTTGAATTTGATAGCTTTTAAATGGCATGATCCTTGAGAGAAAGGAAAGCACAGTTGAGTTTGAAATACCATTTCTAAAGTCAAAAGAAAAATGTAAGTTGATACTTTTGCGTAAGTGAAGCAACCACAGCCAAGATTTTTACATAAATTTCTTCGGGTATTGTCTGTCCAGAATTTCAAAGCCAGTCAGAAGTCTATTGCCTATCATTTATACAAGGTGTCCGCCGGGAAGGTATACTTCTTTGTTTTGCCGCCATTTTGTTAAACATAAGTCTTGACAGTTCATATTTGGCAGTCGTAAAGAAGACACGTGGCAAATTTATTATGGAAAAATATTCGATAAACCAACGTGTTTTAATCGTTAAAACATTTTATCAAAATCAATCATCGAAAACCCTCAAATTATTCATCAGTCACCTTTGCATTCATTAAAAGTTACAGTCTGGTGTGCAATTTGGTCAGGAGGAATCATTGGACCTACTTCTTTGAAAATGAAAACGGCGTAACGGTAACTGTGAATGAGGAGCGAATCGTCATATGATTGAAAACTTTTTAACGCCACAACTTCATGCTTTGGGCTTGATTAACATGTGGTATCAACAAAACGGTGCCACATCGCACACAGCCAGGCCTACAATGGAATTACTGCGAGACCTCTTTCCACAAGAAGTTATTTCAAGAAACGGTGATGTTGATACGACGCCTACAAATTATATGCGCCCATATTTTTTAATTATTTGTTAAAAAAGCTGTTTCAAAAACGAATTAGTTATTGGAATTTATATAATAAAAATGCTATGAAAAATGTAAAGTAATTCATCAGTTGAGAACGGCTGGCCGATTTGGCTCAAAAACGTTCAAACTTTCGCATTTTATCGCATGTTTTGATGCAAATGTGGAAAATTGGTTGTGAATTAGCTGGTGCGGTGATTAGCCCTTTGCGGTTAAAGCTTAGAATTTTTCGTCGGTTAGTTTGCTACAATTTGACATTCGGTCATCCCTTCCGCCAGAGTTCAGTCCAATATATATCGTTTGGAGTTACAAGGTCGACGTTTGGAATGCATTCCGTCTGTACAATGACAGTTGGTTAGAAAATAAATAGTTGGCGCAACAGGCCCGGAGGGACCCTAGGCCTAGCTTCTCACAACCATTCGTTTTTGTGTGAGTTTCTCATTTTTGGAACGAATGGAAGGGATCTACAGTCTTATGTCGACTCCAAACGGCCAATTGAGAAGCTCTTTCAAGACATTTATACTCTCGGATGTTTGTCAGACGTTCGCGAGAGGTAGCGCAGTGGAAAAAAACCATAAGTTGGAATTTTTGTTTTTTTTGCGGGATTCGAACCTGACACCCCTCGCTTAGTAGTCCAACACATTAACACTAGGCCACTGCGACTACAATGACAGTTGGTTAAAAGGTTAAAATTTGTTTACGTTGTTTTTGAATGTAGATACGAAAATACGTAGTAAAACGAAAGTGGCGCTTTCTCGTATTGGTTATTCCGCCACAAGTGCTTTGCAATTGTTCCTTCTCTATGTTGATACGTCACAAAATAAGAAATGAGTTTCTACTCTACAATTGAAGGTTACATAAAGTTCGGTGGAGAATCTGTCAAATTTTACAAAATAGAAAAAAAAAAAAACAGTCATGGATATTGTATTCCTTTGATTTAAAAAGGGACAATTCGCCTCAAAGCTACCAAGTTTAGAATATTGGGATGAATTTATCTTTTGCGCTTTTTGTGCCATTTTTGCAGTCGTAAACTGGTTTGCGACAATGTGTTTAACTGATAGATGAATAGAATACACACATTTTTTTGGAGTGTGTTACCCTCACAACCTATAACTATGTTGGAGGCGGCAGATTAAGTAAGTTTACATTCAACTTCTGTGTCCTTTGAATTCGTTGAAAGTTTTCACAAATTGAGAGTAAGCTTTTTCATTGTTGAGGATATTAAGAGGAAGAGACCAGCTGGCATGTGCCTTAAATGAATTGTCATTCATAATAGTGGAAACTGGAAACTTTGAAACTCCGACCAGTTGACAGTTCAATCAAAAAACCTTGAGCCTGTGAACTAATTCTTCGGAAGCTCTTTTGTGCAACGAATTTGTGACGGATTTTTTGAGACCTTTCCGTTCATTGAATACATCATTGACATCGACGCAATGAACGAAACAGATTCTATATGGGTTGGGATTTTAAGCCCTGTGCTATGAGCTTGGTCGCACCAGTTGGTAGTCTCATGGTGAGATATTTCAAACCATCCTTCCAATACACGACGCGACCACCGAACTCGTACATAGATGAGTTGGTCTCCACACAAATTATATTAAACATCTAAAGACAGTCCTCCGAAAACCGTCCAATCCAATATCTCCACAGGGGATCTTCGTCTGAGAATGTAATTTACAACATTTTTCGCTTTTACCTTGAACTAGGAAAAAATCACATAGCACACTCACTGCGCCTAATGGAATCTCATTTGGGATCGCCCCAAAGCCGCTCTCTCACCAACTCCACACTGTCCCTGTATTAAAAAAGTCCATCTCCTTTGAATAGTTAATAAGAGTATTTTACAAATATTCGCTCAAACTTCAACCCGCACAAACATTGGCATTCCCTGAATAATTGAAGTGATTTTCGACCGAAGAATCGCCCGAACCGAAACCGTTAACGTCTTCATGTTTCGGGGACCAATGATAATTTTCCTTCTTTCAAATTCCAATGTAAGAGATTTGTCCTTGAAATAGTTGCGCCACTGTGGGCGGACGTGAACCTAAACTGTCAAAAATGATTTTCAACAACGACCCCTAAGGAGGATGTCACATCGAAGATAGAAACGAAATGAGTGAGGTAGCGAAAGCTTGACAAGGAATACTTTATTATAGCAGGTGGCATCGGTAGCTCCTCGAATGCAACAAAATACAGAAATGTCTGTCTGAACATTGTTTCGCGTAGTGACTACGTGAGCAGTCAATTCCAATACGGTGTCAACATCTCAGGGAGGATAGATAAAAATTGATGTCGCCTGACCAAGGCTATGCCTGGGAATGTGCGCCTTCTTGTGTGTACAAGAAGAAGAGCAACCTCACCATCTCACTCTCGCATGATCCTCTTGTGTGTTGGTGTTTTCCTGTGGTACATGTGCGTGTGTGTGAAGCTCCTGATGAGATGTTTGCTGTTAGTGAACTTGTGAAGTGCCCACTTTAGTACTTGTCGACGACTCTGGGGAATTCCTTTCTTGCCATCGTAAACCGTCGTCATCATCATCGTCGGCGTTGTCTCTCCTTTAAGATGAGAGTATGTGTCCCGTGTACTCCGTCAGAATCGATAATATCAAATTATTCATGCGATGTGGTTTTCAATTCAAATGAACAAAACGAACGAGGACGAGAAAGTTTTCTATTTCCTTTCCATTCTTTTTTTTTCTATTTATTTTGACTTTTTTTCCCTTGCCTGTAGCTACAATGTTCGTGCAGCAGCTTTACCATCGTCCTTGTGCCGCCGACACGGGACACGCTCTTAGTGTTTTGTTCAATTTTCCGGATATCATCAGCATAGCCGACAAATTGAGGGAGGAAAGGTCACGAGTTTGAAGAAGGAAAGACATCGACCACACATTGGAACATGACAACGACTTGCCTCCCCTGCCCAGCCTAAAATGTGCAAAGTGGTGTTCCTGTAAGGAAATCCGAATGAAGGAGAAAAAGGGAAGAGAGATCCAATAACCTTCCTCTTAAAAGTATTGAAATTGTGTACAAGTTTTGGAGATATTTCGAACTGGGCATGTGAAGGCAATTGCTTAGCGTTGTTTATGTCCTCGAGCTGAGTCCTTAGAGGGTAGTAAGTGAAGGCCTATCGACCAATATCAAAATGGGAAATAGTGTTTGTGAGGATGTTGTCAAATGGGTTATGGCGGCAAAGCGAATTTTATTACGAATACTTGGCTTACATTCAAAAATGGCGTGTGGGCTCTAGATAACACTTGAGAAACTTTGGGAAAAGCTACCTACCCTAAATGGCAGCAATCTATTTTTATAGCTTGTACGTAGTGTTCTCTGAGTAGATATTTTCGGAAATTGCATAGGTGGATTTAGGTGTAGTAGCTCATTTTGGGATTGGCATCGAAGTTGTTTGAAACTACGCCCCCAGGCTGCTTGATAATTGTGATCTTTCGACTTATTATTGACAAGTTGGGTAGTAGTGGCTAAGCTTCTCTACTCAAATCCGCCAAATTTCCTACCTATCTAAAATAATATGTTTCAAAATTATTTCTTCTTCCATCTAGGCGATATATGCTATGCAGTCTTTCGACCGGGGTTTGCCTATTTTTATACAAGGTATGGTAGGGATCAGCCTTATTTATTTTTAAACACAACCAACCTAGCAATTCACATCATTCCCCTTTATTATAGCTTCACTTATAAATATTATCACACACGGGGTAACAAAGGAATGTCCGGACAAAACAGATAAAAGGATAATTTGACAACCTGCTCCACCATAAACAGGATACAAAACAGTTTGAGTGATATATGTGTGAATGAATGAATGAATGAATGCTTTATCTGGATAAATGATAGAAGTTTTGTCTGTCAATCAATAATATATCGCGACTGTGGCAGGTAAATACGCACACGATAATTTATTTCCGCTCCTGTCTCCTGCTCTTTTTGTCGTTCAATGGATTTTTTTTTGTATGTCTAGCAGCGGCGGATTTGCCCTAAGGCCCAGTAGGCCCGGGCCTAGGGCGGCCAGATATTAGGGGCGGCAAATGTGCCAAAAAAAAAAAATCACTGATGATAACAAGATTAACAAGAAATAACTCAAATGAAAAGTATCTTAATATTTGAAAGGCACGCGTACCGTATGATTATAATCTTCCTAAATCACTATTTTGCGTATCAAAGTATAAATAATTTGGTACTTCGTACTTATAAAATAGTTCGTACGTTTAGTTTTATTATATATAAGTGATCTAGAAAGAATAGGTTCGCGGTCGCGCGTGCGTTGCGTCGAGCCGCCGCTGTGACCCCGCGCCCCGCCGTTGCCCTCCCTCCCACCCAAGGCCTTACTCGCTTGCCCGCGCGCGACTGCGATTTGCGATAGTTATGTTAACAGTGTGCGTCAACGATGATACAAACTAGATGATCAACTGAGAGCAGAAACGGTAGGTACATTTGCCTAAGCTGCTAAAACCGCAGAGGATTTCCTAAGTATTCGTGCCTGAACAAATCAAAGGAGCGCCATTGCTGCCGCACGCATACTTAGGAAATGCCCTACGGTTGCCATTTTGTCAATCGGGAGGCCATTTTTTGGTGGAATATTAAGTGAGGGCGACTGTGTTCGTCATTTTTGGTGCCCATTAGTTTACACGGCGCTCACATCGCAGGTCAGTTTAAAAGTTTTTTGAATCTATGAAATTGTTGGAAAACGGAATTTCTGAAATAATTTCATCATAATACCAAATATGTAGGTACCTTCAAATAATAACTTGCACGGTTTTTTGCACTTTTGTTGTATTTTTTTAAATAGATACACTTTGTTTTTTTTTTTTGTTGATTTTAATCTTTTACCTTCAATATTTTAACACAATTTAGGAAATCGTTTTTTTGTGTGTTGAAAAAAAAACATATTTCAGTTCCAGCATAATTTATAATCCGTAAATGGTACATAAAATGCATAACAAGTTACATATATATTCAAGTATGCATTTGTTAAATTCAAAAAAAGAATTCAATAATTTTTTCCTTTTATATCAACTACTGCTCTCAAATTTTGCATTTGTGGTGGTGCGTGTTTTAAAACCTAAGACCGTTTTAAGTGTTCAATCATCCCTTAAACCTCGGAAAATATTATAAACTAGCTTTTAGTTCAACAATTTTCTGAGTCAATTAAAAGTGGGAATAAAGTAAATTCATGAATTATGTAGCTAGTCTATAATGATGGCTGCAGAGAAAGGGGCGGCACATGGCCTGGGGCCTAGAGCGGCTAGGACTGCAAATCCGCCACTGATGTCTAGTACTATTTTTTCTATAGTTTCTCGTCAAAGAGCAAATTATTTCTATCATAGAAACTGTGTAGATGCAGCTGAAAGTGTCGAGTTGTGAATAAGTTCCCCAAAATTGTGTCCCCCAAATTCTTCGCCAGGAAGGTACCCATGTTTTTAAATTAAGGTCTCTGAATGCAAGGACCTCTACCTACCGTAGACAATTATCTATTTATTACGCTATGTACATTGTACATAATAGTAACATTTCTTTATTTGTCTGTTGATTGAATACGTGTCACTAAGAAAACTGCTCACCCAATATACACTCATCGGCAAAAGTATTTTGACAGCAACGCACGGTTTAACTTTCTACAGTTTTCACGCATTGGTTGCATATGGTATGACGTATGACCGATGATTCTGTGTGTAAATGCGACCATTTGAGACCCATAGCTGGACAGCTCAGGCCTATTTGTGGTTAAAGTACGAATATTTGACTAGAAAAAGTATTTTGACAAACTCATTTTTCAAGGTTTGTTTGGCGAAAAAGACAGTTATCGTTTGAATTTATAAATTAATATGAAATTAATATGAATAACTTATTATATACAGGTCCATTTGGACTAAAATATGGGACAAGTTATAGAGTTAAATATGGAAGGTCGAGTAGGTTTCGGATAAAAATAACATTCCGGCCTTTCTGTTAAAAAAAAAATTAAAATAGTTTAATTTGTCGAAGCAAACTGTAAATGTCCATATCAATAATCACAAATTAACAATCTCTGTGCAAATATTACCTCCTGGGGTAAAATATGAAAGTTACACAGTACAATGTAGAGGGGAGTTAATGTTGTTATTTTATTTGCATTTCGTTATAATATCCTTAACCCAGAAATGAGCTTCCGCAGAAAAAATAAGCTTATAGGCAATCTGTGAACTTAAGAAATGCTGAGTAACTTATACTTAAGAATGAGGTACCTAGCGTAGAGAACCTTCGTTCTGTTCACAACTAAATGATCCAGAATCTTAGTTTTAAAATGCTGCTGAATTATCGATCGATCCTCCAAAGCTATATTTGGCAAAGATATTTTGTTGTTCTAATATCTTTTGGACTATACTTCCATTTACAAAACAAGTTTTTTTCAAAAAAATCGAATTCCAGTTTTATTACGAAATTTTTTTGCATAAATGTTCCCTGAATATTTTTTAAGATTTAGGCACAAACCTCTGTAAATTTTATAAATAACAATTCCTCCAATGGACGGTGTATTTAGTTGCTGCACTCTTTTGCATTCGGAAAACCAAGCTTACACGTCGGCGTTTCAAATTCGAAATTCCTAATTTTAATTTTAGGTCGTAGGCGCAGTGGCTTAGTTTTTTTTTTTTTTTTTTTTATAATTTTACTCGCGTTCAAGGGGTTATGAACACCCTTATAATGCGGGTCACAGCGCGGCATTCAAGTTTTTAGGAAGAGAAAGAGGGATAGGAAAGAGTTTGTGGCGCAGTGGATATTCTCCACGAGTGGCGTCCTAATAGCTAGGGGAGAATTGTTGATATTTGTGTTCGCTTATAACAGTTCACAGTTTTTTTTTTTGTGAAAAATGTTTCGTGGTACTGGCTCGGATTTGAAAACACGTAACCTCCCACTCAACAAGCGAACACTCTATCACTGCGCCACGGCCACCCGTGTGTTTGACTATTACGCGAGGGGTCCCCGAAAAACAAAATCCAAATTCCATCTTCAAGTTTTTTCGATGTGAAACATCTATTGGTGCGACTTTGGAGCAAAATCGACTCGAATGAGACGTAAATGACGCTGTTTATGCCGTGCGTGATGACGGAAATTGATTGGCCTGTCGGCATAACACCTTTTTTTTTCTAAAGGTGAAAACTTATATGGGCACGCTGGACCTGGTTAGTGAAAGCTAGGTCTTCCATAAACACAAGACGACTGAAGCAGTTGATTAAATAAAATTTTAGTTGTAACGATATGAAAACGAAATGCAAACAAAACCTCTAAAAATAGAAAACGTTGATTAGATTGCGTTACGAAAACTCTTTAAATGAATGAATGAATACACTTATCGACTGCGCTGTATTATGATTATTATTTTACGTAAGGATTTGGTTTTTAAATTAAATTTCTTAATACAATTCAACTACAACACAATTTAATTTAACATCCACATTTAGCGAGTGAAGATTCACATCTGGTGTGTGATCACAAGCACGTTCTCTGTGTTTCACTACGCCACCTCTTGCAAAAATCTGGCAAACGTCTGAAAGTAGTAGAGTAGTTCTGAAAGAGCTTCTCCATTAGCCATTTGGACTCGGCATAAAATTGTAAATCCCTTTCATTCATTGCAAAAATGAAAGACTCACACAAAACGAATGGTTGCGAAAAGATAGGAGTCTCTAGGACCTGTTGGGTAAACTATTTACTTATTTTTGAATCGTACAAAAATATTTAAAAAAAAAAAATAATGAGGAAAAGTTGGGGGTTTTTCTTTGAAAAAACAAATCTGGCGGTTTTCCAGATTTATCTGGGGGAAAATATTCTGACGGTCTGTCAACGCTGGCTCCATTCATCAATTGTATTGCTTCGACCATTGGATGTGTTTTACCTACGGTTGTAAACAACTGACACAACTCACACTGACTGTGACGATTATGCGTATATGCCAAACATCGGTCACCGATGTACTCGCAAAGGAGCAACGCATAAGCATGGGGCAAGAACAAACTTCAAAATAGATCGCTGGTGCCACTAAGACCTCACTTACTGTGATTCAAACGCATTGACGAAGATCTTTGCTCACTGAGAAATATAGCAACACACTCTCTGGGAAAAGGCAAAAACCAAAAAAGACAAGTATACGCCCCGCTGTCTTTCTCCGGAAATCGAATTTGTATCTACAACATACCAGTGAGGGATTGGAATTATATTTTTAAGCAGAACTCAGACCTTCTTTAAGATCGTCTTATGTATTACGTCCGCCCCGTATGTCACTACTACACACCTGCTGCTCGGCGTTCCCATCGTCACAGAAAATATTTTTTGATGGATAGCCGCACAGATAAATAATTCTGCTTGGTCACTTCCCTGCCCAAATGTAAACTTTCCATATAAATTACATTCCTTCGCTACAAGGCCCACTTAGCATATTGAGTAAATAAAACTTTAATCCCAAAGTCCTTTCATACTTAACTCCCGCAGAGCTAACCCTCGGTAACCACCACCACCACCACTACGAGTATATTTAAATTTATGTGTCATAACTCAATGGTGTCACTTGGGCAGAAAAAAAAAAAAAAAAAAACCCAAAATCCATGGAAACATCGAAAAGTGTCCTTTTTTGGCGTGCGCATGTATACATGCGGAAATGATGATGGATAAGCCGGAGGCTAATAACACAAAAAGGACAATAAATCAATTTACTTCCACGCCACCTCGTCTCGGAAAACTAATGGAAAATATTCCACTTTCCGCACAAGAACTCAGCTGTCGGTGTGCGTTCCGTATTGTGTCAACGATTGCACACCATCTGCGTCGCTTTGAGTTTGCAACGCTGTCATCAGCTCCACTTTGCCATGGTACACCTTTATTAACCCAGACGCTGTGTATTGGTGTGCTGTAATAAATTCTGCAATAATTACCCGGAGTTAGAGTGGAGTGTTAACCAAACCACGGCTAGCCAGCGTCTTCGCCTGCGATCGGTGCGACTGACTTGACTTCCAACATCCAAGTCAATTTCGCTTTGGATTTTATTGATTCCACAAGAGTTCTCGCCGCCACCCACTGTAGCAGTGGGATTGCTATCGCGTTGTATAATGTTCCCTTTTAATGTGTGTAAATAATTTATTGGCCAGGTAGAAGCGTTTTATCCTGACTCATGCACGTTATATTGTTTGTTCCTTTATTCCTGCCGATATATTGGGCAGGTACCTTGGACGAATGTCCGACGCCCGCTCCACCCACTTGGCTGTGGCTGGTCGTCATTGCATCGGGCCGTCGCGTCGTCCTTGCAGTGTTAGTTGTTCGATGATAAGTAGCAGAACCAACAAAAAACGGAAAATAAAAGAATTCCTGCTGACTTCGGTGAAATATATCCCCACAGGGAGTATCAGAACCGGAACATCCGAATTGGGGATCAAGTGCATGTGTTGAACTACTCGTTGGTGTTTTATTTTTGTGCAGGGGGGCGCAGCCTTATTGCTTGGTCGTATTCGTATATCGTATCCCATAGACCGCTGGCTGCTCCGGTGATGGTTCTTAAATTAAAATGTGTGCACGGTTGTTTTCGCTTCGCATTTCCACCTCGAGAGTCTGCAGTCAAAGTCGTTTATTTTAAATTGAGTCCTAAAGTGTTAATGGGGTTTTATGTGCTTGTGCTCTGGCTCTGGCTCTGGCTCTGTTTCTGGTTCTCCGTTTCCGCACACAGTATATGGTGCGGTATAGTTGGTCCCCAAAAAAGAACTAGTTAGTATTGAAAATTGTTTTTTATTTTTATGAATTTCATTACTCACATCGGTGTGTATCTGCCGTTGTGCCGCTATGCACCTACGGTGGGCGAATGGACATGAATGCCAAATGAGCGCACCGCATACACGTCTCTAGAGAGGGAGACCTGGGTTAATTGGAAGTACCCACAACGACGACGTGCAACGAAAGCTGCAAATTAATATATTATTTCTGTGGCGTTTTCTTTTTTATTATTCGGAATTATTTCAGCACAGGAGACACAAAAATATCCGGCTATGTGGTTGTCATTTTAATAAAACGCAGCGCACTCGTTCATCCCGAGAGCTATATAATTGTGCTGATGGTTAGGAAGTGTTTTTCTGTTCTTTTTTTTGAAAACATTAAAGTTTTGTTTTATGGATAGGTAGGTACAGGTATTAGTGATAGTTGAAGTAGACCTTCAAGTTTAAAGTTTGTACTTATATAGGTATGGGAATGGTCATGGTCATCCTTTATGGTTCTTTTTTCTTTAAAAACTCTTTGTTAGACACTTTTCCTTGGTTTAAATATAAACGAAAAATTCCAACGACCATTTTGCAAACCTTCTTGAAACATGGCTTAAAAAGAGTGCGGTCACTATTGCATTCAAAACAAAATGCATCAATTAAATACGGTCACACAGAGACACACTTTTAAAATTTACTATTTGGAAATGAAATTCGGAAAAAGCTCTAGTTGCTTAAAAAACGTATTTACAAATTTGATACAGATAAGAGCAAGATGCATCAATTCTTTAAAATATGCACCACCTATACGATTGAATACTACAAAAAAAAAGTGGAAACAAAGTGCAAGACTGGGTCGCACGAAACTTTCTCATTCATTAAAAGTTTAGTGGAGTCAATTGGTAGGCAGGTAAAGAGTTCAGAAGTAACCGTACATCAACTGCAAGAATAGGTAGTGTTAAATAAAATTTACTTCTAGGTTATTCATTCGATATGGCAGTAGGTACATATCAATAATAACGTGAGTTTTTATAAGTTTTGGCTCTCAATAACAGGCAACTTTTACAAGTTCTGGTTAGAGAGTTATAAGAGCCTACTGTACTATTTTCATCAGCTTTTATACTTTACAGGATTTTTCGGTTAAGGGATATACACGTATACTAGAATTCCCTGTTTTCTGATCTGCAAGGGCATGTGTTTATTTTTGATTGGAATGGATTAGTAACGCTGGTTTAAAGTGTCAATGATCACATTATGTAAGAATTCAGAGATTTGTTTTTCAATTTACACTAGCTATAAACTGAATATCCCGATGAACGTTTGTGGGGATGCAAATGAAACGGAATTTTCGGTGCCGTGAAATAACGCCGAGCGAAATAACGCCGAATTCGAAAACTCGGCTTTATTTCACTTTATGAAAGCGAAATAAAGCCAAATTTTAGAATTCGGTGTTATTTCACATTGACAATGTGAATATGCCGAACATTGCTTGAGAAATAAGGCCGAAGCAAATGTTTTCAGATTTGCCTATATAAAAGCATATTTCAAATTTGCAGAAATAGATGTAACTATTATTTTATATATAACTAAACTCTATAAATGCTGAAATAATTAGTGGGGAAATTTGAGAAAATAATAGTTCAAAAATCGCGCGAATTTTTAAGTGTTATTTTCTCAAATTCTAAATGCTAATTCTAAAATAACTAGACGGAAAATTTGAGAAAATAATAGTTAAAAATTCGCGCAAGAAAATTCAAAATGCTAAGATAACAAGCGGGAAATTTGAGAAAATAATAGTTTAAAATTCGGTTTTTTTTTTATTTTATTTTCTCAAATTCTAAATGCTGAAGTAACAGAGGAGGAAATTTAAAATGTATTTATAAATTCAAAGCGAAATAAGGCCGACTGGGCTTTATTTCACTTTCGGCGTTATTTCGCTCGGCGTTATTTCACGGCACCGGAATTTTCTGATTGTGTGTATTGCATTGTTAATGGAAGTGCAGTATTGAGTGTAAAAAAAAAAAAAAATGGTGCGACTGTATCCAACAGTCCCGAAATATGTGTAAACACCGTGCGTGTGGCTTGATACACGTCATTGAGAAAAGAGGGAATTGTAATAACCGTATTCTTGATATATTATGAAATAACAAAAACGTGCTTTATTTCACACCAACAAAAAGCTGAAATTAATATGCCCCAACTCATAAATGTATGCAATGGTAAAAACGTATGCAATGATAAAATGTATGCAATGATAAAACACTGTGACGTATTTCCGTCCCCGCAAGTTAAATGTGTGGAATTACTCCACCATATTCGAACAACGCGCGCTCATATGTTTACACATCAAAAAGATCGGATTTTGGGTAAGTAGTCATTTTCGGGAAATAATTAGAAAAACTGTTTTAATCGATTTTTTTTAGAAAAACTATGTTGGGCATGTTATCTACAACTATAAATATTATATTTGTCATGTATTTTGATCAAAATCGTTAGTGCGGTTTGTACGGTCGAAGGTTTTTCCGGCCGTTTCTTGGAAAAATTTACTTAGTGAGGTAGGAAAGTATCCGCGGATTTGATTTACCTACGATTTATTGTGCTAAAAATTTTGGCAAATAAAGAAAAGGAGCTATGCCCTTGCTTAGCTACGAGAACAAGCTTTGGTTGTGCTCAAATCGAGTAAAGCGATTGAAACAAGTAGGCATTACTTTGTTTTTAAATCTTTATCGAAAGCGAAATTGGAGTTTTCGAGATATGTGGAGTTTTTAAAATTAGCGTTTTCGGTGATTCGAATTGAAAATTAAGGACAAACAAATTTTTAAAACATTCATTTTACTCTAAGTTTGCATTTTGATCAAAATCTTTACTGGCGTTTTCAAGTAAACTAAAGAAAACGAGATTTAAGAAAAAAAAAAAAGATTTTCGCTTGTTTGGAAGTTACCCTTACAATTTCTGTTCGGAAATTATGCCGAATTTCAGTTTGTGAATTGTTGTTTTTTGAGGGAACAACTCTTAACAACAACTCCTAGACACAGTCACTTTGGTAGGAATGATAGCTTTTTTGAACTACACCATTAATTCATCATCAGACTCCTTTGAATTGAATGTCAGAATTCAAAACTATTCAAACAATCACTTCAAAGGAGTCTGATGATGAATTAGTGATGTAGTTCGAAATAGCATAGGTGTTACCTCAGAAATGAATTTTTCTTATAATCGTATGGACCGTTTTCGAGATACCTATGTAAAAATTCCAAAAGTACCCGTTTTTTCGATTTTTTAGCGCAAAACTGAGTATGCAGTCATGCTAACCTCACCTTCTTAATGTATTTGTATGGGAAGTACCATTAACATTGAGGTTACCGTGCAAAAAAAAAACCGGTCCAGAACTGAAAAACCCCAAAGCCTTAAGTCCGAAGTTTGAACGAAATACGGGCAGCCTCGGGAGAGCATACCGATAGGCAGACAGACAAACAAAAAGACACACTTTTTTGAGTTTCTCTATCATCGTAATATCAGAATTGATCAACATCTCGAGTTCGAAATTTTGTACGAATACAATATCTTTCTCTTACTAAGTATTCGAGAAAATTACAAGGAAACACCACCACCACGAAAAATTATTTCCACTGGTCGTTGGTAAAATCATTCAATCTAACTTCCATCGAGGTTATTTATTTTTAGTATTAAAAACAATTCTCAATGTGAAATCGTCCAAGCCATTCCAATTCTAGTAGCTATAGAAGATTTCGTCAAGTACTCCCTGCTCAGATATCAGCTTAAATCCTCATTTCTGGTCAGCAGATAAGAATATAGCCAGCTCTTCTCTCAATCGCAACATTTTGCAATGCAAGTGCCTGTAAACGGCTTGCAAAAAATATATTTTGTAATCGGCGATGACACTTCGTTCTTGGCCAAGCTTATCCCTAAATTATTTTTGAAATCACCTAGAGCGTTCCCGTAGTAATATGAGATCAGAATTGGAGCTCTTTTTTAAAGCTTCTTCTGGCACGATAACCGTTCAATCCTCCATATAAAAAGATGGTCCAATTTATAGGTTTTGGACATCGGAGAAGCTTTTATCAGACACCTCCTTCTTCAGCGGAGATGTGCGCCAATTGTTGTGCCAGAAAGTCCACAACTTAAATAAATATTCAGTATCCTGTATCACTTGATAAAACCAGCTGCAAACCTTAGCCATAGTTTCCTTACAAACATGCCTCCTTGATCCAATTCTCATAAATAGGCACCAATGTGTCAACCCCCAAAAGGACACCTGGCTGCCGTCGGAGTCATAAAACTCCTTACCACTTAACTTGGTTCAAAAATCTGGGTGCCAACACTTTGTAAGCTCATTTGCAGATTGGCCTTGTAAAACACGTTAGTAACCCAATTAAATGCTGAACTTTGCACATTTCTCTTTATACATACTGCAAGGAGGTGAAACTTTTTTTCTTTTTGTCCTCTTTTGTATAAAGCTACTTATCGATGACACACTACCAACCGCAACACCACCTCTGAGATAACCGATTACTGACATAAAACTTCGCCAACTGCAATTTGTTAACCCAATTGGATCACTAAAATTGATAACTCGCCTCCTCACCTCCTCACCTCCTTTCCCACTCAAACCGGGTGTGTGTCAGAAAAATTCTGACCAAAAAGAGAAACTTTCCTTTTACATTATGCCACATGAGGTCACCACACTGCACACTCCTGGACTCCTCCAGCAGCAGGACTCCCCCTTCTTCTCTATGGCACTCGATCCAAAAACAATGGCAAGAGACATTCCAGTTTCAGTCCAGCTCCTGCTCATTGGATTAGCCATTGTACTTTGGTGTCTGTTGCTGTTGTCCCCCGCCCCAACCGTCCTCCAAGGGTTCGGTGCGGCTACTCGCACACACACATCAAATGTTTATGTTCGTATAAATCTCATAATCTTTATGGAACGAGTTTTTCCCAACGCCGCACAGCAGAAGGGGCAGCGGCGAAATCGACTATAGGACTCCGACGACGTCGTTCATGATGAAGGACATTATGTCCTTGTAGACCAGTTTTCAGGGGGACTCTGCCTCTCGCTTGGCGAAATATTTGTACTTTGGTTGGGTCATGGTGCCTCTAGATTTTCGGGATAATTTCCTCCAACAAACAATACGTCGCTGATGCTATCTCTGATGTGTGTATGCTGTGTGCTGAAGAGAAAACACCACCAACCAGCAACGACGCCTCTGCTGCTCAGTCGAGGAGACAGATGCTGAGATACGGATAATTGAAATCCCTACGGCGCGCGATCCCAATGGGTGGCTGGTCTCTGGTGTGGCGATAGTTCGTTGATAGTGAAGATGTGAAATGGACTTTTGTAATCCTTATTACTACGGCATCTCCCATTTTATGGAAATTTTACACAAATTTGAATATTTTTGATATGCTCAACAATTGGAGACATTTTGCTACCAGATAAGGGGGGTGGGGTTGTGCGTATACTCGTGCGCACGACAAATTTCCGACGATGAAATGTTGCTTCATGATTTTTACACTTCATTATCCTTATCAGAATTGTTTTCGTTGTAGCTGTCTGCTTGTTTGTCGGAAGGATAAGAGGACACTGTCTAAGTTTGTGTTGTGCTTTGGGGTTGGCAAGTGCGGTATATACATACAATGATGCTAACCCATGGTCAATTTGTTGGATGAAAGTGTTATGGTAATCGCTCCGGCTATAGGGGATGGCAATTTTATTTAAAACTATTTTAAATATAACTTGATGTCAATGGGGGCGGAATGGTGAATGAGCGTAGGATAATCCTTATGAAGTTATATCCGATAAAGTTGAATAGGCGGACGTGTTGAGATTGAGCTGTTATAGCTGATGAATATTTGTTTAGAGTGGAATCGACATATGGGAGATAGGTGTGTTGGATGTTGGTAGGTAGGTGTTGGGTGTTTACATTTTTTGCAATAGACCCTCACACAAAACTTTGTCAGGAGTCGCCCAATCAGTTTGTGTAGGTGGTGCCGCATTTTAGTATTGTAGTAACTTTTTTCGATGTGAAATTAATTCAAATGAGTGGCCTTGGGAAGCAGGGGTTAGGCTTTAAAGTGGATTCGATTCGCAAGCGTCACCTTGTAAACGGGACCAATGAATTTTTTATACAATTTTCAATGGATCGCTTTCGTTTTAGGACAACATACCTAGTTACGGGCGAGGAATCAGTTTTATTCTGAGCTCAATTAATTTTGTAGCAAGCCGACTGGGTTGCAGTAGTAGGGTTGACATGGATGCATGGGTCGTTTAAAAAAGATGAGCAAATTGCTTAGTAAGTGGTTAAAAATTAACGGATGCGCTAAAGATTCGAATATGCTTAAATATGAATACCCCTGTTACTCTGTTTGGAAATTGGATATATGTGAAGTGTCTTTAAATGCATGCGAAATATGAATACAAACAACTTTAGCAACTTTTTAGTGACCTTATCTCCAAACAATGTTCCGCCAAGCATCACAGGTAGCAGGAGTGCACCATGTTCCCCCCATATCTACATATTCTACTGTTTATGCATTATGGTTTGGTCTTATTTCCATTTGTTTTTACGCACTATTTCGGTTCGGTCTATTTGACACAAAGTACAGGTAACGTTGTCCAAAAAACGTCTCCCATTTTAGTTTCGACTTTCGAGGTTTGACACCTTCAATTGACGAACAACCTCATGAAACTTTATAGAGTTGGGTTTTTTAGGTCCATGCAAAAGACCGTAGAGTCTTCAAACTTGGACTTTTTTTAATACCCGTTTATTTGGACATTCATTGAGGCGCCAGTTCTGCAAAATCTAAAGTAGAATTCTTTAAAAATAAGGCATTAAAAAGCAGGCGCAGGAGTTGCTTGTCTTTGATGTTACATATCTATTGGCACGACTTGGTAGTAGAATATACTGCTTCTGAAAAATCTCTCCCTCCGCCCCTGCCCAATGCTCTTATTAGGCAAATTCATTTCAAAATTTATTGTGCTCTTTTTGTTTACATCTATCTGAATCTATTCCAGTCAAAAATAAAAAAGGGCCATAAATAACTGCCTTGCATGACACACATATTTCCAATCTCAGCCCTCCCCCATTAAATTTAATTTGCGCACATTTAATAAATAATAATTAACAAAAAACAATATAATATATAAATATCTCCATAATTACACAAAAATAATTACAATACATTATTTTTGATATCAGTATGCCACTTGCATTGTCACTATCCGATATATAAATGACAACAAATTCAATTAAATAAATCACTAATTAAAATTTTAACCCAACAAACACAATATTTGCATGAATTCAATAAAAATTTCTTCCGCACTGTCAGTTGGCGCTATGTCCTTTTAAAAACTAATTTATTTATTGTGTTTTCATAATGTTAATAAAGTGTTCACTGTTCATATACATATGTACTATGTCCCATTGTCCCTATTCCAGCATGTATCTATTTATGTGCTTAAAGGATTTTAAACCGAAATTTCATTCTTTGACATGAGCGCAACCCCCAATCAGGGAATAAAACAAAATTCGATGTCAAGTGTTCGCGTTCGCGGTAATCCCGCATAACTGATGAGCTACACCAGTACGTACGTATTCTTCAAGGAAGCCAACAACAAAAACAAAAACAAAAACAACACAGTGTAGGCGGTAAAAAGTTAAAAGGATACCTGCCTTGCATTTCTTGATGCCGCAAAAGGGAGGAACATGATTTTCATAAAAGGATCCAGAGAGGTCTCCATTGTTTGCTGTGCTGTTATAGTGATGCGCGCGCTTTACTGTTCAGTCGAACCGCCGGATTTTGATACAATACCAAAGGAGGATAAGGATATATAGTCTTCTGCCTCAAGATTTGCCAACAACCACAGGCACACTAAAAAAAATGTATAATATAAAAAAAAGGAAACCAAGCGACAGATAAAAGCAATTTAAATGCAAAGATGTGGTTGCCACATCGGTGTTAAGGGGGGTCGGCTACGGTTACCTTTGGGGGATGTTTGGCCTTTGACTTTGTTCTTTTTGTGTTCGCCTCCTCTCTCGGTTTGTTTAGTTTCGGCGAAAATGTGCGCAGATAAAAAATGGGATGACGCAGGGGATGCAAATCGCATCGCTGTAGATATGCAAATTTTCTTCCTCTCGAGACAAACATGAGGACGGCGGTGCTTATTTTTTTTAGGACTCTCCTGATTTAGTGGAGAATCAGAAGATTGCAGACTGCAGAGAACCCCAAGGGTTGATGGCGACCTAATTTAATAAATATTTATAATTCTTGCGCACCATTTTCACTGCATAAAGCAATCAATGACTTCGGAGAGAGTCCTCTCTTTGTATCGTATTAATATAACTACACGGCCTTCCGCCCCCCCTATGTTCATTCAGCCAGTCCCAAATGCGTATATTGTGGTTTCATGATCCCTATAATTATGCTTTTGTCATCTATCTTGACCATAAACTCGGAATCACCATACCAAAACAGTATTTCCGGATACTAACACACACACATAAGACTACACCAGGTTACAGTCCCTGGTGGGTGGAAATAATATTTACTTTGCAATCATTTGCATTGCTAAGTGGTCGGTCCACTATATCGTTTTCTCAATAAATAGCCCAACAACAGCTGTACTAGTCGACTAATCTGGTGATTAATCAAATAAACCTCTTGTTGCTATGTAGCCGGGTATGTAGGGAGTGGGGACTATTCCTTTTGGTCGGGTTGATTTACTAATTAATGGTGCTCATTGCAACAAATTAAGTACAAGCACAGAGCAAACGGATAATGTCGATAAGTTTGCTAATATATGCCTACACAGACACAGACGCACACAAAGCCTTAATTTGCGTGACAATAATTGATTTTGGCTGTTAATATGCCATATAAAGTTGAACAGGAGAGGTGAGCTGGTTTTGGCATAAAAGCTGATAACATTCATTAGGCAAATTCACTTTGTAATAAGATGGTGTTATGGTGGGCTATAGACTTACTGAAGTGCTGAATATCTTGGCGCCCGAAACACTCCAGTTAGTCATGATACTATATGAATCGAGTGACAACTTTGTGTCCGTATAATCGTGCATATGCAACCTTGACCCATCCTATCGTACATTTAAATTGAAATGCAATATTTGCAAAAGACGCGTGAAGGACCTACCCACATTATAAACATTCTATTCCGTGTTTATACGCTTTTGGGAGCATTTTCAAGAGCTCCTTTCTTAACATAGTCAAAAAGCTGTCCTCCTATAAGGATCGTCTGATATCCAAGAATGCCAGAAAGTTTCTCTACTCATCCTCTCAAAGTTAAGCACAAAATTACGGGTCCCTTTCATTCGTCTGAAAAATATAATTCACCAAACACTCGTAAAATGATTTTTTTTTGTACATATCTGCTACATACTTCAAACACTGCGCAGTCATAGGCGTACAAGTTGCAATCCCTATCTCACATGGACTGTCTTACACTTACACTGTTTGAAAGATTTTAAATCGTGAAACAAAGTGCAGCAGCATTTAGACCTTTATTATTGAAATCAGTCCTACATTGCATACACGACTCTTCAAAAATACTAAGGTTGAACTCTGGTGGGTGCCATTACATCAGATAGAGCTCTGCAGAGGGATTTTCGGTAGCGGGTAGAGAAATTCTTCTTCCAAAATTCTGCTTTTCAAAATATCTGTCCTTACAGGCAAAAATTCAGTTTTTATAAAGCTTATCCTGCTTTTTTCCAACAAACAAATATAAAAAAGAAAAAATGAAAACTATTCCAATTCAATTCTATCTGTACGCCATTTTAAATTAAAATTGTTTCAAAGATAAATTAAGAATTAAGATAGATAAGAGAAGTTAAAAATTTAATAAACATATAATTAAAAGAAACGAATTTGAAAAAAAGTAAGACAAGTGCGAGTCGGACTCGCTCATGAAGGGTTCCGAAACAGCAAGTAACATAACATAAAAGTTCTTGTATTTCGTTGTAACTTTGATCGATATTTTAAAAACTACTCGCTAGATCTCGTTCAAAAAATTTTCGTTTGAAGTTTACATGGTAATGTATATCATATATTTTTTTTAGTTTTATCGTTCTCTTATTTTAGAAGTTAGGGGGGGGGGGGGGCAACATTTTACCACTCGCGCAAACTATTTCATTTAGAAAAAAATGATATAAGAAACCTAAATATCATTTTTGAAGACCTATCCATAGATACCCCACACGTATGGGTTTGATGAAAAACATTTTTTTGAGTTTCAGTTCTATGTATGGGGATCCCCAAAATTTAGTGTTTTTTTTTTTATTTTTGTTTAAAATCTTAATGCGGCTCACAGAATACATCTACTTACCAAGTTTCAACGGTATAGCTCTTATAGTTTCGGAGAAAAGTGGCTGTGACATACGGACGGACAGACAGACAGACATGACGAATCTAATAGGGTTCCGATTTTTGCCATTTGGCTACGGAACCCTAAAAAGTACGAGTGAAAAAAGAAAATAGAAAATGTTCTCCATATTTCTGCTTTACAAAATTCTGCAAACAATAAAAATAGCACGGTTTTGAAATTTTGTAGGGGCATATGACACCAATTTTTTCTTTTCGTTACAATTCAAAAAACTAGGGGTCGCCCCGTGGTCAAAATTCGACCAATTTATTCTATAAGTTAATTTTTGAAGGGGAAGTGAAGGGGAAATATCGGAGGGCTTATAAATAGGCAATCGAAACCATTTTAGGCTTTCCTTAAATTGTGAATAAAAAGTGTCCAGTAATGCGTGCTGTCTTCTATTTTATATTACAGGTAGAAAAGGGTGCATAGAATAGATATGCAAAGCTTCATCGTTTGTTGTTCAACAGTTTTAGAGTTATGGGGACCTTAAGTTAGAAGCCAACATTTTGCTTAAATTTCATATAAATCATAAACCGTTAGGCCGATTGGTACAATTTGAATTTTATTAGATTTGTAATGTCGAACACTTTCGAAAATAGAAAATACAAATTAGAAATTTTATCACTTTACTTGCTGCGGTTTCAGAAATAACACGGTTTTAAGGGATTGGGATTTTGTTTTTTCAAATGGTTCTAACTTTCAAACGGTTGAACTACAAACGAAAAGAATTCCACTACAAACAGCTACAAACGATTGTCTATCGAACTGCATTTCACGTTTTTCATTCTAGAAAAAGTGCGAATTAACTTCACGCGGGTGCCATGTTGTTGTTGTTGTAATTTCATGCAATTCGCTTAAATTTACCTGCTTTAATTCATAATTTGTGGATAATTTTTGTATTGTGCACTTCTATGTATTGTCCCCTACCCAAATATATATAGTGTTGGCATATTTATGTGACTTATAATAGGAAAAAAGGGGGGAAACACGTTTTAGGCAACTCCGTATTAATATATAGATAAAGCGTATTTTAAATTAGAACATTAATATATTATTTTTTTGTTTAATATAAAAACAAAAAATAGGAACATAAATATAGTTCATAGTTTGAAACATACCAAAAAATGTTAACAGCGTGAAAGTTAAAAAAAAAATTCATAAAAAACTGGAGAGTGTTTTGGTACTTTCGCTACAAGTATATTTAAAAAATGTACACGAGTACATAATGTAAGTATAAAAAGTCGCCATTTCTAAAAAAAAGTTCTGAAATTTACAATAATGAAACTATAATAGCGGGAGAAATGGTCCCGGTGCCACATATTTTGAACTTGGGGGTGGCATATCTCCCAAATGATGTCATATTTTTTCCCCCCGAAAGACATAAATAAAAACGTTCATGCAGTAATTATGGTAAATGGAAATAGTCACACGATAGGTTTTTTTTTTTTTTCCTTTTTTGTAACAATGAATACTGGGCACCGAATACTTTTCTATCTACCGTTCTTTCACTCATTCACACACTATTCTTTGTTCGAATGTCTGTAACCGTCGTTGTTTATCTGCAAATCAGGTCAAGACTACACACTTCAGGAACTTACCTAAAACTAAATGATATTTTGATGCCCTTGTTTCAAAATAAAATCGTTAAGTAATAAATATTTAGAAGGTGCCATATCTACCCTTGTGCCATATCACCCGACTTACCCTAAGGCAGAATTTTGTAAAACAGAATTTTGAAAACAGAATTTTGTGAAAAGAATTTTGACCCTTCCAGAACTTTTACCCCAAACAGGTTTTATTCTACCTTTCTACTGAGCCCATTTTATCATCATCCAAACAGCCGCCCTTGTAGTAGAAGGTAGACGATACATTTTAAACTTCAATCCCAGACAAGCCTTGGGGCTGCGTTTTCTGTGTTGTCTAGTTTTGAACAGCTTAAACTCAAACCTATAGTATCTTTGTAGTGGGAACCTATTGCCAAGCCCCTCCAAACATAAATGAAGTAAATAAATAGTTGGCGCAACAGGTCCATAGGGACCTTAGCTTCCCACAACCATTCGTTTTGTGTAAGTTTTTCATTTTTGGAACAAATGATAGGGATCTACAATTTCAAGCCAATTCCAAGCGACAAATAGCGCAACTCTTTCAAGACAGTTATACTCTCGGATGTTTGTCAGACGTTGGCGAGAGGTCGCGCAATGGAAAAAACCCTCCAAACGTGTCCACATTAAAATCTCAAACAAACCTTCTTAATTCGACGATTTTTTTTTTTTTTTTCGAAAACAAAGTCTACCCAGGTTATCCTTTCAAATTAATTGCACAATTTTCTGGAATCACTCAGTTAATAGCACTGGAACCGCAAAATCTCGACCAAAAGTCCTTTTGATTAATCCACAACGGTAGTCTTTTGTCGGAATCATATAGATAAAGCATTTCCCAAACAAAAGGACACTAAACTCCGTCGAACGAGAACGCAGGAGCAATATGCCAGCCCTAGTCCTAGTCTACTCATTACCAATATAAAACAATTCTCTTTTACTTTGAACAACAACACCGCACACTTATTTATACATTTTGGTGAATTTTCTAAACAAAAAGCTGCAAAAAACACAGCAAAACAAAAGAGAATAATTCATTTCATCACCGCATCTCTTAATTCTGGCTTTCCATTCTCTAAGTGAGCAGGAGGCGAAACGCATCCCCGTCCCCTTTTTCATCCATAAATACACCCTCTAGCATCTTGGTTGCTGGGTTGTTGTTGTTGTTGTTGTTGTTGTTGTTGTTGCCGCCCGCCCACAATAATTAAAAGTTGTAATGGAAATTGCATAAAGGATCGGATTTTCTTTGAAGAGGTTCGTTCGCTCACTCCGCCACTGGCCGTAACCGAAAAGGACGATTTCATCATTTTAAGACGACCGCACAGCTTGAAATTATGAATTCATGTTCTCATTGTGCATTTTATATGGGGACAGTTGCCTCTACTCCTGGATATAGTCTATTCAATGCAGCGGATGCAGTGTCGGCAAACGGCAACGCTCCACAGAAGATCCTGAATGTATACGCGCACACAAAGTCGTACACAATGAAACTTCGCCGAGCAAATGCAACGGACAAAAGGAGCAATTTTCCATTTGCATATTGTTTAGTATATGTTTTTTTTTTTTTTTGTGTAGCTGTGTGCGTTTTGGTTTTATTAGCTTTTACCGGGATACATTGTTGGGGAGTGAAAGTCCCCTTGGCAATGGTCCTGTGCGGCTATCTTTGTAATAATGATAATTGCGGCTATTGTAAGCGTAAACTGTGTCATGCGTTCACTTGTAATTATGGAAAAATATCGGTTTCTAATTACGACTAGGGTTTCCTGCAGCAGGTAACTAGTTATTTATATGGTCCCCAAGTCGGTTGAGCCTTTAAAGGGAAGCTTATCTGCATATGTTTGTATTGTTTTTTTTTTTTTTTTTTTTTTTTCTTTTTTTCTTAATAGAAGTGTGGATGTTACTACATTTGAAAGTTTATACTGAAATATTTTTATATTAAAATATTTTTAGTCTGTGACCCCAAAGTTTCATTGAATACTAGTGAACAAACATTTTTGTCGAACCGATTTAGAGGCATGAGGGACCCAGCGAATTTGCCGAATCCTTCGCAGTACCTATCCTTACGTATGCAGAGTAAATAAATAATTTAAACAAATACCAGATTATAAGGAAGATTCCACGAAAACCTTCCAACATTTGCTAAACACCCGTAGAACGTCAAATTGTACAATCTGTCAGAAACAAAGAAGAACTGCAGCCGTCAGCCATAGGAGGCTGTCTTAGAGGTCTATTGAATTACTTGCACAATATCTGTGAAAGTTGATGAGGCTTGAGAACGTTGTTTTTAGGGAAACACCCGCATAACCTGCAATTTCCGAGACTCAATATTCAAAATAACAATGTCTCCAAGGAAAAAAACGAAAAAATAAATGAATTACTTACTTACTTACTTATTCAAAATAAAACTGGAAAGTCACCTACGTTTGGTTAGACCTGTGACCGAGAAGTACTTCGTTCCACATGCAGCTAAATACCAAACCAGTCATGCTGCTAAAGCTGCATTTTCTGCAAAGATAGTCGACTTCCGTTTCCACGACTGACGGGGTCTCCCCTCTCCCCAAGAGGCTCAATAAGCTCTTGGCCGTTCGTGGGTAGACTCTTCTATACTCATCAAGCTCTGAGTGAGCTCCAAAATATGTTGATATCAACATTTTCTAAACTTCGTCTCACATATATTTTCAAAACAAGATTTCTATGAGCACAATGCACCTTAGGAATTTTGGAAAAAGGGTGCCACAACAGGGCTGGACACGTCATCCGAAAACCGCGACAAAATGTGTGCATTGACTTAGGACACCAATCGCGCTTTATTGTCTGATGGCGGGACTACACATGCCATCCCGATAGTAGTCTCAATATCGGCGATGGTGCTCAATTAGTTTTCCTGTCAAATGAACTCTCAATACAACCAACGAGGGGCTCGCAGCGCAGCAATCCTTTTTTTCAGATCAGCTGGCTCTACGTATGCGTGTGAGTTTCTCGACAACGTTCTCTAAAAATTCATACGATGTACCTTCACAGGATAGTACAACACTAGGCATCCGTATTCGGCTCTAAAAAGAAAACAAGTTCAAGCAAATAAAATCGTTATGACTGTGAATAACTTCGTTTTGCATGCCTAAGCATAAGCACCCTTGGTCTATCCCTTCCCCATCCGTCTGAGGCGATCACCAGCGTATGCATGTCTGGATAGGATGAAAATGCATAACATTGATATATCTGTCTGCATATTTCAGAGTCAGGACTCGTGTGACAATACTCCGAGAGTCAGTATTGTGAATGCGAGACTATGGCATTCCAGGACTCGCACTCGCATGATGAATGGAAACTGTAACTATACTCGCCGGAAATGCAGTAACGCAGTCAAGAGCCGCCGCCAGTCTCACAGCGAGACTGCGAAAGTGAAAAATCTCTGTGAATGTCCTTTTTTTTGGAACTTGTCATACTCCAACTGCAAGCGTTAATATTGGCCTCGTGCAAGTTTTAAGCAATTGCCCGTGGTGTTTCTTGTAAACAAATCCACTGTGTGGATCCCTTTCAAAAACAAAACTCCAAACAGCCCACATGAGCAAGAACGTACGACACACAGGTGCACCTACTCGCCGAATAGGATGACACAAAACCCCATTGGCTGTGTGTGTTTGTTGATTTTTCGCGAACCCTAGAGAGCGACACTGAAATCAGGAAATGTACTTTGGTCGACGGGAATGCCAGAGCGGATTCTTGCATCCCTGCGTCGTCTCGCAGTCAAATAAAAAAGCAAAAACAGAAGCAAAAGAATCGCATCCGCTCCTTCGGTGTCGTTCTTTATAAATGTGTTACATTGGTTTACTTGAGTTTCGAATGAATGTGCATGTGATTGCATTGCATACACCATATCCTTGCATCGGGACAATAGAATGGCTCTGGCTCAAGTTTCAATTTCAAATCCGAACAAAGGAAAAGAAACACCAAGCTCCTCTCGCTGCGAGGGCATCCTTGTTCATATCTGCTCGGTGTTTTTGGAAAAGTTTAATTTGTAGTTTCGCTTCGCCTATTCGTATGAAAAATGTTATTCCAACAACAGCCTAGCGGTGGTATGAGCATTGAACATATTGCCTTCGACGGGGTGTTGAAAAAATTCACTTCATCGAGCTCGTAGAGAAATAAGAGACAGCCATGGCCGCTGATATGGCTGGGAGTAAAGCAAATTAAGGACGAGCACCGTCTCAATGGATTGCAGAATGCAATCAGTTGGGTCCTTGAACGATTTTTATTTCCAGTTTCGCCCTTGTGGGGGATCTCTTTTTGGTCGACAGTTTTGCCTGTCAAATGAGTGAGTGCTTGACACGAATATCCTCAACCTAATGTACTATGTAATTATGGAGGGAATTCCTCTAAAGTAGGTCGCCACACAGAGATACGATACGATAAGGTAATTGCATCCTTTCTGTTATCTCGCATTCTCGTCTAACTGTTCAGTTTCTTTTTTCGTGGTCGACAGTTGGATAATTTGAGATCCGGTTTCTGGGTCGCATTTTAAGCCATTCCGTCTCGTGGTGAGCTCGTTTTTTTTTTTCCTGCTTAATGGTTGATCTGTCAATCAATTTGAATAAACTGCGGAATTAAATTCACTGCAAATGAATATGCGCATTATTCATTTTAGTTTTGAGTGCATAATTGAGTTCTTGGGGAGGATGAAGGATGCCTCTTTGGCTATGTTAATGTGAATGCCAATTTGTGGTGTCCTTTTAATGGTTGACAGGTTGCAGTTTGTGTGGGAAGCGGTATTTGGCTTACTCAACGAGTTGGATAAAGAAGAAACGGCTTTCGATACATGGTATGGATCGGCCGACACTGACTTGAGTACCTCTACCTAGGCGTTACAGTCCGGGAAAGGTTTACTGTCCTCATTTCCTAACTAAATTATTATTTTTTGCTTGCTATATTCTCCGAATGTCTGCTGATCTCTGACAGTGATGTCAATGGGCATAAGCTGATATTTTCTAGATCACAATATGCAATTTTGTATGAAAAATTTAGCCATTGTGTGGACACTAAAAATGAATGATAAATGATGATACCCAAATTTCCCGCAAATTTTGAATGACAGCCTTCTTTCGAGCGCTCTTTTTTTTTCATGTCTGTGAGTGTGAACACAAGAAAGGAGACTCTCTAAACTGCGCCAACTATAGAGGTATCAGTCTCCTGAACACTGCGTATAAGATCAAGTCTGCTGTACTATGTGAACGCCTGAAACCATTCGTCAACGATCTGATAGATCCCTACCAGTGCGGTTTTAGGCCCGGTAAGTCCACGACCGATCAAATATTCACACTACGGCAGATCCTGGAGAAAACCCAAGAAGTCCAGATCGATACTCACCATCTTTTTATCGATTTTAAGGCCGCATGTGACAGCATTTATAGAGACGAGCTATTCAGAGCCATGTCTAGTTTTGGCATCCCTGCCAAACTTTTCAGATTGTGCAGAATGACGATGGGGAACATGATGGGAAACAATCTCACCGAGATCTTTGATGTCAAAAAAGGAGTTGGACAAGGTGACTCGCTGTCATGTGACTTCTTCAACATCATTCTTGAGAAAATTGTGCGAAAATCGCAAGCCAACACCAGAGGCACAATTTTCCAAAAGTCTGTTCTGTGCAACTGCTTGCATACGCTGACGACAATGACATTGTTGGCAGAACACAGTGAGCTGTTACTGGTGCGTTTGCAAGTATTAGTACAGAAGCGGCAAAAATGGGTTTAGTGGTGAATGAGGGTAAAACAAAATATATGCTGTCGACAATAAGGGACACACAACATCGACGAATCGGACAGAACGTCACGATAGGCAGCTATAACTTTGAGGTAATTAAGGACTTTGTCTACCTCGGCTCCGCTATAAACTCTGACAATGACATCACATCAGAAATGAAGCGAAGAATCACACTTGCCAACCGCTGTTTCTTTGGCCTAAGACGGCAAATGATTAGTAAGGCCTTGTCAAGAAGCACTAAGGAGATTCTATATAAGACTCTCATCATCCCGGTCCTGCTCTATGGCGCAGAAGCATGGACCCTAGAAAAAACGGATGAGGATCTTCGTGGTCGCTTCGAACGCAAAATTCTGCGAGTGATTTTTGGTCCCGTTTGCGTTGACGGGATTTGGAGGAGAAGATTTAACAGCGAACTCTACGGGCTGTACAGCGACATCGACCTGGTCAGAAAAGTACGCATTAGTCGTGCAAGATGGTTAGGACATGCAGAGCGAATGGACACCAACGCTCCGGCCCGGAGAGTCTTCGACTCTAACGCGGAGGGATAACGCAGTAGAGGAAGACCTTGCCTTAGGTGGCGCGCGCAAGTGGAAGGGGACCTCAACCAACTTGCAGCTGTCTAGATGTAAACCTTGACGGTTGTTCAAAAAACGCGTTACCAACATGGAAGTTAAATGCAAGTTTCCACTAAGGCAAAAGTGAACTACGGAAAATATTCCCGAAAATACATTTTTTTTAGGTTTGGTGGATGTTTTCAAATTTGTTTCTTAGCACAATATCTTACACAATCAAAATACGAATGGCAAATTTGTAGTTGAAGAACACTAAAGAGTGTTGAACCCGAATTGTTTTGTAAGTTGTTGGTATTCGAATTTTCTATCTCGTTTCCTTTAGATATATTCTTTAACAAAATTGTTTAGCAATGTAATTGTAAATGTCCATTGAAGTTTGTATAAACCTCTATAAATTATTAATTAACAAATGCAAGCGCACTTTATGTGTATTTGGAATATAATAAAAAAGTTATTTAGAAAAACCAAAAACACGAATGAATGTAAAAAAGATTAAAACAAGACACTCTCAAGTAACTATAACTAATTGACAGTCGGAGGCTGTGCATATTTTTGTCCGATTGTATAGGTAGCCCTCGATTATCAACTTGTTATACTTGAAAGTGTCTTGTTTTAATCTTCTTAAATCTTTTTTACAGTCAGCCGGTTTTTGTTTTTTTTTTTTTTAATTAACGTTTCATTTTGCTTTTTTTTTATTTAATTTATGCTTTTATATTTATTTGTTTAGCATAAGACACTCCGGGAAGCAATACAAATTCAATGACACCTTACTCTTCAAAATCGGTAAAGCCGTTTGGGCTACAGGGCGTCACGTAGGAACGTACGCGCGAAACGCATAACCCTCCCTGTGTTCAGTCGAGTAAAAAGTGATCAAAACTTTTTTTACTGTTTTTAGTATTTCCAATAAATAAAAGGCGATCTACGAGGATTTTTGTATTATGTTTATGGCCTTTACCAGAAATAGCCAAATGCATTCATAGCTAAATCTGAGAGCAATAGTGGGGCAAATTCAAAACTTCTTTCGCACATAAATATTTGAAATTTGTCCAGTACATGCGACTCTACCAATAAGCCTCTCCTGGAAGCGAGGTCTTTGTCTAACTGCTTCCAGAGGTCCCCTTTCACTTGTGCGCACCACCTAACCCGTTCTAAATGTAAGACGATTGATACTGTTCAGAGAGTTCGATGTTGCTATACCGATCGCAGACTTCGTAGACCTCGCTGCTAAATATCGTTCTCAACAATACCTACTGAAATCAAATATTATACTCAAAGAATTTGGCACTCTAAAGGAGTAAAAACATCCGTTCCATTTTATTAAAGCTAACATTTTTTTTTTTTTTTTGTAAACGTAATTTGGAACATCGCACTAATTGGCATGTATAGCTACCAAAAAATCCTCATACGTCAATCACGTCTAACAAACGTCAATTAAATTATTCTACTGTGACGCAGTTTTGGTTAGCGCGGCACCCCCACCTGCAATAAAATCCCAGCAACCGTTAAATCTCATTGTTATATTTTTCTTCTAATTTGTATTCGTTTGTGTTCCGTTTTTTTTTTTTTTTTTTTTGTTGGTCGATACTAGAAAAACACATCCCTATCCAAAACAACGTTCATTACATTAAAAATAATTGAATAACAATAAAAAAAAAAAACATCCCCTGTAGCGACTCCATCAAACAGGCGAAGGACAATTGACAGTATTCTCATGTCATGTCGCATTCGACAGTGCAGTTCTACATTTCGCAAAGTTTTTCGAATACTTTTTTCCATCTACCCTCAACCTCCCTCTACCGGTTTTAATTAACCACAAAAATTGTTCATTCATCCAGCGGCAGCCACCCATTGCCCAGCAGCTATCGTTCGTTCTTCGAACGCAACCGTGTGGATGCTATTATACTCGTACGTATGCCGTACAAACATACACGAGAGCTGCAGCAAAACGACAACAAAAAATAAAAACCTACAGGACGAAGAAAATCCGGAAAAACTAACAAATGAATATATTGTCGAAAACAAAAGGTAGGTATTAGGGGGGAAAAAACACCAACCCCAACCCCACCCACTGCCACCAACACACTGACATATATTTGCATCCAATCAATGAAGCCAATCTAAGCTGACATCTGGCGGGCGCAGAAAAATAATTGAATGAAAAAGCCCGGTACCGGTATTGTGCTGTAGTGTGGGTTGGCCCGAACAAAATGGCGAATAGAGGAAAACAAAAAGCGGGACTAAAAGATTGAAAATGTAAAAAGCATGGGGATCATCGGAAATAAAATTGCGCAATATTGTTTGAATGGAATTGTTCGTGCGAATTCCTCTCGCCCGATACCGGCAATTCTTTTTGTGATCCTTTTGGCATCCGCGCTGTTGGTGTCTATTTGTTGTGCTCGCGTTCGTTTTATCATGGATGACAAGTGCAAAACCCCGAATAACAACGGGACATTGTGTAAATTCTGACAGGAAGAGATGATGAGTTGTTTTTTTTTTTTCTCTTGGGGGTGGGGGACTGATAAAATACCATACCAAGCGTTGTGAGTGCGTGTGAGTGGGGTGGACTTTTTCTGAAACGCCAAACGCGCGTAGTCAATAAAAATGATTAACTAGTCCGAGGTCGAATGACTGGTATTGTTTGTGTTTCATTGAATTGATGCCGGGGTTTGTCGGAATATGTGTATACGTATTCACCGGAATGTTGGAGTCCACCAGAGAATGGCAGGGAAAATTTGTCCGCACTGCATGTCACAGAGTTTCCTGGTAGGGATAATATGTGGAAAATGATTGTTAATGGAGACGGAAAATTACTGGAACTTGATTTCTAGCTTTTCAAAGCCGGGTGGAGCGAATTTTGACAAAAAGAAAAAAAGAAAAACTGTGAAATGGTTTTGTTGGAATTTTAGCCCCATATGCATGTTTTGTCCGAATTTTTGTATGAGTGCGGTTCAGGATCTCGGTGATGCTTTTTCACACCATTGTAAAGGTGCCACGCGGTTGGAAACGTCTTTTGAGGTCAACAGCTTACTGCGACCTACTACCCCGAGACAGCATAATATTCTTATTACCATTTAACATCACTGGCCTCGACTTCGCAGGACCGCAGGAAAGCCTACATAATGCTGTTTGAATGTGAATCGGTATAAGTGCGGTACATTAGGAGCTAACTTCCCATCTCAGTACGGAAAGTTTAACGACGATTTATAGCACCTAACGTAATATGATCTGACAATGCAGCTGTACGTTTGAGAAATCTTCAAAAGACCTATTGCGGAACTGGAGAACAATTTAGAGGTTTAGAGCGAGCCCCATCGTGGGGAGCAGCGTTGCCGCTGAAAAAAAAAGTCGAAGAAAGGGCCCCCACATAAAATAACAAAGCAACAAAAAAAACACCGCAAAAATAACTATATAAAAGAATGTATCGTTCGTTTTTAAACATTTGGGCTTCATGGTTTCGTTTTGGACAGAGGAAGGACATAGGCGAAAATGAAACTTTAAGGGGATGAAAGATGTTATGAAAATTTGTATGGAGAAATGCACTTTAAAAAAAGATAAACTTGATCGGAATCCTCTTTCGTTCAATAAAGAATAAAAATTGACTCAAACTAAAAATGGGCCATTTTGAACATTTTTAAAATACACGGGTCTTTAGGCTCTAAAACATGGGACATTTCGCCATTTTAAATTAGCCAACCGGCAATACGCAGCTGGGGAGGCCTTGGGGATCGCCTTGTTAGAGTTGTAAAATCGGCCCTGAGAGAAGCCCGATACGACTAGTTTCAATGTTTCTTACTAAAGTATTGCAATTTCAAGGGCGCTTAATACTTAGGTCACAGATAATCTTCTTGATTTGTTTCCACCAGACGCCCTGCTATGGTTTCACCTTATTTAAATGCCTCACCCTAGAAGTGATCCCTTAAATATTCGCGTCTTTGCAATTACAAAAGAGTTTTTCCTTGTCAATCGCATGTGGGCTGTTGGCTCGGACTCTTAGATCTTCTTGGCCGGAGAATTACTGTCCCTTCGTTCGATGTAGGAACCCATAAGCCAACGTAGTCGAAGTACACACTCTTCTTTGGACGGGTAAGATGCGTATATCCATGTTGCTGCATTTTTTTTAGCACATACCTAGCTCCATGAAGTACAACATGCTGTTTTTGTTTATCAAGGTTCTGAACCCAAAATATTTTGCCAAACCGTAGTAACGAATATTTGGGTGGAGAGACTGCTTACTTAGGGTAAATGAAACTCCTTAACTCTATCTGCCCAATAGAAAGAAACAAAAGAAAGAATACGTTTGCGATATAATTGAAATTCGTCAATTTTTAGCCGCTGCCAATTTTAATATGCCACATACAAATCGGGTCCACCAGCTTGCAGACTTGTTCGGGAGGAAGGTTGATTTAGATGAGAAGAACCCGGCACTACCCATGAACGTCGGCCCAATGCTGCCTGTGTTATTCACATACCCCATTTAAATATATCTAAGGGTAAGGGTACCTACTGCACTACAATGTCGCTCTTTGACTGTCCACGCTCGCCAATCTGTAAGGCAATTATCCACATCCTTGATTCGGGGCGGCGACATGAAATTCAACCGCGACCGGCCAACCCATCTCGAATATCTCCTTGAACACAGCCACCGAGTAATTATTCAAACACATTTATGGCCTATTAGAGAAGATGCGGGATTTAATTTTTTTTTCCTCTCTCCGGCCATTTCTTGGCAATCACCAGCGAATCCGGTATAATACATAGTCACGCTAAACACAAGGCTTATTGCCTTCCCCGCAACCATCAAACCATCAGTGCCACAAAGCCAACCGCAAAGTCATTAAAAGCAAAGACACATCGCAGTCGTTGTTGTCGCCACCATCGCGTCGTCAATTATTTACGCCTAATGAACATTTTCGTCCTTTTAGAATAATCGCTCGGCTTGGTCCTTCGGTTCGTTTAGTGAAATTTATTCTCTCACCCATGGGCATGGCGAAGATGTGCCATTCCTATATAGCCGTCCCCATCTCTCACACAGCAACAACCAGCGCCACCCATGCCATCTCTAAAAATAGAGTTTAGCGAACAGCATCTATATACGGGGTGGGGGATGTTAGCCGGCGTATTGTAAATGATTTGGCCCGGTGTCGGTGTTGTTGCATTGTGGCTCCAGGATCTCCTTCTATTCTTCCTGCTTTATTATCCTTTTGTACATTTATTAAATGGTCGGATTCATTAAAGTTGGCCGACGCCATATTTAAAGTTTTATACGTGTCGGTGTCGGTATCGTCCATGCGGGCAGTGGCGCGGCGACCGACTGGTGTGCACCCCATGTGTATATAGCGCTACTGACAAATAGTGGAATAATGTCGCGCTATTATTTTTAGGAGCAATTTGAGCAAATGAGTTGAAGGATATTTAAGAAGTGCACTATTAGGGGGCTGGAAATTGGAATATTTAAAAGAGAACACAGCCAGCCATTTTGTTTTCTAATTAGGGAATGGTTCAGTAGTTGACGGCCGTTAATTGTTGCGAAATCTCTTAGGAACGTTAAACTCTAGCAGTTAGGGGCTGCTGGTTACTTTGTTTATTGTTTTACATTTTATGGGATTACAGTCTGTGGTGGATCGATCAGCATGGCTCTTCAGGCAGCTCTAGTTATTAGCAGGTGTGGCCAGTGGGTATTTCAATTTCATATAAACGCATGATTTAAACTAAGGTAAGATCGAACGACTTGGCGCTGTTTCTCTCTCAAAGAGGGTGAAATATTCTTCGGATCAACGGATAGAAATAGGCCTATCTCAATGTACAGTCTATTTCAAAGAATGCAAGCAACATTTTTCGCTTAAGTAACAACAAAAAAATATATATATATATCTTAATATATAAAAACGTTCGTGCGTATGTATGACCGACGATAACGACTGAACCACTGAAGCTTTCCCCCTTATATTCACACCATATGTTTGTGTGGTGCTCCGGATGGTTTATGTTTATTTTAGACCCTGTAGGGGGCGCTGGGGTCACTTTTTTGAAAATTCTTATTTATGGACCGATTTGGCTCAAATTTACACCATATAACACTTAAAAAAATAGAAAGCTTTTGACAAAATTTGGACCCGATAGGTGGCGCTGGGAGATATTTACGACTTCCCTGCATATCATAATATTGTATCAACAACATTACATTTAATTGTAATAATATAGTTGACGTTAGTTGTCTATACTTTTTTGAATTTGATATTTCAGTAATTCATATTTCATTTAGATGTACAATTGTTCGACGAAAACTCCAAATTAGTTTTTAATCAATTTTAAATAGGTAAATAGCATTTGCATTCGATTTCCGGCACAAATAACAAAACCAAGGAAAATGTTCTTACTGGGCATAATTTTATGATTCTTCTTTTGTTTTTTTCGTATTGTTGTATTTCAGATTTAGGCAGTCTTTAAAGATAGCACTACTTTGGACCCGATAGGTGGCGCTGTCGTCGATTTCCGAAACCGCTCAATCGATTTCAATGAAATTTTGTGGATGTGTGGGTTGGTTCCAGCTTGAAAGATAGGATACTTTTCGACCCGATAAGTGGCGCTGTTGTCGATTTCCGAAACAGTTTTATTGAGACGATTGAAATTTTTGGGATGGGTACGGTTGCTTCAAGTTTGACAGAGAGGATAATTGCCCTATTATTGGTACCTTACAAAAATAGGCGGGATAGGAAAACGGGTTGCGGCACTTCTCATTCAAAAATAAAACCAAACGCTATTTCTAAAGTTGTATAATTAAAAATTTCAATGGACATTGTCCAAATAAAGCACTTTGCAAAATCTGAGCAGGACTTAATACGAAAGGTACGAGCAAATCCGGGTGGGTACAACTACATGTAAAAGAGGCTGACGTCCGGATATGCACTCATAACTCGGGAACGGATTGGTCGATTTTTATGATTTTTAGTTTAAATTCGCAAGTGCCCAAGGAAAGACATACTATGTTACTCTTTGTCGTGAAAACAAAACTTTATGGGGATTAGTTGAATTTTTAATTTCTTTGGATGTTTCGGGCAGTTATAATTATGCTGCGCAACGTCAATGCACCGAAACTTTGTAACGGAACGCGTTTGATTTGATGGTGAAAGATCAAATCTAATGTCATCCAAGCGACGGTTTCGAGTGGAAAATTTAAACGCAAACATTCTCATTGCTCGGATTCAGAACGATTTGCCATTCGTATTTAAGCGTCTTGAATTTTCCGTGCATCTCCCTTTTAATCTCAGAGATGGTAACACCTACCACAAAATTTTTCATATGAGGGAACTCGAGAACGGATCATCAGGCTTGAGCTAACTTTTCTTTGTTGTGTTTGTCTACGCCTAAGGAAGGTTCATACGACGAAAACAAATGGAAAATTTGAAATTGGAGAATTGTAGAAATGTATTTTCCATACATTTTGTACGGGGAGTGTTATTTTTTTAAAACAATTTTGATTTGATCGTAGTACAGTGAGATCGCATTTGTCAAAAGATATTTTGGATCAAAAAAATTAATTTCTGGTGGAATAGTGAATGTTCCAAATTCAAATTATTTTAGTCAAAAAGTCAATATTGGGCGGGACGAAGTTCGCCGGGCACGCTAGTATATATATATATATATAGATGGCGCATCAGGTCCTGAGAGACCCTAGGCCTAGCTTCTCACAAACATTCTTTTTGGTTAAGTTTTTCATTTTTGGAACGAATGAAAGGGTTCTACAATTTTATGCCGATTCCAAACTGTTAGTTGAGAAGCTCTTTTAAGACAGTTATACTCTCGGATGTTTGTCAGACGTTTGCGAGAGGTGGCACAGTCGAGAAAACCCTAAGTTGGAATTTGGGTTTTTGCAGGATTCGTACCTATAACTTTTTTTTCATTTTAAATTCATTTTTATTGTTATCTTTAAATAAACTTACGTGCTAGACAAAAACGATTAAATCTAATTTAAAGCTAACATTTATCTTATTCTAGCTTACTGGCTCCAAGCGAGCGCTCTAAACTTAACAATATCCTTAAAATTATTGCCTTTCGGCCTTAAATCTATCTATATCTATGATTTGTTTTGTTTTTTAATTTCCAAGAAACTTTAGAAAACTTGGATTCTTTATTATTTGTTTTATTAAAACTACTTAAATCTACCTAAGCTACTTAGCCTACATTACCTATAATCAGGGTGGTGAGCAATCTTATCGATTGGTCATCATCCTGATCGCGTCTTTGGTTGCCTGTCAGCCGCCAACAAGGGTTCATCCGCGCCGCCGAGCCTCCACCGAGGCCATGAGCGTCGGTCAAGTCTCGGAAGCACTCTTTCATGTTGGCTAGTCCAGCACTTCCCAAAGACCCCCTACGCTAAACCTAAACCTACTACCTTAAATCTAGCTTAAAACTAAGGAGGATGCTACGTAAGTAGCGCACCGGCCCGGGAGAGCGTATCCACTCTCACCTCTTCCTCAAGCCACCAAAATTCGGTGAACTGCTTTACCGTATCGACCCTGTCCCGTTCTGCAATTGCGGTACTAAAACGGAGGAGCTCCTGAGCATTGGCGGCGTACCCGTCGTGGATGAGCCGCTTATCCCTCGCGCCGCGGTGGCTGTGGTATAATACCGGCACACCATCTTTTGTCTGGACTAACCCTTTCATGTCTACATGAAGAAATGCCTCAGGCGGGATATAGCCAGACCGAAGCGTACTCTCGTGGTACATTAAATTGGGGTAGTAAGCCCCTGAGATCAGGTTATTATCACTGGCCATCGCCCTAGCAACGTGCCTCCGAATCACCTTAATAAGGAAATTGTCAATCCTATTCAGACGGGCCCCATTGTATAAGGTCCTGTTGGGATAGTATTTTATGTACTGAGATTCAGGAGTTCTAAACAACCCTAGACAGGCCCTGAGGCATTGCCTCTCAAACACCCGAATCCTTTCCATATAGGACGGCGCTATATTGAACCACAAGGGACAGCCATAAGCGATGATAGGCCTAATAAGGGCCACGTAGCAAATGACCTTCACCCTGGTGTCAAGTTGACTGCTGCGAAACAGTCTCCTTGTCAGAGCGTAGGCCCTCTTAGCCCTGGCAAGACAAGCATCTATATGTTTGTCAAAATACAGATACTGGTCGAGCCGGATGCCGAGATACCTGACCACGTTTTTCACCACCAATGGTCGTCCCTGCTGTCCAATAATTGTTAATTTTCTCCAGTTGTTTCTGGTGTCCCTAGAGGCCCCAGCCAATGGAGTTCTGAACAGGGTTGTTTCCGATTTTTGGAAATTGATTTTCAACTTCCAATCATCGCAATACCTCTTAATTTGCTCGAAGTCACGCTGCAGAAGGATGTTGATGACCTCGATTTTTGGTCCTGACCTGTACGCCACCAAATCGTCTGCGTACGCTATAGCGTGTCTGAGGGAACCCACCAGATCGTTTGTGTAAATATTAAACAGGACCGGAGAATTCACTGCTCCCTGTTGTAAGCCGTTTTTAATTTCAAAAACCCTGCTCGAAGTCACGTTGCCAGCTTTGACAACGAACTTCTTTCCCATAAGCATGTCATAAATCATATACAGCAAAGGTTTTTGAATGCCCATTCTGGTCAGCTTATAAAAGAGCCCCTCCAACCATACGGTATCGAAGGCCTTCTCAAAGTCGACCAGACATGCACCCGTGCATTGCTTCTTACTTTTATTCCACTGAATGTCGGAAACCAGTTTCGACGCGGCATGAATAGTGTCATGCCCCGCTCTAAAGCCAAACTGGTTGTCCGGAATAATCTTATTTTATTCAACCCATCTTAAAAGAGATCTATTGACGTCGTACCTAGAACTTCTCGCTAAGAAGTCCAACACGAAAATTACTAAGAAACTGAGCTCGGTTACTTTTCGCTTGAGTAACAGAGTGTTTTTCCATCCGCTCTTGACAGGGTACAAGGATCTGCTTCGGAGATGAGAAGGATCTTATACAACGTTCATAAAAGCAGCGATTGGTAAGAGTAGTTTTTCGATTTTGAAACAAATAGGAAGCTTTTTTCCCCGTTTTTGGGTGCCGCTTGCTGAGCCACATCACTTCGTCAGTATATTGCTCACCGAATCAAGCGGTTCTTTTTATTAGTCGTCTCGAGAACCTAAGCACTGGCGTCTTATTGGCACCGCTACTATTCGTCATTTGAACTTGGACCGAGGGTCCACGATATTTCTTAGGGGGTTGAGGAAAAGGGATATTCAAAGACCTTGCCAGTCTGATGATATTTGCGTAAGTTACCCGCATATAGGGCATAGGGGTTATATAGGGGCCCTAGTGTTTCGCCTTACAGAATCTGACGCAGTGTGATTAATTCGGTTTTCTTCCGGGGATAGCACAGTTTCCTTTTGTATCGATGTGGCAAACGAGTGCATATGCTTTTACCCAACGCAAAGTCAAGTACTCGACTGATTCGCAAAATCAGCCGTCTTTTCTTATTCTGTCATTAAAATTGCGGGTTTCGTCATAACGTCGCACTTTTTGACGCGATAATCAATGAAGGAAATATGAGACTACTAATTTTGGTTTAAGTCTTAGTTCAGTTACGTACGTACAAATAGACATAGCCAAAGAAGAAAACTATGCAAGTCGTTGCTTCGTATTAAAAATTCCGCCACAAGTACTTTGCAACTTTCTCCTACATTAAGTAAATACACGTCATAAGTGAGATATAACTAATTTACAATAAAAGGCCTCATACATTTCAGTGTCGCTGCGTTGTCAAATTTTACAACAAAAAAAACAATCATGCAAATGTTGCAAATGTCCACTATTTTGATTTATGGGCGACAATGGTGGTGTCATTGCTTTTGACCGGAATGGCGCACGGGGTACATCATTAGTTTAGTTAGATATTCTATTCTGTTGCCAACCTTAAACAGAAGGGCATTGTAGGAGTTTCTCTAGCACTACACTAAATACGACCCAAAACTGTTTTTCGATTTGGTTTGTCAACATTTATCAAATTTTAGAGGAAATCGTACTCCAGGACACTCTTCTCTTTTATGTTGTCCAGGAACTTATATTAACTGCCTTTTGTACCGTCTTCCTCTGTTAGAACGCTGATGATGATGAAGCTTTTCGGTCGACATTGACTTAAAGTTCGAGGAAATTCGTTAAAAACGGTCCTCTGAAAATTGCCAACTTTTAGGCCTTTTTTATTATGCCCACATAAAATATTATAGATCATTGGTTTCCATGGTTTGCGGCAACAGTTGAATCTCGTACTATTGTTGTAAACATGTGGGTAAAATAATAAAACCTTTTTTTTTTAATTTCTGGAAAATGTTAGTACACTCTTTCCTACGTCTCATTTGCAATGAAGAACGAACAACTTCGTTAACAAACCGTGTTATGTATAAGCTATAACTTTTCCGAATTATTACTGTTACTTATGTTTAATCCCTTTTAAGTGAAAATTTTGACAGTTGACTCTATATCTCCATATACGCAACTCCCTCATCACGTTTCTAGCTAATGAATTTTATTAAAAAACGAGGGAGTTCAATATATTCGCGGTATGGACATGAAGGAAAACACGAATTAAATTAAAAATATTTTTATTTTTCAACATTAATGCATTTATTACATCTTGAGGTTAACTTTTCTATACCCTCAAAAAAATAGTTTTCATCTTCCTCTCCAAAATGTTCATTTATTACAGTTTTGAGCTCCTCATAATCGGTAAATCGCTTACCACGAAGGTTTTTTTTTAATCGGGGAACAAAAAATAATCACTAGGGGCAAGGTCCGGACTATAGGGTGGATGTTAAATCTCTTGGAAACCACAATCCCGCACAGCAGCCTTAGAAATCCGTGCCGTGTGCACCGGAGCATTGTCGTGAAGGAGCAACACGCCAGCAGCAAGTTTACCCCGTCTTTTTTTCTTTATTACTTTCCGTAAATGATGCAAAGTCGATGCGTAGGATGTGGCGTTTATGGTTTCACCTTTTTTTTTGTATTCTATAAGCAAAATTCCCTTTGAGTCCCAAAACACTGTATCCATCATCTTTCCGGCAGACGGAGTGACCTTGAACTTCTTCAGGAAGCCTGTGCCCTCCTTGTGCCACTGTATGAACTCCTGCTTGTTTCAGGATCATAGTGATGGACCCATGTTTCGTCCCCAGTAACAATTCTATTAATAATCCTTACCGGGTCTTCGCTACACAGCTCTAACAAATCCTTAGAACACTCGATTCGCACTTGTTTCTGATGCGATGTGAGCATTCGAGGCACCCATCTTGCACTGACTTTTGAAAGATTTAGACAGTCATGAAGAATGGTGTGTATGATACCAATAGAAAGGTTAATCTTCGTAGCTATCGTTTTAACCTTTACTCGGGCATCCTCAAGTACAAGTTTCTCGACTTGTGTAATGTTTTCTCCGGTGCAGCCAGTTAGTGGGCAGCCTGAGCAAGGGTCGTCTTCAATGCTCTCCCAACCCCTTTGAAATAAACTTGACCACTTTTGAACAGTTGACAACGAAGGTGCAGAACTTCGAAAAACAGCCACCATCTCTTCGTGAATAATTTTTTGACTTTTTCCTTGTTTAGTAAGAAATTTTATCACAGCGCGGTTCTCAATTTTAGTGATCATCGCGACACCAGCCATTTCACCTTTGTTCAACGCAAAATACAAAGCAAACTTATAATCACAGCCAAATGAAATTTTACAGTAAAACACTTGAATAACGGGGCTACTAAAATCACGAAATAATTTTTTCACATCTTTGGAGTATCCCCCCCATACCGCGAATAGATTGAACTCCCCTCATACATCCTATAAAGTCCCTCAAAAAGTCTCCATATCCATTGGAAAAATCCCCCTAAATGATTTCCCTTCCATGCGAACACTAACTTGATATTTTTAAAATTAAAAAAGTTGTATATTTTCCTTCCACCACCGCACTAATCCAAGGCCTTTATAATTGGCACCTTGTGGCACTGCCAATGGTTCCAATCCAAAAAAAAAAGTAACTGAAAACTTTCTCCGACTTCAAAAAACATTTCTAGTTCCCCGAAAAATAAAAAATTACAAACTCCAATCGATAAAGTAACACCCAATATCCATACACCTTCGGGATTATTAAGATAACTGGCTAATTGTTTTCGCTCTACGGTCAAATGCCTTCAATTCAAACCTTGTGTCAATATTGACAATTCCTTCTTCCTTCTCTTCATCTCCGTTCGTGTTTTTTTTTTTTTTTTTTTTCCTGCTCATATAAAAAAGAAACCTTGCCGCTGCTTTTTCTACTCCTTTTTCCATTTGTGTGAATTTCCTCCCCCAAGATTGTCTCGTAAATTAATTCAAGCCGAGAGGACAACGTGCTTCTTGTGAGTTTGCAGAAATTGTATATCTCGGACTCGGGCACGCACTCACAAACCGTACTTCCTTGAATTGTCTGCACACAACCGCGCTTCAGCGCAGGTCTGGAGTAAGTTTCACATTTCCCGCCAGATGGAGCCAGTTACGACCGACATAATGTTGGAGATTTTGTTAGAAAAATCAATATGTTGACGAGTCATTCGGGGAGATGCACTGAGTGGTTTTTCATTCACCATTTCAGGGTGCTCTGCCGCGAGCTCCGCCAATATTCACCCGCACGACTTTGTTATTATACCGTATACCCTTTTGCGATTTTTCAAGGATATACGGTTGACTGGGCGACATTCCAGATTCCATTGTACTTATTGGTGGGGAAAATTCAAGGTGAATTCTGTTGGCAACAATAATACGTAGGTATGTAACGTAAATGTGCGATGCGATGCGGTATGGGTGTAGAAAGGACGATGTGCTGTGTTCAGTTGTTGTCGTTTGTGCTTCCAGCCCAGCGGAGGATGAAGGTCGAGCAAAGATGGCTCTTATTAATAATTCCTTATCGTCTGGCTCATCAGATGATGGTTTCCTAATGAACCCTTAATGGAAGTTGGAAAGTTCGTAACCAAGTGCTATGTACCTACTGGAGATCGGTAAGAGAAGCGTTTTCTTAAAATCTCCTGAATAGCTGACGCGAACGCGAAGATGAATTCTTTCAATTTCTTTTATATAAAATGCCTGGGAGGTGGAAGTCTATGGTCATTGTGAATAATGGATAAAGGTGCAAGGTATTTTTGGGAGAACAAATGGGCTGCTGACCGACTCACCCAGACTGACTGGACTCGGTTAGAGATCGCGCATTGTTAGGATGTTTTCGTCTCTGTTGTATAAAATTCGGGTGAAGGTTTGAAGCTTTAAATGGAGCCATTCTCCGAGTCACTTCGCACAAGTTTGAGTCACATTAAATATAAATGAAAACGAGGAGGGCAGTTCGTTTTGTGATTACTTAAAAAATAAATTCAAATTTAAGGGTGCGTTCACTTGGTGAATCGTTTTAAAAAGCTATTAATCCTTCAGTTGAGTACCTCAATTCTCATTTCCTGGGGCCCATTTTCTGTAACTCATGCGAAAATTTTCATTTCGAACGTGGGAATTTTTTTTAATAAATGTCGTCGAGTTATAATGGGCTCTGGTTTTTTTTTTTTTTTTTTAATTACGTTTAGATAATCTTTGAGACAAAAAAATGCGAGCCATTCCTTTGGTTATTCAACACAACGCTGGATGTTAGATTATAATGTAGAACATACCACCTAACCGACATAGGTTAGGTTGGGTAGGGTTGTGAGATCCGCACAAAAGACCAGGGCTCTCATCGCGTAACTTTTAAGACGATCATCGTCCAAACGATTGTACCAAACGACGACGTCAAAAGTTTGCTTCGTATATCATCACAATCGCATCGCTCGGTCGTGTCGTCAATCGTTCAAACTGTAAACAGTTTGAGAACTACTATAACCAGAAAAGACATACCAAAAATAACATTTATGCTGTCGTTCAGTGTACAAAAATCGTAGTTTTGTGTTGTGTTTATTTAAATCAAAATTGAAATAAAATGAAAGTACCTTATTCCATAAATATTTGTCAATTAATTCATTTACTAACTTACTCACTAGGTCAGCAACGCCAAGGCAATTAGAATGCCTCATCCATTTCATGGATGAGCACCCTGAAATGGCAAAAAATTATATACCTACCCAAAACGATTCAAGGATGGAATACCAAAAACAGACTGTGGGCTGATTTAACTGGAAAATTGAATGCTATTGGGCTACCCACAAAGTCGGTTTATGCTTGGAGAAAGGTAAATGTAGAATATGAATCTCACAAGAAATTATTTTTGGCAGTTACAAAATGAATTTGTTTACCTATTTTAGGTTTGGATAGATTTCAAATATAGCGCGAAAAAAAATGCTGCCAAAATCTGCTTTCAATTCAAAAAAAGGGGGTGGGCCATCTGATCAAATTCCGATATCCGATCTTGAGGAAAATGCAATTCAGATGGCCTCCCTACGGAGTGCTGTTGCAGGAAGCAGCTCGAATTGCTATGGTGCAATCGAAGTGAACGACACAAAACTAGAAGATGACACTCTGAGATGGATGAGATTGAGGACGAGCTCGAAAAGGTTTTACTTGGGAATACAGAAAATCCAATTCAGCAAGTTTATTGTTTAGAAATAGTTTATAATATATTCACCTTTTTGTTGGAAGTGAAAGAGGATCCGATGCATCTCTTAGCGTCCTTCGTATTCGCATTATTCGGACCGAATTTTCATTTTCTTCGTCGTCGTCGAAAAACAACACATTGTAGTATCGACGCATTTTTCTTATTATTATTTTTTATTAAAAATGTAATATAAAACTAAAAAAAAGCAAGAATCAACCAGAAAAGAGTATGAAACGATTGTAAAATAGCAATCGTTCAATCGCAATCGTTCAATCGTCTGTATTTGGCAGTTCTATGTGTTATACGAAGCAGTAGTGAATCGTCCAAAACGACGTCGTCTAGACGATTCAACTATTTTAGTGTTACACGAAGCAATACAATCGTCGAAACGACGTCGTCAGACGATCGTCGTCATACGCGATGAGAGCCCAGGCACCAAAGCGGGCCCATCGCCATCTACAAGGAACCTAAACCAAATCGCCCAAACAATCAATTTCCCTACAGAATTTGGTTATGGTCCCAATATTATTTGAGGAACCAAACTCCTCTAAGTTATTAAAGAAGTACCTGCCTAGGTGCTTCCTTCTGCTCCGAGCAATTGCTTGATGGTGGGAGATGTCTTCCGTAGCTTGTAGGTCCTCACAGTACCTACATGTATCCGTATTAGCTAAGCCTAGTCTCATGGCATGCTTCCTTAAAAGGCAGTGTCCAGAGAGTATTCCTACCGTTAATTTTAACTTTGTTCTACTGAGATAATTAATTCTAACCGACAAAAATCCTCCAGTAGCTTGAGACTTGTGTGATGAAAAATAATTCGTCGGTCGCAATAAATTGGAACCGAACAATTGAGGCTGAAATCGGAGTTTAGGAATCGAAGGGCTGTATTTTATTTACACATTTGCTGTGACTTTGACTAGGCGTCCAATTTGTTTAGTGCATATTAAAATGCGTAGCAGATTCGAGGACGGTGTACCTTCTCCAATCTAGTTGTGGTATATTCTAAAATATTTACGCCCTCAAAAGCCCCAAGTCACAGTAGGTACCTTTTCCGAAAATGTCTCAAAGAAATTACCCTGTGGAATTAGCAGCGTGGAAAGTGGCTCCATCTTACTTAAACGACATTTAAAAGCGATTTTCCACTTCAAGTGGCATCGAATTTTGTAAATGCTCTCCACGTCGACGTTCGAGGTTCCGACGTTCAATATTCACCTACGTCATAGGTAGTGTTAACAAGGTTCCCAATTTGGCCAATCGCGTAAGCCTTTTTAAGTATCTGTCAGGCTCTGGCCAGGTTTATTATTTTATTTATTTAAAGTTAATTTTTTTGCTGAAAACATCCAAATATGTATGCAGCGAGATCATTTCAATGCTATCATTCTATAAAAGAATTATTTGAGCTAAGAATCAATAATACATTCGTTCCGCGTTTTGTTAAAAATATTTTAAGGAAAGCCGGAAACTCGGAAATTGTCGTGAATGCTTAAAAAAAATTGACAATATCACTCTTTTGATTCTATATCTGAAAGTATAATTTTTTAAAAGAATGCATAAATCACTTAATGATTCTTATAGTTTTTAACTAATGATTTGAGAACAATTTCCAGTCAACAAAATAGTATTTTTTTATTTTTTTTAAACATTTGTTATTTGGTTTAAATTTAATGTTTAGTTAAGAAAATGCAAAGTTTGTCAGGCTTCTTACTCCATAATCAGGCCTTTCTCTCCTAACTTTCCGGCTTTTAGATTTTGTTTTATGGTAACCCTGGTCGTAGACGATTATTGCCTTGTGTTGGGTGGAAGATCACTCACTCATTTCTGTCTCGAAAGGAGAAATTTTTTTATTATTTTGATTGACCAACACTAATACTGAAATGTCTTCTATGGCTTTGTAGGGTCGTGGCATTGATTTTGGGTTTCGTAAAAAAAAAAAAAAAAATATTTTTTGAGAGTTGACACGATCGGCAGCCGACGTTTTTACCCGACTGGACACAGTGAGGGTTAGCATGTTTTCACGCGTATCCTATGTACAGTCCTACGTGACGCCCTGTAGCCTAAACGGCTTAACCGATTTTAAAAAGTGAAAGTTAATTTAAAAAACTAAAAAACCCGACTTACTGTAAAAAAAAAACGAGCTAAAAAGATACAAACAAGACACATTCAAGTATATCTAACTATTTTGCAGTCGGAGGGTACTCATATTTTTGTTAGGCTGTGTAGATACAGTCTCCGATTGTCAATAATTAGTTAGGTATACTTGAATGTGTCTGGTTCGTACCTTCCCTTTTTCTGCGGTCAGCCTTTTTTTTTGCTATTCAACTTTTTTCATTATAGGTTTCAATTAGGCCTTTTATTAAGGTTGGTGACGGGTTTGTTAAGGTTATGACTTTATTAATTTGATGGAAATATATGGTAACCAGTCTTCTTTATTTAGTGCTACCCGATTGTAAAGATCATTTTGTGCTTTCAAAAATCAACAGGTCATCAGAGTTGACCGACTTGAAAGTGTTCGATAACTGGTGATCTATAAACTGGATAAAATATATCTACTTGGTGGCAACCTTTGATTGTCATTATCATTACAGTTGCTAGTCTAGTTCATTAGGACTCCAAAGTTTGAGTGATCTTTAGCGAGTGCTTTGGGGAAATGCGCTGCAACTGCCAGGTCTGCAGTATTCACATAGTTTTCTGAAGGCAGGGACTATAGAACGTCATAAGCCCCATTCCCCGAAAGTTGATCTATGGCGGTTCCCCACTTTAGTGAGTTTGACTTGATTGAAAAGTTTTCAAACTAGCTATTCGCGGGTTTCTTCGAACATATGCAGATGAGCTTGATCCATATACAGCTTCTTACTTTTCCATGGGTAGGACCGTTATACTTTGAACTTCAACCTTAGATCTTGTAGAAGGGTTTCTTTATAAAAATGAGTTAAATATTACCTTGGATATGTAGAACAAAAAGCCGTTTGGATCCGCCTCGTAGAGCAAAGAAGATTCTTCGCACTGCTCACTCTTCACGGTACGAACCCAATTGCAGTCTGCAGCCCCCCTGCGTATTTATGTATAAACCAGCAAAATATTAAAATCACTAACTCGACGTTCATTTTGCTGATTCTTAATACCTACCTGAAAAATCAATCCAACCCCGTTCAACATATTACCCTTCACAGACCCATACCAATACCGCCATCTTCCTCGCCGTCAAATCGGAAAGCCCTTGATTTAAAATCTCTCATTAAAACATAAATAATCCGACACTCACCTCAATTTCACACTATACATTCGACTACGCTGCTCGTATGTTAAAACCATACAAAAGTATCAAATTGCCCAAAGGAAGTAATTATCGACTCCAACCGCACTGACTGACAGTCCCAGTCCGAGTCCAGTTCAGCCACCCCACCCATCCACCCAGTGTTATAAAATCCCACTAACTGACCACTCGTTCCGCCATTAATTGCAATTACTTAGGCTTCTCTCTCTCCCTCACTCCCCCGGTGTAAGCTCTCATTAAAAAGCAGACTGTAAAGAGGGATGAACAACAACACACAAAGCCCAGAGAAGGAACAGGGACCACTAAAAATAAAATGAAAATATCCAAAGAGGACATAATGCCTCATTAATCCGATTATAAATATTTCACTGTCAGAACTGACTGCTGGCCGGCCGCCACCGAGCTCAAATTCTACCAATGGCCCAACAATGGACTTGCAGCTGCATCCCAATGAAATGATTTGCATCAGGACGCAATCCAGAGGAAGCCTTTCAATATTTTCTTTTCTTCAGGGGTCACTGCATACAATGACCGTGGGTATGGGGCAGCGAAAGACTTATTGTGCAGTATAGAAGGACAGCTCAGAAAGAGAAATAAAAAAAAAAAAAAAACGAAAGAATGAAAAGAAAATGGAAAATTATTTTGCATATAGAAAACGCCGAATGCATTTGCATATTCATCTGGCATTCTCATCGCACAGACAGAGAAGCTCGCTTCGACCGCCTGATGTCTTCTGGGTGGTGTTCCCCGTAGACAGACACTCTGTACCGTAAGTTACAATATAATACCATCGAACTTTGCAGTTCCGCTTCCTGTAGTCTCTTGGCCCGGCTGTTGTATATGCTTTATACCAATGGTTTCGTACTCGTGCACATAGCTTAAGTCGTCCTTTGAAAGATGAGTTCATGAATACGTAAAATGACATCTCGTGAATATTCGCCTAGTGTAATAATGCATTTTGACTTTATGCTAAATAATTAAAAGGTGGAAAATAGAAAATTTAAATTATACGACGAAAGTTACTTGCCAAGTATAGTGACACTTTGTCATGTGGTCGAGAAGGAAATGCAGCGTAGACGGAGAGGATGCAAAGTACGTAGAGTTGGCGTCACGGCAGACGAAAAAGAAAACCATCAAGAGGGCTATGCCTTGAAGCAGCACTAGTCGAGGAGTAAGTTTATTAATTTATCGGTACTCCAGAGCAGTGGTCCCAGACTTTAAAGACTGTTTTCCCATAAACTCCAAATAAAAATCCCCTTTTTCCCCCCTAAGTGAAATTTGCACTTGTTTTCATATGAAAAACTTTAAAACTGTAACTGCTTCTGTTAACAAGCATCACATAAAAATGTACGTATTACACAAAAATTTCTTTTTGTACTAGACACAATATCAAAACGAGTGCATGCATTCAGGTGCACTAAAAGTCCTACGTAGACGTTCGATGGGCTGTTTTCTTTAATGTTTAATATTATGAACAATTCATTCTTTGAAATTTTTTCGTAATGAAAATACGTTTTAATTTTATTTTTAAACATTTTACGTTTAACGGAGATTTTCTATTTTTCCCCTTTTTCCCTCTTTTTCATTCAAAAAGCGCCAAAATTAGCGCTTTTCCCCTCAATCTGGGACCACTGCTCCAGTGGATGGAATATTTTGTACCGGTCATCTTCTGATTACTTTTCGTGGACATAAGTGCTGAGTTTGGGACAAGATGGCCCCTGTGTGTGTTGCTCTTGTGCAGTACATATGTCAGATATTATTGTGAGAAAAAGCATAATTTTGTTTCTAAACAAACAATTTAGTTGGAATTATTGCTAGTTACTGCAATCAGCGTCATTATTGCCCAAGCGATTATGACCATCAGGGTTACCGCCGCAGAGTTCTGAAAAGTCGCAACAGTGCAAGCAAGCATTGGCTCACTAATAGTGTTGCCAAATGTTCCGGTTTGCCCGGGACGTCCCCGATTTAAGACAGAATTTCGGTTGTCCAGCTTTTGTCCCGGTTCGCGACTAAAACTCACAACCCAAAAAAACTACTGCAAACAAACTCACTGCTTCTAAATTGACTTTAATTCCCTATGATGCAAATTTTTTTTTGCATTTTTCAAACTTTTAAAATTAAACTACGAAAATTCTTAATGGGAGAGAGTGGGTACACCGTACAGGTACACCCCAACCTTATTACCGTAGACATATCACCTGGCAACTTCTTTTTTGACATTTCAAAATTATAAATATAATAAAACTGTAGGCAAATTTTTTGTTACCTAATGGCGTGAAAACTACTGCACAGATTTCGATGAAACTTTTTTTTGAAATGTTCCTTAAGATTTTGTGCAACACATAGGCTATTCCCTTTCATTGTCGTGCCTATTTTTTGGAGCGTTTTGACCAAAATGTGTTTTTTTTTTCTGACTTTACTGCCTTTAACTCGCCATTACTCAAACAATTCTCAATCAATGCCAACAAAACAAAATACTTATGAGAGCCAACACTTTTATAGTTATTTCAAGCCATCAATCAGCTTTCTATGTCCTCTAGAAGCTGAGCTACAGCCTAAAATCTAACATGAAAAAAATAAATTTATTTTCTCAAATCGAATATTATCAGCAGCCGCGGTTCTTGATCGTTGTTCTGCTTAGGGGTGGTTTGGTGGCGCACATCACACAAGCACGTCCATATGAAAAAAAAAAACTGCGTGGTGCTTTCTCCAAATTAAGTGAAACGAAAGAGAAGTACCTATGCGACGAGAATATGTATGTAATCATTAGCGACAATGTGTTTCTGAGGAAATGCGCAGATGGCTGATGACGTGTGGTGAACAGTGCTGTCGAAATGGATATTATAGTATCATTTGGATACTCTCGCAGGGCTCTGGATACTGGGATACCCAACACTCTAAAATGATACCCTTGCTTTCATAATCTATTACGTTAAATAGTTTTGCAAAAAATGCAATTTCATCACATACCTATTTAAAGAATAAATTGCACATCTCTAGGTCTCTCAAAAAATTAAATTTTATAATTATCTATTGGCGTTTTTCATTGAAGATCCGAGAGAATTTCACCCGAAATTTGTTGAAACACTTTTACTATAATGGGATGCATCATATATGTGAGATTTGATTTTTTGTTGTTTTCACAAATGAATATTAATATTTTAATAGGCCAAATCGATTTATATTCAATTATTATTTAAAAAAAAAATGTTTACTTCATTTTAATATTATTTTGGATACTCTTTGCTTAGAAATGATACCCAAAATCGTAGGCTTGGGATACCTACCCATAAAATTTAAAAAACGACAGCACTGATGGTGAATGTAGGTGAACGTATGGTGGAGGTGGTGTTTGGTGTATATAGAAATTGAGTTCATGGTTTTTGTTTTAATGGTTGTTATAGTACCTACGTTGATACCTGAAGTAAAGAATTGAAGAATTCAAGAAGTAAAGACGATATAGGTGAATTATGTTGTTTGGTTTACTTATTGTTGGTGTAGATACAAATTTCCTTTCAGGCTTTTGTTTTGATATTACCTACGTTGTACCTACAGTAAGGAAGTGAAACTTTAGTACTTACGCTGTTGAATTTAATTTTCTTAAATTGGTGTTTTAGGTAAATAGATTTGTTTGATTTATTGTTTCACATTGACAATGTTCACCGCTTTGTTTTAGCTAGACTGTTGATTTTAAACAAATATGCCGTTGAGAAAATGGTAAAATCTCTTTTATTGGAAATTACACAGTCTCACGCCGCGTACGAAGTTGCGGGCACAGCTAGTTTGAAATACACTTTCGTCTCTTTTACATGCAGCTCTCTTTTCAGTATAATTTAGGCCCATTTTCTGATACTACTTATAGCGACCTAATTTCTACTTAAATACCTTATGGGCTACTTTTTCTATGTCATAAACTGACACATACGATTTTAAGAGGAACTTAAATTGCTATGAGCAGTATCAGCAAGCGGGCCTTAATGGAAAAAAAGATGAGAGAAAAGTGTAGTATCACACGGGCTTAACAAATTCTCGTTAAAATTTTCAATCAAACACATCAAGCATATAAGAACGTAATTTTTGTAAATTGACAGCTGTCATTCAAATAAATAAAAATGATTTTTTATTTTTTCTGGGGGAAATTTGGAAATTCCGTAATTTTTTGTATATTTTTGCTATCCGTCCCGTCGAGCTGAGCAAAATCTGACAACCCACTCGCTAAACACTATAATAGTGTTAGAATAGGCATCTGCGTTACATTTTAAAGGTTTTTATTTGGAAATATTTTTGAAAAAAAAAAAAAAATTTAAGCGCACCTTCTCCAACTAAAAAAGTTGCCAAAATAGCAAAAAATTGTATCAGGCTAACAAAGAAGTACAAAATTGCAACTTTAGTCGCACAACGGTCACGCTGATTTACAACTACCTATGTCAGAATGTCAGATAGTGTTGAAACGAACAGAGGAGAGCACACGAGCACAATGATATTTATTGCCGCTCAATTGTTTTCAAACTCTGGTTACTGATGACGAGCTAGTGGACAAACTCAATATTGGAAATAGCCATAACTCCAACCGGAGTGGTTGTTTAAAAATAATAGTTTCTTTCAGGGTAGATAATGGGTCACCTTCCCAATTTTAAATTTCAATTATTCCCTAAATACTGAAAGCTGAAGGTCCACGATGAGAGCACTTTCAAGGCTGTCAGAAGGGAGGTTGATAGAGGTGGCTACGTAAGGTATCTTTCTACTGAAGGCAGACACACTGAGACCATATATTGATCCTATAATTGACACTGCATGCATCTACAATCAAAGGATTGTAAAGCTACTCCGTACCTAAGACAGTCAGTTTTGTTGATCGTCTGACTGCCCAGTGGCCTAGGTTGTCAAGAAAAATGATCTCTTTTTCAGACAGGGTAGGACAGCTACAGAGAAAGTAAAAATGAACCTGATCGTCCTTATCAACCATGTTAAAGCGTTATAAGTTCCAAGAGAACCTAAAAAAAAATATGATCGCTAATCCCTATTTTGGAAGCGATGAATTTTCAGTTGTCCTGTTCTTCATAACGCAGTCTTGAAAGTGAATTTAATCACAGTTCCAAGCAAACACTCTCTTAAAGTCGAAGATGGTTTCCGAATTATTTCGCGGTTTCCGCACACTGAAAAAAAAAAAAAAACTCCCACCTCCTTGGTAGTTCCAGCTACTCTCTCTGCGGAGTAACAATTAGGCCAATCAGCAGGAACCTATTAAAAGTTCACCGCCTCAGCTCTGAATGCAAATCTATTTTCTTACAGAAAGTTCCATTCATCGTGATCTGTACAGGGACCCACCTCCCTCCCTAAAGGACGAATACCCAACTTGGGTTTAAACTCTCCTTCCCGCCTATAATAATAATTATCGGTTGCAAGTCAAAATTTGCGCCATAAACCACACTCCATCTACAATGAATGGAACATCCAGCCAGGCAGCGTCAGCGCTGGGAAAAGTATCAAATTATGGTGGAACTCAGTTATTACAATGTCAATCAATTTGCTGAATTTTCATTAGAACCGGCGGCAGCGCGCGGTGGTGGCTTACCTACTCACACCGTGCCGAAATTAACTTGAAATTAATACCAACTTGAATGGGAAAAGTTTGTATCTACTGTTGTAGCTTCTGCTGGATGCCCTGAATGGAACTGGCAGTTCGCTGGGGGGCTTCTTCAAGTTCAAGTTTGTTTGGCAGCAGGACGCGGTGATGTGAAATAATGGTAGAAGACTGTCTTTCACTTATTGCTACGCTATATAACCACAGTCTACGAGGCGTGCTATACATACCTACCGTTTTCTCAATTTCATCTGTCTACGTCTGTTCTGACAGTTGGCGGCAACGATGACATTTGTAGTTCGCTTCGCGATGAAACTAATGAAATGGAAAAGTTTCCGTCGCTGAAATTACGAATGGTTTTGTGTGGAAATGAGTCCTGAATGGTGTGGGCAAATTTCGCGGTGACACATTTTATAGTTTGCTGTGCTGGGGAGAAGTCCTTTCCAAACTCGGAAGAGTTGTCTCTTTTTTTTTTTGAAGGGATTGGGTTGGATGAGTTTTGTATTTTGTTGTCAGAATATTCATTTGGAAAACGTTTTTTCTTTTGGTTGTATTTATGGTCGATTTTTTTTTTTACAGTTCCACACATTGTGGTTGAGGTGGATGTTTTGGTAGTCGGGGGTTTCATGGACGAATAGAATTCGAACAGGGAACAACTCTTAAGGGGATATAAAACTCTGGGAAATTTACAAAAGAAACAGAAGCGTCGTACATATTCAGTTTTTTGTCATTAGTTTCGATGGGTTTTGACCCTCAAAAGCCCTCGATGGGGTTCGTGATTAAGCTTTCATAAACTGTTCACTTAGAACACACAGAGATCTTGGCGGGACTTTGCTACTAAGTTCCTACTAAGCCTGTTGAAACAGCGGTTGGCGAGTGTAGTTTCTCCCTCCAGAACTTTGACGCCAACTCTAAGGGGTCAACTAAAGGTATAGATTGTTCAGTCTGACTAGGCTGTGATTATCCATACGTCCAATAATCTGAAGATCAATAAAAAAGGCTACCCCGGGACATAACATTTTCAAGTCAAAACTAACCCCTTCATCGCGTAGCTCAGGTAAAATAAAACTCATCACCGGAGACGTCACATTTTGCCAAGAAAATCCTTTAACGACCCGAATAAAAGAAGGTAACTGGTGCATTTCTTTCCGGAACCACCCGAACGAGGTTCATCAGTATACGCTAACATTCCTCAACACACCCGGGTAGGGTCATAACAATAAACATTTCACGGAGAAGTGCTATTTGTCGCACACAGTGCTGGGTAATAAGCAAGATCGTAAATCTTGTAATTCTGAGCCCGTTTTACGAATATCATTAAAATACTGTAGGACATTCCGAATGCCACCATCAGCAAAAAGAACATGGGATAAACATTTCGCGGAACCAATAAAAACTGAATCCTGTCACATAGAGGGGCCATACGGCACTCGGCACCACTCGGCACATCCCTGCCAACCATAACATCGAGGTTATGACACTATTCCAATGCACCTTTTGTCCCGTTTCTCGTTCCCACGATGCAATCGCAGCCCGCTGGAAATATTGTTCAGGTCAGTCCAAGGGGTAAATAGTAGGATGGCAGTTTAGATGGATCCCTTATCCTAGCATCGCGTTCGTATACTGCTCCTCCAACATTAGGGCGAAACGATGATGATGATGACGACGACGACGACTATGTTTGTGTCTGGAATGGCGCGACGGGCGAACATTTGGTGGGTTGTAATTGTTGTCGCCCAACAATGCGCTCATTCGGTTGGTGCTTTTTCCCTTTGGGTCATCCCCGGGCGTGGGGGGAATGGAAGGACATTCTTATGCAACGTTCAGTTTTTGTATGAGAGCGAACGCCCCAATTACCGTTCTTCCTAGATAATGGTGCAACTTGAATGATGGCCTTATATGGGTTGTGCCCCATTTGAGGCGACTAACGGTGAGGAGACGACAACGCACAGAGAAATTTACTAGAATCGTGGCAACAGCAGCGGAAAATAAATCACTAAATGGACGTAGAAAAAGCTCCTCGTGAGTGATGGCGGCGGCTGTAATAAATGGAATCCTTTCAGATGTGAGATGAGTAGATCTTAACATTAAGTGCGCGCGGGATTGGAGGAGAAGCAACTGTGCCTGTGTATATATAGTGCAGACAAAGTCGCGTGAGAGCGAAGAGATTTAATATGTTTTCTTTTTATTTTATTTTAGATTGCGGAAGTCGGTTTTAAAGAGCTAAGCGCAAGGATTAGCTGGCGAGATGCATTTAAAAACTTTCAAGGCTAAACCTGCGAAGGCCATGGAATTGTTGCTTCGCAAGTTACAACTGATTGCAGGCGCAAATTATTTGAGTTACCAAATGGAGTACGTTGTGTTTATGGATGGTGTAAATATATTGCCGTTCAAAAGTGGAAAGGCAGAGTAGTTGCAAAAGTCCCTTTCAAGGGCGCAATCCATAGAATCTGATGCGTAGAAAAATACATCAACATTCATATGAACAGAGTAAATAGTCTCATAAAATCCATGACACATCCGTTGCGCGGAATATTTTTTGGAAAGTAGTGCCACAGCAAAACTGTTTGACATGCAAAAATCAATTGTGTAGAGATTCAGTATCAGTATGTCAGCTGGCCTTAGTCCTGTACATAACATGTGTCGCATGCCTTACACCCGCAGTCCACAGAATGACAAACTGTCCCGTGAGGCCTTAAAGTATTACACAACATTTTCCATGCTTGAAAAATGTCTGCATATAGGTGGCAACGACGTCTTCTACGTCAACAACTTGGAGAGATGCTATCAAAATGTATGCTGTTTGTATTATTTTTTAGCCATACAGGGGGTACCATTTTTTTTTTTTTTTATCCGAATGTAATTTAATATATTTATTTCTGAACTTGACTAATCTGTGAAGTCCGAATTCTGATAGAAATCCGGTCAAAAATAGAATAAAATAATTTTTTTTTTTACTAAATATAGAAACAAAAACTAACTTTTTTTATAATACATATAATAAAATATTTCTTTATTTTTCCAAACTAATATTAAAGCTAATAAAACATATTCACAACACTTCCTCTAAATCTTGCATGGCATACTCACTTCACTACTGGCTTGTTTGAATGCACACACGACACACCCAGACACAACTGGTGGGAGCTTAAACTTTTTTATAGTAATACATTTAAATCAAAAAAAGAAGAAGATTAAAGCCCTTTATTTACTGGGTGGCCGTTCAAACAAGACTGCCACGTGGAGCCGCTGTATTCTAGTACTATTCACAATAAATTGGTTTCTATATAAAAATGTGAGCGTGTTCGTTAAGTATGGCCAAGTTTCATTCAAATTATATAAATCTATTTGCAGCTAGTCACATAGAACTATATTATTCTTCCGTTCAAAAAAGTTCTTAGGGTTAAAAGGGTAAGGGTTTTCGGCTCTAACTTTTTGTACTGCTGCTAGTCTGGTTTGCTACATAATAAAGTGAACATAATTACTTAAGTGTAGGTATGTTACGAAGGTACAACATAATAATTATAACGTGAAAAATTAAATGTTATTGGTGTAAAAAAAAAACAGCAATTTAAGAAATGCGATATTCTAACTTGGATTAACATTTTTTTAATATGTTGTTAAAGTAATGCTAGAAATACCATAAACTTTCTTCACCGATTTGGTACACAAATTTTACGTTGGCAAAAAAATATAGCCATATGGGCTAGTCGCAAATTTATATAGGTCCCTAGCCGTTTTTTAAAGAGAGAATATTAAAATTCTTATTTATGAACTATTTTTTTTTTTTTGCTTAAACGCGGCACCCTGTTTAGAAAGAAGAATTTGTATAGCGCAATATTAGTAACCAATTAACGAGTGCTTATCTGTACCTATTTCTAACTAATTAAAAATACATGTGCAAATGCATGTATTACAAAGTTACCCCTGGAATTTTGTATTGTATTGACATTTGCAAAGGAAATTAATTGCTTATCATTATCAAGTATACTTTTTTTTTTTAATAATTGTCTTGTTCATCTTATTTTAAAAGAGTAGATTTGATTTATGACTTTCTTCAATAAGTCTAAGGGTAAAGTTTTGTTTGCACGGAAATAGAAATGACTGAACTTTTTCATCGATTTTTAAACAATTAAGAAGGAGGTGTAATGATGGGTCTTTAAAAATGGTCCTTAAATGTCGAAAATCGAGAATCAAAATGTTGACTATTTGAGCGGATATATTCGATAGGATTTGGTGGTCACACAAGTGTCAGTTATTTTTTTTTTTTCTTAATTTCTCTATTTTTTTATTCTCTTTTTTTAAATTCAGATTTTTGTAAATAGCACAGTTTTCTCCCGATTGTCTCTCTTAATGCGAAAGCCTACCTGCACAATGTACATTTAACATTAGGCCAAATTACATTTTTTGGTAAAGCTGGGTAAAGCTCTTTTTTGAGAATGCAATGGATTGATCAATGCCAGCGTTGCCAGTATGGGGGTTTCCCCCAGATTTAGGGTTTCTTTTTAAAAATCGAGGGTAGAAGTTAGTTATGGGGAAATCTGTTTTTTTTTTTTTTTTTTTTTTTTAATTTTATTTTATTTGTATTTCGTTATATAATTCTTTTTGGGAACCTTAAAAGATGCTTCAGCAAACAAAATCAACTTAAAGGCATTCTCGAAAATTTAAGAAACGCTATAAGTAACTTAAACTTAAGAATAAGATAGCGTAGAGAAATAAATGTGTGTTATAATATAAATGCTGCTAAATAATAGAACGATTCTTCTAAACTGTACTTGCAGTGAAATTTATTTGTTTTTCCAGCAAGTATTTAAAAAAAAACAGCCAATGCCAGTTTCATTACGAAAATGTTATAATTATTTGTAATATTTTTTTGAATATTTTTCTGGATTTAAGCACCAACCTGTGCGTAAGGGCTGAGTAGCTTTGTTCAATATGATAGTTTCAAACTGCAATATGCGTTGACATTTTGTGTTGCATTAATTTCCTGCACATTTCTGAATTAGGAAAACCAAAGTTACACGTTTGGGTTTCAAATTTGAAATTTTTACTTTTAAGTCGTGGATAAAAAATGTTTTTTTTTTTGGAAAAAATAAGCAAATTTGTGGAATTTTCAGATTTATCTGGGGGGAAATATTTTGACCGTCTGGCAACGCTGACTCCATTCGTCAAGTGCTTTGCTTCCACTATATATCTAAATATGATCTATGCTTCAATGGAATATAGCAATCGCTTTTCTCGAACCTTGTTTTAAATTGTTTTGAGAGTTGCCAGCTTGAAACTGAGAGTAGCCCAGTAGAGAATTTTGTTAATTTTCGATACAAAAAAAATTTGACTCATTTCACTGAAATTTAATGCTAAATGAGGCTAAAAAATTATAATTTTCGCCCATTATCCATAAAACTTTGGAACCTGCATTCCATTCTCTGTTTGTCTGTTGAACTTTGGTTAAAAAGATCCAAAGACTTCAAAACCTTTTCAAAGCGTAGACACTTTCTTAAAGTGCAATACCCGCACACAAAATTTTAAGTGCACCCTATTCGTGCACTTATTATTTTATACCCGATTGTGAAAGCCTGTTGTGGCATTTCAAAAGCAAAAGCCAAACAGGTGAAGCCATAAAAATGCGCAATGCCTCACGCAAATCTGCAACAAGCAATTAATCATTAGAACGTTGTGTCGTTTGAGATTAAAATTCAATAGTAATTTGTCTGTCGGTAATCGCACAGTAATTTGTGGCATTCCAAAGAAATAGATCGTACATTGTACATACATTATGACAGTCAGACGGCAATATCAATGAAAATCTTGTATCGTTTGGTGGTATTGATTGGGTTGTCTAGTTACAACATTCCAGTGGCACTAGGTGGGAAGTAAATCGGCTGTGACGACTTCGATGTTACCGGTCAAAGCCAGTTATCAAATGCATCACCATCATGATGCATTTTCTTAGAAGAGTGTTGAGGGATACTTTAAAAAATGAAATGCACATTACTGTTTCTAACAATAAAATCCTATAAATAAATCCAACTAGGATGCTTAAGTCGATTTTTCATAACTCTTGGTACATCTGCCAATGATTCTAAACAGAGACAATTCCAGTTGTACTGATAGGAATGGAGTTCTTGAATTTGATCCAACTATCATGCACGCCGACCACTTTTTTTTTGTTTTTTTTTTTTGTAATAAGTCCCATGCCCAGTTGCAACCTGTAAGATCTATTGTATAAATGGAGAAAGGTTAATCTTAGAGATGTGCAACCTCCCAGATGATGGTCAATTCCTTAGTAGCTGAATGCACTATCTGCTGGTATACACCGGCCATAGCACTTATTAAATGGATTGCCTTCGAAGATGACTTGTGGACGTGGGGCTAAATTGGCCAAAAAACTATAGCTTCTCTGTGAATCTCTTCTCGAAGAACTTCTTTTGTAACATTGAATAGCTGAGGTGTTCTAATTTTTTTTATTTCTTTTGTAAAAAGCAAAATCCCCCCAAAAAAAAAAACCTAAATTCCAGCTTATGTCCTATTTTTCTACTGCGCCACCTCTCGCGACATACTTACTTACTTACTTAAGGTGGCGCTACAGTCCGGGTTGGACTAGGGCCTCAACCAAAATAAGGCGAGGTCTTCCTCTACTGCGTTCTCCCTCCGGGTTGGAATCGAAGACTCTCCGGGCCGGAGCGTTGGTGTCCATTCGCTCTACATGCCCTAACCATCTTAGACGACTAATGCGTACTTTTCTGACCAGGTCGATATCGCTGTATAGCTCGTAGAGTTCGCTGTTAAATCTTCTCCTCCAAATCCCGTCAACGCAAACGGGACGAAAAATCACTCGAAGAATTTTGCGTTCGAAGCGACCAAGAAGATCCTCATCCGTTTTTGCTAGGGTCCATGCTTCTGCGCCATAGAGCAGGACAGGGATGATGAGAGTCTTATATAGAATCTCCTTGGTGCTACTTGACATGGCCTTACTAATCAATTGCCGTCTTAGGCCAAAGAAACAGCGGTTGGCAAGAGTTATTCTTCGCTTGATTTCTGAGGTGATGTCATTTTGAGACTGAATAGCGGATCCGAGGTAGACAAAGTCCCGAACTACCTCAAAGTTATAGCTGTCTATCGTGACGTTCTGTCCGATTCGTCGATGTTGTGTTTTCCTTCTTGTTGACAGCATCTCGCGACATACATCCGAGAGTATAACTGTCATGAAAGACCTTTCTAAATTAGCCGTTTGGACTCGGCATACAATTTAATTCCATTCCATTCGTCCCAAAAATGAATAACTCCCAAAAAACAAATGGTTGTGAGAAGCAAGCCTAGTAACCCTCAGACCTGTTGCCCCGAATTTATATATATTTTTCTTTGTTAAAACACTGGTGCATTATTTGTTATTGTTTCTGGTTTAAAAAATCGCTACAAAAATCGGCCGCCAAATATGCCAACATGTCCTTAAACCCTACCACATCATCTTGCAATAACTTGCGTTCGTTGAAACAGTTTTATGGCTGCATTTATTAATCTTTCAAAAATGTTATACACGAAGCATAGACGAATTACCAAAGATCATCAATTATTATCGTAGCAAAAAAATGCCATAGCACGAAATCTTCTGAAAAATGCACCACCCTGTTTATGGGTAGGTAGTTGAAAATAGTTACGTATACGACACCGAGTTGTGCGTTTTATTTTCGAGAACCTGTTTTTGTCACATAGACAACTAGTTGGAGAATTGCAGCTATTAAATCGCGAAACTGTACCAACACACATGCACACTAATAAATTATTAGAACGATTAGCTTTCAGATGGAAAGACCTACAGCCACACTAGTTTGCGGCAGCTCGTAGAGGTCGGTCAGTTATTTCACGGATCTTGGAACTTTGTTCGCCCCTTTAACATGGTTTATCTGTCTATTAACACGGTCTTTCTGCTGGTAGCAGCGTGCGCACTATTGGTCGGGATAGCACAGTGTAAATCAGTGGACAGTATATCCACTACGATGACGTCGACAACAGAACGCAATGAATCTGGAAAACTAGCAAATATTCAGATTGACATACGAAACAAAATTCCACCTTCTCCTTCTACTACAGCGCCCACAGCAACCGTTGCTCCACAGAAAAATGATACAGCAACAACTAGGAGCGATGAAGACGATGAGTGCCCCGATGACGACTGTCCTACTAAATATTTAAACGTCAAGACACTGAAAATATTAGTACTTTAAAAAGATGATTGCATTGATTAAAATATGCTATTGTGTCAAACATTTTTTGTGAAATAAAATAGTTTGTGTTGTTAAATTAATGTGCCTGTGTATTTATTTCATCAGCTGGGGCTTAAGATGCTTTTGCGGTGTGCGACGCACTGCAGTGCAGTTCTCGAAGTTGGACTGAATGAAATAAAAGTGTAAAGCTGCACACAAAAAGATTTTTCAGAATCCAAATGATAGTTTCATCAATTTTCTTGACGAGTAGCCAGCTAGTAAAGGGTTTTCATAATTTATTACAAGCGCAAGTACCTACCAGGATAAGAAGTACAGATTTAAATAGCCAAGATCAGTCACTACTTCTGCCCAAAAGTACAGTAAATAAATCAGGCAGAAAATTTAATCAGTTCCAAAAAATAATGTGACGCGACGTGACCCAATTCTTAAATAGGATTACGCAATTTCAAATAAATGAACTTTCGACATTTACTTTGACCAAATCGTCACCTAAAATAATGGGCCACCTATGATATCACTTAGTACAACTAGTTGCAAGATAGTAATCTATATGACGTTTTGAAGAGTCAATCAAATTGTAAGGGGACGGGGAAAACCTTGATGTGTGAATATTACTAAATTGCTCGTTCAATTGATTACGCAGGCATATAACTCACTCTCATGAAAGACCTTGCTTATAACCGTGGTATACATGGATTGAATTTTAACTACAAATGAGATCGCATCCAAATATCGTACGACTGAGTCATTCGGCCTTACCAATAATCAAACACTAATGTCGAATATTAGTTGGCTGCCAGTTTAAATAAAAATGTACAGTATTTTTGAAATGGTACCAATAAACAATTTGATCTCGACCTTTACTAGTTCGAAGACTTTCTGTTGAATCTATTACATTTGTTGTCACGCAGAATTTAAATTTCATAATTCGTTTTCGTGAAAAACAAGTTCAGTGGTTTCTTTTACAACGAGGATTTTATTCTAAAAAAAGGAATACATAAATTGCAAATAAATTTGCCCAACAGATATCTTTCAAAGGCTTTTTGAGGCTTATTATAAGCGAAAAACAAAACACAAAATAGGAAATCAACAAAGTATCCGCCGATCTGTCAAATATCATATGCAAATCAGTAATGCCCTATCATTCGTTCGGGCTCAATTTTCGGTACTTTTTATAGACACTTTCCTTTGATTTCTAATACTTTATTATTGATTGATGAGTGTTTGTTTCGTAATAATATACCTTTCAAATTATTCAATAATCGGAACACAGTTTATTAGAACGCTTTGATGCAAATCAAACCTATTGGTGGTGTAAAGATCACAATTATTTAATCGTTAGCAAGTGAATATTTTCGCAAATAGAAATAATAGCCTGTTAATTCATTTCAGAAATAGTTAACACGTAGGAAGCCTAAGCATTTTAAGAACCTATCGCTTCCGTTTTTGAATTTCAATTTGCAATAAGACAGTGCTTGCCAAAGTATGTAGAAGTGTAAAAATAAATACAATTTGATCTTTTAAAAATTGTGTAGATTATATTACTTAATTCGGGAAACTTAGAAACCGACAAAATTAGATTCTCACAGAAAAATTAAATATGTGGCGTACATTTTTATGGGCGTTTTGCCCTCCATAAATTCACACATACTACCTGCTATTCCTTCAGAAGTTCCTAAATTTGTTAAATTGCTTGTATTTTGCCGAGTGGTGACAATTCTATTCTTATATCTATATTTTCCGTAAAGTCAACCATTTCACCCCAACCATTGTTTCCTCGTCCTCATTCTCGGTAAACAAACTCCTTTTGCAAAGAGTTTAATAAGGGTTTGGTTGCAGCCAAATAGGTATCTACTTGAGTCGCCTTAGGTTCTGAAAATTGTTGAAAAAAGTAGGTCTTCAGGTATGAGCCGTTCAAACTTAAGAAGCAGATATTTTATTCCGTTTACGACGACTATCAAGAATGTGTTGGAAATATCCTAAACTTATATATAATAATTTTTTTAGTAAGCATCTGTTCATTGCTTACAAACTATTTTAAAAGGAAAACCAATTCAAAGGCAAGAACTAGCGCTTAAACAAGATAAAACACAGAAATATATGCTTCCAGCGTTTAGAAATAGTAAAACAAAATTGCAATATGTATTTTTCAATTTTTTGCATACATTTGTACAAATATGTGTACCAACCATTTGCATTGTTGTATTACAACGAATAAATTTATATAACATGTACAATTTACTAAAATTTATTTATAATTATCGTAAACGCCCAGGCTGAACACCAGCGTGCTTAAATTTGATCCTATTATGAAATTTAGTACCGTGATTTTGGACGGTTGGGCAACACTCCTCTTCAAAATGACAGTAAGGGAGGATTTATTTAGCTAATGCCCGAGATAAACACGACTTTCTCACCATTAACATTTAACCCTACAGTTAGCGATAGTCCCGCAACTATTTTTGTTTATTGGTAAAGCGATTTTGGAAAGTCTGGAGTCTTTCCGTAAACTGCCAGACTAAAGTTGATTATTGGTAAGGCCGATTGTGTACGCTGTACAAGTATAACTGAAAGATCTGTCATTATTCGTTAGTGGATCTTCTGGCAAATTCTGTGGTATTGCACTCAGTGCCTCTGTCTACTTCGTTCTCTCTGCAAGTAATACCATTAAAGCCTAGCTTGCTTGCTCAACACGTAAGATCTTCATATCCAGGCCGGTCTCGAAACATTTAATTTTGATTGCACCGGTCATTTGTAATTTTTTATCAAGTAGCAGACTGAATAAAAAATGTGAGTGCGGAATTTCATAATAGTATTGTTAAGAAATACAAAGAATGGTATCTGCACGTGCCTTTAGATATAGCTTCTGAGTTTTTGTATTTAAATACCTTAAAATTAACATTACAATATGATGATAACGGACTTTCTTCAGAATTTTAGTCGCTGAATGCACTGTAGGCGCAATGGGTTAGTGGGAAGTGTGTTCGACTACTAAGCGAGGGGTCGTCCCAGGTTCGAATCCTGAAAAAAAGGAAAATTCCATCTTATGTCAAGAGACTAAAACTGTCATGAAAGAGCTTCTTCATTAGCCGTTTAGACTCGGCATAAAATTGTAGATCCCTTTCATTCGCCAAGGAAATGAAAAACTCACACAAAGCAAATGGTTCTGAGAAGCTAGGTCTAGGGTCCCTTCGGACCTGTTGCGCCAACTATTTTTTATTTATTTTTTTTTATCCAATTCTACCCGTAGAATTCCCAAAAGTGATCAATTGACTTTATTTTAATCCGACGTTTATTACGATGGGTGACACAATCGCGGTGATAGCACGTCATTGTCTGACTCAAGAAAGTTAGATGTCCTCATTCCAAATTCCATTCTTTGGACATTTGCGGTTAGTCTAGTTTAAGCCACAGCCAATACGACCGAACGACTCTATGAATAAAATTAATGAAAAGTCCAAACATATCGAATACGAATTTACTAATCAAGTAACCCCTATCTCCAAGGAAGCCCTAATTATTTAAATGAAATTATGTGCGAGTGGTTTACCAACCGACTACTTCAAAAACGCTTCCTGGGAAGTCCGCTGAATAAACTAATTTTAAGACCCCGCAACATTCCACTTCAGTAGTTCATTTTGGTGGAAGTTGGCCGTGCTCATTTAATGTTTTTATTAAGTGCATTGAATTACAAATCCCTCAGATCACCATTTGAGCAATGAACATATCCACTCACTTAACATCAACTACCCCAACTTCATTGTGCAGTAACACTTCTTGTCCTATCAAAAACCCCAATCACATCTGTCCTTCACACAAATTTATTGCTTTAGAATATATATATAGCATATTTTCTTATTCCAAAAATCAGTTCGCCCAACAAATCCCCTCTAGGCTTATATCACACGGACTTCCTGTCACCCCTCTGCATTGTATGCGCCCAATCGAAAGGCGAGAGATAAACTCCGCAAATAAACCCCAAACTGCCATAATTCAAATATCTCTTGGCATATGTTTCGGTCATAATTCATCGACGCATTTCCCTTTCCCACACCTCCGTCCGTTTTTCGATTTTTAAGTCTCCTTCCCTTTATCGGCCCGACCGACGCGACACCAGAGAACAGGAAAAGGAATTTCATAAACAACCACACATGATGTATCTGGGAAAAGTTCAGCCAATGTTTGTATTATCCGGCCGAGCATATTCTACCTCCTCTTCGAAACATAAATCATCCCAGCATAGTAACAGTACTTTATCTTCAATGCACTCGGAAGGATTAGTGCGAAAAAGTTTATCTATACCGTACTCGCGAAATTATCTGCCACCTGTTCTCAGCGCGTACGCGTACTCACTGCAGATGACGGCTCCTACTCTACACAAACACACACACACACACAGCTCCTAGTAACCTCCGATTTTAGTGGGATCAAGGTAAAGCACACAACTTCGCATTGCGTGAAATGCATTTTCCATTTCCTGGTATGCGGGTTGGACTAGATATAGTTCTTTGCTTTGGAATTTATAACAAAATTCTAAATGCGAAAGTCTCGTCGTCTGCGTGGTGGTGGTGGTGGTGGTGGTATTCGTGTGAAACTATTCGACTTCAGGATTACGGAATTCGTGACAATAAATAATCGGAAAAGATTTTCTACAAAATTTGCTTAAGATTTTCCAACAGGTATAATTCCTTGAGATGAAAAACGTGTCTCCTTGTTTTGTTTACCATTTGCCTATAAACATTTCTGAAGAACTTAATGGAATTCTGATTTATTATTTTATTCAGCTGAATTGTGGTTGGGGAAATTGTTGGATGTTCGAAACTATTTAAAATAAAAAAAATTGTATGCAGGTTTGCATGTGGATTTGTTTAGAGAAAGTTCCGCTCAGTGATATTTTAAATCCAGTCCAATCTATATAAATATAAAAGAAAGTTGCATCCGTAAGAACGCCCATCACTCGTGACCGGATCGTCCGATTTGAGCTATCTTTTCTTTGTTGTGTTCGTCTACGAATAAGTTATACGGCAAGAAAATTCGGAAATTGAAAAATTCGTACAAAATAATTCCATACATTTTGTAATGGGATTTTTTTACTTTTATCGTAATAAACAGTTAGATCGTGTTTGTCAAAAATTCTACATCTAATGATATTTAGTTCATAAGAAACAATGTAAGCACCATAAGTAGTACCACAGTGTTTGAGTAGAGAAGTAGGCGAGTAGCGAGTTAACAAGAAGCTTCTATATTTTTTGTGTGGTTTCGGCATCCTCGTTTTTGTTTGTAGGGAGGAGAGACTGATGTAAGTGGACGAAAAGGTGACGTAAAAATAAAAAGAATCGTTTCCTTTTAATTAAAACCTGAGGAGATTTAAATACTTATAAGTATTTAAAAGTAAGTATACTTACTTAAGGTGGCGCTACAGTCCGGGGTGGACCTGGGCCTCAACCAATACGCCTCTCCAGTTAGCTTGATCATTGGCTAACTGCCTCCTGTTGCGCACTCCAAGTTGGTTGAGGTCCCCTTCCACTTGCGCGCGCCACCTAAGGCGAGGTCTTCCTCTACTGCGTTGTCCCTCCGGGTTGAAATCGAAGACTCTCCGGGCCGGAGCGTTGGTGTCCATTCGCTCTACATGTCCTAACCATCTTAGACGACTAATGCGTACTTTTCTGACCAGGTCGATATCGCTTAAAAGCTCGTAGAGTTCGCTGTTAAATCTTCTCCGCCAAATCCCGTCAACGCAAACGGTACCAAAAATCACTCGAAGAATTTTGCGTTCGAAGCGACCAAGAATATCCTCATCCGTTTTTGCTAGGGTCCACGCTTCTGCGCCATAGGGCAGGACAGGGATGATGAGAGTCTTATATAGAATCTCCTTAGTGATTCTCGACAAGGCCTTACTTATCAATTGCCGTTTTAGGCCAAAGAAACAGCGGTTGGCAAGTGTGATTCTTCGCTTGATTTCTGATGTGATGTCATTGTCAGAATTTATAGCGGAGCTGAGGTAGACAAAGTCCCTAACTACCTCAAAGTTAAAGCTGTCTATCGTGACGTTCTGTCCTATTCATCGATGCTGTGTATCCCTTCTTGTTGACAGCATATATTTTGTTTTACCCTCATTCACCACTAAACCCATTTTTGCCGCTTCTGTACTAATACTAGCAAACGCTCCAGTAACAGCTCGCTGTGTTCTGTCAACAATGTCAATGTCGTCAGCGTATGCAAGTAGTTGCACAGACTTATGGAAAATTGTGCCTCTGGTGTTGGCTTGTGAGTTTCGCACAATTTTTTCAAGAATGATATTGAAGAAGTCACATGACAGCGCGTCGCCTTGTCTAAATCCTTTTTTGACATCAAAGGTCTCGGTGAGATTGTTTCCGACCTTTACGGAGCAGCGAGCATTCTCCATCGTCATTCTGCACAATTTGACAAGTATGGCAGGGATGCCAAAACTAGACATGGCTCTGTATAGCTCGTCTCTATAAATGCTGTCATATGCGGCCTTAAAATCGATAAAAAGATGGTGAGTATCGATTTGGACTTCTTGGGCTCTCTCCAGGATCTGCCGTAGTGTGAATATTTGATCGGTCGTGGACTTACCGGGCCTAAAACCGCACTGATAGGGACCTATCAGATCGTTGACGAAAGGTTTCAGCCGTTCACACAGTACAGCAGACATGATCTTATACGCAGTGTTCAGGAGACTGATGCCTTTATAGTTGGCGCAGTTTAGAGAGTCTCCTTTCTTGTGGATCGGGCAAACGATGCTGAGTTCACATTCATCAGTCATACTTTCGTCTGACCAAATCTTGGAGACGAGTTGGTGTATGCTCTCTACCAGGTCATCTCCCGCTGCCTTAAACAGCTCGGCAGTTAAGCCGTCCGGTCCAGCAGCCTTGTTGGATTTAAGCTTAGATATTGCTATCTTCACTTCATTTTGGTCAGGTGGATGGAAGTCTTGGCTTTCATCGTCCAGGTTGAATGGTTCGTTCTGCCTGACAGCGGAATTTGTGGCGTGTTCGCCGTTAAGCAGTCTGCAGAAATGGTTTTTCCATGTCCTCAGCACCGACTGTGACTCTACTACAAGGTTTCCTTGTTCGTCTCTACAGGTCTCCAATCGGGTCTTGTTAGGAGATTTAAATACATGAATTTAATTATTTAGTATATTTTCTTTACGGAAACTATTTTTGATGCGACATATAGATGTCCTTTTTTATATAGATGTACTATCGGCGCGACTTGGAAGTAAACTCGACTGGACCGAGACGGATCGCCATCACTACGTCGCGTCGCCGCTCTCGACTATTAATCACTCTACCGAATTGAATAAAATTTTGTGGCTCTCTATGTTTGCTTGCAACTTTATATAGTACAGTTTTGGATCCGATAGGTGGAAATTTTGTGGATGTACCTACGTTACCTACGTATATGGTTGGTTTTAGCTTAAAACATAGGAGATAAACATTTTTTCAATGCATTCAAATTAATTCTTAAAGTGAAGACTTGAATGGGCACACTGGACCTGGGGAGTGAATTGATAAAGCTTGGTCAAAATTAGAAATTCGAAACTAGACCACTGAATCAGTTGATTAAATTAAATCTAAATGCAAACAAGAACTCTTAAAATAGAAAACGCTGGATTGGATAGCGTTATGGAAACTTTTAAAATGAATAAATACTATCTACTGCGCTGTATTAAGATTATAATATAATAAAGATTTGGTTTTTAAATAAAATTTATTAATGTAATTCAACTACAACATAATACAATTTAACATCCATATTTAACGAGAGAAGTTTCATTTCATATCTGTTGTGTGATCACATGCAAACTCTCTGTTTTTTGTCTTTATCATAAAGTAAAAAATATAGCACTAAATTTGACTTTTAGTTAGGAAATAGTTAGATTGGGGTCACCGCTGACTAAGTCAAATCTAAAGTGGCATTTGTCAAACCCAATCAGTTAAAGCTGAGACTGGGGCGAGTTCCAAGTTATAAATCACAAGCGTTGTTCCTTTTTCGAATTTCCCCTTGCTTTAGCTGTCAAATCATAACAATTTTTGATTCTTTGGTTTGGCTAAATTAGCTACAACTCAAAGCTCGCCTCTGGTGAAACAACAAAATTGAGTCACAATAGCTCGCAGAAGTTGACTTTTATTAAATTTGTTTGATGTCTATGAAATGCTAGGTGGGATTCAGAGTTCACTAGCAAAAAAGGACTTAAAGCCTTGCAAATATATGCGGTCAAGAATATCATTTTAAAGAGTCGCGTGTATTGACTTTCCACTGGATAGCCGGATACTGTTGCCATATCCAAGCAGACGGATATTTGACAGCATCCTAGAAAGAGAAACTTTCATAAACGACGAAAATTTAGCATAGCTCAGTCTTTTCTCTGGTTTTAGAGACAGCCTCAGCTTAGTGGTCAGCTAGCTAAAGCCATAGGCTTTTATTAAGCGCGGATTCTATCTTTTTCGTGTGTTAAGGCACAACAAAACCGACGACTTGTTAGCATAAATTGTAGAAATTCGTCATATATTAAGTTCCGAAAGAGAGGTTCAACAATAAAGTCTTATGCTACTAACTCAGTTCGTTGCAGAACTCAAGTCCGTCTAAGAACCTGCTATATATGCCAAACCTCAGGGTTCTAGGTTTACTCTTTACTTACTTTTAAGGGCCTATGTTGATTTTGAATAGAACACAAATTATTTAGGAAATTATTGTCATTTCTTTTTATTATGATAATATTGGTATGGTTCAATTATGTATGGAACAAAATATCGGACAACTAGCCGCCGCGACCTTGGCGGCAGTGCGGCCTCCATCCGATGGTCCAAATTTTCGATGACGCTGAGGCATAATTGAGGTTCTATGCCGTTAATGTGCCGAATTATCTCATCCTTTAGCTCTTGAATTGTTGTGGGCTTATCGACGTACACCTTTTCTTTCAAATAACCCCAAAGAAAGAAGTCCAACGGTGTTAAACCACATGATCTTGGCGGCCAATTGACATCGCCACCACGTGAGATAACACGGCCATTGAATTTGTCGCGCAAAAGAGCCATTGTTTCGTTAGCTGTGTGGCAAGTGGCACCGTCTTGTTGAAAACACATATCTTCCACATCCATATCTTCCAATTCGGGCCATAAAAAGTTCGTTATCATCTCACGTGAGAGGTGCATATGTTGGGCACGACGACGAGTTTAGGTGGACGACTCTTCAGCCACACTATCGCGAACAGCAGCAATTTTTTCTGCAGTACGAGCTGTTTGACCATGCACTGGTGTTTTAACATCTCCTACAGACCCGGTTTGCTCAAACTTTTGCACGATTTTTCCGATTGTACGCAAATTTGGACAATTAAATTGACCGAAAAAATCACGAAGTGCATGATATGCATTTTGATTTGAACGCCCATTTTCATAATAACCCCTATCGGGAATAAGATTTCCCCGGGAATCTTTTCTGTTCAGCAATCTGACTAACATTGCTGACAAGGGAAACATTTCTCACGGAATTTATTCGCGATAACCCCTAATAAGCCTGAATAACTTTAACGCGTTGCTCGATTGTGTATCTTTCCATGGTTCAAATTGAGTTAGTCTGAAATTGAGAAATGTCAAATGAAATGCAGAAAAACATTTGACGTTTAGGTGTGGTTCACATTCAACATCGGCCCTTAAAATAAATAAATAATAAATAAACCACCCTTTAGAAATCAACTTTCTGTATACTTTCTTGTGGCATTAAAGATTTGTTTTTGTAGAAAAGGTGAAAACGGCAATAATATTGAAATTTAAAAATTTAATTGATTTTGCTTATGAATATAAAAAATATGGCGAGTGCCTCAAAAAATTACAACAACTTCTTGAAACAAAATCAAAATTGGTTGAAAGGTGAAATTTTGTTTCCATGTCGAACATTTAGAAGCCTAATGAAACTGTTAGTTGACGAATCAAAACCAGTTAGTCGATGTTTCCATGACTCTGTTACTTCTTCGGATATAACCAATATAGATGAAAACATCGTATGACGATTTCGGGTTGTGTTAATAAATATACCTATTCAATACAAATCGGTCGATTAAGGAGTATTGTACTGATACCGAAAATTTGTTTATACCCATGGTATAATATGCCCACAACTGTAGGTACATACAATTTGAATACAAAGCCCTGAAATTATATATGAAGCTATTCTTCCCATTGGGCAGCTTGGCGAAGAGTCCCTGGAATGCGTTTTCGAGAAAGTTTTTCAAGAAAATTTCCAAAACAGCAAAATATGGAAGATGTGTGTCACAATCTTTTGGTGTCTTCTGACACATTGATAAATGTTTTGAGAACTGAACCCTAAACCAAAAATTACGTTTCCATCTGAAGAACTTCAGTTTCTAATAGAACCAGAGGTCGAGCAAGCAGACCTAGTTCCAGTTAAACAAACACTATATTTATTTACTACTTGTTTTTTTTTATATATATACTTCTCCCGAGAAAGGCGAACCTATAACGCTTCAACAGTGCCCCGAGATGCCTGCAGATGTATGTTTGTTCTGCACTTAAATTGCTGCAAATTGTAGTCTTCTGGAAATATATCCCCAGGAAGCGAGTTCCAAAGTTTGCTTGTCCTGTAACAGAAGGAGTTTCGGAAAGTTGATGTCCTCGCGGTTGTCAAGTGTACTGTATGGTCATGAACATTAGCAGTCTGTCTTGTTGGGCGCCCAAAAGTTGCATTTCGAGGGATAATGTCTTTGAGTTCCTCAGAACATCTACCATGGAAGTACCTATAGAACAAGCATAGGTCAGCAACTTGTCTTCTGTGCACCAACGGTTGTAGATTCGATGTGAGTGTAGGGTCTCCCGCAAAATCCCAAATTCCAACTTAGGGTTTTTTTCCGCTGCGCAACCTCTCGCGAACGTCTGACAAACATCCGAGAGTATGACTGTCTTGAAAGAGCTTCTCAATTAGCCGTTTGGAGTCGGCATAAAACTGTATATCCCTTCCATTCGTTCCAAAAATGAAAAACCCACACAAAACGAATGGTTGTGAGAAGCTAGGCCTAGGGTCCTTCCGGACCTGTTGCGCCAACTATTTATTTATTTTACCTGAACAGTAGCGACATAGTGGTAGGCGGAATAGATTACAGAGCGAGGGATCCCAGGTTCGATCTGCAGAAACCCACTCCTCTAGGGACAGTCTCACAAATATCTCAGAATGTCTTGGAACACAATTTTAGTTCCCTTTCATTGGTCCCAAAAACTAAAACTCACGCAGCAAATCGAACGGTTGTGAAAAGCGGTGACTGTGTTACTTCTGGACCTGTTGCGCCAACAGTAGAGCTGCTGACAACTCACTCATTCCTGACTTCTTGCATTCCATTTCTTAGCGATGGGACATACTTTTGGCCAAACGTCATCATTCATTAATATGCACTGAATTTTTTCAAGAGATTTATTTCACCTTCAAAAATATTGGACATTTTTCTGCAGACAAACGAATCAAATGCAGCTGTCTTTCATCTTTGGGAAAAGAAATCCTCCCCCCAATACGGTGCCTACATCCACCTATACGAACCAAACTGTCGCACAATGACAAATGCTATAAAAAAGCCATCTCCAACAACTTTACTCCCCTCACTGCCCCACCTACATCCGGGCGATACTACACTTACAGCACCACTGTTAGAAATTTATGGTTTGACACCGTTCGATGAATCCAATTTTCGTGCTGTTTGCCAACCCACGTCACGTCCTAGCGTCGGCGTCGTCATGCTGTGCATTTGTCGTATTCGCTGCGTGTGTCATCAAGTTACCGAGAAGTGAGTTGAAATCTTTAAGACACCCATCAGGGCACTTTAAAGTAAAATCTCCTCCACGTCTTCCCATCTCATACACGCACCGAACAAAACAAGCCGACATAAGCGACGAACGCTACACTAGATTCGAGTGCATAAGGAAATAATCCGTTTGCCGATTAGCAAATTAACTCGAACACAGAGAATTAACAATTTGCCAAAACGTATACCACTTCTCGCAGAAGCAGAAGCACTCGCACTTGGCTTGGTATGACTCGCAATGCGCACTCCACAATGGAATTCCGTTTGCCCTACAAGCAAACCCCTGCTACTGGCAGGTTTTTTGCATAAAGGGAAAGCTCTGTGTGTATGATCCGACGACGGCGGTGAAATTTTTCCATAAAAGGACTAAGGGATACATAATACCTCTGGCCCATGCACAGTATACCCAGCTATTCTGCACAAAGTGCTGTCACTCCCAGTTGCACTCTGGATGACTCTGCTGTACGCAAAAGGAACTGCAGCTCCCTTTTCGACTGCGGGAGTGGGTCTCTCGCATTTCAATAACCACATGCAAAGAGGATAACGCACCAGACACACTGCGAATCCTTTAATAAAGTCGGAGAACGGGATTATTTATTGCGGCTGCAAAGGACGCCATGCAGGACCTAGGTATGAGGTCAGAGAATATAGTCGCAGTCACAGCACACAGCAGAAAGATATGGAAAGGTGAATTTGAATTCGGCTTGTGCTACTGCACTTTGAGCGCACATTTAAATAATTCATGCACACATCCTTGGCGGTGTATGGCTCGTCGTAGAAGTCGAGGCTCTTCGATTCCAGAGATACCTGCGACGCGCAGTGACAACTGCATTTGAGTGGTTTATATGCGATGAATTTGTGATTTACTTCTTGCTCACCACGCTGAGGTGTGATTTCCAGATGGAGGAAGGATATTGAGATAGTGATTTGCATGTGCTAAGCAAATAATACAAATGGTGTCACGACGGCCGCATTGACTCAGATTCACTTACATGTGTGCCTGTCTGACACGTGACACGAGCACTTTCTAAAATGAGCGCAAGGACCAGTCCGTTTGCTGTTCCTCAACCCAGAGGTGGTTGGCGTAAAGTTTGAAATTCAAATTTACTATTGTACTAGACAAACTCGTTCAGAAAATGGACCTGAGATTTTCGAGTTTAGTTGCTGTACATCGATTCTGATTTTGGTTTTCTAACAGATGTTTTTATAGCTCACATCCACTAAAGAAACTTAATCTGCCCTTTCAGATCTTATTGGCGAAAATCCTTTCACATACCTATATCTAACCACCATCTCCCTCTTGACTAAGGAATTTACCCTGCATTTTGTTCTTTCGCATTATAGGCAGCCTCGAACTTCACCCGTCTCTTAAACACCCATCCGCTACTACGCTAATAGATGCTAATGTGCCCCAATTACGGAATGGCTCCCAACTTTACAGCCACCCCACAGTAATTCAATTAATTGCCAACGGTGCGCATCCTTAAAACTTATAACTTCCGATATCGACTTCATCTTACTTCAATACCGGGACCGAGAGCACAATCATTTTCAAAGACCACCACCACTCGAAGCCTCTAATCAAGTTGCGCCCAACTTTTGCATTGGCAGTTGCCACTTGTGCCCGAATGCAATTCCAAAAACCTTCCATCTTGTCACCATCGTCGTCGTGGCCCAAAATGCAATTAAATCCGCACTCGTAGTTATATAGCCCCAGCTTTGCCATATTCAACATCGTTGGGTATTTGGGTCGTCCTCTGCCTCTTATCTCTCCATCCGTGAGGGGATAGTGCACAGCGTGACCTCGATTCATCCATCCCCATCCTGTTAAAAAAAAAACACCTCACAGTATCTGTTACTCGCCATAAAGTTTTACAGTCGCCCGTTTCGTTTGTGCATCGAAAATACACTTTGTCCTGCAAAGTAGCACTGCGCTTGCACTGTAGGTATAAGGCGCGAATGTTATGATCCACACAAGCAAAGCACCATCATCGCGTCATCTATCTTTATTCATGCAACTATCCCTGTTTTTGTTTTGTTCCGAGACACATAATACGAGTACGAGTGTACTCCTTCCTTCCCCGGCAGTTCGTCCTGCAGCTTTCGAATTTTACGTTTATGAATCTGTTTATTAACTTTTCACAAGGACGCCGAAGGGGATCGAGTTGAGAGTCAGTATAGTTCGTACCATACGGATGCGGATGCGAATGCTGTGAGAATTACTCCGAGTTCGTTTCCGATATGGAAACTGCACTCGCGCTGCGTCCTTCTCGCAGTTGTGTTCTGTGCAAGGATTACAAAAATGATATTCGAAACTTTAGTTCAGAATAAAAATCAAACCAAAAAAAAAATAAAAAATTCACCGAATGGAATAACAAAACCAGGACACAGCGCATACAAAACATTATTTTTGCGATTACAATTTAGTTTTAGCCCGGTTCCCAGTTGAATTTACAGTTCAGCTGTTCGCATGGATATTCGGGACTTGGGGGGATCATCATAATTAAAATTGGTGCATGGACTACTACTCGTATTCATGTTGCAAACAAGATTTTATAAAAATGAAGCCACAATACCAAACTCATTACAAGTTTGTAAATTAGATTTTTTAATATGCCTCTTAGTTTGATGTATAGTTTGATTGTTTATACAAACATTTAGCCACAACAAGGGCGATCAAATTATTTTCCAACTTTTCGTTTCCGCAACAAAGCAGGTCATTTTGCTGTGTAGAGTTTTCAGTCGAAAATAGGATTAGTTAAGATCCACTTAGAGTTTTGGAAATAATTTCGAAAATAATACCAGCTCAAGTTGAAGAGTTCGCTTATATTGCTGGGGAAGTATTTTTTCTAACTTTGAAAATCTAATTTGGTATAAGAGATGACTTGAAAGTATCCAATTGTGTTGAGTAAATTAAAAAAATAGTTGATATAGCATCAGTCTTAACCATGGCTGTAGGAAAGAGGGCCCCAATGAAATAAGGCCCCAAAAGAGATAATGAAATAAGGCCCCAAATACTTTTTGTTTAATATTGTTGATATTGGATAGACTAATTTAGATTAACGGAGCTTTGTATATACTCAACCTCGCACCCACCCCATAATCTAACAGTAAACCCAGGCTGGGGGGCCTAAAAAAGGAAATAACACCCCAAAGTTTGTTTCCTGTATAATTTTTTGGGTCCTTATTTCATTCGGGCCTAGTTTCGCAGAGCCGTTAAAAACGTGTGAAAATTCTACATCTTCTCTCAGCTTGATAAATGTCATTTTACTTCATTCACCTTCCTTTTTTGCGACTTTTCAAAACCCTGCAATGGTCACTCTGGGTGGATTCTTCACCAAGGACCAGTGGAGCTAAAATCGTGTATGTTGCAAGACCTGATAGTCCTTCTGTAATTTTTCTGATATTTGTTGGTTTTTCTGTTTGTTGAATTTGAGCTGACGTCTGTTTAAGAGGTATTTCACTTATTAAAATACAAACGACTTTACACGTAGTAAATTCTGAATTCGGCCGGCAAAGTGTGTCCGAAAATGAATGCAAATTTGCAATAAATAGAAATATTAATTGTATTGTTTGTTTTTTTTTCCAATTTCAAAATAAAGTGGGATAGGACACATCACCTCACACATTTCCTCGCCTAAATATACACAAAGGAACATGGCATCTACCTGATCATCAAACCGTCAACCAAATTGATCACGTTGCGATTGACGCAAGGCACTCCTCCAGTATTCTAGATGTCTGAACTTTCCGAGCGGCCAACATAGACTCGGACCACTACCTTGTTGTAGCAAAGGTACGGATGCGGATATCCCAGACGCCACAACAACGAGAAAATACTTTGAGGAGATTTAACGTTGGATGACTTCAAACGCAACAAACCGCCAGAACCTTCGCTGATCGCCTATCCCTCAACCTCTCGAGAAGTCCTCTGCTGCCAGCATCAAGTGCCGAAGACCAGTGGCGCCGATGCCAAGAAGCCATCAAAAATGCCGCAGCTGATGTGCTCGGTTTCACCAGCCCACCCCCCGAAACCCCTGGTTTGACGAAGAGTGCCGGCAAGCACATGCAGCAAAACAAAGTGCCTACGAAGCGTGTTTGTATTTGAAATCATTTATACATAACATACATATACATTCAATACAATGTTACAAAACTATATAATCACATACACATATACCATCTCATATAAATATGAACTAAATTGCCCACCAGTTAGTTAGTCGTGTTAAAACTCTACCATAAAGAACATAGTTAGTGTTTCATTTATTCCGTTTAGATTTTTCCAACAAAGGTTATGGGCCCAGAGACGCCATAGACCAATACAAAATTAAACGGTTTAAATTTGTTTTTATAGTATTTTTATCAAATAAAAATCGAGTGAGTTTTAGTTGGCCAAGATGAGTTCTAGCCTTTATCAGATTGATAAGCTCGACGACAATAACTACGATGTGTGGAAAGTGCACATGAAGTCGGTGTTGGTTCACAGTGAGCTATGGGGATATGTTTCCAAAAGTATTGATCAGCCTACTGCCTCTGCCGATGTACCCAACTGGAGGAAAAAAGATGAAAATGAGCTTGTTGGTGAGGATGTTGCTATTGGTGTCTGTGCTAGTGATAATTCTGTTGCTGGTGCTGTAAAGGAAAATGTTGGTTCTGCTGATGAAGAGGATGGCGAAATGGATGCGTTTGATGATGCTGTAGAGGGTAGATTTGTTGCTGAGGATGAAGACGACGACGACGACGTTGAAAACGACGATGCCGAAGATGTTGGTACTGAAAGTGTTCGCGATGAAGCACTTGCTCCTGCGGATAATGTACCAAAGCTATCATCAGAGGAAATTTATTCAAGAATGACGTTACGCCCACGTAAACCATCGAACTCAAATTTTTATCTTGAAACTAGAGAGAAACTTGGGAGCTAGTCAACTTGCCAAAAAACCGCCAAGCCATAAAGTGCAAGTGGGTTTTTAATATAAAGCGCAACAAAAATGGTGAAATTGAGAGGTACAAAGCCAGACTCGTGGCAAAAGAATGTAGCCAGCGATTTGGAATAGACTACAAGGAGACTTTTTCTCCGGTGGTCAGGTATTCCTCCATTCGACTTATACTTGCATTGTCAGCTGAGCATAACTTAACATTACATCAAATGGACGTGTCATCCGCTTATTTAAATGGTGAATTGAAGGAGGAAGTTTTTATGCTTCAACCACAGTGTTTCGTCAATCCCGTGCATCAAGAGAAGGTTTGCCGTTTAAGAAAAACACTCTACGGCCTCAAACAATCCGGGCGGGAATGGAATAGTGAACTGGATGCAGTGCTAAGAAAAATAGGGTTTACGAAATGTAAAGGCGATGCTTGCGTATACAAAGGAAATAATGATGGAGATATTAACTTGGTTGCAGTGTTTGTGGATGACATTTTGCTGGCATGCTCTAATCTTGGACGATTGGAAAAAATCAAAGAGGCAATTAGTTTGCAGTTTGAAGTGGTAGACAAGGGTCCTGTTGACCATTTCCTTGGGATGGAGGTTACCAGAAAAAATAAATCAATCCAAGTTTCGCAACAACAATTCATCCAAAAGCTTTTAGTTGAATTTGGGATGGTGCAAACTAAACCCTGTGCAACTCCCTTACAACCAGAAAGCAAATTTAAGAAGTGCATCGATTGTTCGAAGTGTACCAAAGTGGACGAGAAGCTGTATCAGTCCCTCATCGGCTCATTAATGTATCTGAGCATCTGTACCAGGCCTGATATAATGCACTCGGTTTGCAAACTAGCTCAGTTTAACAATAACCCACATTCTGAGCATCTAACTGCTGCGAAACATATATTGAGGTACCTTAATCACACTTTAAATTTCAAAATTAATTACTTTCAGACTCAAAGGCAACTAATCGGCTATGCTGATGCTGATTGGGCAGGAAGTAGTGATGACCGAAAATCATTCACCGGCTTTGTGTTTTTTGTTGCTGGTGCGGCGATCTCATGGGAATGCAGAAAACAGCAAACGATAGCACTAAGCAGTACTGAAGCGGAGTACATGGCTCTCTCTGCAGCATCCAAAGAGGTCGTTTACTTGAGGAGTTTCCTACGAGAATTGGGATTTAATTCGCTTGCAGAAGGCCCAACCGAGTTATGCGGCGACAACATAAGTGCGCAGCATTTAGTGAAGAATCCTGTGTATCACAACAGTACAAAACACATTGACATAAAAGTACATTATATACGTCAAGTCTACGAAAATGGACTTATAACTTTAAAGTATATCCCAACCGGTAACATAATTGCCGATATTTTTACAAAAAATTTAAAAAAGAATAAGCACTCTGAATTAACTTCTTTGCTTGGTTTCATAGCATAATATTCTTAAATTGTTCGTGAACAGTAATGAATTAAATTGGATTAAATTGATTTGCATATATTTTTATTATTAAACTAGCTGACCCGTGCTCGCCTTGCTTCGCCAGAGTTCCACTTCTCAAATTTAAAACAAAATAATTAGCGCTATACAAAAAGTAGCTTACCCGAAAAAAGAGAAGAAAAACTGCCAGTAAAACAATCCAAACAAATACTTTGGTAGGCTAACTTCTATTATTCCCTCTCAATCTCATTTACATTCCACTTGTAAGTTGTTACTTGTTACATTTTATTCCCCATCTCAATCCCATAACAACTCGCTCACTTACTACTCAAACACAAACATCCTCAAGTTCAAATTAAAAAAAGAGAAAAAAAAAACATGAAGCAAAAAAAACTGCAAATGCACAAACAGGTTTTAGCATGGACGTGAATCAGTATCACTAATAAGATCAGAATCACTATAGCGCATTTTAAAAATCACAATCACAATTAACAACTGAGTGTGACTCCCTCAATCTCAAATACATACCTATCTCCCTCAATCCCATGCACCACATTCGCTCTACTACTCATTGTCATTATTCACTAATAATTTAAGAACGTGAGCAAAAAAAAAAAAAAAAAACAACACAAAACCCAAAAGTTGCATAAAAAAAGAGAAGCACACGGCAGAAAATGTATAGAGAGAGAAACAGGTTTTGCCGCACACACACACAAAATTTCCTCCACTCAACGCTGGAAAAATCCAACGATCTAGCTTCAATCGAACATTTTGATTTTTTCAATTGTATTAAATTTATAGTTTATTGCTTATTGTTCGACTTCAGGATAACGTACAAAGATGATTTATATCTTAAAATCTTTGTACATTATTGAACTTTGTATTAAAAAAAATCCCATTTCATTTGGATGAGTGATTCCGAAGCTAGGAGCTAGAAGGCATCCGAGAATTACAACTTTTCTTAGATATCAGCTTAGATTTCCACTTCCGGACAGCGAATAATGGTAAAACATATCCTATGTTCAAATCTGAACAATTTCCTATGCAACTGTGTAAACCGAAATCAAATTCGTGCAGTACTTTTTGAATCTATTCTCGTCTCACAGATTACAGCCGGAAAAAAAGCTACAGTTTTATTATAGTAAGGATAAAAGCAATGTACAGTAATATCGTTTTGAGAGAAGGATTGTTTGTATTTGAAATCATTTATACATAACATACATATAACGGGTGAACTTTTTTAAAAAAAAAACACAAAAAATTCGAAAAAATGTATGAAATATTTATTTGAATCGATAGTTTGAACCTTGCAATTTAATGTTTAAAGATAATTTCATGCAAATGTTGACCGCGGCTGCGTCTCAGGTAGTCCATCCGCTGAGTCCAATTTTGGCATACTCTTTCACACATATCGGCCGGTATCTCACGAATGAATGCATGGATGTTGGCTTCCAGTGCGTCAATCGAAGCGGGCTTGTCCCTATACACATTAGCCTTGACATACCCCCACAAAAAATAATCTAATGGTGTCAAATCGCACGATCTAGGCGGCCAATTGACCGGCCCGAAACGTGAAATTAACTGTTCACCAAACTCGCCTCGCAATTGCGCCATTGTTTCGCGTGCTGTGTGGCATGTGGCACCGTCTTGTTGAAACCACATATCATGCAAGTCAAGAACTTCCATTTCGGGCAAAACAAAGTTTGTTATCATCGCTCGGTAGCGTTCACCATTGACAGTAACGCTGCGATTCGCATCATCTTTGAAGAAATATGGCCCAATAATGCCGCCGGCCCATGAACCGCACCAAACAGTGGCTTTTTCGGGATGCATTGGTAGCTGTTGCAATGCTTCTGGCTGATCTTCACTCCAAATGCGGCAATTTTGCTTATTTACGTACCCATTCAACCAAAAATGAGCCTCATCGCTGAACACAATTTTTCGATAAAAAAGCGGATCCTCGGCCAGCTTTCCAAGAGCCCATTCACCAAAAATTCGGCGTTGTGGTAGGTCGGCTGGCTTTAGTTCTTGCACAAGCTGTATCTTAAAAGGCTTTACGCACAAATCCTTCCGCAAAATTTTCCACGTAGTGCTGTAACAAAGGCCTAACTGCTGGGAACGGCGCCGAATCGACATTTCGCGGTCTTCTGTCACACTAGCTGATACGGCCGCAATATTTTCTTCAGTGCGCACAGTACGTAAACTTGTTGGTGGTTTAATGTCCAACAAAGTAAATTTGGTGCGAAATTTGGTCACAATCTTCCGAATAGACTGCTCAGAAGGTCGAGAATGCCGATCATAAAATGGAAGCAGCGCGCGATGAATATTTCGAACCGAGCACGAATTTTGATAGTAAAATTCAATAATTTGCAAGCGTTGTTCATTTGTAAGACGATCCATGGTTAAATTGCAAACCAAACTGAAGCTGTTTGACAGTGACACAAGGTACTAAACACACGTCAGCTGCCAAAACCAGTGTTGCCAAAACCAAACCAGCTAAAAAATCACCCGTTACATTCAATACAATGTTACAAAACTATATAATCACATACACATATACCATCTCCTATAAATATGAACTAAATTGCCCACCAGTTAGTTAGTCGTGTTAAAACTCTACCATAAAGAACATAGTTAGTGTTTCATTTATTCCGTTTAGATTTTTCCAACAAAGCGTCGCTGCATAGAAGGACGAGAGCAGCTCGTCAGCTCTACGAGCAAAAAAGCATTGAAGAACATCGGCTCCTCCGGAGAAAAAAGAGAGAGCATGAGAAACGCGCAATCGGGGATATAGAGAGGTGTTACTCCAGGAACAATGTTCGGAAGTTTTACCAAAGGGTAAAAAGAACGTGTCATGCCAACAAGACCAGAACGGAGAACGAACAAGGAAGCCTTGTAGTTGAGTCACAGTCGGTGCTGAGGACATGGAAAAACCACGCCACAAATTCCGCTGTCAGGCAGAACGAACCATTCAACCTGGACGATGAAAGCCAAGACTTCCGTCCACCTGACCAAAATGAAGTGAGGATAGCAATATCCAAGCTGAAGTCCAACAAGCCTGCTGGACCTGGCGGCTTACTTGCCGAGCTCTTCAAGGCAGCGGGAGATGACCTGGTAGAGAGCATACACCAACTCGTCTCCAAGATTTGGTCAGAAGAAAGTATGCCTGATGAATGGAACCTCAGCATCGTTTGCCCGATCCACAAGAAAGGAGACTCTCTAAACTGCGCCAACTATAGAGGCATCAGTCTCCTGAAAACTGCGTATAAGATCATGTCTGCTGTACTGTGTGAACGCCTGAAACCATTCGTCAACGATCTGATAGGTCCCTATCAGTGCGGTTTTAGGCCCGGTAAGTCCACGAACGATCAAATATTCACACTACGGCAGATCCTGGAGAAAACCCAAGAAGTTCAGATCGATACTCACCATCTTTTTATCGATTTTACGGCCGCATATGACAGCATTTATAGAGACGAGCTATACAGAGCCATGTCTAGTTTTGACATCCCTGCCAAACTTGTCAGATTGTGCAGAATGACGATGGAGAACGCTCGCTGCTCCATAAAGGTCGGAAACAATCTCACTGAGACCTTTGATGTCAAAAAAGGATTTAGACAAGGTGACGCGCTGTCATGTAACTTTTTCAACATCATTCTTGAGAAAATTGTGCGAAACTCACAAGCCAACACCGGAGGCACAATTTTCCATAAGTCTGTGCAACTGCTTGCATACGCTGACGACATTGACATTGTTGGCACAACACAGCGAGCTGTCACTGGTGCGTTTGCAAGTATTAATACAGAAGCGGCAAAAATGGGTTTAGTGGTGAATGAGGGTAAAACAAAATATATGCTGTCAACAAGAAGGGACACACGACATCGACGAATCGGGCAGAACGTCACGATAGACAGCTATAACTTTGAGGTAGTTAGGGACTTTGTCTACCTCGGCTCCGCTATAAACTCTGATAACGACATCACATCAGAAATCAAACGAAGAATCACACTTGCCAACCGCTGTTTCTTTGGCCTAAGCCGGCAACTGATAAGTAAGGCCTTGTCGAGAAATACTAAGGAAACTCTGTATAAGACCCTCATCATCCCAGTCCTGCTTTATGGTGCAGAAGCATGGGCGCTATCAAAGGCGGATGAAGATCTCCTTGGTCGTTTCGAACGCAAAATTCTTCGAGTGATTTTTGGTCCCGTTTGCGTTGACGGGCTTTGGAGGAGAAGATTTAACAGCGAACTCTACGAGCTGTTCAGCGACAGCGACCTAGTCAGAAAAGTACGCATCAGTCGTCTAAGATGGTTAGGACATGTAGAGCGAAAGGATACCAACGCTCGGGCCGGTTGAGGCCCTGGTCCACCCCGGACTGTAGCGCCACCTTAAGTAAGTAAGTAAGGACAAATCTGAAAAACTACTTTTTCGCTAAGAGTGATTTTGCTAAAAAATGTGATAGGTAAACTTTTACTTTTTTTGAAAAACTGTTCAACAATGAAAACGTCGTTCTTTCCCGTAGCGATTCATTTTTAATAATCCTAAGCTGTCAGCTTTCAAATTGGTTTGTTTTTCTTTTCTCGTTGGCAACACTTACCGCACGAATAATGGCGGCCAATTCAAATCTTGCTTACATATTTAAATTGGTTTCACTTTTGATTCTTCTTCTGCATTAAAAACTCTCCTTTATACATAAAAAAAATATATAAGCATACACAATCACAAGGAATGGGAAGTCAAGTAGCCTTTTCCTGGAGTAATGTCTTTCATTTTCATAATTCTATCGGAATTCTCTGAGGACACATAAAAAAATTGCTTTGTAAATCATTAAAGCTGATAAAGCTTTGATTCAAAATTCGAACCTCATAATTATAATTAAAGACGTCCCATAGCTGGATTCCTCAAAAGTGGCTCCAAGTCGATATATGCACGAGGTATTCCTTTAAATCGTGAAGCTCTTTCTTTAGGTGTACGGGTTTTTAAATTCCGAAACAGCTTTTTGCTGTTGTTTCTGTTCATTTGACTTTTCGATATACCTACCTAACTCTGCCGTTTATTGCTTAGTTATGGTCAGTGTTAACAACATTTTCTGCTTCAACAAAGCCTTGCACATATACATAAATACCGCTTTTGTCATTTCCCCTCTTGTCCAGACGGTGAAACAAAGCGCATGGTTCGCCTCCTGCATTAGATACTTTTATCCTCGATGTTCAGTTTTCTGTAAATTAACTAGGTATACCTAGTTCATGTAAACATGGTATTTTGTTACAAGGCAATATATACGAAAATAGCATCATCATCGAAACTCCCCAGAGGGTTTACAATCCCCCTTTAATTTCCACTTGCATTATGTAGATTAAATGAATGTAGGTATTCACCTACATAAAATATTTCCTCCTGCCAGCTTTTACCGAAAGTCAAACCAATTTCCTTGTACATAGTTATTAAGCTTTCTCTCCGCCTTTAGCCACCCCATGACAAGTAAAATTGCTTCTCCTTATCGTTCGTCTTAATAGGCTGTGAACAGCTGCACCCCATTTCCCATGTCAGTCATTGCATTTATTTACGAGACACATTTTGGACATTTTCTATTCGACTTCTATCGCTGAATCTATCTGCAACTTAAATGGTTATTTCCCCACAGAAAGGACGATGAAAAAAAAAAAAAAACAATTATCCTCCACGCATTCTAACCGCTTAATCTAGACACAGACAAAAGCCGGCCAGCCCATAAGAAGTTATTGCGGACGCGACAAAATACCCATGCATTGGGCCCCCTTCAACTGCGACGCGCACGAGTCACACTCACAATACCGCCCACACTCGCATGGCAATTTGTGAAATCATTAAGAATCGATGATAATCATCTTCTTAGCCAGAGACGACTGAGTGACACACGGCGACAACAGAAAGACACTTCCTTGTTCCTTCGTCCTTTTGTTTTGGGGTTTCACAAATTTCCACCGAACACCGAACAGTTAACCTCATGCTCCTCATTTCGTGCGTCAATTGTCGTCTTCGCATCACGAGTCAATCACATTAAGATTGGCGACAAAGTTAATCTTCATACATCGCCACCCCGCATGGAAGCAAAGAAAGGATAAGACAAGCGACGTTTTTGTGGCTGATGTCACGGAACCAATCTGCTCACCCACCCCCAACACCCTCAACTCGAACCCATCCGATGCAGGCAAGAGAAACAATCATGGTCTATTAACTTTGCAGGGGTGGAATTTACACCTCAATGGAATCCATCACACTGATCCTTTTATTACAGTCCTCTGCTTCTATGAGACTGTTTCTTGTTCTTCTTCTGTGATGTAGGGGTGGTCGGTGGGTGGGATCTAGTGCGTATTGTCGGTGGGCGGTTGCCGGCTCAAAGTGAGGGGTTACACAAGATTGTTCGTCATTCAGGCAAACGGAATTGTTAATCACTGTATGGCGAACGCCAACGCTGTTGTAGGCACTCATCCTGAGCATCTATGATATTCCTGGTGGATTTCTTCAAATGCTCACGCACGCCACACCGGGTCAACCACATCTACCTCCATCTATCTCTATATGTTGCTGGATGTTAGCTGGCGTATTGATTAATTATTTAATTGTAGTGCGAGTCGGCTGATGGGTGTTGGTGGCTGCGTTCGAACAGAGAGTGTGTGCCGCTCGACGAGGTTCACTTGAGGTCATATTGTTTATGGAAAGATAAACTTAAGTGGGTGCTTATTGGTATGCCATTATAGTCATGCACAAGTGCCAATGAATAATGAAGCAGTCGGTGCTCATAAAATTCGTAATAGTTGCGCGTGGCGAAAGTGTGTGATGTGTCTTCTTGCCATAAAATGGACCAAATAATGACCGTTTGGCCGATATGATAAGGATAAGTTGGTAAAATGCGATTTAAGTAGCACGGAATTGGTAGCTGTGACAGAAGACCGTTTTATGCGGAGTACGCTCTTAATAATAAAACAATAATAATAATACATTAAGGACTGAATTGGAATCGTTTTCATCCTTTTAGTATGCGCAGCTGCACAGCATGTGGTTTGCAGCAGTAAGGAAGTGCCGGCCATGTTATTAGTGATGGTCAACTGAATTTGCTCATTAGACAAAATGTCTTTTATCTTATCAAACCTAGATGACTCTACTCGTATATTGGAAGGCCCAAAATGGGCTTTGATGGGTAAGCGTGTTTGATCCCCAGACCGAAGTAGGTAGTCGCAGTGTCATTTTGAGTAGTTGATAAAACAAAGTCCGCAAAATAGCTGAGCTGAGTACAGTCTTGCCAAATATTCCGTTGATGCTTTCGATAGCGTCGGCACACAACAGCTTGCAGTCAAATCTGCTTACTATCAACCAGTGATACCAGATTACAAGATATATCTTCTTCTTTTTTTCAAAATGTTTGAGCTCCAAAATAGGTGCCAGACTTTTTACCTCAAATTCCTCCAATTTCAAGATTATTGATACCAATAACTTTTCAAATATGTATAACAAATTATAAAAACCTCTCTATTGAAGAAAAACGTTTTTTATTAATTCCATTATTATGTAAAAAGTGAGTCAAGCTAACGTTTCCATCAAAGGAAAATGAATTTCACCGAATATGAGAAAATATTTGATGTATCTACCTAATAGGTTCGTTCCTATGTTTTTTTTTTTTTTTTTGTGAAAAATGTTTTATGAGTACAAACAGCGGATAGAAACTTCGCATATACCATCTTAATAAGTTTAATTTTCATATCTTACCAGTTCAACATTCCCCTGCCTGCAAATATTGAAAGAATATTTTTTTGCTGTAAATCTAAGTAAACAATAATTCGTAATAAGTTGAGAACTGAAGCTGTTGAAAGTTTAATCCTTACAAAGGATTTGTTGCGCTTTGATGAAGAGAATTGCTTTGATTTAAATATAAAAAATTTAATTCTGAGTCATTTGAATTCAAATTCCATGTATAAATAAATATTATGTTCCAAGATTTCAAACAGCAATTTGTGTGACCAGCGTTTTTTCGATATTGATATATGTAAGGGTGGAGTGAAATTAAAAAAAAAAATTTTTTTTCTATTTTCCTATTATACATAGTCGAGATAGGTGCCATTAACCTTCAAAAAGGCGGTCAACAAATTTCAACATGATCAAAAAATATTCTGAGGGTTCACAACAGCCTTGAAAATTTGTATAGGTATATCAAAATCAAAAAGATATGCAATGGGAAAATAATATGTTTTACAGCGATTCGCTGATTTCTGTTACGAAACCACCCAGAACTCACCACGTGGAGGTTGCTGCTATTGAGTTCCAGCCCCACCCTACCCAACCAACCTTCCATTAGGGTGCAGTTGTATACTCTATTCTATACAAAAACTCTTTTTTGAATGAAATTTAGGAATTTTTTGTAGAGATGCGATTCTAGCTCTTATTAACCCATCCCTATTTTGGAATCCAAATACCTCGCTAGAAGCTTCGGTTACTAGCTTAACACAACGTTCCACACTTTGCGTATGACATGGGAATCGAGGGAAATCAATAATACTGCAATCGCCGCTTTTTACAATGTCCGAAATGTTTTCATCGCCAAGAAACTTCGTTACAGGGGGCTCAGTTATTTGCAGGCCCTGCCAGTTGACTAAATCTACATAATCATTGGCTTTAAAGTTGAGTTTTGGAACTGTAAACCTACGAATATTTATTTCGCTTTTTTCCGCTCGAGCTTTCATCACTCGCCGAAGTGCCAGCTCACGAATCGATTTTCTTGGGTCTGTCATCATAGCTAAAAGCAGGTTTTCCGGATGGGCATAAAATGAATTTCGTTGGATGACAGGATCTATGATCTTTTTTAATTTCGAGTCTAGATATCGAGACAATGAAATCATTTTCCATAAGTGACGCGCACCATCTTTGCAAGAAGGATGACTTTTGATAAGAAACCATAAAGGAGCATAAACGGGACCAATGAAATTTACAAGAATGACTAAATTGTCTGATGGATTCTTAGTTCCAATATAAAGTCTCATAATTCTATTTGCCGCAGTCAGCCAACGAGCATGTGATAACTTGCCAGGATTTCTCTGTAACAAAGACACGGGACAGTTTCCAGAACCTACGGCTTGGCATATATTATGCAAATACTTTTGGTCACAGCTTAGATCATTTGTATTTGTAATATCCGGTAAAACATGAAGTATTTCGTTAATTGGTACAAATTCTACAATATCTGACTTTTCACAACACTCCAACATTTTGCCGATTGGCCCGGAAAAGCCATATGGACCTGTTGTTTGACCGTCTAAATTTTGTAGAAGATGTCGAAGAGGCAGCTCATTACAATGAAGCAAACATATATTCCATTGTAGAGGTTTCCCCACAGCTTCTTCCATCAATCTTTTAACACCTCCCTTTGAAACAGTATTTGCAGCCGTTTCGTCGCATCCAGCTGCAACAAAGTGATTCAGAGATATCTTATTTTGATGTAAGAAACTGATTATGGACTCGCATATGCTTCTTGATTTTCCATCGCTAGGGGAAACATGTCCCACATAGCGTGCACCAGGTTCTTGAACAAGAGAAATATGCTCTTCGACAGACAATTTATGATATGATTGCTCTCCTTGCTTTAATAAGATTTTAGTACGATCCTTGCGGCCATCAAAATAAAGGCTTTCAAGCTGGGTACCTTTGAGTAAATTATTTTCTTGTAACTCTTGCCTGACTCCATGCCTTAAGCGCCTTATTTTTGATCTATCTATGACCTTCGATTGATCCTCCAGGGTTATTATACCAACGTCTGTCAAAACACTACTTGCAATTATAGCGGCATTTCTATCTGAGATCCCTGTTCGATCACAAGCAAGTCCCAAATTAGGTAATTTAAGTCGCATTTGGTTTGTAATGAGCTCTGTTTTTGTCTTTTTTGGAGGAGAGTCTTCAAAGTCACTGCTTTTGTCAGTTGTCTCAGATTCAGAAGTATTGATTCGAGTTTCGACAAAAACTGTTTTAATACCAGGATCCGTACTATTTGATTGTCTCTTTTTTTCAACTTTTTCAGCTCTTTCTTGTTTTCTTTTAGAGCTTTTTTCCATTTTCCGAGTAGCAGACCAGTCAATATTTCCGATACACAACTTTCTAATTGTTCTTTGATCCGTTAAAAAAGCTCGCTCCTTAATAGGAACTTTATTTGCTTGATCACACGTTCACGCTTGAAATAGTGCACACTGGCAAGGGCATATGTCAAATAGCGTCTCAGATTTGTTCAAAAACTGCTCCAATTGAATTTTGAAACTGTCTAATTTGTTCCGTTTTTTGTTTATTTTATAGTTTTTAAAATGCTTTTTATATTTCTCATGGTATTGCCGAATTTTCCTTACAACAGAGGAGTGAGAAATAGTAGGAAGGGAAGCCTTTTTCCATACCTTTACCAATTTTTGAGCCACTTTTTCAGACACTTGAAAAACAGTTGGTTCTTTTTTTGTTGTACTTTTAAGAATGCAGACAGTATTTAAGAACTCCTTCATAACTTCTTTGAAAGTTGGCAAACATGATTCCTTGAATGGTCCCGTATTTCCAAAAATTAAATCTTGCACCTTTTGCCTAGTAGTAGCCATTTTACAATAATTATTTTTTATTTTATTGTAGTGTGACGTATGTTTTATTTTTGACTGAATGTCAAAACAACCTCTCTCTTACACATACAAATATTGAGTGAGAAGAAATTAAAATACCTAGTATTAAGAAGTAAATTGCATTTTTAAGAAACAGAATATATTTTTAGGAAACCGTTAATATTTAAAAGAATTTTGCAGAAAAAAAATATTTAGTTTAATGTTAAAATTAATACTTAATATTATTATTAATTTTTTATATGTAAAGTTTTCGCATTCTCAATGTGTGAATAATAAAGTGTATGGAAGTATTTAAGTCTGACGAATCCAACACTTTTACTATTATTGCTGTTTTTAAGAATTTCAAATGCGTTGTGCACCCTCCAAAAATATTTCAATTGATCTCATATTTTTTCCCTGTTATTGGGAATCTAAATAGCACCCATTCTTCCTATGTATAAGGAGAAATAAGAAAAAATTATTTTTCGCTCCACCCTAATTGTATGTGTACCTACATAATAACATTTAAAATAAGTTGTATTTACAGTACTTCAAAATTGTATTTTATATTTTCCTCTATTTTTATTTTGAAAAAATCTTTAAAAAATAAATATTCAGATTTTTTTATTTAGCAAAACTGCCTTCAGCATGTAAAGAAAAATAGAAAATAATTAAATAAATTTATTTTCTTGAATCGAGAAAATTTTTGAAATTGACAATTCCTTCCTTATTTGGATTAAATTTAATTTTAAACATTAATTCCTAAATCAAGAAAATAATTCTTGTTACTAAACGAACAAATATTTCCTGATTTAAGACACGAATTTTGTATAACAAAGTTGAAAAATTTATTCAGAAATCAAAAAGTAATTATTTGATACTATTGAACTTAGCTTTAAACTACATAGTACAGACTAGTTGCAGCGGCCTGGAAGGTGTTGGAGAGGAAGGGGTTACTTGATATTTAAATCTTATAAGAAACAAATTCTTATATGGAGAACAAATTCACTCCACATTTTGGTGCAATTTTTTGAGTGTGGTGTATGTTAGTGTATGAACAGAAAACAAGTACAAATAAAAAAAAATGTCTCGTATTAAAATGTAACTCAATGAATTTTCTATTCATATTTACGTCCCATCTACTTCATTTATATTTACTACAAATAAGAACCGAACCAATACCATATAAGAAATATGCAATGTTGTCTGTTTGAAAGGAGTGGCTCGATTCGGGTTTGCAAATGCATAGTATGAACATTATAGTCAGTCCATTCTTCACTTTTTACTTAGTACCTATGTCCGAGTGTAAAGTGTTGAAGAAGTATTTTGAAAAAAGTGTCGTTTTTAATTTTGGGAAGTTATTTTATTTTAATACTACAATTGCAAGCGTAATTTTGTGTATTCGGTTGGTAAATGTTTTACTTTTATTGTCCCACTTATTCCTCTAGAACTCGCAGAATTTTCGGAATTTTCGAAATTAGGATATACGAAGCAGAAGCGTTTTTTGTCATACGCATTGTTGCGAGAAGCCGTGTTTCCTGTACTTGGAATAGTTACGCTCACGGTCACTATTTTTATTTTATTTTGTTACCATTGATCTGCTTTTTATTTATTTATTTTTTTCAATTTACTTAGAAATCACAGAGGAATTTTCCAAGGAAAACATTTCCTTCACCGCTCTAAAGGTAGAATATAACGAAAACTTTGAAGTTCAAGATAAAATTTAAAAAAAACAAGAACACTAGGACTTAAGCAAACATGTTTATTTATTGAGTTGGGGAAGCGAGGAGTAACAACGATTCTCGCTTGTTTGGGATTCACCCTGACAATTTCTGTTGGGAAATTATGTCGAATTTCAGTTTGTGAATTGTTGTTTTTTCGAGGGAACAACTCTTGACAACAACTTGTAGACACAGTCACTTTGGTAGGTTTATTTATTATTTATTAAAAAATAAAACAATGATTCTGTAATTCTAAATTTTTTTTTCGCGCTCGGGATCTCTTTTAATAAAATTTCTCTCCAGGAGAACGAGCAGTGACTTGGCGGTAAAAAGATGGAAAAATGATGATGGATTCGAAGATCAGCGGTTGACCAAGGAAGTTGTCGAACGCCAACCCATTTGTGAAGTGGAAAAAATAAATTTCTTTTATAACGTGGTTTAAAGAAGTGTTTCATTTGTCTTTTTCGCTTCAAAACCCAAAAAAGTTGTAGCCTCTCTGAGTGTCGTAGAAGCTCATCGTTGGAGAAACGAAATCCTAAAAACTCTTAGGAAACAATATTCACATTTCAAGAAAATTTTGGTTCGCATACATTATTCAGAATATTAAATGCACGATTGAAGAAAATATTTATTGAAATAAAAGAAAGGTTTTTTTATTAACTAATCTTAATGTCAGAAATAGGCTATTCATTTAAGAAAATTGTTTTTGATTTCAGATATATAATAAAGCAAACAGTTTCTTGGGTCACGCAAACCTATGAACGATTTAAGAATAAAAAAACTTATTGGTAACAAAACCAAAACAATTCTTGATGATACCACCTCATTAAACATTTGATTTCTTAAATCAAGAAAAACTTCCTAATTTTAGTAATTTTTCTCATTTTTGACTCACGAAATGAAAATGTTAAAAACAATAAATAATTGGCTTGGACGATAACCGCAATTTAAGTTCTTGTTTTAAAAAATTTCTACTGCTTGCTAAAATACGGTTCATATTTAAAATAGCTTACACCATCGCCTGACAGAGTTTGATCAGTTTTGGCACGATCTCAATTTGTCTATAGAGCCAGATATAGAGCTCCTAATAGTCAATGTCATTATAATGCGTCTTTGAAGTCAATGAAAAGGTCGTAAGTCTCGTTTTTTAATTCTTTGACCTTTCCCATCAGAATTTCCTCAGTGTCAAAAATTGGCACGTAACCGATCTGCCGGGTCAGAAACTATACTTTTGCATGGGGATCATTGTGTTGTGGAACGATTGAAGGCGTAAGTATTTTAGGTTCGATCTAGGTACACACTTTAGGTATCAAGGTAGCTTCACCCAGTTTTTACAAGACACTTTATCGAAACGCGTTCCATTCAGATATCTATGGAGCGGCTTATAAGCTTCTGCGTTTTTGAATATTCCTTTGGTTACGTCAAGAAAATGGAAGCACTTATTACTGGTTCCGTCGTACTCGTACCTTATCTCTGATGGACTTTAGTGGACTTTTCGTTATTTCTGAATTCGTTTTTTCAATGATCGCCGACGGATTTTTGAATAAGGTTTTGTCTAATCAAAATCAGGCAATATACGTAAATGGTTCATCTTTTGTAAGTGGTGATCAGGTGTATATATTTTAAATTGTTTTAATCAGTAAGATGAGTGGTTTCCGAATCAAAACAATAAACTATTTCATTTTTGGTTTATCTTTTTATTTATTTACTGAAGGCATTGGTTACCTTCCTTTACGCAAATGTTGTAGAGTCTGCTTTTCTTCTATACTGTCATTTCCAGCTTTATAAACCTGCCTTCACATCCGAACCATTTCGAAGCCCTCAAGGTATCCGATTTGGGCTATATTACGTATCCTTTAAAGACCATCCAAAGGTTCTCTGTATAATAGACAGGAAGCACTTCTTATGTACAAAGTTACCACGGACTTAATCTAAAAAAAATTACCTATAATAACCCATATGATATCACCTTTCACACACAGCATAACAAACAGCCCGAGGAAAGGTCGCTCAAGTAAGATTAGCTTCATCGGAAAAGGATAACTCCCTTACAAGGTCAATGGTAGTCCACTTCGTAATGCCAATCTGTCAGGCTGTTACAAGGCTATTAGGATAAATTATAATCAAGGCACATCCCTGCTCTGCTCCATCATAAACAGCCAACAGTAGCACAGTAAATTGCTCCTCGTAATACACTTCATCTCTGTGCTAATCACCACAACGGAAACTTCTCGCTTTTGCATCCAATATAACCCGCACATCGGCAAACAGCTCAGCCACGAATATACAAAACTGTTTCACGCGATCAGACACTCATAAAAAAGAACCAGATTCATAAAGAAAACATCCGCAAGGATACGCAATACAACAGTGTTTCCCGAAACATAATTCCTTGCCCTTCTCAAGATGACTGTATGAACTCGGTATCTATCCCCACCCCCAGACGCATACATAACCCAGTGGAGCTTCGAAAGGATTTAACTTTTGATGATAAGAAAATATTGGAATAGTTTCTGCTTTTGTTTTTCGCTGCTTTGGATCGCATCCTTCCGGTGTTTGCATTGCGTTTGTGTTGTTGTTGTTTTTTTTTTTCATAAATCTTCAGTTTATTTCGTACATATATATCCTGTTTGGTTTTTTTTTTTTTCCTATTCGCATGCTTAAAGGATGCTAAAGGAAGTCCACACAACACAACAACTATTCACACATTCTGGAGGACTGGGGAGAAAATCTCAAGTACGTGCTCTAGGTGAGGGTTCCGTAATTAATACTTTCAAGTGCTGACGGTGGTGTCTTGCCAATGATGACGGTAATGGTGGTATGGTGTTTCGCATCTGCCATTGAAGACGTATAGGGTATAGCTGCTGCAGTGTGTAGTCTCTTGGCACCAATTGGGGTATTGTGCAAAGTTTTAACCACAAGCACTCTTCGAGTTGTTCGACTACAATAACGGCACACGCACACTCCTCCAGTTGTTGCTGTTAGCGATGGGAGTTTTGAAAATTTTAATTAAATGACTGGATTAGCAGCAGTTCCTTAAGGAAGAAAACCTCAAGACTCCTCGAATTGATTAGGCAGTCAGGTGCGTTTAACTTCTACCATGACTATACCCTGTGTGTGTTTGCTATGGCGTTCCATTCTATTGAATTTCGATTAGATGAGAGTCCTGCCGGAGGTAAAAAGCCCACTTTAACTAATGATATGAATCGCCGTTCGATGCCCCGCGGGCAAGAGCTGATGCTGGGTTCTTGCAGATCTGTTGTCACTCTTTTAATGCTTGCAGCTTGACACAGGATATGTCGCCGGCTCTTTGCGACAGATTTTCATGTCTTTTTTCGGCCATCAATGAAATTAGAATCAGTTAATGGTAGATACGTACATGTGACCCTTCAGGTTAGGGTTGTTTTTGTTGTCTGGGATATACGTTACATGTGACACGCCAATCGTCATTTTGACAGTGTATATAAGAAATGCGACTTTTGGTTGAGCAAAATTGCAAATACACGTCCGGGGTTCATACCAGGGGGTGGCATTTATCGAAGGGGAGCCCGATGGTATGCCTCTGCCATTGAATGGGTAAAGCGAACTGTGTATAATGCTGATTGATGGATTGCGATAGAAAAGGGTCATGTCGGCTGTTTGGTCTTTATATTCGGGTATTTCGTATATTGACTGGTGGATATGTAAAATGTTGGGACAAATGGATTGAATAGGGTATCGGGAAAATGGAAATTAAATCGAGCATTCCCAGTGGAATTTGTTTTGATTGCGAGCAGTCTTAGACATGTCGAACGACGTACTTTCTGTGCATGTTTGAGCTATTAAACTTTGGTGTGGTTCAGTCAATCGGATTGGAAATATTTCTACGTCCTAGTGGTGAATTTTTGTCAAATCTATGGGGTAAAATGAACGAGCAGTTCAGTTCAAAGCGATGTACATTTAGATAAAATTCTATATACAATACAAATATTTTTTTAAATGCAACAGGATGTAGGATATTTATTTCCATCTGTTGGCGAGTTGGATTGAATAACATTTGTTGAAGTCTGTCAAGACAGCAGATTCTGTTTTAGAATCTATGTTTGCCAGATGTTTACCAAGACTTATGATTTTTTCCTCAAAAGTTGCTCGTGGGAGTCATAATCGTCGAACGCATTCGAATAAAAATCATCTTAGATTAATAACCTATTTTCGATGGAATGAAATTTACCTACCCCTAAAAGTAGGCAACTGTGTCATAGGAAGTTACCTCCTATGGAAACATTTTTCGACATAAATATTTTGCTCTAAATTTCCTTAGTGACGTATTAAAATGTAACTTATGAAGAAACTTTTCACAGGACGCATTATTTCGACATCTAGATGTCGCTTTGTCGTTTCTATAAAAAAAAAACAACGTCCTACCTATACATCGAAAACTATGGTACGTTTTTTAGTATTGCATACTTTAAAAAGGTAGGGTCGATTTTCGACCACAAGCGAGACTAGCAGGTATCTAAAATTGTACCAAATTATTCCTATCCCTAACACAAGGTAAATGTCACTTTTTTCTTTCCCTTTTTTCAATAACTCGATTGTCGCTTTGTGTTGTGACTTGTGGCACCGTCTTTTTGGAACGACATCTAATAGAATAAACCGTAACGTGAAGTGCTGTTTCATGAAGCACATGCGAGAGTTCTCACCTGTCCAGTAACGCATATTTTGCTTATTTACGAAGCAGTTTAACCAAAAATGAGCTTCATAGCTGAAGAATGAAAATTGGCGTTAACGCTCTTAAAGTTGCGACCACCGACTCGGAATTTCGGTAAAAAATTTTAATTATATGTAAATGTTGTTCCTTCTTGTAATTAACCAGGATGAAAGTGTTGAAAAAACTTCTAGTGTTTTAGGATCTGCGAAAGACATTTCTCGAAAAACATGCATGGCAAAGATGTGATTGAAACTGTCTTCAACACCTAATTCGGATATTTTCAAAAATATAACCAATAAATATAACAGAAGTCAAAATGAATGAGAATTTAAGCTTCGTGACAGAAGAAGGAGCAGAAACCGGTGATACTCAAAATAATGAATCTGGGGACGTTCAAGTATCTAGTTTAGTAAGTCTGAAAGGTACTAAGTTGACAGTTCGCATACGTGGCTGTTGTAGGAAAAGTGACGTTCCCGACCAATCTAGTTTTTGCGTTCAGGTTAAATCTTATCCAGACCAATCTAGTCGACTTAAGATAACTAGATTCTTGAAGGCCCTCTGTGCACACTCCAGTGGATGGAGAAGTTATTGCAGCGAATGAGATTATTGACGGTCTCGTAGGAAGATCACCAAAAGGACATAAATCGACGCAGTAGTCTTTGATTGAAAGAGCAGACTTAAAAAACGAGCTTGCAAATTTAAAAGGAGAAATTTAAACTCTAAAAAAGAAAAGTATTCGGAGGCAGTATATTTAGAAAAATAATAACAAGAGTTACCTAAGGAACTAGCGACCATTGTTGAACATCATATCAAATATTTGAAAAAAAAAAAAAAAAAAACCTAGGATGGAGATAATCTAACGAATTTAACAAGTTTTGTTTAAGCATATTATTTCATAGCACCAAAATTCATATCACTTTTCAGAACGTACCTAATTTAAATCTACCATCCAAAAAAACATTAACTAGAAGATTGGCCTTCTGGTCCTGGATCCCATAAAACTTTATTTAATGCTTTGAAACTTAAATTACAAATTCTTCCCGAAGGGAAATACCGCCTAAACCACAAGTGTGAACTGAAATTAAGTTCACAACTCAGAGTTTCCATCGTTTTTACAGATTTCAAAGAATATAAAGGTGCGAAATTGACACGGCCCTTACTAGGCCCTTTTAAGAATCGTTAAAACTCAAAACGCTGAACAACATCATTGTCCACGCATCTCGATCACCCACACATTTCAACTTACTCACTCGTACTAATGCAAGGATCCTGAAAATAATGGATTCAAACACCATCAAACAAATATCAAAGTATCTACTCCACTTTAAAATGTTACTTAATTTAGCATAGTAAACATAATTTAAAAGAACAAACTTATTAGGTAGGTAAGGTACCTATATTTAAAAAAAAATTCAAAATTGTTCACAATAACAATTTGCTCGGAAAATAATTGAAATCATTGACAACAACAATTGCTTTTAAAATAATTTTTTTTTGTATTTGAAATGTTACTACTCGATTTCTATCCATTTTTTTGTTATTTCAAAGTGCATTTCCCCATACAAACTTTCATAGCCTTTTTCATCCCCTCAAAGTTTTGTTTTCGCGACAAAACTTCATACAAATGATATACAGACCAATAGCAAATATGTGTGAAAGTTTGGTTCAAATCGATAAATGCGTTAAGGCGTGAATCGACGACAAAGGACACAATTTTGAGGATAGATAGATTTTGGGGTGAATGTTTTTAATATTTTGAAAAATTGCAGTTATTGTAAAAATCAAAATAAGGAATTTCTTATTAAATGTTATGTCTGATACGAATTTATCATATTTTAAAAAAGTTCAAGAAAGATAACAAAAAAATAACATATTTAAGTTAAGCGCAGACTGAAACAGGAGTAGGGGAGTGGGGTGTTTTCTCTCATGATATAAATTGAAAAATCTCATTCAGCCTTCCTAATCACTGTAGTGTATTTCAGGCGGAGGTCATGGCGATCAAAAAGGCCCTGTCGTGGCTTCGGTATAATGTAATATCTGTAAAGGATATCACCATCTTTACCGACAGTCAAGCTGCGATTAAATCCCTGGATTCTGTCATCTTCAATTCAACAACTGCCCTCAATTGCCGACTATCTCTGAACGAGATGGCGAAACAATTCAAAATTCACCTTATATTGGTGCCGGGCCACAGAGACATTCCAGGTAATTGCATCGCCGACGAACTCGCCAGACAAGGCACTACTATGTCGATTCTACCAGAAAAGGAGAGTCTCGATATGCCTCTTGCTACTTGCAAGCTCCTAATTAAACAAAACGCATTAAGCTCTACTAATCGCAGGTGGTCTAGCTGTGTAACGTGCCACACCTTGAAACAGATCTGGCCTCAGCTGGATTCCAAGCGCTCAAAAAGTCTCATTACACTGAAAAGACCCATAATAAGCACTCTAGTAGGTGTCATCACGGGACACTGCATCATAGGGAGACATGCTCTCAGATTAGGCCTCCCTTCAAACGATTTCTGCAGAAGCTGTATGGACGAGGAGGAGGAGGAAACTATTCTTCACCTTCTCTGTACGTGTCCAGCACTGTCACTCCGTAGAAAACTATACCTCGGAGAATATTTCTTCGACAATCTTAGCGAACTCGCAAACATAAGTATCAATTGCCTCCACAGCTTCATTCTCAGCTCAAGCTGGTTCAACGGGTAGATAAGGAGCCGTTATCGATCCTGTGGTAACACAATGGGCCTAATTTGGCCTAAGTGTGACTACACTTGAGGCGGCCTGCAACTCTAACCTAACCTAACCTAAGTGTAGCGCATACAGCACCAACGCTTGAAGCCTTAACCAAGCGATGACACAACTCCACCTGTGACAAAGATAAATTTAGCTTCCTTCATTCATTTTCAAATGGAACAGAAATGTTCAATCCAAAAATAATTACAAATTTACAAATATAAAATTTTTTTAAATCGTTTTTCTACTCTTCCATACCACTTAAACTGGAGCACTTCTATTGCCATCTATTTCTCGTGTACATGAGATTCCAAATTGTCAACTGATAAGAAAAACGTGGAGAGTGTCCCTACTCACTGTAAATAGAAATATCTACTCTGCTAAAAACTCCCCTGACTCCATTCCCATTTTCCCGCGGAACTATTATTTAGCATTCCTTCCTTAATGGGGGAATGCGGTGTGTGGATGAGTATGAGTGGAGTTGAGTATGCATTGGCAGTTCCAATGGGAATCGATTAAGAGACATCACCATTAGCGAGTGAAAAATGGTTAAAAGGACCATACTTTATATAGTGATTTACGGATTTTTGTAAATATCTTTTAAAATAGTATTGTATTTGTATTGTAAGTGATAGGCCCTGTACACTGCGACCAGAAGAGATCTAGTGTGTGGGCCTTTATTATTTAACCCAGGGAGCTGTTGAGGCTCTTTATAAACCTCAGCACCCTTCTTGGTTCCATGTTTCCAATATCTGCAGGACTTAAAATCGCCCTTTGCATATGGATCGCTCTGCCCCTTGCCACAGCAGGACATTCGCAGAGTATGTGTTCCGTTGTCTCTTCCTCTTCTCCGCAAAGTCGACAGGAGTCATCGTCGAAAAGTCAAATTTTTTTGAGATGATATCTTAGTGGCCAGTAACCAGTAAGATACCCCGTTAGGATCCTTAGATTTTCTTTGCTTAGCCCAAGTAACTTTGTTGCTTTCCTACGAGCTGGGCTTATGAATCTTTTTGCCTGCCTCTGTATGTAACTCAAAGTTAACCCGAAGTAAGGCTCAGGACCGGTGAGCAGGCGTGATGCGCCTCTTCTCGCCAGACAATCTGCTCGTTCGTTGCCCTCAAATTCCTAATGGCCTGGTATCCAAGCAACAGTGACTGTGTTGTCCTTTTGTCCTCCATACGTCGCCGTTCCAGATCCACGGCCGAAGAGCAGGGACGTGAGTCAAGGAACGAATATGAAAAACTGAGGGTGCTATCATCAGCGAAAGAATGTATTGGATTAGAAGTAACAGACAAGAGATCATTGATGAATATGAGAAAGAGTGTCGGAGACAAAACAGAGCCTTGGGGAACACCAGCATTTATATGGTGAATTGCAGACTTGAAACCGTCCAACACAACTTGAATTGAACGGCCAGAAAGGTAGTTTCTAATCCATTGAAGAAGAGACGCGTCGATCCCATAGGCACGCATTTTCGACAAAAGAGCTTGGTGCCAAACTCTGTCAAATGCTTTCGAAATATCAAGCGCAACAATCTTCGTTTCACCAGAGTGGTGGAGAGATTGGTTCCACTTTTCGGTGAGATAAGTCATCAAATCACCAGTGGACCTGCTGCTACGAAAACCGTACTGCCGGTCATTGAGAAGTTTTCGTGATTCAAGATATTTCATAAGCTGACTGTTTATCAGCGTTTCCATGACCTTGGAAAGAATGGACGTACGTGCAATGGGTCGGTAGTTGGAGGGTGAAGAAGAATCGCCTTTTTTGGAACGGGCTGGACAAATGCAGTTTTCCATCTACTCGGAAAGAGTCCAGAAGAGTAGGACAAGTGGAAAAGCTTACGCAGTGGTTTTGCCAGCGTGGAAGAACACCTCTTCAGAATTATGGGGGATATACCATCTGGACCAGCGGATTTGTGAATGTTAAGATCTTTTAATACTCTTGCTACTGTGCGAGTGCGGAAATGTATTTGTTCCATGAAATATTCGACGCTCTCGAGCACAGGTGGAGACATGATGCAATCTGGAATGTTGGAGCTTGCGGCGAATTGCGCAGCCAGCAGATTTCCTTTGTCCAAAGAGCTGACAGCTGAAATGTCATTGTAAACGAGTGTGGGGATTGACGACGTGGTGGAGTTCTTAATATTTTTCACGAAAGACCAAAACTGTTTACTACCACTGGGACAGTGAAGTATTTTTGGTCGTAAGTTTTGGTCATGAGAAAATTTTGCACGTCGTATCACGGAGTTGCAGTCATTTCGGACTCGTCGAAACTTTTTTCGGTTTTCCTCGGTTGGGTTTGCTTTATAAGCCCGAAAGCTCAACTCTCTCAACCTGATAGCCTCTTTGCAGCTCGAGTCGCACCAAGCATTCTCCTTAGGTATAATACTCTTTTTTCTGTTGGGAATAAAGGATCTCATACCCAGGAGAATGGTGTTTGTAATCATTTCAGCGGCGGCATCCACGTCACTATCGAGGAAGCATAGTGACCAGTTAAAGCTCCGAAAAAAGAAGTTAAGGCCGTCCCAGTTGGCTTTCTCATAATGCCATACCGTTTTTTTGGGAGCTTGTTCTTTAACTGTGTGGTTTGTGTATGAGAATTTAGCTGAAATGACACAATGGTCCGACGAACCTAGAGGCGACGTTACGTCAATAGAATATTTATCTGGATGAGAGGTGAGGAACAAGTCCAATGTGTTAGCGGCATGATCTGCAGCATCCGGAATCCGTGTAGGCTCGTTTACAAGCTGAGTTAAGCTGTTAATCTCAGCGAAAATCCTAACATACCTTCCTTCGGGTGTTGTCTGTTCAGAATGGCGAAGCCAATCGGAATTGTGTATATTGAAATCGCCCGCAATGACAATTTTAGTATGAGGATACTGGGAAACAATTCCTAAGATGGAGTTAGACAGCTCATCAAACTCGTTAAAAGTAGATGAACAGACAATGTTTGGACTTCTATAAATAAAACAAAAATGTATTATTTGCTTACGGACATTGAATTTTAACCATATGTAATTAAATTCCGCATTGGAGCAATGGTTATATTGTGGTGGAAATTCGTAAGCAATATCATCACGGACGTAAACGGCGAGCCCGCGATGTAAAAAGAATAATGGCACTAAGTGATATCCTGGTAAATCAAAATTCGAGGGAATCGAATTTCTATCCACCTGTGTCTCACAAAGTGCCAAAACAGCTGGTTTGAATTGAAAGACATGGACATACGCAGCAAAGAGATTCCTTTTCAAGCCTCGAATGTTGCAAAAATCAACACGGAACTCACCCCTCATAGCAAACACAACTCCAACGCAACTAAGCAGAGTTGCAACGTGTATATCCGTCACCAGACTTCCAAAACACTCTGTCACAGGTGTTATGCCCATGCAACAGAGCGAGTCGGTTATCCGGCAAGACACACACTTACAACCCGCTATTCATCAGATGTTGGTTTGTGATCGCTGCTTAGCCAAAATTATGACACAGCAGCGATCAAAGAAGCGCAACAGGCGAAAGGATAAACAAAGGAGAGAGAAAAACCAAAAAAACGGGAAGAACAAAGGTCACTCGCGTGTGCGATTTTTTTTTTTGTCTATTGGCACTGCACTGGACACTTTATTGTTTGATTTATGATTTATGTTTTTATTTTCTGTTCAATTATTATTATTATAAGGTGTTTTGTAGGAAAATGTATTTTGAGTTGTTATTGTTTTTGTGTTTTATGGTGTTTATTTTTATTTGGTATTATATGTAATATTTGTAATGTATGTAATTTTGTTTCGCGGTGTTTAACTTTCGCGTGCGCGCGCGTTGGGAGGCTACACAGTAGTCGCCTCAAGGGCTGCCTGGCTGTCTGAGAGGATGTAGATACGGGCACCTTTAGTGCGCCTCCGTAAGCATTCCCGGACACATATATCTATGGCGTGTACCTCCGCTTGAAAGATGTCTGGGGAGTTTCCTAGTGCTACGGCTCTTTGGAACCTAGGCCCATAGACCCCAGCACCGGTGGCTTCATCTTCCATCTTTGAACCGTCGGTGTACCAGATTTCTGATCCTGGTGGTGTTACGAATTGGTTGGTTCTCCAGGTACTCCTGTCAGATATGACTATTGTAGTATCGACAAAATCTGTACTGTACTATTATAAAAATGAGTACGATCAACATGTCGAATATGAATAATATGTTTGACAGATTACTAGAAAAGGAGGATAAAAGGACTGAACAGTGAACAAGCGAATAACAAGGACGTGTCCTACTTAGAACACTACAACTATGTATCTTAAATTTTCTGGAGAAGCGAAGTCTTTTAAGCATGGTGTCTGATAATTTGATCACAGGATTATCTTGAAGGCGTCCGGTCAGATTTCCTGCTTTAAGATTTGATACATCAGGGAGCCTGAAATAGTAACTTTTCGGCAAAACATTCTTCGACGCAAATATATCTTCGAGCATGATCTACAAAAAAGAATATATTCATTTTTCTTGTAAATCAAGAAATAAACAGCTTTTTGTGCGAATGAAAATAATTTATTCATAAAATTACTATTTAAGTACTCTAAAACCAGTGAATGTATCGCTACCATTGGTATTTTTTGTTACCTAGAGGTTATACCGGATGTTCTGTACAAAATGTCGGCCTTCTACGTACAAACGGACAGACATCGTAGCGAAACTATTAAGGTTCGGTTTTTTTCCTTTGGGTATGATGCCTTAAAAATGTAACATTGTAAACACCCGCCAGCAACATAACTGGAAAGTTCAGATAATAAACAACAAAAATTGCTAATACTATACGAAACTATACCTGACATTACAGATTACGATTTTGATGGTTTTTCACAGTCAGACTTCCCCCACTGCCACTTGCGATGTGTGGTTAAAAACGCCTTGTACATTTTGTAATAGTTTCCATGGTACCAGTATTCAAAAACCTTTTTTGCAGCTCTGCCCAAACATTGCACCCGGCCACGGGAATACCTATATCATCCGCTTGTGGCGTTACACCCTTTCAAAATCAAACACCCTATGAAACGGGACACCATCGTTACCATGAAGGGTTAATCTGACCTTGCAAAAGCAAATATGGAAATACTAATCCCCACAATTCACAATTAAATCGTTACTTCATCCGCTTGTATTACAGTCAGCCAGGCTTTAAATATAAGTTGGCGCCAACAACAAAATCGACAAAACTGGCAAAGTTCTGTGAATAATTATATCGAATCCTGTTCTGACGTACGTTTATGGCTACATTCCGCTAAATGTCGGACAGTACCTATACCCATTTTCATAAAATTCGACTCAGCACGTACGCTAACAGTCATTTTTCATTCGGGAAAGGGTGCAGAAATTTATTTTCATCCGAAATCGTAAAATAATATCCCAAAAATTTGTCATCCGAATAGGAGTACCCAGCGACGATGGGTCCGGAGAGTCCGGAGTCCGGACATTGGGAGGAAATTATTTTCGCATTTATAATTAGAGGATGCGAACGATGGGTGATGGCAAACATCATTCTATCCCGAGGCCAGAGGTGAGCGTGCAATAAAGTGATTCATGATGATGCGAGGAGAGGAGTTCATATTTATATTTTTCGAACAAGCTGGAGCGATAAAAGTTTGTTTGTTTAGTGTACATTGTTCATTGCGTGGATATGGATGAAGGAGATTTAAGGGATTTCATGATATCAAAATAATTGCGTGCACTTTGGAAACTTCACATGGATTACGGGATACGTATATTTGATGGATTAGAATTTTTGTTTAAATACGAGAGGAAGTATAATAGACATATTAGCCTAAAAGGATGGAGTTTAGTGTTACATACACATATATTCGGGAAGGGTTTAAATATCAATATTAAACGAGGAGGAGGAAATGCATATCCTTGAACTCAATTCTTGCACTTCCCCCCCTTATTTGCATTAGGTAGTATAAATTTTACGGTCCATTTTAGCAACACCAAACTGAAGTCTATGACACTTCAAACTGAAGTCTCTTTTTGACAGCTGCTTTCAAACAGAAACTTCAGTTTAAGCTAACCTAAAATGAATTTGTATTTCCTTTTTGAATTTGATATACTGTCAGAGAACGGGTGGTGCCCACACAAATATAAGATTTTCTATAATAGACTAGGGGACCTGGTATATGATAATGAAACACAGATATTTCAAATTTCAATGTATATTTGAACGGAATCGAAATCAGTAGAGAGCGATAGGATAAAAAATGTTTTTCGACAGCTAACCGTGTGAAAAACAGGGAAATTCGAGAATAATCCCACAGACTTCCAACGATTGGCCTTGCGATTTAATGATTGTCATCCCAAAAGCCAATCGAATGGGGAACTGAATCCGCTTGAATTGGAATGAAAGATCAGTTGGAATAATCGGAATTCGTTGGTTAAGGACTTAGGTTAGGTTAGGTAAAAAAGGGGTATGAGATAATTAGATCTCATACGTCACTAGGCACCATAAGGGCCCATCGCGATCCCTGGGAAACCAACTGCAGTAAGCAACAGTGAACAAAACCTAAACAATTTCCCTTGAAAAACAATTAATCTTCTTACAGAAATTGAGTAGCCCTTTGAAATTTGTGTGGTCAATCTCCTCCAGCTGTTGGAAAAAGTACCTACCCAAAAACTTCCTTCGGTTGCGAGATACTGCTTCGCATTCACACAGTATGTGCTTGATATCCTCATCGGCTTGCAGGTCGTCGCAGAATCTACAAGTGTCCGTGTCTGTCAGTCTAAGTCTTTTTGCATGTTTTCTAAGAAGACAGTGCCCTGAAAGGATTCCAACCAATGTTCTGAGTTGTTCCCTACCTAATTTTAGAATTTCCCTAGTTTTTTTGATGTTGAGTTGTGCATTGGACACTTTATGTCCGGTGATGTTTGACCACCTTAGATCAGCCTTCATTTCGGTTTGGTTTTTGATTTTACCTTTTAGTATACCCAGAGGTGGTTTGGGCCATGCTTCCACTTCTGTACCTAGTTCCCTTCCTTTTCTCGCAAGCTCGTCAGCTTCCTCATTTCCTGCTATACCGCAATGTCCTGGCAGCCAACACAGTCTTACTTGGTTCTGACTGCATAATGCCTTGAGCATTGTGCGACAGTCCCTGACTATTTCGGAATTGATGTTAGGGGATTCCAGTGCCTTGAGTGCAGCTTGGCTATCGATGTAGATGGCAATATCCCTTCCAGATATAGATCTCATCTGCAAAAGCTCTGCCGCCTTCAGAACGGCTAAAACTTCTAATTGAAAGACACTGCTAGTATCCGGTAGCCGTATAGACACTTTTAGTTGTGGGTCTACAGAGTAGATGCCAGAACCAGTGCCTTCCCCTGTCTTCGAGCCGTCTGTGTGAATTGCTATTTCACAGTGTTTGGTGACCTTGTCTAAATGCCACTCATCCCTTTCTGGATAAGATACATCGTAGGGAATATCGATATCAACCAAAGGGAAGATTTCATCCGTTTGTATCTGATTACCGGGCAACCGTTCTGATAATATGGAACAGTGTCCGAAATTGCCATCCTTGAAGTAGCCTAGAGCATTGAGCCTTAAGGCGCTATTTCCTGCTAGTTGTTTTATATGTAAATCTAATGGAATAAGATGCAGAAAAATGTCTAGCGCTGCTGTGGGAGTACTCCGAAGTGCACCTGTTATAGCTACGCATGACGCCCTCTGCACGGTCGCCATTTTGCCCACTATTGTCTTCCTTTGAATGGCCCTCCACCACACTAGAGCGCCATATGTGAGTATGGGTCTGACTACCACCGTGTATAGCCAATGCTTGCCAATGGTTTCAGACCCCAAGTCTTACCAACCATTTTAAGGACTTAAGGACTTCCTCTCCTTTGAATTTGCCCTTGATGATCGTCGCTTGAATCACATTGTTCATCAGTTTCTTGCCGGACAAACGCGTAACGTTGCACAATTTCAATCGATCCCACGCTTCAGCTGTAAATTATGCGGCGGAGTTCCTTCTCTAAGAAGCCACAGTGCCAAGCTCTCCCGCTTTACAATCTAATCCTGTCATGCCATGATCATGGTCAGATTCTGTAATACGAAACGATCAAACGGTTTCGTGCACACGAATGATTTGCCTTATAAGTATGTTGTACAAGCAAATTTCTTCGTGCAAACGAAAACGTTTGAACGTTTCCACTTAGAGAATCTGACCCCTAGTTCCCCAGCAATTTGACTTTGAATAATGAAATTCAAGCTATCGATGTTCTTTTTCTTCGCTGCTAGTATTTCCCGTCACTAATCCAATCGAGATTTCTATAATTTTCCTCCTTCGACGATATGAACTCGCAAAAATTTGCCAGGAACGATATTAATCCAGTCAAAACATTGGCAATTGCCAAGCGCCAGCAGTTGTCTCAAGATCAGCTGCCAATAGGTCATTCTAAAATGCGACGCATGTTCGCGGTTAATTTCAACTTCTTGACAATGCCACCACAAAAACGATGATTTCAGGCATGCATAAGGTTCATCGGCAGCAGTAGATTTCGGGATGATGGAAAGCGTTTGACAAAAATCTCCGGAGAGCAATATCGTAGCCCCACCAAATCGCCTCGAATCACCTCGCAAATCCTTCATCAGTTCGGTGAACTGCCTCCAAGCTCATTTATGCGCCATCGTGCATTCATCCTGCTGTATTTGGCATCATTGCTCAACTTTATACAGTCGTCAGAGATGTTGCCGGTTGTAGAAAGTCGAGCTGTCAGTCCCGCAATCGTTTTGCATTCTCGCACCAATTTCGCTGTCGCCGAATTCTTGGTCGCAATTCTCTTTCTTGGAATTGCAATTGATCGTAATGCCTGTACCGTTTGCGGATGTGATGCGCGCTATACGACTATCCGGAATCATTGTAACAATGCGTAACGCTCCAATCAATTGCAGCAAGAAAAATAGCACAATTACTCAATATAAAATGACAATGCGAAAAGGACACCTGTCAAATTGCGCACAGCCTAAGACAACGTATAACGCCATCTATCGGATTGTGGCATAGATCGCAGCACAGCACACCCAAAATCCACGCCGAACGTCTTTTATCACAATGACTTTCACAATTATCCGACATTTTCCGTTCTTCACAATGAATTTTCCACCTTTGCACCAAAAAAAAAAGGTTCAACTTTTTTGCTCTTTTTTTTAATTTTCCGAGTTTTCCACTAAAAATTTTCTATTTTTCCATTCGAAAAATTGCACACAAAATTCCATACAAAAAATCAATTTTCGATTTTTTCAATTTCCCGACTTTTCCGGACGGTTTTCCCAAAATTTTCGTTCGTTAAAGCCATCTTCTGGCAATTACGAAGAACAGAAAAAAAATTTGAGTCAAATCGGCCCAGCTGTTCTCAATTGATGAATTACCTTTACTATAAATTTTGCACACCGTTTTAATATATACTATAGATTTTAGTTGCATTCTGATGGACAACTCAACACATGTGTTTTAGACGCGGTCCAACCCTCAACAATAGGTAAGGGTAGCTACCGTGTAAAGATACCTATCTATTCCGCGATAATTTCGGATCAAATTTTGCTCTCAATGGCAACTCAACATTCCAGTTGCACTTCTAAACTCACTCAATTAGTTTACCACCAGTTTAGTGTCTTACATAATATGATACTCCAGACTTTGTTCCACTTACCAGTAACTTTCTAGTCCTCTTTGAAAATTATTTTTAAATTATGTTCGCAACTCTTTTCGAGCATTATTTGCTTCAGCAGCCTTTTCCGAAAATATCCATTGAACCTCTGCTGCACCCAAAATGGGATGAGAAAATGGAAAAAAGAAAACACATTCCTGTACATCCTCATACTCCGGTTCCCTTCTGGTTCATGGGAACTTTTCTGTAACAAATTTCACATCAAAAAACACTTCACTCGAACACAGAACCTTGGGGTCGGTTGATTTCAATTGCAACGTGAAACGCAAAACAGATCCCGCCTCTCAAACAAACTCCTTCCACACCATACCACCACAAAAAGCTGCGCATCGACAGTGTTGCATAAAACTCATGCGTGATTTCTGGTCCTAAATGCAGGTGAGGTACCCTAGAACTAACCCAACTCTACCTGTTACCTGTCAATCCATAAAAATTCAGCTTCACTTCGTGGATAAACTTTTATTCGGTTTGAATGAAACACTGTGCCAAGGATAAAGTTCTTCCAGGGCGTTTTCTCCTCCTGTCGATGGCACCAGGTGCATCAGATTACATCAGCAATTGCAGTTTGGCTACTGCCATACTGCCACTCTTCTTCTAGTTGACGTCGAAATTGCAGTTTAAAGAGGTTGACAAATGTTAATCCGCCAAAGGATTCATAGAATATTTTTCCAAATTAATCGCAAACATTGTGCCACAATGTGACAAATTTTTTGGAATATTTGTTACAACTTACCTAACACCTCTACGCCCAACTGTGCTGTTGAAGAGTTCTCCCGCTGTTAGTTTGGGCTGTTACCCTTACCAAGTTGCGCAGTTTTCGGTAGCTACGAGTGGGTAGGTACTCTGCGAAAGTACTCCAAAGAGTTAGTTTCGTTTTATCGCGTTGAGATAATACAGTCATAGTGTAACAAAGTTCAAAAGCGATTTAAGAAAGGACTTGGCTGTTGAACTGTAGAATTATGGTTGAGGATGTTATACTTTGGCAATGGAGATGGGAATTAATTAAAAAAGGAATAGAAATGGTGCAATCTTACCTACTTCAAAATGATAGATAAGTTTAATTTCTCTATCGTTCTCCTCGAACAGGGAAAACAACACGAAGGCTGATATGTATATATTTTTCTTTTATATTTCTTAGTTTCAAATAAATTCAGTTGGAATTTTCGAAATTTGTGTACATAGTTCAATTTCTAGATAACGAAGAAGGCTGATTGATAGCTCAAAACATTTAAGGAAGTATTGGATTCCTGAGGTATTGTTTTTTTTTATGATTAAGAAGTAAGCTACATAAGTTAGAGGCAGTAAATCAGAAGAGAAAAAATAGTTTTTGTTCAAAAACGCCCTTAAAAAGGAGGCGTGGCAGTTAGCGACACAGCCTATATGATTCTTAGAGCTTTATATATAAATTTCGAGAGACATTCGAATCAGACCACCACTGTCGGGTCTCTTTTCGTCTCTCTACAACTATAAATCTTACCCAGAGAGACTTATTTCTGGATTTCTCCAGCTCTTCCCTGAGCTCAATTCCTAGTGTTAACGCTAGCATCTGTTTATGGGAGATCTGTTTCATCGACTGGGTCTCGACCGAATGATGTCCCAAGATCCTCATTCTTTTGCCAGCCAACGCCGGACATTGATACAGTATATGTGCCGCTGTCTCAAGTTCCTCCAGGTATAGTTTACAGGTAGCATCCTCTCTAAGGCCCATCTTCCTTAAGTGATACCCGAAATGAGCATGTCCTGTCACCACCCATTTCAATGTTCCTTGACTCATGCTTAGAACCCTTATATTAGTGGAGCAGGTCGGCCACTTAATTGCCATTTTAGCCTGTCTACATTGCTCCACGGTTGACCACCTTCTCAGGTGTTCTGCCGTGATCCATTTGTGAATCAGCTGTTCTACCATTCCTTTGCCAATTGAAGAGGATGGTTCTGGTCCCAGCAACTTTTCAGTTGACCCCTGTTTTGCAAGGGAGTCCGCCTTTTCGTTGCATTCGTTCCCTATGTGTCCTCGTACCCAAGTCAGTGTTTCTTCATTTTTAGATGAACACTTATTGAACTTAAGTACACATTCCAATGCCAATGAAGTTGTGATGTTTGTTTGTTCCATGCATCTGATCACAGTGCTATAAGGATATTTCTTCCCTCCACCTGACTCTCAAGCAAGTTGTCCAACGCATGCAGCAATGCAATCATCTCAGCCTGGTATACAGAAGTGTAATTCCCGAGGCTAACGTGAAGGGCAGTTCCAGCTCTGCTGAATAAATACCGGCACCCGCTCCGTCATCCATCATGGATCCATCTGTGAAAATCACTATTTCACCACTCCTTTTTTCTGGAAGTAATCCGTTCCCAATACGAGTTTTGTGATTCCTTTCCATAATACGCACCCTTGTTATCCCATCCGTAGGCATGTTTAGCTTCCTAATCTCGTTTTTGACAAGTTCCAGGATCTTCCTATTGTGCCATTTCGCATCTCGATGCAAACGAAGTGCCGCTAGGGCCGCTGTTTTCTTAATAAATAAGTCTAGCGGTAAGATCCCCAGGATCACTTCCAATGCGTAACTCCTATACATGCTAAACGTTGGAGCCTATCCAGGTGCTTCCTCACAGTTTTCTGGGAGGCTTTCGCCCACCATACAACCGAGGCGTAGGTAATAATGGGTCTAGTTATCATCGTATATGTTCCCACCTCTGTCCACACACACGTTTGCACTGATGTAGTACCCTTTTTGCCTTCCTGACCTTCTCCTCAACATGCTAGTTCCAAGTAAGTCTAGTATCTAGATAGACTCCGAGATACTTAACCTTTTTGGCCATTTTTAGTTCCGATCTGAAAAGTGTTAAGGGTCAAAATTCCAGATTTTTCATCTTCCTCGTGAAGATTATTAGATCTGTTTTCTCCGCATTAATGGAAAGCCCTTGTTCCAGACACCACCGTTCCACCACTTAGAGCGCATTCCTCATGATATCTGCGTTGACGTCTATGAAACTGCCTCTGGCCAGTATTGCTATGTCGTCGGCATATCCCACAGTGTGAATGCCAGCCGCCTCAAGTCTGTCGAGAAGAGAGTCCACAGTGATATTCCACAGTGTAGGTGAGAGAACACATCCTTGTGGGCAACCTCTGCTAACCCTTCCTCTGAGTTTTGAGGTTCCCGTCTTAGAGCTTTAGAAATTATTTAAAAAAAAAAAAAAAAAAACAGTTTTTATGAAATTGCACACCAACCCGTCACATTCATAGAATCCTCTGCAGTTTCATGATATTTTGTAGATAATTAGATAAAGCTACATCTGAAAAGACTGCAACTGGTGTAGAGCTGGTAAAATCTCCAACTCTTTGTATTGTAGTACTGGAATGGGGTCAAAAATCCGCTGTGATCCTAAAATAACAATTTACGACCGCTCTTGCTGCTGAGAAATGGTACTGGCTCCGGCGGCCACTAAGATGGTAACACTGATGATGCCTTTTAGGTAATCTGTTGCATTGTCAATAGCGGTGAAGAGTTTTTGTCTCCCGTTAATATGTACTTGTAATACATTTTGAAATTTGGACATATCTCGAAAACGATCCATACGCTTGCAACAAAAATTCATTTCTAAGGTAATAAGGTAAATTCTATCTAATTATCAAACTCAGTTTTTCTCTGTAAATGGATTTTTGAAAAAAGCAATTTTTTTTTAAATTTAGTTTTCTTTAGTTTACCTGAAAACGGCAATAACGCTTTTGACAAAAATGCAAACTTAGAGTAAAATTTTCGTTATCAAAATTATTATTTGTCCTAATTTTCAATTTGAGCACCGAAAACGCTGATTTTAAGAACTGTTCATATCTCGAAAAGACCATTTTCGATTTCGATAAAACTTTAAAAACCAAGTAATGCTTATATCCCGAACAATAACTTATAAACAGATTTCAGCTATATACCTAGTTAACAAATAGCATTTTTCAAACTAAACATTGCAATATTTGGTCTGCCAAATTTTACAAAAACCGCTTTAACAATTTTGATTAAAATGCATATTAAAGATTTATTTTATATTTCATTTTTTTTTTTTTTTTATTATTTAAAAAAAAAAATACTACCCAAAAGCCGATCTGTGTTAATATATTTTTTTTAAAACTCAATACCGCACTTACATTAAAGACCTGCTCCTTAAATTAATCCCACTTCATTTACACCTCAACACACGTCATTAATCTATTCCAGTCAAAAATAAAATCATGATAAAAAAGAAAACAGAAGCTCCTACTGCACTTGTACTTGTACTCAGAAATCTTGTAAAGTGTAAGAGAAGAGCTTAGAAAATAGAACAGTAGGCGCTCAAAACTCTCTGACCAGAACTTGCGAAAATTGCCTGTTACTGAGAGCTTCAACCTTTAGAGCTAAAAACTTACATTGTGGTTTATTATGTACATTTACCTATATTTATGAGCCGTTTCTTTTATCTAACACTGCTTCTCAGACCTTTACCTACCTATCTAACAAAATAAGAAAACAACCAACCAACATATTGATGAACGAAGAACGAGAAAGTTTCGTGCGACCCAGTCGTGTACTTTATTTTCTTTGTATATACTATCGTAGTTTCATTTCAAATAAAATTAAAATCGTACTTGCCGACTGAAATACCCATGACCTCTTTTATTTTCCTCCCAGGAGGGAGGGTTTTAGCAAATTTAACACAGAATAATAGAAACTTCAAACCTTGATTTGAAGTAGCTTTAAAGTAAATAAATAAATAAATAGTTGGCGCAACAGGTCTGGAGAGACCCTAAGCCTAGCTTCTCACAACCATTCGTTTTGTGTGAGTTTTTCATTTTTGGAACGAATGGAAGGGATCTACAGTTTTATGCCGACTCCAAACGGCTAATTGAAAAGCTCTTTCAAGACATTTATACTCTCGGATGTTTGTTCGCGAGAGGTAGCGTAGTAGAAAAAAACCATAAGTTGGAATTTTGGTTTTTGCGGGATTCGAACCTGGGACTCCCGCATAGCAGTCCAACACACTAACCACTAAGCTACTGCGACTACAAGTAGCTTTAAAGTGCTCACCATAAATCTTAAGTTCAGCGGGAACGGTTTTTAGTCAATGCAGACCAAAACAGTACCTATACTGTTGTCATAGCATTTGTGCATGAGCAAGCAGACTGAATATTTATAATATAGAAGAAGAGACCACAGTTTTGGAGTGGTCCAATTCTTCCAGAATAAATCTGGTTCAGACATCGTTGGAGGGGAATTTCAAGAACTGTAACAATCTGAGGACTGAACTTGGGAACATTTTTCCCATTATTTGAAGCCCCTTCATACCATACCTTTTAAATCAGCAGTAACCATCTGAAAAATTGACTCGCACACAAACAAGCAGTCACCGTAATTGAACATGACGATGACTAGGACAATTTAAACCAAGAAAGGCACGGTGGCTTAGTGGTTAGTGTGTTGGACTACTAAGAGAGTGGTTCCTGTTTTGATCCCCCAAAAAGCCCAATTTCTACCTTAAGATTTTTTTTTTCCGCTGCGCCATACCTTTCGCGAAGGTCTGACATACGTCCGAAAATAAAATTGACGTGAAAGAGCTTCTCACTGCATAAAATTGTAGATCCCTTCAATTCGTCCCAAAAAATTAAAAACTCCTGCAAAACAAATGGCTTTGAGGAACTGGGCATGGGCTCAACTACTAATTTATGAACTTATTTTATTTGTTTTTTAGTCATTACTTAGAGGATGCCACATGAGGCAATCAGCGACCACCAATCACCCCAATCGCACTTTGAACCGCCCGTCATACATTACAACATTAAATCAAAATCTGACACCAAAGCGAGTAAAGTAATTGATATAGAATCTGAAAAAAAGGTCCACACTCCCATCAGAAGCAAACTCTTAAATCCAAAATCTATAACCAAAGAAAAAACAAAAAGTAACTGGTCAGCATTTTGGACTAGTCACTGATTTTTATTTATTGCTCTTGTTGTAGTTATCACTGAGTCGACATAAAGAAAAATCTCGCCAGCCACCCCTTGGCAATAATCGGAAAAACAACAAGAATAGAGAAAATTTCGTTCTACACACCCTACCGCGTAAGCGGGCCTAGGAATCAGAAATGCGAGAATCGCCCGGAGCAGCATTCCACATGAATAATAAATTTTCCCATTTATGGTTTTGCGAACACAAAACTGGGCAAAACTTTGCCATATCACCCCCAACCCCGTGTGCCAACTAAAACTCTCGGCTGCGTTAACATAAACTTTTTTTTTTTTATTTGATTTTTTTTCTCTCTCTATCCCTGGATGTGATGTTTTATCTAAGTTTTACTACCCGTGACCTTTCGGGTGATTGGCCATGTCAGGGAAAATATCGATACAGACCGAGAAAAACCAAAATTCATTAATTATACAAAACATGCTGTCATTAGCACAACATCACATAATAAAATTATATAGCAACTTTGGCAATAACAAAACAGGCACGACCTGAAGTGGGGAGTAGGTACCTACTATACATAGCCAGATCCACTCCTGGCGATTTGTGTTTGTATATATTTATGCAACTTGAGGCTTGAGGGCAGATATATCAAAATGCCATTAAAATGGCGGAGAGAAGATTTAATGTGAAAACAGTGAAAAGATTTGAATAGTTGAAGGCAGGGCAGAGATGGAGAATTTGTTTCTTATTTTATAATTAATTGTCTCAAATAGAAAAACCGAGATGTGGACATGAGATACTGTGAGAGTCTCTGCAGGCCGAAATTAGATACTCTGTTGTGTGATTTATATGTTTCCGATAGGAATCCACGTATCGGATGCGGAGTTACTTATAGAGCGTGACATTTCGTTGTTTGATATGGAATCGGTGTATCGAAGCATGATTTATATTGGGGTCAATCATTTTGGGAACAAGTTTACGAAAAGGGGATCAGTTTTTCTTTTATTCGAGTAAATTTTCATTCGTCTTGGTTTGGGAAAGATTTATGGAAGACATTAGAAGTAGGTTAAAAAATCGCCCAACCTAAGGCAATCATGGATGTATATCTTTCAGAGCCGGTCTCGTTTCAAACTAATTTCGACGAGTCCGAAATGACTCCGTGATACGACGTGCAAAATTTTCTCATGACCAAAACTTACGACAAAAAATACTTCACTGTCCCAGTGGTAGAAAACCAGTTTTGGTCTTTCGTGAAAAATATTAAGAACTCCACCACGTCGTTAATCCCCACACTCGTTTACAATGACATTCCAGCTGTCAGCTCTTTGGACAAAGGAAATCTGCTGGCTGCGCAATTCGCCGCAAGCTCCAACATTCCAGATTGCATCATGTCTCCACCTGTGCTCGAGAGCGTCGAATATTTCATGGGACAAATACATTTCCGCACTCGCACAGTAGCAAGAGTATTAAAAGATCTTAACATTCACAAATCCGCTGGTCTAGATGGTATATCCCCCATAATTCTGAAGAGGTGTTCTTCAACGCTGGCAAAACCACTGCGTATAAGCTTTTCCACTTGTCCTACTCTTCTGGACTCTTTCCGAGTAGATGGAAAACTGCATTTGTCCAGCCCGTTCCTAAAAAAGGCGATTCTTCTTCACCCACCAACTACCGACCCATTGCACTTACGTTTATTCTTTCCAAGGTCATGGAAACGCTGATAAACCGTCAGCTTATGAAATATCTTGAATCACGAAAACTTCTTAATGACCAGCAATACGGTTTTCGTGGCAGCAGGTCCACTGGTGATTTGATGACTTATCTCACCGAAAAGTGGAACCAATCTCTCCACCACTCTGGTGAAACGAAGATTGTTGCGCTATTTCGAAAGCATTTGACAGAGTTTGGCACCAAGCTCTTTTGTCGAAAATGCGTGCCTATGGGATCGACGCGTCTCTTCTTCAATGGATTAGAAACTACCTTTCTGGCCGTTCAATTCAAGTTGTGTTGGAAGGTTTCAAGTCTACAATTGACCATATAAATGCTGGTGTTCCCCAAGGCTCTGTTGTCTCCGACACTCTTTCTCATGTTCATCAATGATCTCTTGTCTGTTACTTCTAATCCAATACATTCATTCGCTGATGATAGCACCATCAGTTTTTCATATTCGTTCCCTGACTCACGTCCCTGCTCTTCGGCCGTGGATCTGGAACGGCGACGTATGCTAAACACATTAAATTCCGATCTTGACAGCATTATAAAATGGGGTAAAATCGAAAGAGTGGAATTTAATGCTTCCAAAACACAATGCTGCCTTCTATCATTAAAGCGAAACCTGAACCCTAACCCATTATCCATGAATGGGACTTGCATCGACGAAACCGAAAAACTTTCCATACTTGGTATAAGTGTCAACGACAAACTCCGTTGGAATGACCACATATACGAAGTCGCCAAAAACGCTGCGAAATGTCTAGGTTTCTTAAATCGATGTAAGAAGAACTTTACACCCTTCGACTTAGCTACAATATACAAGGCCTTTTTTCATCCTAAGCTTGAGTACAACGCTCATAACTGGTCAGGTGCACCAAAAACATCATTGCACCTACTAGACAGAATTCAAAAGCGCGCGATAAAACTTATAGGTGATAGAAATATAGCGGAGTCTATTGACCCGCTCGAACATCGCAGAATTGTTTCTTGCCTTTCCTTATTTTATCGATATTTTCACCACCGATGCTCTGATGAAATAGCTAACTGCATTCCGCCCCTTCAACAATTCTCTCGCAACACCCGTCACACATCGAATGCACATCAGTTCACCCTTAAGCCTACCTTCGGACGTAGGTACTGTAAAATATAGAGATTCTTTTGTGAGTCGAACAACACGCTTGTGGAATGCATTGCCTCACACGGTTTTCCCCTCTCATTACAACCCACAATTGTTTAAGACCAATGTGCACCAGTACCTCTTCTCTATCCTCCCTATTAACCCTTCCACTCGTGCTGTGCATTAGCATTATAAGGGAACAAAAACCTCTTGAGCACTAGTGATTTATAACAAAAAAAAAAAAAAATCAAATACGGGCCCTCGCAAAAAACAGCCCGTCACCTTAACGTCAGCCGAATTTCAAGGACAGGTCACAGGTCTATTTCTGCTGATAATTATAACCGAACATCCTTCAGTATGTTTTAACCGAATGTCATTTTCACGGAGTTACCTAAGTATCATGATTCCGAAACGGGCGATCTTGACGTTGTCATTTCGATAGTCTCTCGAAGAAGTACGACGCCAACTCTTCTACTTCCCATCAACCGGACTAAATGTCCCATTTTGAACTTTCTCCATTAGAGAAAGATATTATTTTCGTACAATATTTCGAACTAGAGATGTGTCAAATTTGACATTACGAACTCAAAAAAGTGGTTCGCAAAATTCTGTCCGTCAGTCTGTCTGTCTCACTGTCTGTCTTTCCGTCCTTCCACAGGCCTACAGCCTTAAAAGCTGCCCGGATTTCGTTCAAACTTCGGATTTCGAGTTTGTGGGTTAAAGTTCGGAGCCGTTTTTTTTTTGTTTACAAGGTAGCCTCAATATTAATGGTACCTATTTGGTTTTCCAATAAGATATGTTATTTTGGTATTCGAAAAGAAAAATGTCATTTTTTGAGATAAATGATCAGATGATTATTTCATAATAAAGAGAAAGATATGCCGTTAATAATGGAAAACAACATCAGCCAAATGGCCACCACAAGCTAGCATACAGGACCATATCCTTTCACAATAACATCTCTTATTGAATAACCCTTTACTTCCCGTATAAAATGTTCGTACCAGTTTGATTTGTTTGAAAACAGTTCAAATGATTTCAATCAAAATTTATATTTAAGCTAAATTGAGGTTACCATGACAAAGCATACCCAGTTTTTGGTTAAAAAATCATATAACAATACTTTTGAAATTTGGACATATCTCGAAAACGGTCCATGCGATTGTAACAAAAATTCATTAATAAGGTAACATGGTCATTTCTAACTGAATAGCGAACTAAAGTTTTCACGCTTTTATCGTATAATGGATTTTTGAAAAAGGTATTTTTTTAAATGTGTTTTAGTTAACCCGAATACGGCAATAACAATCTTGAACAAAATGCAAACTTAGAGTAAAATTTATGTTTTAAAAATTACTGCATCCTTAATTTTCAATTTGAATCAACGAAAACGCTTATTTTAAAAACAGCCCATATCTCGAAAACCCCATTTTTGATTTCGATAAGACTTGCAAAACCAAGTAATGCTTACATCCCGAATAATAACTTATAATCGGTTTTCAGTTAATATTTTTTACTGTTTTGTCTGCCAAATTTTACAAAAACCGCTTTAACGATTTTGATAAAAATACACATTCAAGATAATATCAGTATTCTTAATAAGATCCCGTACTTAGTTTTTCTCAGAAAATTCGAACAAACCCGTTTTTTAATTATTTCTCAAAAATGAGTACACAAAAGCCGATCTCTGTTGATACATATTTTTAAAATTCAGTACCGCACTTTAGAATTCAAAACAGCTTTTAGAAATTCAATAATAGCAAGGCAAAGCTTATTTTTAGCAAATATTACCCACTTCTATATTTTTCACCCGTTTTGAATAATGCACCGTAAAATAATTCCAACCGCTTGGAGTTTACAGAATCAGAAAATCCCACTTCGCGTCCATCGTGATATTCAGTTTTATTGGGTTCTCTTCGGCAGCTTATTTGCAGTCTTCGGCGTCTTGATACTTATAAGTGAGCCTTATCACTAAACAAAGTTTGAGGGTAAAAAAGTTGATCGACTTCCAGCTGTTCAACGGGACAAATGTAGGCCACTTATTTCTTAATGCACGCATTTAGTATTTAACCCTTCGCCTTCGTTATCAAGCTACGACAGGCACCTAAGATTCGAATCATCACTCAAATATGCATTTGTCTAGTAAACATTCTTCCAATCAGACCTATGGTTAAACAGGGCTCTCATCGCGTATGACGACGATCGTCTGACGACGTCGTTTCGACGATTGTATTGCTTCGTGTAACACTAAAATAGTTGAATCGTCTGGACGACGTCGTTTTGGACGATTCACTACTGCTTCGTATAACACATAGAACTGTCAAATACAGACGATTGAACGATTGCGATTGAACGATTGCTATTTTACAATCGTTTCATACTCTTTTCTGGTTGCTTCTTGCTTTTTTTTAGTTTAATATTACATTTTTAATAAAAAATAATAATAAGAAAAATGCGTTGACACTATAATGTGTTGTTTTTCGACGACGACGAAGAAAATGAAAATTCGGTCCGACTAATGCGAATACGAAGGACGCTAAGAGATGCATCGGATCCTCTTTCACTTCCAACAAAAAGGTGAATATATTATAAACTATTTCTAAACAATAAACTTGCTGAATTAGATTTTCTGTATTCCCAAGTAAAATCTTTTCGAGCTCGTCCTTATTCTCATCCATCTCAGAGTTGTCATCTTCTAGTTTTGTGTCGTTCACTTCGATTGCACCATAGCAATTCGAGCTGCTTCCTGCAACAGCACTCCGTAGGGAGGCCATCTGAATTGCTTTTACCTCAAGATCGGATATCGGAATTTGATCAGATGGCCCACCCCCTTTTTATGAATTGAAAGCAGATTTTGGCAGCATTTTTTTTTTTTTGCGCGATATTTGAAATCTATCCAAACCTAAAATAGGTAAACAAATTCATTTTGTAACTGCCAAAAATAATTTCTTGTGAGATTCGTATTCTACATTTACCTTTCTCCAAGCAGATACTGACTTTGTGGGTAGGCCAATAGCATTCAATTTTCCAGTTAAATCAGCCCACAGTCTGTTTTTGGTATTCCTTCCTTGAATCGTTTTGGGTATATAATTTTTTGCCATTTCAGGGTGCTCAGCTCATCCATGAAATGGATGAGGCATTCTAATTGCCTTGGCGTTGCTGACCTAGTGAGTAAGTTAGTAAATGAATTAATTGACAAAAATTTATGGAATAAGGTACTTACATTTTATTTCAATTTTGATTTAAATAAACACAACACAAAACAACGATTTTTGTACACTGAACGACAGCATAAATGTCATTTTCGGTATCTCATTTCTGGTTTTAGTAGTTCTCAAACTGTTTACAGTTTGAACGATTGACGACACGACCGAGCGATGCGATTGTGATGATACACGAAGCAAACTTTTGACGACGTCGTTTGGTACAATCGTTTGGACGATGATCGTCTTAAAAGTTACGCGATGAGAGCCCAGGACACAGATAACAAACGCTACAAAGGGCACTGCAGTGCAAACAACTTTCTAGTGCCTCCAGTTGAGTAGTTCCATTTCCATGGGACATTGAGTGATGTGGTGTGTGCGTGTCCATGTGAAAGTGGGTAATTGTTATAGTTTCGAAAATATTTATGCAGCATTTTGTGATTTATACATAGCCCGACCCCGACTCCCAGTCGGACAATGCAAAGGAAATGCGCTGCAACTGACGCAACCGGACAACTGCAAACTGCAATGTGGCTGAGTTGCATTCCAGACACACAATCGTTGAGTACAAATGGAAATTCCATGTGAAATGAGAAATGTGAAATGCGAAATGCTTATGCTAATTTGGATAATGATTTTCATTTTGCCCAACAAACGAAAATCCAACAAAGTAATGGACAGGACATTCGGAATTATTGTCCCTGGAGGAAATGAGTCTCGGAATGTTTATGCAAGCAAAGTGATGCGATAAGCCGATAACTGTATAATGTGTGTGCCTGTGTGGGTATAATGCCCTGAATAATTGCGAAATTGGGTACTTCCGTTTAAATGGAAATATAATATCCTTGGCATGGGAATCCTATTGTCGGACACAAAATCCATTCTAACGAATTATTTATGACAGTTGTGTGCGGCTAGGCTAATCTATAAACTCCAACAGAAGGTAAACTGGTTTTGGGGCCACTCCAAGCGAACATCTTTTCAAACACTTCTCCCTAAGCTGATAATAAGGAAGCCCTAGATCAGAGGAGAGACATAAACAAACTTCTGACACTTTCCTTTTAAATGACCAAGGAATTTGGTCCCCAATTTTGCAAAAAAAAAAAAAACACACATTCAATCGTTTTCCCAGATTTCCGTGTCTAAAAGAGTCCCTTAAGCTCATGCGGAAATCCATTCAACTAAGCCCATGGAAGGCGAATCGAATTAAATGTGGGAATTTTAACAGAAAAATAAAAAAAAAACATTTTCAACTTCTATAAGGGATAAAGCGAAATAAAATCCCGGAATAGAAATCAAAAAAGTTTTGCGGATTAACTCACTTGTGGATTTTTACAACTTTTATTTTTATACCTTACCGACCCTTCATAGTGTCATCAGTCTGAGGGTTATGGGAGTAGGATATCTGTTGGATCGGCCTGCGATTTTGTCGAATTTGGTACGGGATGTGTTAAGTAGGTGATGGAAAAGGTTCTTAATACAGCACACATAATACTCAGGCGGTTAAGTTGACCATTTCGAAATGTTCAATCATTAGTTGCGTACTATACAGAAATGCGATCCTTTTAGACGCATTTCTGATGTCGGAAAAGCAATGGTATTTATTCAGAAAGGAGTGGCCGAATTAGGGACTCTTCTATTTTGTCTGGGAACACAAAATTCTAAAGCATAGGTAGGTCTTCTTTGTGATTTTAATTTTAAAAAAGTAAGACAAGTGCGAGTCGGACTCGCTCATGAAGGGTTCCGAAACAGCAAGTAACATAACATAAAAGTTCTTGTAGTTCGTTGTAACTTTGATCGATACCTATTTTAATAATAGTGTATTTTTATATCATTTATTATTAGGAAATAATGGTTCAGGGCTTATGTATAAGGTTTATGTTTATGAAATTAAATGTTTTTTTTTTTTTTTGAGTTGATTGTATTAAAGGTAAATTGAGGTCTACAATTTATGACGTATAAAAAAAAACTACTCGCTAGATCTCGTTCAAAAAATTTTCATTTGAAGTTTACATGGTAATGTACATCATATATTTTTTTTAGTTTTATCGTTCTCTTATTTTAGAAGTAAGGGGGGGGGGACCAACATTTTACGACTTTGGAAGTGTCTCTCGCGCAAACTATTCACTTTAGAAAAAAATGATATTAGAAACCTAAGTATCATTTTTGAAGACCTATCCATAGATACCCCACACGTATGGGTTTGATGAAAAATTTTTTTTTGAGTTTCGGTTTTATGTATGGGGAACCCCAAAATTTACTGTTTTTTTTTTTTTTCTATTTTTGTGTAAAATCTTAATGCGGTTCACAGAATACATCTACTTACCAAGTTTCAACAGTATAGCTCTTATAGTTTCGGAGAAAAGTGGCTGTGACATACGGACGGACAGACAGACAGACAGACAGACAGACATGACGAATCTAATAGGGTTCCGATTTTTGCCATTTGGCTACGGAACCCTAAAAAGACCTACGAGATTTTGAGATTTTTAGCTTCAAAATAATGTCCTTATATTTGGCTCAGGCTTAGGAAATATTTCTTCTTACTTCAGAATGATACAATATGGTCATGAGAACTCAAAAAGATGGGCCCAACTGCCACTTGCCGTGGACGGCTACATACCGGGTAACGATTCTCGTCATCTCTGCTCTGCAAGCTTTCTCTTTCGCGCTTTCTCAAACACGAAGGCATCAGATATCAGATCAGCGTTACCTTCGCGACACCATTCTGTGGAATAGGGAATAACACCCTCAAAGAAGAATTTAGGAAACTAGAGAAAGAGAACAGAGCTAGAACCTGGCATAACACTCAACAGAAACTTCTGGGACAATACAACCGGAAAATATTCCAAGCTTGCATCGGCATGAGCAAAAAAAACATCCGTATCCTGACGGGGTTCCTAACGGGGCACTATAGACTCAAGGAACACCTCAGGAAACTGGGTATATCTAAAGAAGGTCTCTGCAGATTCTGCGATGAGTCCAGTTAAATCCCAGAACACTTGCTGGGATCATGTTGGGCACTGACCCACAAAAGATTGAAATACTTGGGCAAGTACCAACTATTTGATGAGGAAATACTGTCACTGGAGCCAGCTCTCATCCTTAGATTCTTAAAGGAAACTGGACTGGAGAGAGTGCTATAAGGACGGATTTCTTCCGCCAAGGAGAAAGAAGAGTACTAAAACCTCTAAAATAATTCCGAAAGGAGTTATATTGTGAGGGAAACTCTTATGAGGGATTATACCTCTCTGAGGCGTAAGCAGGGAGTACAATAGACCAACAGGTCGTAGTACAACAACCCCTTTCATATAATAATAATACCATTGCGACGCTTTAGAGTCATTTCGACTCCTTTTTGATAGCTCGGTCTCAGTCTCGGACTCATCTTTTTGAAAATGGGTGAAATTGGACTCTTTTTTTTCCAAATGCTGTAATTTAATCAAAAACTTGTGAAACCCCTTTAATTGACATATATAGATTTGTTTTACCATAAAAGAGTAACGCGTAAGAAAACACACATTCGTCCGTTAAAAACTGAAAAACTGGTTTGCTTTTTTGCAACATAATGGCACGGATAGGTACTCCTACACCTCGTCATCCCCTTTCAAAACCGAAATCCTCTCCACGCAGACATATCTCACTAAGAGCCACTTCTTCGAATGATCATTCCACGTGAGTGTATAGACACTACCACTATACAACGTTGTGGAGCGCTTGCCATGAAATACAAAATAAAAAAAAACCTGTTAACGCCCGAATATAGTTGTTCTTGTCCGTAGGTGGTCAACTGGCATAGCAGGATTTCTCTTCAACCTGCAACCACAACGAAACATTTGACCTGAAAACCCAACAAGCGTATACACCACATTTTTGATGGCCGGATATCCCAAAAATATATTTCATGAGAAAAGCAAAAAAAAAAAAGCTCTAAAACTATACACGGAAATACCATCAACAAATTCTTATAAATGGAATACGAAAACAAACACAGAAACCGCAGGAAAAATGGGTATAAAAAAAAAACATTCGAGGGAACTTATCAAAATGTCCCTAAGCTGCAGAGAAACACATGCACCTCGCGGCGGGTTGGTTGATTTTATTTGGTTTTTATATTCGCGTCTGGTGTATGTATGGGTATGCACCACCACCCACCCCCCAAATCCATTAGAGAATAATTGGTCAAACATTCAAACACTCTGGAGAGAGACCCTGAACTGAAAAATGTGATTACATTCCATGCCCTTCGTGTGGGGGCCGTTGTGCAAATGCATGGGCTAACCCCTTTTCTCTGTCCATTCGATTGTGTTTCAAACTCTACGAATCTGATCTCATAACATCGCACAACAAAGCATTAGGGTGGGTGAGATAACAGCTAGGCACTGACAGCATAGGGTTCAATAATACACCACATTCCAACGCAGATAGATCGGACAGTCAGACAAAATGTCGTGCGCTCGGCCAATGTCCTACATACCAGAGACGGAGACAGAGACTCGTCACACACCGCAACCGTATACACAGCATTTACCATTACCATTACCATGGTGTAAATGGGTTTTGTTCCTCCAAAGAGGATGTGGAGTATAATCGAAGAACAACATACCTACCATCGGATAACGGGAGCGAAAAAAAAAAAACACAGAACGCAATTTTAACGACATGCAATTTGTACTAAGGACATGAGGTCAACGGGTTTACACAGTCCCTTTTTCGTTGCTCATATTTTCCATGTTCTTTGCTTTTATTATACCCGTCGGTATCCATCCGAAGCTATTTGTAAAATTGTCCTTTTAATTAAATGGGGGGGCTGAAGGATATTTGTTTCAATTTCCCAGTGCAGTCTTGTTGATATCAATTCGCAAAAAACACCAACCCATTGGAAGTGAGTGCATTGCTTTGGTAATTGCCATCACCTTTCATTGGAAATTTTAAACCCATGCTAGCGAGGAACTGAAACACGTAAGGCTGACATCGGTCGTCTAATTTGGGCTGACTAGTAGTTGGAGACTCAGTCCGCCTGTGGTTTCAGGACAAATTGATCAAACTGTTGGCAATTATATCGCAGAGTGACTGATATTGATTGCGGCGGGCTGTATAATTTTCAATCCTGCAGAGTCCTTTTGCGGTCATGAGCTGATGTGTTGATAGTGGATTTAGTTCGGGGGACACGCAATCAAAGCGGACCATCTAACTATGGTGGTGTGTTTAATTCGGTAAGGTGATACAAAAGCTGATCCCTTACAGGACAGGACTCGAGGCAGAAATCCAAAAGCTTCCTGAAGACGGTCAATCTGGGAATTATTTATCAGCTTCGGTGGCAATCGATTTCGGCATCAATTTATCCTGTCGCCCAATTTGAACTCGGCACTATACTGTTATGAAATATTTATCAAAGACGTATATCTTTCAGCTCCAGACACACTTACAATTACCACAGTCCCGAGTCACCCGAGGGGTGATGTTCAACTTATACGGATAAATAAATATCACTGAGACAATACCATTAAAGTTGACGGTTAATTATAGCCCGTCTGTCGTCCTGTCATTCGTTACAACGAAGTGAGCTTTTTTTATATTTGCATGCCAGTAGGTGGTGGATCCCTTTGTGCACCTTTATCCGAACTACTACAGTAATCATCATCAACCGTCATCATCCCATCTGACTCGATAAATAAATATGTTTTTCTTTTTTTCATGTCTTTGTATGGCTGGGGTTTGTCGGCGGTGGCGGCGGCCTGAATATCCTTTTTTTTTGTTTTGTCACAGCGCTATTTGTGGCCCATTTACAGAGAATTACAGAGGTTTTCACTTTGGGGGAGACCATTCGTCATCAACAACTACGGAACGAAGTACATATATGTATATGCAAAATGAATATGTCTCGTCTGCGCAATTTATGAATTAATAAAACCAGCGGGAGATAGACGCAGACGAAATTGTTTATAAAGGGAGGAAAGTATCTACTTTCACTATGGCGGGTTCTGTTCCGTGTTTTTTTGTTCTTTTTTTTTTGGTTTCTCTGTGAATTTGTAGCGACATGATGGTGCGATGGTGGTTATCTGATGATTTATTAAGAGATGGATATGGATAATAGATTGACAAAGGCGGAAAGATTCCGACCAACCGACGCGACGGTTAGGCAGAAAGAGAGAAAAGGAGATAGATGCATACAGACCTGTGGTACCAGATTGCGCAATTTTTTTCTTTTTGTAAACCTTCTGGATAAGTAAAACTAATAAGTGGGAACTGTATTTTTTTTTTCAGCTTTTCTGGAAAGGATCTTGAAAGAATTGAAATTCTAAAACTTTCTGTTTAAGTAAAATGAAAATTGCTTTAAATTCGCAAGCTGTTTTAAAACGTTGTTCCGAATTTATGCATTGGAAGATGCTTAGTCAAGTAATGGGCGATTTTTTAATCGTAGTTTTCTTAAAAATCGAATAAAACACTCAAATATTCAATTTTTTTATTGTAATCGATAAATAGACCTTTGCCATTTACGTTTTAAGGACAACTTCATGTAAATGTAAATGTTGTCCGCGGCTCCGTTTCAAATGGTCCATTCGGAACGTCAATATTTGCGTCACATTTTCGAGCATTTCGACCTGTATTCCACGAATTACGCGTGTTATGCTATCCTGTAAGGCTTCAATCTTGTTCGGCTTGTCCTAATAGACTAACGACTTTACATTACATCACAAGAAATAATTAAGAGGCGTTCAATCGCATGATCTTGGCAGCCAACTCACAGGGCCATTTCGAGAGATAAGCTGCTAACTTTATTTATTTATTTATTTATTTCATTTTCATCAATCAAAGAACAAAATTCTTCTATAGACTAATAGATAACAATTATACACTACAGCTAATATTAAATACATCCGAACTTCAAGTTGATCTAAGTATATTCAAAACATAGATTTTAAAAGTATCTCTAGTGCAAATTCTGAAAAAGTCTAACCTATTGCAAACTGAATTGGCTTCTCTGATGCAACGAGAAACTGGTTCATTACGACCATAGTTAGATCTATGAAATTGCTCGTAGAAAAGGACATAATTTCTGGAATTATAAGTGGGAACACGAATAGAAATTAGTACTAGAAGTTTTGCACATTTAAAATGATTAGTAAGTATATCTCTAATGAACATTATCGCAAAATAGGCACGACAATTTTCCAAACTCTGCATTCCAAATAAGAGACATCTTGTTTGATAAGATGGGATAACAGTACACAGTTTATAATACATAAATCTTGAAATATTTTTTTGGATTTTTTCGATTCTTACACACGAGTTATTGTAGTAAGGGTTCCAAACTGTGTTGCAGTATTCAAGCAAAGATCGAACGAGAGATATAAAAAGAGTCTTTATAGTGTACGGATCTGTAAATTCCTTACTATTTCTTTTAATGAATCCTAACATTTGTTTAAAATGTAGTCGATATGAGGAAGAAAAGAGAGTTAAGTATCAAGAATAACACCTAAATCTTTCTTTTGTACTACTCTATCCAAAGAACAACTAAAAAAAAAAAAAAAAAAAATAGTTGGCGCAACAGGTCCGGAGGGACCCTAGGCCTAGCTTCTCACAACCATTCGTTTTGTGTGAGTTTTCATTTTTGGAACGAATGGAAGGGATCTACAATTTTATGCCGACTCCAAACGGCTAATTAAGAAGCTCTTTCAAGACAGTAATACTCTCGGATGTTTGTCAGACGTTCGCGAGAGGTGGCGCAGTGAAAAAAACCCTAAGTTGGAATTTGGGTTTTAGCGGGATTCGAACCTCGACCCCTAGCGTAGTAGTCCAAAACACTAACCACAAAGAACAACTATCAATATGATAATCGTACAATATCGGAGAAATTTTTCGAAAACTAGACATGACTTGGCATTTTGAAATATTAAGATGCAGGAAGTTTATATTACACCATTCTGCCAGTTTATTCAAGTCATCATTTAACAAAACACAATCATCCAGGCATTTAATACTACGATATAATTTAAGGTCGTCTGCAAAAAGAAGACACTGAGAATTTCTAATGAATTTAGGAATATCGTTAACAAAAAGCAGGAACAATAATTGGCCTAAATGGCTTCCCTGTGGGACACCGGATGGAACCAATATTTGATTAGAATGATGATCTTCAATCTTAACAACTTGAACTCTCGATGTTAAATAAGATTTCATCCAATCAAGAAACTTGGAATGAAAACCCAGTTCCAACAGTTTGTGTAAGAGGATATGATGATTAACACGGTCAAATGCTTTGGCAAAATCAGTGAAAATAATATCAGTTTGACAATAAGATTCAAAATTATTTACGATATAATTCGTCATTAATGTAAATTAGTTGATGTAGATCTTCCAGAAATAAAGCCGTGTTGGATATCGGATATAAATTTTTTTAATTGAAAAGTAAGCTTGTCACAAACTATTTTCTCAAATACTTTAGGAAGAGCAGATATTTTGCAGATTGGTCTATAATTTGTTGTTTCTTGTTTAGATCCAGATTTAAAAATAGGTGTTATATAAGTCAATTTCCAACAGTCTAAAAATTCGCCTTTCATAAGCGAAAGGTTGAAAATAGTAGATAACGGAATAGCTAAAGAAGACGCACATTTAAGCAACAAAATGTGTGGGATCCCATCAGGACCTCCCTTTTTGTTGGTATCTAAACCTAATAGGGCTGATTCTACATCAGACGTTGACAAGACCATAGACTAGACCCTATATTAACGATGGTAGAGAGTTTTGGAGAATTTACATTCAATGGAGTGTTTGTGGAGTAGACAGACTGAAAATAAACAGCAAAGAAGTTACAAATTTCTTGCATATCACTCGTTGACTTGTCCAAATACTTCATACAGCTTGGATACCCATTGCTTTTACGCTAAGTGTTAAAATATTTCCAAAAATTGTCACTGTTATATTTAATATTTGACTCAATAGAGAATAAGTAAGCCCGATATAAAAATTCATCCTTCAACATTTCCATTGTTTCACGAGCTGTGTGGCGTGTGGCACCGTCTAGATGAAACCACATGTCAACCAAATTCAACTCAGCCAACTGGGGTAAAAAAAAAAAGTCGTATATCATGGCTCGATATCGTTCGCCGTTGATGGTAACGTTTCTTCCACGGTCGTCTTTGGTTCACATTTGGAGCACGAATTTTTATAATAAACTAGCGTGCCCGACGAATTTCGTCCCGCCCAAAATTAACTTTTTAACTAAAATAATTTTCACTTCCAACTGAAATTAATTTTATTGATCCCAACTATAGCTTTTGACAAGTACGATCTCACTGTATACTACGATCAAAATTAAAAAAAAAAAAAAAACTCGCCTTAGAAAATGTATGGAAAATCAATTTTCACAAATTTTCCAATTTCCCGTTGAAATTTTCCAATTTTGTTGCCGTATGAACCTTCCTTAGGCGTGGACAAACGCAAAAAAGAAGATTAACGTGTCGGCCAACATTCCGCTTTTTGACTAAAATGGTTTAACAGTACACGACGTACAAATTCGTTCTCAATAAGCGGATTCCGTGGAATGAGAATGTTTGTCTCTGAATTTTTTTCCTCAAAACCGTCGCTTGCATGACATTTGATTTTAGATCCTGCACTACCAAATCAAACGCGTTCTATTACAAAGTCTCGGTGCATTAAGGTTGCGCAACAAAATTATAAATGAGCCGACTTTCAATTGTATAGATGCAAGTCCAAAACATCCAAAGAATTCAAAAATTCAACTTATCCCCATAAAGTTTTGTTTTCACGGCAAAAAGTAGCATATGTCCTTCCTTGGGCCCATGCGAATTTAAACCAAAAATCATAAAAATTGAAGGATTGGTTCTCGAGTTATAAGTGCGCACATACGGACGTCAGTCTTTTTTATATGTAGCTGTACCCACCCGCCTTTGCTCATACCTTTCGTATTAAGTCCTGCTCACATTTCGCAAAGTCCTTTATTTAAACAATGTCCACTAATAATTTTAATGCTTCCACAACCCGTTCTCCTATCCCGCTTATTTTTTTGCAAAGTACCGTCTATAGGGTCCGAAACAATTGTATATTTCAATCATTAAGCAACCATACCTACCCATCCACAAATTTCAATCAACTCGGTAGAGCTGTTTCGGAGATCGGCAACAGCGCCACCTATCAGATCCAAAAGTATCCTATCCTTCAAGTCGGAACGAAGAATATACATCCACGAAATTTCATTGAAATCGGTTGAGCAGTTTCGGAGATCAACAACAACGCCACCTATCGAGTCCAAAATTTTATCTTTTAAGACTGCCTAAGCCTGAAATACACCAATACGAACGAAACAAAGGAAGAATCATAAGATTAGGCCCAGTAAGAACATTTTCCTTGGTTATGTTATTTGTGCCGGAAATCGAATGGAAATGTTACTTACCTATTTAAAATTGATTAAAAACTGATTTGGATTTTGGAGTTTTCGTCGAACAATTGTACAGCTAAATGAAATATGAATTACTGAAATGTCAAATTCAAAAAAGTATAGACAGCCAACGCCAACTATATTATTACAATTAAATTTAAATTTAAATTTAATGTTGTTGATACAAAATTGATATGCAGGGAAATCTAGCTTTTCTTAAATATCTCCCAGCGCCACCTATCGGGTCCAAATTTTGGCAAAAGCTTTCTATTTTTTGTGTTATATGGAGTAAATTTGAGCCAAATCGGTCCATAAAAAAGAATTTTCAAAAAAGCGACCCCAGCGCCCCCTATAGGGTCTAAAATAAACATAAACCATCCGGAGCACCACACAAACATATGGTGTGAATATAAGGGGGAAAGCTTCTGTGGTTCAGCCGTTATGGTCGGTCATACATACGCACGAACGTTTTTATATATTAAGATTTCGAAAAAATTGCAATCGTTGCTCGTTTGTAAGTCTTTTCATGGTTAAATGGCAGAGTATGACGTTTGGACGCCATTACTAACCAGTGCTGCCAACCTGAAAAACTTAACTCTTAAAAAATTACCCGTTCCGTTAGTAGTAGCTAAGCGCAGCAGTATACGGCTTTTATTTCACCCTCCTGTCGTGATGTTTTTATATCTTATAAATAAATAGGCGAAAAAAATAGTTAAGAATTACTTTTACTGCCTTAAACAGAACATAATGGCTTGATTTTCTTTTTGTTGGGAAGACTGTTCAGAGTTGCAATATTGTCTGTAGTATGTTTTCGAATATGGTGTCAGGTCACTGTAATTGTTGAATTCTTACCACTGGACGAACTCAAGTCTTTTAAACACGCGAATCGCGTGTCCTGAAAGAGTTTCTCAATTTAACTCAGTATAGAATTGTAGTTCAATATCCCCTAAAATAAAAACATACATATATACAAAAAAGTGGTAATGCGAAGCTAGGCCTATCGCAGCTATATGAGTCTGTTGCGCCAGCCATTTATCTATTTTATTAAACAATAAACTTTAGCCATGTCCATTTAGTGGTCCATTTTACCTCAAAAATTAAGCACTTCCGATTTTATTTTATTTCATAAAAACTTGGATGACTAAGTCAGATATATTTAAACTGACCCTGCACAATGGGCCGATTGACGGCCTACGAGCTTCTCTCATCGAGAACTACTTGAGCATAACGTAAACTAACCCTTTTAGAGCAACCGTGATTGCACACCCAGTTTTTGGCTAAAGATTCTCGAAAACGGTACATTCGATTGTAAACAAATTTATTTCTAAGGTAATATGGTCATTTATAGCTGCTGTATTATCGTACAATAGATTTTTGGAAAATGTAATTTTCCTAAAATTCAGTTTTCTTTAGTTTACTTGAAAACGGCAATAACGATTTTGACCAAAATGCTAAATTAGAGTAAAATTGATGTTTTCAAAATTATTGCGTCCTTAATTTTCAATTCGAATCACCGAAAACGCTAATTTTAAAAACTGCTCATATCTCAAAAACCCCATTTTCGATTTCGATAAAACTTGAAAAACCAAGTAGGTACCTAAAGCTTATTTTTTTAAACTCAATACCGCACTTCTATTAGAAATGCAATAACAGCGATGCAAAACTCATTTTTAGCAAATATTACCCATTTCCCGGCGCAGTGGCTTAGTGGTTAGTGTGTTGGACTACTAAGGGAGGGTTGCCAGGTTCGAATCCCGAAAAAAAAACATCCAACTTAACGTCGCGAACGTCTGACAAACATCCCTTACTTCTCAATTAGCCGTTTGGAATCGGCACGAAATTGTATATCCCTCCCGTTACAAAAATGAAAAAACTCACACAACACGAATGGTTGTGAGAAGATAGGCCTATAGTCCCTACGTATTGAATGTGCGCCTTAAAAATAATTCCAATCATAACCAAAATCATCACTTCATTTGCACTGCCTCAGTCTGCTGACGGGGCATAGGGACAACCCAGGTAACTGCAAGGCTGATGATCTCGCCAAACACGGAACTACACTACCTATTCGTCAAGGATTCCTTAGGTTCTCCAATCGCTAATTGTAAACTTATAATAAAGCTGGTTGCTATCGGTAGCATAAATCTTAGGTGGACAACTGGCTTGACATGCGACAAAACGGATCTGGCCAAAGCTGGATCTAAATAAATCTAGGTATCTGATCTGCCTCGTAAGAACCAAATCAGTGCCACAATAGGTGTCATCACAGGACACTGTCTCATAGGCAGGTATGCAACAATGCTTGGCGTATTTTCAAACAATTTTTGCAGGAAGCTGTTTTGACGAGGATGAGGAAGAAACAATTCTCCATGTGCTCTGTACTTATCCAGTTCTCTCCCAAAGATGAAAACTCCATTTGGGGAGCGTTCTACTATAGTGATCTGACCGATAAAAAAAAAACGACATTCGAAATCTCCAACGCTTCATCAGAAGCTTCAACTGGTTCAACGCGTAGAAGGAATAACTATAGATTCATGTGGTATCAGAAGGGACCTTATAATGGTCTAACCTAACCTAACCTTACCTAAGAAAAGAAAGGTAGCTTGTGCAAATTTTGGGAATCACTTTATTAACTTTTTTTTTTTGTGGGTTAAAGTGAACCACAAAATGCATTTCCTAATTTTCGATTGTTCCCGCTTTTGGTAAAATATTAAACAGCGAGCTGAGATTCCTGAAAGTTTGTCCACCTAATTGGTGTCCTATGGTTGAATTGGTTCCAACTACCCTCTGACTGACCCTTTTTCCAATGAGTACAATGACTCAGGCTTTGAAAAATGTTCAGGTCTGAAATTCGCGAGGACCAAGTTCAATAATTTTCTGTTACAACACGTTGTGCCAGAAACCTTTGTTTAGAATTAATTATTCTGAAAAATGTCCCTGCGACCTAAATTCGTGACTTGCCATGCATTCAAAGCATTCATATTCCCTTTTCGACACAAATTTTATTATTTTACTTCACACAATGTTGATGCGAGGATTTTTGGAAGGACAAAAAATATTCTCTTGTCTAAAAAAGCAAACTTTATCCTTTTACCAACTTTCTGGCAATTCACCGAGCAAAAGTGAGCAAGGTTAATAAAATAAAATTAAATCAAGCGAACTGCACAGCGAAATTGAAAAACGCAAAAGTTAACTGCTCAATTCAAAGTTTTGGAGACTTTTTCTTATTTCATAGACGGACATATTTTTTTTTTTTTTTGTGCAACTCCTTTTTTTTGTCCTCGCTGTATTCCCAGGTAGATAATTTCAATTAACTTTTGCGGCAATGTTTTCTCTGCATCCCATCCGCACCCCCCAAACCGTTTGCCTCTCTCTATCCAAATCCGGCCTTAAGGGGACAACCTGGTTAATTTCAGTTTATGAACTTTTAATAAGTTTTCTGACATTTCTAGGATTATCCTTTTTTTCGTAGGCGAGCGCCCCATTCTCCGGGTCTATCTGTTAAGTGATAGTTGGTAGAGTTAGTTTTCGATTTACATGGCTTGAACTGAGAGTATAGGTATGCTACCAGTTACCAGTTTGCTTGCTACCATAGTTGGCTGTACGAGTACGACTGGGGTGCGGTGTGTCATGCCATGGAAAATTGGCTGACTCCTTACCCTTTGTCGTGTTTGTTGTGCTGGCTGGCTGGTTGGGGTTGGGACTTGGGACTTTTGCAAGAAACCAAGATTACGAGTGTTGTCTGTTGGAATCCCCTGAATCCGGAATGAGGATGAATTGGAAAAAAGTTCTCGTCTTTTCTTGAGTTTATTTTTTGTACTTGCCTTCTGGTTCCTGCAGGATGTTGGGATTCCTGATTCAATAATGAAAGGGTAGGCCGCCAGACGGGATGTGCAGCTTGGCTTGAGAGAGTTTTGCCTTAATTGAAACATAATTGGGAATGGAGAGAAAGAATGCAAATGAATTTAGTGCGGAACATAAATGTTGGGTTAATGGAAAAACAATGAGCGGAAATGTAATTTTCATTTTCTTAGATCTTTTCTTTCGTTTCGTTATTGTTGGAATTTATTAACAGATTGCCTTTTGATGTGGAGGCATTTTGCGCGAGGCGAAATGTTTACCAATTTAATATATACGGTCTCAATTATTGGGGAGTAGGTTTGCTTTCTCTCTTGTAGGGACTTGTACTTTTGCTTAGTATTGGTTTTGTGGTTAGGGCATTGAAAAACCCCAGAGGTCTGAGTTGGAGACGGGAGTCTTTCGCTTACGGCACTGCTTCTAAAAAATGCTTTACCACGAAGTGGTGAGTAGTTAAAATAAAAAATTGGTGCGACTGTATCCAACAGTCCCGAAATATGTGTATGTGTAAACACCGTGCGTGCGGTAGGTGTGTGGCTTGATACACGTCATTGAGAAAAGAGGGAATTGTAATAACCGTATTCTTGATATTTTATGAAATAACAATAATTTATTCGTTCTGTGCTAGTTTCGGTAGAATAGATACAATTGAATTGTGGTAGCTGAAGTAAGATATGTACATTCGAGGCTGTAATCTATCTAGATTACGCTGGAAGACAGCATCGATGGTTGTTCCATAACGTGTTGTTGAAATTTTCCGGTTGGAGTTCATTTGAAGATTAAATTTATCTTGCATAAAATCAATAAATGGTTGAGCGTTGAGCTTCTGGAGTTGCAAAATTGATACTGAAGTCTCCGCTTATGATCATTGGGAAAGATGACAATCTCCCTGCAGAATTCTTGAAATTTCTTCTGAGTACGGTGCAAGGACGAAACGGAGAAATTTTATTTCACATCAACAAAAAGCTGAAAGTAATATGCCCCAGATCATAAGAGTATGCAATGATAAAAACTTATGCAATGATAAAACACAGTGACGCATTTCCGTCCCCGCAAGTTAAATGTGTGGAATTACTGCACCAGATTCGCCAACAACGCGCGCTTAGATGTTTACACATCAAAAATACTTGGTCGCCTCTTTTAGTCTTTTAGGTTGAAAATCCAGTATGAACAGAGCTAAGAGTCAGGCTGCTCCACAACCAAAAGGACATCGCATTTCGATTGTAGATTTAGTTATTACCTAGCACCTTAACTGCAAATTGCAAATTGTAATTGGAAAGAGAGCGGAGAGGTATAGTATCGTATGCACGAGTTTCCTGAATTGAGTAGATATTTGTTTTGTCCGAAGTCAACTGTGTTGCAAAAACCTGCAACAGGGCTACCAATGTACTTTATATGTAGTAGATCTATCTCTTTTTTTTTTTTGTATGCATGTGCTACGTAGCAACCTATTTCTACTTCGTTTGAATCATTTTTTCTTTTTTATATGACGATCAAAATGTTTAATATGTTTAATTTTTGAAAATAAAAAAAGTCATTTGCTTGATCTGAATGCACTCATCGCAAACATTTATTTTAAAATAAACTTAGGCGCCAAAAAAAAAAAGAGTTTTTGTAGAGGGATTAAAAACAATCGGGAAAGGAAAATTGTGGCTATTCATGGAGCGATGAAGAGGAATCGCGTTTGATTTGCGGTTCTAAAGCAACGGCTGCTTTGGGATAACTCATTTCCAAAATACAAATTTCCGCATGTTAAAACCGATCCTTGGAAAATTGTTTTACTACGGTTTGCCGTAGCCATCGACGCATCCAGCATCAGCAGCATAATAGTAAAATGACAATGTCTTCGTTGTCGCCCCCACCGACGACTTCTGCAAGCTTAAAAGCAACGCCATATTTGAATTGTTGCAGAATTTGAACGCAATAGCGCAATCCGTCTGATCGCAAAACAGATAAATGACGCGAAATCGGAATAATAGGAAAGGTGACATTTGTCATTTCGATGAGGCATTACCATGTGATCGTCATTTAATGGCTTCCCAGCGGAAAATTGTAAATGACTCGCAATGTCCTTTATTCTATTTTGGGACAAAAATCATCTACGATGGTGGTCGTTTCGTGTGATCGACATTTTTCGCAAACGGCCAATGACGAATTGTAGCTTGAATATCACTCCAGTGTGACATTTTTACATGAGGTCACAGCGCCATTTAAATGACTCGCAGAAACGACTTAAGGTGAGACAAAATTTTAAGAGATGTGAAATGAAAGAAATTTCATTACGTCTGCTCGAAAGCCAAAAGGGTCCAATGTGACTGCGGAAAAATAGGTCCCAGGGTAAGTAGACGTTGTCCTTGTAAACCGAGGCAGTGGCAAGTCAGATGTTGGATTGACTCGGCTTTATGACCATATCCATATAGGATCTGTATATTGTTGGACTGGGCTACCCATGAAATCCCGAAGCACAAAATCCCGAATACAAAATCCCGAATGACAAAATCCCGAATTACAAAATCCCGAATCACAAAATCCCGAAAATCATTGAATATGATTGGTGTCTAAATAAGTTAGGCAAAATAATTGACTATAAATTTTGAAATAAAATTGAATTGTCGTGTAAATTATCGCAATTCATAGAAAATTTGTCGTCCTTAAAAGAACGCTGTTATGCGCACTCATAGGCTAATTTAAAGTGTTCTGATTTCTGAACGAAGCTAAGACTTTAATTGTCATTAGTTTTCTAGTATAAGTACGGTGACCATATTCACCGAAAAAAAATAAAGGACAAAAATTAATTTGCTTACAATATTTTTGAATTTATTATTTATTTGTTAAAAAACGGTAAGGTCGTTTTCAATTTTGGCTTTTCAGATGTTGAGCTGCGATTTCAAACTTCTGCTGCCAAATCGAACATCAAAGTACATTTACAACGCACCTAAATTCAACATTTCTGGAAAAAAATTCCGAAATCCGATTTTGCGTTCCCACTGAAACTTCAATATTTCAAATGAAAGCTAGTATATGAATTGATTATTGATCTTTTTTCTGTTTAAAAATCAGAAATGGTTGAATCTAAAGAATTAATTTTTTTAGCAATATTATTGTTATGAATTTAAGTGCTAGTTCAGATATATTAAAAATATTGCTGACTCAATATCAATATAGAGGTATGCAATCACTTCCTTCCTTCTTCAGCTGATAGTCAGCGGACTGATGAGTAATCGTTTTCGATTTGACAAAAAGATTATTTTTTTTTTTTTTGAGAAAAAATCAATATCTTTTGTGATCGATATTGATTTTTATGTTCGATTTGCCAAAAACATTAACATTATTATTTTGGTATACAGAAAAAGAATGTAAACTATCTTTCTTTATTGAATAAAGAGTGTGAAAGGTAAAGCCAGTCTAACTTTTCGTATTTTTAAGGAGGGTGGATTTAAAAACATCTTCATTTTCTTCTTCATTTCACGAGAACCTCTAAATTCTAAGTAGGGTTTTCCGAAACTACATTTAGTTATGAGAATAGCTTTAACAGCATAATACATTTGTGATTTGTCACTGCTCCAAGGGTTGTTCATGATTGAAAATACTGTTCAGTTGGTGCACTAGAACCCGGTAGGCACAAACTGAAGTTTAAGGGTGCAGTTCATGCACTAAAGCACTGAGCGTGTAAACCAAATTTCAAGTAATGTATGTACATTATACGTAATATTTTTAATTGTACTAAATGCAAACAATTTTTAGTCAGTGTTTTAAAGGACAGTTTCAAAAATAAAGGACAAAATCCGTCCTTTATTAAAAAGAAAATAATATAGGACAGGGGCTAAAAAGAAAGGACTGTCCTTTTAAATAAAGGACGGATGGTCACCGTAAGTATAAGTGATGTTATCCACGAGTTATTTTACAAAAAAAAAAAAAAAAACACGGTGGAAGAATGAGGAAGAAGTAATGCAATTTCAGTCTTTCGCTTTTATGAGAATCACAAAGGACGAACTATGTTCACTTAGGTAGATTTATCTGACGAGTTATTTACCAAAAAATACGGTAGAAAATCTCGTTAGATAAAAGTACTTAAGGAGCAATTTATTCTTGAATTGGGTTGGGAGTTCCCACTCGGCCTCATAATTCAACCGTTTTTCTTAAAACGATAAATTGTTTATTTTGAGAGATATTATTGAATATTTCAATTTATTAAAAATTTTAAAATTTTGGACATAAAAAAAAAGGATTTTTCTTTCAAAACCATTTTTCGGGATTTTGTAATTCGGGATTTTTCCATATTTGTGATTTTTTTTCGGGATTTTGTGTCTTCGGGATTTTGTAATTCGGTCATATGTTGGGTTCCCTGTTGGACTCCTTCCTTCATTTCCGGAACTTGACTCCAACAGCACATTCTCCTAAGATTGCTTATATACCTATAGGTGAAAATGGAGATGGATGTTCTATTTGCTGTGAGGTGACTTGTTTTCTTATTTCTGTTTAATTTTGGCGATGACGTGGCGGAATCCTTGATAATCAGGCAAATTCACCCCTTTCTCCATTATGCCGACGATTATGCTACCTATATGCACTTTTTAATTGGTGGCAGTATGAATGTGTTCGATTCACTGATGTTGTTAATTTCTAACTTCAGGCTTGTCAAACCATCCGCCGTTTTGTCTGGCACCCTCTAAATTACCGGTGCTGAGGTACCCAGCACAGTGCTTAATGGTGATCACTGATCAGTGCAGCACGACATTTCCTAATCGCCCCTTTGATTTGATTGTAGTAGATATAATCGACTTCAGGGCTGTTTGACTGTCAGCTTTCAGCTCCTCTTAAGTCCGACGTAAGCCAACAGAAAAAGTTCTACAGCCTTGATATGACGCTGGTTGGAAATTGTTGCCGCAACAATAAGACTTCTGGAATGCAAGTTGAGTGTAAATTATTGAATCATTTTTCTTCACTGTACAGTGTACATACGAAAAGGACTTTTGGCTCATTAGGCTCAACATAAGCTATGATGGTGGTTGTGTATTTCCACTGTCATTTTAATTTCCTCTTTCCATTCAAAGTCTGACCTCAGTGGCAGACGGGTTTCTTGTCATCTCTAACTGATCCTAAATACGGCGCCCATCGCGCCATCCAAGTAAATAATAAACTTAATCTAGCGAATATCGCCACTATTCTGTTTTTTTTTTGACACAAGGCGATAGAAAATTATTTAATTACGTCAAACAGGACCTTCCTCTGGCGCTACAAAACATTCAGACATAACCAATGAATTAATTTCCGTACAGCATTTTATGTCCGCACTCGCAAATGTTTACGACTTAAGCTCGCAATTTAAGCGTCATACTGACGACAGCGACCATATTGCACCTCAATGGTGAACCGATTCGCATTCATGCGAACCACTTACCACACAAATACCACAATGAAATAAAATAAACACTAATTATTCATTGAATCACCAATGCGAATTTACGACCGACCAAACCGGGCAAACAAGGACAACGACGAAACTATGTTAAACGACATATAAAACCATCGCCATTGACAACACTGTCGTCGGTGTTCCGCAACAACACCAAAGTCAACCTCCACAGCAAGCTAAGCAACAAAAATAAAAAAAAAACAAACACATACCATCAGTAAGCTGAATAAATATCCGATATCCTTTAAGGCAATAAAAAGCGACACCACCCGTCCATTGAGCGTAGGAATCCTCTTTTCCAGCTATAGCATCAGCCGCTGTGCCGCCCAGTACACATCGTACATATGGTGGGCGGAACCGCAGGAGTGGTGAGGTAAAAACCGTTAAAAGGACGAGCTGGAAAAAAAGCGCTGAAACGAAGCTAAGAATGCCAATAATTTACTATGGTTTCAATTTCAATTAAACGATTTTCCTGAGAGGATAAACGTCGGTCGGAGGACGAAGTGGAAAATCCTATTCCTATTCTTGCCTCCAATTCGCCGCTGTTTGCTTGCACGGCAACAGTGCCGAGTGCGTTTCCGAAAGTTAAGGATACGTTTGAATTTTAGTCATTCATAGCTGCGGCTAGGTTTTTGTGTATGCGGGACAAAGGACGATTCTTCACTTTTTACCAAATGCGAAATTCCATTGGGAATCGACATACATAAGCCGATAAAATTGACAGGACCTTCTCAAGTGTAGACGACACCGATGCTGGAAAGGAACACAAAAAAAAAAACGAATTCTAAAATATTGCAAATGTCATTGGATCCCGGTAGTGATGGTATCGAATGCGAATGAGCTAAAGGATATACTGTAGCGCGCGTGTGGGTGGGCGAATCCGTCGTCGCCTGGGTGCTAGCAATTGATTTAGGTGAACGAAGGGTTTTTGCCATTCTTATATCCCCCATGCACTAGTGGAATCGAATTAATGTTTACGTTTCGTGAGAGGAAATTTATATTGACATTTGGCGCTCATTAAATTACCCAAAAGGGACCCGCCATCACAAGCCGTTGTCGTGCCAGTTTGCCAATGCCAATGCCAATGTCGATTTGTTGTCACAATGTGAGAGGAATGCGTTGTGGTGTTGTCCTCGTCGTATTTCAATGGAGGAAAAGGGAATTTTTGGCAAGTATTGTGATGATTTGCATCTTAGTTTGGTGATTGAGTGGGTTATGTCTAGATTTGTGTGGGGATGCTTTTTTGAATTTATGGGTTATAAGTTGGACCGGGGACGGTGTTTGCCTTGGAGACAATCTTTTTATTACCTACTTAGTATACCAGAACTTGAATTACAAATTATGCTGTCAGCGAGTGTTCTAAATTAGTACTGGAAAATAAAATTTCGACGCATTTTTGACGCATTTTTCGACGCTTGTTTAGACCCGTAATTTGAATCGTATTTGACTCGTTTGTAAATGAAATGCCTTAAAAGTATTTTTCGATGTGTTAGGCAGTTCTTATGCGCATTTTAAAATTTTCTTATAGCCGTTTTTGTTTGAGTGTTTCGACAATATTTTGGAAGACTATTTGACGAGTCAATATGGACACACTTTCCGACTTGTTTTTAACAGCTTTTTTTAGGTGTTTTTGGACGCTTTATTGGACGTTTCTTAATAAATTTTTGGGCATGTTTTCTGACGCTTTTTTGTAAGTTCCTTGATACATCTTTGAGCAAGTCTTTCGATTTATTTCCGGACGGTTCTTGACACGGTGTTAAGGTAGTTTTTTGAAGTTTTTGGACGATTTTTTATATGTTTCCTGACGCATTTTTGACGCGTTTTTCCACGCATGTTTAGACCCGTAATTTGAATCGTATTTGACTCGTTTGTAAATGAAATGCTTTAAAGGTATTTTTCGACGTGTTAGGCAGTTCTTATGCGCATTTTAAAATTTTCTTATAGCCGTTTTTGTTTGAGTGTTTCGACAATATTTTGGAAGACTATTTGACGAGTCAATATGGACACACTTTCCGACTTGTTTTTAACAGCTTTTTTAGGTGTTTTTGGAAGCTTTATTGGACGTTCCTTAATAAATTTTTGAGCATGTTTTCTGACGCTTGATACATTTTTGGGCTAGTCTTTCAATTTATTTCTGGACGTTTCTTCACACGGCGTTTAGGTCGTTTTTTTTTTTTTTAAGTTTTTGGACGATTTTTTTTTATGTTTACGCATTTTTGATGCGATTTTCCACACAATTTTGGAAGAATTTTTTTTTACTGGTTTTTAAAAGTCTAATTGGGGTTTTCCAACGCGTTCTTATGTGCATTTTGAACTGTTCTTAGGCGTTTGTGTTCGAGTTTTTCGACATCTATTTGGGAAAAGTATTTAATGAGTTTTTTTATGTGTTTTTGAAAACGCTTTCGTTTACGTTACCTGACGTTTCTTTATACATTTTTGAGCACGTTTTTTGACGATTTTCTGTGCATCCATTGACTCATTTTTGAGCAAGTCTTTCGATCTATCTCCGGACTTTTCTTAACGCGTGCTTGGGCACGAGTTTCGATGTTTTTCTTTAACTTTTCTTGACTGGATTTTTAGTGCATTTTTGAAGTTTTTCTAAGATTTTTTTGGCCCTTTCTTGACGCATTTTTACTCGTTTTTCCACTCATATTTGGTACCGTATTTTAATAGTTTTTCGAAGGACTTTTTGGATTGGTTTTTGTCAAGTTGACGCGTTGTAAAGTTAATTCCTGAAATGTTTTTAATGCGTTTTTCGACATGTTTCGTACGAATTTTTGTTACGTTTATTATCTATTTTTCAACGCGTTCTTATGCGTATTTTGAGTTTTTCTTAGGCGTCTGTTTTCGAGTTCTTCGACATCTTTTTGTGAGGAGTAGGTATTTGGCCTTCTGACTCGTTTTTAACACATTTTTCCATTTATTTTTGGACGCGTTCTTGGACGTTTCTTTATTGGACATTTTTTTTTTAACACCTCTTTGAACGTTTCTTGACTTATTTTTGGGCACGTTTTTATGACGCCTCTTTGAACGTTTCTTCACTCATTTTTGGGCAAGTCGTTCGATTTATTTTCGGACATTTCTTATCGCGTTTGTATGCGTTTGATATCTTGATGCGGCTTTTAGGGCGTTTTTGCAGCTTTTTAACGATTTGTTGAAGGTTTCTTGACGCGCTTTGTTGCAATCTACGTTGAGGATGCCACCCATTCTGTTTATCTTTTGTTTCGAGTTCGATTTTAAGTTTTAATAAGTAATTCATCCTACCAAACTCCAAGTTAGCAGCCAAGTTATTCTATAAATTATTTAATACACAATCACTTCCAGGCAGGCTAAATGAAAAAGTTCTACATTCCCTTCCATGACCACACATTTAATAGTCAAATGACAAACAAAATATTCTAATTAAATTCCTTTTCTTAGAAAATCTGGCCCGCCCGGGCGCATAAACCAACAGAAAAACGCGAATTTTTAATTAAACTCACTTAAGCAACGTTAGCTTTACGATCAACAAAACTAAACAGAACCGTCCTGAGCGGAAATTATACAACACTCCACCAAACCGACCGCTACCAATCTTTCAAGTCCACAATTACCCATTACGCCGAAGGACATCATTACAACGACGCACAGCGGTAAACAGTTTTTTTTTTTAATTAATTTTTGGTGGATAGAAGGAGAAAAAGACAAACAAAACAAGTACATGCTGAATGCGCCCCAGACCATTGTTCTTGGCCAATGCAAACACAGAGCGTAAAATTATTAACACAACATGGAGGGAAAAAGTCTGTAAAACCGCCGAATTTAAATGGACCCCATCATGTGCAGGGAAATGAAATTAAAACGTCCCTTGTGGTGGAAACTAGGATGCACTATAAATTTTGCCGACATGCCAATTATTCCCTCCCACAGCTGATAACACGACCTGTACTCAGCAAGGGCGCTTCCCTGACATGCACTGCACATGTACACATGGCCACTGCCGTGCGGTTAGTCCTTCTCGGTTCGGAATGACTAATTAGCAAAACGTGACTTGACGAAAATACTTAAGAAATTCTCTGAACGTCCGTTTATCTGTCCAAAATGTCCGCCGACTCTGTAATAACTGCGCCGCCAGCAGGAGGGGTTTCATATAATTTTGCACTCACTTCTGCATATAAGGATGCACGTTGGCTGGATCAAAACTCTGAGGACGTCGCGCTGGCTGGTCTCCTCGTAACGGTGACACTGAGATGTGTTTTGCATAATTAATTTTGACAGCGATGTTAAAACAATTAGCGCCCCACCAACAAAAAAAAAAAACGGAGAACGGATGTTTTCTCCTGAAGCGCAAGGATAAGTATATACATAGATAGGCACAGCTAAGAGTGGTTTTCACAATTTAGTATCATTACGGGAAGGTGCGGGTGGCGACGGCAATGAACCAGGAAAGTGCTTTGCAAATTGCAAACTCCAACCGACCATCTGAGGTATTTAAAGGACATGCGGAGAGCGAGAGGCAAAAGAAATTCCTCTCGACATGTCTTTCATCAGCCGAGGCAAGGGTCCATTTGCGATTTTTCATTCGCATCCTTGTGCCTTGGACGTCCATTTCAATTTTCTACATCAAGTGCGCCAGCAATTCCCGTTGCCGCTCGATTCCACTTTCGACGCTATACCTAGAGTTTCATTTTTCTCATTCATCATGTACCCAGTCACGGCCAACATGTAGTTAAGCCCACAAAATCCCGTTCCTCATGATGGACACGATGATGTGGATGCTCTTACCGATTGCCATTTGGCGTATGTATGTGCGCTGTGCTCCTTCCCCGCCCAATTGATGGGCTCTTGTGGTTTCAGCACCGCCGTGTGTTCTTTTGAACAAGTTGGCGCGACTGTGACTACTTGAAGTCTTTTTCGGAGGCACTTCCTTCCTGTCGTCTAACATCCTTTTTCCAATAACCCGCTTCAGATGTGTTGAAAAAAAAGAAAGTCCCCATTCGGCTGGCAACGAAGGCAATCGACACCGCACCGCACAGAAGAGTAAGAATCAACGAGGTTAACACGTTCTCCGGCAGGCACGTGTACACCTTAAGGGTTATTTGTCGAAATCCTTTTGTGGATGGCTTTCAAGTGAACCAATTTTTCCACAATTTCATTAGACTTTCCACATCAGACCTATCCTCGTATCAACATGGGCTCCAGTTCACTGTGTATAAGCAGGACACCGCACATCGATGCAAAGGAGACCCCAGCCGAAGAAACGAGCCTTGCCCAAGGCCATGGCGCACTCATCTACTACGACTCCCTGTAGATATATATGGCATTTCAATGTTCGACTATTTTGTACAAATGGGGGCACAGCCTGTGCTCACACTTTTCTCTTTTTTTTATACCGAAAATGCTTATTGCTCTCTCCAACGACGTCGTCCTCGTCCTTGTACTTTATCCAAGCGAATGGAAATGGCAACTATGTACATGTATATGTGAAAGGCTAAATGGATTTGATTTTCGCCCTCGAGCCAGACATGTGCAGACATTTTAATTTCCATCCTTACGGGCTGGATTTACGGATGTACAATGAGATCTGTGCACACACACGCATCGTGAATACGAATGCCCCATATGCATTGCCTCACTTCAGCTGATTAGTACTTGTTGTCGGCACTTGAGAAAAAAAAAAGCGCAAAAAAACACAAACAAGGATATAATATATTTGAATGTCCAGCTCTGACCGGATTTTAATTTAAGATTGCAAACAGAATATTGTGTCTCGCCAAGGAGACTCCTTCTGTCATCGGCTAGAGAAATGCTTAAAACAAAGTCCAGGCTGGAGCGTTGAAAACGTGAAAGTAATTTTCAGTTGGTAGAATTTATTGTACAAAACAAGAGATATAAGAAAACAACACTCGCCAAAAATATTAAAAAGTTCATTTCATGCGGAAACTGAAAAGAAAACGCACATCAGGACATTCGCTGCTGAAGAAAAATGCGAAAAATGGCAAAAATGAAAAATTATAAAACAAAAAGGTCCGCACCGCCAGTAATGGTGTCCGAATATTTGATTTATGCTGACAGATGCTGACAGAAAAATTAAATAAATCCTGCTGCTGGCTGTTTTCGTTGTAAACGAAGCGCTGCGCCGCACTGGACGGACACTCTGGGCTGGAGAGCGATTGTGGGATGTAAATGAAAAAATGTGAATAGTACTTGTGGAATTTCAAAAATGTATGCTATGGTTTTGGCATTTACATAAATACAGGCACACCAGAGGACGACAACTCATTTATGCGAGTGGAACTGATCTACGTTTTGCTCATGCAGGCAACTCTGTTCTATGTTGGATATGTGAAAAGTTGATGTTGTGACATCATGAATCAGATGTGCAAGGTTCGTTGTGGCGCTTTTTTTTTACAGACGAATGGAAAGTTTGAGAAGATTTTTACTGCCATTGAGTGGTTCTGGCAGCATACCTAAGTCGGGCACAGTGTATTCATATGCTCAAGGATAACACTGAAGAAAACGTTACAATTGGACGTAAATTATCGATATCTTGGACGGAAAATTCGTCCTCTGCCATCTGGAAACAAGATCAACAGCCACTTTACTTACTTTCAGTGCAACCTTCACCTTAAAAAGAGGTAAGTGAGGGGTACAATTTCAAAGCTCTTCTTTTCCACCTTTGAGAATTTTGATTAAAACGAAAAGAACTGTTAAAAGCTGCTGAAAGGATATTAGCGATTGCCTTGAAGGCAAAATTGCAAGTCTGGAATAGTCTTTATCTAATTCTTATGGTTTTGGACCTATAAGGTAAACATAAAAATTATAAAAAATATTTTTTTTTACAAAGAAGAGCTTTGAAAATGAATATTGGAATAGTGTTCTTTTGATTCAATCTATTTAGGAATAGAGGAGTTTTGAAAAGAAAGAAAACTTTGTCTACGATTTAATTCATTTTGGTTTATTTGGGGCCACTTGCACCAAACTCATTTATTCATTTATCCTCTCCTCTGTAGTCCTATTCCGTAGATTAGGTATAAATTGTGTTGCAGGACGACACTTATTCATCGATCCACTTATAAAGTAGGTATTAAATGTTTATCCATTTTCGAAAGGCTGGAAAGTCTTGCCGAAACATCAAATGGTAAAACAAAGTGTCACCCGGTAGAATAACGACAGTGGATTTAAATTTTATTTCGGACGACGAATGAAGAAATTTTAAGTTTCACTCATTGAATTTTATAACGAAGCAACACTGGAAAGAAAAAATCATAACTGGTGCAACGCAAGGCGTGGAACGTGGAAGTATCTATTTTATTGTTTATCTTGGGTTGACTATTCAGAAGTTTATTTAGTTATCCAGTAACTTGGTGCAAAAATAAACAAAAATTTTAAATTTAAAAAAAAAAAAACAATTTAACGCAAAAAATTATAAATCTCAACAGTCTTCAAAACTAGATCACAAAAAAGTATATTAATTATTAAAAAATTAATAAATTAAAACTTAGATTAGTAGATCTACTCCTATTTTAGAAAAAACAAATCTGCTCCGCTGCTCCGCTTGACTAGCAATCTACTGTAATTTTTCGATTTCCCGTATCTTATGAGTCTTCATCTGAAAATGAACGCATCCAAATATGTTTGTAACGACTGTAAGTTAATTAGATTATTTATTTATTTCATAAAATGTATACCTCAAGAATTACCATTGTTCCGACTGTATTTTTATAAGCTCGCAATAAATAATCGGCCACTGGCAGCACTCGAAAAACCATTTGAAATCTAGTAGGCATAGCTAGCACATACGCGACGCGGCCACGCCCAGCCACAATCAGCTTCGAATAAAAATAAGGATGCCACCTCTTCTTCGCTTCCTAGACTGAGTCAGTGTTATTAGGCTATTAGCTATATCCTGGGATTTATCCTTTTTGTGGGAATTTCGATGTCCGAAAAGTCTTCTGTTGGATAAAAGGGAAAAGCAGCAAAATTGTGGGTAGTTCAGGAATCTAACAAAAACATTCAAACTTCAAAAATTTGTTGAAACTTCATCAAAACACCTCCCCCTCCACCTAGGGTTGCCAGTTCGAAATAAGTACATATCTGGACATTATGTTGAAATTCCGGGACTCGTCTGGACATTTCAAATTTCGACTATAAATTTTATTTTTGTTTATTAATGAAAAAAAGGGAAATAATTTGTTTTATTAATGTGCAAATAAGCGTATTTATTTCAATTAAAAAACAAAAAAGAATTACAAAAACAAAAACAAACAAAGATTTCATCACATTTCTCTTCATATTCATATAATGTTATAGTCAAACAACGAAGTTCAGTCGCTCCTAGGGTCTAAAAATACATCAGCCAAAGGCCGAAATAAAACCCAATTTCGACCTTTGAATCAAACCTAGCGCCTGAGCTTCGGCCTTTGACAACAACATATTCTACATATATAATTCTTTCGGGGTGTAACTCGATGATCATGTAACTCGATAACCCCTGGGACGATTTTCATAATTATTTTTTTTTTGTTCGTATTGCGAAAACAAAACTTGGAGGGGATGAAAGAGGTTATGAAAGTTTGTATGGGGAAATACACTTAAAAAAAAAAGAAACTGGATAGAAATCGAGTAGTGACACTTTTTGAAGTTTTTTTTTTTTTTTTAATATACCTAAAAAGTTTGTTCTAATAAATTATGTTTACTATGTTACATTAAGTAACTTTTGGAAATGAAGTAAATACTTTGATTATACAAAGATATCGCCGATGATATTTTGCATCGAATTCGCACTGTGACATCGGATAATGAACTGGAGATGTCAGATGAAATGCGCAACAAAGCTTTGATATTGATCGAGGATATGTGTCTGCTCATGAGCGGCAATTTGTTGTTCAAATTGGGGATACCACAGCCAAATCATTCAATGCAAGACGCATTTAATCGAAATTGAGCGAGAAATGGACTTCGATCGAATCGCATTGAGTCAAGCTGTTCGAACAAATGTGCCAATGTTTGAAAGTGATTGCAATTCCGTTGAGTGGATGAGTTCAGTCAAATTCTTACATTTTTAAATTGAAAGTATTTCACAGTGATTGAATTTTTTTATTTTGTAATTTTATGAAATTGGAAATACATACACTTTTTTCAATAAATCATGGAATTTGAAAAATAAGTTTCGCCGGGACTTTTGACTGGACAATTCATTTTTCACCGGGACTCTGGACACCGCTTAGAATATCTGGACAATCCCGGCGAGTCCCGGTCGTCTGGCAACCTTACCTCCACCTGATTATCAAAACACTGAATTTTTCATAAAAAGAAAACAGCTCATGTAAATCGTATTTTATCACAATTTTCTAGTACCAAATGTTAACAAAATGCGTTTTTTATACGCAAAGTTTTTCGAAAACACGGAATATAATAATATGTTAAGAGTGACAAGAGAAATGAATTACAAAAGAAGAAATGAAAGACTTGTGATCTATTTTAAATTAATTTATTTTGAGTAGGGAAGCGAGGGGTAACAGCGATTCTCGCTCGTTTTAGGGTTACCCTGACAATTTCTGTTGGGAAATTATGACGAATTTCAGTTTGTGAATTATTGGTTTTGAGGGAACAACTCTTAACATTGCGCAATTTAAACATTCTTATGTTCTTGATGTTCGTGATTTTAACGCCAAAATAGGAAAGGAGGACATCTTTGGTAGCACAATCGGAAAACATAGCCTACACAACACCACGTCTGGAAACGGACTTAGGCTGATTGATTTTGCTGCGGGACGTAATGTTACCATAGCTAGCTCACGGTTTCCTCACCTCAATATACACAAAGGAACATGGCGGTCACCTGATCATCAAACCGTCAACCAAATTGATCACGTTGCGATCGACGCAAGGCACTCCTCCAGTATTCTAGATGTCCGAACTTTCCGAGCGGCCAACATAGACTCGGACCACTACCTTGTTGTAGCCAAGGTACGGATGCGGATATCCCAGGCGCCACAACAGCGAGAAAATACTGTGAGGAGATTTAACGTTGGACGGCTACAAACGCAACAAACCGCCAGAACCTTTGCCGATCGCGTATCCCTCAACCTCTTGAGAAGTCCTCTACTGCCAGCATCAAGTGCCGAAGACCAGTGGCGCCGATGCCAAGAAGCCATCAAAACCGCCGCAACTGATGTACTCGGTTTCACCAGCCCACCCCCTCGAAACCCCTGGTTTGACGAAGAGTGCCGGCAAGCACACGCAGCAAAACAAAGTGCATACGAAGCGTCGCTGCATAGAAGGACGAGAGCAGCTCGTCAGCTCTACGAGCAAAAAAGGAGGGAAGAACATCGGCTTCTCCGGCGAAAAAAGAGAGAGCATGAGAATCGCGCGATCGAGGATATAGAGAGGTGTTACTCCAGGAACAATGTTCGGAAGTTTTACCAAAAGGTAAAAAGAACGTGTCATGCCAACAAGACCCGAACGGAGACCTGTAGAGACGAACAAGGAAACCTTGTAGTAGAGTCACAGTCGGTGCTGAGGACATGGAAAAACCATTTCTGCAGACTGTTAAACGGCGAAGACGACACAAATCCCGCTGTTAGGCAGAACGAACCATTCAACCTGGACGATGACAGCCAAGATTTCCGTCCACCTGACCAAAATGAAGTGAGGATAGCAATATCTAAGCTTAAATCCAACAAGGCTGCTGGTCCAGACGGCTTACCTGCCGAGCTCTTCAAGGCAGCCGGAGATGACTTGGTAGAGTGCATACACCAACTCATATCCAAGATTTGGTTAGAGGAAAGTATGCCTGATGAATGGAACCTCAGCATTGTTTGCCCGATCCACAAGAAAGGAGACCCTCTAAACTGCGCCAACTACAGAGGCATCAGTCTCCTGAACACTGCGTATAAGATCATGTCTGCTGTATTGTGTGAACGCCTGAAACCATTCGTCAACGATCTGATAGGTCCCTTTCAGTGCGGTTTTAGGCCCGGTAAGTCCACGACCGATCAAATATTCACACTACGGCAGATCCTGGAAAAAACCCAAGAATACCAGATCGATACTCACCATCTTTTTATCGATTTGAAGGCCGCATATGACAGCGTTTATAGAGACGAGCTATACAGAGCCATGTCTAGTTTCGGCATCCCTGCCAAACTTGTCAGATTGTGCAGAATGACGATGGAGAACGCTCGCTGCCTGCCAGATTGTGCAGAATGACGATGGAGAACGCTCGCTGCTCCGTAAAGGTCGGAAACAATCTCACCGAGACCTTTGATGTCAAAAAAGGATTTAGACAAGGTGATGCGCTGTCATGTGACTTCTTCAACATCATTCTTGAGAAGATTGTGCGAAACTCACAAGCCAACACCAGAGGCACAATTTTCTACAAGTCTGTGCAACTACTTGCATACGCTGACGACATCGACATCATTGGCAGAACACAGCGAGCTGTCACTGGTGCGTTTGCAAGTATCAGTACAGAAGCGGCAAAAATGGGTTTGATGGTGAATGAGGGCAAAACAAAATATATGCTGTCAACAAGAAGGGACACACAACATCGACGAATCGGGCAGAACGTCACGATAGACAGCTTTAACTTTGAGGTAGTTAGGGACTTTGTCTACCTCGGCTCCGCTATAAACTCTAACGACATCACATCAGAAATCAAACGAAGAATCACACTTGCCAACCGCTGTTTCTTTGGCCTAAGACGGCAACTGATAAGTAAGGCCTTGTCGAGAAATACTAAGGAAACTCTGTATAAGACCCTCATCATCCCAGTCCTGCTTTATGGTGCAGAAGCATGGGCGCTATCAAAGGCGGATGAAGATCTCCTTGGTCGTTTCGAACGCAAAATTCTTCGAGTGATTTTTGGTCCCGTTTGCGTTGACGGGCTTTGGAGGAGAAGATTTAACAGCGAACTCTACGAGCTGTACAGCGACATCGACCTAGTCAGAAAAGTACGCACCAGTCGTCTAAGATGGCTGGGACATGTAGAGCGAATGGACACCAACGCTCCGGCCCGAAGAGTCTTCGATTCTAACCCGGAGGGACAACGCAGTAGAGGAAGACCTCGCCTTAGGTGGCGCGCGCAAGTGGAAGGGGACCTCAACCAACTTGGAGTGCGCAACTGGAGGCAGTTAGCCAAAGATCGCGCTAACTGGAGAGGCGTATTGGTTGAGGCCCAGGTCCACCCCGGACTGTAGCGCCACCTAAGTAAGTATGTTCTTGATACAACGACAATGAACCGACTACTTCAAACTACAGGAAACCGACTTTTGACAACGAGGATGACTCCACAATAACATCTGACTCGGATTCAAGATCCGTTGACTCGTCTGTTTCGGACGCGGAATTTAGGTAACAGAAAGTTGCATAGGCGTATGGCTGGCGCGGAAAGAACACCTCTTTTAGCGCAGTCAAAAATAAGCAGAAATGCGCTGCTAAGCATAAACTGGCCGCAGTCCTGGCGAAACCAGATAGTTCCTGGGATCAAAAGGACAGGGACACGATTCATTGGGCTGGCGAGGTGCTGAAGGGGGACGCAATTCAACCTGCTGCGGGTAGTCAGCATCCCTCCACTATCAGCACCACCCAAACGTCCTTACCTCCAAACGGCCCAAGTAAGTCCAGCCCTAAGAAGAGACCCCTTCGCAGGGAAGGACTTACAAAGACTTCTACTCCTACTATAGGAGCACCCAACACTGTTTGCGGCAACCCGAAAAATCTTCCTGCTTCGGGAAGTCGCTCGGTAGTGCCTGCCAAAAAGGTCTCAACGACCAAACGACCCAGATCTTTTGATGAAACCTCCGCGACCTCAAAGAAAGCGTAGAATGCTGATCCGGCGCACACACCCTTCAATGAGGTAGCAAAGGATAGCATGCTCTACGGTCTGTACGACAGGGGCACCGACGAGGGTAAAATGAGCGGGGACAACTGGCTAGCGCTCAAAGCTATCCTAGCTGAAGAAGACCTAAGATTCTTTGACGAAAATCTCTCGACAGAGCCGCCGTCTTTCGTGGACAGTGACTGGTTTTCAAGCGGCGTGAAGCTTGTAAGATGTAAAAACAACAGTGCGGTAGACTTCGTTCAAACCACGGTCCCGAAAATAAACCCGTTGTGGAACAACGCAGCGCTTCAAGTGATGCACTGGAGCGATATACCAGTTCGCCCGAAAGGACGTGTCTGGCTGCCCCCAGGACCATCAACGGAAGCTGATATTCTCAGGTTTATCCGTCTGCATAAGCCCGATCTTCCAACAAGAAATTGGAAAATCATTAAAGCCGGTGAACCGGAAGAGAGAGGCAGGCTGGTCTCATTTCTTATGAACAAGGAATCTTTGGACCTGCTTAGCAGGAGGGGCTACAAGTTCTCGTATGGCATGGACGAACTTGTCATAAGTGTCCAGAAGAAGGAAGAGAGACTTTTGCCTGGGGTGGTATCCACGCTGAACAATCTCGGCCTGGATGCCTGGTCGGACGGTCCCTCTCTCGTCTCTGAAGAGGATGGAACCCGAGTCGGGGTCTTGCAACCAGCTGTTGCGGATGGCGGCAAGGTTAACGACGAACCTCCTTCTACCATTAACCTCAGCGACGAGCTTTCTTCTGATTAGGAGGAAAGCAACAGAACAGTGATAGAGGCGTCTGATGCTAAAACTGCTACAGATTAACCTCCACCACTCCAAAATAGCATCAGCTAATTTATTGCTTCGCCTGCTAACGGGCGAAGAAGACGTTGGCCTTATCCAAGAAACATTGTTGGATGGTAAAAACAACATTCTTCGACTAAGTGCAAAAAACTACACGTTATACCATACAAAAAACAAAGGTAAACCAAGATCGTGTATTTTGGCAAAGAACAGTTTAGAAGCTCGCCTTGTACCCAATTTCAGTGATCTAGATTTTGTCTGTGTGGAAACGGATATGTGGAGCAGCAAGCTGAGATTATCGTCCGCGTACATGCCCTACGATGACACAGGGCCTATTCCAGCAGCAATTGTGCGTCGGACGATAGAGACGGCTGGGAGAAACAACATTCCCCTTGTGATGGGCGCAGATGCCAACGCTCACCGCACCCTTTGGGGAAGCAGCGGCATAAGTAACAGGGGTGAGTGTCTTTTTGATTACATTATGACAACTAATCTCGTATTATGTAACAAAGGTTCAGAACCTACCTTTATCAATAGGATTAGACAGGAAGTTTTAGATATAACTAAGTCTCCAAAACTAATAATTAATAAGTGGATAGTCTCAAGAGATATTTCATTCTCGGACCATCGCTACATTCAATTTGATATTGATCTTATTAAGCCTCCACTTGAAACCTTCCGAAATCCCAGGAAAGTCAATTGGCAGGTATATAACTCTCTCCTAAAGCATAAGCTTGGGCACGATTTTTTAACAATTTTCTGCAAAACTTAGATCGAAATGTTCGACTCCTTCTTCTGAACTTGTCTCGGACCAAACTTATCTTTTAACTTCATCTTCGTCAACGTATGTACGCATACAACTATTTGAGAAGGAGATGGCCTATCCCATAGCCATATAAATTTATGCAATGTAAGCTCAACCACTCCCCACCGGTTCATCATCATAATTTAGCCACTCGAACGGCAAATGAAGAAGAGAAGAAGAAAAAAACGGCTTTTGCATTAATTGAACTCATTAATATTTTCGCAAACTTAAGCACATACCTATGCTGTGTGCTGTGTCATCCGCATAGAGTTCACTGCTTTAGGTAACTCCTGTTGGATACATCACCCGTCCTTTTATAAAGCAATCTGCATACCTAATGTGAATGGAGCATACACGTTCGTCTTGGAAATACGCCCCCGGTTGCCGTAAGAAACTTGCACGCGTATATGTACAAGAAAAAAAAAAAAACGAGAAGAGCAAAACAGATTTACGTTCGTAAATCCAAGGATTCGGCAAAAGTCCTCAGCACAAGAGCCAAAGCATCCACTATCCTCGAAAGCCTGCTGGAAAGGAAACATTATCGAAGAAACTTGATGACTACTAGCGGTATAGTGGAATAAGTACTTTCGCCGATGATAATGATGATGGAAACATCAGTTTATTATATGGAGGGAGTGACACACGAGAACCTTTTTACCAATAAACCTCCCTCGCTCCACACTATGCCGTATACAATTTTGAGGAATATTCATGTCGACCCACCCAAGGTACTCATGCAAAAACTCCTGCGAAAATTATGCTTAGCATTGTGAGTCAAGTGCCAACATTGAAGCGCACACGACGACGCGACGATGATGTTGATGACAAGGATGATTATAAGAAGGATGATGGAATGGAATGAATTTGGCGTCGTCGTTGTCGTAGTCGTAGTCGTCCAAAACACTCGATGCCTCATCGAGTTTAGTTTAGTTTGTCTTCACATCAATACCCTGCTAATACGAACTGAACAGGATAAGACGACAAGGAGTCAGGTCGGCAAATATGTCTGCGCCAAAGTCGATGTGCGCCTCCTTTGTTCGCGTTCATGTTCGCGTGTTTGCTCAAGGCCCCGCAGGGACTTCGCTCTGTTTAACCTCAAAAATTGAAGTGATCGCGAACAAGGACTTGAAGGATTCCTTCGTCTTTGGCGATAATTATTAGTGAATGTGAATTAATTGGGTGGAAATATTCTGTTGAGTTTGCTTTATCCTAATTTTTCGACATCTCCTGGTTTTAATTTTCTCTTTCTGGATTATTATGCTTGATAATCGGGTCGTTGATGTTAACGTGAACAAGGAGGCACAGCCTAACCAGTACAGCGGACCTGTATTGGTTTTCGTTTTTCGTATGCATATACGGTTAGGTTTAGGGTGTATGTAAATTATTTTTGTGATTATTCATCTGAGGTGAATGGGAAATGCTGTTCCGTCAATAATTGGATCTTGAGGATTTTTGCTAAAATTAAATTACCGAGGAGGTGGATAGTTTGGGGGGTTTTCTTAATGAGTTTTGGCGAAATATGGAAGGTAATGCGGGACGAGAACTATGTTAAACATTCTCATGGGAAGTAATCGAGATATTGCGTTTGTGGGCCTACACACTAATGGAAAACCTCCTTCAATTCGATATTCAAGCCTGAAGGTCTGAACTTCGAACTTCATCATCCGGAAATAAATTGGGTCGCTGTGCTACGTTCCACCCCTACTCTATTCAATTGTTTAAAAGTATCACTACACTTCCACTGAGAAACTTTTGTTTCACATAATACAGATAAGACTTTTAAAAAAAAAAAACAACTGCAGTCCTTTTTATTGTGTTGGCAAAAACAATTCCCCACGCTTATTCTCTAACAACTCCCCATATCAGTCCCACTGTAAACTTGAAGAATTATATTATGCAAGTGTATTGAACATTCCTTTTCCATCCCATGAATACATTACACTAGTGTGTTAGCAGGAGCTAGGGAATTGAGTTTTCCAATTCCGGGCGAACGCAAAGAAAACAAAAGAAAAAACACAAGTCCACAAGTGAATCCCTCTTCGAATCGAAATGAAAAGAAAGCGGATGATAAAAAGTTTTCTCTATCTACCCTTGCTCCATCAGTTGAGCCAAGAAGTCCTTTCGCTTTCCACCACCCCGCCATATATACAGTGGTTATCTGGCCTAGCCGCGAGCTACCTCCATTCATAGTGTGCTTTCAAAAATATACACGACGAGTTCTATACCATGTCGTATTGAAAAGCGCTATCCTTTGGCCGTGAAGCCAAACAGTTGCCTGAATTATGGCGAAGCAAGGATATTTTATGCTGTAACTGTGACCTCCTTAGGGGTTGTAACATAACTTAAGTGAAAAGTTTTACTGTTGTTGTTGTTCCATAGACCAGTAGCAGGATATAGTCAGATTCCAGAGCCTCCTTTCATTTAAACTTTTTTTTCCCTCTACCTCGTCCTTTGTTGTTATTATTTTTGCGAATTCATCGAGAGGTGGTTTTGCAACCTCTTTTCGGTGGCTCCAGCGTTCGATGTGTCGTGCTCAATTGTCCTTCGAAACGAGATTGAGTTGATTCGGATTTTTTGTTCTTGTTCGTTCGCAGGATATTGGATGAAAGTTCAGAAGCCAAGAAGTGTTGGGAAATTTCTGGCTTTTTCACAATTCGCCACGGATGAAGTCAGCTACATCTTTCAATATATAGCGAACACTCATACAACAAATCACGAAATCAATATCAACACGATGACGACGCACGCGACACGATTCCCCCTAGACAAGTTTTCATATATAGAAGAAAACTCAAAGAACGCCACCGTGAGAGGTGGGGGTGCCACAGAGGACCCAGATTAAATAGCTCCAGGGATTCATAATCAAAGGACTCTAAATAATATTATGTTTACTTAATGCTGCCTGCACGATGCACGTGATTCTGTGAATGTCATCGGTGGACTTTTATCTGTGCGATATCGATTATATATAGAGATAGAGATAGAGATAGAGAGTTTGCCACCCGAAGGCTCTGGCGCTATACAGACAATCAGACAATGATGGGGAAAGGATTCTCAATCTCAAATCGAGGTATAGGAGTTTTCCATTTGCAATTTACGAGGAGGCTATGTACGCACATGGATTTTATTAAGTAAATCTACTGCCGGCGGCATTTGTGGATCTGTTGAATTTTTGAACGTAAGGCAACTTGTTTGCTCAGAGGAGTTTCACCCTCAATTTGAGTTTTATTATTGTTTGCGTGTATACGTTGTATAAGTTCAACTGTATCATGTGAAGTGAGTCCTTGGATGAGTTTGCGTCTCCGTTTGCCGAATGAAATAAACAATTTTTAATCACTTAGAGTCTTAGACTTTGCTGTCGTGTCGTGTGTGTGTGTGCCCGAGGATTCGGCGGTGGCTTCAAGGGCTTAGAAAGTTCATTTCAATCAGAGCTGCATGGATTTAGTGTCACTTATAGGAGTAATCCTGTGGGAACGGGTATAAGACGTTGGATGTGCAGATTGGTTTCGTTCGTTTTATTGTTCTTTTTGACAACCTTCAGTGACTGTTGTGCGCGGTGTATGGTGGAAGGGTGTGGATTAGCACGTAGGTGCACTCCTGGCATCGATTAATCGTGTTTGCGATTCGTACCACATCATTTACCGCAAACAAGAAAAAAAAAAAAGAAGTCCAACTGATCAAATTTTGCTGACTAGTTCAGATTTACTGGCAAAAGACTCGAACGCCTAGATCCATTGATGACGATGGCAATGCTACTGTTCGCTACATACCCCGTCACAAGTAGCTCCGCAGCTTTGTGCAAGGCCACAACATCTGCCGGCAATACAGTACGTTCGAGTGTCTCAGAGCTTCGCGTAATATTTTTCTCCGCACTGGTTCTTCTTCCGACTATTCCAACCGTTTCGGTATTTATCTTAATTTACCCAGCTTTATAACTCTCTCTACCAACGCTATCTAAATGATGCACATACCAATCTAATAAACGACCCTAAGTCCTTTTTCCAATTCGTAAACTATAAAAAAAATGCGACGGCTACCCTCCTTCTCTCTCTTACGAAAATGTATCTTCCACCGACCCACATACCATTGCCAACTTTTTTGCCACATTTTTTAAGTTATCTTATGCCGATAACTCCTTCGCACCGGATCGCTCTTACTTTAGCTACCTACCTCACTCCTCTATTGGTCCCTTTCTCTCTCAAACTGTTGACCCTTCCCTTATTGAAAATAAGTTACAAATGCTCAAAGACGAATTCTTAACCGGCCCAGATGGTCTTCAAGCCATTTTTCTTAAGAAGTGTTCTTCCAATCTCTTGCCTCCACTTTCTGATCTCTTTCATCTCTCTCTCTCTCTCAAATGGAAAATTTCCCCAGATTTGGAAAGCCTCTTTCATTACACCGATACACAAAAAAGGATCAAAAAACGAGATTACTAATTACCGCCCAATTGCCAAACTCTCACATATACCCAAACTTTTTGAAAGTATTGTATATGAAGTCTTAAGCTTTCGGAGCAAGTCCCTTATTTAACCCTACCAACATGGCTTCCTTAAAGGTAGATCGACTACTACAAATCTTGTCGAATTTGTTTCCTTTTCCCTCTCATCCCTAAAGAATGGCAATGAAGTCGACGTCACCGCAACTGACTTTAGCAAGGCCTTTGATAAGATATCACATCAATTAATCCTCTTCAAATTATCTGGTAGTTTTAGTGGCTTAGTGGTTAGTGTTTTGGACTACTAAGCGAGGGGTCTCAGGTTCGAATCGCGCAAAAACCCTAATTCCAACTTAGGGTTTTTTTCCACTGCGCTACCTCTCGCGAACGTCTGACAAAAATCCGAGAGTATAAACGGTCTTAAAAGAGCTAATCAATTAGCCGTTTGAAGTCGGCATAAAATTGTAGATCACTTCCATTCATTCCAAAAATGAAAAACTCACACAAAACGAATGGTTGTGAGAAGCTAGGCCTAGGGTCCCTCCGGACCTGTTGCGCCAACTATATAAATTATCTGGACTTGGCTATGAACCTATGTTGATAAAATGGATATCTTCCTTGAAAACCGGTATTACAGCGTTCGCTTTAGGTCCGTACTGTCGTCCTCCTTCTTAGCAACATCTGGTGTCCCACAAGGCAGCCATTTAGGTCCCCTTCTCTTAATCCTAACGATAAATGATCATCAAACACTCCTCTCTCTCTCTCTCTCTCTCTCTCTCTCTCTCTCTCTCTCTCTCTCTCTCTCTCTCTCTCTACGCGGATGATATTAAAATCTTCAAAACCATCTCTTCACCTCGAGACGCCTACCTCCTTCAAGAAGACCTTGGCCGTTTTTCAACCTGGTGCCTCAAAAATTGCTTAGAACTCAACATCACCAAATGCCAATCCATTACCCTATCACGCAAGCGCAACAAGTCCTCTCGCCGACGTTACCTTCTCCATGGTCGACCAATCTCTCCCAATCATTCTCTTCGCGACCTTGGCATATTGTATGATAGGGAGCTTAATTTAAATTCGCATATTGACGAAATAATCGGTAAGGCCAACTCATCACTTACTTACTTACTTACTTAAGGTGGCGCTACAGTCCGGGGTGGACCTGGGGCCTCAACCAATACGCCTCTCCAGTTAGCGCGATCTTTGGCTAACTGCCTCCAGTTGCGCACACCAAGTTGGTTGAGGTCCCCTTCCACTTGAGCGCGCCACCTAAGGCGAGGTCTTCCTCTACTGCGTTGTCCCTCCGGGTTGGAATCGAAGACTCTCCGGGCCGGAGCGTTGGTGTCCATTCGCTCTACATGTCCTAACCATCTTAGACGACTAATGCGTACTTTTCTGACTAGGTCGATGTCGCTGTACAGCTCGTAGAGTTCGCTGTTAAATCTTCTCCTCCAAATCCCGTCAACGCAAACGGAACCAAAAATCACTCGAAGAATTTTGCGTTCGAAGCGACCAAGAAGATCCTCATCCGTTTTTGCTAGGGTCCATGCTTCTGCGCCATAGAGCAGGACAGGGATGATAAGAGTCTTATATAGAATCTCCTTAGTGCTTCTTGACATGGCCTTACTAATCAATTGCCGTCTTAGGCCAAAGAAACACCGGTTGGCAAGTGTGATTCTTCGCTTGATTTCTGATGTGATGTCATTATCAGAGTTTATAGCGGAGCCGAGGTAGACAAAGTCCCTAACTACCTCAAAGTTATAGCTGTCTATCGTGACGTTCTGTCCGATTCTTCACTCATCACTTGAATTTCTTAAACGATGGTCTATAGAATTCTCCAACCCTTATGTGACTCCTTTAATACGCTCGTCAAGTGTGGTCTCCCTTCCATCGAGTTCATGCAGACAGAATTGAGAATGTCCAACGTCGCTTTCTTCATTTTGCCCTTCGAGGTCTGCCTTGGGACGATCCTTTGATTCTGCCACAATACATAGACCGGCTCAATCTCATCAACCTGGATACCCTTGAGGAACGCAGAGACGCTGCAGACATTCTTTTCATTTATCGTCTTCTCTCCGGCTCCATCGATTGCGCATCTCTTTACCACGCTATTTTCTTTAACACAAACTCCCGTAATCTACGTTGCCCTCGGCTCTTTTATCCACCAAACCATCGTACCTTATAAGGGCTCCAATGAACCGATGTCCCGTATGCTGCGAAAGGTTAGTTCCAACCTTCCAATTTTCGATTTCAACCGCAGCTCTGCCCACCTCCAACTTGATCTCCTTCACCATTATCCTTATCTTTAAGTCTAAGATTTAAGGCTTTTCCTGTCTTAGTTTTAAGTATCTTAGTTTTAAGTTCTTACTTTAATCCCAAATGTTATTTATAGCTTGTATTAAGCCAAATATATGGGGGTATTGCCCTCACTGAAATTGAAATTTAATATCTTTCGAATATGAGTCTGACAATTTTTGTTACTGATATTTTTAAGACTTCCTTATCAGGGTAAATTCTTTATTATGGTATGTAGGAGTCGGATGTACCAGAAGTCGAATACTTTCACGTCAGGGACGTCTGAGAATAGAAGTCTCCTACGTTTCCTATATGAATAGAACTATGCTCATCATAGTTAATTTTGAAGAGCCCGGCATCAGTAAAGCTTAGTGCACTACTGCCCGCTTTTAAATATATTTATAGGTGTTAAGACTTAAGACCCCTTTGATGATACTCCTCATAGAGATTTAAGTTCCACTTAAAATATTGTGTGACAGTTTATGGCATAGAAAAAGTAGCCCAAAAGGTTTTTAACTTAAATCGATATGAGTAGTATCAGCAAAGGTGCATAACCGCCCTAAGTGCAGCCTGGTGACTTTATCACAAGTGCAGCGATTCGGCTAGTTGTTTGCACCCTCGCTAAACATAGAGATCCCTTGTTTCCTTCTCGATCTTGGCCTTTCACCAAAAATATCGAAAATCATCGGTGAATCATCGAAAATAAGCTATTACCAAAGAACATTAGCCTATTACTCGCAACTTACCAACACCATGAGTCAGGTCAATGGTTTGCCTCGCTCTCATCTCCCTTCGATAGAACTTTTTGAATTTGAATCATCCTAGAATGACTCACTCCCCGACTCCCTGACAGAAAATCCACAAAATGTACGACATAAATCTCTGTTGACAGCATCATCGCATCATTACCGCAACGATAATAAATGTATCCATTAACAAATAAAGAAAAATGAAATTAATTAAGTCTACGCACAATGCCATCCAGAGCACAAGCCCATTCCGTTTCCGGTAAGCCATGGCACTCCACCCCCGCCTCTGTGTGTTGAGATAAAAATCATTGCGAATTGAGTTAGCAAATTACCCACCAACACAGCATTCGTCTCGGCCTAGCCCATGGCTAATGGCTACTTTATGCACAAAGGAAACTCGTCGTCGAAGAAGATTTTCGAAAATAGCAGGTCACAACCTCTCCTCAGAGATCAGCATAATCAACGAGATGTTGACACTGACACTTTATAGGTGGGCCGTCCCGTCAATTCAAATATCCATCGCCAAGCGTTTATTTGCATCCATTAATACATTTATTAAAATAAATTACGCTCGTTGTTGAGATATCCTTAGAAGCCCTTGTGTGAGTGTGTCCCTTGGAAACTCATTTGAATACTTTCGCTTCGAGTTATGAATGCCTTCGTCATTTGTCTTAAGTGCGGGGAAGTTTCTGCCTCGTCTCGCGCATCATCATAGCCAACGGAACAGCATGTCCTTGCGGCACAAATAGACTTTTTCCCTTAATTTGGAAAATGCCAAAAGTACGAATGTTTGTATGGCAGACACGCAACCGTCATTCTAATAAACATAAAATGAGTTTTGAGCAGCTATGTGATTTATTGGCCCATTTATTTCAATTACTCTGTCTTCCTGGGAAAAAGTAAAAATAATACCAAGGACAACGGGGCCAATGGAGAGTGGGAATACAGACTGTGGTGTTGCTCTGCCGCCTACTCATCGTCATCCCTTGTATGTCGTATATTTAGCAGTGCATGGTGTAGTTTACGCTCACACTCTGTGTTCAGCAAGAGTGGATACAATTTAAATCGCAATCTGGTTCGACTTTGTTCATCAAATTTCAGGAAAGGACTTTCCCAAAAGGGGATTCTCAAATTATATTAGGGACTTTCAGGTCAGATTCTACGATCTCATTAAAAGACTGCCGTGACTGGGTCGACTCATGGGCTCAAGGCATATCAGTGGGATGTAGAGCGTGCATTGGAGGTCGGCTTTTAGAGTACCTACTACCATATTCAAAATTTACGAATATTTTGGCTCAGTTTGGTTGGTACAATCATCATCCTTGAGAGGGATGAACTAATTGCAGAAAATAAGTAACACGTTGGTCGCAAATGGTCTTGCATTCTAATTTTAATTTAATTTGGTTTAAATTTAAAGCTAGACCTATAGCTACCTTCACTCGAACGTGGAAACTTATTAAGCCTGTCCCCAATCGTTCATTAGTTCAGCACTCTAACGACTGCCTATTATATAGGAAGTGCCAACGTCCAAGAAAGGTTTAGTGCTTTCGGGCCTTATCTACAGACACAAATTCCTCGCCCGTTGACACAGATTTTGGCTTGCAAGACCAAGAAGACGAGGAGCAAAAAGTCTGACATAGTCTTCCTCTATAAGAATGCATCATGTGTGGCGCTAAAAAATATTCAGCACTAAAATCAATGAAATTGGTGTTCCGTAAGAACCCCATATTTTTACGGAAGATTTCTGCCATCTAATTTAAGTTTGAGTACTTAGCCACATTACCTGCACGACATACTGTATAGAAAAAAGAATCTATAGCGATATTATGCACACGCATACAGAGAGGCTACAGTCAGTGGTCGTGGTCGTGGATGAGAAATGGCAACCGCATGAGTAATTAGAGGTAAGGACAAAATTAAGTTTGCGGAATCGGGCCTGTACTTAAAGCTATTCATACTCCTTCCTCTATCTCTTCATCAGCTCCTCGCATCTATGTATAGGTACATATTGGATAGAGCTACTAATGGATGTGGCATCGGCCAAACCAAAATGTAAGGGTGGTGTGACGTGTGAGACAACCCACACATACCAACCGACAGAGAGAGGGTGCCAATGTTAAATAATACAAACGAGGTGCTAAATTGAATTTCAGATGTGTAGCATCCAGCTAGCTTCTGTATATACGCGATGGACGATGTTGTTTCCTTTTTCTGGTTAAGTGAAGGTTTTTTGAAGCTTCTGCGAGCCACCTCCTTCTCATGGTGGAAAGTTATTTGGCATCAGCTGTGCCCGGTATAATTAGAAGGCTCGTGTTTTGTAAATGATACCTATGGGTGTGATTACTTAACTGTCGTTCGCGACCATTTTTGTTTGTGCACTTTAGATACAGATGTGGGTGTAGTATGGAAAATCGAAAGGATCTGGTAGATGAAGCGAGAGAAGATGAGTGAATGCGGTGCTTTGAAGGCGACCTCTAATGTTTATACAAATGAGCACACTGCCCCCGGGGGTGTCTGGCGTAGAAATGGGTACTTTATGGATTGCATTTTGTTAAAATGATGTGCTCTGGGGATGTTCCTGATGCTGATGACAGATCACAAAAATTAATGCAGCTTTTTTTTACGAGCAGTTGCTATGTAAGTTTGGATTTTCAATCTGACTTTAAATGAAGGCGAACTCTTAAACGTTACAGACCTGCCTGATAGTGATCACAGAAATTGGACTTGGGAGTCAAAATTTACCAAGTTTTTTTTTTGGTTTTTTTTTGAGAAATGTTAGTTTACTGTGTGAATGCAACTTTTTTTTTGACGCATTTTCCATCATTTTCACATGTTTTCGCCAATTTCTATTTCTAGCTCTTCACTAGATTTTTAACGCATTTTGAACCCGATTTTAGATGAGTTTTTAAGTCTTTTTTTTTTAAGTTCTTTCCTTGGTTCCTTTTCTTACTTGTTTGTCATAGGTCTTTTTATGCGTTTTTTGATCCGTTTTTGACGAGTTTTTCACCAGTTTTTTGACAAACATTTCTTATTTTGTTTTTCGGCGTGTTTTTTTAAAGTTCTAAGATGCGTTTTGACTCACTTTTTGTAGGTTTTTCTTATCCGTTTCTTGAGCCGTTTTTGAATGAGTTTTTAACGCGCTTTCAGACGCATTTTGAACTCATTTTTTTTCTTAAAGTTCTTTGATTTTTTGACGCGTTTTTCACTTGTTTTTTGACACGTTTTTAGCTCTTCTATTTAAATTCTTGCGTTTTTCAATGCGTTTTCACTCGCCTGTTCAAGTTCTTGAATGTCTTTTTGCTCGCTTTTCATAGGCCATTTTACGAGTTTTTGACGCCTTTTTCACCAGTTGTTTGACGCAATTTTTAATTGGTTTATTTCGTCGCGTATTAACTTTTTTTTTAAAGTTCTTGGATGCGTTTTCGCTCGCTTTTTACGAGTTTTTTAAGTCGTTTTTGATGCGTTTTTCACCTGTTTTTTTTTTTGACACGTTTTAAGCTCTTTTGTTTAAATTCTTGGATGCGTTTTCACTCGCTTGTTAAAGTTCTTGGATGCCTTTTCGCCGCGTCTAAACATTTTTTTTAAAGTTCTTGGATGCGTTTTCGCTCGCTTTTTACGAGTTTTTTAAGTCGTTTTTGATGCGTTTTTCACCTGTTTTTTTTTTTTTTTTTGACACGTTTTAAGCTCTTTTATTTAAATTCTTAGATGCGTTTTCACTCGCCTGTTAAAGTTCTTGGATGGCGTTTCGCTCGCTTTTCATAGGCCATTTTACGAGTTTTTGCCGCCTTTTTCACCAGTTCTTTGACGCAATTTTTAGTTGGTTTATTTCGTCGCGTCTTAACTTTTTTTTTAAAGTTCTTGGATGCGTTTTCGCTCGCTTTTTACGAGTTTTTTAAGTCGTTTTTGATGCGTTTTTCACCTGTTTTTTTTTACACGTTTTAAGCTCTTTTGTTTAAATTCTTGGATGCGTTTTCACTCGCTTGTTAAAGTTCTTGGATGCCTTTTCGCCGCGTCTAAACATTTTTTTTTAAAGTTCTTGGATGCGTTTTCGCTCGCTTTTTACGAGTTTTTTAAGTCGTTTTTGATGCGTTTTTCATCAGTTTTTTTTTTGACACGTTTTAAGCTCTTTTATTAAAATTCTTGGATGCGTTTTCACTCGCTTGTTAAAGTTCTTGGATGCCTTTTCGCTCGCCTTTCATAGGCCTTTTTACGAGTTTTTGACGCCTTTTTCACCAGTTCTTTGACGCAGTTTTTAGTTGGTTTATTTCGTCACGTCTTAACTCTTTTTTTAAGTTCTTGGATGCGTTCTCGCTCGCTTTTTACGATTTTTTTTAAGTCGTTTTTGACCCTTTTTTAACCAGTTTTTTTTTTTTGACACGTTTTTAGCTCTTCTTTCTAAATTCTTGGATGCGTTTTCACTGTTCACGGTTCATTGACGCAAAGTTCTTAACAGCAAATAAAAAAATAATACAGAGCAACACAGCATTTATTTTTAACAAAAAACATGTTTTTCATTATTAAACACTTCCTTTCATATGTTTGTAGTCCTTTTCGTTCAATAAAGAATAAAATCTTCCTCAAACTGAAAAAGGGGCCATTTTGATAATTTTTCAAACAGTGCAGGCCAAGGGTCCTGAGGTTTAAAAAGGCGCAAAGCGGCAACGCTGCTCTCAAGACACTGCCTTCATGCAATTTTCACACTCTGTCATATCAGAGGCAACTCTTCATTTCATTTGCCATTTGCCATTCACCACTAACCCTAATGCAAAGCATCCCATTATATACCTAAAAATAGTTCCACCCCTCACAATTCCGTCCAATCAATCACATCGATCATCGACTCCCATCATCGAGTCCACTTACACAAAACCTATAATTAAAAGTCTGCCTTCTCCACGACAAGACAAGGTATGTAGGTACTACTCCGCATATATCAACATCGCGATCCTCCAACTGCCACCTACAAACACCCCACAGCAATCTAATAAAAAAAGTGTTCCTTAATCCGTAAAACTTCGCCAAAGAACTGGAATGCATACAAAGAGAGATATATTCCAAACAAAAGCCTCAGATTTATTGCCTCTCTCCGATGCATTTATGTCGGCCATTACTCATCCAATCAACATCGATGTGCATCCATTATCCATTACATATTTAACACGCCACAATCACTTGACAAATAAACTGCCTCCTAAGCTGTGTCTATCGTTCAATTTCACACAGGGAAATAGTTCTTTCTCGCAGTCCTCGCCCAAATCCAACTTTCAACTGCGATCCGCATTTATATAAGCGAAGACGGCCGGCAACGGGAAACGCTTTCACGTTCAAATTGTCACTTCTAAGTGTATAATGTGGCGAACGTACCAACGATGGCTCACCAGAAATTTATCGACTCCTCGAGAAATCGGCAGGAATTGTTCCACATTTTCAAAAAAAAAAAAAAAAAAAAAAAAAAATGGTGACTTTTACAACCCATGAGGGGGTGCTGGAGAGGAGCGTCAACAACGGCAAACACTCATTCCACTGCATGTGGATCCACATCCAATAATAAATCTTTAAGGAATATGTCGTCACTTGACCCGGGGGATGTCGGCGCTCATAAATCGCGCCCGAGTAATTGGTGCTGACTTGTGACTTTGAAGAAAGAAAAAAAAAATGTTTAAAATACATCCCGGCAAGGTCCCAATACCAGCACACAGAAGGAATTAATTCGCGCCGGACTGCCGCTGCGACTGCGACTGGTGATGAGCGCAGCCGAAAGACTCGTGTAAGCAGTGCAACATATCGGACGCTGGCTGGCGCTGGCTTGAAAGGCGAACAGCAATAAATAACGATTAACTGTACAGCGAGTATTAGTTCGGGGAAAACTCAAGTTAGGAACGTACATATTTTTGGTACGCCAAACTTATGCAGTTCGTTGGGACGCTCTGTGATTTCTCTGATCTTCCTCCGAAATGTCACGCCAAGGAAATGAAACTTCTGTTTAATTTTTGTATTTTGGGAAATGCATACCAGTGGGTTTTGTATTTTTACAGTGTATATTTTGATTTACGAGTTGATGTCGTGTTGGGAGTGGGAACTGGGAACTGGGAACTGGGAACCTGTAACTGTGACTATGAGATATGGGATTTTTTTTTCTTTCTGATGGCATTTCGTATGATGGAATTTTTGGATGGCAAATATGTAGGCTAATAGGGTGAGAGACAGAGCCGTTGTGGTTATTATTCATTTCTAAGACTTGTGTCAGTTTGAACTAGTTCTTGCTGCGCACAAGTCACAAGTCAGGGTGTTTTATTTGTAGCAATTTGGGAAGGACGTATAGGTACCTACGCGAAGAGGGAGACTGAGGTAAAATTATTATCCAAGCGGGCTAGTTTTCTGTACGGTTTTTGTCACTTTGGGCACGCTCTCCTTAGCTAATAAATAACAGCGGTGCAGAAATATTTAAACACAAGTGAGCGACATATAATGATGATATCGAGTCTCTAGTGCAAATCACGGACGTAGCCTCTGTAGGTATATGCTTGATATTTGTCAATAATCCGAATGAGATTAAAAAACAAAAAGTGAGTTTATTATACGTAGGTATCTATCTACCTCTTCTCATGTCATAGGAAAAGGATATGTCCAATATTTACTTACTTACTTACTTAAGGTGGCGCTACAGTCCGGGGTGGACCTGGGCCTCAACCAATACGCCTCTCCAGTTAGCGCGATCTTTGGCTAACTGCCTCCAGTTGCGCACACCAAGTTGGTTGAGGTCCCCTTCCACTTGAGCGCGCCACCTAAGGCGAGGTCTTCCTCTACTGCGTTGTCCCTCCGGGTTGGAGTCGAAGACTCTCCGGGCCGGAGCGTTGGTGTCCATTCGCTCTATATGTCCTAACCATCTTAGACGACTAATGCGTACTTTTCTGACCAGGTCGATGTCGCTGTACAGCTCGTAGAGTTCGCTGTTAAATCTTCTCCTCCAAATCCCGTCAACGCAAACGGGACCAAAAATCACTCGAAGAATTTTGCGTTCGAAGCGACCAAGAAGATCCTCATCCGTTTTTCCTAGGGTCCATGCTTCTGCGCCATAGAGCAGGACAAGGATGATGAGAGTCTTATATAGAATCTCCTTAGTGCTTCTTGACAAGGCCTTACTAATCAATTTGCGTCTTAGGCCAAAGAAACAGCAGTTGGCAAGTGTGATTCTTCGCTTGATTTCTGATGTGATGTCATTATCAGAGTTTATAGCGGAGCCAAGGTAGACAAAGTCCCTAACTACCTCAAAGTTATAGATGTCTATCGTGACGTTCTGTCCGATTCGTCGATGTTGTGTGTCCCTTCTTGTTGACAGCATATATTTGGTTTTACCCTCATTCACCACTAAACCCATTTTTGCCGCTTTTTTACTAATACTTACAAACGCACCAGTGACAGCTCGCTGTGTTCTGCCAACAATGTCGATGTCGTCAGCGTATGCAAGTAGTTGCACAGACTTGTAGAAAATTTTGCCTCTGGTGTTGGCTTGTGAGTTTCGCACAATTTTCTCAAGAATGATGTTGAAGAAGTCACATGACAGCGCGTCACCTTGTCTAAATCCTTTTTTGACATCAAAGGTCTCGGTGAGATTGTTTCCGACCTTTACGGAGCAGCGAGCGTTCTCCATCGTCATTCATATCTGACAAGTTTGGCAGGGATGCCAAAACTAGACATGGCTCTGTATAGCTAGTCTCTATAAATGCTGTCATATGCGGCCTTACAATCGATAAAAAGATGGTGAGTATCGATCTGGACTTCTTGGGTTTTCTCCAGGATCTGCCGTAGTGTAAATATTTGATCGGTCGTGGACTTACCGGGCCTAAAACCGCACTGATAGGGACCTATCAGATCGTTGACGAATGGTTTCAGGCGTTCACACAGTACAGCAGACATGATCTTATACGCAGTGTTAAGGAGACTGATGCCTCTATAGTTGGCGCAGTTTAGAGAGTCTCCCTTCTTGTGGATCGGGCAAACGAAAGCCATATCGGCTATCAACAACAAAATAATGGGATCTTTGAAGGCCTACCCTGGACCATATTTATCACCAGGTGGGCCATATTAGCCGCACTTTTTTCAAAACTAAATTTTACTAGAGCACCTCGATTGTGTCAACTAACCCCGGTATCGGGGTAAGTAGACTTACGTTATGTGGTAAGTTGACCCATGCCATGTGAAACTTAATCCTTACAAAAGTTTAAAGATTGTTAGTTGTTTAAGAATATTCAAATAAACATTGCTCTTTTTGTTTACTTTTTGAATAGCCCGTTTTTTCCAAACTTTCTTCATTTAATTTGCTAATGGGATTTTCCTATTTTCCTTTTCAAAGTTTTGTATACACCTTTGTAGGGTTTTGTATACGGATTTCCTGTTAATTCCAGTCAATTAAAAATATTGACTCAACTAGCGGAAAAAATTAATAAACTAACCCCGGGACCAATGGAAAAATAACAAGATTTTTCATTTTGCAAAAACAGAAAATAAGAAAAAATAAAATATATTCTTTGACAACTAATTCCTATACATAAACACTATATTCCAAACAAAAATCTGCCCCAGACGCTCAAAATCTGCCTGAAAGAGGAAAATAAGAGAACAAAAGGAAAAGTAACTTACGGTAGTAACTAAACATGTATCTGTATTGAATGTAAAAACAGTAATGGGCATGACATCAGAATGTCATTATTCATCTCTACTATTTAAAATAATTGTCAACTTTCCCTTGTCCAAACTAACCCCGGTCTACCCTTCTCCGGTACTCTGTAAAGACAATTTGGGCCTTGCCCATCAAATTTTCTTGTTTCAACTCCAAGTTTTAGGTGTTCACTAAGGCTATATTTTCCATACAAAATCCGCAATTGTGAACTTCCACAAATTTGAAGTTGATACGACAATTTGTTATTAGTAGGGGAGACTGGGTACGGTTGAAACACAGGGCAGTTGAAATAATACAAATATCTCGTTAGCCAAACTCAAATTCTATGAGTATTGGGGATGAATGAATAAAAAACAAGTCCGTAGACGAATACCAGTCATGTGTCGTTCGTTCAGCGGTTCAGTTGTAAGTTGTGTTATATTTAGGCCTATTTGCTGATACTACTCATAGCGATTTAAGATCTACTTGACAATCGAACAATTTCTTTCGGATACTTGAAATTCCCTTTCTTCTGCCACTAATTTAAGTTTTTTTTTTGTTTTTTCAATAACCGCCGGCTGATGTTGACATGGAATAAAACTGGCTGTGTATGAGATATTAACGGAATTCTTTCTTTATTTGAAAAGGCAATGCAATTATATGTGTAGCATTATATCGACCGTTAAAATATCCAACGCGGCTACTCACAGTGGCACGAGTCCGAGAGGTCCAGTTCTTGGTTGGATTGTTTACCGACCCGGTTGTCTCGAACCAAACGTTGGACAGTTCATTTTGAAAGCCCTATGCGTCAGTCGTAAGATGTGCGCAACACGTGCAATGTGTGCACTGACAAACACTCATTTTGATAAAAAAAATTGTATCATTTGGAGGTGCAGATCAATCGCTTTTTCTATTTTGCATCAGCGATAATCATCGATTTAACAAACGCTTCTAGCGCAAATACACGACACAGACATGCCGTTGCAGACCAAAAAATTCAAAATGTTTGAATTCACGCAGACGATCCCTGCAAAGGATTGACATAGGATACATACGACACAGATAGAGAGAAATATGTCGTGTATGGGCCCTATTAGCTAAAAAAAAATCTTCTTAATTTTTGTTCCGTACTTCTGGTACTTCCCAAAAAAAAGTACTAGTTATTATACCTACTCCCTAGTGAAATTATGAAACGACAGGCCTGCTCATAATTCCTGTGATGGTGTTCAACATTTTGACCAGTTATTGGGTTGAAGGCTGAAGCTATTGCCGCAGTCGAAATTGATAATTTATCGGATGTATTGTGCGATAAAAAAGGATAGCTTGCTACTTTTTAGACGCGCCGCTTTATTATTAGGTGTCATGCAAAATTAATAATAGCTACGATTTTGTTTAACCTCATATTTCGATTTAAATAGAAACACTGGAGCCAAATCACGAGGGTATCGCCATTCGCGCCAAAAATATAACCAACCACCTTATCGTCCGCTCTAAGAAAGTGTGTTCTTCAAGAAGTGTCCGAACTTGTGTACCTGGTTTGTAAAATTACAACCATTCGCACTGAAGCTTACTAAAACTCTCAATTACCCAAGGAGGGCATCATGAAAGCAACCCCTAACTGCACTTATGATTTCATTACAACATACCGCATGCCAATTTGCACTGTACAGCGTGCAGCACGTCAATGCAATGTGGCTCGCATCTGGGCCTTAACTGCTTTTCGAACCTCCTTCGAATTTCATTCCCACCGCACCCCCCGTCAGTGCTACAACAAAATTCCGTCGGATTATCGTGACAAGTCTCAATTTCGTTTGACAAATGATGCTCATGCACTCATAATACCTACCACGGCAATTTCATTGCATGCAAACATCCAAGTACATGTATAACACACATCCACCATCATGCTCATCATGCTCTAGATCCAGATATCCAGATCCAGATAACTCGTGACACACTGCTAATAGAGAACAATATAGACGACCGCCTCGAAGCATTCAGAACTAGAAATATTATTGATTACAACATTAGCCACTAATCCCATTGGATTCAGTTGACAATCCTCAAGGACTTCACGCTGAAAAAAAAAAACAAAAAAACAAAAAAAAAAGTTGTGGGAGTGGGAACCCAACTCGCTGAGGAAACAGCAAAAAGTCAGTATATACGAATGTTGTTCCACATCCGTAGGGGATGGTAATCAAAAAAATTCCAGTTCTCTATGCGGTTACAGAACAAGGAGCTCCATCTCCTGCGCTTGGAGTGTTTCGAAGCGAGGACAACGGGACGAAGCAAGCAGAGGAAAAAATTGTATATTCCAACAGGAAGTTGAAGGACAAATGTACACATTTGCTGGAGCAGCGCACTGTGTTCCCGCATGCATCTGAGGCCCTAATATATTATTCTGCGTTGGGCATTGCAGAGGAGGCATCGTCACAGTGTGCGGAGCAGCGGACTCCTTCGCCTTCGTTTGCAAGCGACACAACGAGCAGCACTCTCTCAATGCCTTATACAGGAAACGTGGTACGCAAACAATTTTCATTTGTTAGAATGCAATACCGCCTACAGGGATATCTATCTGTGCATCCGCTCGGGCGTCCGTACTCCGTATCATCGTCGGCGTCGTCGTTGTTGCCGTTGTCGTCTACATCGGCTGGCTGCAACCTGCAACTGCAAGTATAGATACATCGTCCCTCCGTGAGAGTGTATGCAGAGTATTGTTCCTGTGTATGTTGTTAAAATTAAATTATACTCGGTTCAATTGACAGAGGACATCGGCTCCTCCGACCCGGAACACACTTGATATATGGGCTAATGTGGATTTGGTCCAGTTGCTTGCACCTATGCACATATGCAGGATATGATCCCGGCTGGTGCTTTGTTTTGTTGCTGTGTTTGTGCGCACGCTAGCCGACCGGACATTCAGTTGCGTTTGATTAGGTTGCAGGGCAATGGAGGGTTAAAAGTTGGCGCTACAAGCACCAAGCAGTCCTGGATACCGCATATATCACAGCCTTCACTTTGCATTCCTTGCGACCATTGTCCTGTGTAATGGTAATTATTCAACATGAATTTTACCAAGACCGGCACCGGCAATGGAGTTATCCTTTTGGTCAAAATCTCGGCTCTATATATATGACACAACGACGACGACCATGATGATTATGATGACCACATAACCATGATGGACTGGCATAGTGCTGTCGGAGTTTTTGACCGATTGAGTTGGACATTGGACCCGTAAATAACTTTGATAGGTTTTTGCTTAGTTATCGGTTTTTAATTCGAGGTTCAGGTTCTTTGGTTGTGGGCTATATGCCGGAGCGAATTGTTTGCGGACTGTTAGATCTTTAGGGCACAGAAACAGGTTGGTATTTATTGATTATGCAGTTATGCTGCCCGATTAGGCATTGATTGGGGAAATATCCGAGCGAGGCGGGCGATGGATTGCTGTGATTTATTGCGGTAGGGAGGTAACTCCAAGGGCGACAGTTCTCTTTCTCTGTGTTCCATAAAAGCATAATGGGAAGCAAAATATGCACATGTCTTTATATCGGAGGACTTAAGGACGTACACCCACTCTGGAGAGTGGTCGTGGCTGAATTATAAGTCTCGAATTTGGCGATAGCCATGAACTAGAGCTCAACGACAAATTGGTCTACATTGCTTTTGTTAATAATAACGCTTTCGTGGATTTTCGGATATATTTCCGGCTAAAACAAAGAGGCATTTTTGGAGCTAAATTCATAATTAGTACAATAGAAATGAAACTCAGCACATAGCAAATCAAATCAATTTCTAAGTGACAAATAACAAAAGTAAATGTAATTTTATGTGAAATTTGACATTACGTAGGCTTAAATCGGGCTAAAATTGATTTAAACTTCGCGTTTAAATACATCTTTGTCCAACTGGTAAATGCATGTTTTAGAGTGATTATTTTAAACATAGAATTCATTCTTAAACCCGATGATTGGGTTTAAATAATGCGAATGAAAAGGACGGGTGTAAAATTAACTTAAACCTAATTAACAATCGGAGTGAAGAATATGGCCGGTGGATTTATTAAAATATGTTTTTGTTGAAAGCAGTATTTATGTTATGTCATCATAAAAATATTATGCACTTTTTACACGTTTTAGTACTATTTCTTTTCAGTTTTAAGTAAAATTACAATTAAGAAAAGTCGATTGGCATCGCTGAATCATGTATATGTTTTCACTATTACACTCTTCCCTTATGACTGTAACTCTCTTCGGCTGTCGACTCTCTTTCGTGGCGTCGTTTGTACGGGCATCGGGGTCGGGGCATGATGAATGAACGAAAAGTATTCCCCAATCATAATTTGTACAAAATTGCGCAGTATATATCAGTGTTACCTTTCGGGACGCTTAAGAGTCATTTTGACTCCTTTTTGAGCGCCTGGACTCCGGACTCATCTTTAAAAAAATCAGTGAATTCGGACCCCTTTTAAAAATGTAGGATATTTTTGCTATAATTCAAAATTGTTCAGTGTATTTAGTTGAATTCGAAAAAATTGGTTTTACCTGAATTTGAATTTAACAGTTTGTTTATTTAAAAAAAAAAACAAAAAAAAATATTGAAATCGGAATGGGACTCCTTTTTTCATCGAGGACTCTTTTTTGGACTCTTTCTGAAAATTTTCAGAGGTAACACTGGTATATATTATTGGTTTTCGCGACAAAAAGCAGCCTAAGTCCTTCCTTGGGCCAAAAGAAGTAATCAAGCCCAAAATCATTAAAATCAACCGATCCGTTCTCGAGTTATGCACGCACACGCGAACATCATTTTCTTGTATATGTGCATACATAGAATAATAATAATAGAATAATAGCCAACAAAAGTTTGCTTAAAATTTTCAGAAGCAAAGCAAGAGGAAAAAGAAAACTAAATTTCTAAAGTAGGTAGGTATATTCAGGGTTTCTAAGTTTAAAAATTATTTTAAAATTTCTGCTCGGGTAATTAGTTTTACTTTCTATAGCTATTTTTATAATTAAGTATAAATGCGTTAACAGTTAAGAAAAAATAAATAAAAAAAAAGATGATCTGGTGACTAATTTATTTATTTATTTATTTAAGAAATGCTTAAACAAAGTCAGACATCTTGTCTTATAATTTAGTGATAAGCTTCAATTAAACATTATTAGAGAAAAGGCACATCCTTCCACAAAGACGCGACAACACTGTTTTTAAACAACAGAGTAGCAGAGACCATTTTTTGCGATTTTTTGCAGTTCTTTATGCCGGCATTCTGAGGTTAAAGTCTATTAGACCGAGTAGCACCGAGAAATTGAATCATTGGGAGAAAAATAAATATAAAAAATGTAAAATGTCCGATGTCCGTATCCAGTGTATATACGTCGTATTCCTCGTTGATATATGAAGGAGGATGTTTGGACATCCAATTTATGATGTCCTTAGCCTTTAGGTACAAATCTTCAAGACTGATATCCTGATACCCTAGACCAGTGCGATGTTGACGCCCTTGGGATTCATTAAAACTCAAAGCCTAACTCAATTAATATAAATAACCCAATAATCATAAAACTTTACATATGACCATAGTTAAAACGGCTAATTAGAAACCACATCCGCTCAAACCTGCATTCGCATGGTGTCTTGCTGTAAAACTAAATATCTCTGCACAAACATTCTGCCAGCGACATCATCAGCACGCTAGTCGACGTTAATGTCTTCATGGACGCCTAAGCGCCTTCACTCATTAGTCCAACACTTGCCGGGCGTCGTTGTCGAAGCGCCACTATTGCGTCCGGTGCGGACTGCGGAGGTGTGTGTCCCAATCAAATGACAATCATATGCGCATAAAATTTAAAGAGAACGAATGAAATCATACTCGTCGTAGTGGTATTAATTAATTTTCATGAGCATACAGAGGCCATAGCCCAGACCCAGTATCTCCAACGATACCTGGTGGCCATTAAATGGCAAGTACGTATAGATAAAGACGTGTTCCTCTGCTGGTCAATGGTGTACGGTCCACTGGTACGAGTGTGACTGTGTGAATGGTTCTGGCATCAAAGTAGCAGCGGCAGAAGAGATGACGAATAATGGGATAATTCCTGTATCTATAAATGCGCACTAAAAATTTCACCTCCTGGCCATACAGTTGGAGCAGTTGAAATGTTAAATGATTTCATTTGCAGTGAGTTTTTAAAGACAATTTTCAGCGCGTTTAGTATTTGTAGGGGTAGAAGGAGTGGATGCAATCTTTGCTTTATTTAATTTAATTTTTCTTCTTTATTTTTTTTTTATATTTTTTCGAACGTATTAGACCGAGACTAAGATTGAGTAGTGGCAGTATAGAAAATGCACCTTTTCTGTTGCCTCTCCGTTAATATAGCTTCTGCAGAAGTCGCTCATTAAAATACCCATATATACCATATTTCCAATCAGTCTCCAAAGGATATGGTTGCGAAGATGGATACTCCACATTTTCTTTATCACTGATGGCTATTTAAATAAGAAACAACATTTTCGGAAGCTATTTCCAAGGGTAACCTAAGAGTAGGTAATTGTGTACTGCCTGCTTCCAAGCCACTCAGTTAGGTACTTGATGGATTTTGGTTCGTTTTATTTTGAAACTTTCTCCATTACGTAGCAAGAGAAAGCTATTGTTGTATTCGAACAAAATTTCGAACCCGAGATATTAATCAATTCTGATAAACGGCAGCCTGGATTTCGTCCAAACTTCGGATTTGTAGGTTTTGGGGCTTACAGTTCGGGCCCGTTTTTTTTTTTTTTTTTTTTTTTTCTTTTTTTTGCAAGGTAACCTAAATCTGAATGGTACTTCCCGTTTGAAGTGTTCGTACCAGTTTGATTTGGCTCTTACGATTACCCACAACCAAAATTGATATTAAGGCTTAAGTAGCTGAGATTAACATGACTGCATACTCAGTTTTTTGCTATAAAATCGAAAAATGGTACTTTGGAAATTTGGACATATGTATCTCGAAAACGCTTCATAAATTGCAAAAAAGAATTAATTTCTAAGATAATACGTCATTTCTAACTTAATAGCAAACTCAGTTTTTTCTGCATTATCGTAAAAAGGTTTTTGGAACAAAATCATTTCTTCTTTTTAAATTTAGTTTTCTTTAGTTTAAAAACGCTGGTTTTAAAAACTGATCATATTTCGAAAACCCCATTTTCGATTTCGATAAAACTTGAAAAACTAAGTACATTCCGAACAATAACTTATACATAATCGGTTTTCAGATAAATAGTTAAGCAATTGTACTTTTTCAAGCTTAACGTTGCAAAATTTGGTCTGCTTAGTTTTACAAAAACCGCTCTAAGGATTTTGATCAAAATAAATATTAAGGATAATATAAGTATTCTAAATAAAATCCTGTACTTAGTTTTTTTCAAAAAGTTCTAATAAATCCGTTTTTGAATTATTTCTCAAAAATTACCACCCAAAAGCCGATCTGTAGGTAAGCATTTTTAAAACTCAATTCCACACTGTGAGTTCATTTCTGCTAGCCCAAAGAGGATATTAAAATACAATATGAAATAGATTAAAAAAAAAAGTGATTTCCCCCTAAACAATATCTCCCCACAGATTTCACCCACTCGACCAAAGAAACCTCTAAAGCTGGGGGGAAAATCACCAAACTGGCCAATGTGCGAAACAGTCTTAGTCTACCATATCGAGAAACCTTTTGTCTCTCTTGGTGTAGCACAGTGGAAAACTCTTTTATGATTCGTTTTTCTATCGGTTACAGAATATTTCTATCCCAAACTGGGACGCGAACTCCCGTAACTCGGTTGAGACGAATCATAACACAATAGCCAAGGCTGAAGCTCCAACTGCAAAGGTAAATGCCGTACCCTGATCTAAAATATTTCATCTGCTAACCTGAATCCTCAGCTGTCAGTTTTTAATGGAGAGAGGAAAAAAGGACGCCAGCATTAAATTTAATGGAATATTCAATGAATTTAATGATTCAGTAAAACCACCCTCCGTTTGCTCTTAATACCATTTAGCCAAATTTGTAAATTCTAAACTAAACCTATAAATCACAGTGCGATGGAGCTTATCTCTCCACTTATTCTAAATTTCATTAAAAATTAAACATGCATGCAGATTGGCGTTGGATTATCCAAATAAAAACGTGAAACCCGCCTTCATCCAACTCTAATGCACATTTTGTGTTCCTGTTAACTGTCTGTGCAACATTAACATATCTCGCGACTGACTGACGTTAACTACTTTGGCCGATTTCGTTGCAATCAACCCAAACAGGAGCATAAAAAACGCCACAAAATCATCAGCCTCTGTCGGTGGCCCAACGCCGCATCCAAGCCTGCTGTTATATTGTATTTTAATTAAATTGAGAAAACTTGTTTTCAGACAAAGTACTTTGGCAACTACAACTTGCAGGTACTACCTACATAGATAAAGGTATTGAAAAATATATATGTATTCCTTAATGGTCCACACCTCCTATACTCGCCGTGAGTTGGTGCTTTTCTGTTCGAGTTTATTGAATAATTTAATTAACTCAATAGCATCGCGCCCTATAAACATTCTTTAAACGAATGCAGGCGCAACAAGTTGTATCCCTATTCGAAATTCCTTGCGGGTCATAAAATCACTTACAGCGTCGGTTTCAGATGTGCGGCGGACGCGTCGTCTTGTAATTCTTGCTGCCTGATGTTGTTACGTCTTTTGTATGCGAGTTCACTTAGCTGGGCATAGGTGCGGAATTAATATGCCGCAGACAATCTGCTGAACTTTTAAGTACGAAATTCATCAAGTCGTGGATAACTATATGCAGACAGCTTTGGGCTGGAAGGACTCTGCTTTGTGGGCGCTCACTGGATTTTTTTACCCCACAATTGACTGGAGGGGCGTATGTAAATTTTATTTCTGTGCAAGAATATGGAAACGATATTTTGATGTGTTTTTCTTTTCTCAGGGAGATATTAAGCAAAGTATGTTGAACGAACTTGTAAATATAGCGAGCGCCATGAGGTTCTAGATAATTTACGCTTCATTTGAGGACTAGATTGAATTTTGGGATAAATTGTTATTGTTGGCAACTTGCTTCTTCTCAAGTTTGATATTGTTTTGGGGTAATTTGGTGGATGAACTTGGCACAGCGAGAGAGAGAGAGAGAGAGAGAGAGAGAGAGAGAGAGAGAGAGAGAGAGAGAGAGAGAGAGAGAGAGAGAGAGAGCGCGCTTGGATGTGGGTTGGTAATTTCTGCGTTACTTAGGTCAAGATGTTGGTCTACCTACTTGCGGCAAAGTCGTTAAAGTCTCAAAGGAAAATCGCGCAAAAGGAATATAAACTAAGTTAGGAAGGTACACTTTTATCATGGATTGCCACAAAGTAAGGTATAGGCGTAGATATGCATTATGGCGGGGTTGACAGTTTTCTTAAAAAGGCCATAGGAGTAGGATGCCTCATGTACATAAGGCCTTCAACAATAAGTATTCGAATAGAAAAATGACTCCGAAAAACATCTAAGAAAGCCATATAAATGCATCGAAAGGTGTCAAAAAACGTAAAGAAAAACCGCTCGGAAAACCGAACCGAACCCGCCAAATTTAAACGCTTTAAAAATAATCGCAAGAGCCCTCGAAAATCACCTAAGAAAGCCTATAGAAAATTTCTAAAATGCCTGGAAAAGCACTCCAAAATAAAACCCCACAAGAAAACTACAAAAGTTCGGTTATTTGTTTTAAATTTTTGAAAATCCCTAAATAGAAAAGAACAAAAAGTGATTCGAAAGGATCACAAATATAATATTTCTAGATCCTTTTCGATGTATCATTAAAAAATTAAAAAAAGTTATAAACTGTCCTGGATCCTTTTCGTTGTTATATATTTTTTTAAATATTTTTTCTCTTACTTTAAGAATTTTTTTTTAAACTATGTAATTATTTAGTCTGTACATTGTAAAATGGTAGACTTAAATCAATAAACAAAATAAACAAAATACCGACTTCTTCGTCTACTTCAACTATTTGAAATTATTTAATTCACAAGTTTTGCACCAATCTACAGAAAAATGCAAAGAAAATAACAACGAAACTTCGTTTTGTTCTGCAAATGTCCTAAACGTCTGACAATGGTCAAACAAATAGTTGGCGCAACAGGTCCGTAGGGACCCTCGGCCTAGCTTCACACAACCATTCGTTTTGTGTGAGTTTTTTTTATTTTTGGAACGAATGGAAGGGATCTACAATTTTATGCCGATTCCAAACGGCTAACTAAGAAGCTCTTTCAAGACAGTTCTTATCAGACGATGTTTATCAGACGTTCTCGAGAGATGACGCAGTGAAAAAACCCTAAGTTGGAATTTGGGTTTCTGCGGGCTTCGCACCTGTGACCTCTCGCTTAGTAGTCCAACACACTATCCACTAAACCACTGCGCCACAATGGCGCACGGCTGGCAATGGTCTGAAAATGATAAAATTGGGTTTTCAGACGATTGGCAGCTACCTGAAAATTTCGTTGTCAGATGGCGGTCTAGCTATTATCTGACAATGACTTTTCTGCAAATATTGGTAGAAAAAATTACCAGTTTTTACGTTTGCCAGACATTTGGGACAATTTTTTCATATGCAGACCTGACAATATTGTGGACTTGCAACTGTCTGTTCCTCAGAACCTTCTCTGAAGAACACATTTCCACGTTGAGATGAGACTTGAGACAGCGTTACCAAGTCAGTGCTTTTAGCGTTAATTTTAGTGCCGAAAAAGTAGATTCAGCGGTTCAGCGTTTTTTTAGGTCTTTAAAAAATAATTTTAGTTCTTATACGAGTAAAATATTTTATGTTATATTTCGCTTATTTCTATTTATCGCGCAAAACTATTTAATCGTGATAGTGAAAAGCTACAATGGGTAGAAACGGAATGGAGAAACCTAGTAAATATTAAGTGGCAGAAGTGGTAGAAATACGTAGCTATATCAATTCAGTAGGTGAAAAGCCTTCCCTAAATACTTACGAATTGGCCTTCAAATTGCTATGTTTGACACACTCAAATGGAGATGTGGAAAGGGTTTTTTTTTCCAAATGAGTACATTCAATTTACGTTCTATTTAAGTACTAGCTAACCCGTACACGACTTGCTTCGCCAGAGTCCCAATTCGCACATACACACATAATTTCCTCCACTGACCTCTGGGAAAATCCAACGGTCTAGCTTCAATCGAACATTTTAGTTTTTTGAATTGTATAAAATTTATGGTTTATTGCTTATTGTTCGACTTCAGGATAACGTACAAAGATGATTTATATCTTAAAATCTTAGTAGACAATTGAACTTTATTTTTAAAAAAAATCCTATTTCATTTGGATGAGCCATTCCAAAGCGAGAAGCTAGAAGGCTTTCGAGAATTACAACTTTTCCTAGATATCAGCTTAGATTTCCGCTTCCGGACAGTGGATAGTGGTAAAACATATCCTAAAATCTAATCTCGACAATTTTCAAAGCAAATGTGAAAACCGGAATCCATTTCGTGCAGTACTTTTTTAATCTATTCCAAACAAACACCTTACAGCCGGAATAAAAGTTACAGTTTTATTATACCTAGTAAGAATTTGACTCTGCAATGACTGAATATGAATAAACTTTTGTTGTTGTATTTTTAATTTTATTTATCTTCTTTGGGACTGTTCTATTAAAAAATACAGCTTTGGAGCCCAAAAGCTCAAAATTAACGCTGACAGTTATAAAAACGGTGCTCAAACGCCAGAGTGAGTTGGCAACGCCGCTTGAGACACGTGAAGATCAAGTTGAATTATTGTGAGCTATGAGTAGAAAATGGGAAGCTTCAATGTTCTCCGTAGGTTCAGTTAGAGCTACATTATTTTTATTGATTTTTATTTTAACCGCAACATATTTTTTCTGTACTTTATTTTAAATTTTATAATTTGTGAAATATCTTTAAAAGAGATCATTTTTCCCTTCCATAAAACTTTACCTTTCACTTGGCTCATATTTCATGAAAATCGGTTTTGAAGTAAGAGCGTAATCGCGACGACAAAGCAACTTGTACCCTTCTCATATAACAATGTACCTACCTAGTCTGTTTTTTCATAATTTTTGTACGCAAGGTTATACTTTCCTCGATCGCCAAATGGTTCCTCACTTCAAGTCGTAGATGTAACCTATTTAAAAAAAAAAAAAATACACGCGTTAGTTTTAAGTGTCAAAAAAAAAGCCCTCAGTTGGATTGCGGACGATTCAGCTCTCGAACCAGTAGGTCTACCTTCAAGTAAGTTGACACCTCACATTCTAAACACTCGACTCAGCCACTCCATTCTCTCTAACGGAGTAGAAAATCTGGTACGAAGTTCAATTCGAACCAACCGTCAAAATTGTCAAAATGTCATTTACACGCACCAGAAATCACTTGCACATTATTCGCCTCATGTGTGTTTTTTTTTTTTTTTTTTTGAAACAAAACACATTCCTCACCCAGCCACTGTTTGCGCCATAATCCTTGACAAGTTTCCGCCATCGTACATAGTCACGGTGTCAAGACTTTAATTTTCCCAACGCAATTTATCAATTTCATTTGAATGCCCGACGCGTGGGGGGAAACGCATACAAGTCAAGGTGGAAAACAACAAAATTCAAGCCCCTGACAAATTCGCCACCCACATGTGTTCCCCCAATCATGGGATCCAAAATCAAAGCCAAACATCCAGGAGCAGCAGCACTTTGCCTGTCATGAGTTACGTATGTTCAGTTCCAAGACAACCAGCAAAAAATAATTTACCGCCACCTACATGCGGGATGTCACTGATTCCTCCAAAGAAACTCGAGGCCCTCTACATCTATATCTGCAGAACATGTGATGCGAAAATTTATGAAACATTATTCCATTTTAGACGAGCATTTCATTTTCGTAACATAAAGACGAAGCGACGACGACGCGAAACGAGACCACGAACAAGAAGCTGAGTCAAGATCCATCCGCCATCCAACAAAACAGCAGCGCGCACCCGAACTATTTTCGGCGGGTGGTCCCGTCGCGTGAGCTCTTTTGATTAATATTAATTTTTGCACACTGGCTTTGGGTAATCTTCCGCGGTGGCAGGCGCGCACTGACTTTGACTTCCTTTTGCGCGCTCTAGCGCCTCACGCCCCAGCGATACGGCTACGGCATACGGATGCGAATATGAGTGTGCGCTTCCACATTATTTGGGAAGATAAACGAACATTTCAATTTTTCTTCGGAACGACGACGTGACGGTCGGGTTGTTGGTGGGTCCTCAAAGTGAGCTGGATGAATCGGTGGCTGAAGCAAGATGACTCGAGTTATTTATGATGAGTTGTGCCTATATGCGCTAGGTATGGAGGAATATCTACCATCCTGGCATCCATCATTGTGGCACATGTAACGAAATGTTTCTCTTTTGGAGGATGATGCTTCTGGCATGGAATGGTGTGTCGCGTGTGCATCTTCATCTCTGATGCTATTACACTTCTGAGGATTGCACGGTCCATTAAAATTGCTCACTTAATGGTGTAAGGTTGAGTTGATGATGGTGTCAGTAGAAAGCTGATGGTTGCAAATTGAAAGTGCATGCGGCATGATTGGCCGACTGGCGTAGATTTCGGTTCCATGCTGCTGGGTATGCTCTGATGAGGATGCGGCCAAATCTAATTTGTCACGGAGGCGATGTGGGCTGGAAAGTGTTAATTAGATTTAAAATTGCAGTTGCATTGAATCTAAGTGTTCGCCTTTAAAAAAATTAAAAAAAAAACTAAGGCGTTGTTTCTTGAAACATGTTTGGCGATTTTTGGAAGGATACCACAGCCCAAATATTTTAAGATGTCTTTTAAGCAAGGATCCCTGGAATAGAAACTCTTTGGAAAATGTATTATACGGAAAACGTTTTCACGAGATAAGCTTTCTAAGAAATCGTTTTTGATTAGGATGCAAATGTTTGTAGTAGGGGAGACCGGGGCTTTTTGACTCAAAATGTTTTCCCTTTTCTCTTGAACTAATATTGCGATATCAAGACAGCTAAAAGATAATTAAAAAAACATTTTTTGAATTAAAAAAAAACATGAAGAATTTGTTTCTTAATACAGGGTGTCCGCCGGGAAGGTATACTACTTTGTTTTGCCGCCATTTTGGTAAACATTAGTCTTGACAGTTCGTGTTCGGCAGTCGTGAAGTAGACACGCGGCAAATTTATAATGGAAAAACATTCGATAAGCCAACGTGTTTTAATCGTTAAAACATTTTATCAAAATCAGTCATCGATTACTGTGACTGAATCATAATGAGTGACGATGCACATTTTCATTTCAATGGATATGTGATTAAGCAATGGAAAACCCTCAAGTTACTCATCAGTCACCTCTACATCCATTAAAAGTTACAGTCTGGTGGGCAATTTGGTCAGGAGGATTCAACGGACCTTACTTCTTTGAAAATGAAAACGGCGTAACGGTAACTGTGAATGGGGAGCGATATCGTGATATGATTGAAAACTTTTTAACACCACAACTTCATGCTTTGGGCTTGATTAACATGTGGTATCAAAAAGACGGTGCCACATCGCATAAAGCCAGGATTACAATGGAATTACTGCGAGACCTCTTTCCACAATAAGTTATTTCAAGAAATGGTGATGTTGATTGGCTTCCACGGTCCCCTGATTTGACTGCTCCGGACTTCTTTTTGAGGGGATATCCGAAAAGCAAGGTTTATGCAAACAAACCAGAAACGCTTGAGCAACTCAAACAAAATATTCCTGATGAAATTAATGAAATACCGCGTGAAATGTGTGAGAATGTAATGAAAAATGTGCTCAAAAGGGCTCGCATTTGTGAGACAAACAGAGGCGGACATTTACCTGATATTGTATTCCATACATAATTGCCGACATTATATAAAACATTTATCAATATAAGATCCATTCTCTTTCATTTAATCAAAAATAATAAACAAACAAAGTAGTATACCTTCCCAGCGGACACACTGTATTACTAGAGCACCTTGATTGTGTCAACTAACGCCGCTACCGGGGCAAGAAGAATTACATTTTGGTGTAAATTAACCCATGCCGTGTGAAACTGAATCCATACAAAAAATTTAAAGGTTGTTGGCTGTTTTAAAATATTCAACAAAACATTGCTCTTCTGTGTCGGAAAATGTTTGCCTAGTTTTTCAATAATCCACTTTTTTCAAAATTTATTCGCTTAATTTACTGGTACGATTTTCTTCTTTTTTCTTTTGAAGCTTGTACACACCTTTGTAGGGTAATGTACGGATTTCCTGTAAATCCCGAAAAAAAAAGTTTTTCTGCCAACTAGCCCCGAAAATATTTAGCCAACCTTAACCTTACTTTGGCAAAGAACAAGATTTTTCAGTGACAACTAATACATATCTAATACCTAAACACACAATTAGAAATAAAAAACTGCGCCAGATGCTCAAAAACGGCCGGAAAGAGGAAAATAAGGAAAAGAAATATACTTACGGTAGCAAAAATTCGTTTGTCCTTTAAATTTCCTTTAAAAAAAATACAAAAGGAAATTAAACACTACTCTACTCTTTAAAATAAATGCCAATTACTCAACTTGCCAACTAGTCCCGGTCTCCTCTACCGAGTACCTACGGCGTTATTTCAAAGCCGAATTTTATGGAATAAAGACCAATGACCGCGTGTTTTATTTAATAAATCACGCCTTCCATTGGTCCATATTCCATAAAATTTTGCTTCGAAATAACGCCGTAATCGATAGGGGATACCGCGCTAGTTGGCAAAAGGGGAAAGTTGACTAACTGCCATTTATTTTATTTTGTTTTATTAAATATAAAACGCGGAAATTAATCTACAGAAATATGCCGTTGATTGGTCCATTCCATAAAATTCGGCTTCGAAATAACGCCGTACTCGGTAGGGGAGACCGGGGCTAGTTGTCAGAAACCAGAACTTATAGTGAACACAGCATTCAAAGTCAGCTGTGCCAATTTTATTTCTCCCATCCAACAATTTGTGCTCTCCACTTGAAGAAGAAATTCGCTTATTTCCCAGTGGGTTCCACACTACGTTATAAATACTTACAACACAACATCGTCCCGCCCACCTCCTTTGGAGCGTGCCTAAATAAAAAAGCAACAAAACACATCGCCATCAAAGAGACGAGGAAAAACCTCCATCAAAGGCTAATGTGTTTCTGATATCATCCCACACTCCCAGCCGGTGATGGTGTGCGCTTATCCTCTGCCAGGATGAATGCTTTTATTGCCTCATCATCGAGCAAAGAATAACAAACGGGACGAATTTCAATTTGCGGATTCGCATTTATTTGCCAGCTTTGGTCATAATTCCTGACTGTCGGGCCCAAAAGGATAATACGATTCGAAGCACAATGACACAAACGGCAAAATATTGTCAATGAAAATTCCATATTCGCCATGGAATCCAATGATGTAATTCTGATTGATAATTGCCCGACGCGACGTGATGGGTGGTTGTGCCTTTTATGCTGTCCTTACTCCTGGCTGAATGGGCTGAGACTTTGATTTGTTGTCACAGAGGAGGACAACCAGAGATGGATGTTCGCTTTTCTTTTTCTTTTTTGCTATGTTATCAATGCCTTGCCAACAGAATAACAAATTAACGAAATCCTTGGGGGCAGTCTTAAGCCGAACTGACAGTTTTGTGACCTTGTACACGGTGTTAATGTGGGAAAGGGAAATTTCATGTACACACAGATATTGTTAAAGAGGATTAAATTCACCTTTTCCGCCGGTGCGTCAACAAGTTCGCCGCGTGGACGAGATCTACGAAATCATTAAATAGGTGTCAGTGAAAAAGATTTCATTGTCCGCTGTTGTTTTTGCCTCTCGTCGTCGCCTTCGTCTTTATTAAACGTGGCTGACTCCATGCCAACAGCAGCTAGGCATTAACCCAACAACACTGATTACTGAACATTAGCTATATTCATTATCCTTATTCACCTAGCAGGCGAAATGCGTACTTTTATTGTTCATGGTTCATTTAAGGATTCGGCGGCGTTGTTAAAAATTTAAAGCTTCTTAACACGAGATTGTCAATCAGTGCGCTGTTGTAGATATCTTTGGCAAATTGGCGCGTTAGCTGGTGGCATGTGAGCGGTTTGTTGTTCTGCGTTCGCAATCTGAGTTTAACCGCAGCGCACGAAATCACGGCATATTAAGCAATTTTAATTCCATTACCGCGACAAAGGGGTGGCAAACCAAAGAGCATAGTTGTAGGATATCGATTTGGGGGTAGGCGGTAGGGGCTGCTGGAGGGTTACAAGAATCGATATTGGTTGATTTGCAAGTTTGATTTTTTCCGGCAGTAAAAGTTGGCACTCTTGCAGGAAAGCAAGATTCGAGTATACAAACTTTTTGCGGGTTTTAGTCTGTCAAAGTGTGAGATTTATATTTTTATATTGCAGTCTGAAGAGTTCTTTTCACGGATCTGACGTGGCACAAATTCAAAATCATTACCTCCAACTTCAAATATGTTGGAGGAGCTGTTTAGTTTGAGTCAGGAATTACTTTCATAATTTAGTTTTAGCAGCGAATTTATGGGAGTCTATTTACATAAAACCCTTTTAAAGACTTGACTGAATATTCACCACACACCCGAACAATAAACTGAGTTTAACGTAAGAAGTTGGTGCTTTAATTTGCAATACAAGAAGCTTTCAAGGGCTAAAACAGATCCAAAGGTCGCTGATTTTCTTCCGTTTTGTAGGGCGGTTAGCAGCGATTCCATCCTCGGTGGCTTTGTAAGTCTGCAGTTTTTATATGGATGGGTCACCTTAGGGTCTCCACTTTTGCGGCCCATCAGATGGTCGGTGTTCCCTCACTGAAAATAAAACCCTGATAATATTTAATAAAAAAACGGTCAGGTGCGAGTGTAACTCTCACACCTAAGGTTCCCTACTTCTTTAGAGCTAGAATTTTTATTTCATTTATCATTACAACAATTTTTTTTTTTTTTTTGCAATTCAAAAAAACAGTTTTTGTTGAAATTTTCCAATAGAATTTTGTCAATATTACCTAGGTACCTGTTTTTTTTTTTTTTTATCTTATTGCGAAGTCTTTTGAAAAGTTTGAAGCTTTGAAGTCCTCTAACACATATAAGGATGTTAAGAAGTCCATCAAAAAAGTGTGTGTGTTCATTGATGAGACCAATAATCAAATAAAGCCATCAGAGGTAAACAAAGCCTCCCCTTCTCTAGCCCAGAAAACATTGCTTTGGCCAAATTCCAAATAATTCCAACTGATAAAATTCATCTTTATCTGCCGCCCCATTTAAGCTGCTGTATATACTCAAAGGCCTGGCCCCTAATTTATATTCAGTGTTTTCCACTATGCGCACTTTTATTTATTGCCCGCAAATAAATTCCACCTAGACCTATCCCAACTGACAACAACTGCTATCGCGTGGCGTGCGGCAGTGGCACTCTCGACTCTCATCGCCTGAATAAAACATCACCAACAACAATCCAATTAAATTACAAAACAAAATGGCAAAATACTGTGAATGGGATAAGCAGCGCCGAGCGAAACACATTCCGACTAAATGCGCCACCGTCAGGCCCCGTAAGCCGTAATACCTCATTGACAAATTTGTCCATCGACGTAGCGGAAGTGATTTATGCTCCCTCAGCAGCTCTGACAGTACGCCGCCGCCCCGGGAGAAAGACACAATCCGAATCTGACGCGGCGCGTTTTGCTGCCGTAGCTGCCGCCATCATGCCGAGCATGCGACCCGGGCATGGGTCGGGAATGAAAATTTCATTTCATCAACTAAAAAGCATTTCTGAAGATCGAGAAAATTCCGCTTTCCGTATGTTAGATGAATGCGGCGGCGACAACGACAACATCATCGTTGTCGACAGGACATTCTCGCACATTACACTAATTAAATGTTGCTTTTAATTTTCTCTCCTGACATCGGCTTTGGAATATAAATTCACATCCCGACGACATACAGTATGTAGTGCACAGTTCCTCCTAGATTTGGGGTGCGCTATCTGCTGCTGTTGCTGCTCATTTGAAGAGAATGAGATGTGGCGGCAGCGGATTGCTGGTGCTTGTGCTCTTGTGCATGCGGTGTTAAAGCGGCAGAATGTTCCTGCTTGCAGAGGACTTCTTGCACCGGTATCGGCATAGTGAGGATGATCTGTTGCGAGTGCTGGTAAGTTTGGACCCAAAGTAATCCATTTGGGTTTGCCATCGAAAGGTAGCCAACGGCTGATTAGGTTTTGAAAGTGCCACTCTTGCTCTGACAAATATGTGTGTCCTTGACTGCCGAAAGGCGGTTTATAGACTGTAAAAAATATATATAGGTACATCAGCACTATGCAGGGAGATGACAGTTACAAACCTCTGCAAAGGTCCTGTCCAGATTATGGCTTTAAGTTCGAAAAAAAAAATCGATAATTTCACTTGATTTTATTTTCGATATTATCGATACATCTATGATTTGCGACCAGTTTTTTTGCAATTGAACACAAATAATGGGACTGGGACTTTCAAAGTTTTTTTTATTGTTTGGTCATGTAGGTAGGTAGGTAGGTAAATGGATGCTCTTGTGGCGGTCGCCACAGCTTCACTTAGACCATCAGTTGGGTCCATTGTGTCCAGTTACGGGAACCATCCAGTGCAGCCTGTCGAGAAAAAGAAATATACCGCTTTTGTATTGGAGCCACATAGATTTAGTGTGAATCTCATGGGTTCTTAAAGCTCCGTTGTAACCTGATCCTCTAGTTCTTCCTACGAGTTAGTGACTACTGATAAGAAGTCTGTTTATCTCCTAGAACCACCCAGATTTAAGTCTGAATCTCAGGAGTACTTTGAGATCAACATTCTTCAGATCCTCTAGGTCATCGAAGAAGTAACTTTTGAGAATTCTCTGTTTACTGTTTTTAAGGGCTGGGCATTCGCAAAGTAGGTGGCGAACAGATTCTATTTCTTCTACGTCCCTACAGCTTCTGCAAAAATCATTATGCAGTATCCCCAGCCGTTCCGCATGTACGCCTATCGCACAGTGTCCAGTAATGACCCCCGTGAGTATGCCATAATTCTTTAGTATGCCTGCAGGTAATGAGATTGGTCCAAGGTACGTTAGTTCTACTCCAGGATTCAATGTCAATCTTCCTTGCTTACTGATTTGAGGGCCATAGATGCATGCATTTTCGACCCGTTTCTTGCAAGCTCATCCGCCTGTTCATTACCCGGAATATCCATATGCCCCGGTACCCAGCATAGGGTCAACAACAAGCCAACGAGGTTTGTGATATTTCGTCCAGATTAATCTTGCAGTGACTTACTGCTCTTGACTTCACCACGACTGACTCCATGGCTTTTATGGCCGCTTGGCTGTCAGAGTAGATGGTGATTTGTTTGCCGACGACGTGTCGTCTCTTTATGTTTGGTCATTGATTAAAGTACTTGACGAAGCGCCTCAATGACATTTCACGACTAAATAAACATGTATTTCTTAGAGTTTTGATGTATAAATCATGAATCCCTTATGGTTTTCTAAAGGTGTCCATATTTTGTTTTGTTCTATTGAGTCAAATGCCTTGCTAAAGTTGATTTATAGGAGATATAGGGGTTGTCTGTACTCGTTGCATTTTTCAATCAGTTGAATCCTTTCCTGAATCCTGCTTGTTCCCGTGGCTGTTTGTTATTAACTTCGGTTTTGATGGTCCGATGTATAGTCTTTGAGAAATTGTTAATATCGTCTTTGCTACATTTTGCTATATTTTGTTATTGTTGCATGTTGTTAAATTTAAAGGGCCGATGTTGAACCACACCTAAACGTCAAGTTTTTATCTGCATTTCATTTGACATTTCTCAATTTCAGACTAACTTTGAACCATGGAAAGATACACAACCGAGCGACGCATTAAAGTTATTCAGGCCTATTATGAAAATGGGCGTTCAAATCAAAATGCTTATCGTGCACTTCGTGATTTTTTCGGTCAATTTAATCGTCCAAATGTGCGTACAATCGGAAAAATCGTGCAAAAATTTGAGCATTTGCACCTACAAAGAGTGACTGTTTGGTGCGGTTTATGGGCTGGCGGCATCATCGGGCCGTATTTTTTCCAAAATGAGGCCGGTCAGGCAGTTACTGTGAATGGCGTTCGCTATCGTGAGATGATAACGAACTTTTTATGGCCCGAATTGGAAGATATGGATGTGGACGATATGTGGTTTCAACAGGATGGTGCCACTTGCCACACAGCTGACGAAACAATGGCTCTTTTGCGTGACAAATTCAATGGCCGTGTTATCTCACGTGATGGCGTTGTCAATTGGCCGCCAAGATCATGTGATTTGACACCGTTGGACTAAGTTCTATGGGGTTATTTGAAAGAAAATGCGTACGCCGATAAGCCAGCAACAATTCAAGAGCTAAAGGATGAGATAATTCGCCACATTAACAGCATAGAACCTCAATTATGCCTCAGCGTCATCGAAAATTTGGACCATCGGATAGAGGTGTGCCGCCGAGGTCGCAGCGGTCATTTGGCCGATATTTTGTTCCGATCATAATTGAACCATACCAATATTATCACAGTAAAAAGAAATGACAATAATTTCCTAAATAATTTGTGTTTTATTCAAAATCAATATCGACCCTTAAAACCTAACCACCCTTTATATTAATCTCTTTAATATAAATAAAACAAAATCGCGTTAGTTGCATCATTTATAACTCAAGAACGACTTGACCGATCTCTGATTTGTTGCATTCGTATCTTCTCCGAATAACAGAAAAACTTAAACTAAATATAAAATTCAAAATCAGAAATACTCACGTAAAAAAAAAAGAAATTATGAAAGTTTGTATTTTGAAAAAAAAAAAAAAAAAAAAAAAACTGGAGATAAAAATGGGGAGTTTCATTTCAAATAAATAAAACAAAACTAAATATTATATTATTATACTAAGTATATAAAGGTGTCACTATTCCGATCTCCGATGAAGTCAAATATCTGGGAGTAATCCTCGATAGGAAGCTTCTTTGGTCCAAGCATGTCGAATCGAAAACCGATAAGGCGCTGTCGACTTTCTGGCAGTGTAAAGGCGCTTTTGGCAAGACATGGGGCTTATCTCCTAAAAGGGTCCTTTGGATCTATACGACAATGGTAAGACCACTCCTCTCATACGCGTCGGTTGTATGGCGGAACAGGCTTTCACGGAAACGTGTTACTGCCTCTTTTGCCAGACTTCAAAGAACGGTTTGTCTCGGCTGCATAGGGGCCTTCCCCAGCACACCGGGCTCCGCTCTAGATGCCGCCTTGGTATTTTTATCATGGGGTGTACGCTGAAAACCATCTCTCGGTTAAAGAGAGGTGGCTTTTGGTACCACGCGCATTGGAGTTTTGAAGAACTTGTGCGAGAATTATCCTTTGACCCCTGTCTTATGGATATGCCCTCTGACGCAATGACTTCAGAAGTCCTACTGCGACACAACTACCACGTCAACTTTCCTCAGGCAACGGAATGGCTTAGGCCAGACTCTGAGCCAGGGAAAGAATGCCATCGTATTTTGACGGATGGCTCCAAAACCGAACAGGGGTCTGGTTCTGGAGTCTTCGTGGAAAGCGAGAACATTAGACTTCACTACCCCTTAGGAAACCATGCGTTTGTCTTCCAAGCGAAGACTTTAGCTATCCTTATGGCTATGCGCTATATTGTGACAAACAGGTGGAGGGCTAGGAGTATATGCGTTTGCAGCGACAGCCAAGCTGCATTAAAAGCGCTGCTTAACCCTCTTACTTCGTCTAAATTAGTGCTCGAACTCAAGCTTTCTCTGAACTTGGTCGGAAGGCTTAATACAGTGTATCTTGTTTGGGTCCCAGGTCACACTAGTATCCTTGGAAATGAGACAGCTGATGAGCTTGCCGTAATAAACGACGTATGCGTGGAAAAAAAATCCAGTCATGACAACATTTTTCAAGCAGAAACAAACGGTACTCATGAACCAACAGTTTACTAAAGTATCGAATTATTTGTATACTTTTGAATTATCGCGCATCACTACTGCACCTACCACCAGGTTAGCAGATGTCACCAATACCCAACTTTATTGGCAATACATCACCCTCAACACAATTTTAAAATGAAATGCTGTCCAATTCCCAATAAATAATCTAAGCCGTGTTTACTCTCAGTTTGTTTTTTCCGAAGATCACCAAACCACACAAATGAATTGGCCGAATACAACACGGCTGTTAAGAGCATTTCGCTGTTGTGACACATCTGTCAGCGTTCTTCGGTAAAAATTACGCCACATTCATTCGAACAAGTGAAAATAAATTGTTACGTACCTGTGTCCCTTCAAACACACATTTCCCCCGCTAAAGTCTATGGCAAGGCGAAATATTGGTAAACTTTTAGCGAAATCACTTCTAAAGTTTCCCTCCACCTCCCAACTGGCGAAATAGAAAATCCAAAATCGTTACAAACTTTTATTTCAATTACAGATTATCGAATTCAAGTTTTGCCCCCAAAGTGGGGCGCAACACAGAGTGTACTACAAATTGAAGGACCCTACCGACTTTTAAAAAGCTTTTCTCAAAACATTTTCGTCCTCAAAATGAACAACATTTAAAATGGGATGGGGAAAAAAAGGCCAGCAAATAAAAAGGCCAACTTCTTCTACGTGCTTCACGTCGCACAATTCACAAAGAGAGAAAAAAAAAAAGCAAATTTAAATGTCCTGTCAATGTGGTTGTGTTCCTTTTATTTAATTCCCAATTCCCAACTTGTCAAATTTGTACCGAGCTGTCCGCACACCCCCACCAGGTACTACTTTGCATGGTATGCCTTCAAAGAATCCCAGAATAGAAACTGTCAGAGAGAAGACGATGAAACGAACCACCCCAGACCCGCAGCACTCCACAAGGACGTGACAAACATAATTTATGAATCAACAGAGAGATGAGAGTTACGACTGCTACTGCTACCCACTATTCCGCACTTGCAGTTGCGGATTTAAATTAGGTTCCAGTGTGCCAACATGGACCACGATTTTGTTGTTTATCCCCGCTATGACGTTACTCCCCCACTAAGAGTGCGGCGCAAAAAAAAAAGGGTCGCTCGTCGTTCCCATTGTCAATAACAGTAGCGTGGCGGCAATAAGCGGATGAGAGCGGGAATAAGTTTGGCAAATAAAGGCGACACGAAAAAAAAAAGCGCAAATCAGCGGTATGAAAGAACCACCCCGTTTCCAAGTCAAATATTTTGTGTCAACTTTTTCTATCAGCTATGGAAAAATCAACACGAGTACACCCACCCACCCGCCGCCCCCTGTGTCAACATGACAACAAACAAATGAATTTTTCATAGTGCGCCGCAGTAACAGTATAATGTTTATGCATCGCTTTTACGGTATACCAGTATACGGAATACTGGTGTCCTTTGTCTGAATTCCAGCATCAAAGAGTCGCAGGATCATCGCTGGCTCGTTTCAACCCCCATCGTTGTGCAAGTGCAGTGCCGATAGTTTTACAATGGATACTAGCTATTTGCCAGGCACTGACACTGGCGCATAGTTGTGAGTGACAACAAAAGACCGACAAGGATGCTCCCGCTCCATTGAGCGGCGGGCGGCGACAGCAGCGAAAGAACAATTGAGCGAGAGGGGACGATGTGGGATGACGTGGGGCGACTGTGAGCGGATGGGTTACGCGAAATCGATACTATCAAATATTTACACCTTTCATGGTTCAGCACTTTTTGTTTTCCCTTCTGTGTTGATGTGATGTTGGTTGCTGTTTGAGTTGTATATGCAGAGTTGATAAAGGATATGCGGTGGCGGCAGTGCGGATTGGGTTGGCGGCATTAAAAATTTCTCACCCAAAAAGGACTCCAGACTGCAATGACTTGCAATGACTCGTTTCATTTACATCACACACGAACACGAAACTCGTACAACAGTCGTTCGCAATGTATAAATTCTTGATTCGCGAACGAACTCTCGATTAATCTCGTATGTGCTAGTGCTCGTGCTGGGTGTTTGTCGTCCTTTGGTTTTGTTTCCGTGTTAATCGATAGCGAAGCGAATGCTCGGCTCAGTTCAGTCTTTGGTTGGAGTTTGTTGCGGGTTTCTCGTTTTTTTTTTGCTCCTCGTATACTCATTGGAAATGCAACAAATTGACACTTACGAGTCCTTGAGAGCTGCTGTTCACTGCTGTTGCCGCCGCGTGCTCGTCGAGTGTAATGAATTTTTCACAAACTTTTGTATAAGGAATTTGAATGCTGTGTGAGTTTGTTTGTTACGCGTCAGTTCGTTTATTTGTTATTTGTTATTTGACATTTGAAGGATGTTCTCTGAGGCTCAGTTGAGCTCTTGTTGTTTTGTGGTGTTTCAAGGCTTTCGCTGGATGCTAGGTGGAGTATCTGTATTTGTCATCCTTAAAGAGATGTTTATGTGCTACATGAGTTTGTTGTGGGAACGAAATCCTTGTACTATTACAGGAAATTCACACTTGGATTGATGATATACTCTGATTGAAGTTGAAAGAGAAAGAGAATTACAGCAATACGACAGAGGGAATGTTTATTTTTGTATTACATACACTGCTCCATCATGTTTTCATTTGGAAATTTGGTACCTCTAAACAAGTTCACCGACCACTTACCATTGTCCTGTGGTACATAGGCGGGCTTATTTTGCAAGCTCAAGTTTAGGTTCGTGTATTTATGTAAGTCGTACCGGTGTTCTGATAATTCGTCCCTATTTGAAATGGCTTCAAGTCTAATGGACACAAATGCGCTCCCATATTTTAACCAATACACTTTCTTAAAAAATTAACTAAAGTGAAAGCCGAACCTAAAGGGTGGTTAGGTTCTAAGGGCCGATGTTGATTTTGAATAAAACACAAATTATTCAGGAAATTATTGTCATTTCTTTTTATTATGATAAAATTAGTATGGTTCAATTATGTATGGATTAAAATATCGGCCAAATGGCTGCCGCGACCTCGGCGGCACACCTCCATCCGATGGTCCAAATTTTCGATGACGCTGAGGCATAATTGAGGTTCTATGCCGTTAATGTGCCGAATTATCTCATCCTTTAGCTCTTAAATTGTTGCTGGCTTATCGACGTACACCTTTTCTTTCAAATAACCCAAAAGAAAGAAGTCCAACAGTGTCAAATCACATGATCTTGGTGGCCAATTGACATCGCCATCACGTTAGCTGTGTGGCAACTGACACCGTCCTGTTGAAACCACATATCGTCCACATCCATATCTTCCAATTCGGGCCATAAAAAGTTCGTTATCATCTCACGATAGCGAACACCATTCACAGTAACTGCCTGACCGGCCTCATTTTGGAAAATATACGGCCCGATGATGCCGCCAGCCCATAAACCGCACCAAACAGTCACTCTTTTTGGGTGCATTGGTTTTTCGACAATCACTCTTGGATTATCATTCGCCCAATGCTCACATTTTTGCACGATTTTTCCGATTGTACGCACATTTGGACGATTAAATTGTCCGAAAAAAATCACGAAGTGCAAGATATGCATTTTGATTTGAACGCCCATTTTCATAATAGGCGTGAATAACTTTAACGCGTTGCTCGATTGTGTATCTTTCCATGATTCAAATTGAGTTAGTCTGAAATTGAGAAATGTCAAATGAAATGGAGATAAAAGTTTGACGTTTAGGTGTGGTTCACATTCAACATCGGCCCTTAAATTTAACCACCCTTTATATGGCGTCTTTAGAGAGCCCGGGATTCTTGTAGATAGATCTGCACAAAACTTGATTTTGATTTGTTAAGATTTTGCAAAGTAGGTACCTACTTCCGAAGAATTTCTAGAGAAGTAGTAAGAGAAAGATATTGTTTTCGGACAAATTTTCGAACTCGAGATATTAATCAATTCTGACATTACGCTGATGCATGAATTCAAAAAAGTGGGTCGCAAAATTCTGTCCAGTCTGTACGTATGTCTGTCTGTCTGTCTGCCCGTCCTTCCATCACCCAAAAAAATAAATTGATAAAACAACTGTAAAAATAACATTTTTGGGTTATAAAAGTCGTCCAACATGAAAAATATCATTATTGATAAACTCACCATTTCATATCTATATTTACGAATTATCAATTTAATGCGAAAAATGTAATATCTACATTTAAATACAGAAACTGTTTCCTGGTATTATTAATATGAAAATGTTAAATCAATATTTTTATACTGATATTTCCTAATGTAAATCAACATTAAAAATGTTAAAATTACATTTTCAAATTCTTGTTTTCAACTACCAATTTGATATTAAAAATATGGAATCAATATATTTTCAATTTTTTTTCTACTGTTAATGTAACATTTAAAATATTGAATTCATATTAAAAAAAGAAAAAATATAATATCAAATTAATACGAAAGTATTAAATTAATTCTCTGTTATTCCATATTCGTTATATCAATGTAACATTGAAAATATTGAATTGATATTTTTCATTGATATGTATGATATGTACATATGTATATAGATACATACATATATGTAAATATACCAATTTAATATTGAAAATTTTGAATACATTTCTTTTAACTATTCAATTATTTAAATAAAACATTTCAAATATAGAATCGAAAATTTCAAATGTTGAAGATTTATGCCGATGCAATTTTAGAAATATGACCTTTTCTATGTAAAATGAAGTTTTTTAATTAATTTTATCTGTCTGTTTTAAGACCATGAAAGTAATTTTGGGATTGAATAACTACAGACAGATAAAATTAATTCAAAAACTTCACTTTAAATAAATTTGAATGCACTTACCGTTTATTCATTGTTTACTTCTAAGAAAAAAATATGTTTAAGTTTGCTTTTACATAAGTATGTTTATTTTATTGTTATATTTATTTTTAGAAAGGTACTTTATTCAAAACGGTTAAAAAAAAGTAAAGGACAAATAATAACAAGGATTTTGTCAACAAAAAAATTAAGCAATATTCTTTGTATACTATTGGTTTATACCTTAATAATAAAATCTAGTAATCGTTGTTTAACGATTTGAAAAACTTAATTTAAAAATAAAATGTTACTTTATGGTGTTTGAAATAAATAAATTATTTAATGTTATCGCGTAAAATACACAATATTACAAAATATACATAAACAAACTATAGACGAAAAATACCCAATCTAGTAGGTAGTTAAAATGCTTCAAATTCAGCTATCAAGGAAGAAAATTTGAAAAAAGTTCCCCAGTGATAACGTAAAATTCAGTTAACTTATTAAGTTCTACACCAATAACTATTATACATATATGGTTGGATGGTACCTTTAATTTTCATTTGCCTCTTAACTTTTTCTTCCCGCGTCCTCTGAAAATCATTGTCACAATTTCTATAATGCAGCTATTGATGTCATCTCTTAGTCGTTTTTCTGACGGAAGAAGCGAATTCTGCTTTTACTGTAACTCTTGATGTCAGCTTAAGCACTGTATTAAGAACCATAATACAAATTTCGTCTTTTGTATCTGAAATTATTGAAAAAAATTATGTAATTATGTACATCTTTTTGTTATGAGACAATTATACTTAAAATAACTTTGATCTGTGGAAGCATAATTTAAGTTGTCATAACTTACTTTTGTCTTATATATATTTTTCATAAAATCCAGCCAGTGATTTTGAATTCCGGAAATTTGTTAATAAAGGCAAACCAGAGAATAATTCCTCAAAGTCCAGATCTATCTATAAAAACGTAAATGTCGCAGTAACGCACAATCCAAAATATGTACACTATTAAGAAACTTACAAATTGTTCTCCACCACCAATCTTGAAAAATTTCACCAAGGATTTGTCAGGAAATTTCCTTACGGCGATTTCATAGGTTGACTTCCAGTATAGCTGCAACTCGCCCTTGTCATTTCGCATAAATTATTAATATTAATTAATTAATAGCACAACGCACTCACTATAACCTATAATGAATTCATTAATAAAAAGTTAACAACACTTTGGCTAGGATTTTCCATTTAATCTCGTAAAACACTTAATATTTATTATTTAACACGGATCACTCACTACGTCTGCGTCGTCTGAATATCAGAAACTAATGTGTCGCTAAGTCCACACAAATATGATCGATTGAAGTCTGTGATAAAACAACGCGCAACACTTAGTTGCAGATGCATTCAACAATAAAAGGTATCGGCAGATTACGGTTAATACTGATTTTTAGCCGTTTGGTATTATCACCTGGATATTTTTTACGCTATAATTACCACGAAAATGTTGGGTTGACAATGAAGAATATCAATACAAAGAAAAAATGTTAAATTGATATGAATTAATGTCAGTAATGCAGAACTGAGTGGCAGATACATTTAAAAATAACACAAACAAAAAAGAAGAAGTCGCCAGCTAACTGTTAATACATACTGATTTTGAAGTTGTATTACTGTCTAGACACTTTTTATTCTACAATTATCACAAAAATGATGGAACGATATTGAAACATTTCAAAAGAATAATAGAATGATGTTATATCTGTATGATTAAATTTCACACATATCACTTTCAGTTTTTGCAGAAAGGTATAATTATAACAACATTCGTATTTTCCGTAATTTTTTTAATTCAAGTTTTACCATGAACATATTTTTATTTAAAAAACACTGATCCTGAGATAGTATGTTAGTATGATAGTCTAAACCTGCAGAAGAATATCTTGGAAGGGTAAAACTTTCTGTTTCAAAAAAAAAAAAAAAACAAACAAATTTAAGTACAAAAAAAACTTAAAAACGAAATAGGAATAGAAATATGATAGGTATGTATAAAAACAAAATTAAAACGCTATTTATTTTCATACTGACTAAATGTAAAATGAATATATACAGCGTATTTATTTTAGTTAAGAAAAAAAAATATTACAGCTTTACCCGCTTTATCAAAACAAAAAATTAAACTAATTAGGTTGAAATTGAAAAATTTAAATTTTATATTATTCTCTATTTAGGAAGATATTTTTATCTCAAAGAAATGAATCCAAGCTATAAATGAAATCACAATGTCAAAACTATATAGTCACAATTATCACTTAGATATTAAAATTTGGACAGCATAATTTTTCTTATCAATTAAGTATTGAGAATATTTAATCTTGCCTAGCAATGTAAAATTACTATTTGATAATCTTATTTCAATAGCAAAAAATGTCATTAAAATTTTGATATTAAAAATTGATATTACAATGCTAAAATAAATCTTTTTAATATAACATTTTGAATTTCACGTGAGCAGTAATGATATCAGCATAACATTTTTCATATTTATCCAATATGTTTTATAGTTGATATGATATGAAAACAGCAAAATGTAGTTTTAATATTATAAAAAAATCATTTTGATATGGCTTTTTTTTTTGAGTGGCACGACCTACAGCCTTAACGGTTGCCCGCATTTCATTCAATCTTCGGATTTGGAGTTTGTTCGCTTACAGTTCGGGGTCGTTTTTTATTTTTCAAGGCAACTTCAATATTAATGGTACTTCCCATATGAAATTTTCGTACCAGTTTTATTTGTTCGAAAACGGCTCTAACGATTTCAATATTGATATTTAAGCTTAAGTAGGTGTGGTTACTATGCTTCATACCCAGTTTTTGGCTAAAAATTCGAATAACGGTAGGTACTTTTGAAATTTGGATGTCTCGAAAATGGTCCATGCGATTGAAACAAAAATGAATTTCTAATGTGAAATGGTAATTGCTAACTTAATGGTAAACAGTTTTTCTCTGTATTATCGTAAAATCGTTTTTTGGAAAAAAGTCATTTTTTTAAAATTTAGTTTTCCTTAGTTAACCTGAAAACGGCAATAACGATTTTGACCAAAATGCAAACGTAGAGTAATATTGATGTGCTTAGAATTGTTGCATCCTTAATTTTCAATTCGAATCAATGAAAACTCTAATTTTAAAAAATAACCATATCTCGAAAACCCCATCTTTGACTTCTATAAAACTTTAAAAACCAAGTAGTGCTTATATCCCGAACAATAACTTATAATCAGATTTCAGCTATAAAGTAAACAAGTAGCATTTTTCAAACTAAACATTGCAATATTTGGTATTTTTTTGTCTGCCAAATTTTACAAAAACCGCTATAACAATTTTGATTAAAATGCATATTAAAGATAATATCAGTATTCTAAATAAGATGCCGTACTTAGTTTTTCTCAAAAAATTCGAATAAATCCGCTTTTTAATTATTTCTCAAAAATGACCTACCCAAAAGCCGATCCCTGTTCATATTTTTAAAAATCAATTTTGTACTTTAAAATTCAAAATGCAACAGCCATTAAGAGCAGCAACGCAAAACTTATTTTCAGCAAAAATTCTACTTATTTCAACCTTTTTGAATATGCTATGCACCTTTAAATAATTCCAACAAAAGATATCGATCTGTCACGAACAATACTTCAAATTATTGACAACCTAAACCAGCGTCATTAATCTATTCCAGTCAAAAAGAAAATCATTTCCAAACAGATCAAAAATCAGAAACTCCTACTACACTTGTTCTCGAACTCAAAAACTTCCAAAGTGAAAAAGCTATTAAAAGTACAGTCGGCGCTTATAACTCTTTAACAAGAACTTGCGACAATTGTCTGTTTCTAGAGCTTCAACGTTTAAAAACTAAAAGCGCATTTTATTTAGCACTTTGTATTCCTTTTTCTATATTTCAAGAACCGTTTCTTTTACCTAGCATAGCTTATCAGATCTTTACCTACTTATCTAATAAAATAAGAAAACCAGCTTAACTCTTGACGAACGAGAAAGTTTTGTTCGACCCAGTCGTGCACTTTGCTTTCGTTACATTTGAACATGTTCTCTAAAAATGGTTTGCTACCTGAACTTTCGATATCCATTTCCACACTCTGCTCACGACCGTCTTCAGTTTAGTAAATTAATCAAAAACTACAATTTCCACGATGTCCGATTCGGAAATACTGCCATATTTTCCCGTTGACAAAGTCACCACCACCACCGCGCATCGCCCCATCACTCAAACTAACCCAAACACGGTCAATTTCCTTTGGGGGAATATAGTTTTACATAGCAATTTGCAGTTGCTCCGAACAGGATCACAGGTATAGGTATCTACAGCAAACACTATACACTACGTGTACCATCCATGCTCCTGTCGGTGTAACTCGGGTATGCGAGAATCCTTTTGGGAGCTGTCCCAGAAAACACGAACACCAGCGAGCACGAGTGGCAGCTGCTGCCAGCAATATTCCCGCCAATGACCAGGCTTACTAATAACCTAACATCATGCAATAATGTGGAAAACATTTCATGTTTGGATGGCATTGGGAATTTCGTCGACAACTATGTGTACCATTGAACGAGAACAACGACGACCACGTTGATGATGACATGGAGCAGTGCAGTGCAGCTCCATCGGGTGGGTGTTAGTTCTAGCGAATAACACAGTTATTAGTTGATGTCCGTTTCCATTCAGGTTGTGTACATGGCAGTGACCATCGCCATCTCGGGCAGTTGTATAAAGTGGCTCCCAAAGGCAATCAGCGTGCATCTTATTAAGACCCGCTTTCCAAATGTCTGTGCGGACTCTAAATTATGTATGTGCCTTGAGTCGTCATCGGCGTATGGCCGAACGCTTCGCATTTCCGGTGCTAGTCGGTCCCTTTAATGCTGACAGGGAATAGGTTGCACTTGTGGCAATAACTTGCTGTGGATAAGTGGGGCAAGGGGTCTCGTATGGAGTTCTTTCGGCCGAATTGGGTGATAAGATGTTCGTCACGTGATGGTGGATGGGATAGAGTGGTTCCATTGTCGTTATCAGATGCTCGGATGTACATTGTGGTGGAATTTCTTTGTTCGAGTTAATGGTCAACGTGATGGATGCTCGGTTAGCTGGGCTTCCGCTGTTTATGCCTTGCAATTGCATAAGGGTGCACATTTGATGTCGTTAGACGAAAACTGCAGGCGCATGCTAGAGTTCGTTGCTTGTTTTGCAAACAGTATAGAGTGGGCATAGGATCCCTGGAACTCAATACTTCATGAGGGGTTAAGAGATCCGTGTGTCCATGGTGATGGTAGATACGTTCTTGATTATGCTGCACAGAGTAATTGTAATGTCGGTGACTAACAAGATTTTCAGTCCGGGCAAGTCTTTCGAGCTATCGTATCATGCAGTGAACGCTGTACGCGTTCTTCAATCGACTTGTAAAACAAAAGCTGTTTACCTTCCAAATCAAATTCTTTTTCCCCTTTTATTCAAAAAGTTCATTAATATATCATCCCAAACTTATCAACCATAGCCCCTGAAAGCTTTGGCAAATCGACACGTTTTATAATTCATTTGCCGAGATTCATATTCAAAACTTAAAATGAAGGCCAAACCACAAATATACCGAGGAATACTACAAACTGACAGCTGTCACCGACACCGCACCAGATAATAAACCGCAACACCATAGCGCCTGTCAATTAACACTTGACAGAAAAAGAAAGCAAACACTGAGACCGAAGAAATTTATTTAAATGCATTCCACCCAAAAACAAAACAATCTGTTTCGCTTATATCGAATTACATGCGCTTGACTACGTCACGTAGGCACAAGAGTAAACAAACTTTGGTCGCCTTCCCTATAAAACAAAATGAGACTTAAATAATTTTCTATCCGATCACAAAGTGTAAACACGTCATCCACACAAAACAGCTTCTCGCTGGTCATTGGGATTGGGATTGGGAGGAGATGGCAGGCCTGCTGTTTACGTCTACTGGACCGGTGCCAAGAAATTTTATTAATTCGTCGAGGCAGGCCGACGGAGAAGAATGAGAGACAAGTCCATTCCATAGTGCCCCCAGACGTTCCGGCGCAGTAGCGCAACCAAGCGGAACAGATGCCTCACTTTAACCTTCCCGTTGGACATCGGCTGATGGCGGAGGAGAAAGTGACTGCCTCCCCCGACCGGTCCTTGTTTGTTGTCTGCCCAAAACCGATGCCGTTGCGATGGATATGCTTTAATGGCACATTACCGAACGAATACCTACTACAAGTGCTTGTGATTGAAAATCTCAACTTGTAGACCATGAGTTGGATAAAAACCGTTCGGCCTTTGGTGATGATTGAAATTTTTGCAATCCAATAACCCATCAAGAGATCTGCAAATTACCCTTTTGATGTTTATAATCATTTCAATTGGGACCAAATTGAGCAGTCTTTGAGTGGCCTTATTAAATTACATAAGCTAAATCAGTCTTTTGGGTATACACGGCACAGAGTGATGGTATAACCGGAAGAGAGATGTTTGAGTTCTGAGAATGTTCCATATTTCCATCGATTATGATTTTGTTGGCCTAATCGAAGGCCCAGGAAAATGCTGGGAAAAGATTCAATTAGGTAGGAAAGTGAGTCACAGTCGGCATATTGATGATGCTGGAGCTGAAATAAGTGATCAGAATTGCGGTTTGGTGGCAAAAATGGTCACAAAGGCTTGCTTGGGTTAGGGTATGTCAAGTACTCATTTGTAAAGGGTTTTTCAATAAGAGGTGTTATTTTGGTATTCAAAGAAAAATGCCTAGTTTCAATGCGTTGTTGAAGCATGTATCGTTCCAGTAATGGCGTAGTTTCTACTTGTCAAATGTAAAAGAATAAAAGCTTCGAAAGTGACAGCTACCGAAATGCCGGCTCATTCACAATAACACCTCTTATTGGAAAACCCTTTACTAGACTGGAAATGCCGCGAACCGAACGAAAGATCGAGTTGCGAGAATTGCGGATGAGCGATGTCATCGATTGTAGTGCAGGGTTGTTTGATTGTGTTGTCTGTCTGTGTTTGATGGCGATCGCAACGCCACATAAATATTTTGCCCATAACAGGCTACATAAAGAAACGGCTGGGATGCCAATATTACCAATTTTGAACGTAGCCAATATTTTTTAGGACCCTTAGTGTTAGTTTCAGAGATGAACCATTTCGAAGCCGAAAATTTCGTTTTTTGGCCTTAGCTTTATCGAATGTGGAATAAAACAGCAAGTTTCGAAGGCGGGAAGATCTGGAAACTGTATTATATTTTGCACAAAGTAAAAAACTGCGCAAATATGAAAAGACTGTTCAAAACGGGTAAAAAATAAAGAAGTACACACGGTAATTTTCTTACAACGTTATAAGTGGGTTTTATTTTGTGAATTGAAATGAATATATAAAAAAACGTTTGACATTTATACTTTTGCTTATGTAAAAATGGTTGACCCGTCGAACTTCGAAACAAGGGAATTCAAGATTGATGCCACAAATGCACAAATATCCTTGCAACAATTTATTTGTCAATTCAAGACGCTTAAATACGAATGGCAAATCGTTCTCAGTAAGCGAAATCCGCGGAATAAGAATGTTTGCCTTTGAATTTTCGCCTCAAAGTTTCGGTGCATTGAGGTTGCGCAACAAAATTATAACTGGGCCGATAATCTATCTTTTAAGACTGCCTAAACCTGTAATACACCAATACGAACAAAACAAAAGAAGAATCATAAAAATTGACCCAGTAGTTTTCGAATTATATAGTCATCGAGTTTCACACCAAAATAATTGTAGGTCTATAAAAGAAGATTATTACCGAAGATAGAAATTTATCTTTACTGAAAAACGAAATACACGGTCACAGCGCCACATGTTGAGAATTTTCCGACTTTTCTTTTATCCTAAACCATCCCTGATTCAAGACGAACAAAACAAAACAAAAATCATTCAAATCGATTGAGCCGTTCTGGAGCCTTTACCCGACTAACGCACAGCAATTGACTTTTTATATATATGTATAGAGAGATTTTTAATAGGCGTTTTTTTTACTATGCCCACATGATCTATATAGATCATTGGTTTTCAAGGCTTACAACAACAGTTGAATCTCGTATTATTGTTGTAAAAAAACGCCTAATGACAAACGTCAATTTTAGCTTATGGCTTTATATACAATATTTTTATCTCTACTTCACACTTTTACTTTATGTTTTAAGTTTTAATAGTATAATATACATAATCGACAGTAATTTTAACCTTGGCTATTTTGATGAAGCAATTTCTAAATAAGATCTTACGTCGACAACGTTTTTATCTGTTGGTAACCATGAAGGAAGGATTTGGAAAACATCCTCTAAGAAGGGAATAACTCGTTTGTGATGTTATCTGTAGCCATTACAAATCAACTGTTCTGTGCAGCTGTGCAGCTCCAAATACACGATTTAAAAGGGACCCTACAAATCGAAGAGGATTTAAATAAAAACACATTTTGCCATCTTAAGGCCGCACTGGCAAAGGATCATGCTGCTAATATGTTGGACCCCCTATACCAAAGACCAAACTAAATTATCTAGCTTTAGAAAACGCCCGTCAATTTGTTAGACATATATAATAAAAGATGACTGCTATTCTAACTTTAAAATATCCGTCTGTGTTAGCTTCCGTAAGCTGTTTAAACGTTGGTCACCACCCCCATTTAACAGCCTCAGTTTATGGACAGAATCCGCCCTACTGCATATTTCCAGTCAGACTCTCAGTTAATGAAAATTAATTTGTTGTTAGTTCAGTATTCATATTCATATTGTAATCCAGGCAATGTTCTTTTTGAATGAAAAAGCTAAAAACGAGTTACAAGCTTAAAAAAAGCGGAAAAGATCTAAAATCTCTGTGAAATGTCAATTGTTTAAAAATTAAATTAAACCATATTTTCATTACAAGAAAAAAAAAAGTTACGAAAAATAAATTGCTTATCACTACATAGTATAAAACAAAGTCGATTTCTCTGTCCCTTTGTATGCTTGAATCCTTAAAACTACGCAACGGATTTTGATGCGGTTTTTGAAGTGATAACTTCTTTAGGCGCGTTGGGCACTATTTGGATGGGCAAAAACTAGCAAACTCGCGACACCGACACCGACACCGACACCGACACCGACACCGACACTGACACCGACACCGACACCGACACCGACACCGACACCGACACCGACACCGACACCGACACCGACACCGACACCGACACCGACACCGACACCGACACCGACACCGACACCGACACCGACACCGACACCGACACCGACACCGAAACCGACACCGACACCGACACCGACACCGACACCGACACCGACACCGACACCGACACCGACACCGACACCGACACCGACACCGACACCGACACCGACACCGACACCGACACCGACACCGACACCGACACCGACACCGACACCGACACCGACACCGACACCGACACCGACACCGACACCGACACCGACACCGACACCGACACCGACACCGACACCGACACCGACACCGACACCGACACCGACACCGACTCCGACACCGACACCGACACCGACACCGACACCGACACCGACACCGACACCGACACCGACACCGACACCGACACCGACACCGACACCGACACCGACACCGACACCGACACCGACACCGACACCGACACCGACTCCGACACCGACACCGACACCGACACCGACACCGACACCGACACCGACACCGGCACCGACACCGACACCGACACCGACACCGACACCGACACCGACACCGACTCCGACACCGACACCGACACCGATTGCATACTTTTAGTTGTAAACTTTTGTAACATTGCTTACTTTTAGGGGTAGGTAATTTATAGCTTAATCTACGATGATTTTTATTTGAATACGTTACTATGGTAATTTATGGTAGCGACAAATTGATTGTCACCAAAATTATTTCATACCTGTTTTGTATGGGGAATTCATAACTTAATTTTACCAGGCTTAATTCCGACATATTATATCCACGATTTTGGGTTTGTGCACATTTACGGCACAGTAGCTTGTGTTATAATTACCGAAACAAGAAATAGAAAACTGTGGTAAACTTGCCACCCTGAGAGTAGGTATACTATATAAATAATTGTAATATTCATGCCGCCTTAGTGTATACTGTAAAATATGATTAGTATTTTTTGTGTAAAATAATGAATATAAAACTACAATTGATGCCGTACCACGAGATCTTGAGCATTATCAATGGCGATGCGGCAAGACAGAAAAATATTGTTGTCTTTTCTCGTTCTTCTTCTTTTAAAAGTAAAATTTGTATTTTTCGGAAAGAAATTCATATTCAATTAAGCTTCAGTATAATTATTATTAATTTATTCGTTCTGTGCTAGTTTCGGTAGAATACAAGTAGATACAATCGGATTGTGGTAGCTGAAGTAAGATATGTACATTCGAGACTGTAATCTATCTAGATTACGCTGGAAGACAGCATCGATGGTTGTTCCATATCTTGATGTTGAAATTTTTCGGTTGGAGTTCATTTGAAGATTAAATTTATCTTGCATAAAATCAATAAATGGTTGAGATCCTGGAGTTGCAAAATTGATATTGAAATCTCCGCTTATGATCATTGGTAAAAGATGATAATCTTCCTGAAGTTTCAGAGGTTTACTTGCACGTAAACGCGCCCTGTAATCTTTTGCACGTTCTGCATCTGTCTTTCACATATCTGAAAATATTTTAATGCATCTTCAATGACGGCAAAACATTGCATTATTGTCAGAAATATGGAATTGTACCAATTACGTATTCTCCTGTATTTTTCTGCGTTTTACTATTGAAACGCCTGTAGGTACCTACAGATGCGAGTTGGATGACAGTTGAGGTTAAGGAGTCTCAACTGAATGAATTATAAGCAGTGTATTAAACAGTGAATTCGAACAGTGAAACAACGCGCACATAGATGTTTACATATCAATAAACACTCCTAACATTATGCAGTGGAAAATACCCGTTTGCTGTTACACAGGAAATGAAAGTGTCATTGGAATTTCATTCGGCTTGCATTGCATATTGTAGGAGTGCTGGCCTACGACATTTTCGTTATGCGAGAAACAGATTTACACAGCAACAGTTACAGTAACTTTCACAACTTTTTAGAACCAATGTATTTTAATTACTTTGAACACATTAGCACAGCAACATCGACAGCGAAGTCAACGTTAAAGCTGTCAAAAATTCGCTTTTGCTGTTGCTGATGTTTACATATCAACAAACACTCCTAACATTATGCAGTGGTAAATACCCGTTTGCTGTTACATAGCAAATGAAAGTGTCATTGGAATTTCATTCGGCTTGCATTGCATATTTTAGGGGTAATTTCCGTCCCCGCAGTTAAATGTTTGGAATTACTCCACCAGATACTCACCGAATAACTCTTTGAGTGCAATACGGTCGTTTTTGTATGAAAATTTACTTATATATGCTAAAGATAATTCTGCATTACTTCAAGATAAAGTTGGGAAGAGATTTGATGATATTCCAATCATTTTGAGTGGGGATTTCAACATCAACTTTGCAGATGATAAAAATCTACAATTAATTGAATTTTTAAATAGCAAATTTGATTTAACGATGAGCAATGATCGCAATCTTAGCACGACTAGACATAAAACTACAAAACTACAATTGATGCCGTCATTACAAGATATTTAAATAGATTCGAATCAAAATTGTTTGTTTCATATTTTAGTTACCATTAACCATTAACTAAATTTTTGTAGTAGTAGTAGTTTATAATAATGAATAAAAAAACACTTTATTTAAAAGTACTTCCTACACAATAATATATTTTCTGACGATTCGAAAAATACACACGTAATTGTTCAAGTTATCACTTCTGTCGGCACTCCCGGAGTGCCTTTTAATTTTTTTTTATATTAAGTTCGTAAATCAGAGAAAAATCAAACGATACCAAAAAGTCATATTCATACTGGCTCAAGACGATATGTATGATTTTTTCGAGTTTTATCATTTTTCCAGATTTTTGGTAACTTTTAGCTTGGTTTGGTAACTTTTTTTTCCATTTTTGGTTGCTAATTTTTTTTGCAAGTGGCAACCATGGATATGATTATGAGCGAGGGTGGTTTTTGTCAATTGAGTGAGTCGATAGGTAAATCGGTTTGAATGAACCGTATACGTACGTATACCCCAAGGTATATAGAATAACATGGTAAAATATTGCGCATGTCCGCATCCTATCTCACTCGCACACTGTTACGTCACGTGTATCACACTGTTTTGACATTTCAGTGCAAGTTCGACGTTCTCTTAAGGTTTTTGTGGAATATTTTTTTAACAAATAAAAATAAAATGGTTATTTGTGCGATATTCGGCTGTAATAATAACAACGACAAGAAACGAAAGCAAAACAAGGTTCCCGGGCGCGAAAAATTGTCGTTTTTCAGATTTCCCAAGGATGAATCTATGAAAAAAGTGTGGATTAAAAAGTGTGGTAGAAAAGACAAGTTTAATGCAAATAATGCATTTGTTTGCTCGAAACATTTTAACAGTGACCAATATACGCGAAACTTGAAACATGAGCTGCTAAACTATTCACCCAAAAACAGTAAAAAGCTAAAACAAAACGCTATTCCGACAGAGGAATTGCCTTTCACTTCCAAGGACTCTGACAATAAGCGCCAGGAGAATTATGAAAGGCGGAATGCAAAAAAAATTGTGCGCGAAATTTTGTGAGTTTTAAGTGTGAACAAATTATAAATGCGTAATCAGTACCTAATTAAAAATTTGTATTTTCATAGAAAAACCCTTCCAAGTGAGCAAGTAACCCAGGACACCAATGAACCTGCGGCAATTATAACAGACAATGAAACTGATGAAGCCGATGATAGTAAAGCAGCAGAATTCCAACGAAATGTAGACAAATCTACAAGCACAAAGGATTTGGAAGAAAGCCTTACAACTGACAGGTATGTTTACAAACATATGTTTACTTAATTATAACACCTATTTTCTGCTTTCAATTAGTAATGAATTAAATGACATTTTAAACGAAAACAAAAGACTCAAGGAAATAGTCAAGGATGCATTGGAATACTTATCAGGCTATATTCTTTACCGATTGAAGTCGAAGATACCGAATCTACTGCAAAATTATGCTGAAGAACAACCGACCGGATCCTTCACATGGACAGATCAAGTCAGTGAAGGTGGACTTCGAAAACCCAACACTATTTTCATCGAAAAAATACGACTTCTTGAAAGTATTTTTAATGAATATAACTTGACTGGTCTAAAAACTGGACAAAATTACATAAAAACATTGTTAGACCTTGCCGAACCTATTGATTTAGATCGCGCGATCAAAAAGTTGTTTTTTCGGTGCAAAATGTTCTTCAAGATTCGAATTCTTAACAAAACATTAATTACGAATACCACTGCAAAAAAAAGAAAAATGAATAAAACGCTTAAATAATTGTAAAACTGATATGTACTTGTTTTTATTTCTAATATTTTCGCAGATTATAAAGGACTTTTTATACATTATGGTTATGAGGTTTGATTGAAAGAATAAAACTGCGAATAACAGCTGCCAACATTAGATTTCTTTGTTGTTTTGCTGTTGCAACAAGTGGTATCGTACCACCATCAGCTAACTTTAAAATAATTTCGCCACTATATCTTGCAAATCACATTTTTATTAATTAAAAATCCACAATTCTAATATAAAGTACATGAATGTGAACTACATAATTTGTTCTGAAGTGTCAAAATATGTGATACACGTGACGTACATGCGCAGAACTGAACCAATATTTTCCTCCGGAATATCATACCATGTATTCTATATACCTTGCGTATACCCTATCCCTATAGCACTTTGAATTTAGCAGCGATCGGACGTGTTTATTATCGGAGCTCTCTAGCGATTGTTGATTATCTTTTGTTTTTAGTCGCACGAATAGCAAATTATTTTTTACAAGACGTCTGTGTGTGGAAGCACTGGATAGGACAATGCGCAATTTGCGCAACAAAAATTCACCTATGGGATGTACAATTCTGTTCTCAGGAGATTTCCGTCAAATCCTACCAGTTGTGACTCGAGGAACACGTGCTGACGAAATAAATGCTTCCCTAAAAAGATCCAACCTTTGGCCAAATGTCAATAAATTAGAGCTTATAACTAATATGAGGGTTTCGTCATCTTCACGTGAGAACAAACTGAGGGAAGGCTTAACCTAGAAACCCGTGTTTTGATAGACAACATCCAAGAGTTAGTCAACAATGTCTATCCTGTAATTGATAGCATAAGTTATAAGACAATATCTTGGTATAGGGAAAGAGGAATTGTTTTACTCCAAATTTAACGCGTGCGGGCCACGGGCAGTAATGAATAAATAACTACTGGATCGATTTTAAGCATTTTTTCAGTGAGTGACATAGGCTATATATTTTATATCCGTGCGAAGCCGGGGCGGGTCGCTAGTATACTTATAAACCATGGTATTAACGTCACCTTTCATGGGAAATTTGCAGAATCAAAATCGATTTACGCATTACAGAGAACATTGGCCACAAATACTATACAACTTATTTTTATATATAGGTACTACAAATAAATAGATGCAAGATAGATAGATAGAAGAAGATATATTTTAATGTTATATGCTTTTTTCAAGCTGGTTAATAAAAAGAGTTACAATTTTGTATTTTTTGGAAAGCTCATGCAAATTTCACCTGTGGAAAAAAGTTTTTTTTCCAATTAAGGGGGAACTACAATGCTTTTGCCGATAAAAAAAAAGGAAAACATTCTTCAAAGTCTGCACTGGCTGTATCTACTAAACTTCCTCAAAAAGGTCGATGCAGTTACTTTCGGATTCCTTATAACGGCGAGGAAGACCAACAACCAACCCGTTGTTTAGCGAAGGCAGGTGATGAGTTTAGACGACAACATTTCTTGCATCCGCCTGATCTAAAAGAAGTGGAGGTGGTAATTGACAAATTATAGAAAAGGCCCTATACTGTGCAACTTACAAAGGCATTTTGTCACTTAAATATAGCGCAGCAGGATTCAGTCCAACATACCTATTGTTTGAATGCCCGAAACCATTTGTCAACAAAGTTATTTGCCATACACCTTACTATCAGCGCGGTCTTAGGCTAGGTAAGTTCACAAGCGACCACATAATTGCAATATGGCCAGATCCTGGGGAAAACTCGAAAAATCCAGATCCATACCTAGTGTCTTTTACTTGATGTTAAGACCTCGTAGGAAATCATTTATGGAGACGAGTAGTCAAAATGTGTTTAGTCGTAAAGGAGAGATGAACCAAGTATTCGTCTTCAGCAAGACGAATACAACTTTGACGAATCGAATAGAAAAACTACGAGATTTAGGGAAGGAAAGTTAACAGCTACTTTCATAAGCTATACAGCAATACCGACCTTTTGATGAGAAAAGTGTTAATCAGTCGCCTAAGATGGCTGTAGGGTAAAGCCTTTAGAAACTTATGTCTTTGCCGAAGTCCGAACTGACCTAAGTAGTAATTGCAAATGCAGAGCCTCTTCATTTTTTAATTATAATTATGATTAGCCATTACTTTTTTAACTGAAGCACATTTATTGCAAGATTAAGGCGTAAAACGTCATGTTGCCGCTGAGTTTTTTACATTGTCCAGCCAGATGGTCACAATCAGGGTTGGGCTTAAAAGTCCTTGTTATTGATTTTAGATGCAATTAATTAATTCAAGATATGAAATACCCTAAACGAAGTTAAAATCTGGTTTCCAGTACCCTCTTAAGTTCAGCTTCTATAATTGATATTGAATGGAATATAATTCTCCGAAAAACGGAGTGAAAAACGCAGCCAGTTGATTGCTTTTTGAAATTAGCGACAACATACTGACGAGCGAACTTTGTTGACATCCTTTTATGTTACTTAGTGTCATGTCTCATGTGTCATGCTTTCGATGAGTTCAGTTGCAACTTTATTACCTTCAGAGGCTGAATAACTTCACAGCTCCACTCAAACTACCACCATTTCCATTTCAAAACAAAACATCAAATCACGGAATTGCTTCTTTCCACTTCCGTATCATCTAAATTATAAATGATGTCCATATCCGTAGTCTCGTCACTCGTCAGTTAAAAGGTTTTTCTCCAACCGCGCTCTCAAAACACCAAAAGCGACAAACATTAAAAAATGTATTAAATAAAAATTAGGAAATCACATTCAAAGGCAGTTATGCCACCGTAACTCTAAGAAATGTGATTTATTATCTAAAGTGATATTCCTTCGACACGGCCATATGCCATCCAACATATCTTCTCTGTATCGGGAGGATGAGCTGGGTGTACCAGTACCTTTCCCACCTATACCCACCTTTCTCGACGAAGACAACTGCAACCGTCAACATTCTCTCCAGTGTTACTTAATGAATTCAAATTGACATGGCATTTAATAAAATGGAAAATATTTACGAGCAGTCGTTGATTTTATGTTATTCCGTTGATGCTTCTAAGATGTCAAATTGTTTGCGAGTAAGCTCCAACGACAACGAGCTGAAGCCGAAGGACGATGAGTGGAGACGTGAGACCTGAGACCGGGTGAGTATAAAAGTATAAAATCCACCCCCAGGTCCCACGCCCAACCGTTCGTCGGCCGCGCCGGCAATGTTTACTTTTGTTAACGTTCTTTATTTCTCGAAAAGTAATAACCTGACGCCTGCTTTCATAACAAAAATGATTTAATTAAATTCCCCGAGCGTTTTAGTGCGGCGTTTCCGACACGTCATCGTCCCCCGCTCGCTCGGTCCAAAGCTCAGACGTCCTCCCTGACATTGCTGATGTGCTGTTTTGTTTGTTGTCTTATTTTTGTGCCAAGCCATGCCATTCATTTAAATATTTCAAATGTTTACGGTTTTGTTGTTTGTAATGGAATGGTACTCGTATTTGTATTTGTATTTTTTGGTGAAAACGGTCAGGTATAGTAGATGGGGCGAAGAACGCTTAAGTGCAGGAAACGGAAACGACTGAGAGCAGCGCAGAGGAGGTTCTGGAAAGTGATGCCTTGGCTCTATACCTAACGACGAGTGCTGGTATTTCGTACAAAAGGTACGGAAGTTTATTTAGAAGTAAATGCATTAACGTAAAACGCTTTGTAATAGGAAAGTATGGGCATACAAATTAAGAGAACAAAAAAAAAAAAACCTTCGCGAGTTTGTTGGTTTTATTTGTTAATGGTATCAGAAAGATAGATACCTACTTCATGAGAACTTTTGTTTTTAAGAAAAACTGTTGACAGAAATTTGTTTTCATACAGCTTTTAATGGGGACTGGTCCAAAGACCATTTTGGCTTCCAGTTTTTATTTTATCAATGGTACTTTATTAAATTATGAATATTACATAATTACATTCAATTTGTACATTTAAGCTCGGCCAGCCGTCTGCCGAGATTTGACAGCAGATTTAACAGTAATTTTATATATTTGTCAACAAAGCAAAAAGTAGCAGTGGTAATGAACATTTAAAAGTTTTAATCGAGTAATAGAAGACCCAGCCACGCGTTGCTGTGGCTAAGGTAGTTGATTTTTTTTTTTTTTTTTATTGGAAGGTGCCACAACCCGTTTTGCTATCCCGCTTATCTTTTGCAAAGTGTCACCTATAGGGTCCTAAACTATCCTATCTTTCAAACGGGAACCAACCATATACATCTACAAATGTTATTGTAATCGGTTAAGTGGTTTCGGAGATCGAAAACAGTGCCACCTATCGGGTCCAAAAGTACCTTACTTTTTAAAAGTCTGCCTGAAATACATCAATACGAAAAAAAAAAAAAGAATGATGAAAATCGATCCAGCGGTTTTCGAGTTATAACGTCATCGAGTTTCACCCCGAAGGAATTATATATACCTACTCATATTATTAAAACTCTTTGTTAAATAATAAACAAATAATTTGCAATAACAAAATAATGCGACTATAAATTTAGTTATAAACGATCCTATCTCTCAAGTTAGATCAAACTGCACACAGTATGTAACATTTTATTAAAAGCGGTTCAGTAGTTTAGGATTCCATCGCGGAGCAACCTGTGAAACGTGATTTTTATTGTGGTTATGGTTCACTATTTTGGCTATAATGGCTTACACATAAAATATAGATATATACTGTGGCGGACTTTTTTGTAGGCCTATTTACGATAAACATTTCCATCATACATTACATATGTGTAACTCTAGCGGTTTTGGCAGCGCACCCCAGAATAGCTCGCAGATGGTAGATTTTTTCCTACTAACTTGATATTTTTGACAATTCACACAATCTTCTATCTTCTATCTATCTATCTATCTTCTATATATATAAAAATAACTTGCGAAATGTGTGTGTGACAGCCTACCGACTGCCACACACATCCAATTTTGATTTAGTTTTTTTTGTTGGTTAATAGATCATGCAGAGAAGGTTTTTATATTAGTATGATACATTTTCGAAAGAAGGCGCAACCGCCATTCCAATAAATTCATTTTTGTACACTTTAAAAAAAAAGAAACTGGAAGGAAATCGAGTAGTGACGCTTCAAATACAAAAAAAAAAATATTTTAAGTTTTAAAAGCAATTGTTGTTGTCAATTATTTTAATTATTTTCCAAGCAAATTGTTGTTGTCAAGAAATTTGATTTTTTTTTTTTAAATATATAGGTAGGTACCTAAAAAGTTTGTTCTAATAAATTATGTTCTATGTTACATTGAGTAACTTTTTGAAATGAAGTAGATATGTACTTTGATTATACAAAGATGATATGGCCGACGATATTTTCCATCGTAGATACTGTGACATCGGATAATGAACTGGAGATGTCAGATGAAATGCGCAACAAAGCTTTGATTTTGATCGAGGATATTTTTTGTGTCTGCTCATGAGTGGCAATTTGTTGTGCAAATTGGGGATGCCACAGCCAAATCGTTCAATGCAAGACGCATTTAATCCAGAATTGGAGGGAGAAATGGATTTCGGTCGAATCGCATTGAGTCAAGCTGTTCGAACAAATGTGCCAATGGGTAATCAAGAACAAAAGAAAGTGGACGATGAATTGATGCAAGCAGTCGATGGCGGAATTTTCTTCCTTTGATGCGCCCGGTAGAACTGGAAATACATTCCTGATTTCACTGATTTTGGCTACAATTCGTTCGAGATCTGAGATCGCTTTGGCCCTAGCCTCTTCTAGGATAGCGGCTACTTTGTTAGAAGATGGTCGAACAGCTCATCCTGCATTGAAATAGCCATTGAATCTGCAAGTGGAAGAAGAACCTACATGCAACATTTCAAAGAACACTGCGATGGCGAAAGTACTGCATCAATGTAAGATTATTATATGGGACGAATGCACAATGGTTTACAAACGCGCATTGGAGGCCCCGAATCGTTTACGTAACGACCTTATGGTGGAGCAATGATCTTGCTATCAGGCGATTTATGGCGATAGTCCGCTGCAGAGTTCTCCAGGCGATTGTTAGCGATGGGCAATGGTGTGGTTCCAGCAAAACTTAATCACTGGCCTGATTGAGTTTCCACAAAATGTTTGCAACTTTACAACGACACCGGAAGAACTAATCGTGAATGTTTTCCCGAATATCGCTCAGAATTATATTGACCATGATTGGCTGAGTGTAAGAATTTGATTGATTGATTGTGAAGAATTTAATATCAATTATTATTCAAGCAACGATTTTTATTGGAAAATTCAAAGGTGAAGATGTTCTTGTTCCGCGGATTTCACTTTTTCAGAACGATTTGCCGTTTCAATTTCCCGGATGACTCGCTTTTGCTATGACAATTAATAAGTCGCAAGGACAATCGCTGTGTGTGTGTGGCATAAATCTTGAATTTCACATTTCGCACCCGATAATAGAAATAGAAAAAAAAAATGTTGTATACCATAAAGCGCTTCAGTGAAAAAGCGGTAGGTTGGCCGAAAAGTAATTGATTTTATTTACTTTTGAGTAAACAATTTGAATTGACCGAATTACATGCCGATGTCATGTACAATTTACCTACATTAATGAATTTGGGCGGTACGAAGTTCGCCGGGTCAGCTAGTATCTTTATAAATTGTAGCCTATATGTTATTCTGATGTATAAGCTATATTATTGTAAGGTTTTATTAAAATCCATTCAGTAGTTTTTATGTGAAAGAGTAACAAACATCCATCCATACTTACAAAGAAAGATTCTTCTTCTACATTAAAGTTGCACAGTATGACGCAAGTGAACTTCAATTGCCACTGTTGTTAAGAATATATTTTAATTCTTCCAATTCCAATTCTATTCCAAGTGAATTGGCACCAAAGTAAGTACGCCGGATTTCTTTCATAATGGGACAGGATCCAATGAAATGTGTCACATCCTCATTTTCCTCAGTGTTACACAAACTGCAGCGATAGGTCATCCCGATGAGGCATTCAATTGAGCCCAAGTAGTTCACCTCACGCTAGTTTTGTGTTTAGGAAGCGAAAATAAAAATACGTCCTTGTAATAGAAAAGCCAAGCCCAAACTGAACTCAGTGAATGTTTTATTTCTCATCTTAAAACTACCTATGTACTAACAACATCGAATGATGTTGTTCCGTTTCCATTTTAAGTCACACACAAAATACAGTAATCTTAACAACTAGACTTAAAACTAGGTCAAATATATATACATGTATAAATGTGTGATTTTGTTTGGTGAGACGTAACTTCTCCCTCCCCAAGATTCGAATTCCCCGAATTCGAGTTTAGGATTTCAGAATACAAGGAAATACATATTTTACATTTTTACCATACTATCATGACCTTATGAGATAGTAATTTATATAGAATAAGCTAATTTTAAAATAACTTAAAGTCTAATATACATTTTGTTCTAATAAACTTTAATACATAGTAGGTACAAACATGTTTAAATTAAATTTCTATTTGCTTATATTTCCTTTTAATATTCGTAGGATGTATATTGATATTATCATGATATTTATATTTAGGTTCATATTTGTGCCTTAATGCTTTATAATTTTTTATCAAAACTTTTTCTTCATTCCTATTTGGATCATTTTGTCTACCAATATTAATTTTATTTATTTTTTTTATTTTTTCTCTGTCCAATTTTTCTTTTATTGAGTTTCTGTCTGACTTTAGACGCCCTAATACAAAATTAAACGGTTTTTCTTTAGTGGTAGAGTGAACTGAATTATTGTAGATTTCTATTGCTTTAAAACACTTATCCTTAATATTCATGTCTTTTAATTCTGGGACAACATTCATGATTCTTATCTGTTCGTTAAGAGTATTGTGAAGTCTTTCAATATCCGCACTTCCAGTGTGGCTATTAGGCTTAGTTAAATGTAATATTATACTTTCCTGATTTAAGAATTCCTTTAATATTAATCCGTCAAATTCGTTGTCGCATATATACATTTTTGGTTTCCCTAAAACAGAATGCCGTTTTCTTAAAGCTTCTCTTATAGTTACCAAATTTCGATCATTCAAATCGAAAATCATAGCGTGTTTTGAAAAACGGTCAATACTTGTCAAAAATCGTTGTCCTTTTATAGTCCAGGTATCAATGTTTACAATTTCGTTTTGGTCAGGAGGAGTTTGCGTCAACCTAAATTTTAACTTAATTGGACTTCTGTCGTATTTAGCTAATTGGCAAATATCGCAATTATTGATAAACCTATGTATTAATTTTTTTAATTTTGGGTAATATATTTTGTTTTTGAGTAGTTCATAATTTTCATTGACTCCACGGTGATTCGATTCCTTTTCGTGAACATTTTTTATGTATCTTATAGTTTCATTTTCATCCTTTAGATCCTCTGCTAAATATGTACATCTTCGGAATTTCACATTTCTGTCCCTACTAAATAACTCAATAAGCTTTAGCTGCACTTGATTATACAATGAATCATCCAATTCGGTGTATATTCCTATAGTTCCTTTCATTCTAATTCTTCTAAAAATGTCATTTAAATTCCCTCTCTCTATGTCGTGTCTCGATACGTATATTTTTCTATTTTTGTTCGTAACTTCAGTTTCTTTAGTTTTCTGTTCAACCAATATAATTTGCATTTTGAATTTATTAACTATTGTTTCTACTATAGAAATATGGTCATCCATATTTTCTTCCTGGCTATGAATTGTCTCTACCTCCAAACTTTCAATTTCAGGAACTTCATCCGTATCTATTATATTTGCAAATGCATGTTCTATTAAATTAACTTTATTAATTTCATTTTTGTCGGCATTAATCCTGCTAAGAAAGTCTGCCACATTGTTATCTTTACCCTTTATATATTCTGTTTTAAATGTGTACTCCCCCAATCTTAAGATCCACCTTTGCAATCTAGGACTTATGTCTCTACACTCCTTTTTTATTTGTAACCATTTTAGGGGTTGATGGTCAGTATACACATCGAATTCGACCCCATAAAGGTATGGCCTGAAGTGATGAATTGACCAGACAATTGCCAATAGTTCTTTTTCGATTGTGCTGTACATAGTTTCATGTTTGTTAAGGGTTCTGCTTGCAAAACAGACAGGGTGATTTTCTTGGCTAAGTACAGCACCTATTGCAAAATTGCTCGCATCCGTTGTTAAATTGAATCTTTTCTCAAAATTGGGGTAATGCAAAACGGGAGGGTTCGTTATTAATTCTTTCAATTTATCAAATGCATTTATGAACGATGTGTCCGAAACGTTGATTTTTGCATTTTTTTTCAAATATTTTATGAGAGGTTGGGCTACTTTCGCATAGTCGCGAATGAACTTCCGATAGTAACCGGTAACTCCTAAGAAACTCTTAATTTGCTTCGTAGTAGTGGGTAATTTTAGGTTTTTTATAATTTTTGTTTTATTGGGGTTTGGCTTTATGCCTGTGTCTGTAAGGATATGACCTAAGTAATCAGTCTCTTTGGCAAAGAAGTGGCATTTATCCACCTGAATTTTTAAATTGTTTTCTCTTAGCTTTTTAAAAATGCAATCTAAACTTTGCTTATGTTCTTCTAAACTGGTACTAAATACAAGTATATCGTCCATATAAACCACGCAGATTCTATTAATAAGCCCCCTAAGTATTTGATTCATCATCCTCTGGAATGATGCAGGGGCATTTTTTAGACCAAAGGGCATTCTAACGTACTCATAATGTCCCTGTGGTGTAGAGAAGGCAGTTTTTAATTGATCTGCTTCGTCGACCAAAATTTGGTGGAAACCCTTCGCAAGATCTAATGTAGTAAAATATTGCGCTTTTCCCAATTTGTCGAATATATTATCAATATTCGGAATTGGGAATTTGTCGCTTACAGTGATATCGTTTAGCTTCCGATAGTCGATAACTAGTCTCCATTTCTGTTGACAAGAGTTATCAATTTTCTTTGGAACTATCCAGATCGGGCTGTTGTAGGGAGAATTGCTTTCTTTGATAATACCCTGATCTAACATTTCCTTAACTTGCCTTTCTACTTCTTCTTCGTGTACTGGAGGAAATCTGTATGTTCTAGAATAAATTGGTTCATTTGAGGTGGTTATAATTTGGTGCTTTACTCCGTTAACACTTGTCAAATGTTGACCCTCAATAAAAAATAAATCACTATTTTGTTTTAATATTTTTTTTAAATTTTCAAATTCTTCTTTATTTAATTTTGAAATATTTAGTCTTTCAAGTAAACTATCCTGAAGTGGTAATGGTTCTAAGGTATTGATATCCTCATAAGGATAGGGGCAATCAAGTCCCTTGAAACCAATTCTTTCTCCGTTAATTTCAACAAAATAGTTTTCAAAATCTATTTTGGCTTTCAGTGGTATTAAAATATTTATTCCTAAAATAGCATCAAAGTTTTTGTGTTTAAGAGCCAATAATTTCCAAGACATGTTGGCATTAAGCTTGAATTCATCTGGTACTTTCGTAACTTTTTCAAAATGAATAAATGTCCCTTCGGTTACAGTACTTATTGGCATTGGCAGAATATTATTTTTTTTTAATTGTGGAAACAAGGACTGATCAAGAATTGATATAGACGATCCCGTATCAACAAGACAGTCAATTTTTTGTCCATGAATTGTAATTTCAATTACTGGAAATGAATTGTATCCGAGGCATTGACACGAAAATTTTCTGAATTCTGTGCTGAAGTTCTGTTAATATTACTAACGTCCATTGGTTCTATTTGTCTGTATTGTCCTGAAAAATTATTTGTAAATTGTCCTGAGTTTTGTTGGGGAATATTCTGGTATGTGGTATTACCATGGTATTGCTGGTTGGGTATACCGTGTTGTTGTCTAGTTCTAAAATTATTTGAATTGTCATGTCTAAAGTTATTATTATGTCTATATTGTGTATGTTGATTTGTTAATTGTCTTGATTGAGTTTGGTGATTAGCTGTTGTCCTATTTCCGTTATGAAACTGCTGGTAATTTGCGTTGTCGTTGTCATTATTGTTATTGTTGTTTTGTACGTTATAAGTAGTTCGTTCCAATCTATTACCGTTCCTATATCGCTGTACGTTTCTATTGTAATTTTCACCGTTTTGGTCGGGTCTAACATGACATTTTTCTTCCATTCCCGTAGCTTTTAATGCGAAATATGCCTCTTCTAAACTGTTAATATTTTTAATTCTGAGGTACATCTCCTCTTCTCTTGGAATTTTAAAAAGAAACTTAGAAAGAATACTCTCTTCATTACATTCTGGCTTATAATCTAATGGTGGATTTGAGTCTAAGCGATACTTAAGATTAAGCTTATCTAAAATAATTTTTAGGTCATGATAGTATTGACTTACATTTAAATATTTAATACCATCAGCTTCGTTCTTCAATGCTGCATACTCTTCCGGAACGCCAAATGTCCTCTTCAGCTGTGCCTTTATTTGTTCCCAGGTGCTGTTCAATGGAAGTTTTCTAATTGAATTCAGTGCATCTCCTTGAATTTTTGATACAGTGATCCTCTTTAAATATTGTTTCGCTGCTTCATCAGTGACCAATGACAACATGTAGTCCCCTTCATCCATAAAGGATGTAAGAGCATATGAATCATCACCCCGAAATTGTGGAAGGCTCCTGGCTTCCTTCATTAGATCCGCCATTGTGAAATTCATTTTGGATTAGATAATGAATGTATATATGTATATATTTTTTTTTTTCACGTTTGATTTTTATTTTAAACAATTAAATTTTATTTAAATTTCGTTTATTTGTACTTAGAATTCACAATTTTTGTATTATTCTTCAATTATTAGTTATTATTTTCACTGCACTTTTTAAATTCGATATTAACTACTTTATTTATGTATATATGTATGATCAAGTCTTATCGCGATATCTACTACCAGTTTTCCGACTGCGCCAGTTTTGTGTTTAGGAAGCGAAAATAAAAATACGTCCTTGTAATAGAAAAGCCAAGCCCAAACTGAACTCAGTGAATGTTTTATTTCTCATCTTAAAACTACCTATGTACTAACAACATCGAATGATGTTGTTCCGTTTCCATTTTAAGTCACACACAAAATACAGTAATCTTAACAACTAGACTTAAAACTAGGTCAAATATATATACATGTATAAATGTGTGATTTTGTTTGGTGAGACGTAACTCGCTCGAATTGCCAATGATATTTGGCTAGTATTGAGGTTACGGTTTAGAGAGATGGCCGAGTGAAAAAAATCTTGTTTGATAGCTAAATGGATGGCAGAAAAAACATTAAGCAGAAAATGCACATCCGGAAAAAAGAGAAGGTAGTAGCGTAATTAAAGAATAATAAATATGTAATTCTCAGACGCGAATATAGGGGGCGAATAAATCAAGGCCCATACATAAAAAACCAAACCATGTAAGATTTGTATGATATTCTTAGATCGGTAGTCATGGCGGACAGACGCCTGTGAGTTTGAAAAAATTCAGCCTGGACACTAGAAATGATTATTAGTATCATGGAAGGTCTATCCATGGCAGCTCCAATCGAGGTCCTCTTTATTGATTTCCACCTCGCTATTTCCTCAACGACATTCCTCTAAGATCAACGCTTCGTTACTCGTTACTTTATTATTTCCGCTCCAATTTATCCGAAATGTGTTCGCAACTTGTTCCCCAAAGACGCTCATTAATCTTCTTGTGATCAGTTGCGAAAAAGCCGTCTTCGTGACAAATTTATTCCACCACATCTTCAGATCTATCAACATATGGTCCGCCAACAAGTGACAAGTGTCGAGTGGTCTCCCTTCACAAACTCATTTAAGATGAAAAACGAAAAACGCGCTGTTTAACGGCACCTTAGATGCGTCTTTAAATGTGCACATCATACACCGCCCCTTCAATCAACCAAATTTGGGGTAGCACCCGCTTTATTACCCGTTTACAGTGTAATCTCAAAATAATATCGTAACGATAAGTTAATTACCCGACGTGCGAGTTAACAAAAAAAAAAAAACAAAAACAAAACAACGCATGGCGCTGGAGGGAAATCCGGTCGGCAAATCAGCCCTAGATTTATTTGAATTCTTTCGAATGACGACAGATGAAATGCCATGGTGTTGACTTGAGTTTCGGTGCGCTTTCCACTTTCTTCCTCGGGTGATTTTTATTCAATTAACCCTTTCGGTACAATTTTTGAATATATAACATAAAAAATATTTTGTATCATATTGTTGGCTTATTTTGGGCTCAGAAACCAATTAAAACAAAAAAACAAGTTGCAAAATGCTCAAGGACACTTCAAGGAGGTGTTACCAAACGGCAACAATTCGACATTGGGTAGTAAAAAAAACATGAAAACCGCAGGTATTTTTTTTTTTTTTTTTTTAATTTCAGTTTTAAAAATAAAATTTTATACAAAAAGGCTTTATAAAAAGAAGGGAAACAACAAAATAAATAAATAAATATTAGCAAACAATAAATAATTCAAGCAATTAAAAAGTTAAATTAATATTAAATTATAATTCTTAATTAATTTTAAATACTGAGCGTGAGCATTATATATATAATACTAGCTGACCCGGCGAACTCCGTTCCGCCTAAATTCGTATAATGAAAATAATATTTCGGAGCTTGCACAATGAATGCTACCTACTTAATGTAATTTGGTCAATTCAAATTCGTTATTCAAAAGTATTTATATTAAATAAAATATAAATAAATGAAGTAGGTATAACAATCGATGTATTTCCGCCTTTGCACTACAGTGGTTTGCTCGCACGTGAGCACGCCATACACAATTGATCATGTGAAAAACATGGGAATTCAAGATTGATGCCATAAATATCCTATCCAGCGATTATCCTGGCGACTTATTATTTGTCATAGATGATTAAATGCCAATGGCAAATTTTGTCTGAATAAGGAGGCAAATCTGCGATTTTCTGAGCTCATTTTCTCCATCGCCGTTTTAAACATCGTATTCAAAGCGTTGTTCTTGTTTGCATTAAATAATTGTTGCAATTGTCGAATGACGTTTTTTGTCACCTCTGTATGCCCTCTGCACAGCCCAGTACAGCCTATCGACTTGATCATCCCCCGACAAAATAAAGTACACCTGCGAATATTGGTGTACGTCCTCATTTACTGGCAAGAAGGCACATATCCGATGGTAACTTTGGCCTTGAATCTGTTAATCCGAATTTTGCAGCGTAGAATCCCATGCCATTGTTAGAAAATGTGTGTTTGCATGATGTACATGTAAGAGGGAGAAGTGGTGGGAAGCGCCCGACGTGACGGCCCAGTGGTGGGATGCGCGTGAGCTGCGCGCGGTACTGTAAAGTACTTGAACATTGCAACATTACTTCATTTTTCTAAAATTAAATAATTTTTCTAAAATAAAATTATCCTAAGTTACTCCTTATTACATCAGCTACCTGCCCGTCAAAATCGGTCCAGCCATTTCAGAGATTAGCCGAAACAAACAGACAGACAGACAAAAATTGTTGCCTGAATTGTCGAAATTCTCGAACACTTCCAGAATTTCACCTTGGGTTCTAAGAACCATGCGTCTTACTTACTTGCTTAAGGTGGCGCTACAGTCCGGGGTGGACCTGGGCCTCAACCAACAAGCGTCTCCAGCCAGCACGATCTTTGGCCAACTGTCTCCAGTTTCGCACGCTAAGTTGGTTAAGGTCCCCTTCCACCTGCGTGCGCCACCTGAGTCGCGGTCTACCTCTACTGCGCCGTCCCTCGGGTGTGGATTCGAAAATCTTCCGGGCCGGAGCATTGACGTCCATTCGCTCCACATGACCCAGCCACCTCAGTCGTTGGACCTTCACTCTTCTGGCTAGGTCGATGTCGCTGTATAGCCCGTACAGTTCGTCATTGTATCTCCTCCTCCATTCACCGTCTATGCAGACGAGACCGAAAATTACTCGAAGAATTTTCCTCTCGAAGTAATCAAGAGTAGCCTCATCCGCTTTTGATAGAGTCCATGCCTCTGCACCATAAAGTAGGACTGGGATGATCAAGGTCTTATAAAGGGTCACTTTAGTTGTTCGAGAGAGGGCTTTGCTACTCAATTGCTTTCTTAGTCCAAAGAAACAGCGATTGGCAAGAGTTATTCTTCGTTACCATGTGTCTTATTGGTGCTAAAAAATAATGTTTGCCCACATTAGGAAGTCTCAAAATCATAGGACTACTGAATGTTGCTATACGGCAACAATTATTTTTCCACAAAAACATAGCCCTTTTCACGAATTGTTGCCGTAAGGCAACACACTATTTTAACATTTTTTTTATCGTGTTCAAAGTAAGTAAAGATACTTTATTTGATTATTTTATATAATTATAACACGTTAGAAAATATAATTAGCCTTTTTATTAAAAATTGATAACATTAGAACCAAGTAGATCTTAATTCAAAATGTGGACTTACCGGCCATTTGTTAGTTTCCGGCTACCTGCTCAGCTGTCTTTAAAATAATAATATGAAATTGGCGGGCTGTTTGACAGATAGGTTTAGATACTCTAAGAAAAAAGTGCTGCCAATGCGTTTTTATTACTTTTTGTAAGGAAATCAGTTTGTAGTGCCTTAAAAAAGAGTATTTTGTTGATGTTGCCATATGGCAACAAAAACACCGAAAGGGTTAAAGTCTCTCCCTATAGCCAGAGAGAGTATTTCGGGTGCGGCAAAGCACATTTCCCGCGCAGCGTTCTTAATTATTCAAAAGTTGACATTTAACACACTGTTCGGGGTAATTTGTATAGTATTTTGTTTGTGAAAAGAAAAGTGGCGGATGAAAGGATTATTTTGTGTGCGGAGGTGGGGTATATGTGAGGCACAGTAGGGAGCGGGTTTTTTGGGGGAAATTCATCTGTTGAAATATTTGAAGCGCCTTCATAAATCGTGCAGTAGGAAAGAGAAATTTTTGATTTGCATCTTGCGGTTGCTCTGCTCCTGGGGAATAAGTCACTTTTCTTTGATTTTTAAGGATGTTACGGGTTACATGTCTTCGATATAGAAAAGGGTAAAGAGTTAATCAGGATTTTACTTTATTTCAATAGAGACTTGTCTATGGAACCAAATGAAAGCCTTCATCTTTTTAAAGGGGTATGAGGTAGTTAGTTAGTTAGGTACGACACAAGGTACCAAAGAGAGACAATCGCGATCCGTCTTGAAGCTGTATGTAGGGGCTCAATGAGAAAGTGTTAGGGTTTTGGACATTTTTTTGTACGCTCCCATTGAACGAAATCTATGCAAATATGTTTTCAATTCATATTTAGAAATCTTTTGCCATCTGTGTGTGTTAAAAATTTTGTCAAGAACTCTACGAAGGACTTTCAAAAATGTCCCATAATCAATTAAAATGTCAAAATTCTAACTGATTATATACATTAAAGCTATGAGGGCGAAAAAGTCCTTTCAGCAATAGGACAACAACAGACTATTCCCTCTGTCGCATCACCACTTGATCCGAAACAAAGGCTGTTTTCAACGACATCACTAAATACACCTGCTGAAAGTGTAACAATTCCAATTCGGTCCCAATTTGTCCACTCAATGCTGTCTGCCACACAAAGGCCGGACTGAAGTGGCGATTGGCTCGAGTGTGTTCTCACAACCCATTCGCCTCCTGTTTACTCTATATACCGGCCTCCAATATTTGGCCTGACAAAACCTACTGTTTAACAACACTCAGAACGAGTTACGTTGTCCTTGCATTAGAGGGCAGTGCGCTGACTTGTTGCATGACACCTAAATGAGAACAATGTCCAATTTCAAAGGCAATCACTTGAACACTTCGCCCGCCATGACCATTGAACATTCATACAACAACAATTTCATTGTGGATCGCACAAAAATACTGCAAAGTCACTTTTTAATTATTTGCCTTTTACCTATTGAAGGCAATCTCTCGCAGATGCATTGTTGCATAAAAATAAAAAAATAGGACACTCGCCCGCAGAATTACCTCTCATTCGGACGTGCTGGTGCGTGTATTTATCCCAACGAGGAAATTCCTCTGTATCCTTTGTTTAAAAATATCATCCGGCCGGCGTTACCTGCGAACCACTGCAAATCAAAATGCCACCGGTGCATAAGAGATCTCGCGCATTTCGCAGGACACGTTGAAGTTAAATTCATAGCGCGACTTAATGAATTTGTATACGAGTTCGAGTATACGCGAGTATCTCGCGCTACATAATGCAATCGCGCATTCGAGTTCGATCCGCTGGCGCGGTGGAGAATGTCGATGCATTTAAAATGCGAATTTGACGCGGAAGGCATTTAACCGTGTTCGGCGGTTGCAGTATGGCATCCTGCGAGCGGAAAGACATTTTTTTATGGTTTCTGTTTTAACTTCTGTGTATTCCCATCAATTATTTAATTAAATAAATTATATTGTTGGAATTCATAGGCGCAAGCAGGAGAATGAACGTATATTGCTCGAGCTGCAATTGCAGTCAAATATTTGTCTCTTGATTTATTTTTTTTATTTGTGGAAGTGATTTCTTTTTAAATTGTCCTTTTTAACGGCGAATTGAAACACATTACCGATTGACGTGGCAGTATTTTGACATTGATCTCATTTTAATGCAGCTGTGGGTTGTTCGTTTATTGGGAACAAATTTGCGGCTCAAAATGATACCCCTGAGGTATTTCAAAAGCTCTATAGGCACTCATTTTAAGCCGCGTGAGTTCAGCTAGCCTGCGGAGGATTGTGCCAACCAAACTAGAAAAGTAGTCGGTCGATTGAAGTTTTAATGCAACGTTGCATTCGATAATGCCAATGATTTTTGTTTTCCCCAAGGGGCGTGGCACATCCCATGCAACAAAGATGGCGCAGCTATTAAACTGTGGTTCTGTGTGGATAAAGGTATAAAAATTTAGAAAGGCATTGCCGAATGTAACAGTATGCAAACTTTTCGATTTGATCTGCGCTGCTGTTGACGAGTTTCGCTTTATCATCAAAATATTGAACCGCCTGTCTGTTATGAGACCCACGGGTTTCTATTACATTTTAAAATCCGGGGCCTCATTTACCTTTCTGGGCCTTAACAAACATTCGTCACCCACCATCTAGGTTGATCCGTAATTAGCTGTTCGCAGTATAGTATAACGTACGCTACATGGGTTGTGTCATCTTTTTAACAGAGGGCGCCACTTTAGGTAAAAGACCTTTCTTTATCGCATGGCTTTCTTGGAGTCGAGCTGAATATTCTCCGAGCGGTATAAACGTTGTCGTTTTCTCCTTTTATCCTGATATCCTATTTTAGCCGTCTTATTCGAATATTTTTGTCAAGGTATAGACCCCGCAGAACACCGTAAACTAAATCGTAGATCATACTTCGAATCTTCTTTGCAATATAAATGGGTGCGTTTTCATTCCCTTTTGAGGGTTTTGATATTCATTCGCCTTCGAAGAAGTTCGCAGAATGGTGCAAGATTTATTCATCGCTGCTATATCAGCTCTTTGAAAGAGCTTCCTATAGGAGCCTAGGGTAGGTACACAGGAACTTATCCTACTTCAACATTACATGTGTTCATTTTTAAGAAACGGTTCTTAGGCTTAATTTTGATGAGAACTTTTATTTGTGTATGATCGCGTGGTCATATGCATTTTTCAAGCTTTGTTATATCCAGCTCTGAAGCATGGACTATTTCCAAAGCGGATGAAGATATCCTTGGTCGTTTCGAGAGAAAAATTCTTCGTAAGATATTCGGTCCCGTTTGTGTTGACGGGTTTTGGAGGAGACGATTCAACGACGAACTATAAGAGCTGTACAGCGACATTGACCTAGTCAAAAAACTGCGCATTGGACGTTTGAGATGGCTAGGACATGTAGAGCGAATGGACATCAACGCTCCGGCCCGCAGAGTCCTTGATTCCAATCTCAGGTGGCGCGCACAAGTAGAAAACGACCTCAACCAAATTGGAGTGCGTAACTGGAGGCAGTTGGCTAAGGACCGGACTAACTGGAGAGGCTTGTTAGTTGAGACCCTGGTTCACACCGAACTGTAGCGCCACCTAAGTAAGTAAGTATGTAAGTAAATTATATCCAGGTAACCTTAAAAGGGCGTATCCTTTGTACATGAAAATTCTATGTTCGTACATAAAAATCTATCAAGAATGCGTTATTTTGAGGTCGTTCAAGTTTATGTTTAACTTGCAGAGGTTATAGTCTCTGTCAAAGTCTAAAAACCTCAAAATTAAACCATCCCTCGACTGTAGACAACAGCATATGCCGCCGCAAAATATGTAGGCATCTAATTGCACGATATCGAAACCTGTTAGATTTTGAAAAGACCCCCATATCACGCCCAGTATTGACGCACTTTCCAAATTAAAGTATGACTCTACTGTAAGTGTAAATTAAGTTCCAACTTCCAACCATGAAGCCACGTGCATTCACTCACTTTTGAGGAGGCCTTTTGAATATTTCATTGCACATTACATAGCAAGTCTGTGCATAATAAAAATACACATCTGTCAGAGAGTATACCTATAGACCCGCATACAAAAGCACCCCTCCTCCAACAGATGACAATCCAACGCCAATCTATCTTTAGCATATAGGTGCTATCTGAATGAGCTGCCACATATGACCGCCAGTCCTTTACAGGGCTGACGACGACGTCCTCGTCTCGTATTAACGAAATTTTTAACCAGAAATAGGTATAGGTAGGTATAAGCCATCGCTCGCTATGTGACCACAATACAAAAATGCGCTCCTCGCAATAGAAGTGCCTAAGCCACATCGGGGACACAGGAATTAATCACTCTACAAAATTCTCCACATATACCGACATAAGGTAGATACATACCAGCTCCGAATCAAAGTGCACAGCTTCACCTACAGATATACCGCACTCGTGTCCCGGCCCGTATTATGTATTAATTTATTTTTGCCATTTCCATTTCTATTTGATGTGTCCTGCGGGGCTGCTGTTGAAATCTCATCAAACAGCGACTGCGATGATGATGGCGACGACGACGACCATACTGGCCCCCATATTCGTTTCTAGTGCACATCGCCCACTCTCACAATGTGTCCTGATTTTCCATTAATATCCCCCAGAGCGGCCAGCAACATATTGTACACCAGTGGAAACTCATATGCATGAAACGGCACAACTACTGTAGTATGCCCATTATGTGACCGGCTCTCCATCGAAAGCCGGTGGTTGCTACTACAACCGCACACAGGCCCTGTACCCCCGCCTTAGTATTTAATTCTCGAACAACGGCAGCATGCCGTCAGCAATAATAACGACAACGACGAAATATGTCAATAATTCAACCCCCAAAGGATATCAAATAAAAATAAAATATTGGCAAACATAGACGGCGCACAAAAGAAGAAAGGACTCTAAATAAAAAGCGCCGCACCGCACCGCTCGTATAAGAAAAACAAAGTCCGTAGCTATACGCCAAGGACGACAGCGACAACACAACAGCGCCCAGATGAAAACGGAAGCGGATCACACAAAGAGCCTTGCATTCGTGCGGGGTAAACAAACACATGCCTATACGACGAGTATATTTTCTTATGCGCTTCCCCCTGGGTCCTATATCCGGCTTGTTTGGTTAGTGTATGGGTGTTTGTCTGTTTGTCCACCACCCGACCGCCCAATGTGTCATTGTGGAGAAATTAATTATCCTTAATTATTATTTACCCACTGTCGGAGTGTCAGTGATGCGATCAATTTTTATGGGCGAACAAACAAGGATTAGTATTTTCGTGTTTCGTTTCGAGTAGAAGTAGAAACCCTCCTTGGGGAACTGTCCCCATGCATATGTATATCCTTTAGAGGATTGGAATTAAATTTTACAGCAAAATAAAAGAAAGTCGGAGAGTCCCATGCCCCATCGGCCATTAGTGACCACAAACACCCACACTCACCCAAGGAAATGAGCAAGTGTGTATTTGTACCAGTGCCAGGCGAGTCCAGGAAAAGAAAATTCAATTTATGGACAATGTGACACTGACAGTTCATAATATTTACCCTCCGGCTTACATGATGGATTGGATAAATTGACATGGAGCCCAGCGATAAGACAATTCGCCTACGGCTCTCTCGAATGTGCTTCTATTTATCTGGATATTTCGTTTTTATTTATTTTTCTTGTAGGTATCTGTCTATCTGTCGGCTAAAGGGGATGGGCGTGGGTGTTGTTTTCCGTTGATTCGGTCTCTGAAAGTTTAAGCGGAATGGGAATACGAATACGAATACATTAGCCTGTATAAATGTTAAGTGAACTGAGTGCACAAAGTAATTTAAGAATGCCGGAGCATATTGTGACCCATATCGGGATGGTTTTTATTCTGTCGTCAATTGGAAAAGGATCTACTCGATATAGCTAGTTTTGAATATTTTATGCCGCCAACAGGTGATGTTTTCCATTTCTGTTTTACAGATACCCCCGCCAAAGTCGAGTGAAAGAGCGGAAACAGTTTTTAGCTCATCAATTTCAAAGTACGAAGAAATAAAAAGTAGATGTTAGGGTTATACACGCTGGGCTCCTAAACTTCCTTAAAATAAGTACGGCTTATTGAACTTCCACCTAAATTCAGTGTTCCCAGACTTTGAATACAGGTCCCCCTTTTTTACCATCAACAGCATTTTTAGTTTTCCCCTAAATTCGAAAAAAAAAAAAAAAAAAAAACATTTTAATCCCCAGTGAAATTTTCAAAAAAAATTTAACCGTTTTTAGTAACCAGCTTAAAACAAGCATATAACAAATCTTCTATATATATAATTCTTTCGGGGTGAAACTCGATGATGTTATAACTCGATAGCCCCTGGGACGATTTTCATGACTCTTATTTTATTTTGTTCGTATTCTTGTATTTCGTGCTTAAGCAATCTTTAACGATAAGATACCTTTGGGCCCGATAGATGGCGCTTTGGCGATCTCCGAAACCACTCCACCGATTTTAATGAAGTTTTGTGCATGGGTAGTTATGGTTGGTTCCAGTTTGAAAGACGGGATAGTGACCCTATAGGTGGTACTTTGCAAAACATAAGCGGGATAGGAAAATTGATTGTTACACCTCCCATTCAAAAATAAACCAAACACTATTTCTAATGGACTTAGTACGAAAGGTACGGGCAAAGCCGGGTGGGTGTAGCTACAGAAAAAGACTGACGTCCGTGCACTGTACTCATAACTCGGGAAAGGATCGTTAGATTTTTCTGATTTTTGGTTTAAATTCGCATTGACCCAATAAAGGAAACAAAAAAAAAATAGACTGGATAGAAAACTCACTTCCAACACAACAAAAATTATTTAAAATTTTTAATTTTTGAATTCTTTGGCTTATGCGGGCTTACCGCTACACAATTTGAAATTGAAAGTCGGCTCAGTTATAATTATGTTGCCCAACCTCAATGTACCAAAACTTTGTAACGGATCGCGTTTGATTTGATTGTGAAGAATCTCAAATGAGAAGAAAATTGAAAGGCCAACGTTCTCATTCCGCGGATTCCGATTATTCAGAACGATTTGCCATTGGTATTTAAGCGCCTTCAATTTCCCATGCGTCTCACTTTCGCTATTCCAATCTCTGGAAATTGTTGGCATCAATCTTGAATTACGTAAAGCAGCATGTGCATTTTGCATGCTCGAAATTAGTATTTCCATTACATTAACGATCAGCTAATTTATTATAATTATAATATACAAAAATTTCCTTTTCTAATAAACATTTTTAGTTTCGACTCTAAATTTTAGTAGTTCACAGTGCGGCGTTAGGTTAGATTAGGTTAGAGTGGCCAGAGTAGACCGATTGAGATACCTACTCTAAATAGTATTAGTTCACAGTTGCTATATTTTCCATATACACAGAAGATCACATTCCGCAAATTAAAAGTCCAGACTAAAATTTTGTATTAGTACGGCGCAATGCCGAAACGAGTGAATGCATTCAGATACACAAAATTTTGTACACAGACGCTCGATGGGCTGTTTTCTTTCATGTTTAATATGAACAGCTATTTTTTGGTAATTTTTGTTGTACTTCACTATATAGGCTTATACACCTATTTGTAGATACTATCTCGCTCAGAAATCTAGCAAAATTGTTCTGAATCTTAAAAAGTTAAAAAAATAAAATTATTATTATATCAAGAATACGGTTATTACAATTCCCTCTTTTCTCAATGACGTGTATCAAGCCACACACATACCGCACGCACGGTGTTTACACATACACATATTTCGGGACTGTTGGATACAGTCGCACCAATTTTTTTTAATTAATTTTTTATATTTTTTTTGTTTAGCATATGACACTCCGGGACAGAATACCAATTTAATAACACCTCACTCTTCAAAATAGGTCAAGCCGTTTGGGCTATAGGGCGTTACGTAGGAACGTACATAGGATACGGGTGAAACACATAACCCTGTGCCCAGTCGGTTACAAATTTAACGTTGGTTATGTAGATACCGAAAATGTAACAAAATTCTTTGGCAAAAGCAATATCGAAAAGCTAACTGAACCATAGGGTACGTGTACAAATATTTTTAATAAAATTAAAGTCATGAAGTTAGGTAAATTAACTAAAGTGAATATTTAGCTATAAATGAACATGCAATTAATTAATAAGAGAACAAAAAAAAATAGATTTCGTATTCTTAAACAATTTCAATTGATCCAAAAGGAGTCGTGAGAGAAAATATACCCTTAAATAAATTTCTACTGCGAATCGAGAGAAGTTTCAACTCCTTTTGGACGGACTATAACGAGGCTTTCCTCAACCAATATTCCAATAAAGCAAAATTCCAAGGGCGTTCAGTCAGCCGTTAGTCGGGTCTTCGAGAAACTATTACGCGATCTTAAATTCTTGTCTTCATAATATCTGCAGAGCATTTAAATCGATGAACGGTATTATCATGCTTAAACCGCACTAGTAAAAATATCATTACCGAACCGTTCGCTTGGTAATTTTCTCGAAAAATACTCGAAATTGAGACATTTCACGTTTTCGTTTTCGTTTTCGCGCACACTCTGTTCAAACACAAAATGTTCTTTCTCGCCTGTAGACATCAGGCGATTTTATACCTTCCCAATGAACATTGTAGGACGGTCGGTCAGCCTGTCCGAATATGGAAAATGGATTTTCCCCTTTCACGTTATCTTCGATAACTTCAATATTTTATCACTTTAATTGTTAAAAGTACTTTCGCTATCGGACTAAGTCCAGCTACTTCAAGTGTCGGTCATTAAGCCGTAAATAAACTACTATTGTCGTACACCGTACTGTTTGCATGATAAGATGGTGGAATTTAACAAGGTATACGATAACTGCGACCGCGGGTTATATGGCCTCATTACAATACAAACCCCGTCGGATATCGGCAGCGGACTTAGATTAAAGCCCAAAGTTACCTCAGTCTCTTACGGTCTTTGGTGTGATTAAGTGCTAAAAATGCGGAACATTGTTGTGCTACTTGTCGGAGTGTTCCTGTCGTGCACTGTGGCAGAGGAACAACTCCGCTTTGACAACTACAAAGTGTTTAAAGTTCTCATCGATGCGGACGGACAGTACCAGAGCCTGAAGAACATTGAAAGCACCCTAGACGTATGCATCACTCAGTTGTTGTTAGTTTTTCAAGATCACAGTTCTTTTCCCTAGTTGAACTTCTGGAAGGAGGTCCGTTCGATCGGCGATGCCTGCGACATTATGGTCCCACCACAGAGGGCGCTCGACTTTGAGAAGTTCCTCCTAAAGACTGGAATAGCATACAATTTGACGATTGAAAACGTTCAGGAGTAGGTATATGCAGTTTTCAATTACGGACTTCATAAAACTTTGTCATACAGTTTGATAGATGCGGAAAAACCCAAGACACGATCGACAGCTTTTGACTGGACCAACTTTCACACTCTTGATGAGATCAATGCTTGGATCGAGCTAACTGCGCGGCGATTCCCAAACCAAGTCAGTTTGTTTTCCATCGGAAAGTCGTACGAAGGTCGTGACATTAAGGGCCTTAAGATCTCCTACAAGGAGGGCAATAAGGCCGTCTTCATCGAGTCCACTATTCACGCCCGGGAGTGGATCACCTCAGCGGTCATTACATATATCATTGACGAGCTGTTGGTGTCAAGGCACCCGGGGGTGCGTAAAATTGCTGAGAACACAGATTGGTACATCATTCCCGTTCTAAATGCAGACGGTTATGCGTTCTCCCATGAAGTGGTAAGGTGACGGTTACTCTTTGATGCAGTGTATACAAAGGATCTCTTTCAGAACCGCATGTGGCGCAAAAGTCGCCAAGCTCATCATCCAACCTGCATCGGCACGGACATGAACAGAAACTTTGGATACCTCTGGATGAGTATGTGTTGACGCTTACAGGTTGACTTGTTGAGAATTTATTTTCGCCAACCAGGTGCTGGAGCGTCGGATGATCCGTGTTCAGAGACCTATGCCGGTCCCTATGCTCAGTCTGAGCCGGAAATCGATCAGTTGGTCAAGTACGTGGATACCTTGGCCGATGATTACATCAAGATATACATATCCCTGCATTCGTATGGGCAGTATGTGCTCTCTCCGTGGGGTCATACAGAGGAGCTTCCAGAGGGCTATGGTGCCATGATGCACGTCGCTAAAGGGTATGCAGATGCGTTGAAAAGACGCTATGATACCATTTTTACGTACGGATCAAGTGCCAGTACTCTTTGTAAGTTGGAGGTGTCTCTATCTGGTTTAAATGGCTTTTATAATAATTTTCCTCCTTAGATAAGGTATCAGGCTCTGGCAAGGAGTGGGCTTATGGCGTCAAGGGCATTCCGATCCCTTACACAATTGAGCTTCGAGATAAGGGTCAATATGGATTCATCCTGCCACCAGAACAGATCATCCCCACAGCGAAGGAGGTGCTAGAAGGTTTCATCGGAATGATTCTAGCAGCGAGAGAGATTAATATTATTTAAGCGGCAATATAGCGCATAATCGTCTTCACATTAAATCGAGGGTTTCACTTTGAACAACGAGGGGTAGCATTTTGGCACTCAGTTTGTACTGATATCAGTTTATCTATGAGCCACCTGCGCAGAAAATCATTGTCACTCTTCACAAGCTTACTTCTCTCTATCATTTTCGTCTTACAGATAAACGCCACGCTTTTGATATCCTCCTAATGCAGAACCGCGATCAAGGCAAATCTTCGCTCATATTTTGTCGACACGATCATGCTAAATTTTGGTCTGTGCATCAGCTCCTGGATGAAACAGAAAGCTGATTGAAAGCTTCAAATACGTAGAGATAGAGAAGTCTTGGCTCCCCCAAGTACTGATACTTTTTTTCTTATATGAACTAAAAATTATTTGAGGACCGGAAAGCTAAAAGTAAATTTAGGGAAAACATATTTTTTGCTTGAAAACACCCCCAAAAAGTAGGCGTGGCAATATACTACATAGCCCATAGTCTTCTCGGAGTCTTAAGAGACATTTGGATAAAATGTTCATCCAAATGTGTCCAGGGGTTTCCACGCCAACCTCAAACAAACGGTGCAGGGAAATAACTTCACGAGCAACAACTTCACGTGGGAAATAACTTCAACTTGAGTAAAAAATGTAGGCACAATGACTTAGTGGTTAGTACGTTGGACTACTAAGCGAGGGGTTTAGGCTCGAATCCCGCAAAACCACAAATTCCACTTTTTTTTCCACTGCGCAACCTCTCGCGAACGTCTGATGTCTGACAAACATCCGAGAGTAAAGAGCTTCTCAATTAGCCGTTTGGAGTCGGGATAGAATTGTAGATCACTTCCATTCACTCCAAAAATGAAAAAATCTCACAAAACGAATAGTTGTGAGAAGCTAGGCATAGGGTCCCTGCGGACCTGCTGCGCTAACAATTTTTTTTTGTTTTTATTTAATACAAATTATGTTGTCGCATGTTAAGAGAAAATATTCCTACAAAATAAGTGAAATAAGTGAAATTATTTCCCACTCGAGGTGAAGTTCTTTCCCATGTGAAGTTATTGCCCGTGAAATTATTTCCCTGCACCAAACCACGGTTGCCAGCTTTAAACATAACTTCGGACAAATATACCGAAAGAATGGAATGGACAAATCAACATTGGGACGGCGGCTTAATTTTAAGACTGAAATAACAAATTTTAAAAATTTTATAAACTGCAAACCAAGCTCGTCTTCTACTACACCTCAAAACGTACTACCTAAAAATAACCTACAAAATATTTTCTCGCATAGGCATAACCATAGTTAGTTGTGTACGTAAAGAAAATTCAATTCCAATCCGATGAGGCATAAGAAAATGTATTCGGGAACACTCTCTGCTTAGGTTTCACTCCAGTTCTAGACACCAGATAGCACTAAAAAATATCCTGTTTCCTAATCACGATATTTCTCAATGCAAATGTGAATAATAGAGTTAATTTCGTGCAGTAGTTTTGAAATCTATTCCGGACAAACACCTTGCAGTCGGAAAAAAGCTTTATTTTACTTTAACAGGGAGAGATGATTTGGCACTCCAAAACATTACTTTTTGTGATAGGCTATACTGCTAATGTTTAAATACCAAATCCAGTCAACCAATGTGCGTATTAGGCACCGCAGTCACACAGGATCACCGACTTTTTCGCATACCAAAAGAAAATTACTCGATCGAAGGTATATGTTTATTCACTGAGAGTATAATCGACAGGCCTCCGAATGGGCCCTAAATTCCTCCGCACTAATCCAACGGATCATTATATTGGTTTGTCCTTTGGCCATTAGTGTCACAATCACAATTAATTACCACAGCGAATCCATAACCCCCACGCCCTTTACAAGCACACTTACATTCTCATCGCTCTTCCAAAGGAAATGACACAAGAAGTCACACAAAACTGCCACATCAGAATCACACTTGGGATTTGGGCAAAACGATGGACGAGGGTTTCATACTTACCAAGAAAATCCCAGTGACAAATATCGTGTCACTATGAATGATGGCATTAGCCTCCAGATAGTCAGCTATATTGCCCCCCTCCCATTATGTCCGTACAGTAGCACAATGTTCTCTGTCAATAAAAAGGAATAAAAACGACGATTCAATTCGTATTTGGCCACAAAAGACGAGAGAGTGAGAACGTATCCACCACCATCCACCATTGTGGTCATTCCATTTGACGAAATTGTCAAGTCACCGCAGCAATAGCAGTTCCAAACTTGGAAGGTTTCTCTAAGAGTGTGGTCGGTCATCATCGACCATCGTCATGGTACATAGTGAGAGTCACCCTCTCGATCTCGTCGATGTCCTTTTTCGTCATTTTTAATTGAATGGATGGCCGAGCATGACATTTATTCGTAGAAAGTGACACATTCGTAAAAATCGATTCTCCTGGAGTGGTGTACTGTTCTACTGTACGTGGTGTCTGGTGTCCCTTCCAGTCCACACGAAGAAGAATGCTCTTCAAGTAAAATAACCGACGCGATGACGATGGTTTGCTTTTATTTTTTATTATTTTCTTTTTTTTTTCCATCTGTCAGTGACGAGAACAAAAATTTTGTAAGCCAGCAACTTCGACCCCGAAGCGCGAACCAGACAAAACGGGACAAACATCATCTATCAAATGTGATGGAATGCTCCTTGTTGTTGTGTTTGTGTCCTCGTTTAGTATTATTGTCACAGGTATAAGCAGGGGAGCGCTCTTTGTATGGTGGGTCGTAGGTCTCGCTGAATGAGTTTCGTTTTTGGTGGATATTGGGGTGCGTTGTGCACGTCATGCAGGATTATTAATAATTTGTTTGAACGTTTGTCATAATTCGAATTTTAATTAAAAGATGCGACGACCACCCCCAGGGAGAATGATTCCATTTCATTGTTGATTTATGAGGGTTTTCGTGAGAACGGAATATACTTGTTGCTGCAATGGGTTTCGATTTGGCATTCTAAGAATTGTGAGGTGTTGTCTGTAATTATTTTTATTCATTTCACAGAGCTAGGAACCAGGATACATGAGCATTTAGACGAATCTAAAGGATAATCGAGTACAAATATATTTTAGGACCTAGTAGAAGACAATGCAAAAAAAAAACGGTCACCGGTGGTGTGGGTCAAATTGTAGTGATACTCCGTTCTGCGATCATCGGCATCGTGCCGATCGATCAATGGAGAATTTGAAGTTCTCGGTCTTACAGAGCTACACCATTCGAGCGAACCTCAAATCCTCTCTTATATTTGTAAAGTTCTTATTATGACCGTTGGTCTAAATTCTTTTTATAAAGATTGAAGTCCTGAGTGCTGTAGTTACGGGTACTAGTCGGGACGGTTGTAAACACATGTGTTGAGTTTCCAATGCGTATGTAAACTAAAATCTTTATCAGTTCTGTTAATAAATATAATTATTCAATTATTTACAAATATACCTACTCACATATTCTGTTCTCACAGAATCACATTCAAAATTTAGCTAAAACTGAACTTTCTGTTTGACAGCTTTCAAGTGTCCTAGACTTCAGTTTATTCTTGCCGAGACTAACAATATAAATTTACAAAGATTTACTTTTCTGCATGTCTAGAGATTTTTTTATCGAGAAACTTTCCTCGTTCCTGAGTTAGGTACAGTGTTGCCCAAACTACTCCCATAGGAGTATTCAAAACCTCCGAACTCCCTTCCTTACTCCTCCCTTCACATTCGTACTCCTATTTTTTTAAAAGATCTAAAATATCTTAAACTTGCAGCAAAGTGTAATTCCAAACTTAATAAATTAAATTCACTTCAAATTTAATGCAAATTTGGCAGCACTTTTATCTGCCAAACTGTCGTTAGAAATTGAATTTCACTCTTTCTAGTTTATTTTTGTTTTTCGTTGACTTCGTGCAATTTCCATCTGTCAGTTCGGTATTTATTTTATTGTTGCCTCATGTCGTTTTCCATTGGGACAGAAAAAGCACTTTTTTTTCAGAGTCAGAGCAGTTTTTCTGCTCTCGAAATCAGCTGGCTGTCAGATTTCATGTTCCATTGGGCGCAAAAAAAGCAATTTTGCGAATCTCGATATCCGACCGAGACTCACACCTATTTGCACTAACTCCAAAACATTTGTCTTTTGTCAAACTTTAAAATGTAGGTATTTACCTACGTTTTTAGACGAGAAGTCTGTGAAAAATAGAGAAAAAAATACATTTGGCCGCTGTAATATATATTAGCATAAATTGAATGGATTCTTATAAACAAAAATTACAATTTAGAACAGCTGACTTTTAAATCACGCACCACCACAAAGGCAAAGGAAGAAAAATCTCGTTTTATGTTCCATCGGACACGAAGAATCTAAAATCTGAGAGCAAAATCTTGAAATCCCAATGGAAATCGACATCAGATTGTGGTTTGATCTTTGGTGGTTCGGTTCTTTTGTTTGAACTCTGTGATCTTTTAGGTATAGGTCAATAAAATGAAAAAGGTTTGTTAAAGTAATGCTTGAAATATTGTTATTCCTATTAGAATAAATCAAAGTAAACGAGTAAATATTTCTATCCTGCAACACTGGTTAGGTACATTCCAAAAACTTGTCAATAGAGTCTTGCATAAATGAACTCATTAAAACTGCTGTCACACTTGTGGCGATCGCACTTAAACAATTTTTTCGCAAAACAATGCCGTCTTCAGAGACCAACAAAATTTGTTTAATCATCATCAGCTCTCTTACTTAATTTTTGTGTTTGATTAGTCCTTAGAAATCCATTCCTCAGGTTTTTAATAAAGTAATGAAGGCCCCAAATAATGTAGTTGTTTTTTGGTGGCTTATCTCATTTTTATATTCGGGCCTTATTTCATTGGGGCCTTTCACAGAGCCTGACGGCACAACCACGAATGATTTCTTCTAGTACAATATAAATACAGTTTTTGAATTGAAAAGCGAGGAGTAGGAACGATTCTCGCTTATTCGAGACTTTCCCCGATTTTTTTGTTGAGAAATTATTGCTGAACTGTCTGTGAATAATAAATTGTTGGAATTTTGTTTTGGAATTTGTTGCACATACAGTGTTGTAACAGATTATTTTATGCACACGCAGCCTAAATCCATAGAAGCTATACCGCTTTATGTTTTATTTTATTTTGTCTTTTCTTAAGATAAGGAACAACTTTATTTGCTTATTTAACACTCGTTTCATAAGAAAAAAACTATTTTTTTTAACTATTTATAGCACGATTCCAGCACAACGCGGAGTTCTATGCAGCATTTAACGCAGCGTTTTTCAGGGGCTTTCAGTATTTGACTTTTTTTTCTTTTTTTTTGTGCTTGGAGGTTCAACCTACAACCTATCGCTCGATAGTCGAATAAAAGCAACTCAGTCACTGGTTCCGATATACGAAGGACAAAGAAAACCTTCCCTAAAACGCATCTATTCTCGAAAGAGTGCAGATACACCCAACTATTGCAGAAGCTCTTCCTCACTGATCTAGTTAGTCGTTTGGAAGTTGGATCACAGACCAAGCTCTTGTGGACCCGTCAAAGCACGACACCACATAATTCCCACTGATTAACAGACAATGTCCATCAGCTATCACATTGAAGCGTAATTGCATCTTCACGCAACGACTGGGTGACTTTAATTGAAATACCCCTCGGATGGAGTAGTTCTTCGACACAAGTCGTTAGCCCCATCCCCCGGTCGCATTCGGCCGTGGCAATTTAAACGCAATTTTTCAAAAATGTCACCCCATACAACCAGAGAGCTGAGTGGAGTGCAGGCATCTTTTGCCTGGCGGCGGCTTAATCCATCGGACGTCAATGATTATCCAACACAACATCAATTAACCATCCGCGGTTGGATGATGGGATGGCGTCCTTTCGACATTTTTTTCTCCACCATCAGCCACCACCACGCACCACTGCATGTACAAGGTACAATGTACCTACGTGTATTTATGTTTGTTACTAATAATTTGTGGAAAATTTAATTAATTTCTTCACCTTCGGGCGAATTTTGTAGCCTCCGTTGCTGAGTATTCAGGTAGCAGTCTCCATCCACGGTTGACATGAAACTCATTATGTGCCATGCCAATGTTATTGCTGCAGCAATGTCCATGTGATATTATTATTCCTGCGTAATTGCAGAGCCCATCGTGCTCACCGTTGGAACATCCTTTAAACAACAACGCAGACGATATAATGCGTATGGTATAAAAAAAAAAGAAAACATGTCCAGAGGGCGGCGAATGGAAGCGTTCCTGTCCCGGATCCCGGTTATGATATGATGGCTCTCCGATGGACGACAAAAATGCCTGATTGATGCCTATCGCGGATATATGGCACATCACCCGCAATGACGGATTTCCTAGCAGTTTTTGCTGCTGCTGTTAGTTGCATTGTTTTATTTACACACCGCACCGCCGCACATGTCATTTTTTTCCCTTCTGTTTGTAAAAATGTTAAAAAAATGCATTAAGTTGTTGTTGGATTTTCGTTGCAAGTCTTGCTGCACTCATCTAACCATGCGGCTGATGAAATGCGGTTATGCGGGCTTGAATTATGTGAGATCATCTGTCTGTCGTAGAGTCTACCCGGCACGCACCAGCAGAGAGTGCAGTACAGTTGTCTCGTCTGTGCTGCTCTACTCTATGTATACGTCAGGCTGAGGTTTTGGGGTTTGGTTTGGGCAGCACCTACCATAGTACCATCTACCATAGACTATATAGAGTATACCTATACGCTATACCCACTGCTGTTGGAGGTTTGTAAGTTGTAGTAGGTAGTAGGTAGTCGTTGGCACTTCCATTTCAGTAATAACTTTAATAATTTGTGGCAGAGTCATTGGGTATGCATGAATAAGTCCATGATCTCTTAATTACTGCTGCAGACTAACACGAACGGGCGGGGGATTTTAGCTTAGTTGTGTTTGGAAAGTCTGTGAGTTTGGTTCAACGGACTTGTGACTTAATAGCTTATGACCGACTGGATTGAATGGCTGATGAAGGTAGCTATGAATGTTTTGCAGGGGATTTTAAAAACCCAATTAAGTGCTGATTCAAGGGAGGATTCCCAATTTTAAGTGTAGCATTATGCTGGGCAGGGCATACATATCTAGATACATTCCTTCGAGTTTATGGAGTAGATATGGCCAACATTTCCATGAATGAGTAATGGTTGACGACATTGGGTCTCAGAAATAATATCAAACTACCTACCATTTAATTCGAGAATTTGAGATTTAACAGTCAGAAGAATGAGGAAATAGGTCACGACCAACCCTTGCTAAGAAACACTGAGAGAAACACCCATGATTTTGAAACAACTGGTCTAGTGAAAACATTACAATAGCCTACATCTTCTAAGGTCTTAGTAGGTGAGTTGAAAAAAAAAAAAAAAAATACTGAAGACCATATTGGCAGGATCTCTGATTTGAAGATGCATTTTTATTGCTAGGCTTGTTCGTAATAGCCAAGTATTTCTGAATTTTTAGTGAAACTACGGGATTTGCTTATTTAAGGCTCTAGTATAGCCATACGTAAAACGAAACCGTAAAAAAATATCTTTTGCTTTTTTGGAAAACTGTGTCTAAATTGTCTTAAAATATTATTTTTCCGTACGAACAACTTTTTTGGATCAAATTCTTAGTTTCATTCTTTACTGTTCCATCTGTCAGGAATATTTTTTCTGATGGAATCCAATCAGTGGTGGTTGGTTTGTTGTAATTCTTTTCGTAGGGAAACATTTTTCAGATTTTTCTCATTTTCATTCTGTTTTCTGATTTTTTCTTGTTTTTATTTTACGTAGGTATTTTACTATAACTGAGGCCTAAAAAGGAAAGTTATTCATTTTTCCGTACGAAATACTTTTTGCGATTAACTTCTCCTCAGAAAGAAAGAGAGGATGTGTTTCACTTTCTCGCTAGATGTTCTATCCTTATAGGGGCCATACACGACACCGACACGTCGTTGCAAACCAAGGAAAATTCCAAAAATGTTGAATCCACGCAGACGGTCGTTGCAAAGGATAGACATAGGATACACACGATACTGATAGAGACAAATATATTAATTTGCAACGACATGTCTGTGTCGCAAAAAAAAACCCAAAATTCCAACTTATGTTTTTTTTCACTGCGCCACCTCTCGCGAACGTCTGACAAACATCCGAGAGTATGACTGTCTTGAAAGAGCTTCTCAATTAGCCGTTTGGAGTCGGCATAAAATTGTAGATCCCTTCCATTCGTTCCAAAAATGAAAACTCACACAAAACGAATGGATGTGAGAAGCTAGGCCTAGGGTCCCTCCGGACCTGTTGCGCCAACTATTTATTTTTTTTTTTTTTTTTTTTTTGTATGTATTAGTTGTTCATGTAAGTCTTTTATTTTTTGTGATTTTCTGTTTTAGCTCCTAAAAAATCTTGTTATTTGCAAGATGACCTTGCCTGTAGTCTTATTTCTATGAAAGCCTCAGTATAAGGTCAGTTTCAAAAGAAGAGCCAATTATGTACAGAACCCTACAAAGGTATGTACAAAGGCTTCAAGAGAAAAACGAAAAAAAAAACTTAGTTGAATGAATTAAGTTTGGTAAAAGTGGGTTATTCAAAAAAATAGGCAAATATTTTCCAAGACAAAAGAGCAATGTTTAGTGAATATTAAGAAAATTGTCCTCATCTTCTCTTTTTTATTTGAATAACTTTGTTTAGAAAGACCAAAGGGTGCTTTTTTTAATTATAATTGAACTGCCTTGATATCAGTTTTAGTTCAGAAGAAAAAGAACGAAATGTAAATTTTTTAGCCCCGGTCTCCCCTATGCAGTGTTTAAGAGGACGCCAGGTTTTTTCTTAAATGGTCCAAATTCCATCTGGTCTAATCGAGTTCTATAGCTGTGAGTAAGATCTTCCGGAGATCATACTGGTTAAATCTATTTGTTCATATAGAACTCAGTTTTGATCGATTTTGTGTACATAAGAAGTCCCCCATCTCGGTCGGGTGCTTCTGTCTGGCCATTGACATCTTATCGGGAGCTCTTTCTGAGTGAGTTTCGAAGAGAGCGGGCAAAAAAAAAAATGTATTTTTCGGAGCCGAGCTGGAGTGGCCAAATGTCTGAATGGCAGAGAATAGGAAAGCCATCCCTTGCGTTGAGACCAACATTAATTTCCACCTAAGAAAACGCATCAGTTAATCATCACCCCCATTTATATAGCAATTGCTTTCAGGACTTCTTGTCCCATTTGTCACACAAAAGTCAACTTATCTTTGCTGATCTATGTACTAAGTTTAAAGTCAATTTCGGTACCCTCTCCTGTGGTGACAGGTGTGGTTATATCTGAATTTTCCAACATATTTAGTTAAAAAAAAAAAAAAACTTGCACCATATGCACCCTCCTCCCCTAAGCCATCAATAGCCCTAGACACAGCGCACTGTAATTTAAAACAAACAACTTGAACTGACACAGGTATACCTACTCAATGAAGTAGTCATCTGGTCGGTATCTATCGTCCATAAATTGTGTCCTTCTAATCTTTAACGACGTGGAAATGGAGTGAGGAAAAAAAAACACGACTCAATATACCTCCAACTTGAAACTACCACCACATGTGGAATATGGATGTACGCAGGCAGAAGCACTTACCTTGACATGTCAATTTAAGGATATTTTACCACTCAGTTACCGCAATTTACGACCAACAGTGTTGTAACGAAAAGTAACGAACCGTCCCCACGCACACTGTACTGGAACAGCACGGTTTTCCCTTCCCACCTCCCGTGCCATACCCAGCTCCGGAACAAGTAATGAGGGTTGATTGTGTTTTATTTAACTTCTTCTTCCTGGGTGTTATTATTTTTGCATGTGTGGAAATTATTGACCACGTCTACGGATACAACGGCCGCACCACTTGGATCTGTGTACGTTCTATTTACGCAGGGAGAGTCATATGTTTCCATTTAACTGTACAAAAGGAACCCCGACCCGAGTGAGTTACAGATCCTTTCAGTATATGTTATTGCGTAACTGTCAGACACATTTAAGGGCATGCATGACCTGGAATGGAACTTGAGGTAAATTTAGGGGCGCAAAAAAGTCTATGTAGGTATGCGGGACCCTTTTTACTGCAAGAAGGCGTTGTGTTTACCCAATCGAGCAGCAGGGTCCACAGCCACACTCCACAGACTATAGGTAGATACATGCAGAGAAAATGAAAACGGCCTTCGGGGACGAATTAATGCGCTCATTTCAAGCCCGACTCAGATGTTCATCAGTTCACCTGGCCTCATTGGCAAAATTACCTTACCCATTCAAACTCGGCGATCGATCGGAACGGAAGTGCACAGACACAGCGGCGCTCTCCTCACATAAAGTGTGAGAAAGAGGAACGAATTACACACACCTTGCTGCTTGCTTACAACAAGATTAATGCATTCGGTAATTTTTATTTATGTTAAGCTTAATGGTGCAATCATTTATCATTCTGCTGTTCGATAAATAATTGATTTCGTCATGTGGCCGTGTACCATACATACCCATTACATAAATATTCCTAGTGCGCTTCCACATATTCCCGCAGCGGTGCTATCGCTATGGTAACTGGCACTGGTAAAAGTAAAAGGTAATGTGTGCGCCGCCGCTCCGATGTTGTTTTATGTTAACGAAGTCGGCGCGTGAAGGCTTTAATAGGATATAAAACGATTCGGGCTTCTTTCTTCTTCTTTTTTTGTTTTGTTTCTGTATTCTGTATTCCCGTGGCTGAGGTTGATTTTCAGAACACTTTTCGCTTCGCAGTCGAAATGAAAGGTAAACATTCCCAGATGCTGTACTCGACGTACGAGGTTCGACGTACAAATCCTCATTCAACGAGAGAAAAAGAGAGATTTAATGGCTTTCAATGGGCTGGCTATGTTTATGGACAAAAAAAAAGAACCCTGTAAATTGTGCCGGCTTAATGCCGAAATTATGCATGACGTGAATGAATTTTCAATGGATGCAGTGAGGAGAATTAAAGGTCCCTGTCAGAAAGGATCAGCATCATAATCAGGCACAGCCAATGGTGTTTCACAGTATAGGCTATATGGCATACCACTGATGCCTGTTCACTATACAGTAAGCCGCAATCAATGTAAACCTCTCGATGCACTTTTCAATGATGTGAAGCCTCTAAAAAAAAATAATTAATTTGCCAAATGAGAATTCGCATGACGAAAAATATTCGAGAGGACGTTTTCGTTTCTGCGTTATAATTTGATGTGGTGAAGTCGATTGGAAAACGGGCCAAGTACTTGCAGGAGTTCTTAAGTATAAATTTTAGTTTTAGCGATTACTGTGAAGGTAGTTCGAGGACTAAAAATAAATAGACCGTCAATAATAAAGTTTTTTGTACAATTTCAATTCATGGAGTCAGTCATACGAGTTGTTTCCAACAGGGCCGGGCTTAACGATCTAGGCGCCCCGCGCCATTCATGCATTTGGCGCCCCTTTGTATTTTATTCATTTAAAAAAAAAAATATTTATTTTCAATTGTGTTACTTGTTTGTCTATGTTATGTATCAGTTAGTTACGAAACATTTAATGAAAATAAAAAACAACTGAAATTCTAATTTTCTAGGTTTCTTGTCAGCACATTCTCTGGACAAGACTGTCAAAATCTAGGTTTCCTGCAATTTGACTTTCAATGGACAGTGAGGCCAAACTAGGCCATTTTGGTTGGGACATTGTAGACCGCTAGTACCTACGTTTTTATCAGCTTTAGAAAAACTGCGTTCGCCACTTGTAACCAGAGACAATACCCCCAACTTCGGCCGATTTTCCGTTTAATTGCCTAGAAGCTATATTTGTATGGGCTGCCAAATGCTAAGTGCGTTAGTATTATTATGTAACGAAACGCCACCGTTCTTCACACGTTTGTATGGCCACTACTGTTCTCGCAGTGCACAACTTGCTACAGACACTCCACTGGCGACTATTGCACCAATCCCTTATGTGACTTCGAGAATTTACATTGGTCACGTAGAAGTCACACTCTCTTAGTAGTGGGAAAACAATGAGTACCCAAATGAGAGAAGCATTCGGGGAGACTTTTGTCTACGTGTGATGTGAATCGTTCCAATCTTGTGTTTTGTGTACCAGATAAGTCTTCCATTTTGGAAAGTGAGTTTGATCTCTGTTCTAAATTTTTGCGGCTGAAATTCCCTTTGGGAAATCGGCCTTGATTAAGCAGTGTCAGCTAGCGATGTGCCAAACCGATAATTTCTCAAACCGAGTTAAACCGGTTTAGAATTGAAGCAAACCGGTTTGCAAACCGAGCTGCAAACCGAGTTAGTCAACTTGATTTGCAACTCATTAAGAAATTGAAATCCAACTCGACTTTACGAACGGGTATACGTACGTATACGGTTCAATCAAACCGATTACGATTTACCTATAGACTCACTCAATTATTGACAAAAACCACCCTCTTAATCATAACATAACACATGAACATGAGAGAAAACAGGAGTAAAGAGAAGAGAAGAGCACAGCTTTCCAATTGGACTTTACAATTTTACATGCTCATTTATGTGTTTGTAGTACCTACATTGTGTTTATTTTTCTCACACCTACCTTCTTCTACCTAATCAACGCAACCGAACCGAAATCCAAAACCGAGTCGTGTGTAGAAATCGGCTTATGCGTGGCATTTTATTATTCGGTTTTCGGTTGGTTCGTTTCTTTCCATCGGTTTTCGCCAACCCGGTTTGAAATAAAAGCAACTCGGTTTAACTCGGTTTAGTAGTAACTCGGTTTAAACCGGTTTACCAAACCGAGTCGACACATCACTAGTGTCAGCAACCCCAGCTGCTTTGCTTCCCCTTTCCCTTGGAACCACGCTGTCGTCCTCGTCGGGCCGCTAAGGAACCACGCAGTCGTCGGGCCACTAGGAACCACGTTGTCGTTGGTCCGCGATCCGCGAAGGAATCACGCTGCCGTTGGGCCTTTCCCTCGACCTTTCCTCTGGAACCTAACCGTCGTTGGGCCGCTAAGGAACCACGCCGCCGGCCGCCATGAAATGGGATTTAATATGTGAAAATACCAACTTGAGCCAATCTAAGTTTCTCGAAATCATTGATTTTTGTACAAAGGAAAACGACTTTTTACAACTTTTTACAGTATAGGGAGGGCTTATAAAAATAAATCTGTTGCATGCCGATGGGCAACAAACTCTCGCCAACAATTACTAGTCTGGAAATGGATAACTTATAAGATTAATGCAAACTTACTAAGGGTCGTTTTATTCACTCGAAGTTGAACACAACTTGGGGATTTTTATATATCAAATTCCCCAAGTTGTGTTTAACTTCGAGTGACTAAAACGGCCCTAAATACTTGAACATCTACATTCACTTCAGGAAAATAATTATTGGGCCTTCCCCGAAAATGACAAAACCTCAAGCACCCGTTATTCTAAGCTCATTCACTCTACACTCTACCAGGGACTTCTCCGATCACAAAATGTAAAGGGCTTTCTAGACTAGACTAAATAATGATGTCATATATAAATTATATGGTTTGAGCATAGATAAATTAATACGTCGAGAACGGATAAGTGCACAACGTCGGGACTTGAATTGTGTGTGCACTTATACGAACTTTGCACTTATCCGTAAGTGCACATTTATTGCACTTATACGTGCTATTTCGAGTTCACATGACGTTACCTACTCTAAATATGTATTAAAGTCACAAAACAGTATTCACAAAAAAAGACTATACTACCTACATATGTATTATGCACATATGCATTTGGAATTCATTTATTAAACGAACAAAAATTAACAAAAACAAAAATATCACATTTCAATTTGGGATTAAGTATTTGTACATTTGTACTCAAGTCTATGTAGTTATGTATTATATCCAATATCACATTGGTAATACAATCTAGGCTAAATACTATATATTTGTATAGCTTTAGTGTTTAAATTGACGCGTGAATATTTTACTGCCAGAAGTTAGGTGAAATGACAGATGAGTTTGAAATCTAATGTTAGTCGGATTGTCATAGTGATTTATGTCATTTATTGTACAGGTATGTGATAAGTGCAGTCAAATTCAATTTGTATAAACAAATTTAAAAATAAAAATAATTTTACATGTGCACTTATAGGTTTTAAAAACAGTATAAAATTATATTTCGTGGTTTGAAAAATTGTTCTCTTATGAGAAATTTGCACTTATACGTTTTGCACTTACACGAACAAATTTGTATAGAAATCACGTGAAAAGACTCGGGATATTTAAACGCGTTGCACTTAGGTGATTTTTCCACTTATCCGTTTTCCACTTAGCCGTTCTCGACTGTATACAGATGTCTCATCCTAATGTAAAAGAATGCTCTACTTTTTGCGATCGTCCAACAAAGATCGTCCAACGTCCAACAAATGGAAGGTGAAAACCAAAACCCACCATACCTCATTTGAGAAGGATTGATTTTCTGTTTAGATGAATTCTACTTTCAGTTGAATTATGACCACAGGCCGGAATGTATGTATGCAGTGTGCTGCCGTATGGGGTATTGAGGGCAGGTAAATTTCCTTGCACACTGATCAGTGGGTTAAAGGGTAAGGAGACAAGGTATGAGGAAAGCGGAAAGAAAAAAATCGCCTTTATTTCTTTAATCTTTCTTTCTTTCTTTGGTATTGTCAATGCCTTATGATTGTACGCCGGCGGGGGTGTGTGCCTTGAGGAGATCTTCGGTTATGTAATGCATGATGGTTTTTGTTGGGAAGAGCCGCCGATTTACGTTTGGATTTGTTTTGCTGAAAAAAGTATCTCTTTGCGATATGAACAATTTATTGCATTTTGGCGATACAATTTTAATGTTTTTGTTTGGGTAGGTGCATTCGCATTAATTTTACGGTTTTCATTATTCGATACAAATGTATGCCAATTTTTATACTTTTATAATTTTCTTTTGAAATTAATTAGGTTATTCATTAATAGGTACCCTATTATAGGTATCAACAATAATATTTAAACTAAAAACTGTTTTATATCACTTATCTACTTATCTTATTTTTCAAAGACATGCTGTTGGGTTTTCTTCTCTGTTAATAAATAAAGAGGGATAACGAGACAAGAATTCAAACTTTTCAAGTTTACATGTCTGTCAAATGGGTCTGAGTTGACTGGGTCAGACTTTGTATTATGAATACATTTTAACATTAATAATAAAACAATCAGTAGTTTAGATTTCTCGATTAGGTAGGTACGTAGTAAGAGAAAATATATACAAAATTTCGAACTCGAGATGTTAATCAATTACGATGATAGATGAACTCAAAGAATTGGGTCGTAAAATGCTGTCCGTATGTCTATCTGTCTGCTTGCCTGTCTTTGCGTACGCTCCCGAGGCCTAAGGCCTAAGTAGCTGCCATAATTTTGCTTTAGATTTAAAGTTTAAGTTCGGGGCCGTTTTTATCATACTAAAATAATTTTATAACGATGCTTTTGAAATTTGAACATATGTATCTCGAAAACGGTAGATACGATTGTACATTGTAATACATGTAATCATTTCTAGCTTAATAGAAAACTCATACAATAGATTTTTGAAAAAATACACTTTTTTTAAATTTGGTTTTCTTTAGTTTACCGGAAAACGCCGATACTTAACGATTTTGACCAAAATGCATACTTAGAGTAAAATTGATGTTTTCAAAATTATTGTGTCCCTATTAATAGAAAAACTATATCATTTCATTTTTCAAACTAAACATTGCAATATTATTTGGTCTGCCAAATTTTACAAAAACCGCTCTAACGATTTTGAAAATACATATTAACGATAATATCAGTATTATAAATAAGATCCCTTACTTAGTTTTTCTCAAAAAATCGAATAAAACAGTTTTTAATCATTTATCCAAAATGACTACCCAAAAGCCGATCTGTGTCGATACATATATTTTTAAAACCCAATACCGCGCTTTAAAATTAAAATTGTAATAGCCTTTAAAAATGCAATAACAGCAACGTAAAACTTATTTTTAGCAAATATTAGCAAGTTCTTCTTTCTTTCAAGCATATTCAATATGCATCTTAAATAATACCAACCAGCCAGAAAATCTTACTTTATTTGCACCCCATCGGGATATTCAGTTTATAACTGCTAATGCAAATTCAAAAAACAAATCTCTGATTTGTGTAATCATAGACGATCATAACAAATCTATTTCAGCCAAAAATAAAATCATGCATGATAAAAAAACAGAAATTCCTATTACGATTTTCCTCATCCTCAAAAACTGGTAAAATGTGAGAGTTATAAAATAATTCAGTAAGCGCTTATAACTCTCTAACCAGAACTTGCGACAATTGCCTGTTACTGAGAGCTTCAATTTTTAAAAACTTACACTATTATTTAATACATACCTACTGCCATTCGGATTTTATCGATTTGGCAGCAGATATCTGAAATCTCGGATCAAAATCTGAAAAGGTAAATCGAAAACGACATAAGGTAGGTACCTAACGTTTAAAAATCATAAATGTAATTCTTTTGGGTATGTCATCTATCAAGCCAATCTTGCGTAGATATCTATTACCTATAAAAGTAACTTGAAAAGTTTGAATTCTTGTCTCGTTATCCCTCTTTATTTATTAACAGAGAAGAAAACCCAACAGCATGTCTTTGAAAAATAAGATAAGTAGATAAGTGATATAAAACAGTTTTTAGTTTAAATATTATTGTTGATACCTATAATAGGGTACCTATTAATGAATAACCTAATTAATTTCAAAAGAAAATTATAAAAGTATAAAAATTGGCATACATTTGTATCGAATAATGAAAACCGTAAAATTAATGCGAATGCACCTACCCAAACAAAAACATTAAAATTGTATCGCCAAAATGCAATAAATTGTTCATATCGCAAAGAGATACTTTTTTCAGCAAAACAAATCCAAACGTAAATCGGCGGCTCTTCCCAACAAAAACCATCATGCATTACATAACCGAAGATCTCCTCACGGCACACACCCCCGCCGGCGTACAATCATAAGGCATTGACAATACCAAAGAAAGAAAGAAAGATTAAAGAAATAAAGGCGATTTTTTTCTTTCCGCTTTCCTCATACCTTGTCTCCTTACCCTTTAACCCACTGATCATTGTGCAAGGAAATTTACCTGCCCTCAATACCCCATACGGCAGCACACTGCATACATACATTCCGGCCTGTGGTCATAATTCAACTGAAAGTAGAATTCATCTAAACAGAAAATCAATCCTTCTCAAATGAGGTATGGTGGGTTTTGGTTTTCACCTTCCATTTGTTGGACGATCTTTGTTGGACGATCGCAAAAAGTAGAGCATTCTTTTACATTAGGATGAGACATCTGTATATTAATTTATCTATGGTTTGAGGGTCATATATTTAATTTTGCAATTGTAGATAACAAACAAGAAAGTTGTCAGCAGAAGTAAAAGCAACGATATGCCATCCACCCCTATTTAAAAATTGCAAGGGTCATCAACAAAGCAAAACTTTGACAAGATTTTAGATCAAGATCGGAGCATAAGTGAAGGTTTAAGGCAAGCAAGACAACTTGAAAACTACTATGGTTATGATAGCTCAGCGGCCTGTCTTCCGCCGTCATAAGTTAGTGAGACAAAAAAAAAAAAAACAAAATGACAGGTCGTGGTAGATAAATTCTGAGTACTCACTCACTCCAACAAGGTAAGTTCATAAAACTTAATACGCTGAATGTAGTTTTTATCTATATCGATAGAAATAGCTCTTCAAATTCAGTGAAGTTAAGCTGGAGCGCGCAGTGTCCTTGATAACTCGTCGCACTTCAGATGCCGGCGCCCCATCCTAAAGCCGGCACTGGTTGTATGTACCTACTCTGGCTTCTGGCATCTTCTCTTGCAAACTCGGAATAAATAGAATCTTCTTCAGCTTCAAATTGGCTCCCAGAGGTTCACTTTAAATCCTTCTATAGGTACATACCTTCTGTACTCAGAAATATAGTCAATCCTGCATAGCTACAGAAAATATGTAGTATTGCGTAATACCTAAGCCATTTTCCATTTGAGACAGAATCCAAGGCACTAAATACTTGAAAGCTGAATAAATTAGTAGGTCTAGGTAGTTGGCTCAACAGGTCTGTAGGGACCCTAGGCCTAGCTTCTCACAACCATTTGTTTTGTGTGAGTTTTTAATTTTTGAGACGAATAGAAGGTACAATTTCATCCCGAGTCCCACTTCCCAACAGCTAATTAAGAAGCTATAGCATGACATTTACACTCTCGGATGATTGTGAGACGTTCGCGAGAGGTGGCCCAGTGGAAAAAAGTTGGTAAGCTGTGAACAATAATTTATAATAAAATCAAAAACTTCACGATTCATTTCGATCTTCCGATTCTTGGAAACAGTGCAAATTTCCAAAATTCCAATAGCTAATAGACGTCGTTAATTATTCCTTTTTTATATCGAAGCTAGCTAAACGTTGTTCATATCTTGTCTCAGGCCACGTATCCCAGGCACTGAGATTAGATTATGTTAGATTAGGTACTAGTCGGGGAGGCCTTTTTTGGCCTCTGTTTATTATGCCTTCCCTGGTAAGGTCCTACGCAGAGCTATTTACTCACTCCTGAGGCAGTCAGAAAGACTGGGGGTGTATCAGCAAGATTTCCTGAGGTAACGATTTCCTCGCCAAGGATAAGTATTCATTCTGAGACGAACGAGAACCTGACATTCCATGAACCATGAGTACCTACCTATATGTGAAAAGAGGATCTGTCACTGTCAAGACAGAGTCTGCATATTGAGTACTAGGGTACGTTACCGTAAGCCACCAATACGATAAGGATGTTTTTGTAAGGCAATGGCCACTAATTTTTCCCGTCAGGATTCTCTGGATGTTTATGTCCAGACCAATGAGGAAGTAGCATTTTTTGATGCTGTCATGCGGATAGTCAGAACTTGTATAGATTACGTGAATCTCCAAAGGACCAATAGAGTTCTTTTACTGTTGAGATGCAATCTGGTTTCCTTCTGTTTTTGCTCGAGCGTATACCTAAGTCTTTTAGCCTCACCATATCGAAGGTTTTTCAGAATTCTGTCGCTGAAGGTAATTTACAGGTTCTTAGAACTTAAAGCCAATTGGTACCTATACCTTAACCAATTTCTAAGTGCAATGTTAAATAATTAGCGCGTTTTGGTTCATAGTCCCATCTTCGGGTTCCTGCCTTTCGAACACCTACCTCTTGTGTAGGTACTTCTGTTTACAATCAGCTATACGGGGACATTCTAGGTGGCTTGAATCCCTTTTCTATCAACCCCTCTAGGTTACCCAGTGCTAGTACCTACTTGTTTACTTAATCCAGTTAATCAGGCATTCATCTATTAAATTTCCGCTCAAATTGTCACTGACATTGAACCACAAAACGTAGGTACAAATCTCATCTGTAACAGAAATATGTCATAAAAGCTACCTTCCTATGGTATCTGCCGCTGAATTCACCCGCACGCACTGCAGAAGACCAAAAAAATGTCAATATCACAATAATTATAAACCCAACTCCAACCTCCCCATCCCATCCATTTCGAATTTTCATTCGCACGAGATCCGATAACCACATTACAGATTAAACAAGTAATTCCTCCTCAACCTATCATTTCACTCATCTCAAATCACTCACGGAATTCACCAACCCCGCCAGCCAACATGACTCAGCAACACGCTGTCATCAACATTTCTGCCAGCACATGCGCAGTCGCTCCGTCGCTCGTGTTTTACGCCAGATGTCACGTCGTACGTTAGAAGTGCACAACTGGAAGAAAATCGATATCAAACAGCCAAAGCGACCACATCGTCGCGTCTCGCTTGCTCCGCACAAACCCAAGATCATTCGACTCGTTCCTGCAACCACGCACAAGGTGTTTCCCACGGCAGCGACAAACGGTTCGCTCCAGACCAGACGTTCTCCTGCATTCGCCGCGTGTGGACACTGTTATCGGTAGAGCGCCTCGCAGTTCGTTCGCTAAACAGAGAAAAAGTGAAAAATTCCATATAACTCATCCACACACACACTCATACACATCTGTAGCTCAGAAAATTTAGTAAACATTTTTGCAGTGTTTGAGTTGGATTTCAATTTTTTGTTTACAATTTTACAGTGAATTTGTTTAAACAAAATGTGCAACCCAATTTGAGGTGATTTATCCAATTGAACGGTGACAGAAATAGTTCATCTACATCGTCCTCGCTGTTCCAGTGGCATTTTTTTTTTTTTTTTTGTGAAAAGTCAATTTTCGGTTTTTGTTATTTACACACTCAGCATCGTGCCCGTGCGGTTAAGCGAAGAGCAGAGACGAAAAACAGGCGACCCCCGCCAGGATCGAAATCGGAATTAGCTAACGCGATTGACCTTTGTCTCGTCCTTCGCCCGTAAACAGCAACCAAAAATAAGAAAAAAATCAACAAAAAAATTCCGCTTTTTGTCAGCAGTGCAATTAGTTGTTTTTTCGGTGCTCGATTTCCCGTTGCAAATTCTCTCCTGCTCAGTTGTCAGTTGTGCGTGTGTGAAAATTCGGGTGGAGTTCGGTTTTGTTTTGGGTTTTTTATTTTTTTTTTCTCACTACGTTTCCAATTCAAGTGATAAGATAAGAAAAGTGAATTCAAATTGAGAAAGGAAAGAAAGGAGGAAATTCGCTGCAACGTTGTGTGCGATTTTGACAGATGCAACCGTTCAGTTGAGTTGAGTTTCGCTTTTGGTTTTTTGTTTTGTGTACGCGTTTGCAACAACAACAGTCTCTGTCAGGCGGATTTGTGTTTGTGAAATCGATTGTCAATCGGGAGGAAAATCGCCCGTAGAATATACACTTTCCGGGTGTGGAAAGCACGCAAAGCAGTCCAAATTGTGATCCGAGATTCACACGGAAAACATGGGATAATGGCGGCCAAAATGGATACGATGGGAGTTGATTTAGAGGTTAGTACCGAATTTAGTCAATTCGATGGGTGTGGGTCTGATGCGAAAATTGCAGGTAAAACAAATGAAAAAGTCAAAGGAACTAATGGACAGAAGTAGGAAATGGAGTTCTGGATAATTGTTTGTCTCAAGTGTTAAAATTCAGTTGCGGTTGATGCAAAAGGCGAGAAACGAGGTTTCTACGAACCGAAACAGTTATCAAAAGAAAGATATACGAAAGCTTGGCTTAATAGAGGATGATACCTGTAACCTATGCCGGGAGGAAGCTGAGAGAGTGTAAAGTATCGCCAAAAGAAGGAATATTTTGGTACATCACCGCGTTGAGGCCCAGAGAATGAGAGGGATCTTCTATAAGCAGATGCTATGAATCTAAAATAGGGAAGAATTCTGGACAAATCCAGTGGGTCTCTCTGTGGAAGCTTGATAGTGGTAGCTAGGCGGAGATAAAGGACCCGATTTGATGGTCTGATTCGAATATAGTTGTTGGCTTTGAGTTTGAAAAAGAGCACAAAAATGAGCCAACGTGTTCTTTTATCCTACACAGCATTGATTGACATTCATGTTTAAAAATTGCTACTGGGTTGCAAATATTCGTCCAATTTTGCCAAATTCGGTGGCATTTACAACCGTATCTCACAAATGGTGCGCCTAATAATGGCTTTCGAGAGCTGCTGTTGGCTGTTTCCCGTAAACAATCGACCCAACAAGTTACACGATCTTAAAGGTCAAACCACGGGTCTATTTTTGGCGAAAAGAATGTCCTCAAGCACTTCCTTCATAAGTCGACGGTTTCGGAGGCACTTTTAGAAGATAAAAACTCCGTAAAGGGCTCCACTGACCCTGACATTAGATTTTCTTAATTGATGATAAAGCCGCCAGCTCAAAAAAGGAGTCTGACAGTCTGAGTAAGTCGGCACGTTTCCTTAAACGACGGTGTCTTGATCAGATTCCATAGTAGTGTCTGGATTTGCCTAGTGTAAAGATTCCCTAGAGACCTTCATAGATCGGTAGGTACCTATTCTAAGCACTGACAGGTGCAATGATTGCGTTCTTCTCTGCTAAATGTTGTTCAAAATGAATGCCAACATTTTGGCATCGATAGGTAGTCTTCGACCGGTTAGTAAAGTGTGCAAGAACATGGTTTCGAAATGATTGACAGCAGCTAGATTAAACAGTTGAGTTTAGGACAATTTATATTTTTAAAAACGCATTTTGGAAAATTCATGTCTTGTACATTTACAGTAAAACCCGGATAAGTGCCTCTCGCTTAAGTGCCTAACCCGCATAAGTACATTTTTTTGAAAACCAAAATTCTGAGGATTTTTTCATATAAAACTGATCTTTTAAGTACCCTTCGCTTAACTACCTTTCCCGCTTAATTGCCTTTTATTTTGTATAGGTACTTTTATTGAAATTTGCTCGAAAAAAATTCTTTTAAGTAGGTAGGTACCTACACATTTTTTAAATCAGCATCATTTTCATACGCATTATGAATTGGCTACAGCTTTTGAAGTTGAGAAACGTTCAAAATAGTGGGCATCCATTATAACGAATAACCGATATAGCGAATTTGCGATAGGTACCTAGGTAGAGGCACTAGTATCCGGACAGTGTTAGTGTCCGGACACTATGTTGTTTATCTGATAAAAATAGGTAGGTATATCACCCATAAATAGTCTCAAATATTAACAATAATATAATCCTTTATGTGTCACTCATATCCATACGAAGTTTGAAATCAATCAGATGCATAATGTAAGAGTTAAGCGGCAGTGTTGTGGCTGAGCTCCGAGAGTTTGGTTTTATTGTCATTTTGCATACCAAAAAAATAGTGCGAGCATTTACAAAAAGTAAGTTATTCAAAGAGTATTTTGTAACGTATTCTTCTGGAAAGTACTCTGCTTTCCTTTAAATAGAACCCACTTTCATAATTAAAAAAGAAAATAGAATAAAATTATTTTTTTGGTCTAATCTTTAGTGTCCGGATACTAAAACTAAAATTAAAGAGCATTTTCGGTATCCGGACAACCTGTCCGGATACTGAAAATTTAAGAGGAAATACAAATCCTCGTTTAAATGCTCCTAAAACATACTTATGTATGTTTCTAATGAGAGAGAGAAAAGGAATTGTGTTTTTCTCGCAGGTTTTCAGTATTCGGACAGGGTATACTAAGTAACAATATATCTGTCCGGATACTGAAAAATTAGTTTCAGTTTCCGGACAACTTATTGTTTTGAATGTTATTTTCGGTTTTCAAAGCTCTAATTATCGTAATAGGCATTTTATTTTAACTCATTTTTTAAGAAGTGGTTGCAGAAAGTGTAGCTAATGCCTTAGACGATATACCTAGGGACAAATCAGTTAATCATTCGTGTAAAGCTGGTTTATGTCGTTCAACATTACATGACCGGTTAAAGGGCAAAAGATTGGTGAAAAAGCTACGAAAATGGGATAAGATCCTTATTTGACAAATGAAGAGCAGGAACGGATTGCTCAGTGGTGTGCCGATCTTTACAAGTGTGGATTTCTTATTAAGGTCCACGATCTGTTAAACATCAGCAAGGTTAGGGCAGCAGTCACCCAGAACCCATATGAAAATGTTAGGGAACTAATTGAATATTTGAAAAGCATTGGTCTGGAGCAAATCATAAATGAGCCTAAACGAATTAAATTTAAATAGTGACGAAAGCATCTGTCCAAAAACTGGCATGGTTATAGCCCCAAAAGATTACAAAAACATATACCAAATTGCTGCTAGAAATGAAGAAGAGACGTTAACGGTGCTAATTGTGTTTTTCAGCAGACGGAACTTTTTTTGAACCCATATTACTGTTTCCATTTAGCAATACCAAATACAGAAATGACCATATTCATTGAAAGCCAGGCGGTTATAAAAGCAGTATCTGCTATTGAAATAAAATCGAAGCTAGTTCGCCGCTGCCGCGAAAAGCTTACGGTTCCCTCTGCTGGATCCCTGGACACAGGGAGAAAACCGGCAATGAGATGGCCGATGAACTAACAAGAAATGGTTCTGCTATGGATCAAGATCGGACGATTAAATCCATCAAACCACCACTTTGCAATCTCAGAGAGATATTGAAAAATAAGATCCGAATGAAAGCCAATAACAGGTGGAAAGATTTAACCACTTGGGAAATAACACGGAAGCTATGGCCGGAATATAATCCTAGTCGGACTAGCAAGCTTATGCGGTTTGATCCTGATTAACAGGTTACAACTTCCTAAGAAACCACACAATGAAATTGAAACTCAAGAATGACGATATATGCAGGGGCTGACGAGGAAGTACACGAGGACACACCTAACTTCCTTTGTCAGTGCCCGAGTCTCTGTCAGTTGAGGAACAAAATACTTGGAACCATTACTTCCATGACGTACATGAACTTTCTCATGTCTCACTATCTGATCTTAACAGGTTTCTGAGGACATCGGGATGGCTGGACAAGGTCGAGTAACTGTGAAGTAACACTCATCACCGCCAACAACATCGGCTAACCCCCTTCAAGGCCATCACAATGGGTCCACATGGACCTAAGTTGGGTGCGGTAGGGCTCGCTCTGCCGTATCCACCCATAAACCTAACCCCTAACCTAACTGTTTCCATACTTGCGTCCTCCAAAAGACACTGTTGACAGCATGCCAAAACCATGGTTTTTGCTGATTAATAACGTGGAACGACCTGTAACATTGTTCGTAGATGGGCACAAGTCGCATTTAACCCTGGGAACTCAGTGAGTTTACCAACAAGCAAATAATTGTTTATATGCGTTGCCACCGAATACCACCCACATCATGCAACTGGCTGACGTTAGTGTTTTTAAGCCTTTGAAGTCTAATTGAAAAAAAAAAAAAACAATCGTGAATGGGAATCCAAAAATTTGAGACGGGCTTTGACAAAGAGAAACTGTCCCCTTTTGAATGATGCTATTGTCAAAAAAAAAGATACGGGTGCTACCATACAAAATGCATTTAAAAGATGTGGCTTGTATTCCTTTGACCCATAAGCTATTTATTATACGAAATGCGCTAAAAACAATGTGGAGAGATTAAGAATAGTTAGTTAGTTAGTTAGTTAGAATTATTCGATAAAGAACAATCGACTAAAACATCAAAATTAAAGATTGCTGTCGATGTGATTGAGGCATTGTCAGAACAATTAAGAAATGTTGGAGTTGATACCAATCGTTTTAGAAGTTATCATTTTAATGTGGGTACATATATTTATAGTTAAAGTATCTATATTTTATAAAAAAATAATTTTTTTTAATCAAATAAAGGCAAAAAACGACTTAAACTTCATATAAACTTTTCTGTCCGGATACTAAAAAAAAAGTGTCCGGAAACTAAATTCTGCTGTCCGGATACTAGTGCAAATCGAACTTTTTTGAATTTATTTTTTATAAATATTCAGAACGTAACATTCGAAAAAAATGTTAATGTATATTATTAATAAATATCGCCACTTCTACAAACATTTTATTTTTTTGCGGTAGCTTTAATATTGACCGAACTGTTGGAAATCAAAGTTACCAAATACGTTAACTGTCCGGATACTAGTGCCTTTACCTATGGAACGTGTACATAAGTTGGTTTAAGAACCCTGAAAGTATTAAAATGGACAATTATCTATTAACATCAATTAAAACCGTTTAAATAAACATATTTTTAATGACTTATTCTTTTAAAAATACCTAGTATAAAAAGTTTTCCGATATAACGAACGCGCTTGATATAGTGAGTGACATCAAACATTATATCATTCGTTATACGTAATCATGCCATAAATATTTTACGAAAAAACAGGAAAATTATTAAACCAGAGTCTTCGTCATCTGATCCTTCTTCCATTCGTTCAATACCACCGGCTTGAGCTTGACCACAGTACTTATCTTTCAATTTGATATTGCGCAGTATATCCGGCTTCGTTGTGAACCAGTCATACAAATCAATGCACGACATGTTGAAGTTGATCTTAGTGGTCAGAATGGCTTTTAACGTTTCATATTTTAATTGCGATTTTTCATCGGTCCACGTCTTATTCATAGAAGTAAATACTCGTTCAACAGAGATCCGGGTAAACAAAGAATATACCTATTCCACTTGTAGTCGCAATATTCTTTTTCCAAATGATTAAAAATTTCAACCCATCGCATCGAAATCGAAATGTTTTCAGTTTTCCACTGTTTAATCTTGGCCTCCGAGTAAACATTTTTGACATATCCGAACTCTTTGTGGACTTTTGCGGCGTTTTCGTTCACGGAGTAAAGTTTTGAGATGTTTAATTTGTTCTTCACAAACTCTACATCTTTCCATTCTGGCTCCTTGCGTAATATTTTTCATTTTAAAACATGTTCGAAAAATTTTAGTAGCACAATCCGCCGATTTAGAACTGTGATTTGACTTGATAACGTGAAAAGCCCATGTAGCTTCAATTGCAGCTGTGGCGCAGGCGCTATCATGTAGTGTATCAAATGTTGGAGTGAAAAAGTTCACAATTTTTTGGCTGGACGAATCTGCAGAAAAAGTATTGATGAACCATTGAACTAAACATTGTTTTTGTGTGTCAAATCATACCTGCGTTTCCACCGGATGCGATCGAAAAACTTCCTTACACTTCTTACAAAAGACATCACTTTTGCTTTTTCCGTTTTCCCAAAATCGATATTTTTCGATTAATTTGGCGTTGAGAACGCATTTTCATTTTAACGGATTTGGCATATTTTCACACAATAAAAATTAAAGAAGAAATTAACACGCAATAGGACTGTCTCTCAAAAGTAAGTACCTACAGTAGAATAAAAAAAAAATGGCGTTCGAATTTCTAATGTCGAAATAACAACAGAAAGTGGATTTCCACTGTTGGCCTACAACTTAAAAAGCTGCTGATGCGAATTTAAAGGTTGACAGTGTACAGTGCTATCCAAACTTATTCATTTTAAATGAGGACACCACTGCTAGTTAGGTTGGATTCAATCGTTTAGTTTTTAGTTATATGAAAAGTTGCTAATTAATTGGGGAAAAAAACTGAATGATTACAGGATAAGCAGGGTTTTTCACAAAAACACAGGAGTCAAATTTCTACAGGTTTTTAGTTGAAAATACAAGGGTATCCTGTAGAATGCAGGATATATGGCATGCTTAGTTCTACGTTATACCTGACTTTCACTCTTATAACAAAATGTTAATAAAACTCGCACAAAAGTTCTCGCACGAGTAGGTATAGGTATTTAAAATGGGCATAAATATTTCTAGAGACCATCTCTTTTTGGGCTCTTACACAAGAGATCGTTTATTTCTTGGCAGTTAAATGTGCCTACATTTTTACATTTAAAGATTAAAAATTTGTTAAGCAATTTTACACACTGGTCACCAAGCTTTATTAACTTGCATTTATCAAAAATACAAATCTCATTCTCCAGTCGAGAAAATTAATTTAAAACTTGTCACATTACCTTGCTTTACCATTTAAACAAAATAACATCTTTTCTTATCAGCTAAAGTTGATGTGAACTTTAAATTATTCACATAATTTACAGCAAGAGATAGTATTGTTAAAATACAGCCAAACATACTCGTGTACACAGACAAGTCGTGCCTTGCAGTTATTCCCCTTATCGTGGGAAATGTCATTGGAGTAGGTACACGTACACGTTGAGCGACCTTAAGTCACATGAAGTATTATTAAATCGAAGTCCACTGGGTATGCATGTATATAAAACGTAGAAGAAATGTCGATGTGTTTGCTGTGTTCTGTATGAATAAGACTGATTTGAGTTAACTCCAACATTTGACATGATTTAGAGGCGACGTCTTTGCCCTTTTAATAAGATCGGTATAAATAAAACATGTCCAACAAAGCAGTTGCATTGAAAATTAAAAGTCGTCTATTTACTTACAACAAATGCCAAGCTCTATTCATCGAATTTGTAAAAACGTAATTTTTAATCGATTTCTTTGCAAATGAGTTATATAATAGCCTAATACTTTTACCCCCTTATTAATAAAAAAAATGTACACAAGTTAGTTAGCTAGCCAACGTCAGATAGCATACAAAAATTGGACATAACTGCTGAGTAACAAGTTGATAACTTTTAAACACTGTTTATTAAAAGGGGGGTTAGTATGCTAAATAAATAAATAAATACAAAAAATAAAAATAAAATAGAAATAATAAAAATGCCTAGCTATAGCTATACTTCTGACAACGGACGTTGATAAAAATGACGTAAATTAAAAAAGTTACATAGTTTAAAAAACCAAAAACCCGACTGACTGTAAAAAAAAAGATTAAAACAAGAGACTTTCAAGTATAACAAATTGGCAGTCGGAGGCTGTGCAAATTTTTGTCAGAATGCGTAGGTAGTCTCCGATTGTCAGGTAGTTATACTTGTTTTAATCTTTTTTACAGTCAGTCGGTATTTTTGGTTTTTAAATTAACTTTTTTTATTTTGTTTTTTTTTTTTTTTTTTAATTCATATTTTTATAATTATTTGTTTAACTTCTGACACTCTGGAATAGAATTCCAATTTAATGACGCCTCACTCTTCAAAATCGGTCAAGCCGTTTGGGCTACAAGGCGTCACGTAGGAAGGTACATAGAATACGAGCGAAACACATAACCCTCCCTGTGCCCAGTGGGGTAAAAACACAGTTATTTAAGTAAAGCAAATAAGAAAACCAAAAACGTTGAATCCTGAAAGCGGACTTAAGGGGCTCCCTACAATTTATTATAATTCGGATAAGAAAAACTCCAACTTATTTGTCCTCTTTTTTAAGAGACCTGAGTGATTGTCAAAAAAACATTTTGAATTGTGAAGTTATTATAAACAAATTATTCTCTTTAAATGATGACTTTGTTTAACAAATTTGAAATTTGCCAGTAAAGCCAGACACACAAATTAACTCCTGTCAAAACCCGAGTTATGACACTTGCCATCATCTCAAGTGCTGCAATTGCAAAATTTGTCAAAACAGTCAATCGGAATAGGGAGACTGGTTACAAACACCAGATTAGTGTAACAGTATCCCACATACCTACTCCCTCTTGACATTGTCGTGCATCAAAATGTCTCGATTAGGCGTTATTTCGCCCACCTTCTCTTTCAACGTCATCATCATTACGACCATCATCCATCATATCATCTCTTAACTATCCCCCGATATAGGTATATAGGCGGGTGCGTATCTAATTTCGATAGAAGGCTCATCCACTTGCTCCTACGAGCATACGAGCAATCGTCGAACACCAACTGAAATCGAAACCATGGAAAATTATATTCTTCATCAACGTCAGAGGAAAGAAATGGTATCGCCTCCTCCGATCTGACAGTGTCAAAATGCCAACATGCCGATCCTGGTGATGACACTTTTTTCAATAAGAACGGGGAATCAGAGGGATTGCATTTGCAACACGTATAGGGTGCATACCTATAGCAGTTTGGAAGGGATACATGCTGTTACCATAATTCAATAACTAGTACCCGTGGGTTGTTGTTCTAAAAATAGTTATAACCACATGACTGCGCTAATGACAGCCATTCCAACTTCTCAGTTGTGAATACATTTTTAAGGGCTACCCCAAGAAATAGATTTATAATGAGACAGTGGTTTCTTTTTAATTCAAACGAGACTACGACTACAGCACCAGTCAAGGAGGAGATTATAATCTCGATCGAGTTTGGATGTCGTTTCTTTTTTGAAAGCACTGCTTCCATTCTCTCTCCTGTTTTGTTCCTTTTGTTTTTTTCTATACGCGACCGTTTTGTTCGTGACGGTTTGTCGAACACCCGTCGCTCTAATGTCCGGCCGTCGTCAGTTGGACAGAGACAGCCAATGGAAATTGTATAACAAACGAACGGTTCACAGTTCACAATCACAATCAGATAGACGAAGGCGAGCAAAAGAAGTGAAAATAAAAATAAAAGACCAACTCAAACCAGAAATTAATCAGATAGGTTATAGGTAGACATTCTTTGTTTTATTTTATTTATTGTTCTTGAGGCGTTCTTTTTTTCTCTCAGTTTAGTTCTATTTTTCGGGTTTATTTCTTTTGCATTTTTGTTGGTATTCTATCTAAAAGGTGACCGGTTACATTTTGGTTGCGGCTCAAGTGGCTCGAATCAGATTTATGTTAGAAGTGAGAGGAAGTCGCTTTCAAATGTGATCGAACTGGAGATTTTATTTAATGTTTAGCTGCATCTGTAACAGTCAGTCTTCTTCGTGGATGATGTGAGACTGCACCATCTGATATCGAGTGTAAACTGATACTGTTCATTATAAGGAGCACTCTGGGTCGCATGGTGTTAATTGCAGATCTCTGTCTGGCCCTGTTACAAACGACACCAAAGAGACGTTGTTATGGAAACACAATCAGATAACAACTATTGTTTGTCGATAGTGTTAACACGAGATGGAATTATCTATCAGTAATGACATTTCCGTATATAAAAGTCCTTTCGAAACAAGTTCACGACTTTCAATGAACGCAATTGAATTTGGAATCGGAGATTCCACTTAGGTTCCGTGATTGTAATTTGTAACTCATATTTAGAGATATATTACATAGGGTGCTATGGGCCGACAAACATCGCAATAATTCTGACAGTAGATTAATTTCATATGTTCAGGCAGCCACAAAATGGTCAACCTGTCAAGCGAGAAGTATTAATCTCGAGTGGACTCACAAACTAGTGTTGTGGTATTTTCCACTCCGCAGGGCATAGTGTGACTAAAATTGATTGGACACCTAAGTAAACCGGTAAAAGAATTCTCATATACAAACAGGGTGGCGCAAAAGTTGTCACCCGATGTTCTTTGCCTGTCATTTTTTTATGACTTAAAATCGTTGGTTCTGCTTTTGAATTATATTTATTTGATGTTTAAGGTTTTTTTTTTTTTCCCATTAAGTTCAAAAAATTATATCGGCAGAATTGACGACCATTCGGGCCCGATTTGGGACATTTTCCGTCACTCTTGCCAGAACTTCCGCCGATAGGTTCTCGCATTCTTGATGAATATTCTCCTTGAGGGCTGCAAGAGTCTGAGGCTTTCTGACAGAGGCTCAAGGTTGCCAGAATTTAGTTTGCTTCAAACGCCCCAATCTTAAAAAAAAAATTAGCCCAAAATCATTGCCCAGAAAGAAGCCGAAAAGTAGTGTGTGATGAGTGTGTTTATAATAATGGTAAAGTGTAGGTGTTTTGATGAAAGTTCCGCAAAAATTTTTAGCTCGAATATTTTTTGCTAGATTTTTGTTTTGATGTTTTTTCCTTTATCCCACGGAAGGCTTTTCGGACATCAAAATTCCACGATATAACAACACTGGGCTGCATTCGAAGAAAGAGAAAAAAATGTGGTGTGCAGCGGCAGCGTTAAAAAACACTAAGCATTTTAGTAAGCACTGTAAAAAAGCACAAGCGCCACTTCTACTTTGTCGGTACTGATACTTATTTTGGGCACTAAAATTAACTCTGAGAGCACTGACTTGGTAACGCTTTTTGTGGCTTGTGTCAAATCAAAAGGCCTGCAAATAAAATTGCTGTGCGTGCAAGTTGAACGACTGTTTGATGTCACTTGAATGCAAGAGTGCTGCCAAGTTGTAAAAGTGCGGGTTTGTTCGAAAATATTTCTTTTTTTTTAATTTTTTGAAGAAATAAAACAAACAAAAATCAAAAAGGGGCGCTCATGGAAGAAATCTCTATCGTTTTTTAAGAAAAAAGATAGCACAAAATACGATAAAGCTTCCTGGCAACACTGCATAGGCTCGTGACTTTTAAAAAACCTCACAAAAGGAGAAGTCTGTGACTGCTTATTCAAGCGATCTTACCGGCCAGTGGAAGTCGTCAAAACGAGAGATTCGGCGACCCAGAAATGCGGCCTTCAGAAAATCGGTTTTGGCAGTTTGCGCCGTTGCATCTTCCTGTTGGAACCACTTGTTCCAATTCATCGAATTGAGGAAGGAGAAAATCGTTCAGCAGGGCTGTGGAGTGTGGAGTGCCCGCCGTCTACGGTGTTCGATTGGACGTTGCGTTCTCTATATAAATAAAGGCCCGATGACGCCTTTAGCTTAAACGACACACCATGCAATCGCTTTGAGCGGGTGCAATGACTCTTGGTGGGTTGAGCTCGAAGTTTCCGTGCCCCAGTAGCGATAATTTTGCTTATTCATATATCCACAGAGATGGAGATGGCCCTCGTCGCTCATAATGGTTTTCGATGAAATATTGTGTCTCGTGGACGAGATTCAGAAAGGGCTTGAGTGTATAGGCGGCCAACAGCTTACAGCTGATGCACTGTCTGCATTTTGCAAGGGAACATCTTCAAGTCTTTCACAAAAATTCTCTATACAGACTGGCAGTTGATGTCTAATTGTGTAACACCTCGTCTAATTGATACTCCTAGATCCTGTGCGACATCTTCAGCCACAACTGCGATATTCGAAGCAGAACAGATGCTTCAGAGTCGGCGGAGTTTACCGCATCTGAATGTCATTTTTCAATTAAGCTAAACTCAATCCAAGCTATACCTTTCCATTAGTTTCTCGAAAGAACTCCCTACCACCTTGTAAAAAAAATCTAATACGATGAAATCCGTCCGAAAAAAAACACATTTTCCCAGCGAATTAAATGTTGGTGCAATCTTAATGTCAGTCACAAACTCCCCATACTGGTTCTGTTTACGATGTGAAAAAGTAGGCGAGCCTCAATATAATCGTTCAAATTTGACTATGAATGACCACCACCAAAAATTCAGCGTCGTTAAATTCAAAAATGCTTTGATTGACGAATGTTTAATATAAACACATCACACACATGTCATTACCATTTATAATTTCAGTCACAAGCTTCAAGGCCAAACCGGGCTTCTTAATATATCTTTCACCGAAATTAAAAATACCAGTAGCATTCGTTTTCATTCATAGAAAGAACCTGTTCGTCTGTCCAAAAATACAAACATGACAGAAACGGTCACGTAATCGTTGTGCGATACACTCCTTGACCCCGGGCCAAATTTCTTGCAACTCATACCACTCACTTGAAATTATGTTCGTAGATTCATGGAGAACGAATTATTACGCTTCTTGGCTTATAACTCATTTGCGCACGCATTCCATGAATGAACCCCAATTAGCGCGTATCCCCATTAAGTGTGAATGTTGCTCGCCCCAAACACTTGAATTTTTGAGTTTTTATTTTTATTTTTTTTTTTGTACGCGGTTTTCCCCAAACAATAAGCCAAATCATAAGTATGCATCACAAAGTGATTGATCGTAAACCTTCGACTCTTTAGCCGGAATTAATTGGAGTTTAAAAAATGACGCGATATCTCGTCAAAAGTGTATACCTCCCTGCTGATGATGGTGTGAAGAATGTTTCGCCAAATGCGTACAATTCATCATTCGAGTATCTTTGGCAGATATTTCTGCGTCTCGTTTGAATTTTAATTTCTTCAATTCGTCGAAAATCGAGGGGTTTTCCATTTCCACCCTTAAGCGGCCCACCCCTCAGCACGCAGCTCGTTTTCATTTTTCTTCGAGTGTGAGTACGAGTACGAGTACACCCTTGCAAGCACACTATGTATTTATGTATATCTAAAGTAATCGCACTCGTTATAATAATAATAAATTCTGTTTTCAATTCGGCTACGGATTGAGGAAAAGATTACGATAAAATAAAAATAAAAAAAAAACGACAACGACGACGTTAGCTCGTAATATGATTGACTGCGGGCGATTGCTGTGCAGTAAATCTCACTCTCCGTGTCCGTGAAATGTTGCCGAGACCCGAGCCTCTCGACCCTCCACGCAGAGCGTCCTCTTCTCTGCGTCAATTAAGCGAGTATTCATTCAGTCACATAGATCTGCTGCTGTTGGGTGTTGCAGCCCGGCTACGTGCAGCGATGGTGCGATATGATTCTAAAGTGGTTCTGTTGTTGCCGCGACCGTGCTATGGAATATTGTAAAATTGTAAAATAGTTGGGGGTTGTTGAACACATTCACACGTACACATAGACAAGTCTCAACAGAACCGAAAGCCGGGTGCGGTAGTAGGTAAAGTGAATTATCGTCGTCATTTCACTTTTATTTTTCAATATCGCAATCGATTGAGGAAATCCGTTTACAGCACTTTTGGTCCGGTCCTTGCACAGCGCTCGCTACAGGGTTAGATAAAGGGTGAATGATTTTATTGCAATTACAACTTATTACTGTTTTTTCTCTCATTGTCTACTTTGGAGAGTAGAGTAGATTGCGAAGAAAGAGGTACTCGTTGTACACCCAAAGTGTTTTGTTCGATATTAATGACAGCGCATGGGGCCGTGGTTGGTTAAACATTCAGTAAGACTCGGTGAGGAGTCATAAACACATGTTGTAACATTTATTGGGGACATTTAAAGAGATGGGACAATTAGTGGCGATAAAGAATTAATTTTGAGTGCTTAAACTTTATTTGCTCTGTAGCCAATTGACAGGATCTGCGGGTTGACTTTCAGTTGAGTGCCGCTTTTCTTCGACCGAAAACAAAATGCGGGCAACTTTTCAATCAAATGGCGGAATAGCTCCATTAGATAGCTCAATACTGATGAGGTTTTGGTTGAGCATATAAATTGAAGCAAGCGCCAGGCCCAGGTTTATCTTGTTCATTTTATTTGAAACTATATTCAGGGTGGCGCAAAAATTACGTTCAAATAAAGGGTTGTCCAATAAGATGTGTAATTTTTGGTATTTAAAGAAAAATGTAATTTTTAAGATAAATGATCGGATGTTTATTTCATAATAAAGAGGAAGGTATGCCGTTAATAATGAAAAACAACATCAGCCAAATGGCCACCACGAGCACGCATACAGGACCATATCCTTTTCATGAAATTTTCCATAACCAAATCGCAAAGTGGCTGCCCTATGTCATCGATAGCCTCACGAATTTTATCTTTGAGGTCTTGAATCGTCGCTGGGCTGTTGGTGTAGACCTTATCTTTCACGTGGCCCCAAAGGAAGAAGTCGCAAGGTGTTAAATCACAAGATCTCGGTGGCCAATTGTGATCACCTCTTCGGGAGATAACACGGTCCGGAAACTTTTCCCTCAAAAGATCAATGGTTTCGTTACTTGTGTGGCACGTAGCGCCGGCCGTCTTGTTGAAAGCAAACGTTTTCCAGATCAATACCATCCAACTCCGATCATAAAAAATCATTAATCATCTCTCGATAGCGCAATCCATTCACCGTAACTGTTGATCCAACCTCATTTTCGAAAATGTAAGGTCCAATGACCCTGCCGGACCATTAACCGCACCAAACAGTCGCACGTTGAGGATGGAGAGGCTTCTCAACAATAACTCTTGGGTTTTCCGAGCCCCAAATGCGACAATTTTGCTTGTTGACGTAGCCACCGAGGTGGAAATGGGCCTCACCAGTCAAAATGATTTTTCGATGGAATTCCGGATCATTTTCATGCATTTCAAGACCCAATCAGCAAAGACACGGCGTTGTTGATGATCGGCCGGCTTGAGTTCTTGTGTTAACTGAATTTTATAAGCCTTAAGACCCAAGTCTTAATCCAAAATACGGTGTAATGACGTTTGTGGAATGCCCAATTCCAAAGAATGGGTTTTCTTCAACAGCAGCAATATTCTCAGTTGTTCTTGAGCGACTTGCACGGGTAGAGCTCGAATTTTTTTCACCAATTTCTGTATTGCGGTCCGACAAGGTGCTTCACGACGACCAAAAAATGCTTTAGTTTTGCGAACTGTGACTGCAAGATTTTCACCATTTTTGTAGTGAATTTTAATAACTTCAATGCGTTGTTGAAGCGTGTATCGTTCCATTTTTAGTAATGGCGTAGTTTCTATTTGTCAAATGTCAAAGAATAAAAGCTTCAAAACAACACCTCTTATTGGAAAACCCTATGAGTTTTTTGTTTTGTTTCTTGTATTTATATAAATGTTTTTAGATTTTGGCAAACAGAACTTTGGGAATTTAATTGTAAACAATAGGCAAAAAAACAGTGAGCAAAAAAAATTATTTAACTTTTAGAATCAAATGGCAATAATTGTGTTGACAAACATGCCGTAAATTGGTATTTTCCATTCAAAAATATAAAAAGAATGATAATTATTGGCGAAGGAGATTGAATTTTGAGTTGAAATCTTATCATCTTTTACCCAACTGGACACAGGGAGGGTTATGTGTTTCGCTCGTATTCTATGTACCTTCCTACGTGACGCCTTGTAGCCCAAACGGCTTGACAGATTTTGAAGAGTGAGGTGTCATTAAATTGGAATTATATTCCGGAGTGTCAGAAGTTAAACAAATAATTATAAAAATATGAATTAAAAAAAAAAAACAAAATAAAAAAAGTTAATTTAAAAAAATAAAAATACCGACAAGACACTTTCAAGTATAACTAATTGACAATCGGAGACTACCTGCACAATCTGACAAAAATATGAGCAGCCTCCCACTGCCAATTAGTTATACTTGAAAGTGACTTGTTTTAATCTCTTTAAATCTTTTTTACAGTCCGAGAAATACATATCTAAACATATCAAAAACATTAGCCCTTTTTGAAAGGAAACGCTAGAAGGAATATCGATTCTTTGATAGTTTTTGGGGTTAGCCCTGAAAATTTCTGTTGGGAAATTTTTGTCGAATTTCAGTTGAGTTATTGTTTTTGAGAGAATAAATTTTAACAAAAACTCGTAGACACGGTCACTTTGGTAGCTGTTTCGAACTACACCACTAATTCATCATCAGACTTCTTTTAAGTGATTTTTTGTTTGATATGCCGTTTTTTTATTATCAGCCATAATCCAAATGTGATCCTGCTTTTCATTGAAATCACGAATCATGATCTGAAAATTGATTCTAATATTTCGCTTATTTCATTCTTGAATGTTGTTGTGCCTATAAACGGGCGCCTCACAATCACGTTGCCAGACTAAAATATGCAAAACCATTCATAACACAAAAAATAAATAAATTGACTTGTGTTGCATAAATAAATAAATAAATAAATAGTTGGCGCAACAGGTCCGGAGGGACCCTAGGCCTAGCTTCTCACAACCATTCGTTTTGTGTGAGTTTTTTTTATTTTTGGAACGAATGGAAGGGAACTATATTTCTATGCCGATTCCAAACGGCTAATTGAGAAACTCTTTCAAGGAAGTAATACTCTCGGATGTTTGTCAGACGTCCGCGAGAGGTGGCGCAGTGAAAAAAAAAAATCCCTGAGTTGGAATTTGGGTTTTCGTGGGATTCGAACCTGGGATCCCTCGCTTAGTCAAACACACTAACCACTAACCACTAAGCCACTCCGCCGACGTTGTGCACTGGAAGTGATAAATCTGCTTTTCTCTTCCGATATTGAAAAGACTGGATGTGCTATTTTCGTTTCTTTTATCATCGCTTTGAAAAAGAAAGTTAAAAGTCAATTTCTTCAGACTTCAGAAGTTATTAATTCAATAAAATACATGTACCTCCACTTGCAATTGCTTACATTTATCGATTCTTATGATTTGTGTTTACAAAATGTCATCGTATTGTGACGTCTTATTTGTGTGTTTGAAAACAACTGTTGCCACATCTTGAAAATAAAATTTTGCAATGCATCTTTTTGCATCAATTTGCATCTTGTTTAATTTCCGTGACCTGATCCGATCCGGATCAATATTAATTAACTTTGCATAGCTTTGATTCATTGTACCTTCCAAATGGATATTACCGTTCAACTGAACAGCTCACGTATAAAATTTTGTTAGGCTAAAATTAGTGTGCAACGTCCATTAAACTAAGTGATCATTAATAATTAAACAGCGAATTATTTATAGATAGAAGCATACATAATTATATATAATAGTTCTATACTTTGAACTGAAAGTTTTACTTAAATTGCTGGTTTAAGGTAAGTTACTCGTTCTAAAAATACAAACAAGTTTTTCAAAATGTTCCCTGATAACCTGGGACTTATTATACTGTAACGCCACAACAACGAATCGAGGAGGTTTGAACACTTTTCTCTAACTACAGTAACTAGGTACTTGTTATGACTTGTTTGATATTGATATCTACGTCAAAACTTTTAAATTGATTTGTTATGCAACGTGTCATTGTTCTTATTATCCAAAGAGTAGGTACAAAATGTAAATGCGTCACTTGTTATGTCGAACGAAAGTTTAACCAACTCAAACCGGACAGAGATAAGTTATTTTCAATCGAATTAAATAAAGTTCATAGTATACCAACGCAGTCGTTAAAACTTTTCCCTTAAATAACTCATTAGAGTTACCTAAATAAAGCGTTCTAGAGACAAAGTCCATTTTACGAATGACAACTGACACACACTGGTGCCTGTCCATAATGAAAATTGACATTTGTTTAGCTTCTTATAATTTGGAAAACGTAGTCAAAATGAATAAGAATAAAAAGTTCTTTGTAACGGACCTAGGTATAAAATATAATCAAATATTTATGTGAAATTTTCAAGTCGGGGTAGTTTGACAATTGCAAAAAAAAAGATATATCCAAATATAAAGACTAAAGATCCCCCTGAGGAAGTTTAAAAAACCCAACGAAACGTGAAAAGAATGAAATAGTTTATTATTTATTTTGATTCGGCAACCACTGATAGTAAGCTATCATTAAAAGTATGAGTAAGCTCATTAAAACAAAAATATAAACATCTAAACCTTATCACCGGTTACAAAAGATTATATCCAAATTCATTCAAAAGTATTCTGTGAGCTTTGAGTTTGATATGCCCGTGCACTATTAGAGAAAAGAAAATTCGACCTCTAATTGAAATTCTGCAACAGATGTAACGACCACGAGGTCGCAGTGCACTAGACCCTCTCTATTATTATTATTATTATTAACGCCTCCTTTTCTGCCGTAAAGTAGGGATAAACAGCTGTCACCTTTTTATTCAGGTCTAATCACGTAGCTTTTCGTACGAATATAGTCGAAAAAAGAGTCTTCCAAAGTCAGAAACCTTAAGTACTAAATTTAACAGTTTGAGAGCAGCATCCGGTGCATTTTCGACAAATGTAATGGAATTTGTCAAAAACAAGGACTTAAGAAAATAATTGACCATGGTGGAATCGAAAACCCGCCTACATGATAATTTAAATATGGATAACTAAATATTACGCTTACATATTTTTCATTTTTGTCGATGCGATTCGGAGAGTTATACGCAAACTGTCCCCCTTTCTTAGCGTCATCGATTTTTTTAAAAGCGTTTGAAACGGTGACTCACTCTTCTCTTCCAGTAATTTTGAATTTCGTTCATCAACTGCCATAACAAGCAATGTTTTCGCATTTCTGAAGCATGTTCCTTTCATGGGACTTTACTGTTTTTATATAGACGATTTTTTATTTTTTTTGAATCGTAAAATATTTTCATGAGCATATATTTGCCCAAGAAGTCCATCTATATTCTTGTGTTCTCCATGAGATCGGATAATACAAGTGCTATTAAAAATGTAAGGCAAGCATTAGAAATCATACAGCAGGGGCCGCTAAAATACAACTTGCCTTAAAGCAGAAAAAATCCTAAAAACTAAGTTATGTATATCCATTGACAAATAGCTGAGGTATCATATGAGGGCTAGGGTTGCCAGATTTTGCACGCAGTTCGACAGGACAAATAGCCAAAATATTGAAAAAACCCGGTATTCCCACATTTCTCCCGAGACAAAATAAAAAATTACTGACAATGAGTGGTGAAGCGAGGAGTAACAACGATTCTCGCTAGTTCTTGGGTTTTTACCCGACTGGAACAGGGAGGGTTATGTGTTTCGCGCGTATCCTATGTACGTTCCTACGTGACGCCCTGTAGCCCAAACGGCTTGACCGATTTTAAAGAGTGAGGTGTCAATAAAATGGTATTCTTTCCCGGAGTGTCATAGGCTGAACAAATAAATATAAAAATATAAATTTAAATAAAAACAATTGTCACACAAATGTCAGTGAGATATTTTTTATAGTCAGTCGGTTTGTTTATTTTTTAATTAATTATTTATCCTGACAGTTTCTGTTGGGAAATTTTGTCGAATTTCAGTTAAAAAAAATATGTATAAACATTTTTAATTCATTTGAATGACTTGATTTCAAATCGGAACGTCTAGCAACGCAAATTGTCGCTGAAATGAGTGTTACCATTTCAAAAAGCATATCGCTAAAAAAATCACACTTTTCTTTAGTTAGTTACAAGTAGTTTAACAAATAAAATTCATGATACTTGGTGTTGGTCCTCGTTTATCATAGCTCAGTTTATGTAAGGGTTTTTCTATAAGTTCTATGACGAATGTTTTATGTCGCTTACATGGATAGCAACGGAAGGGAGTAGTTTGAAAATGATGGAAAGTGAGAAATCCTTTGATTTGGTTAAAGCTGTTAAACAATGTTGATAGATACGACGGAAAGAGGCTACAGTTGGTAACAAAGATTTAACCGCAGTTTTATTTTTAAACGTTATTGCGGCGATTGAAACAAATTGATTGTTATTGGGAGATCTGACTGTTCAAAATATGGACATAATCTGGGTGTGACTTGTGCTAAGCTACATACTGTTTGTTGTAAATTTTAAATATTTTGATTTTTCGGTTTATGTTGTACGAAAGCAACTTCTAGCTTGACATGCCATGACGAAGATTGCACCTATGGATCGCTATGCACAAATTTGATTGTCAATGTTACATAGATTGTGGTAGCAGTAGCTCCAACTTCAACTTTTGTTTATAAAATTTCTGCAAGAATGTAACTTTTCTTCACAATCACATAGTCGATATTCATGAACGTAAATCCCCTCATCATACGAACACATTTACCCTGACACAGCTAACAAGCGAGTTCCATTATAAGGCGGTCAACACTTTGATGGCATTCAATAAACAACTGACATCATCCACCAACATCAACATCAAGTAAACAAAATATTTATACACCTACGTGCCTGTCATTTGAAAGTTCCTCCAGCTATATCGATTAAAACGCATGTCCAACAATTATGCAATCGCTTCAATATCTGCGTCTGAAATCTTAAAAATGACTGCACTGACGAATGCATCGATTAATATGCAAATTGCTCCGACAATCTCCCACTTAATCCGTAGCAAATTAATTTAAACAATACTAATTGAAATTGAAATTCCAAAATCATCGCGCCTAATGGAATTGCCATCAGGACAGGCCAGTGCCCGGCGGGGTGCACTCAAACACAAACCTGTTACTCGATGCGTCTGCGTTTGTGTGTGTTTCTGCATTTAAAAAGAAACCCCTCATCTTGCCCTCCATCCCATTAGCAGGCGCGATTTGATTACAACATCATATACCAGAGTGGGTAGACAAACGCGTATATGACATACGTTCGGCGTTCGCCTGCCACCACACTGTCTACACGGCATCCACAGATACTTTCTTCCATAAAACACACACACAACACGTTCGATGCGAGTGAGCATTTGTAATCAATGTCAGCCTATCAATCATTGGCCAGGCCGTCAAACTGACTGATAACGACAATAAATTAATAATAATAAAATTGTTGTCCTCGAGCCCATGGAGACCATGGTGGTGAAGACGTGAAGTCTTCTTAAAGGTGGTCTAGTATCCGTTAACTTCGTGCTGGCTGTTTATTCAAATTTTTACTAAACTTTTAGTGGTATACCGTCTTGAACGATCGATACCGCGCGGCAGTGCGGGAACGGAACCCCTTTTTTTCGGGCGGCTTTCACATTTTGGACGGTTTTTCTTTTGGTTTTTATTTTTATTTGTCTTCTTTTACGACACATCGACATACGTCTGGGCGTGTTAAGTAGCTTTTAAGTCAATTGGTTTGTTTATTGTCAGCGCAGTGACAAACATGGGAAATTATTGATGATATGTCAACATGCGGCTGGACATTTGGGGAACAGCCGTGCGCGCGCTTAGTCATTACAATTCCGAAATTAATGGAATTTTCTTGGGAAAATAAAACGCAACTTAGTGTCAACATTGGTTGTACAATCACAAGGTGGGCAATTTCACGAGTTAATTGTCCGGTCACGGACGCAATAATAAACGAATAAAGCCTACGTAAAGCGTAGGTATGGCACACACGCTCGTATGCATAAAAGCGAGACAATTGTGACGTAAATGTAGAGAACTGGACGCTTTAAGGGCAATCCACGTGCTGAGAGTGGATCGATGCGACGAGAATGGGTTGAGCAACCAGTTTTATGCCTATAAAATATGTATTGCCGGTGCATACGTGAGGTGGGCATTTTCACCTAATGTAACGGGTGATTTTTTAGCTGGTTTGGTTTTGGCAACACTGGTTTTGACAGCTGACGTGTGTTTAGTACCTTGTGTCACTGTCAAACAGCTTCAGTTTGGTTTGCAATTTAACCATGGATCGTCTTACAAATGAACAACGCTTGCAAATTATTGAATTTTACTATCAAAATTCGTGCTCGGTTCGAAATGTTCATCGCGCGCTGCTTCCATTTTATGATCGGCATTCTCGACCTTCTGAGCAGTCTATTCGGAAGATTGTGACCAAATTTCGCACCAAATTTACTTTGTTGGACATTAAACCACCAACACGTTTACGTACTGTGCGTAGTGAAGAAAATATTGCGGCCGTATCAGCTAGTGTGACAGAAGACCGCGAAATGTCGATTCGGCGCCGTTCCCAGCAGTTAGGCCTTTGTTACAGCACTACGTGGAAAATTTTGCGGAAGGATTTGTGCGTAAAGCCTTTTAAGATACAGCTTGTGCAAGAACTAAAGCCAGCCGACCTACCACAACGCCGAATTTTTGGTGAATGGGCTCTGGGAAAGCTGGCCGAGGATCCGCTTTTTTATCGAAAAATTGTGTTCAGCGATGAGGCTCATTTTTGGTTGAATAGGTACGTAAATAAGCAAAATTGCCGCATTTGGAGTGAAGATCAGCCAGAAGCATTGCAACAGCTACCAATGCATCCCGAAAAAGCCACTGTTTGGTGCGGTTTATGGGCCGGCGGCATTATTGGGCCATATTTCTTCAAAGATGATGCGAATCGCAGCGTTACTGTCAATGGTGAACGCTACCGAGCGATGATAACAAACTTTTTTTTGCCCGAAATGGAAGTTCTTGACTTGCATGATATGTGGTTTCAACAAGACGGTGCCACATGCCACACAGCTCGAGTTAAAGATATCAATAATCAAAACAAAATATTATTTTTATTGGTTCGATCTTTCTTCCATCGAGTGTAATACTAGACTAACGTCCAACTCATTCTTTTCTTCCAACGAAACATAAAAAATACAGCAGCTTATAACATAACTTAGGAGATAACATCAATGTAACATAGAAGATAACATGTAAATAATATAACTCAAATAAAGCATCATAATAGTTTTGGCGTTTATATACATAGGTATGCACCGTGATGATGGTACACAAAGCCAACATGTTTTCATGCTGAAGACGCCGACTGCTTGGCTGCTGATGATGGTCGCTTGTCGTCAAGCACATGTTGTGTTGTTTACGTTTGTTATGGCAAAGCGTATGTAACTCCTCCCGCCCCAGTATGGACAATACGAATTTGTTGAGTGACGTCCATGAATGGTATAATGTTGCAGGAGCAAATGGTTCAGTTTATAAACATTGTACTCGTATATGCAAATGTATCGGTTAATATTGTTGAGGTATGTTTTCCATATTTGATTGGCTTGATGATGAATTGGTGACTGTTGCGGGTAGCATACTTTTCGGTGGGCAGCGTTGACTTGGAAATGATTTATCCACACTTGAAGCTCATAAATTCATCAGTTGATAATAAAGGGAAATGGGATATAGTGCCAAAAATAAAACGAAACAAACTACCTCCATATGCTCCATACATTAACCGTCGATTCTCAATTCAGTTTTATTGTATACTTTCAATTTTTAAATAAGAATGATTCCATATATAAATTCCAACTCTGTTATCTTATGTACTTACTTCTAATATTTATTAAAAAACAATTCAAATATGGTGAAGTATGATTAATTTATAAGAAAGTTTATTGGAGAATCAGAAACAAAGTTTTGAAAGTTTTAGCTAGTAAATTTGCGTTTCTTCATAACCTTTTGTTTATGAACCTTTCTTTTATTAGTATCTAAGGTAATTCTATTGTTTTTAACTACTAAATGCTGATTAAACCTAGCTGCTAACTTGTTTCGCCTATCATCTAGTTCAAAAATTGTATCGTTTGGTGAAAAATTAGGAGGTTCTCTGCGGTTTTCATTAAGTTTATTTATAAGACGTTCTTTATTAGCTAAACTTCGTGTATGTACTAGTTTAGCTAACGATTCATACTCTTTGATGTGTTCTTTGAGATACTCTTGTTCCGTTTTAACTGTATTGTTGATGGAAAATGGATTATTTTTAGTTATATGACCGGTTAGTAACTCGAAAGGGGAAAGTTTAGTGGCAGAGTGGATTGAATTGTTATAGGCTATAACAGCCTCGTCGACAATCTCGCCAATGGGTTTGTCCTTATGCTGAGATTTAATGATTCGTATTAGCTCTGTGAGGGTTGAGTGGAATCTTTCAACAGGCGAGTTTCCTGTTGAACTTTTGGCACATATTGTATGTAAACTTATACCGTACATTTCTAAGAAGTCCCTAAACAAAGTAGATATGAATTCACTGCCATTGTCCGTAACAACCTGTTGTGGGATTCCATGATGGGAGAAAAAGTGTTTCAAAGATTTGATTAGATTTACACTATTTCTGGCCGTTAGTAAATAAACACTAGAAAAGCGACTGAATTTGTCGATAATTGTTAAAAAGTTTTCTTTGTGTATTGAATATATATCTAAATGAAGGACTTGCAATGGCTTAGATGGTGTTTCTGTAATCTCGTATTTCAAGCGTTCCCTTTTACGATCATATTTATATCTTTGGCATATCTCGCAATTGTTTATAATACGTGTAATCAGATGTTTCATGTTTGGAAAATAGAATTTTCTTTTTAAATGATCAAAGCTTTCATTAATGCCTCTATGAGTCGAATTCTTATGATAATTCCGGATTAATTTTTCCTGTTCATCAGAATCTATCACATCTTCTAACATGGTATTACATCGTACTATTTTCAAACTTCCATTGCTGAAATATTTAGTATAAACCGATTGAACTACCCTAAACGTTACTTCATCGGTTAATACCGCTGTAAGTCGTTTAGTAGCCATGTAATCTTTAAAAATGCTTATTACAAAATTCTCTTCACAAATTTCACTATACTCTATCGTAAATCGCTTCTTCCTTTTAAATAGGATTTTAAGTTTAACGTCCGGTTTGTTTCTAATACTGCTCCTTTTGAGAATGAGCTGGTTTGAAAACTCATTTATAGGACGCTCCGATATGGCAATGCCATCATCGACATTTTCAATAGCAGAATGGATTGTGGATAGATTGTCCTGAAAGTCTATATTATTTTGGGTGGATAAAGTATCTAAATTTCCGGATTGACTAGGGGCACTTTTTGTTTCGGTAGCATTTAACTCAATACGAGATAAAGCGTCAGCATTAGAGTTCTGTTTTCCCTTTTTGTACGTTATATAGTAATCATACTCCTCCAACTTTAGTCGCCAACGAACAAGCTTCGAGTTTGGCTCTTTTAAAGAAAAAAGCCAAGTCAAAGGCTTGTGATCCGTGATGATTTGAAATCTTCGCCCAAATAGATAAGGCCGAAAAACTTTTGTGGACCAAACAACAGCAAGAAGCTCTTTTTCAATCGTGCTGTAGTTCTGTTCAGATTTAGATAAAGTACGACTTGCATAACAAACCGGCTTATCGGATCCAATGATCCCTTGGGACAAAACAGCGCCTATTGCAACATTACTCGCATCAGTAGTAACGTTGAAAGGTTTTGAAAAGTCTGGGTATTGAAGAATGGGATCATTGCATAAAAGGGTTTTGCAGCTTTCAAAACAGTTGATATATTTGGAGTCAAGTTTAATGCTATTACCTTTACGGAGACACTCCGTCATAGGCTTTGTAAGCTTAGCAAAATCCTTAATGAACTTTCTATAGTAGCCCAGAAGACCCAGGAACGATTTTATTTGCTTTCGAGTTTTTGGTATAGGAAACATTTTTATTGCGCTAATTTTTTCGGGATTTGGTTTCACCCCCTGTGCTGTTACTAAATGCCCTAGAAATGCTACTTCTTTATGAAGAAATTCTGACTTTTCTAGTTGGATTTTAAAATTTGCTTCCCTCAGCTTTTTAAAGACAGCATTTAAGTTTTCAACATGTTCTTGGAGAGAGGTTGAGAAAACTATAATGTCGTCCATATACACTAGACACACTTTACCTTGGAGCTCTCGCAAAACATTATCCATCACGCGTTGAAATGTCGATGGGGCATTTTTAAGTCCGAAAGGCATACGAACAAACTCATAATGCCCATTATCAACAGAGAATGCTGTTTTTGGTATATCTTCTGCTTTGACTTCAATTTGGTGGAATCCAGATGCTAGGTCTAGTGTGCTAAAGTATATGGATCTTCCTAATTTGTCAAGGATTTCATTTATATTCGGAATCGGATATTTATCATCTATCGTCTTCTCATTTAACTTCCTGTAGTCTATGACTAAACGCCATTTTTCTTTACCACTTGCGTCTCTCTTCTTTGGCACTAACCAAATTGGAGCAGACCAGGGTGAAAAACTGTGACGAATAATACCCTGGTTAAGCATATCGCTTATTTGTTTCTGAATTTCAGTTTTATGCACATATGGGTAGCGATAGGATTTGGTATAGATTGGTATATTATCTTTAACGTTAATCTCATGCTTTATAGCATTCGTGAAAGTTAAGTTATTCCCTTCTTTAAAGAAAATATCCTTGTATCTTTTGCATAACCCCTGTATAGCATATCTTTCTTCGGGGTTCAAATGGTTTGTGCGAATTAGTTCATGAATACTATAATTTTTCAAGCCTTCGACGTTATTTATTGAGAGGTTATGAATTTCCATAAATCCATAAATGTATTAAGATCGAGAGACTTAACTTTGAGTGGTTGTTCAATTACGAAAGTTTGTGGTAATTCTGAAGTATTGATAACTTCCACGAAGGAGTACCAATCCTGGGCCTTGTAAATCCCTTCTGGCACTATTAAATTGTTTCGTATAACAGTTGGTTTAATAAAAACACTACCAGATTCAGTATCAACAGGTAAATAGCAAACTACTTTGCACAAACCAGGAACCGTGTATTTTTTGGACATAAGATTTGGTTTATACAGAATTGGAATCTTGGCATTTTCGGTTTCTAGAATTGAATACTTGAGATCAATTTTCGTACCGAGATCTTTCATCAATTCAGTACCGATTAAGCCATCGAAATAATTGTGGAACTTAAATATTAAGAACGGCAATACTTTATTTGTATTTAGTTCTATTAAGCCATTAAAATCTACTTTCTTATTTATATATTCTTTATTAAAAATCGTTTTTATCGCAACAGGTTCTATAGTTTGTATCAGTCTGGTATCAACTATGCCTGGGCTAATAAACGATTTGTTACTTCCTGTATCTATGAGGAACTTGAGTTTTTTGTTGTTAATGCTGTTAATAATAATATATGGTAATATATAGGAATTATAACTATTTATTTCTAAATAGCCTAATGGTTTTCCGAGGCTTATAATTGAAAATTTCCATCGTCAACTTCACCGTGAATTACTCGGTTTGAGGGTTCTGGCATATCGAAATGTTGAATATAATTTTGTGGTTCAAAGTAATTTGGATAGTGTGGATAGTTTGGTTCTTCAAGTCTGGGGGTATAATAATTCATATAATTCATATTTCCGATTCCTTCGATGTGATGGAATTGATTTTGTGAATTATTACTTTGATGCGTATTATTAAAAGCCCTATTTGAACCCCTATTGGTATTACCACTATAAGTATCCATAGGTTCGGGTGGAGGAAAAGATCTAAGCACAGGGTCTAAATAGTTGCTGTAGGGTCTTGCGAAATTTTGCTGGTTAATATGAGGATGTCTTACTAAAGGGTATTGGGGACCATTAGGTTGCATTATTGGAATTGAAGGGTATTGTGGGCTAGAGTAACGTTGTCTATGGGATTGTTGTGGATTTCTGAATTTCGGCCGTTGCAAATCAGTCGAATGGTGTGTTAAATGTTGTTGAGGATTTTGAAAGTAGTGGCAGTTTTGTTCTTGAAGGCAGTAATTTAATGCGTCCGCTAATTTGTTTGGCCTCATTGATCTAATAGTGGACCCTAACGGTTCTCTTAGGCCAGATAAAAAGGTATTTAAGCACATTTCCTGGTAAAGTGATTGTTTTGACGCAATTACATTACTATCAATCTCATGAACTTTTACATGATTTGTCATCGCTGATAGTATATCTATTATCTTAGCATAAAAACTTTCTACGGTCGACTGATTCTGCCTAAGCTCATGCAAATCGCGAATCAGACTCGTTTCATTACGTTTATCCGCATAATGAACTATTAAATTCGCTTTCATTTCCTGCCAATTGACAGCTGTGCCGTACATATTTAATACTTCGTTTGCTGGTCCTAAAACTTTGTTTCTAATTGCTCGAATAATAATCTTTTCGTATGTAGTACCTCCGATTTGAGGCATTAAATTTAAGATTTCTTCGACATTACTAATAAAATCATATAAGCACCGGGGGTTCCCATCAAAATTTGGAAGATCCTTTACAGCGTCAGGAATTCTGAGGCAATTATAGGCATCCAAAGCAACTAAAGAATGATTTAAATTCATTTCTGGGGGGATATTATTTAAATCGTTTTTCGAACAAATATTTTCAAACGCGGACCTGTCAACAAAATTGGTCCTACTATTTTTGTTAAATGAAGAAGAGCCTAATGCTAATAAATTATTTATATTATTCGCGGTGAAATCTGAGTTGAACACTTTATATATAGAAATACACCCTGAATTAACTTTTAATTTTCGCCAACTAGTTATATAAAGAAGGGAGTTCGCTTTACATTTCTTATTAATTGACACTTTTAGGATAGGAGGCATAGGTTGAAACTGATGAAAAATGAGCCACAAAAGTAGACTTACCACCCCAAAAACCTGCTGCAAATTTCAGCTCCAAATGATCGTCCACAGCAGCACCAAAATGATCCAATAATTCACCGCCAATTTCACCTCCTTGTACTGTACAGTTATCAGTATGTTACTAAATTCAGCTTTGTTAATCTGATTAAGTTCTTTCAATTGTTCACAGTCTAGCACACTTCACTTGCGATGTTCTTTAACGTAGGTAAACTAAAGGATAAAAATCCACCACTTCGTTTTAACTTTTAAGTGTGTTCTTTTGTCCAAACACCTTATTTTTAGCTACTATATTTTGTATTCACTAACTGAGGTGTGGAACTTAGTGTACTACCGACTGCGCCAGTTAAAGATATCAATAATCAAAACAAAATATTATTTTTATTGGTTCGATCTTTCTTCCATCGAGTGTAATACTAGACTAACGTCCAACTCATTCTTTTCTTCCAACGAAACATAAAAAATACAGCAGCTTATAACATAACTTAGGAGATAACATCAATGTAACATAGAAGATAACATGTAAATAATATAACTCAAATAAAGCATCATAATAGTTTTGGCGTTTATATACATAGGTATGCACCGTGATGATGGTACACAAAGCCAACATGTTTTCATGCTGAAGACGCCGACTGCTTGGCTGCTGATGATGGTCGCTTGTCGTCAAGCACATGTTGTGTTGTTTACGTTTGTTATGGCAAAGCGTATGTAACTCTCGCGAAACAATGGCGCAATTGCGAGGCGAGTTTGGTGAACAGTTAATTTCACGTTTCGGGCCGGTCAATTTGCCGCCTAGATCGCGCGATTTGACACCATTAGATTATTTTTTGTGGGGGTATGTCAAGGCTAATGTGTATAGGGACAAGCCCGCTTCGATTGACGCACTGGAAGCCAACATCCATGCATTCATTCGTGAGATACCGGCCGATATGTGTGAAAGAGTATGCCAAAATTGGACTCAGCGGATGGACTACCTGAGACGCAGCCGCGGTCAACATTTGCATGAAATTATCTTTAAACATTAAATTGCAAGGTTCAAACTATCGATTCAAATAAATATTTCATTCATTTTTTCGAATTTCTTGTGTTTTTTTTTTTTTTAAAAGTTCTAAACCTCTTAAAAAATCACGTTATAAGTGTATGTATGTGGACTTGGATAGTTGGTCGAGTGCACTGCGATATTCTTTTTCATGGTGGAATTACATTTCTCTGGAATACTCTAGGTAGGAAATATCGAGTGGCTTCGTCTGAAGTAACCTTAAGAATTACTTAAAACACTTTAAATGTACCTTAAAGCCTAGTATCCTGCTCGCGTTAAATTTTATCTCCCATACAAAAATGTCTACAAAGATAAAATTTAGCGAGGCAGTTTAGCAAAGCAGTATCCTGTTCGCACGCTAAATCCTTAACTTCATGTAGATGGGCCGATGACAAGTCTCCACTCATTTAGCTCGCGAAATAAATGTCCGGTACATTAAATCGAAGATAAATTCTGACATACAAAACGAAGGAAAGAGTTTGTCTTGTGTTTGCTATGATTTTTTTTGGCGGAAAACGCAGATAATGTTTGGGTAGTAAATAAAAGAAAATGCAAAGCCAAACAAAAGAGCCAAAACAGATATATATAAACATAAATAAAGCGAATCGCTTTTCAGAGGGGCTTATGCTTTCATTTTGCCTCGTCTTTTGGGTAATAACAAGTGTTCCACTGTGGTAAGGAGATTTTGTTAAGTTTGAGGACACGATATGTGGAAGTTCTTCTTATAATTTCTAGGTTTCTTACGTCTTGAAAGTTTGTAATTCGAAATTTCGATTAAAATTACGTTTACTGATATCTGTTATGGTACTCATGCTTCATAAACATATGGGTTTTCTCCCATCTATATCATGTCTAATAATAATTTAGCGACCGTTTATCTTTGGTGTGGAGAAACGAAGTGGAGACTAGGGGCGCTAAAATTTAGCGCGAGCAGGATACTAGGCTTAAGCTTTGAAAATATCGACGAAAAGTTGGAGGTATTTTTTTTTTTAACGGATCGATCGCCAAATGTCGTGCACCGCTGTCGTATGAACTATTCACAGAGTCCCTGTGCGGTAAAACCGACTGCCAAATAAACCAGAGTCCAAGTTTATATATAAAATATTTTTCCAAAAAAAACTAACTCTCGACACCGATACAACCTTTATTGACAGCGATCATGTATCGATGCAAAAGGTGACGGTGACGGTGGCGATGTCTTAAGCTAGGATTACATTTGATATTTTTCGTGGCAAATTTTGACATGCTGACGTCTTAAAAATTCGCCCTTTCTATTGTCACTCGTGTGTCCCTCGTGGGAGACGCTTAACAGGTGGTGATTTAGGATAAGTGTTTACGTCATAATGACGTCGGCATGTCAAAATTTGCCACGAAATTTTGACACGTGTATAATCTTAGCTTTAGAGAAGTGGTGGGTTTAGTACTTTGGTCAATGTGGATCCACTGCAGTGTTTATTCGGAGCAGGGTCATAAGTCCACAAGCCAAAATTATATAATGGGTCTTTGACCCACTTCAAAGGGTTATAAGTCCAAAAATCAATTGTGAATTTATAACCAGCTGAGCCAAAAGTCTACACGAAATTCTTATGTATTTTTGACTCATCTGTTGTGTTCTAATGGCTCACTATGGTCGACATTTTTTAAGTACTTTTCACAAGTCACAACATTTTTAAAGTAAGTTAAAAACCAACAACCTAAGATTACCGGGAAATGTTCATCTTTGATAACGAGTGTAGCAGAGCAAGTTTTTGAAGCGATAAATATTTTAAAAAATATATATTTAAAAATAGGCAAACAAATAAAGTAAATAGAAGTGACAAGTAAGTACGGGAAGTTTTAGAAAATTTGCGCAAATTTTTCAAAATATAAATCCAAATACTTCGAATTATTTAAGTTAAAGATATTTATTTTTTTTAAATTTTATAAAGTTAATGTTGAAAAATTCGTGCGAATTTTCGAAACACTTGGATAACGAATCAAGTTAAGTTAAAACATTTTTAACTTAAATAGGTAATTTGATTCGTTATCCAAGTGTTTTTGAAAAATGTGTAAAGTTATTTTGAAAAATTCGCACGAATTTTCCGAACTTTTCAAAACACCTTTATAAATTTTATTGCAGATTTTCAAAAAGTGTTTCAAAGAAAGTTGTGGAGTAAGCCGTCGAAAGGGAACTGACATTTTGTGTAGAAGCACTAAATATTTTCCAAAACTTATGCAGCTTGAACCACGCGAAGTTTCTTCCTCTGCTGTGGATAACACTTTAAAGCCTGATGGCCTTTTACTGTCTTCAAGTCTTTATAATTGGTGTCCAAAAGTTGGAAGAACGGTGTTAAGAACGACATAGTTCCACATTCGCCGGGTCCAACACTAAGAACTTTTGTTTAATGGCCAAAGTAGACCCGACCTTAAGTCAAAATTCCCCATCTTCACCCAAAGCGATTCAGCTTAAGAAAATGTGGGCGGGCTAGAACGACCTGAACCGCAGCGCCTCATTTGCTATTCACCCATCTAAAGTTATATACCTTCATGCACGTCATTCTAGAACAAACTCCTCAACTATGAAAAAACGAGAACAACTTTCGAACTCATCCCCTTTGAATAATTTTATCAGCATCTACCTAGAGATAATGTCATGTGAAACCACCAATATATTGGCGCTATATCCATCGCTGAGTCGTAAAAGTTACGGAAATATATAAAATTGTTTCCCCTTGTATCCAAAAGCCATAAAACTTTCGACTATACGAGCAGAAAAAGGGATCACACAATTTTCCGAGACATTCCATGGTCGTAAAACCCCTTCACATGCCAAGCTACCTATATCCCTGAACCCGAACTGAGAATACACATCCTCGCCACATGTCGGAAACTAGTTCATATGCGATATGTTATATACCCTCTTGCAACCTTTCGGGATTAGCTCTGGGAAGAATCTACTCCGCCACCAGGTATATGTCCTTTTCGTATAATAAGTTTACTCCATAGACACTAATTAATAATACTTAATATTCATAGAATTTAAAGGACTCGAAAATCCCTTCGAATTCCCATCCAGCATTTTTCTATCCAGGCTGCTCACCTTTCCTATACGAGTTCGAATAACATCACCAAAAGGGACAATGTGTCGTTTTGTTGGTTCATCGACCGACAGGTAGCATGGAACTCGTATATATGTAGCATGCATATAGGACGCAGTATATGTAATAAGTTCCGAAGCCAGCAGGCGTCACACACATCTATTACGATGATGGAAATCTCCCCCAGTGGGGTAATAAAATTTTATACGAGATCATTTTGTTTATTTTATTTATTCACCCCTTTCCCGGCCGGCGGCGCGCAGCTCCTGCGTGCGTGAACGGTACTCTCAATTTTTGTCTGTTCACTGTACATCTCGAAGAAAAAGGGGTGCCAACAATAACAGCACAACATCCAAGGGCGCGCAATAAATCGACAAAAAGATGAAAAGGAGATGGGCCGTGCGACCCAAATGAGCTCATATATCACCGAGCACTTTAGAAATCCCTTGGCTGGTGGCACCGACCACCGAGTTGGTCTTGGTCTGCGAAGGAATCAGTGAAGGACAATAAATGTCACACATACACAGCGCAAAACCAACCAACCACCACCACACAGTACATTATTTGTCGCCGTCACTATCTTGGCCAAAAATCAACCTGAATAATTGCGTGCCTGCTCGGACCGAAAGGACGAACGCTTCGCGCCGGGATAATTATTTTTTTTTTTGTCAAAAAAAAAAGTTCTATACACGCTGACAAATTTGTTGATGGTGTTCTTCTGTTGTCCTTTTTTTCGGCCGGCTAAATTAAACATGAAAAATCTATATACATACGAACACGTTCACATGCGACGAAGGAAGTTTTGGAGAGTTTTTAGGGTAAGAACTCGCACAGATTTACCAAGCTATTGTGACTTGTGAGCGGTTGTCAAAAAGGCGAGCGCGCGCCTGCCAGAGACACACATGGAGCAGTGCCAGGTGAATGGAATTGAAAAGAAAGGATTCCACCCAAGGGTATATATGAGGCCGAGACTGAAAATGAATATAAATTTTCGGTGAGGGAGTCGAAAGATTGATGCGATCAAGAGTTGAATAGACGGACAAACACGCAACGTGTGTTTACAGAGTGCTGCTCCTTTTTTTTTCTGTCCCGATTTTCCCTGTCTCGTCTACTTGTGACAGGAAAATTATTATTCTTTTGGCATTCACGGTGTACAGCAGGAGTTTTTGTTTCCTTTGCCACCCTTGTCTTTAAGAATTCTTGTGGCATTTTGTCGCATTCGGACTAATTTGAAATTACTGACAGGGCGCACGAGCTCTATGCGACACAATTTGTGTTGACACAGTCCACCAGACACCGCATATATTGTACCGTATGGCAGGAGTATCTAAATCAGGAACTAGATAGGAAAATGAAATGAAGTGAATGCCTACGCCTTGTCTGTGGCAGGAAAAAAAGGGAATTTCGGGGGAGTGATTAATATGAAAAGGGATAGGAGGCGATGACTTAACTTTTTGGTTTTTGTTCCTTCTTGATGTAGATAAAAGGGTTAGTAGAAACTGACTGTGGTAACCAAGCGCTTTAAGTAACAGAATGCTAAACTGTAGGTTTGTAATTTTATAGACCTTTGTTAGGCCACAACGTGTGGGAATGTTTTCCAAGATTATTTGAGAGTTCTCGGTGGATCTCGCTTTGCCAGTTTAACACTTCTCTAACTAGATATAATGATTTTTATATTAAGATTCTGCAAATATAATAAAACTAGCTGTTACCGCCCGGCTTCGCCCGTGATACAACTGATTCAGATGTCTAGTCTGTGTAAGTAACTACAAGCTTTTATCAGTTCACTCCCCAGAGCGAGCGTGCCCATATAAGTCTTCTTTAAGAACTAAGTTAAGTGAATTGAAAAAAAAAAATGATTTCCTATCTTTCAAACTACAACCAAACATATAGGTACATCCACAAAATTTCATTAAAATCAGTCGAGTAGTTTCGGAGATCGACAACAGCGCCACCAATCGCGACAGGCCAATTTCCGCCATCGCCACGGAATTTCCGTTTCGGTCGAGTCGATTTTACTCCCAAGTCGCGCCTACGCCTATAGATACGGTGACCATCCGTTCATTATTATAATGAACTGTTCATTATTTGAAGTAAATGTTCATTTTGAATTATTTTTTATTAAAAAACATAAAAATGTTCATTATTTCAAAAGCTGTTCATTATTATGTTCAGTGTTTTATTCAATTTTGTTGAAACAAAAAATAAAAACTAACCAAACCAAAAATCTTTAAACAAAATGATAATTCAAACGTGCCCTAATTTACTGAATGTGCAAAAATTGTAATGTAGTGCGAAGCTTTCATTTCGGAACACTCCTACATCATTCCCGGAACTCACCTTATGTCAAAGCATTCAGATAATAATCAATTCAAAAGCTTTTCAAAATTCGAAGACAAATTTCCGTAGTGGTAAACATTAAAATTGGTACATTTTAATGGATATTAATAATTAAAATATACCCAATTAAACATTAATAATTATCTTTAAGTTTACTGATGCTACCCAGAAGAAAATGTCTTAACTACAAAAGAATATAAATTCTTAAAAAAAATAACAGAAGGCGATGTGAAATGCAACACAAGGACCATATTTTCTATTACCAATCATGGAAAACTCGACATAGAACAATATTAGGTCCTTATTTTAAATAATGAGGACACTTATTCAGTTTTTAAGCGTTTATTTTACAACATTTAGTTAAATTAAGGACTGGATTTTATTTATTTATTTATTTTGCCTAACATAGGTACAAATTAAGAGTTCCTTCTGTAATATTTATTTTAACTAAATAAAGCAAAGACTGAATCCTTGTTATATTTTTTTTTTTTTTAAATAAAAAAATAATAATTAAGAACTGGGCTTATTTTTTTTTTTTTATTTTTGTTCATTATTTGGAATTCAAACAGATGGTCACCGTACCTATAGATCATGTAGAATTTTTGACAAACACGATCTCATTGTATATTGCAATTAAAAAAAGAAAAAAAATCCCCGTAAAAAATGTATGGAAAATGCATTTTTATGAATTTTTCAATTTCCTTTTAAAATTTTCCAATTTTCTCGACGTATAAACCTTTCTCAGGCGGAGACAGACACAACAAGGAAAAGATAGCTCAAATTGGACGATTCTTTCTCGAGTGATGGGCGTTCCTACAGATGCAACGTTGTTTTATTAATAAAATATGGCAATTTAGTAAATTTGTTTACAAAAATCGATTGCGGTCTGTCTCACTTCCCAAATTAAAAACCGCATAAGTAACTTTATAAACACTCACTTACAATTTTACCGGATGTAACATTGTGACATTGCCACATACTCAGGCGCCTGTGCAAAGGTATAAAAGTCTCCTTATATATCGGCTTGGATCTCCGCTTTTGCACCAAGTATAACGATAAAACATACCCTATATTTTAACCGGGACAATTTGCAATGCAACTGTGAAAACCGAAGTCAATTTCGAGCAGTACTTTTCTGGTCTATTCCGGACAAACACCTTAAGACCATATGCTTATGCCAAGAGAAGAACACAAACTTCTCCCAAGTAAACAGAAGGCGAATGTGAGAAAGCTTTTCGTGAATCCATACTAAGTTGTCAATCTATGAGTGAGCTTTGAACGTTTTAAAAGAGTAGAGAGGGCAATTCAAGGCTACAAATCCCGGAAAGAAGCCTGCAAAGACTCCAGCATTATCAAAAGCCAAGTTAAGTTTATAGTACATATTTCGAAAAATCCTCTCATTCCCAACTCAAATATAGGTAATCGTAAAGTAAAGTGCAGTGTTGTGGGCCAATCGAATAAATTTCCCTCAAGCAGTTTCAATTTGTACGCTTTGTTCCCAAAATCAATTTCGACGATTTTGATTTTAATACTCCGTCCTCTCTATGAAAATTGCTCCTGATGGTTACGAGTCGGTGTGGGAAGACCGAGAATCACTGACAGCCCACTATAAGATGGGACTTGTTTTAAAGATAATATAAACGACGAATACTCCACATTTGTTCGTCAGATCCGAAGTTTTCGAATGTTTTCTTGAATTTAAGTCCTCCTAACCTACACCCCAGTCCCAGTTCAGTGTTAATCTCCCCCCACAAATCACTTGATTTATGAACCCGCTTATGTTAAGTCATTTTACCACAGCACATAGTCGTACATCTCTCGAAAGCCGATCGATGGTTTAACAAAAGCCACACAATCCATTCATACAAGACTCACATTTAACTTCAGACCAACAACTTTGTCACAGCTAATCCATATTTCATTCGAACCATAATCGGATTAGCTAAACTTGCTACTTATCTTATGCATATTGTGACTTGAAAATTTTCAATACCAGTCATGGAGCTTAGTTTAAATCAATTTTGTTTGAAACAAAATTTCAATTTGAATGTCGAATGCATAACCAATCGAGACGAATGGGTCCCCCGACAATGCTTCGGGCAGGTATTTCTCACATGGCCGCCCTAATTTATCCATCAAACTGACAATTAGCACCTTGAGCTTCCTCTCATAATTTAATGGTTCATATTCATACCGCGCGTATTCACCGAAGGGTTCAAATCAAACGCACATTTCAGTCAAGTATAAGACTGTTGGAAGTGTTGGTAATCCAATTCAATGTTGTGTGTTGTCCGCCTGTATCTGCATACAGAAAACGGCTTTTATAGAGTGTCCCGAATTTGTGTTTTATGCTCGGCCAGCTATGTGAGACGAGCTCGAAACAGGTTCATTACACAGCGAGTCGAATTGCCTCCGCCCAATAGGTATCCGTAGACAATCCCTTTTCATTTTATATTCCCGCAATGTCGGCACCTGGAGTACACTTCATGCCAATTAGTTTAATCAAAAATTTCACGTCCCTCCCGGAAGGGCAGAGCCCCCTAATTTATCCGAAAAACTGTGATTTGTATACAAAAGAATGAAGAACAACAACAGCAACCAAATCAATCTCTATTCATTAGCTCCAACTAATTATAGCCAAAAGCAGGCCGCGCCTACACCCACGGACTAAATTTGTATCTGTGCTTCCGCTGGTCAATTCAAATACGAATTCATGAAGGCGATATAAATTATTGTTCTCGGATTAGTAATAAATTGCGCAAAAATCCATCTCATTCTGTGGGAGCGTACCTAATAATAAATACCAAAGGGCGAACTACGAGGTTACACAGAGATACGTCCGATATGGCAGAGGCTAGGAATTAATTTCGTATCCCACTGTGACGTGGATACGTCTCGCAAGTTGCTTTGGGAAAATAAAATCATAACATTTTTGGGTCATTTCTTGCATTATATTGGTTGTTGAGTCCTTTTCGCATTTATGCGCCCCGTCGTCGTTTGACATTACATAAACGAGGTCAACCGCAAAAAAGGAAAAACCGCTGACAATACGACAATACAAGGTCCTTAAATTGTTCAGTCGTTCAGTAGCGTTAGAAATGTGTTGTATAAGTTGTACTTTAAGGAAATGAGAAATCTAGATCACACACAAAGTTCATCTCACAGATTCAAAGAACGGCCAGCACACACAAACCGAGATGGAAACTGAAATGAAAAGAATAAGTACTTCCTTTTGGCTTCGCCTCTGCTAATGGTTTCTAGTTTCATTTATATTTTATTTATACTCGAGTCCTGTGTACATCTATACGAGTGTATGTTGCGATGAGGATGATGCTGCTCTCTGCTTTTGATTATGTCCTGGATTTCTAGTTTTCATTTCTCATCCTGTGTGGGAATGATTTAAATTGATTTGAATGTCAGAAGCAAAACGATTCTAAATGATGTTCTTTCAATGAGATTGAAGATGTCTCCGGATGTCCTTTGACTTTCTGAATAAGGTGCACTTTTGATTGTTTTTATTTACAAGTAGAAGGGGACGAATTGTATATTTGGATTGTGATTATTTCTTTTATGTTTATTCCTTAGAAAGGATTTCTTTTAATTGGAATTTTTTTTCTCTCTCTTTCCAGGTAAACATTTATTACTTTCTATTGTGATGAAAGGATAACTGAGTCTGGAAAGTAACCTGCATCTTATTGCAGTCTTAATGAAGACCTTGGAATTAAAGTCAAAAATGTAAGATGGAAAATGGTGGAATAGTAGTTTTATTGTTCGACCAACCGACAACGACCAATAAAATCATATGCAACAAAATTCACTGGGCGCAGTGGCTTAGTGGTTAGTGTGTTGTAGTACTAAGTGAGGAGTCCCAGGTTCAGATAGATCTGCTGTGCCAATAATCACAACTACGGGCATAGCCCTAAATTAAGGAATGCGGTCAACCTTTGAAGTGCTAGATTTCTGACCGCCCCCTTTAACATCTTTAAACCCTCGATACCGGTAGGAGTCGATGATATCTTTGAAACATTCTGCATAGCTGTCAGCACAATGCCGCCTCCACCCCAAATTGGGATTTCATCATTGCATATCTTCGTTAGGGAAGGAGCAGCTATAGCTATAGCTATAGATGCGCTACTAAGTTGCAACTAGAATAAAACTTGTAACCAGCTGACCACGTGGGACACCTGGAAACACTTAACTAAATCCCAAACATGGACATGTTCTGTTCCATCCCTGACACTAGGGAATATAGTTTTGGAAAATTATGTGAGATAGACATACTGGGCCAATGCTTTACCGAAACTAGACCCAACAAGTTTGGTTTGGTACACTGACGGATCAGAGATGGAGTCTGGAGTGGGTGCTGGGGTCTTTGGACCCAATACCAAAGTTTCAATAACTATGGGAACTTGTTCCACGGTATTCCAGGCACAAGTCGATGCCATTAAGATCTGCGATGCTTTAAACCTAAAAAATGAGAATTAAAGGCGCCAAAATACAAATTTTCTCAGATAGCCAGGCAGCCTTACAAGGGCCTGTCGTCAAATACTTACTTACTTAGGTGGCGCTACAGTCCGGGGTGGACCTGGGCCTCAACCAATACGCCTCTCCAGTTAGCGCGACCTTTGGCTAACTGCCTCCAGTTGCGCACTCCAAGTTGGTTGAGGTCCCCTTCCACTTATGCGCGCCACCTAAGGCGAGGTCTTCCTCTACTGCGTTGTCCCTCCGGGTTGGAATCGAAGACTCTCCGGGCCGGAGCATTGGTGTCCATTCGCTCTACATGTCCTATACATCTAAGACGACTAATGCGTACTTTTCTGATCAGGTTAATGTCGCTGTACAGCTCGTAGAGTTCGCTGTTAAATCTTCTCCTCCAAAGCCCGTCAACGCAAACGGGACCAAAAATCACTCGAAGAATTTTGCGTTCGAAACGACCAAGGAGATCTTCATCCGCCTTTGATAGCGTCCATGCTTCTGCACCATAAAGCAGGACTGGGATGATGAGGGTCTTATACAGAGTTTCCTTAGTATTTCTCGACAAGGCCTTACTTATCAGTTGCCGTCTTAGGCCAAAGAAACAGCGGTTGGCAAGTGTGATTCTTCGTTCGATTTCTGATGTGATGTCATTATCAGAGTTTATAGCGGAGCCGAGGTAGACAAAGTCCCTAACTACCTCAAAGTTATAGCTGTCTATCGTCACGTTCTGCCCGATTCGTCGATGTCGTGTGTCCCTTCTTGTTGACAGCATATATTTTGTTTTACCCTCATTCACCACTAAACCCATTTTTGCCGCTTCTGCACTAATACTTGCAAACGCACCAGTGACAGCTCGCTGTGTTGTACCAACAATGTCAATGTCGTCAGCGTATGCAAGCAGTTGCACAGACTTATAGAAAATTGTGCCCCTGGTGTTGGCTTGTGAGTTTCGCACAATCTTCTCAAGAATGATGTTGAAGAAGTCACATGACAGCGCGTCGCCTTGTCTAAATCCTTCTTTGACATCAAAGGTCTCGGTGAGATTGTTTCCGACCTTTACGGAGCAGCGAGCGTTCTCCATCGTCATTCTGCACAATCTGACAAGTTTGGCAGGGATGCCAAAACTAGACATGGGTCTGTATAGCTCGTCTCTATAAACGCTGTTATATGCGGCCTTAAAATCGATAAAATGATGGTGAGTATCGATCTGGTATTCTTGGGTTTTTTCTAGGATCTGCCGTAGTGTGAATATTTGATCGGTCGTGGACTTACCGTGCCTAAAACCGCACTGATAGGGACCTATCAGATAGTTGACGAATGGTTTCAGGCGTTCACACAATACAGCAGACATGATCTTATACGCAGTGTTCAGGAGACTGATGCCTCTGTAGTTGGCGCAGTTTAGAGGGTCTCCTTTCTTGTGGATCGGGCAAACAATGCTGAGGTTCCATTCATCAGGCATACTTTCCTCTAACCAAATCTTAGAGATGAGTTGGTGTATGCACTCTACCAAGTCATCTCCGGCTGCCTTGAAGAGTTCGGCAGGTAAGCCGTCTGGACCAGCAGCCTTGTTGGATTTAAGCTTAGATATTGCTATCCTCACTTCATTTTGGTCAGGTGGACGGAAATCTTGGCTGTCATCGTCCAGGTTGAATGGATCGTTCTGCCTAACAGCGGAATTTGTGTCGTCAAATACATTAGATACAATAACAGTAAAGTGCTGTCATGATGTCCTACAAACCCTTATAAAACCACAATAGGGCAAGACTTGGATGGGTACCTGATGGTAATCAGGGCATTGCAGGAAATGAATCAGCGGGCGAACTAGCTAGGGCTGGATCAGAATCCACGTTCTTTGGACCGGAACCATATCGCAGACTCAACTGGGTTTAAGACAACCCAAAAGATTAATTAGGCCCTACTCTTATAAGGAAATCCTAAAATTCAATAAGCAAAATATTGAAAATCTGCTGGGCTTTCTAATAGGCCACTGTGGCTTGAGATATCATCTCAACAAGTTGAACTTGGGTCCGGAGGCAAATTGTAGATTCTGTCTATAGGGTGAAGAACACTAATTCTGTGATTGTCCGGCACTTTACTGGTTAAGAAGACGCACCTTTAACAAAGAGATACTCTCGCCAGCAGAACTGGGAAGCTCTGCTACTAAAGACACATTGGGTTTCACTAGAGCGGCCAATCGTCTCTTAGTCTAAATAATCCTCTTTGATACAACAGATCTTTTAGGGAATTACAAAAAAAAAAAAAAAAAAAAAAAAAAAACAGAACTAGTCTGTCGAAACTGCACTCTACGCTGTTTTAAGTTCGAGTGATAGATCCATGTCAATCAAGAGTGAACATCGTTTAAAAAAGTTCCAATATCCATGACATCAAGAGGTCCTTTTGCAGATCCATAAGCCGCGCCATAAGCAATTTTTAATGCTAGGACTCGACCCTTGGCATTGGTATATTCAGATAGCTATTGCACGGTAGGTACCGCCGCTTCATACTTCACTGTTCTACAGTCTAGTTCTTAAGGATTTGCTTGCGTCTCTAGGTGCAATTTGTACTACTACTTATTTCACAAGTATTCGCTTTCTCTAAAGGGTCACCTACTATAAACACAATTCTCTCCGGGAAATTATGCGATCAATACCTCCATTCAAGAAATAAGTACTTCGATTTCAAAAAATTAAAAAAAAAATATATTTACCCCTAACCCTCGCACTATTTCGATCCTATTCGTTTGCAAAATCGATTACTGTCACCCTCACCCCTTTTCTTGGCAGAATAAAAAATCCATTTGTTCCCATTTTGTGTCCATAATCAATTATTCAACGTGTTTTTCTAGCCTTTGACTTAACAGATACCCCTAAGTCTAAAATATGCCAACCCGCACTACTTTCTATATTCGTATTATATTGCCTTCTGTCATGTGAACACACACAAACACACACCCGGCGAATACTAAACTTTCGTTGTTTTTGCAGCCCTTTTACAATTTCCACGAAACATGAGTAGGCAACGGGGGGAAAAAAAACTGACGAAGCCACCTGTGGTGACACAACGAACACAAGTTTAACTCGTCGTCGTCGTCGTCGTCGTCAACCCCTCGGTGTAGATATATCTGGGGGATAAAGTTTTCCCATTCAATCTGCACTTCACACAGCCCATATGGACGGATTTCATTAATTTGGGTTAATCCACAGTTCGGAATCTAATGAACCACCAACATTCTGCCAACGCAACAACGGAATAGGCAGTTCGTACATATACACTCGTCACCGTAACGAGATTACCAATGTTCGCTAGAATAAGCCATCTGTGTCAATGCGAAATCGCACTGATTAAAATATCACATTACAATTAATTGTTGTTTTAATACCGAAATCTATTGCAAATAAAAAAAGGGACTTTGTTGTCGGGGTGACGCCACACGACATACAGCGGGAAAGGTGTGAAGGGCTGGAAGACTAATCAACTGTTGTTAAGCTAAAATGTAGGAAAATGCTGGTAATTGACGGACCAATTTGTCAATAAAATCGGAACTCGAACTCCGACAAGACGTACGTTACATCAGAATCGCTTCATCTGGACTCGTTCTAAAAAAAATAAACAAATAGTTGACACAACAGGTCCGGAGGGACCCTAGGCCTAGCTTCTCACAACCATTCATTTTGTGCGAGTTTTTCATTTTTGGAACGAATGGAACTGATCAACAATTTTACAAGCGGCTAATTGAGAAGCTCTTTCAAGACAGTTATACTCTCGGATGTTTGTCAGACGTTCGCGAGAGGTGGCACAGTGGAAAAAAAACCCTAAGTTGGAATTTTTGGGTTTTTGCGGGATTCGGACCTCAAGCCTCGCTTAGTAGTCCAACACACTAACCACTAAGCCACTACGCCTACTGGACTGCACTCGTTCTGTGTGGTTAATATCCAGTCCCCCAATATGGTTAGTCTCATCTTGCTGTTCAACCAGCCTCTCGTTGAACTTATTTTCGAATCTCCACTCGACTCTAACCTCACTTGGCTGGAAAATGTTCTAAATTTGTCCACTTCAAGTGTTTAAACACCACATTTCCAGAAATCACTCAACATCGCCGCTCTCGAATTTCCTCAATTTATTCAGTGAATTTCCCCAAAGACAGTGACTAATTTCCGTCAACAGACGACACCATGCCATGTTCTGTCTACTGTGTAGAATAGTTTTCGAATGGTGCACGCAACCTTGTAAGATGTCAATGCACCGAAATTGCATCAATATTCATGCTTCATGTATTTTCGAGGAAGGCGAATAGCGAGGCCCAAACAGACGGCACTCGTACGTGTATGTGTGTCTCTCTTGCAGGGCATGATGTGGATGCATATCAGCTGCAACTGCAACATCCCGCATCCGAGTACGTTCCCTGCCACCATTCATGTACTTTATGTAAACGTGTCCTATTCTATGTATGTATGTAGCGACCAGCATGGCAATAAAACGTCAGCTGACATCTTCATTCCGGACTGTGCTGTTGGCTGGCGTTCCTTTCGCAGACAATAAACCCGAGAAAAACAAGAGCAACACAGCTCGAAACGAATCATGAAGTTTTCCAATTATAGACTCATTCACACACCACAACGTGCCAATAAGACAGGCATTATAGGGTCTACCTGCTGCTTAGTAGACAGTAGGCATGGGCATCTTTCTGTTTTCAATTAATTACGAGTATTCGTCTGTCCAGTCGTGTGAGTGTGGACTGTGGAAACAGCGGACAGAGACTAATCACCACCTGCTGGGTGTTTTTTGTACTTGGTATAAATATTTGCTGCTAACCATGGCTAACGTCCGGAATGGACATGCTAATTAGTTGCAAGAATTTAGGACTGGTGTAGAACCTGTAACGCAACGTATTTGCCGATACCCAGGTACCGTGGTACGAGAACAACACACACCCATACCACCGTAGGGAAATTAAAAGTGACCATAAAAACTTCTCTAATTACTTGTACAAACACACTTCGTAGCTCGTAGGCTATGCGCTTCTGAATAAGTCATGAATATGTTTGTGTTCCCCGCCGCAGTGCTTCCATAAAGCACAAAAGGCACAAACTTATGGTTTCTCACGTTCAATGACCAGCAGGCGCTCAAACTGCACTCGGTCGGTCGTGAACAATGGTAAATTATTTGTGTCATGCAACGAAGACATTTTTATTTATAATCCCTATTCCCATTCCCATAGGGTATATAATACGGGGTCATGTTAACGATGGCGGTAGGAAGGTACATATCGGAGAGATAGAGTCATTTATGTGAACCGTGGTTTGTTAGGCGATTGATTTTGCTTCTTTTGATTTGCAAGGATCCTGTCAGAGCTTTGGTCTGGCGGGTAGAATTGTACCTGTCGGTATCCGTTGCTGTGAAATTTTAGTCACCCCAGTTGAAACGCTTAACGGGGAAAGTTTTAGTTTAAACTGCCAAAAGTGTTTTGCACCTAGACTTGCCTCTATATTCCGCGTAGTAATTTCAATTTCAAAAATTTCCAACCCAATTCTTGAAATATTGAAATTGCAAGTATTTGTTTACATAACCATTTCTAATTGGTAAAAAGTAATAAAAACTTAAACGCTAATTGAAACCGAAAAGTTTTCATAAACAGAAAAAGTGATAGGCCCTGTACACTGCGACCAGAAGAGATCTATTGTGTTGGCCTTTATTATTTAACCCAGGGAGCTGTTGAGGCTCTTTATAAACCTCAGCACCCTTCTTGATTCCGTGTTTCCATTCCAATATCTGCAGGACTTAAAATCGCCCTTTGCATATGGATCGCTCTGCCCCTTGCCACAGCAGGACATTCGCAGAGTACCTATGTGTTCCGTTGTCTCCTCCTCTTCTCCGCTGAGTCGACAGGAGTCATCGTCGGAAAGTCCAATTTCTTTGAGATGATATCTTAGTGGCCAGTGACCAGTAAGATAACCCGTTAGGATCCTTAGATCTTCTTTGCTTAGCTCAGGTAACTTTTTTGCTTTCCTACGAGCTGGGCTTATGAATCTTTTTGCCTGCCTCTGTCCCTTTGATTCCGTCCAGTATTCGGCAAGGTGATCATCTTCCCATTTCCTGAATTTTGAGTGTATGTAACTCAAAGGTAACCCGAAGTAGGACTCAGGACCGGTGAGCAGGCGTGATGCGCCTTTTCTCGCCAGACAATCTGCTCGTTCGTTGCCCTCAAATCCCTCATGGCCTGGTATCCAAGCAACAGTGACTGTGTTGTCCTTTGCCAGTTCTTCGAGGAGATTGAAACATTCCCAGACTAGCTGATCTGATCGAAAACGATCTTAGGGACTTAAGGACTGCCTGGCTGTCTGAGAGGATGTAGCCGACTAAGTTTTGTTGGTCTTTTAAATATCTAGAAATGCACTCATTAAACAAAAAAAAAATAAAGTGCACGACTTGGTAGCACGGAACTTTCTCGTTTTAAGTCAATAAAAGTTTGGTTGAGTAAATTGGAAGACGTACGTAAAAAGCTCAACAGCAACCGTACATAAAATGTAAGCAGGGCCGAACCAACCGTATGTGCAAGATGTGCACATGCACAGGGCGCCAAGTTCTGGGTCGCATTGCTAGAAAAGAAAAATTAAATTTATCTTCCGCGAACAAATACTGCCAAATTATCCAATGGCAAGGTAGTTCCGAGGACTCAATAACAAACCACATTGGAAGTCTACCTCCTGGATTATGTGGAAAAGACCTATGCATAAGGTGACCACCTGTACCGAAATGACCGGTACAGTACCGAAATTAAACGCTGTGTACCGGTGTACCGAAGAAAATCCTCGGTACACACAAATATACCGAAATCATTCCAATGCAAATTCGCTTATCGAAATTAAAAAAAAAAAAAAAAAAAAATAGAAAAGCGAGCGTAGTGGTACTGAAAATACATTCTACAAATTGAATCAGATGTACCCAGGGATGGTTGGAGTTGGATGTGCAGCAAACATCGTACACACCACATTGAAGAAAGCCTGTGATCAAATGCCATTTGACGTAGAATGTGTCGTCGTAAAAATATATTTCCATTTCTACTTGTTTACTGTGCGCGTTGCGCGTGATTCAGTCGATGTCGAATACCGAGAATTGATTGGCTACTCCAAAACTCGATTCCTGGGTTTACTTTCGGTTGTGGATGCGCTTAGAATGTTCGACGGATTGAAAGAATATTTTCTTAACGACAATAGTAGTCCAGTATTATTAAAAAAAAAATTTATGGAACCTCTGTCAGAAATTTGGCTGCTTTTTCCTCGCGACCAGCTAAAAACGAATGATGTCTATTAGGGTGCTTTACCGTGCTTTTCAAGGTGCATAGATAAAATAATATCGTTCTTTCGACTCCAGAATTAATTCTCAACAAATTTGACCCTGAAATTGTAACTTTTAGATCTCTGAAAAGTTTTTAAAAACACTTTCCCCCTTATTAATAAAAAAATGTGCACAAGTAAGTTAGTTAACAAACGTCAGATAGCATACAAAAATTGGACATAACTGCTGAGTAACAAGTTGATAACTTTTACACAGTGTTTATTAATACGGGGGTTTGTTTTTGAGCTACATAAGCGCTTAGATATTTTTTGCAAAATGCATGAACAAAATTCAGAACTATTTGGATAATTCTAAAAATTTTAATTTGTTTGCTCAAATTTGGTGAGAGTTTTTCATTCAACTTAAAGAACGATATTTGCACTGAGAACATCGAAAAGTCCGATTTTGTTTATAAGACTTAAATTATGAGACTACATTTCTTATCTTATAGGCAGCACTTTTCAATCGCACCGTGAAATTATTTGAAAGCGACACCGTCTCATCGATGGAAGTTGGACATGTACTCTATATTTTTATGGAATCACTTGAATCGCGACGGAAAAATGATTTTTTGTCCACAGCTATGCAAAAGGCTATCGAAAAAGCTGCAATTGATGATGATAATGACAATGTAACGAAAGAAAAAATATGCTCTTAATAGCTTGGCCATTTTACGGTTCGTTTAAACTATATTTTATTACCAGAATATTGCGATTTAGCTTTTGTTTTCATTTTTTCATTTTGAACATCTTTCAATCCACGTTTGGTCCGCACTCGACCAACTACCAAAATGGGAAAATGTTGAAGCTTCCGCAAAGTTCATTGTATTGAAGAATCGCTTTGACGTCGACTCATGTGATATTAAACTCTTCGATCAATTTACATTTTTAAACAAATATGTAACCGTTGAAAAGATTTAATCATGGGAAGAAAACAGTGTTGCAACTGACAAACGATGGGTGGAATGTTTTCAAAATTTTGATAAAAGAAACATTCCTTACAATTATATAGGTACTTAAGATCGTTGCATACATTCTTTGTTGAACAGGTATGTACTTCAGCCACCGTTGAGAGAGTGTTCTCTTTAATAAGTGGAATGAACCACTAATAAAAGCCGGTTGACTATTGTAACTTTAAAAGATCTTCTGTATGACAGGTAGATTATAAAAATGTCGTGCCTTGAGTTCTTCGAATTTTTAAAGGGCCAACCAAAAATACTTGAATAAATAGGATCTGATGGAAAATTTACCTTTAAAAAACGTGGCAATAATAATTAAACATTTAGTCTTCAAATAATATATACATAGCTATTTAATAATGTATTAAAAAAATAATGCTATGACTTTTAAAAATTTTATTTTGGTGTACCGAAATTGGCTTTGGAAAAAGTGGTCACCCTACCTATGCATGTGTGTAAATATGAAAAAGGGGCGCTTTCAGCACAGGGCGCTACTTAGGCTGGAGCCGGTACTGAATGTAAGAATAGGTTATGTTAAATAGATTTCACTTATAGGTTATTTATTCGATATGGCAGTACATATCAAATAACAATGTGAGTTTTGATTAGTTTAATCTCGCAGTAACAGACAATCGTCGCAAGTTCTGACTAGAGAGTTATAAGCGCCTACTAGGTACTATTTTTATTTTACACTTTATACGATTTTTGACTAAAAGGACACGTAGCTAAAATTTCTGTTTTCTGATCTGTTGGTTTAAGGTGGCTATGGTTGGAATTGGACGTAGAATTCGCCATAGACTGACATCTTTACATAAAAATTATTGTAAGAATTCAGGAATCTGTTTTTGAATTTGCATTAGTAGTTATAAACTGAATATCCCGATGGACATGTGTGGGGGTGTAAATGAAGTGGGATTTTCCGATTGCGTAAAATCCAAGTGGGTGAATTATTTTAAGAATCATATTCAATATGTTTGAAAGTAAGAAGAAGCGGTAATTGATGAAAATAAGTTTTGCGTTGCTGTTATTGCATTTTAAATGGCTGTTGCAATTTTAAGCTTTAAGTGCGGTATTGAGTCTTAAAAATATAGGTGTATGAACACAGGTCGGCTTTTGGGTAGTAATTTTTGAGAAATAATAAAAAAGAAAACTGATTTATTCTGATATGCTAATACTGATATTATCTTTAATATGTATTTTGATCAAAATCGTTAGAGCGTTTTTTTTTTAATTTGGCAGACAAAACAGTACCAAATATTGCAATACTTAGTTTGAAAAATAGCTAAAAACCGAATATAAGTTATGTTTCTTTTATTGGTTTTCAAAGTTTTATCGAAGTCGAAAATGGGGTTTTCGAGATATGAGTAGTTTTTAAAATACCTCAACGTTTTCGGTGATTCGAATTTAAAATGAAGGACGCAACAATTTTAGAAACATCAATTTTGCTCTAAGTATGCATTTTGGTCTACATCGTTTTTACCATTTTCAGGTAAACTAAAGAAAACCAAATTTTTAAAAATTGTTCTTTTTTTCAAAAATCTTTTGAACGATAATATAAAGAAAAACTGTGTTTGCTCTTAAGTTAGAAATAAATGTTTGCTACAATCGTATGGATCGTTTTCGAGATACATATGTCCATATTTCGAAAGTATACGGTTATTCCAATTTTTAGCCCAAAACTGGGTATGTAGTCATGGTAACCTCACCTTTAGCTTAAATATAAATTTTGGTTGAAATCGTTAGAGCCGTTTTCGATCAAATCAAACTGGTTTGAACATTTTATATGGGAATTACCATTAATACTGAAGTTACCTTGTAAAATAAAAAACGACCTCGAACTGTAAGCCCATAGATTCCAAATCCGAAGTTTGAACGAAATCCGGGCAGCCATTTATGCTGTAGGTCTGTGGAAGGACGTGCAGACAGACAGAGCGGACAGAATTTTGGGACCCACTTTTTTGAGTTCGTTTATCATAGTAATGCCAGAATTGATTAACATCTCGAATTCGAAATTTTGTACGAAAACTATTAATTTCTCTTACTACGTAATCGAGAAAGTTAAAAATTAAAAACAAGTGTGGGAACAAATCACTTTATCCATATAAATTGGTGTGCCACGCCCACTTTTCGGAAGTGATTTGTGTAAACGAGCATATTTTGTGTTTGAGATTTCGTCAAACCAGCCGGCATTGACGAATTGGTTTAGGAATAGCCAATCAGAAGCTCCACTCCAGAGGCAGACTGAATATGTGTCGATATTATGCAAGTTGGTCTTAATTTTGTCATCAAAAGGACGAACCTCTGGGTTTTTGATGTAAATTTTTGTTCAAAGATTGTGTTTTCGAACCGAACGAAGAGCCTTCGGCATTTTAACGTAGGTACTTGCCACTGAGGTGTATCCCCATTAGTTTGCAAAAATATCTTCTCATTTTGTTTTAGGGCGATTACATCCAAAAAAAAAAAGGAACCACAACCTAACAAATTAGTCGCCTGTGGGTATATAAAGATCCTATCTATGATTTTTATGTTAGAATGTCATAACTTTTCCTTTTTTTTTTGTTTCATTTTACGCCTATACCTTTAGTTTAGAACGAGGCAACCTTTCAATTAAATAAATTCGAGTACCTTTTTCCAGAGGGCGTAAATACTTTGGTTAATTTTTTAGCCCTTAACCTTTGTAATCTGACTAGAGGGACAGTTTAATCTCATCGTCATTATAAAAGTTTAACCACAACTATGGGAAGAAGACTTTCCGATGTAATTACCATCAGTGTATAAAAGGGGCCCTTTTTTTAAGATCTCATTTTGTTTTATGACCATCTATCAACTTTAATTTAATTGCATTTGTTGGTAGGTCAGCTCCTGCGAGAGAATTCTTTCAGATTCAGATAAGGAAAAGGTAACCCAATTCACAATAAATCTATTTCTACTGCGAATTATGACGAGTGGAAAACCTATTCGCATCGTCTGTTTAAATTGTAACTTGATATCAGTTTTGCATATTTTCTACCTTCTCCATTGTTCGCTTATCAAAAAGAAATATAACCCTGATTCACTTTACAGTTAATTCAGTTGAAACACCCCTATTATCTTGATGTGACAATTATGGCTTCATATTTTTTTCCACGAAAAAAAAAAAAAAAAAAACTGCGCGATGCATTAAGCGGAAAAGTTGACAAATATGACAACATTTCACAAGAAGTGACAACAAACTGTATATTTATAACTCACAAAGAAGTACAAACCACAAGCAGGGAAAAAAGGAGGAAACAAGAAATTTACTCGCACTAATTTGTATTTAATTGGAATTAAACTTTTTACACAAGAGGTCTTTGTTATTTTGGAAGTGGTACAAACAGTTTATTGTTGAAATAGACATCTGGATGGCAACACTGCTTACTTGTTGAACGCAGCCATTACTCACTTCTTCCCGAAAATTCTTCATGCGAACAATTTTTGTTTAATTTATTTGTTAAATCAACTTATTTTTTACTTATCGGTTATCATCATTATAAAACTCGTGTTTCATTTCGTAGTTCAACATTTATATCGCACGAATCTTAACACAGTGTTGCTGTCAGCCAGATTCAGTCGTAGGTCGTGCCCAACGAACTGTCATTTTGGTTCCAATCAGAGCAGGTCCACAAGAAAGTAATTTCCAATTGTTGTCTATAATTTTTAACCTGGAACAAATTTTTCATACCATGTAAATGTAAATTTTGATTGCCATCATAAACATAATGCAAATAAAAAAAATATCGGCATTTTTAAAGAGTACAGCGTGACTAATTTGAATTTTGTACGATTCACACTTTATGCGGAAGAGGGTGCACTGCACCTTTGCATTCTCCGCGTAACAATTGAAACGTTTCACGCATAATGTCGTGCTAATTTAACGTTCAATTGGGTTCTTTACACAGCCGTACCGTAGAAAGTTATGGCGATAAGGGACGTGTGCTTTTTGTTTGCAAGATTACAGCATTTTTATAATCTATATGGGTCGTTGGAAGTAGACGTTTGTCAATTAGATAAAAAATAAAAACATTTTGCGCAATTTTTCTTCAAATTTACTCATGAAATCCAAGTTAATTATATTCAAAAGCAGCAAATACACAACCGTGTTTGTCCTAATATGTTTCTAGTATATAAAATATCTCATTTAGATAGTTTTAGTAACCAACAAAATTATATTATTCGCCTTTTAAAAATATATAATAACTAACCAATAGAATTGGGCGGCGCAGTGGCTTAGTGGTTAGTGTGTTGGACTACTAAGCGAAGGATCCCAGGTTCGAATCGCGCGAAAACCCAAATTCCAACTTAGGTTTTTTTTTTTATGCGCCACCTCTCGCGAACGTCTGACTAACATCCGAGAGAGCTTCTCAATAAGCCGTTTGGAGTCGGCATAAAATTGTAGATCCCTTCCATTCCTTTCAAAAATGAAAACTCACACAAAACGAATGGTTGTGAGAAGCTAGGCCTAGGGTCCCTAAGGACCTGTTGCGCCAACTATTTATTTATTTATTCAACCAATGGAATTGAGCTACGTTAAAATGTAGTATTTCCGAACTCTATCACATTCCCCCACGGTTGGAGCATGGATTTTTTTATTTTTGCATGTCACAGATTCTAAGTTGACATAACACCGATGGGAAAACAAAATGGCGAATTTGAAAAAACTGAGGGGGCCAGCGGCAAGATCGTCTCTGATCAATAATATAACTATATACGGCATGAATTTGTTGGTCCCATTCGGCAAACAAATTTAAAGCGAAGTTAGGAACAGGGTCCTACTTAGGCCTTGTCTCTCGGCACAGGATGCTTATTGTTTACCTTTCATATTAAGTCCCCCTGAAATTTTGTAGTCCTTTGTTTGGGCAATGCACATCAATGTCCCAAATTTTACAACATCGGCCTCCATGAGTGTCGATAAATAGCGTCACGCCCCTTTTTCCAATCCCGCCCACATAAAATAAAATGATTTGAGCAGGCAATATTTTTTCTAGCTTAGTTAATTAAAAGTTTTATTTATTAATAAATACCATTTTACAGAAATGTTTATAATGCAATTTTTTACTGATTTTTTAACGTGCGAGTTGTTGTCTTGCGTTATTGTGTATAATTAAATTAAATTAATCAAAGGGGCAAAAAGTGCATGTTCCCTCTGTCGTCCGTAATTTTCAACGAATTTAGTTGATTTTTTTTTTTTTTCTTTTAATGTCCATATTTACGGTGATCAATTAATAGGCTAAAATAAAAAAAAAAAAACAAAAAAGCAAGCCCTTAATTTCTATCAGCGCCTGGCGAAACCGGCGGGGTTCAGCTAGTTGCGTATAATTAATAATTCTGTGGCCACAAGCGAAAACCGCTTAAGTCGACTTAAGACAAAAATGTTATAACGCTTTTTGCAATGAAAAAAAGAATAAAGCAATTAAAAAAAATGAAAAATTGTTCAAAAGATTACGATTAAAGCCCTCTATCAGAATCTGTATTTTTTTCTTAAATGTGTCAGATTTTTTCCAAACTTAATTAAGTTTCAAAGTGCTTTTCCGATAGATTCATATTCAGACTTTTAGCGGTTTTTGTTTGAGGCCACAGAATTATTTCTTACAAAATTTAAAACTTTTTTTTTTGAATTGGTTACAGTTAGTGTCCATTGAATGAATTTCAAGTTTAAAGTTATTAGCAATTTTAAGATATGTTATAGAATTAAGTTTTTGTTATATGGGAGGTGCAACGAACCTACTGCCAAGGAACACTCTCAGGCTTACACCGGAAAATACCTTCAACTTTGAGCTCAATCGGTTCGGTGGTTTCGGAATCTTCAAAACTTGAGAGACATGTCACAGTCGGTAAATTCTTTCTACCTATCATTTGCGTGGATCTTATTCCCCAGTACTTGTCCAGGAACCCAGCAAATTTCAGTGTTATGCTGTGAGCCCGGCAAGTTCAAGTCTGTGGATTAGCTTGAACTTTGTTTTAGTAGCTAAGACTGCTTCATACAACCCTTTTCCTTAATTGTCAGTGTCCCGACTTGGAAGGTATTGAATTGATTTCGGTTGTTTTACTATTGAATTTAATTTTCTCGGTTGAGCCCCCAAAAATATATATATTCCGCATAAACGTTTTTTTTTCAAAACCTCGCATCTCTTTCGAATGTCTAAAAATATACTGAGAGTATTTAACTGTCTTTAAAAATCTTCTTATTTCAGACGTTCGTATACGACATAAAACTGTGGGTCCCTTCCACATTTATTTATTTGCCTCCGCCAGAGATGTTTAGCTATGCCTAAGCTGCATAGCCTGTCTAAATATTACATTTTTATGTCAAACCTATTTCTTTTACAAATATCTTCGACAGCTTCATCTGACCAAATTTTTTAAGTCCTATTGGTAGGTGATGCCACTAAATCAAACAGAGCTCAGATTTCTTTTGTGCAACAGCCTCTTTATTGATTTGGTATGAAAAACGTGTCCTTTTCTCCTCGCCGTTATTAATTTTTTAAGTGACTGTTGAAAAATCAGTCAATGACAAAATTCCCAACTGTCTTTTTTTTAGCATGCAATTCAATTCCATTCAAACCTTTTGTTCTTTACTGTATACCCCTTTGTCTAAAGGTCCTTGAGAGGTCCTTCTTTTTTTTTACTCATTTGCTGATTTATCATTATTCATTAAAGTACGTACTCATATTACATTCTCTTGTCAGTATACATGCAGTTGACATTCGCATTCGAATTTGGAATTACATTTCATATCCTTGTGCGTTGTGTGCATTGCTCTCATTTCATCATCCAGGCGACTCATCCACTCCCCTTGTTGAGAAATATTTGACTTTTTTTCGGAAAGCCTCGCTTCAATTCAATACGACCCTGACGAAGGGCAAATTGAATTCCTAATTCTCTCTCTCCCTCTCTCTCTCTCGCTCAGTTTATCAAAGGATCTTCAAAGACAATAGACCACAATTTGTCCATTCCCATCCGCGTCGCAATGGCATATCCCTTTTGTGCCGAGTTAAGTACCCGGATTTAATATGTTCCTCGCGGTTGAAATGAAATTTCATTTCCCTTTCATTTTCGACAGAAAAACACAAAAAAAAAAACAGACAGTACTCTCCCTACAGCTGGAAAGTTCACACACAGAAATGCGAAAGGAAACCGTGTCCTGTGGGAAAGGGGTCGGCAAATATCAACCGGTATATGCGGGACGGAATGGAAATATTTTGTAATTGTTTTGTACCGTCTGAAGTTGTCATTGGATCCGCATCTAGACGGGTCCTTGGATATGTTCCGTCTGTTTCAGCACCTTTTAAGTGGGCTTAAAGTTTTTTTTCCTCGTAGTATTCATCGTCCGATGTGATTTAATAACCTTACTCTCTCTATTGAGCGAGTGGATGGATGACTTGGTGTCGTGGTCTGTTTCTGGTTTATTTTTTATTTTTTATTTTTTTCTCCCGTTTTCGGCTTAGCCGAAGGAGAGGATGTCTATCAAATGTCTGTGCATGTAAATAAACCACTCGGATGGGGATTGTCGACACAGACCCACTTCACCTGAATGCCGTCTTCCTTTCGCTCGTGCGCGACTAGTGTGGGTTTGTTTTTTTGTTTTTGTTTTTTTTTTAGTGCTCTTTGGCAGATTCATTGTTGTTTGGCATTGTCTTTGCGGAGCCTGAGTGCGATTCCTTGCTCATTTGGTTTATCTCTAAAGCTGTCGGAATGAATGCACGTTTCTTTGGGGATTTCGTATAGATCCCCGTCATCGTTTCTCCCTTTGTTATCCCATTGGAGGAGATGTTTATTTACGCTCAGCGAGCTTGTTGCATGTTGTTGCGTCTTTCGTTACGTTCCGGCGATTAAAGTGGAGATCGTGATTCGAAGAAGAAGCGCATACAACTTGTCCTGCTCGACTGGTTACCATTACTCTTTTTTGCACCGAACCACCACCATCGGCAAGACGGTGTCATTATGACGGAACTCACAGTCACATTCGCAGCGGAACCCTCGGAACTACTTGGGGAGGGGCTCTCTCCGTCGCCGTGTTGGTGGTGCCAGCAGAGTGCCACCAGGGATATAACACAGGAATTGGCGCTTGTTCCTCGTCGTCGTTGTCGGTCTGAGTATATTAAAATAAACGTTGGAACTTTAACGAGCGGTCTTGTTGTTATAATCGCGAATAAAACCAAGGCTCAATGATAGAGGCAGTATAGGTACAGCAAACAAGCGAAAAAAAAATCTAAAATTGCGAGAAAACATAATGCAAAGGAAGAACGACTCATTCAAAATACAAGATGTTGTATTGAATTAAGCTCCCTTCTGCCTAAATGAGCTCTTCTGCTCCTTCGTTGCCATGTGGTCGCTCTCTTCGGTTCGGTTTGGTCTTCCTTTGTTAGGGTTTTTTTTTTTGGTCTTTCAATACATCTCCATTGTTGGGCGGAGATTTTGTATTTCTTCGCCGGAACTATTTTTACTTGTTTCTTGCAGAGTCTTGTTTGATTTTTGCATAATCACTGATGCGATCACAATTGCTATCAAATGATGTCTGTTGTTTGGATGATCGCTGTTGGGTTGATTTCTTTGTTAGCGTTACAGATTTATTTAATTTGATTTTGCTCATTGCCGGGGCATGTCAGTATTTGGTTTGGACATAATGATCTCGTTCAGATTGGAATGAAAATTTAATTGGCTGCCATCGTTCGTTTCAAACTATTTATATAAAAAAAATTCAAAATCGAAATTCGGTTTGCAAGACTCTGAAAGTAATCGAAGCAAAATCGACGCACGCCAAGAGCTTTCGAAAATTTGAGAAAATGAAAGTCCAAAATTCGCGCGAATTTAGTCTCGTGCCGATAAATCACCGCAATTTTTCTTTTATTATTTTCAGAGTCTTGCAAACTGAATTTCGAAGAGAGTATTTTGTCGTACAGAATAAAAATTAAAAGTTAAAACAATTCAGCTTGCAAGGCTCTGAAAATAATCAAGGAAACAATACATGTTTGAAGTTAGTTCCCTCTTCTTATTTTTGAATGTGCACTAAGTTCCCATAAGAAAGTGAACTTAGTTCCCACCTTACATGGGAACTAAGTCCACTTTACGAAAGTGGTTTTACTTCCCACTAAGTGGGACCTAAGTCCCTCAGTGGACTTAGTTCCCGGGAACTTATTTCCCTGCACCGAACTCGTTACCTACGCGGATTAAAACAATTTCTAATCTCACAAGTTTCAAAAGCGCCATTCTTCTTTATTTCTCATCGACTATTTCCTATAATTAATACCCAACCAAATATCTTATTTTTCCCTTTCCTTTCTACCTTCCTCAAATCCATCCCAAACTTTCGCTCCTCAAACCATCTGCACTGTTTTGTAATTTAGTTTCACTTTAGTTTGAATTTATTTTAAAACTACTCTAAAGATGTTATTAGGTACTATAAAATATATTATCTTAATGAACACACCAATCAATTAAATAAATTGAATTGAATGGATTATCTTTGCATTCCTCTGTCATACGCAATCCTCTGATATACCTACAACTCTGTCCAACAAAAATTGTCAGTACAGGGAAGATAGGATGTTTGTCTCTCAGTCTGGTTGCAATGACTTAAATAAATCTGTCCCTCTTTAAAGCTCTTACAGGGTTGCCGTAGTTTGTATGATAATTCGCCATAACTCGCAGAGTAATGCTATTAGGGTTACAATCTTCCAATTTAAAATATAAATCTGTGGCAAAAAGGAAAAACAACATAAGTCGACTTATGTCGAAATTGAGTTTTTTACACCATCGTATGCGAAATATTCCATTATTTTTGCCATATTTTTTTTGTATTTTTATCTATTACGGTTGTTCATGTCAAAGCACATCACTATGTACTTACTTAACTTTATTGTAGTAGACCATTGTTCTGTTGAAATGAATCGTTAAATTTGTAAGATGGCGCTTTAAGCCGAACTTTCTAAATTTCACCTTTCTTCAATGTCAACTGACTTGTAGAACTTTCTTCTTATTGCGATTACACGGCCATTTTTGTGTGTCATTTAAATGGCGCTCTGACGTCAGGAAAAAATGTCGCATTAGAGAGACATTTAAGCTACGATTCGTCATTTGTCATTTGCAAAAAAATGGCGATCACACGAAATGACTATCACCGTCATTTTTGTCCCAAAATCAAATGACGGACACTGCGCGTCATTTAAAATTTTCATTTGGGATGCCATTAAATGTCGAGCGAAAAAATGGCGATCACACGGTAATGACATGCCTCATCAAAATGGCAAATGTCACCTTTCCTATTATTTCAATTTCGCGTCATTTATCTGGTTTGCGATCAGACGGCAATGACCAATGACAAAAATATAGCTACTGCCATTTGGTGTTTTTCTCTCGGCGAAGACGCGTACGTGTGCTACCACTTTATTAAATTAAATAGCAGTGGAAAAAAAAATTATAATAAATAAAAAGTGTCGAAAATGAATTTTGCGATGATGGTGGAAATTGCGGAGACGGCGTATTTGGCAGCGTGTATACTGGAAAGCAGTGACGACAATCTTGATAACGAGCCAATGCCATGAAAGCGGAGTATTTGGCAAAAGAGGTGGTTGAGCCGTCGCGAGAAGAGTAGACTTTGTGCTGAATTACTGCTCGAATTGCGCGAAAAAGAACCTGAACTATATCGCAATGTCCTTCGTATGTCAGCCAATCAATTCGATTATTTGTTGAGGTTGGTGAAGCCACACATCGAAAAACAGAACACAAATATGCGAGAGGGTGAGTGTTTCAGCGGAAGCACGACTGGTGATCACACTGCGCTACCTGGCCACTGGTGAAAGTTTTGGATCGCTGCGATTCCTTTTCCGCGTATCGCAGCCAACGATAACGTGCATCATTCTGGAAGTTCTCAACGCTATTTACAAATATGATTCGACTCTAATCTAGAGATAATCATATTTATTCGAATAAAATTTTAATTTTTAATTTTTTCGACTTTGTCGTAGATTGTGTTTTCAAACTCAGAAGTTGACGGAGTAGTCCAAATTGTCGGCACTTAAAGGCGACGCGACGGTTCGTATTTCATTTCTCTCAATAGGTACCAAACAACACAACCACAACAAAACAAATAAAAAACAGTTTATTAATTATTTAATCGTCCTTTCGCCACGAGAAAAACACAAAATTAAAGCAAAGATATCTTATAAAATGCTGTGTCATTTGTCATTTGCATAGAAAAATGGCAGGGCATGAATTTCGTGCCTAGTCATTTTTTGGAGGCTGACATTTAAATGGCGCATCATCCGAAAAGTTCTGTCATTTATCCTAAGTGCCATTTAAGAGTGATCACACGGCCATTTTTTTCTGCCATTTAAATGGCACAAAATTCATGCCATTTGCTCCGCCATTTTCCTAGTCATTTAAATGACGCCAAAAATGTCGTCCCAAAAATGGCGATCACACGGAACGTTTAAATGACGGCTTTGTGACGCGATTTTTACGTCAGAGCGCCATTTAAATGACACACAAAAATGGCCGTGTAATCGCAGCTTAACACTCGTCGAGGTAAGACACTATCCCTTCTATTGTAATAAAATCCATCCCGAAACTAAAGTCTACTTTTTTTTGGTATTTTAATTACATCCCCTCATACATCGGCGAGACTCTATCAAAACCAGCGACTAGGAGCTACCCGAACACATCCTAACAACGGTTTTTGAATTATAGAAGAAAGAAAAACACATACGTCATACAACGCACAAGGAAAGGTAAACATTCAAACCGCTCTCCTGAAAAATTGCAAAAAGTGACTTATGCTGTTTTTCCTTGTGGCCACAGAAATATTGCTGCACGAAATAAATTCCGTTTATCTTTTTCCTTTTCCGGTAAGATAATAGGCGGGTTTTTTTTAAGGGTATCACCACTTCACCAGTAGCCCTAATCGTTTTAGTTTGTTTTCCAACAAAATAAAAATATACATATATATACACAAACAGGCAATTATAATACAAAATGATATAACCACGACGCAATGTCGTATAGCTACCTAAACAGATAGTAAAAGGACTGCACTTGTGCAGCTGTAAAATACATATTTGAATATAGTATTAGATACCTGGATTACATATTTGTTAAAAAAAGTATTACCCGTCAATGCAGAACTTCTCGGAAACAGTAGCAAAAAAAGGATCATAAAATCCTTTCAAGGCATTTGCTTTACTGGGGAGAAGTAACCGGATGTGGTGAAACCCAACGACCGAAAACAAACAGTATAGGTTTACCTGACTTGTCATTTTGATATTTCAGTGTAACAAAAATTCTAAAATATGCCAAAAATATGCTCTATAAAGTGAAATATGCATTTATACCCAAATATTCAGAAATATTCATATGTTACGTTAATGAAATGAATGCATTAAAAAACCACACGAATAAACCTTTTTCCTAAAAGACAACATTTAAGAAAATGGTTAAACTGAATATTATTGGATCCTTCAGAAATACAAACAAATTAAAACCGAATGGCAACACCTCACATAATATGTTGTTCTCAAAAGCACCAAAACCGAAAGTTCTTTAACAAAATTCAAAGAAAAACCCCTAATGATATGCTTTCATTGACATATGGTAACACCCTTCTGATGTGCTTCAGTCACACACACTGCTTATTTTGGTTGATGATAATAGCAAGCGAACACAGGACGATCGTGTTCATTCTGCCCGCGGCTGTGTGACAGACTGGTTGTGGTGGGATGTATGCGAATTTCAGGAAAATAACAACAACAGATTCTTTGGAATGCCAGTGTTTTCGTTTTTATTTCAGTGGCAAATCTTGTGTTTGAGTGCCGTGAGAGTTGCTACAGGCACCACTGGTAAAAAAATGATCCTCCATAAGGCCTGTGCTGACAATTTTTCTTGGACAGAGTATAGATACAAGTTACAAGTTTGAGAGCTCAATCCAGTTTATTTTTCACAAATCTAATGGCATGAAAGAACATCTTTTACCTATTATGATCAATGATCATCTAAATTTGAAAAACGACGTCGTCCAGACGGATATTGTTATTCGAAATCCGCCCCCTGGTGTAATTCGTTTGTCAGCGTTCTTGAAAAGCACTCACAGTAGGGATCTTCTCTAACTTTAGTTCGAGTAAAATTTGTGACATCATGAAAACACCCCTCGCTCTCTAAAACCGCTGCCAATTCAACTGCTGTTCTTCTCCCGTAGCAGCCTGCTTATCAGTGGCGTGGCGTGAACATTTTCAAATGGGAAGTCGAAACAAAATTCATCCCATACAAATGTAAAAAACATTACATCTGTGTACCTTGAAACAAAATCATACATTGAGCATTTGCAAATATGGTTCACAATACTAAACTCACTTTAAGTCACGCACTGCAATCTGCCAGCCAACTGAATTTTAAAACCAAAACACACCCTTACCTACCTCAACAACTACCTGTAATTATTCACACAAGAGACAATAAGAAAAGAAGTAAAAGAAAATCGAATAACTCGAAGAAAAGCGCGTTATTTTGTTCATATCATAAGCATAACCAAACAAACACATACGACATACCCAAAACACAACCCAGTGGCCATGGCCAGTAACAGTAACAAGCTCTGGTTCTGGGAAGAAAAAAAGAGATACAAACAAATGTTCACTCAGTACTCAGCAGTCAAAATGAACTTTGTGAGAACCGCGAATAACTCGAAGAAAAGCGGGTTATTTTCTACAATGGGTGTTGAACAAAGAGGTGTCAGAGTCAGACAAAGTACTCAGGGAAGAAAAAAAGAGATAACAAGCAAATTTTCTCTCAAAATGAACTATAAAGTGAGAACTTTAATAACCCGGCTTATTTTGGGTTACCTTCGCTTTGTCGCCACGAGACGATGACGACGTTGTATGAAAATGGATACACACACGATTTTTATATGAGTGCTTTTGTGTGTGTACCATTTGGTGAGTATTCACATTCATTTGGTAGTGTTTCATGTATATTCGGTTTTTGGTAGATAGATAGTGTTGCCTGGTGGAGATTTCAAAAGGTAACTCGGTAGGAATCGAGTTATATGGACGCCACGCCACTGCTGCTTATTCAAATTGAATACAAATTTGTTTTGCGTCACCGACATTTATGTATGTTGTAATACCATATTAAGCGACACCATTTACATCGATTGTGCAAGACAGTGCCCGGTCGCCATTTCGTCTGTCATCGCCGGTCGTACTTATAGTTTCCTGTGCGGTGTTTAGTTTAAAAAAACAAAACCCATACCCATACCACTCTGGATAGAATACAATTAACTTAATCACCTATTCACGAAGCTATGAAAAAACAAAATTATTATTCGCACTCGTAACCACAATCGCTTCCGAGAATCGCTAATGTTTCGCCACCAAAGTGGACTCACTGACTCGTGTACAGTGTTGCGGTTGTGCGAATCTTTTTCGTAATAACAACAAAAGCCACCATAAACAGATGCACTAGTGTATCTTGTGTTTTTTTTTTTTTTTTTTTTGTTCATTATTTACTTTTAATTGGTAGTCAGCAATGTGTAATAAAAGTCCCAACCCAATCGCCTAGAATCAGTGAAGCGCGAGTGAATCGTTTATAGATGACTGAGGATGTTGAGGATACATTTGTTTACGCGTCTACCTCTGTCGTTGGATTACATGAAGAATTAATGACGTTTCATTGTCACCGACCGGTAATTCCTTAAATAAACATTAATCTTGTCGCATCTGTATCTTTTTGGTTGACACGTCTTTGTTGGCGTGTCATGAAGGGCGCAAGATGTAATCTGATCTTGGCGTGAGTCTCTGAATTTAAAGTGAAATACCTACACAGCAGACGAGTGCGTTGTCAACCCAAATCAAATTAGGAGAATTTTAAAACTATGCATCCATACACTCACGGAGAGGGTGAATCACTGCACTTTACCCTCACTCTGGGCTGTCTCTGTCTGTCAATCACATTTGCGAAATCCAAACTGACTACGGTGTTGAGTATCCTAACACCCATAGTCGCATCTATGCAACCAGGAAGTTCTGCTGCTACTGCTTCTCCTGCACACAACAAAGCATTTACGGAATTAACAAAACGACGCGTCGTCGACGACGCTCTGCAACAGCGGATTTGCATTTTTTCACGTTCAATTAGCGTTAAGACTTCACGTCGTGAAAGACGGTCTTTTCTTCCTTTTTTTTTTTTTTGTAATCTGACATGGGAAACTCTCGCCTCGAATGGTAAACCGTAACCCATTCGCTTTTGTTTAGTGCAGTGCAGCGCAAATCTGGAAATCGATTCGCAGTCGTTTCGGAGAAGACCCGCTCCATATATGGCTAACGACACTCGTTTGGTATTGAACCCCGTGCTCAGTCTCACAGAACAGGTGAGATGGCATTACTAAGCGAAACTGAGCTTAATATTTTAACGAAGTAAGCGTTTTGTTACCACACGTTAATGTTGGGTTAATGGAAAGGGCTTTGCTAAAGTCGGAGTTGCAGTAAAAGTTTCGTTCCGCATGCTTTTGTTTTTAAATCGGATTGGAGGGCTTTTAGAAAGGTGGAAGAACTGGTGTGTGGGGATAATTGTGAATAGATGGATAACTTCAGGTGACTAATTGCATTATGCTGCTGAGAGTTTAATTTTTTTTTTTTTTTTTTGTATAGTAAGTGCCACGACTGTGACGACGACGACTTTGGTTCGATTCATTAGGAAAAATGTAATTCGGCGAATGCTGGGAGTGGAGCTAGACCTGGTTGAGGGCGCCTTAGAGCTTACACGGCATTATAATCCCGCAAATAACTCATTAACGCACTTGGAGATGAACTTGTGTGGGGGCTGTAGACGAGGTTTTGGGAGTTGTCAATTAACTTTATGCGGTCTTTCGAGCGTCTTTAATTTATGCGACAAAAGAGAACAGTGTGTTGTGCCGCCATGTTGCTTGCATTTATTTGCGTTCCTCATCCGGTCCATCTGCGCTTTCTACGTTCGCGACTCTTGTAACAGACATCCTGAAGAGTAAAAACGACGATAATAATGGCGATTTTTAGTTCAAAAGGACCATCTAAAAGCTCTCATCGACTAAAATTATGTCGGTCCACTTTCCGTCTAAATAAAATCTCTCATCCAGACACAAATGCATCGCAGAATTTCGCTCGCTTTAGGGAATTGATGTTAAGCGGCAGCCTTAATTTCAAGTTCAAAGTTCAAACTTCGGATTTGGAGTTTGGGCACTCAGAGTTCGGGGCCGTTTTTTTTTTTTTGCACGGGTTCCAGCAATATTGAAATTTAAACTTACGCAGATGAGATTATACCAACTTTTTGGCAAAAAATTCGAATAACGCTATTTTTGAAATTTCGACATATAAAGGGATTTTCAACAGGGACGAAATTATTAAAATTTACTACCGAAATTCGGAGTCAGTGGCCTCAACGTTAAGAGCGCTACGTCCAATTTATGGTCGTCATAATCGTCCTAGCAGATCAACAATTGAGCGTCTAGTGGAAAAATTTGAATCCACAGGCACAGTACAAAATGTTCCCGTGCCAGTGAGACAAAGAAGTGCCCGTAGTGTCGAGAATATAGCTGCCGCTGAGGCTTCAGTTGAAGAAAGCCCAAATGTGTCTTTCACACGTCGTTCTCAAGCGTTGGGCATCTCTGTGACGTCGTTGTGGCGAATTTTGCGAAAAGATTTTGGCCTACATCCTTACAAGATTAAATTGACGCAAGAACTGAAGCCGCTTGACCACCAAAAGCGTCGTATGTTCGTGAATTGGGCTGAGCAACAACTTGAAAATGATTCGGATTTCTATCGAAAAATCATCTTCGGCGATGAGGCTCATTTCTGGCTGAATGGCTTCGTCAATAAACAAAATATGCGGTATTGGTCAGGCAGCAATCCACACGTACTCCATGAGTCATCATTGCATCCCGAAAAAATTACGGTTTGGTGTGGTTTATGGGCCGGCGGCGTCATTGGGCCGTACTTCTTCCGTGATGATCAAGACCGGCACGTTACTGTGAATGGGAATCGCTACCGTTCAATGATAACCGAATATTTTTGGCCCCAATTGGATGATATGAACTTGGAGGACATGTGGTTCCAACAGGACGGCGCCACAAGCCACACAGCGAATGTCACAATCAATTTATTGGAAACCAAGTTTGGGGAACGTGTTATCTCACGAAATGGTCCAGTCGCTTGGCCGCCTCGGTCGTGCGATTTGACGCCGTTAGACTATTTCCTGTGGGGCTACGTCAAGTCTATGGTCCATGCCAACAAGCCAGCGACGATTGATGAACTTCGTACGAATATTGAACGTGAAATTGCAACAGTATCGGCCGATTTATGCTTGAAAACCGCCGAAAATTGGGTTCAGCGTCTGGACATCTGCAAGCGTGCCCGTGAGTTACATGTTCCCAAGATCCATACAACATGAATCTATGAAACATGAGCAAGCCACGTGACGGCCTGCACCTGCAGTAAACATATTTACCAATTTTGCACACGGCCTGCACCTAGGGATGCCAGACGTCCCCCTTTAGGGGGGACAGTCCCCCTTTTTCATAAAAAATGCTATTTGTCCCCCCTAATATAATCCACTGTCCCCCTTGTTAAGCCAAATTCAATAAAAGAAAACGTTCAACTGAAAACTTTGAAAATACTTCCTTTTATTAACGAGATTTGTTGTGAACACAACCATTTCAAGTGCAAGAAAACTTTCGAAGCTGAATGCATCCACTCACGAGCTACATCTCACTTCACTTGCTAAAGTTATTCTCCCGTACGTTTTTGTTTTGTACTGTCATCTGCGTCTCTTTCAGTTTTTGTTTTGAAACCAAAATTTATTAGTAAACCAACAAAAAAAGGAAAGTGTTCATACAACCAGTGTTGGGAAAAAATATATGTATCTTATGAAACTTGTTTTTATTTAACATTTTTTTGACTCAAACGTTTGTCCCCCTTTTTGAGCACTTACCCCCCATAGAAAACTCACGACGTCCCCCTTTTCGTATTTTTTTATCTGGCAACCCTACCTGCACCTGCAAATCAGCAAGTGCGGCTGTATAACAGGACTAAACAAATGTGGTAAATGTGTTTACCATATCCAAGCCAGCTTGCAGCTGCCTATCAAAAAGTCATGTTCCAACAACGGAACTAATAGATAGAAGCAGTGAACATGTTATAATATGCATGCACTGCCTGCAGCTGTATAACAGTATAAGCGAGGAGTCTAATTTCTGTTGTCTAGCTGTTGTGTGTTGTGTTACATATATATTCTTTGCTTTGTTTTGCTATTTAAAACCAAGTATAAATATGAGCCAAGACGATTGGTTGAGGCCAGTTCAAGTTTGACCATCGATAGATGATAGTTATTATAAAAGTTTTAAGTCATTTAAAAATAAATGTAAAAAGAAGTGTTCTATTAATATTGAAGATATTTAAATAAAGTGTAAACAAAAAGTTTTAAATAATTGTTTTATTCGAGTCACACACGTTACTCGTGGTGGCCATGCAAAAGAAATCGAGCTCCATATAACGGGTGATTTTTTAGCTGGTTTGGTTTTGGCAACACTGGTTTTGACAGCTGACGTGTGTTTAGTACCTTGTGTCACTGTCAAACAGCTTCAGTTTGGTTTGCAATTTAACCATGGATCGTCTTAAAAATGAACAACGCTTGCAAATTATTGAATTTTACTATCAAAATTCGTGCTCGGTTCGAAATGTTCATCGCGCGCTGCTTCCATTTTATTCCATTACGTACTGTGCGTAGTGAAGAAAATATTGCGGTCGTATCAGCTAGTGTGACAGAAGACCGCGAAATGTCGATTCGGCGCCGTTCCCAGCAGTTAGGCCTTTGTTACAGCACTACGTGCAAAATTTTGCGGAAGGATTTGTGCGTAAAGCCTTTTAAGATACAGCTTGTGCAAGAACTAAAGCCAGCCGACCTACCACAACGCCGAATTTTTGGTGAATGGGCTCTTGGAAAGCTGGCCGAGGATCCGCTTTTTTATCGAAAAATTGTGTTCAGCGATGAGGCTCATTTTTGGTTGAATGGGTACGTAAATAAGCAAAATTGCCGCATTTGGAGTGAAGATCAGCCAGAAGCATTGCAACAGCTACCAATGCATCCCGAAAAAGCCACTGTTTGGTGCGGTTTATGGGCCGGCGGCATTATTGGGCCATATTTCTTCAAAGATGATGCGAATCGCAGCGTTACTGTCAATGGTGAACGCTACCGAGCGATGATAACAAACTTTTTTTTGCCCGAAATGGAAGTTCTTGACTTGCATGATATGTGGTTTCAACAAGACGGTGCCACATGCCACACAGCACGCGAAACAATGGCGCAATTGCGAGGCGAGTTTGGTGAACAGTTAATTTCATGTTTCGGGCCGGTCAATTGGCCGCCTAGATCGTGCGATTTGACACCATTAGATTATTTTTTGTGGGGGTATGTCAAGGCTAATGTGTATAGGGACAAGCCCGCTTCGATTGACGCACTGGAAGCCAACATCCATGCATTCATTCGTGAGATACCGGCCGATATGTGTGAAAGAGTATGCCAAAATTGGACTCAGCGGATGGACTACCTGAGACGCAGCCGCGGTCAACATTTGCATGAAATTATCTTTAAACATTAAATTGCAAGGTTCAAACTATCGATTCAAATAAATATTTCATTCATTTTTTCGAAATTTTTGTGTTTTTTTTCTAAAAAAAGTTCTTAACCTCTTAAAAAATCACCCGTTATAATGGCATCGAACGTACATTCACAGGAATAAAGAATTTCATTGATATCCAAAAACGTTTTTGTTTTATTTAAAAAAAACTTTTGTAGCGCTCTTATTGAACATAAACTCCTACTACACTTGTCCTCGTACTTAAAAATCTTGTAAAGTGTACGAGCTATTAAGTAGTACAGCAAGGTTTATAACTCTCTAACTTGCGACAATTGCCTCTTACTGAGAGCTTCCACCTTTAAAGACTTACATTGTCGTTTGAGTTGTACTGCATATGGATAACCCAGTGAATTTTATTTGACACTATTAATTTTCCTATATTTTATGTTTATGACCCGTTTCCTTTACCTATAGCATTGCTTCTCAGATCTTTACCTACCTATCTACTAAAATAAGAAAACAACCAACCAAACTTTTGATGAATGAGAAAGTTTTGTTCGACCCAGTCGTGCACTTTATTTTTCAGAACTCCTTGGTCTCCGTGACGTCGTAGTATTTTCCAACATCCCCTATATATTTTTCCACATATGTCTATGACCTTTTTATAAACTCGAACCTATCCCCAAATCAAACATTACATCAAAAAGATCACACAACAGGTTCTATTTTTACACACAAATAAAAAGGAAACCTAATCACAACATTACAACATATGGCCCTCGAGTAGAACACAATTTTCTCCTTCAATGGAATCAACTCCCGAAAATATTTGTTTAATTATCCGACCGTAAATCTCTTGTGTAAACAATTTTTCTTTCATAATTCCTTCCGCCTGACCCTTCCTTGAAATGCGATGGAAAATTGATGTAGGGAAAACAAATTCGAGAAGAAAATCCCTTTGAATCCATCATTCCAGATGAAACCCACACTCGCACTTATACCTTGTCTGTATGTAGGTGCACACATCTCTCATGCAGACTGTTGTAGGTAGGTACCCAGTACCCACAATTATATCATCGCAACGCGGTTTTCATTCGAGGGCCAACATCGTTCTGACAACCACAAGGGCACAAGGTGGATCATTACCAAAGAAACCACACGGTGAGCATTCAACCCACCGTCAAAACCAAAAATTCCTCAACTCTCAATCCTGCTACTGACAAACAGAGTCAGCATCCACCCCAACCGCATTTACGGATGCAGCAGAACTCGCACATACCCCTTGGTTGGTCTCAGCTAAACAACCATAACTTGATTATCCTTTGGTGCGATTTGTAGCACCGATTTGCATGCGCATGGACATGGATACGTGGATACACACATGCAGGTACTTTCGTATTGTCATATAAGAATGATAATTGAACGGAAATATGGTGTATTCGTTCGAATACAATTCCGTCCGTCCGGTCGCATTGCTCGTTTCTCTTCTGGAGATAACTGTGAGGAAAAAAAAGGTGAATCGTCACTCTGGCTATGGTTGAGGTGGTAGTGGCATGTGTGGCGCGCTGATGAGGGGACGACAGCGACGCGACGCTGTGAAATGATGGAATGCAAATGCGCTCAGATTGCATTCGAGATTCGAGTAGAAGAAAAAGCAACAGAAAAAGAGAATAATGCCACAACAAGATTGATGACATTGACAGTAAAAATGTGGATGCCAGCAGAATTTCGCCAGCTCGCAGAGTGGCTCAGATCCATATTTGAGTCCCGTGTGAGTTGGTCGTACGGAAATGGGTTTGCACTGCCATCAAAGTCGCATTCCCATTCTCAAACGCATTAGGAGGCAAAGTGTGAATGACTTGCGTAGCTATTACGGTTTTTACATAGAACGTATGATGGTGGAAATTTAAAAAAAAATGTGTAGTACTTGAATACCCTAAATTCGAAAGCACGGTCTCAAAAATACTGCAATACGCTTTATCTGCTGTTCAGAGATGGTGTAATAAAGAAGGTCTTTCTGGTAATCCAAAGAAGACAACTATAGTCCCCTTTACTAGACGGAGGAAACTTGATCTCCTGATTCGCCCTACCTTGTTTGGCGAAACCAAATATCCGGGAATTAACCTTGACAGTAAACTATCATGGAACCGGCAGGTTGAACGTACCGTTAACAGAGCCACCAGATCTCTATGGATCTGTCGTCGAGTCTGCGGTAAAAACTGGGGTCTAAGGCCTCGGATGATATACTGGCTCTATTCGCTCGTCGTAAGACCAGCGGTTACCTATGCCGCCGTGGTCTGGTGGACGAAGACTAACGAAGTCACCACAGTTAAAAAGCTAGAACGAGTCCAACGTATCTTTGAGGTAGTTAGGGACTTTGTCTACCTCGCCTCCGCTATAAACTCTGACAATGACATCACATCAGGAATAAAGCGAAGAATCACACTTGCCAACCGCTATTTCTTTGGCCTAAGACGGCAATTGATTAGTAAGGCCTTGTCAAGAAGCACTAAGGAGATTCTATATAAGACTCTCATCATCCCGGTCCTGCTCTATGACGCAGAAGCATGGACCCTAGCAAAAACGGATGAGGATCTTCTTGGTCGCTTCGAACGCAAAATTCTTCGAGTGATTTTTGGTCCCGTTTGCGTTGACGGGCTTTGGAGGAGAAGATTTAACAGCGAACTCTACGAGCTGTACAGCGACATTGACCTGGTCAGAAAAGTACGCATTAGTCGTCTAAGATGGTTAGGACATGTAGAGCGAATGGACACCAACGCTCCGGCCCGGAGAGTCTTCGATTCCAACCCGGAGGGACAACGCAGTAGAGGAAGACCTCGCCTTAGGTGGCGCGCTCAAGTGGAAGGGGACCTCAACCAACTTGGAGTGCGCAACTGGAGGCAGTTAGCTAACTGGAGAGGCGTATTGGTTGAGGCCCTGGTCCACCCCGGACTGTAGCGCCACCTTAAGTAAGTAAGAGTCCAACGTATAGCTGGAAACTGTATGACGGGCTGCTAACGCTCCACACCGACTATGGCACTCAATGTCATCCTCGGTCTAACACCTCTTCAAACACATATTGAAATGGAAGTCAGACTGGGTGCTCACCGCCTGTTCCATTCGAACAACTTTGACCCCTATACCTATCAAGGAGGTCATCTGTCCTTACTCGGCACCATTGTGCCTTCAAGCTCATTCAGCATGCCTCTTGATGACATGCTACCGGAATATGTCTTCCATAAAAACTTCTCCATAATCATCCCCCCCTGGGAGAAATACAAACCTAATCCATCTCAACTCGACATCATCTGGTACACAGACGGTTCCAAGATGGAATCAGGGACTGGCTCTGGAATCTACGGTGAGTCAAACCAGGTGAACTTGTCAGTCAGCCTTGGGAAAAACCTATCCATATTCCAGGCTGAAGTCCTTGCAATCAACCATTGCGCTAGAATAACTCTAAGTTCTAACACACGTGGAAAAACCATATTTATATTCTCAGATAGCCAAAGCAGCTCTTAAAGCTCTCGACTTATCTGTCATCAAATCCAAACTTGTCTTAGAAACATTCTCGAACATCTGTGAATTTTCTAAGAAAAACCTAGTCATCCTCCACTGGATTCCAGCCCATAGAGGATTTGAGGATAACGAATCGGCTGACTCACTGGCTAAAGTCGGAGCAACCACTCCACTCATCGGACCTGAACCCTTCTGCGGAGTCAGCAAAAACCATTTCAGGCACTACATCAAGAACCAATCTCGTTTAGAGTCTAACGAGATCTGGCAAAACACAGCTGGGCAGAATTGCACCAGAACATTTTTCCCCAAATTCTCCTCCAGAAAATCACTCTTCTTGATTAATCTGGATGAAAACAACCTGAGAATTCTAACAGGAATAATCAGCGGCCACGGTCGCAGGAAAAAACATCTTCACCGCATTGGCGTCTCACCGGATCCCTTCTGTAGACTTTGTCTCGAGAGTGAAGAATCCTCTCTTCACATAATCACAGAATGTCCGGCCCTTTGTCGTCTCAGGAAAAACGTCCTTGGTGATGAAATCATTGATGCAGCATCTCTTGCTAATACGAGTATACACCCAGAGAAGATCCTGCTCTTTCTGACGGTCTCTGGAGTGAAAATATGGCTCTAAGAATTTACCAGGGAAGGCACAATAGGCTCCTCTAAGAAGCCGCAGTGCCAGAGCTCATTGAAAGCTCTCCCGCCTTACAATCTGATCTAATCTAATACCCTATACCTTTAAGGAGCTTCACCTTCGCGGAAAGGTTCTAAACAAAGTGTGACAATGAAAATGAAATAATAATATCTACGGCGCAGGGACATAAGTCCCCGGGACATAACTCCCAAACTTAAATTTTGGGACTTATGACCCACTTGGGTGAGACATAAATCCCAAATTCAATTTGGGACTTGTGTCCCACACCATCGGGACATAAGTCCCAAAAGTGTTTTGCCGAAGATGGGACATAAGTCCCAAGTTTTCGCATAGATAATAGTTAGCAATATATTGTGAAATCCAGGCATCCAACCCCTTTTTCCACTACACACACCAACAATAATTGTTCTTAATAATTTAGAAAATTAAACTAACAGTTTGGAACAAACCAAAAATATAATCTAACATTCTCAAAAACTAGAGTTTTATATTTTCTTTTGAGGATATGAGAAAATGTATTAGCAAAACTTCTTTCGTTTGAGAAAGAAGCTTATAAAATTTTAGGTTTTGAGAATTTGAGAAAATAAAACTAAAAAAATCGCGCGATTTTTTTAGTTTTATTTTCTCAAATTCTCAAAACCTAAAATTTTATAAGCTTCTTTTCGCGCGCGATGCAAAGTCTGAGCCCTTACATAACATTTGCAGTGATTATAGTCTGACTTTCCATTTCCCCGAAAGTAGCTTATAATATTAATAACTGAACTAAATAAGAAACCAATTACTGAAATGCTTGCATTGTGTTCCACAAATTGTTAGTAAACTCATTGTTTTTTGTTTGTAATTTTAAGTAATGCGTTTGACTTTCTTCTGGGAAAATCTATGAGCTTATCAAAAAAAAAAAATTGTTGGGTGGGACATAAGGGCCAACATTTTTGTTTGGGACTTATGTCCCAATGGTGTGGGACATAAGTCCCAAATCGAATTTGGGATTTATGTCTCACTCAAGTGGGTTATAAGTCCCAAATTTGGGATTTATGTCTCACTCAAGTGGGTTATAAGTCCCAAAATTAAAAATTGGGACTTATGTCCCGGGGACTTATGTCCCTGCGCCAATATCTACAGCTTTGCAGATGACAGCACTCTTATCCTCCATCTCGAACAGTGGGCCTGTGAATACGGCTACATCACACAATCAGAGATGTGAACAAATTAATTCTCTAAATGATGATCTGGACAAAATCTTGAAGTGGGGAAAGGACAACTTGGTTGTATTTAATGCAAGCAAGACACAGCTCTCAACATTTTCCAGAAAAAATGCATCAACAGTTCCTCAGATCCAAATGGATGACCATCCAATCCATCACACAAAAAATCGGCGTCCGCAAAGTTGAGCTACCTATTTAGAGCAAAGAGGTACTTTAGCCCCAAGCAACTTCTCCTTCTCTACAAAGCACAGGTTAGACCAGGCTTGGAATATTGTTCCAACGGAGTTCGGCCCCAAAACATTCACTTAACCTGCTTGATAGCATACAGAGACGAGCAGTTCGACTCATTGGAGACCCTACACTCACATCGAATCTACAACCGTTGGTGCGCAGAAGACAAGTCGCTGACCTATGCTTGTTCTATAGGTACTTCCATGGTAGATGTTCTGAGGAACTCAAAGACATTATCCCTCGAAATGCAACTTTTGGGCGCCCAACAAGACAGGCTGCTAATGCTCATGACCATACAGTACACTTGACAACCGCGAGGACATTAACTTTCAAAAACTCCTTCTGTTACAGGACAAGCAAACTTTGGAACTCGCTTCTTGGGGATATATTTCCAGAAGACTACAATTTGCAGCAATTTAAGTGCAGAGCAAACATACATCTGCAGGCATCTCGGGGCGCTGTTGAAGCGTTATAGGTTCGCCTTTCCCGGGAGAAGTATACAAAAAAAAAAAAAAATGAATAGGTTATTGCTATTTGAATAAAGTCCCTTTTTTTGACCCCAGTAGATTAAAGAGTTATTATTTGACGATACTGGGTAATCAAAGTGTAGTGTAGTGATGGGTTATCAAATTGTATTGATCGGCAATCAATTTGTAATCAGTACCATTTAAAAATAACCATTTCCCCATCTATCTAACCACGCATTCGATGATGGGTTGCTTCCTAAGCTGAACCACATCGCGTATGTAATTAAAGTGTAATCAATTACATTCACCTTTCGTTCTGGTCGCGTCCAAATAATCCGATAATCAATCCTTTCAGCACCTGCGTTGCGTTCCTATTGATGCCTCATCACCACTCAAAATCTCACTGACTCAGCACGAGATTGTAATAAAAATAAATTCACAAATTATTGTTAATCTCTTCAATAACTTTTGTGTAACCACTAAGATATTAATTCCGATGCCATTCTCTGAAACCGTCCTAATGGCCAGATTCCGTGAATCAACTGACTTATTGTTCTCATGATGATTTCTCCAGAAAAAGAAAATGAAAAATAAAAAAATATCTTTTATACAAAATTACGATACTTTTTCTTCCACTTGAGTGATCGGTGATTGGACCGCAACACAAAAAGGAACCACCGAAAAGCCATGCCATAACACAGTAATAAATTGCGTGCGTCGAATTGCGTTTTTCGGTGCCATTCGTCGCCCCGACCATTGCCGGTGGTTGCTGGTAGCGTTAAAGGGTCACGATAACCGTGGCTAAGAGGAATTAATCGTGTGAGTCAGTTAATGCGGATAGTGTTTTTTTGAAAGTTGTTTCTGTTAAGTCCGTACTTTGCCTGCTCACCCGGTTTATAGTTCGGTTTCGGCTTATGGTGCACGCAAACGAATTTCTGTTCCAACCTCTCTCGATACTTGTTTTATGCCGCCCTGGTGCCACTAACAACACTTCTCCTCCTCTCCCCAGTCGGGATTTACTACTGGTAATTAAAATGTTTCGTGTTCGATTCGACTTCTTCCACCTGGCGAGCATAGCATTTTCAGCAATAGCTGAAAGGTGGACGTGTGTTTCTCCATTTCTCAGGTGAATTTCAATTCGCAAAAACCACAAAATTGGTGGCCCAGTGTATAGGTACTAGTACTAGGTAAAAGTACTCGTATGCGTGTCTGAACCACCAAGCCTTTTAGTACCTCTTTAGGGCGAGAATTCAGTTAATTTTATTTATTCAGTGAGTGGATGGAATTAGTCATTCTTTTCGCAAACTGCTCAACTGTAATCAGCTTAACATGATGTTGATTGAGTACTTTGTGCCAAAGTGCGGGTGCCGAAGTTGTCGTAAAATCTTTCACTGGCCCAAATTTATGACCGCTTCGGCCAAAGTGGTTTATATATGCCGACGAATATTCCGGCCACATTCCGGGGTTTTTTTTTTTTGTATTATTTTTGGATTTTTATTTTGTTTATTAGACGAAATGATTAAAACGGAATTTTTTACTGTGTAATAACCCGAGTTTAACACGGTAGTTAAAGCGGCAGGCGCATGCTGAGAGGCAGGGAGGAAGTGGAGTGATTATCTCCCGCTGCTTGGCATTTATTGAGCGTTAAAGGTTTTTTTTTTTAGTTCCTGTTTAAATTAAAAGGAATTCGCAAAAAATATTTGTAGCAAGTATTACCAACCTCCTCCTTATGTTATGTTGAGCGGAATTTGTTGCACAACGGGGTGCGTATTTTTTTGCGCGGTTCTTCGTCATTTCATTTGGATTGGTTTTATTGGTATCACGCTTGTTGCAGTTTTATGATGCACTTTAGCGGGTAATCAGATTTTATGGGCTAGCTTGAGGGTGTAAAAAGGTACATTAATGCCGCGAAGTTGGCAGCAATTTATTATGCAATTGAGCCGTCTTTCGAGTGGCTCATTCAGAATTAACAAGTTTAAGCCACACTGTGTGAGTAGGGGCAACTAAGTTGCGGATTTCTGAAAAAGGACTTAGGGTTAGTGTGTTGGACTACTAAGCGAGGGGTCGCAGGTTCGAATCCCGCAAAAACCAAAATTCCTACTTAGGGTTTTTCCACTGCGCCACCTCTCACGAACGTCCGACAAACATCCGAGAGTATAACTGTCTTGAAAGAGCTTCTCAATTAGCTGTTTGAAGTCGGCATAAAATTGAAGATCCCTTCCATTCGTTCCAAAAATTAAAAACTCACACAAAACGAATGGTTGTCAGAAGCTAGGCCTATGGTCCCTACGGACCTGTTGCGCCAAATATTTATTTGTTTTATTTTTTATTTATAGGTAAGCACAAAGTATTCTTAGAGCCCCAGGTAGGCTCCGATATTTCAAGATCTAATTTAAGTTGGACTTGCAGATCATTGGAAACAGCCCAATCATGTATTGCATTTAAATCCTCATTTAAACTGCAGTTACAATCTCCAATCTGTGTTCGCGAAGACGAATTTTATATTTGGACATCGTCCGCATATAGTATAGAGGTGTGCCTACAAACGGAAGGAAGGTCATTTATAAATAAGGCGAAAAGTGACGGTCCCAGAATCGAACCTTGTGGAACACCATTCGAATTTCCAACATCGTGGAAGCAACTCCGTTTAGAAAAACTTGCTGATATCAGTCGCTATCAATGCAACCGCTCTATTGTCCAGACCGTGAAAGAGAGCTTGTTACAAAATTTGTTATTCACCGAATCAACGGTAACCTCAGATTTGTCGAAATTTAGACGAATATCGTCAACTACTTTCAGCAACGCAGTAGTGCAGCTATTGTCTTTTGCAGATTGGTGCAGGGTAATCAAGTTTCGGGCGTTAATGTGTACTTATAGCTGGCTATTAATGATTAGTTCAAAGACTTTTGACAAACCAGAGTGTCAGTAGCTAGTTTTGTAATAGAATTTGTTGGATAACAATTACCTATCCATGACCCTTGAAATGAGTTCATATAAACTGCCCGAACCCGGTCGAATTTGGTAGTGCTCTGGAATTATATAGGACTACAGAGCGGGAGATATCCGCTTCGCACCTAAAACTCTGCTGAAAGTTTTTTTCTCCGTTGCGTTACCTTTCGCAAAAGTCAGAAAAACCTTTTTAATCTATTTAAAAGTTCTGAATTGCTAGTACCAACGGCACCTTACCTTTTTTTACCGAACTGAGCGACGCTACAGATTGGTACGGATAAGCCTCAAATGAGTAGACTCACCAGTCACCACTCATCCTTAACTCTGCTTATGACACCAAAGTCATCACGTCGTTTGCCATAGTGTAAATATTTGTTCAGGCGTTGAGCTCACTATAACCGGGTTGTTGACAAATGGGATTGACACAATATGACGGACATGACCTTTGATGCGTTGTTAAGGTGTAGTTGTTTAGGCGTTAAGCTTAAAACCTCACTAACTAGGTTGTTGACAAATTGCATTAAAACAATTTGCCAACAAAGCTCTCAACAACACGATCACAGGTTTGAAGTTAAGGTTTTTATTGCGTCCTCGTCTTTATATCTGCCCTAAATGGCCCACGCAACTGGAAGCATTTAGCTAAACGGAGGTACTTATTAATGGAGAACCAAGTTAACTCCGAACTCTAGCTCCACCTAAGTAAGTAAGTAGGTAAGTAGATGGCCCGCAAGTAGGCGGTACCTATGGCTTTGCAGCTTTTCCGGAGCTTAGATACTGATATCTTCATTTGACTTATGTCGATTACTTGAATCCTCTTCACATTTTAACAGTCTGCATAAGTAGTTTCTCTATATATCCCAACAGATGAGACTCCTTCAACTGACTAGCCAAAGCCAATGGGTTCAAAAGTCTGTGGGGAAAAAGGAACGAATGGGATAGAACGTTATAAGAAAAAGTAGGGTAGGGGCTTTCTCGACTTTATGATGGCTCTGCTACTCGCTCTAAAAACAACATCACATTGTTGAAATCAACGAAGCAGTACGCCTGCCAATCGGTCGTTCTTTGGCCAAAGGCTTTTGAGTATCAAGGCCATCTTAGAGGACACATAAAGGTTTATATATTATACAATTCCTTGGGTAAAGTGACCCGACTCCAAATGGCTGTAAGGATTTTAAAGTCACACTTTCATAGACCGGTTATATATGATCCTGAACTGTTGCGGTTGTACGACTGAAGCGTTTTCCAATAGCCAACTGAGAATCTTTATTTTGATGATTCGTAATAGTTAGTATCTGGTTTTAAATCTACTTTACTTTGCGGAAAAAAAACACCTCCAAGAAGTAGTAGTTAGCAATATCGAACAGCGACAATGAGCGAAAGCGACAACGAAAGAAAAAAGATCCCACCAATGTGGGTTTTTATGTTCTTACTAGCGGACCTGGCAAACTTCGTCCCGCCCAAAATAGATTTTTTTATTTAAAAAATTTCGAGCATCTAACCTCTGTGATCGATTACAGTTGCATTTTAATTTATGATTGATTGAATATCACACACTACTGAAACTTCAGAAGCATTTAAACTACACGGTTACTAACCTACCGATTTCTTTTAAAGTGCTGTCCATACTCTTCATTGCAGAACCTGAGTGGATTGCTTGCAATGCGTCGTATGAGCTATGGGTCTCATATAGGTCGCCCTATACGAATTCGCGACGCAGGTGCTCGAAGTTGTTTTCGATAATCTCACCGGAATCACTGAGACTATGCTGACTACTAAAAAAAGTAACAATACAGCACTGAATGACGAGAATGGAAGACTTGAATATAACGGGTGATTTTTTAGCTGGTTTGGTTTTGGCAACACTGGTTTTGACAGCTGACGTGTGTTTAGTACCTTGTGTCACTGTCAAACAGCTTCAGTTTGGTTTGCAATTTAACCATGGATCGTCTTACAAATGAACAACGCTTGCAAATTATTGAATTTTACTATCAAAATTCGTGCTCGGTTCGAAATGTTCATCGCGCGCTGCTTCCATTTTATGATCGGCATTCTCGACCTTCTGAGCAGTCTATTCGGAAGATTGTGACCAAATTTCGCACCAAATTTACTTTGTTGGACATTAAACCACCAACACGTTTACGTACTGTGCGTAGTGAAGAAAATATTGCGGCCGTATCAGCTAGTGTGACAGAAGACCGCGAAATGTCGATTCGGCGCCGTTCCCAGCAGTTAGGCTTTTGTTACAGCACTACGTGGAAAATTTTGCGGAAGGATTTGTGCGTAAAGCCTTTTAAGATACAGCTTGTGCAAGAACTAAAGCCAGCCGACCTACCACAACGCCGAATTTTTGGTGAATGGGCTCTTGGAAAGCTGGCCGAGGATCCGCTTTTTTATCGAAAAATTGTGTTCAGCGATGAGGCTCATTTTTGGTTGAATGGGTACGTAAATAAGCAAAATTGCCGCATTTGGAGTGAAGATCAGCCAGAAGCATTGCAACAGCTACCAATGCATCCCGAAAAAGCCACTGTTTGGTGCGGTTTATGGGCCGGCGGCATTATTGGGCCATATTTCTTCAAAGATGATGCGAATCGCAGCGTTACTGTCAATGGTGAACGCTACCGAGCGATGATAACAAACTTTTTTTTGCCCGAAATGGAAGTTCTTGACTTGCATGATATGTGGTTTCAACAAGACGGTGCCACATGCCACACAGCACGCGAAACAATGGCGCAATTGCGAGGCGAGTTTGGTGAACAGTTAATTTCACGTTTCGGGCCGGTCAATTGGCCGCCTAGATCGTGCGATTTGACACCATTAGATTATTTTTGGGGGTATGTCAAGGCTAATGTGTATAGGGACAAGCCCACTTCGATTGACGCACTGGAAGCCAACATCCATGCATTCATTCGTGAGATACCGGCCGATATGTGTGAAAGAGTATGCCAAAATTGGACTCAGCGGATGGACTACCTGAGACGCAGCCGCGGTCAACATTTGCATGAAATTATCTTTAAACATTAAATTGCAAGGTTCAAACTATCGATTCAAATAAATATTTCATTCATTTTTTCGAATTTTTTGTGTTTTTTTTTTTAAAAAAGTTCTAAGCCTCTTAAAAAATCACCCGTTATATCTTCACGAGTTCGACAAAAAAAAACCGTAACATAATAACTCACTGTATGCATGTATGCAACGTGTATTTGCCGTGTTTATGACATCAGAACACAGTAAACGTACAGCACACGCTCATAGGCGCCTACGTTTTTTTTTTTTTTTTTTGTATGCACAAAATCAGATGTTGACGTAACTCACGAACGCGTTAACCAATTTCGTTCAAACTTAAGATAAACCAACTACACGACCATGCAAACAAACCCTAAAACTTTGATAAAATTCGGTTTGACCGTTCGTGAGTTATAAAGTCACAACCTTTTTGCAACACTGTTTTTTATATAGAGAGAAGAGAAGAGATGTTTTAAGATTTTATTTTTGAGTTTTTTTTTATAGCCAATGTAGCTTAAAACTACCGATAGCTTTTTTATTGCTGTACTTTTTAAAGCTTTATTAGGGAAATCGGGACTATGAAAACTAGTACAAAATAAGGCGAGAGCTTTGAATTGGTGGTGAACATTTAGTGATGAGCATTGAAATTTGTGGTGAGCTTGCTCAAAAAGCTGTCTTCCAGAGCAACTTTCTATATATCAAAACGAACAATAAAAAAACAAAAAAAAATACGAGCAAGTCCTACCCTCAGCTTTAGCTGATTTATACCTAGCACCTACAGACAGCAACCTCCGATGAACGGTTCGAGTCACTATAAATTCCATTGTCTACCAGTTCAATGACCTCAAGCCTTAGCCCTTTTTCCATAGCGAAAGACAATGAACACAAACGATTTCTAGCACGATCAACCTCAATAACCCCACAAGCAATAAAACATCGACATCTGTCATTATATCTCATCATAATTTGCTTGCTCTCATTCTGTCATTTTAACCACGAAACCATTGTTCCTACAAAAAAAAAAAAAACAAACCAAGTACGTCTACTTATCTCTTCCATCAATTGGCATCCTCAATTATTATCACACCACACACTACTGCTCTCCTCATCAGAAAGAATTTCGAACCAAATTTCCCATGTCATCCGAATCTATACACTGGCAGTATATCTGGCATCTCGCACTGCGCGCTCAGCAATAACAATTACTGAACAATAATGATGATAAATTCACTCATCTGCGGCCGAGTGCAATACTTTGCGCGCGCGGTAAACTTCAGAAACCTTCTTTTAATTGGCACACACACACCCAAACACATCCAGCCGCAGACGATTATCCTCTTTATTGGCTTTGTTATTTCAACATTACCCTGCTTACATCACATCGAATCTCTTCGGCTATGTACACTCGCTGTATCTGTACATGATGGTGTCTGTATCTTTAACCACATCTCGGAATCGATTTGAGTTGTGTGAGCTCAACCTTGCTTTTAATTGCCATCAGGAGGAACAACACCATAGACACCGACATCGACATCGACATTTCATCTGCCTCAAGTGAGTGGTCATTGTTAATTTGGGTATCCTCCACGGCTGACGTGCGGCTATAAGTGGCCATTTAATTAAACACTTCAATTAAGCATACAGAATAAAAATCAAAATTCCATTCAACAAATGAGTTTTTAACAGGAAGCTTATCTAATCTCCTGGCAGAGCGGAAACCACAAAAACGAACCGATTTCAATGGCGTGCGCGAGTGGGTTTACGCCGTGTATCTGTAATCGGAAACAAATCTCTAAATCTGCGCCCAACACGCATGAAGCGTGAACTGAATTTGTTCTTAAAGACGATTTGATGGGAAATGCTATTATCCACCGACCGAGTGCTTTTTGGAGTTTCTTTGTGTGATACATTCCGCCCACTGTGGCCGAGAATGCCCATGTGAAAGGCGAAAAGATATAAATGTTGGCTGCCCATCAAAATTATGAGTTTCCATAATTGAAAAGCGAAGAAACGGCATTAGAATAAAAGCTTCACGGCTATAAATGTTAAGGAGACCCTATTGTGTGGCGATGCTGGGGCTAAGCCCTACGTGTGACATGCAGGGTAGGCTGGAGTGAATATGGCAAAAAAATTTTTTTTTCAAAATTAGTTTGTTCCTGTGTTATTAATTGGTGACCCTATATTAGGACATCATTTATGCAAAAAATCAGGTACCTATGACTTTATCTTCAGGTGGCGCAGACGACTTGAATTAAAAAAAAATAATACCTAATATTTAAAAATTCTTCCCTCAAAAAAGAGTTAATTAAAATCAGGAACCTATGATTTTACATTCAGTTGCCGCAAATTACTTGAAATTCAAGGCCTACAATTTAATTTTTCCTTCAATTCATAGTAATTTTTAATATATTTTTTAAGTAATGTGTTAGAATCGCTTTCTATAAAGTCTAATCGTGCGTATTAAATTATTTTAGTATTTATACCTTTAACTAAGTTACTCGTTCCACCACCTTCATAAAAATTTCTTGGACATCCATTCTTACAGCAATAAATTCATTTGCCATTGACTTATTAAAATGCCTAAAACTCGTAAAAATTCACGTTGCCCTATTTTTGGTGACCCACAAAAGCTGAATGAGAATATGTTGCCAACTTATTTTGATATAATTAAACATTATTTGTGGATAAGAAACGATTTAATTGCATTGAATAATGGAAAAGATCCCTCAATTAAGGAAGTAAGTGAAATAGTATCTAATGACGTCGAAAATATGTGGAATAAAGCTTCACTTCCTACCATCAGTCATCAACAAGTTGTTGCAAGGTTGATTTCGTATTATAATAAGTATAAGAGTACTAAGAAACTACGCAATGAAACAAAAAAGCAGGAGTTTTATCAAGATTCTCTGCAGAAGCTGTTTGATATTGCAACTTGTAAATGTATTTCAAGAGCATTGTGTAAATGTGAGATCAAAGTACCCATTGCAGAAGACCCTTTTTAAAAGATCAACGAAATTCTCGTAAAATGTATATTGGATCTGTTGATCAGGTGGCAACCAAGTCTTTGCATCGTAAGGATCTTAGGAAACGAAAATACCAACAATTTTTGAAAATTACGGCTGATACTCCAAGCACTTCTACTTCTGCTGCAGCTGTGGAATGTTTGTCTGACAGTGCTTCTAATGATTCTGATACTGAAGTCAATGAATTTTGCCCATCAAAACCCTGTAAAAAAAAGCAAGAAACTTTTCAAATGAGAAACAAACTACAGAATTTGGCTACAGCTTGTGATAGAACCGGGGTTTCTGATAGATCGGCAGCTATCATAGTAAACGCTGCTATGCTGGACTTAAACGTCATAAGTAGTGAAAATTCATCGAAAGTAATAGATCGCAGTAAGTTACGACGAGAGCGTCAAAAAGTCCGTCTAGGCTTACAATGTGAAGCTGCATGCTTTAGAAAACCGATATCCTCACTTTATTTTGACGGCCGTAAAGACAAAACACTATTCATCGCTTAGACTGACACCATATCACATCGAAAGACTGTTACTGAAGAACATATCTCACTTATATCGGAGCCAGATTCAGAGTATATCGGACATCTTTCAGTTGATTCGGGAAAAGCAGTTACTATCGAAAGAAGTATAGTTGACTTTTTAGAAACAAATTTTGAACTTCATACGTCTTTAGTAGCAATTGGGTGTGATGGCACTGCTGTAAGTACAGGGCATAAGAATGGCGTTATTGCATTATTAGAAAAACATTTCGGTCATCCATTACAATGGTTTGTGTGCTTATTACATGCAAATGAGCTACCGCTTCGTCATCTGTTTGCAGGTCTCGATGGAACCACAACCGGCCCCAATAGTTTTTCCGGAAGCATTGGAAAAATGCTTCAAAAGTGCCTGAACTTCAAAGTGGTAAATTTTGAAGCAGTATATGCAGAACTTCCGAATGTGGATGCTGACTCTTTAAGCACTGATCAAAAATATTTGCATCAAATGTGCTCAGCTATTTCTAGAGGTTCAATTTTGCCTGCTTTAGCTAGCAAGGATCCAGGAAAGTTAGCACATTCGCGATGGTTAACTTGTGCAAACAGGATTCTTCGGTTATATGTTGGCACAGAAAATCCATCGGAAAACCTCAAAGAACTTGTCATATTCATAATGAAAGTCTACGCACCAACCTGGTTTGACATAAAAAACAAGCCATCATGTAAATATGGTCCGATTCACATTTTTAACATGATTAAAAGATCGTTGTACTTGCGGGATGATCTTAAAAACATCGTTATAAGAACTATCCAAAGAAATTCATTCTTCGCACATCCAGAAAATTTGTTGCTAGCTATGTTGCAAGATGACCAATCACACATAAGAGAGCTAGCTCTCGGAAGAATAATAAAGGCAAGACAACTGAAAAAAGGCAATCAAGTTCGTGAGTTTCAACTTCCTAAACTACAAATAGATGCATCTAATTACTATGACTTAATAGACTGGTCGAATGAAAAAGTTACCGAACCACCGATGACAGTGAAATACAGCGATACAGAAATATCGAACATGATTTCTTCTAAGGAAAAATTAATGTTTTTGCAGAAGTTCCCCTGCCACACTCAGGCAGTAGAACGATGCGTTAAGCTTGTTACCGAGGCTTCATTATCTGTTTGCGGAAAAGAGGCAAGAGATGGTTACATTAGAGCAAAAATTAAATCCAGGCAAGAATTACCTTTTTTTGAAACAAAAACGCATTATTTCAACCGTACCGAAGGTCCAACAACTACTGATGGAAACATTTAAACTTATTTCAAATTCTATTTAGTGTTTTTGTATCTATTTATATAATAGTATATTTAATAAAAACAAAACAAAAAAATATTTTAATGCATTTTATTTCGACCGTTTTGGGATACCTTTTTTCGCTTATACTTCAATGTTCAATTCTAGTGCGCCACCTGAAGATGTTCACGTAAAAGAATGAAATTTGGAATTTATACATTTAAGACCATGAGTCAACAATTTATAACACAGGAAAAAAAAATATTGGAAACGAAAATTTCACTCCACCCTAATGCAGGGGTCACTGGACGTCCCAGGCACACAGAGTCATTTTTAACTTCTTTTTTTGTGAAATCTCAAAAGTTTGCACTTGAAAATAAATTACACATTCAACGACGAAGAACTCTAATTAAGAGGCGACTTTTCTGAACTTAAAAAATCATGTCAACAGCATAACCAGCATAACCAGTCACAGAATTGATGAAGTGTCCTTAAGTCAAATTAATTCTGTTTTTGATTAATTCAGCAAAAAAGAAACCATACACCCATTCATTTAGAAGACAGCACAACAACCTTCAACGAACAGCATTTCTTGGCAATTATCAGCAATTTTATTTTCATCATTTCAGCAATCATGTCCTCGTTATTATCTTCTTTTTTTTTTTTTTTGCTGTTGCTCTTCTTCCACAGTATGGCCATCTCTTCACATAGCCATTTGAGTTATATTTGAAATGATGCGACGGCCACTTTAACCGGATGACACTCTAAAGTTCCTTACAGCGCAGGCTATCATACTCAACGTCAACGATTTTTTTTTTTGTATTTATTTATTCTTTAAATAATTACGAGTTCATGTTTAGTTTGTTGGAGAATAATTTATAAAATAAATTAAGTGCTCTTTACGACGATTTGTTTTATACTGGCAAGTTCGTTTGGTTTAGGGATTGAAGGAGTTTCGTGCGCCCCCCAGGCTATGTTGTGCGTGGCAATGATAAACCGTCGGAATTGTCTCATTAAACGGAGTTAAGATTTAAGAGCCTTTTTTTTAAGTTTATGAACAAACATGGTCCACAGCAACAAATAAGGGAAATAAGTTGTTAAAAAATTAAAGCTAACTTTGTAATGCACTTGATTATGATGTTGAAGCAATGGTTATCATTTAATTTGAAATAAGAATCGTGGAACATAATCGCGGTAGCAGCTTAAGCGATGTATAAACCCCTTACATCTTTAACAGATTGTCGTACGAAATATGTCTCAAAATACTTTCCACAATTAGGTATCTGCCTGGAGCGGATCGTTTGCCACTCTATCCCTATATACATTGGTTTATAAAGAACCTTCTTGTGGAAGGGGAATGTAGGCAATAACAGTGGACCACTCTTGGTCGCCAGTGTAGGTGCAGAACTAAATGAGGGCACACTTTATTGCATTACATAGATTGTGCAGTGCATACATTTTTTTTTTTTTAATTTATTCAATATTTTTAATTCAACAATTGTTACCTAGGTACATACTTAATCTAACAAAGCTATATTTAAAAATAAGTAGTGATATTTTTATTTTAAAGTAAAAATAGTGATAATGTCACTTCATGAAAAAATAACATTTAGAATAAGAATTGGGGCGAACAGTAATAAATTCAAAAATAAGACAAAAAACGAGAAGGGAAGAAAGGGAAACCTAAGAGAAACTAAAAGGAAACCAAAGGAAGAGAGGTTAAACAAATCAAATAAAATATCGCAACAAAATTTTAATTTCCTCATGATCGAAACTAAGAAGCAAAATTTTAACTTTATTTAAAAATTCGGGTATACATAGGAAAACTATTAAATAGTTCACGGGATACAACGGATTAGAAGTTTTTGTGTAAAGCGGTGAGAAAAGTAGGTAAAACTACAAAATTACTTGATTTACTACGCAAAGTACAGGTGTTCGAAATTGGACTCTGCAATAACCCACCTCGCATAGAAAAAAAAAAATTGAAACTTTAGACTATTACAAATGTTTTAGCGGTAGAATTTTCAATGTCCTGAATAAAAGCATAGAACGAGTCAAGCGATTGAAACCCACAAACTATCCTGATAGCGCATTTTTGTAAAACAACCAAAGCTGAATCTTTGTTTGGTAGGCACCCCTCCAGCAAATAATAGCATACATACCAAATTTGATTGGAATATTCCAAAATAAACTGTTTTTAGTGTTCTATTATTACAGTATTTTCTAGGACGATAAAAGCTACGGACAGTGGAGCGCAAATATTGTTGCAATTTTGAAATATTATCAGACCAACTCAGTTTTTGTCGAAAAGTAACATCCAAATATTTAAACTGTTTTACCTGTTTCATTTTAAAACACTTAGTTCCACAGGATTTTATTCGGTCATTAGACAATGTCCTTACAGGTAACACTTTGCAGGCACAATTAGACATGTCGGATCTATCAGTATGAAAGAAGATTTCATAGTCAGGGAACTGTTGCATACTAGAGGTGAAGTTTATTAATTTAGTTTTGTTACTGACAACTTGTGCACAGTAAACAATATTCTCAGAATGTGAAGATCCTGATTTATATGGGCCCTTAGGCTTAAAGGGTTATCTGACTGATATGCAATTCCAAGATCGTTTGCAAAAGCTGTTACTTTCCTCATAAACGGCTGACTAAATAGGGAATTTATAAAGATTAAGAACAGTATTGGACCAAGAACAGAACCCTGAGACACACCTGTGTTAATGGTTCTCGAGCTACTCATAAAAGTTCCAATTTTAGCTTTTTGAATTATGTCCTTCAAAGAAGACTCAAGCCAATCATGCATAAAGTGAAGGAGAACATAGTGGTCAACCATGTCAAACGCTTTTGTGATATCAACGAAGAGACCAGCGCAACTTGATAGCCTCATCTTTTGTTTATGAATACCTCAACAACGCAGTTGCTTAACTGCTCCTTTTTAGAGAGACCACTTATGCTGATGCAGTAGAATAAAATAAACCATAATTTCAACATAACTAGAAACTTCTGGAGTTGAATTCCGTTAAATACGAAACGAAAACCACTTTCGCATTTAAAAAAACGAAAGATGTCATGCGAAAACGCAAATTTGCTTCAACAATCAGTGTATTTTGAATTGCATAATTCGCACGAAACGAAAATCTTTTTCGTTTTCGAAGCTACATGGATCAAAACGTTTGTGGAATCGAAAACGATTGAACCGAATTCAATTCATGGCTAACTATGCAAGCAAGAAGATTCAAATGCTTAAAAGACTCAGTCTTCTAGGCCGTACGTATGATGTTAGGTTAGGTTAGGTTAGGTAAGGTGGCTGTCTAGAAAGACACACTTAGGCCGCATAAAATTACGGCCCTTTGTGATACCACATGAGTTAAGGGAAGGGAAGGTAAGGCCAGAGTGTTCTAGGCCGGACATACTAGTGGGCGTAAATGCTCTCTTTGTGCCTGTGACTTTTGTCTTCTTTGTCCACAAAGAACAATTCTAACGTCTCGTGTAGAGAGTTGGGGCAGTTTGACCACGGATAGGGGAGGGGTGACCGAAACAGTCGTCCCCTCGCCTGTAATCCTCAGTCAACATGTTAAAGGGAGAGATTGGGGGATAACTAACTGGACGATATGTCTTCGGATACAAGCGCCGGGCAAACCGAAGCAGTGTACCCTTCGCCTGTAATCCTACAACGTCTCGTCCGATTCTTATGTCTCGTGTAGAGAGTTGGGGCAGTTTGACCTCGGATAGGGGAGGGGTGACCGAAACAGTCATCCCCTCGCCTATAATCCTCAGACAACTCCTTGAAGGGAGAGATTGGGGATAACTAACTGGACGATATGTCTTCGGATACAAGCGCCGGGTAAACCGAAGCAGTGTACCCTTCGCCTGTAGTCCTATAACGTCTCGTCATGGTGGCGCAGCCGTGTGCGCCATTGGTGATTAATAAATCGGCCCTTTCATTGTGTCCCTTACTTGGGAGATTTGTTAAGGCTGGTCAAGGAGTAGGTGACCGGTCGACAGTATGCCCTCGGATAGGCGAGTGGTGACCGTATCAGTACAACCCTCGCTTGTGTCCTCTGGCAACTTATCGAATAGGGCGGATGCAGCAAAAAGCGCGGTATTTGTGGTGATTATAGCCATCAGCCTACAAAACGCATGCTGCGGGGGTATTGCAGCTTGGTCAAAAGGTGAGTTTGACCGAGTGACGGTTTGTTTCGAATGTGCGAAAAGGGACGACCGAAACAGTCTGTCCCTCGGTAGCAATCCACAGACAGCCCGTCTAAGAGAGGGTAGATAATATGTGAGATCATTGAAGCCATTTGGTCTTTGTAATGTATTTGCTGATACAGCGTATGTCTGTGTTAGACAAGTCGCTGAGGTCATCGAAGAAGTAGTCTCCTAAGTTTGCCCTGCGCAAATTTGCAAGGGCTGGACAGTTGCAGAGAAGATTAAGAACGGTCTCCTCCTCCTCCTCATCCATGCAGCTCCTACAAAAGTCATTGTAGGGTGTACCCAGTCTACGGGCGTGCCTACCTATTAAGCAATGTCCTGTTAATGCCCCCACAACGGAGCTGATTCTGTTTCTGCCTACAGAGAGAAGTCTTTGAGTCCTTTTAGCGTCTAGTTTTGGCCAGATTTGCTTGGATATGACGCAGGTATCAATGCTGTTCCACCTATTATTTGCAGCCTTTATTGCCTCTTTGAATAGGAGGAATTTGATAGATTGCATAGGAGCGTGCGGTTCACTAATGTTGTTTGAGTGAAGGTTGCTTCCTTGTCTGGCTAGTTCATCCGCTTTGCAGTTGCCCGGAATGTCACTGTGACCTGGAACCCAGCACAGGGTTACTGAACATCTGTCCGCAATCTCATTGAGAGATTCCCGGCATTGTTTTACCAACTTTGATCTGGTTGTTGGTGTATTCAGGGCTTTTATAGCTGCCTGACTGTCTATGTAGAGGGCGATAGCTTTACCGTTTATCGCCAACAAGGCAAGTCTGCAGGCTGCCTCGCGTATAGCCGTTATTTCAGCTTGAAAGACGCTACAGTGGTCTGGGAGACGCAAGGCAATGTTCAACTCGGGTGATTGAGAGAAGACTCCCGCTCCCGTGCCTTCCGCCATTTTTGATCCATCTGTATAGATTTCAAGTGCATAGTTCTTATCGATTGTGCCATTTTCCCATTCGGAACGTTCTGGGATTATTGCTTTGTATTTAATATTAAAGTCCTCGAAAGGGATAGTGTAATCCGTTTTGTTTGGGATTATGCTAGGAAGAATATTCGTATGGCCCGTCAAAGAGTTGGTCCATTTCTGACATTCTCTAAGTCTCAAGGCTGCCATGGACGCAATCATTTTCCCGTATATATCGACGGGAAGAAGGTGTAAGATTGTGTCTAAGGCGGCCGAAGGTGTGGATCTGAGTGCCCCTGTGATACACATGCTGGCTGATCTTTGTATGCGTTCCAGGGATCTGGAGTTGCATTTTTTCTCTAGTGCCGGCCACCAGACCAGGATTCCGTAAAACAGACGTATGATGTTAAATAGAGCAACATTTGCTTTTCATTTCGTCGCAATCGACCGACTCACTCGAAAGATATTCGTTTTAAAAAGTTAACTGAAGAAGGACTGAAATCATTTCTGGACTGCACATAAATCATCATAATAAGTTTTACGAACAATGGCAAAAGAGATGTCCAAAGTCTTCAAGTTCTAATTTGTAAACCATTGTCTCTTTTCGCCCAAATCGGACTTGTCCGTCAATTGACGTTGTCTCTTATGGTTGAAGCTTTATTTCCCTTGATGACCAATTAACGGCGCGACCATTAAAATAATTACATACATGGTGCAGTAACACCCAACCTTACCCAATAAACGAGAGAGTCACCCTCACTCTCCCCACCTATATCCAAATTGAATTAGAGAACTCAATTTCACCGAAATGCACCATAAATATAAATCACCATTTATTTTCCTCATCAATTTTGAAAATTTCCGAAAATACCAAGACCCTAATCCAACTTAATAGGCACTTCCACCGACCAGCCCCCCTTCTAGCGCACAACACAGAACAAAACAAATGATATGAAGATTGTACTACACCCTCATGACTTCCAGTTTAGCATTTTTGGCATTTCCACGCGGAATATTTCTTTTACGACTTCCTTTTTAAATACACATCCTTCAATATTTATCAAACTAAGCGCCTATCTCCACACTCAATTGTCGCATACATACGACATCATATATGTGAATACAAATGCAAAGAAGCAGCCCACAAACAAAACAATAAAAGGGACACATGTGCCAAGTCGAGTTCCATTCCGATTCGACTGCGCTGGGATCCATTTATAATTTGATAATAAAAATGTCAATCCGGTCTTTTTGTTGTGTCAACAGTAAATTGACAAATTTATGACCGTTTTGATGCCTTTTCTCGGTTGAATAATTTGAATTTACGATTTGGCATGAGTAACTCATGCGGGCCAAGGAACTTCGGTACTACCATCATACAGCACCGGGCGGCTATTAACACTGAAGAGTCTTGTTCGCGGGAACAGTTTTGAAATTAAAAGAACACCAATCGAGTTTCAACTTAAAGTAAATGAGATGATTAGACACTTATTCTTGCAGAGCAGTTTGTTGCTGGTCTGTCTATAGATCATTTGCGCAAACGGCAGACTCTCGGGCAGGAATGAAGAATTATTTATTGTTATTATACTCGGTTGTGTTGATTTTAAATGCGAGCAAATTAAGTGGATTAACGTAATTACGGACGTTTGTTGCTGTTTGTTTTCTTTTTTTGCTCAGCTAAACCACGAGCAAACAGTGGGAAGAAGAAAAAGCAAACAAACTGGTCCACTGACTTGCCACTGAGAATGATGTCAGTCAGAGTCAGAGCAATTTAGAGCAGAGCACAAATTGCTCTTTCTGGTAATTGTTTGCGAGATTTTCTGCTTGCGCACAATGTGAGATTGAGATGAACAGATTGAATCTTTGTTACGAGACGCTTCGATGTATTTGTTTGGAAATTGCTCATAGGACTGCTTTTGGTGAATATAATGGAATGCCACAGGGGATCAGTGTTGGCACTGTACTGTGAAACAGAAAATGGAAGGTTTTTAATGGAGACGTTTGAGGTCATCCAAACTAAGCAGCTTCCATCTGCTTAGTTCTCGAGAGCCTTTCACAAATAGAGCCTCAGTTACCTAGTGTCTCCACGAGCAATAGTTCATAGCTTGATATCTGTCAAATTTGATAGAAAGAAAGAACGATAGTATGCAATAAAATGTAGGGTGGGCATTTCATAGCATACTATTTCATTCGTTCAAATGCCGCTGAGCAGAGCATGTCGTTGCATTCTCGTATTAGATGCCTTAATACACCGTCCATTCGCTACTCAGCCATCGTAAAAAAAGGGATACAAGTGTCAAACTGCACAGAAATGACAGCTCATATCATACTATCGATATCATTCTATGAGCTGAGCAATATAACGGGTGATTTTTTAGCTGGTTTGGTTTGGGCAACACTGGTTTTGACAGCTGACGTGTGTTTAGTACCTTGTGTCACTGTCAAACAGCTTCAGTTTGGTTTGCAATTTAACCATGGATCGTCTTACAAATGAACAACGCTTGCAAATTATTGAATTTTACTATCAAAATTCGTGCTCGGTTCGAAATGTTCATCGCGCGCTGCTTCCATTTTATGATCGGTATTCTCGACCTTCTGAGCAGTCTATTCGGAAGATTGTGACCAAATTTCGCACCAAATTTACTTTCTTGGACATTAAACCACCAACACGTTTACGTACTGTGCGTAGTGAAGAAAATATTGCGGCCGTATCAGCTAGTGTGACAGAAGACCGCGAAATGTCGATTCGGCGCCGTTCCCAGCAGTTAGGCCTTTGTTACAGCACTACGTGGAAAATTTTGCGGAAGGATTTGTGCGTAAAGCCTTTTAAGATACAACTTGTGCAAGAACTAAAGCCAGCCGACCTACCACAACGCCGAATTTTTGGTGAATGGGCTCTTGGAAAGCTGGCCGAGGATCCGCTTTTTTATCGAAAAATTGTGTTCAGCGATGAGGCTCATTTTTGGTTGAATGGGTACGTAAATAAGCAAAATTGCCGCATTTGGAGTGAAGATCAGCCAGAAGCATTGCAACAGCTACCAATGCATCCCGAAATAGCCACTGTTTGGTGCGGTTTATGGGCCGGCGGCATTATTGGGCCATATTTCTTCAAAGATGATGCGAATCGCAGCGTTACTGTCAATGGTGAACGCTACCGAGCGATGATAACAAACTTTTTTTTGCCCGAAATGGAAGTTCTTGACTTGCATGATATGTGGTTTCAACAAGACGGTGCCACATGCCACACAGCACGCGAAACAATGGCGCAATTGCGAGGCGAGTTTGGTGAACAGTTAATTTCACGTTTCGGGCCGGTCAATTGGCCGCCTAGATCGTGCGATTTGACACCATTAGATTATTTTTTGTGGGTATATGTCAAGGCTAATGTGTATAGGGACAGGCCCGCTTCGATTGACGCACTGGAAGCCAACATCCATGCATTCATTCGTGAGATACCGGCCGATATGTGTGAAAGAGTATGCCAAAATTGGACTCAGCGGATGGACTACCTGAGACGCAGCCGCGGTCAACATTTGCATGAAATTATCTTTAAACATTAAATTGCAAGGTTCAAACTATCGATTCAAATAAATATTTCATTCATTTTTTCGAATTTTTTGTGTTTTTTTTTTTTTAAAAAGTTCTAAACCTCTTAAAAAATCACCCGTTATTTCAAGAAATTTTTTATATCATACTATTTGTGGTCTCCACTGGCAATTTTCATAGTATGATATATTGCAAGATATGAAATATTGCTCGTGGAGACACTAGGTTAGGTACGTTTAAACAGAATTTTAGTGTAGTGGGGAAAACCAGCAGGGAATCTATAAATAAAAACCAGTACCTAAACAGCTTTCGAAAGCACAACGCTTCCCAGCTAAATGTTTGTTACTGTCATAGCAACAGGCCAATGAAGTTTCCTAATATTTGACTACTTCTCAGATAATTTTTGGAAACGAATCGAAAATTTCAACTAAACACACTCGATGGGAAGTTCGCTAAAAATGTTTTTTGGGCGATTTTAAGTCGGTTTAAAAATGTGATTGTCTTGACGAGTTTTTTTACACCTCTGACATAACACAACACACTCGATGGGAAGTTCGCTAAAAATGTTTTTGGGCATTTTTAAGTCCGTTTAAAAATTTGATTTTCTTGACGAGTTTTTTTTTTACCTCTGACACAACATAACACACTCGGTGGGAAGTTGGCTAAAAATGTTTTTTGGGCGTTTTCCATTTTTCCATTTATATTTTGATAAAGTAGTAAATTAAAAAGAAGCGAGTAAAGTTGAACAACCTTTTGCCCAATATTTTGACAAGCCAGTTAAATTTAGGGGATCACAATCGGCTGACTTTTGTCTTCCTAGATTATGGTAGAAGTCCGAGCTATCTCATAGCAATAGTCAAACAGGTGCGTTGTCTAAAACCCAACATACGATAATTATATATATTTATACGTCTAAAATCTCAGCTGTTTTCTTGTGGTAGGTATACATTACAAGAATTCACCATTCTTGTCGAATTGTGCACCTGCTTTAGAAGATGCAACAAATCACATGGCAGAACCACATATCCTATATCGCAAAGTCGGCGTCCGCAAAGTTGAGCTACCTATTTAGAGCAAAGAGGTACTTTAGCCCCAAGCAACTTCTCCTTCTCTACAAAGCACAGGTAAGACCAGGCTTGGAATATTGTTCCCATATATGGAGCTCGGCCCCAAAACATTCACTTAACCTGCTTGATAGCATACAGAGACGAGCAGTTCGACTCATTGGAGACCCTACACTCACATCGAATCTACAACAGTTGGTGCACAGAAGACAAGTCGCTGACCTATGCTTGTTCTATAGGTACTTCCATGGTAGATGTTCTGAGGAACTCAAAGACATTATCCCTCGAAATGCAACTTTTGGGCGCCCAACAAGACAGGCTGCCAAAGCTCATGACCATACAGTACACTTGACAACCGCGAGGACATCAACTTTCCAAAACTCCTTCTGTTACAGGGCAAGCAAACTTTGGAACTCGCTTCCTGGGGATATATTTCCGGAAGACTACAATTTGCAGCAATTTAAGTGCAGAACAAACATACATCTGCAGGCATCTCGGGGCGCTGTTGAAGCGTTATAGGTTCGCCTTTCCCGGGAGAAGTATATAAAAAAAAAAAAAAAAAAAAAACAAAAAAAAAAAAACTATCCCCCAATTAATTTAAGTTGACTTAAATCTAGCTTTTTGCCGATTTGTGACATTTTTTTGGCCAAACCAACTTTCATAAAGCCTCACCCACTCGCATTGTTATTAAGTTTTCTATGATTCATCCCCTCAAATAATCTTACTTAACGTTCAAAATGTACCCACATAATTTGTTTAATTAATTAATTTATATAAATATAATAAATATTAATATTAATTCTAAACGCGATTGTTTTGCTCTCTCTCTACTTACAGACAAACAATAGACGATCAACAAATGCGGCATCGATTTGGGATCGACTGCCATACAACATAGGAATGGAGTTGCATCACTGTACATCATCAAATGACAGCAGCAACGTTTACAATGCCGCTAACAGCATGTTCAACTGCTATCAACAACTAGCACAAGAAAGTCGACAATTATTATCACTCCCGCCGATAGTGGATGACACGGATGTTGTAGTGTCTCCTTCTTCTAGTAGACGCAATAGCCAAGGGCCAACACGTATTCCTCTGCCACACTGTACCCACCAACATCACGAGCAACATTACCTCCCCCTCCTGCTCAACTCTAATGACACTAAAATCGATAGAAATTTAAAAATTTCCAAATCGATTACATTGGTGCAGGACGCTTCTGCTGCTGATGATGAAGATGATGATGATAAGGATGAGGAGAAGGAGAACAAGGTGGACAATCGAGATTCGCCAGTGACAACAGTATCCGCCGAACAACCCGCTGGCGAATTGAAGTTATTACTACCATCAGCACGATTAAACGACGACGATACGAAGGAGGACAATAGACGAACATGTACTAAAAATTTTCCTGTAGATAATAGAATATCTAATAAAAAGAATTTAGTTATAAAATTTAATGAAAGCCAATCGGCGACAGTGCGGAGAAAAACACCAGCCACAGTCGCCAATGGCACTACTGATCGTCGTCGTCGCGGTGATTCCGAGGACACCAAGTATGATAGTGATATGATTGCAGTAGCAGCAGCAACAACCACAACAACAACGACTACGTCGAGGACGTCTATGATGACATCGTCGTCTGCGACATCAGCGACAGCCACTACCATGGTGGGATCAACGTCACGAAGATTGAAATGCTGCCCGACAGCAGCACCAGCAACAACAGCAGCAGCAGAAACAACATCATCAGCATTTTCATCCGCATTGGCCGTCGCAACAATGGCAGTGGTGGCCTCGTCTGCCGCCCTGGCTGATGTCTTAAGGAAGTTTCACATTACTATGCGAAAGGATAAGAAAACGATGACAGCAGCGACAGTGCTGTATTTAATTTTGTATATATTCACGTCAGCGAAGTGCACGGCAGCTAGGCAAGATGGTAAGTCTTCTATTATCTTAGCCCGGCTATATGATTATGTCTATTTTTAATGCGCTTCGAGTGGTCTTTTCAAATCTTGATTAGAACAACTTGAAATTATACCGCAGGCAACATGAGTATAGGAGTAGATACATGAGAAACGCGACAATCATGTTAAATGGTTTTGGTCGTGGCTAGCCATTTAAATTATGCTAATTTGGTGAACTGGTCAATTGTTCAAGTGAATGGAGGTATGGTGTTTCGTGTGTCCCTAAGAAGGGTATTTTTATGCGATTTGAAATTCATTGCAATAGCCCTTGACATGGTACCTCGTTTGCAAAGCAACTGTTTCACTATCTTCTGGAGGATTATCCTGGTTAAAAAGACCACAGGAGGTTGTAGATGTCGTTCAAAAACTCGGGTAGTAGGCTTCCAGTTACCTTCAAACCGCTTCTAAGTCCTGGTACTCTAATTTTGGGGAGTATGCCTAAAATGTCTTAACTTAATATTTGTCGGTTTAAATTGTATGACTGCTTGTGCCCTAGATAATTTCACAAGTTTTCTTATACCTATACGATAAATGTTTCGACGATAAATGTGTACGTGCGTATATCTAAGTTTTGCCATATCCCGACTAATTAAACAAATTTCACTGACTAAGAGCCAGTTCGAAAATTTCAAACGCACACTTCTGTGCGCAAAATTAGCTCATAGTCTATTTTTGGTCACCTCTATTTACATGGTACGTCTCATATTATACACGCAGAGACGTGATCTTTTTGTTATTTCCTTAGCGCACATCTACTTCACATAAGTGTGCGCTTCCCACATTTTGGTACCCTTGCAATTTTTGCACTAGAAAAAAAATTTGCATCAACCTTATTAATGACTGATTACACTACTTCATATATTTCTGAAGTTATATGATCAAGAGTGTTCCATTTGCGTAAGCGCACATGATCTTAAATGATCAACTGGGCCTTCCTACATCACAATTTTTGTGGGCTACTAATTTTGCTGATGGTGAACCATCAGTTTCGTGTGCGATAATTTTGCGCACACCTTTGATATTCAATTCAATTTCAAATTCAATTTTATTTACAAACAAGAACAAAAGTCTTTTATAGGACAAAATAGGATTCAATGATAAAGTGAATATAATATTTTTTTTAAACAGTCAGTTGGTAAGTGTCTGATCTCTGATTTAGTGGTGGAGTTTTAAATAACTAACCGAAGTGTCTCTTAAAAACCGTTTTCTTTAGAATCGATGAACTTTTCTTCCGTCCTCTTTTGCTGCCTTTGACGTTAGTGGCGATTGCAAAATTATGTCTCCTTTTTGTCGATAGATATATAGCAGTCCTTGTTTTCTAAGATACCTATCTTAGATCTAAAGTCATAGACCTAGACTAGATACACAAATGAGCGCTCTGGAAATTGATGTGCGGTATCTAATACGCCTTAAAATAATGGACAATAATGGGAAATTCGAAAACAATTTGTAAAATCGTATACGAAATTTCTGACATTCTTTTCGCACATGTGTGTGCGTTTACATACTCTGAATTAGCTAGCCTTGCCTGCACAATGCCGATCTACTCGTGAGACTATTATGAACCAATGAATTGCATACTACTTCTTGTAGTAACATCTTTATAGTCTGTGCGGATTGAAAAGTTCGGCAGGGATAACAAAATCAAAATGGCTCTATGTAAACACTGGAAGGTTGATATCGATCTGGACTTCTTGGGTTTTCTAAGATATTTGGTCGATTGAAGTCTTTCTTCAACATATGATCACTCAGTCCGACAGACAAAATCTTGTGTGCAATGTTAAGGGAACTAATAACAACTACGGTTGGCGCAGCAAAAGAGGTCTCCTTGTAGACGGGTCTAACGATGCTGCAGATCCATTCCTTAAGCATACCTTCCTTCACCCACATGTTGGGTATGATTTTAGGTATTTTTGGGGTTCGAAGAAAACCTCACTTTTATTCTACTGTATATAGCATATCTGTTTACATTCGATTCGATTCAACTAGTACTAAATCAAAATTATACCAGTTAAATATGAATTCAAATTTGCCGCCAACAAAATAATCTTCTCCATATTTTCTTATATTTTTATACTAAAGCTAATAGGAAATGCTAACTTATAGCAACCGCTGCAAAAAAAAAGAAGTTTAGTCTTGTTCCAACCATTGTACGAATCGTTAATTGCTTCGCTGAATTGTCGTCGTCTTCGCCTATATATTTTTCACTTTATCGCATCCAAAAAAAAAAAAAAAATATTTCGGTTGCATTTTTAACATCAATTGCAATCTCGCTACAGATTCGCTATCCGCGGGAAATTCATCGTAAGATCTCATAAGATCAATTCAATTCTCCCAAGGAGCAGACAGTAAAAGCTCTGCTTTTACAGTATTGAAATCGGTGAAGGGCAAAAATTCCACGGAGCGAGTTAGTTCGCACTTAGTTTTACATAAAGCCACTTAAGCAAAGTGAACTTAGTGCCCGTGGCAAATTTTGGTGAGTGCACACTTAATGGTTCCTTGTTCAGACGTGGATTTTTATCACTTGAGCACTGACTGCGGCTCTACTCCTAGATGTTATTATTATTAATTAACCAATAAACATAAATGCACAAGTTAATCTTAAAATAACAGCGCTAGCTCCAAGGCTTACGACTGGATGGTGCTCACTTACTATTATATTGTGGAGTTATTTTAATGCCAAATTTTATAAAGTACTAGCTGACCCGGCAAACTTCGTTCCGCCCAAATTTGTTACTGTAATGATGAAAATAATAATTCCGAGCATGCACAATGCACTTGCTAATTTATGTAATTCGGCCAATTAAAATTCTTTATTCAGAAGTTGTATTAGTTACCTACAACGATAGTAGATAATAGCGTTTGGTTTTATTTTTGAATGGGACGTGCCAGAACCCGTTTTCCTATCCCGCTTATGTTTTGCAAAGTACCACCTATAGCGTTAAAACTATCTGAACTTTAAAATTGGAAGCAACCATACCCATTTACAGAATTTCAATCAACTAAACATCTACGAAATTTAGTTGAAATCGGTTGAGTGGCTTCGGAGATCGACACCATTGACACCTACCTGGTCCAAAAGTATACTATCTTTTAAGCTGGAACCAGTCATACGCATCCACAAAATTTTATTGAAATCGGGTGAGTGGTTTCGGAGATCGACATCAACGCCACCTATCGGGTCCTATCCTGTCTTTTAAGACTGCCTAAACCTGAAATACAACAATACGAACAAAAGAAAAGAGTAATCATAAAAATTGCCCCAGTGGCTATCGAGTTATATCGTCATCGAACTTCACTCCGAACGAAATCACTACACAGTATAAAACAAAGTCGCGTTCTCTGTTCCTATATCCCTATGTACGCTTAAATCTTTAAAACTACGCAACGGATTTTGATGCGGTTTTTTTTAGTAGATAGAGTGATTGAAGAGGAAGGTTTATATGTACAATAACATCCATTAAATAGTGGAAAAATACTGTTATTTTTGAGGTTTCTAATGTGCTGTCGTAAATAATTACATTTTTTCCGCTTACATTGCAAACGCAGGCTGAACCCTACGTGCGAAGCCGGAGCGGGTTGCTAGAATAGATATAAAAAGAAGATTATTATTGAAGAAAACTGAATTGAACTAAAAAACGAAATATAGGCCTACAACGCCACATGTTGAGGATTTGCTGACTTTTCTTTTTTCCTAAACCATCCCTGATTCAAGTAGAACAAAACAAAACAAAAATCATTTACATCGGTCGAGCCGTTCTGGAGCCTTTACCCGACTAACGCACCGCAATTGATTTTTATATAGAGAGAGATGAACTACTTGAAAAGCGAAGTTTCGTAAAAGATAGGAATATAATTTTGTTCCTATACATTTTGTCAGAGTTGTTGATTACTTTACAGAAAATACAGTATGTGCTGCATATTCTTCTCAGTTTTTTGTTACATTCACAACCATCGGATTTTGAAAAACGCTTACAAAATTGTGTTAAATTGTTTTCATATACCTTTAAAATCGATCTCCAGTCTTACGTCACATTTAAAAGGCAGATACTAAAACCATTCACCTAATTTCCCAGATCATTCCCTGCCATTTAATAAACTTCACAATGTAAACCCCAATGCTAAGCACTGCGCCCACTTGATTGCGTATACCTATACTGCCCAAATTAATGGCTTCCCAATGAAAGATAAACATTTCTATTTCCTATAATATTTTACGATTTCAACTTTATGACATAATCCACAGACGTAATTTCGCAACCCTTGCGCGGCTACTACCCTGTCATCCATAAAATTAAAAAAAAAACGAATGTTTCCCATTAGCTGTCGCCTAGAAAATATTTCACCAATCAAAACTAACGATGAACATCTAATTTGTCGCTCAATTTATTACTCCACCCATACGCAAACACACTCGAACGCATGTCACCTATTTTATTCTGTTTTATATCGACAAACGAAAATATCTTGTTTGGAATTTATTCCCCATCAATTGTTTTCATTTTCACAATTTTTTTTCTCACACTTTTGAAAATGGAAAATTTAATTTAACAATAGAACTAAATTCCAATATTCGATTACAAATTTACATGTCATTAAGCAGGCGCTTAAATTTCAATTCAATGAGGTTTACAAAAGTAAAAAGCGACACAAATTCCACTCATTATGCAAAATTTCACCAATAAAAAGGCAAAAAATTTCAAATTTATTCCATAAATCACAGTCGAATCGATATACGTAAAATAATCCCAAAGGTAAATACAAATAGCCAAACAAACAAATCACCGCAACAATATCAAATAAAATTAAAAATGCAAGTAGGGAATTTATATGTACAGCGACGCATAGTCTGAGTATACCCATGTGTGGGCCACAAGATAGCCCTGAAAGCTGAAACATTAACATCATTATAATCGTATCACAGTAGTTCCCACTTCACACTCATCAGAGGGAGAGAGCAAAAAAAGAAATGCAGTAAATTTTGTTCAAATTGAAATCCCAATTCCATTTTTTGTGTTGTAGATAACGATGCGAGGAGATTCATTTTATTGCACATGCCACAGGTTTATAGCGTTTTAATTAGACATCCGAAATAATTTATGTCCTACGTGAATTAGAAATATAAAAATGCAGTCGGTATCTATTTAGGTGTACGGGTAAAATGTATCTATTTAGAAATTCGTGAGGTTATTTATCGATAACGAGCGCCACGAATAAAGTTGAGAATCGTGCGACTTTGGTAGATCCCTACTCCATCTGTCTTGTAATCGGAGAGATGTCATCCCGGCTGGCAATTAAGAGCACGAAGGCTTTACATTCACTCGCCTCTATATGTGTATTTATAATTTCGTGATGAAAATAGTGAATGGTGAGTGGTTTGCTCAACTATTTATAGGTCATACTCCGTACTCCATACAAGGGTGTGCATTCTTTGGCTGAAGATCTCCATCTCTATATACGGTCTTGCATGAAATATTACGACGGCCGACTTGTTTTGATAAATAAGAAGGAACAAAATATGAAATTTATATCCATGTGTATTTTTAGCACCCACCTTGGCGAATGGTTAGGGCTAAGCCCGTGAACACACCCACACGTCATGTACTCGTAAATAAAAAATAAATAGCCCCTGGGTGTAGACTGTGGAGTCGATTCAATTTGCGCGATATAATTAAATTTGTATCATGGAGCAGCGATGTAATGTTGTTTTATCGTTTTAACAAAAGGGTTATTTTAATTTAATGAGCCGTTTAATGACACCCAGTTTTCGTAGCGTTTTGTCAGCGCGTATCCATCGAAACCGATGGCGACGATTCGATGTCCCGACATAGTTGTTTTTTTTTTTTTTGGATTGGGCGATGTGATGGCGGCCCATTGTAGTGCAGCGCTTTTAAATGCATCATTACCCAGGGGTTAATAAATTTCAAATGACCTAATTTGTCGTGTGACAGAGAGTAAACTGTTTTGTGGACAGAAAAAAAGACAAAAGATTGAAATGAAATGTCCACGTTTGGAACTTGGAACAGGTGGACATTTGTCATGAGATCTAAATCTATTTAATTAAGAAGTACCTAGTAGTTTGCCATTCGCATGCGATGTGTGGGTAACCTACTCAAATTGTCGCCCATTAAAGTTTTAATAAAAAAGCGTTTGGGTGGTTCCTAACTGGACGGCGGTTGTCAACTAAAAATTAAGCTGCAAGTGAGCTACAAATTAGGACTAATAGGACGCAGATATAATTATTTGCTTGGACATCATTTTCGTCGAAATAAGGCGAACCTCCAGCCTGAGTTATATGTGAATTTTGGACAGGAGTCGAAGTTGAAGTACATTGTAGCTCCGACCAGTTTTACCTTCGGGACGCCTTAAAGTCATTTTCAACCCTTTTGGAATGCTTGGACTCCGGATTCATCTTTTTGAAAATCAGTGAACTCGGACTCCTTTTGAAGTACCTGTAGCTGCGAACTGAACTCAATCTCATATATACGAGGGTGTTCCCAAAAGTACCCGACCTAACAAAGAAAACACAAAAGAACTTGGGAAAATATTTTTTTTTCTCTACAGTCTCCTTAGCTCGATATATTCTTCCCAACGATGGTCAATAGCTTCGCTACCCTGTTTATAGTGTCGGGCTCCTCAACCTATCAACCGCAGACTTCGCCTCTTAATTGTTTGAAAATCTTCTAACACCCATTTTTTCAAATTTGGAAACAAAAAATAATCCGAGGGGCTTAATCTGGTGAATAGGGTGCATGAGGATGCAATTCCAGTTACCAGTTGTTACCAGTAGTTGGCTTGAAAACTACAAAATTTAATGAAACTTTTTTTGTTTAAATGCTTTCAAAGATTCCGTGAAGGATATTGGATGGGCTGTTCAATGCCACGTTTATATTTTGGCAGCAATTTTTACCAACATGTTTTTTTTTTTTTTTTAGGTGGCTTTAGTGTCCTTCTTGACATTACCCATATAATTCTTACTCGATTCCAACAAAAAGAATATTTACTTAATACTTCCGTAAATATATGCTAGGCTGTCAATCAGCTTTCTGCTTTATCAAAAACCTAACAATATTTTTCTATACTTTTACTTATTGGAAGTAAGTCGAATTTCTATTTCATAAATTTCAAAACTTGCATTTATCTAGGCTAGCGAATGGCCTATTTTTTGGTCTACGCCTTAATGCGTCATAGCAATCGAAAGAGAATTTAATAAGTGATGATTTTACGATCTTCATAAATAAGTGTTTTGCGTAACAGTCCCTCATATAAGCCTTTGTTTGTGGGCTGGCGAGGAGCAATCCGTTTCGTACTTAGGTCAGTGCCGACCCATTTCGATATCTTCTAAGCTTCTCACAACTATTCCTTCTTCAAATATTTTATTCTGTTTATTCTAACGACTGAATTAAGAAGTTTTCTGATTCTCCTAAACGTTTATCAGACATTCGAAAGAAGTCCGAAGAAGTCGGCTCACTCAAACCAATGGTTGTGAGAAGTTATAGACGTACCTAAACGGACCTTTTAAGGAGAGCAGATAAATATTCTATAGGTATCTTAGTAAATAAAAAATAGGGACATATGCGACTTAAAATCCCCTTTACTGGAGCCTGCTTTGAGTTCTTGGTTCTTGCTAATATTTTTGGGTCAGGGCTGTCATGAAAGAAATCATTTCACCAGCTTTTACGTCGTTGCCATAAAAACCAATTTACTTATGAAAATCATGTTTCTTTACCCATGCAAGATAAAATGAAAGCAACTTCAAAATTTCAGTCTTACATATCTACCTTTTCTTGTAGTCTTCGACCAATATTACCGTGCAAGGTATTGATAAACAGGAAATCGCATTTCGAATGCTTTTACGATTTTAAATATTTTATAAATTCTGCACTCAGCTCACAGTTACCTCAGGACGTCCCCATCGTATAAAAATCGATATTATTATTATTTTTTTAAGTATTTTTCCCATCTCAAAAGTGCCATTAATACGCACACAAGTAGGTATGCCCAAAGTAGGAGAGAAAAAAAATAAATAAATTCGCAAAAGCACTGTCCCTCCAGAGGACCATAAATCCTCTTTTTCTCTTGCGTAACGAAACCGACCAGTGTGGTTAAATTGCTTTGCCACAAAATCATAACCCTCCTCACCATAAATCGACTGACAAAAAATATCAACCACTATAGAAGCTATGTCTCTGAGACCATAATTATGGGGAAAGGTATACAAAAATTCCACATGATTACACCTGAAAAGTTATTTTCGTGGTAAAATCACTTGAAGCAAACTTAGTACCAAGGTCATATTATGTTGCTGTCCGTCTTCTTTTCATTTCTCTCACCACTGCATCCCTTTTTTTATTGGGTTTTCATTTGTTTTGTTGCCCATTCATTCGGGGGGATTTTAACACTGCCTGCGCTCCCACGGACAACGCACTAAAAACAGACAAAAAAAAAAAAGAAGAGAAAAAGGATAAGGTTGAAAAGTAATAAGAAAAATAAATAATTGAATAGATGCCGCAGCATAATAATCGCTCGCGAAGGACATCGACAAAAAGGGACCCAACAGACAATGGAATGATGGGGAGAAATATATTTTTTTATTATCTTTCTCTTTCGATTGGCATTTCCTAAGGGGTTAGCTTCGATGTAGAAAATGGGAAAAGACCGACTTTTCGTTTTTTTTTTTTTTCCTTTTTTGCTCGTTCATCTATCGTGAATATTTAATCGGGTGTAAATAATATTCCCTCTTTTGTGTGTCCTCTCGTCTGCAGAGCAAGCCCTGCGGCATAAAGTTGCAAAATAAAAATAAAAACTCAACTCAGCAGCGGGGAGTTTAAGTCTACACGCCTTTGAGAAGAAATTGACTTAAACCCACAATTTAACCCGTGCAAAAAGTAAACGCACAAAAGAATCCCGATCCTTCCTTCCAGACTTCATAATCTTCATTGAATATTTCATTAAATTAAAACGAAAGGTACAGTCAACCGATGTTGACCTTTTATCCTCCATTATTCACGAGAGACATTAAAATAAAAAGAACTAGAAATTATTGAAGAAAAGTCGTCAATGTAGAGGCAAATAAAAAAATATCCATTAGAACCATAAACCTAATTACTTATTCTGTAGCACAATGTATCTATGGGCTGTAATTAAAGTATCTACGGGACAAAATGCAAATAAAATTAATGTCATTAGGGTGTACTATGCGAGTAGTAGTTATATGGAAATTATATTTGGTGAAGGCTTTTAACCAGCTGCCTGCCTATATGCCTCAGCTCTCTACACATATAGTAGCTATTGTATTGGGGTTGCGGTCTATTTCGGTATTTATGTTAATAATTTCGTTTACTGGGATCGTATTCGAACCCAATGACGCAAGATATGTGTAGGCACTTATGACCGCACCACGCTAACGGCAACTGCGACAAACAGGACTGAACCCGGTCCGACCGACGCTAAACTTATTATCCCTAACCTGACATTTTAGGTGGTAATTTAGGCAAGAAAAAAGAATGTGTTCATGTCCTCCTTGTGTTGGTGTATTCGCCCATCTCCCAGTGTAAGATAAAAGTACCTACTGCCTTTTGTATATTCATGCAAGGATGTCATTAGCATAAAGTAATTATGATAATGGTGGAATATGTCAAGCAATTTTGGTTTTTATTTACATGGCGCTGATGAAGACAAAAACAAAAATCACAGAAGGATGTCCCTTTTTGGAGAGCGCTGAAGAATTTATGACAGGCGTAAATAGCGCAGAGCGACATTAATTGTACTTAATCGGATATTATTAGGAGTTATGGCCGAGAAATTGTGTTAAGTTTGGTGAAAAACGTTGCTTTATGTTTGCGTTTGGTTAATTCAGCGAATTTGGAATGCCTAGAGGGTGGTTTATGCACTTGGCCATAGCCAGAGATATGAAGATATTTAAAATTCATGGGGGACAGACTTAATTTGTTGATGTGGTGTTTGAAAAAAAAATGAAATAATGAGAATTTAAGAGTCGTACGCGTAGGGGGAATTTGATTTCCTGTTGATAAATATGTCGCATGAAGGTGTACTTTAAAAATTGGGACAAATGCCAGGTCCAGGGATTCAAGTTTTTTTCTTAAAGATTATATGGGGTTTTAGCTCCGACAGTGTTTTATAAATGGTTTTTAGAAACTATAGCCACTACGAAGGTGGGCTGTTTGTGTCCCTGGGAACGTCAAGCCGGTTCACCTCAATTAAGGCCCAGGAAAATGCACCCTCGACGCAGGCCAGTGTGACCGCTGTGCGACTAAAGTTGCAGTTTGGCAGTTTGACACAACTTTGTGATATTTTGGCTCTTCTTTAAGTTGGAGAAGGTGCTTCAACAAATTTTCAAATGCTGTTGTTTCCATATTAAAACCTTTAAAATGTAACTCAGTTGCCCATCACAACACTATTATAGTGTTTAGCGAGCCAATGCTTGTTAGATATCGTTCAAAAATACTTAATGCTCAGAATAACTTTAGAAATGGCCCTGTTTTTTCTCATTGGACCTTTTTCTTGCGAATTTTCGGAATTCTGCAGTAGAAACGCTGGACGCAGCCTCTTTTTAGGCGGATATGTGCACACTGTAAAGATGTGTCTTGAAGAGTGCCGCAGTAACTGTGCTTACACCTAAACGCTTTAGGAAAGTTAAGCAACCTCTTAAAGACGGTATTCGTTAGGGCTAAAGTTGACTTGAGACCGTTACACAAGCTCTCCTAAAGTCGTGCTGCAGCAAAAGACAGAATACTCCACATGGGAAGAGCGTTTCTGAGCTCATAGAACATGAAATATGAAACGCAGTAGAGTACTGTGAATGACAAAAATACTCGGCACCTTCTAGTGGAGAAACGGCCTGCTCAAAAGTCAAACTTTGACAGTACCAAGTATCGAAAAACAAGGTTTGCTATGATAACTTTTCCGACATTTAAAATCACGCCAAGAAGGTGCTTCAGCGATGAAGAGCTTAGATATTCGATACATGCATGGTCTGTTGCCTTTTAAGCTTTCATAGTTATAGTGAAACAAACTTTTTTTCGCATAAAATGTTTTAGACTTGGAGGTTAACTCGCATCGCCTATAACTTGAGGCAGCAACGGAGCCAAGCCTCTCCCGATACTTCGACTTTGGCTCATTTTTAACGCCATTTTGGATTGCCTACATTTTATGCCCTTCCGACCACCATTTACATTGTTTCCGATTTTTGCTCAAGCTGTTTACTTATCCCCTGCTCAGTGCAGTTAGTCCGCAAATTGGTAGTTAAGTTTTAGTCTTTCTTAATAGAAGCTATCAATTTTTGAATAGACTGCACATGTCTTGTAATTCCCATTACAGGCTTAGTTCCAAACTGATTTTAATGAAATATGGACTAGGAATATGAGAGGAGAATTTCCGTAAATGCACTCCTGCGTGTTTTGTCACAGCCAAATACGTTCTTAACAAAAAGACGACAAAAAGACTATTTTACCTTTTCCTAGAATGTGTCAGAACGACAGTCGCAAGAGCCATCTGTTGTCAGTTGAAATACCATTTGGTTGTTGTATAGAGTCAAATGTTTTTCAGCTTAAAAACAAACTAAATATTTATTTAAATAAAATATTAAATGAAAATAAATTCTCTTCTCTTTCAGGTAAGTTCAACGCAAATAAACGCATTCGTCTCGTAAGTACATTCTCTTAGCGACCGCAACCGAAATTTCGAAGGCATATTTATGTACCACAAAATTTGGGAACACCCCCCAAACATCTCGCATTCTCCATCTCGATACCTAAATTAAATATTTTAACATCAACCACGAAAATAGTGGGGGAAACTTTTCTGATAGAATTTCTTTTCAAAGTGGGGTTAACCGCAATATAAATATGCAAATTGAAACCTCTAAATCCCATTTTTTGCCCCATAAGCCCGACTTAAAAAGCTAATTTCTACTTCCATCTACTTTTTTGTTACGCTCGAGTTGTGGAAAACCTTTCCGTTTTTTTTTTTTTGTAAATTTAAATCCGGCAAAGAATAAATCGGTATCACCCCGGAACACATTCCCAATAAGTGTCATCATTGTCGTCATCACCTACCTATCTGGCAACCTACTCACCCCCACAGAGCTGTGGGATATTGTTGTCGTCGTCGCAGTCGTCCTTAACCTATCTCTTTAGCTCACTCCAGATAAACTCTCAGTCTCAGCCCACCAGAAAGGATTCGTTGGGTTTTCGTCCTATATATGTATACTCGTATACAAATGTAAGCAAAATTTTAAATGACATAAGAAGCTTATGTTAATTGACGTAAGGCTGTAATCCCCTGAATGGGCATCACAGGAATACGTTTACAACTCTCACACTCGCCCCCGATATATAGGTCGGTTCGTGTGGGTTTCCTCTCTATATGCATTCAATGGTAAGTATCGAACGATATGCGAGGGGGCGGTTTAATGGGTGGAATTCGTTACATCGTTGTTTGTGCAGAAAAAGAAAAAAAAAAAAAAAGTGCGGAAAAGGAATTTAATTTTTAAAATCGCTCCTGATGTTTATGCGTTATCCTTGATTTTCCTCTTCTCCTTTTTTTTTGTTGCATCATGTTGAGCGGAGATGATTGTGTATGGATGGGATTTTATACTGCTGTTGTTAAGTTCCTGTATGTAGCGTGTTTGTTTGTAATTCTCTGATTAACGGAATGAGAGAAGTAGAAAGGTGTTGGTGGTATATCGGAATGGTGTTATCGCACGGAATAAGGAGAGAAAAAAAAAATAAAACGCGAAAAAAACGTGTCGTTCGCTGCCGATGAGAGATTATCGCAAATACGGATGATGTTTGATGCTGTAGTGTACACATGTAGTAGGTACCCATAGCACGTGCTGAAAGTTAAATTGTTTAAAAATTGACAAGCACGACTGTGAATGCAAAGGTTCTATTTTTTTCTGCAAATATTTTCGCTCACTCTGATTTGTTGTGTGTGTACGTGAGCAGAGACTATGGGCTGTGTTTGATCGGTGTTTTAGAAATATGTTTTTTTTTTTTTTTTTTTCTGAGAAATGGCACGATGGGAAAGATATAATAGGTTTTTGTTTTAATTTCCCTGACTATGGTTAAGTTTAAATTTATTTCTTACAGTGTTACGACATCTTCCACTTGGATGGGACATTTGCATTTATAGGCGTTTTTTCTTATGCCCACATGATCTATAAGATCATTTATTTCCATGGTTTAAAACGCGATCCAGCTGTTGTTGTAAACTATGAAAATCAATGATATATATGGATCATGGGGCATAATAAAAAACGCCCTATATCTTGGGGCTGTTTGACATTCTCCTAGTACCTTTTGTTGCCTTAAATTCCACCATAGTCTTTAAAACTACTAAACACTCTTGGACTTGACTACCGATGACCTGATTGCTAGAAAAGTGATTCAGCAACTGATTCTATTTTTCTCCAAACTCTTTCGACACAATCGGGAGCGGAAACCCTACCAAAAATGTATGTCTCTTCATCCAACTTCAAAAAAGTTCCAGGACAAAGATGATAAGTGTCTAAATGCAATAGCTTCGCGAAGAGGTCCTGCCACTTACCTACTAACTTTCTAAGACAGTAGAAACAGCTCGATAAATGACCAATAAACATCTAATTACTTCATCTAGGATCCTTGTCCTAGTTTTTCACAACCACTTGTTTGTAAAACTTTCTATTTATTGGGGTGATTGGAGGCACCAAAGAGAGCTAAAACCTGCAATTCGTACACCTAATCCAAACGGCGAAATTAAAAAGCTTTTTCATGACAAATACGCTCACGTTAGTTTATAAGTCTTTCGCGGGGGCGGCAAATACCTTGATATCTACTTTGTATTTTTCTGGAGGTCAAACCAGAGACCCCGGGATCGCACAAAAGAAACAGCGGTTGGCGTACGGAATTATTTGCTAAATCTCTTAACCGATGTCAATGTATGATCTATCAAGTATACTTACTTACTTAGGTGGCGCTACAGTCCGGGGTGAACCTGGGCCTCAACCAATACGCCTCTCCAGTTAGCGCGATCTTTGGCTAACTGCCTCCAGTTGCGCACACCAAGTTGGTTGAGGTCCCCTTCCACTTGAGCGCTTCACCTAAGGCGAGGTCTTCCTCTACTGCGTTGTCCCTCCGGGTTGGAATCGAAGACTCTCCGGGCCGGAGCGTTGGTGTCCATTCGCTCTACATGTCCTAACCATCTTAGACGACTAATGCGTACTTTTCTGACCAGGTCGATGTCGCTGTACAGCTCGTAGAGTTCGCTGTTACATCTTCTCCTCCAAATCCCGTCAACGCAAACGGGACCAAAAATCACTCGACGAATTTTGCGTTCGAAGCGACCAAGAAGATCCTCATCCGTTTTTGCTAGGATCCATGTTTCTGCGCCATAGAGCAGGACAGGGATGATGAGAGTCTTATATCTCCTTAGTGCTTCTTGACAATGCCTTACTAATCAATTGCCGTCTTAGGCCAAAGAAACAGCGGTTGGCAAGAGTGATTCTTCGCTTGATTTCTGAGGTGATGTCATTTTCAGAGTTAATAGCGGATCCGAGGTAGACAAAGTCCCTAACTACCTCAAAGTTATAGCTGTCTATCGTGACGTTCTGTCCGATTCTTCGATGTTGTATGTACCTTCTTGTTGACAGCATATATTTTGTTTTACCCTCATTCACCACTAAACCCATTTTTGCCGCTTCTGTACTAATACTTGCAAACGCACCAGTGACAGCTCGCTGTGTTCTGCCAATGATGTCAATGTCGTCCGCGTTTGCAAGTAGTTGCACAGACTTTTGGAAAATTGTGCCTCTGGTTTTGGACTGCGAGTTTCGCACCATTTTCTCAAGAATGATGTTGAAGGAGTCACATGACAGCGTGTCTCCTTGTCTTGTCTTTTTTGACATCAAAGGTCTCGGTGAGATTGTTTCCCACCTTTACGGAGCAGCGAGCGTTCTCCATCATCATTCTGCACAATCTGACAAGTTTGGCAGGTATGCCAAAACTAGACATGGCTCTGTATAGCTCGTCTCTATAAATGCTGTCATATGCGGCCTTAAAATCGATAAAAAGATGGTGAGTATCGATCTGGACTTCTTGGGTTTTCTCCAGGATCTGCCGTAGTGTGAATATTTGATCGGTCGTGGACTTACCGGGCCTAAAATCGCACTGATAGGGACCTATCAGATCGTTGACGAAAGGTTTCAGGCGTTCACACAGTACAGCAGACATGATCTTATACGCAGTGTTCAGGAGACTGATGCCTCTATAGTTGGCGCAGTTTAGAGAGTCTCCTTTCTTGTGGATCGGGCAAACAATGCTGAGGTTCCATTCATCAGGCATACTTTCGTCTGACCTAATCTTGGAGACGAGTTGGTGTATTTTGAGTCAAAATGTGTTTACAGTATATTATTTGTTTATGTATATTGAGCTGTCAGTTATGTCTTCTTAATATGGATGGATGTGGGCATTGTTTATTAGGAATGTGCATATTACTTCGCAACACCTGCTTTGCCGAAAGAGAGCGAATTGCCCATCAGTATGTGGTGTACCACAGGGAAGCCACTATGGTCCTCTACTTTTTCTTCAGTTCTATAATGGTCTTCATGCATTTTTTACTCTTGCCAACTGTTTGCGGATCCAACCATGACTGAAATTTATTTAAAATAAGTTGATAAACGGTCCTCGATTTTATGGACGCCTCAGAAACACGTCATAATAATAAGACTTTCGCAGAACTGTTCAACTTAATCGAGTTTGATTGTCCTCTCGAAAACTTACAACCATTAAAATGTATCCATCAGAAAAGACTCTCTTTGCATAGCAGCACAAAACAAACTTCCATCTCAGTCGTACATTTTTATAATCTTCCAGAATCTATATCAATATTTCGCTCAGACTTACCCGCAGAATACGTTCGAACATTGACCCGTTTCCTTTTAGAATATCCCCTCGAATGTACAGCACATGCATCCCCTTTGTCTTTGTGTGCTTGCTGATAGTTTCCGTTTAGAACATTGTAGAGAAAAGTTTTCCAATTGAAAAATAAAGTTTTCCGGATTGTTGAAGCAAAATAAAAACCCCCAATGAAAATGCTACTCTCTTCTGTTTGGGTCGTTGAGGAAAAACTTTAATTTGCCTTCCCGTCTTTTTTTGGTCCTTCTAGAAAATTACTTCCTTGCAAATAATCTACAAAACCGGGATTATACGCAAAAGAAAGAAGGAAAAAAACATCCAGATTTGCAAAACCCTTTTTAGTGTCCCTGAATCTATCTCTATGTTGGTTTGGTTTGTTTCGCCACCGAATATATTTTTTTCTTTTGCCACACACAAGCTAAGAAGGCTTTTTCTTCGCTTTACCCTTTTTTATTGCTCTGATGAAGTATTTTTGTTCCCTCCCTTTGCAAAAAAAGGAAACCGGTCTTACTATAATGGTCCACCGGCAGGATCAGTTTTCTTTTTTAACCAACAAAAAAAAAAATACACAGTAATCTCTGTTTTTACCTTGCCTTTGGTTCGATTTTCTATTCAGGAGAAAATCCTTTGCACACAGAAATTCCACCCGACAACACACCAACATATATACAATAGCTACTTCTTTTCAGAATGTACTGCAATTTCAGGTTGCCTTCGTCCTTTTTTCTCCGTTTTTCAGTGGAAGAACAAACCATTGATTTGGAAGGAATATCATAAACACACAGAAGCTTTCTTATTTGGGTTTCGGATTTTTCTCATCCGCTCGCCTAATATGTGTAAAGAATGCGGAAAAGAAAATCCAGGACGAAAAAGGATTCTTCCTTGGTTATTTAATAGATATAGAGACAACTTTAAATCCATGCAAATCGATTGTGTAGTTCATTTGCCTTTCTCTTTTAGGGATACCCTACTTTAAGACGGAAAGGTGGTTTGAGGACTACTGTGGATTTGTGGAGAATCGTTACGAAAGAGATCTTACTAAATCCCCTCCGTCCTAAGCTCGGTTTTATTTAATAAAAAATAAATAGTCGTATTCGCTGTCATCTATTTTTTTGTTTTCCTTTTGTGCATTCACAAAATGTTTCCTTTACGGTGTTTTAATCGAACAAAGTTTTATAGAAAAAATTACATGCAGCACAAGGTAACCCCCTTGATGTGCAGGGATGCAGCACAAAAGAGGAGAGATTGATGGGTTATTGATAGCTTTGCCAGAGGAAAGCCACTTCTGTCAATGGGCGGTGAAGTGTGTGTGGGATGAGATGGATATATATACGTTCACACCCCCGTAAGCAATGGGGTCAAGTGACTTTTATCGTCAGAAATCGATTTGCAACGATGCGATGGCGAAAGTTTTGGAGGATATGTTGAAAATTCACAATTTTACAGCAAACAGTGGCCATGATAGCGCGCTATTTCGAAGTTGGATTTATTGATTTTGTGTGCAGGATGTATGAAGTTGAACCTCTTTTCCTTTCGCGGGGTATTGTCATCTTTAATTTATAAGCCTTTATCTAATTGAAGTCCATCCGAGCTTAAGAGGTATATAGTGACTACAATTTTATGCCGATTCCAAACGGCCAATTGAGAAGCACTTTCAAGACAGTTATGCTCTCGGATGTTTGTCAAACGTTCGCGGAAGGTGGCGCTGTGGAAAAAAAAACCCTAAGTTGGAATTTTGGGTTTTTGCGGGATCCGAACCTGGGACCCCTCGCTTAACAGTCCAACACACTAACCACTAAGCCTCTGCGCCGACAACCTACCTACCTACCTATAGCTTAATTGGCTCCTTACATACTTTCTATATATGCCAACAGGCTTATAAACGACTTAAGACTATTTTAGTAATAGATCGCTATACTTACCCAAGTTTTTATAGAGCCGCCTTACGGCTGAGGGAGGTTCCTTGCGTGATAGAGACCAGCTAAAGCATAGTTCTGTAAGCCCATACGACTAAGGGTGGCTCCCGGGTTGTGCAAAGCTTTCCATCGACTAAGCGTTGGACAGGTCTTCAAAAAAAAACTTGGTGCGACTGTAGCCAACAGTCCCGAAATATGTGTAGTGTATGTGTAAACACCGTGCGTGCGGTATGTGTGTGGCTTGATACACGTCAGTGAGAAAAGGGGGAATTTTAATAACCGTATTCTTGATATATTATGAAATAACAATAATTTATTCGTTCTGTGCTAGTTTCGGTAGAATAGATACAATCAGATTGTGGTAGCTGAAGTAAGATATGTACATTCGAGACTGTAATCTATCTAGATTACGCTGGAAGACAGCATCGATGGTTGTTCCATATCGTGTTGGAGTTCTTTTGAAGATTAAATTTATCTTGCATAAAATCAATAAATGGTTGAGCTTCTGGAGTTGCAAAATTGATATTGAAGTCTCCGCTTATGATCATTGGTAAAAGATGATAATCTCCCTGCAGAATTCTTGAAATTTCTTCTGAGTACGGTTCAAGGACGAAATGGAGAAATTTTATTTCACATCAACAAAAAGCTGAAATTAATATGCCCCAGCTCATAAATGTATGCAATGATAAAAACATATGCAATGATAAAACACAGTGACGCATTCCCTGTCCCCGCAAGTTAAATGTGTGGAATTACTCCACCAGATTCCAACAACGCGCGCTTAGATGTTTACACATCAAAAAGCCCAGTAACAAGCGTGTCTCTGAGAGCCCCAACCACTAAGCGTGATTTTGTAAGGCTCCACCACTTAGCGTTGGCCAGGGATTCAGAAAGAAGGCCAGTAGCAAGCGTGGTTCTGTAAGGCCCTCCCACTATGGATCAGTAAGGTCCCATGAGTAAGTGTGTTTCTGTAAGCCCCAACCACTTACTCACAAAAGAGTAGTTCTCGAGTGAATTTTTGATGTTCTACTATTCAGCGGCATTCTATAAGGCCCTACAATTAAAGCTGTTTGTAGGCTCTTGGGTTTGGAAGTCACTAAATCGATAAGCGAGACTCCTGAGAGCAAAACGCAATACGGTTCAACGGCAAGCGTGTTTCTAAGGCCTGCGTGTTGCATAAGCGGGATTCCGCAGTCTCAAGCTAATGACATGGTCTTGTTGTTTTGAAGCCAAATCAAGGCCAATTTCCAGGCTACTTCAAATAAGCTGGACTCACCAAGTCGTATACAAATATTTCGAGCCCCGATAAAGATGGGCTCTGATATGGTAATGTCACAATTCTGTGGCAACAAGGAAAAACAGCATAAGTAATTTATAGCTACTTTTCACGAGCGCAGGTTAAAGGTCTGACTTTAGATGTGGGAAGACGACTTATGCGTTTTATTCAAAACCCAACAACCCTTATAGATATTTGAATGAAAAAAGTATTTGAAATTTAAAAACAGGGTACGGTCTACGGTGCGACCGATCGTAACATTAACTCAATTCTGACCTAAGTCGACTTATGCTGTGTTTCCTTAAAAGGTAGTTGTACAATCTTCCGGCTGTTTTAGTGAACCATACCGCCAGCTGTGTAGAAGTTATAAAGTCGTCCTACGAGACCAAAAAATAACACTTTAAAACGACCATCCCCTGCCCTCCCAAGTCACATCTCAATCCATTACGAACAACACCTTCACGTACCATTTGATTAATTAACGCCACCGACACCAATGCTGATTTATATAAACTTCAACATTCAAATTCTTCGGAAGCCTTATCCGCGTCAAAACAAACCATATCTGTATACATGCCAAGTCCTTAAGCATCCACCATTAATCGTCGCTTTTAATACGCTTCCTTCCGTCTCCCGCCCAGCGGGATGCTTGAACCAAAACAAATAATCACATTGCGCCGCAAATGCCGCTAAAACTTTCCGCAGAAAAAAAAAAGCACAACTTCAAACGCCTGCCAAGACCAAACCTCTTATCCTGGACATGATTTCCTTCCTTCCATGCATCATAAATGCACATCTGCAACGAACTCTTTTGCTCGCACCATCTCTCTGTATGTTTTCCTTTGTTCATTTAGGGCTCCACCAAAGACTGCACGTCGTCGTCGTGTACCTACTCCAAGTCTTTTACAGATAGATATGGATAGATACTTCTTTAGTCTTCTCTACTCCACGATAAGATACCTGCGGCAATGTGCTGAAGTGCACTCTGTGTGTGCAGGTACATAAATCATCGGACGACTAGGATCATGACGACAACAACGACACGCCGAGGAGGACCAAAACGAGTACGACGACAACGTCGCCCAAGAACACTCCGAAGATTATGATTATTATTGTTGTAGTTGTGTTTGTTTGTTAGTAATCTTGTGATAGCACCTTTTGATTTAAACTGCTTGAACGAGTTTTTCGATGGGACACCAACACGACTACGAACACGGAGGTTTCCAAATTAAATAAATGTTATAAATTATACCCCCCGTCCTGTGAGAGTGAGAGGACAAGGACTGGCGTCAACTTTTCCGACTGGCAAAAGTTCGCGTAATAAATGATTTGCATTGAAATTTAATTTCAAAAATACCCCGGAGCCGAACATGAATTTTTTTTTTTTTTTTATCAAGATCAAGGTGCGCAGCATGTGCCCGCAATGAAATGGAAACGTTTAAGGATTTGGTTCGCACAACTGCTGTGTGGAAAATCTATCAATCGATATACGGAAAGGACTCGAGTGTAGCATTGAAAACTCATTCAAGCCATATGGTGTTATTTTTTGATTCCAAAGAAAAAAGTGGGCCGAAATAGGTATATGCTCTGGGTACTTATAGAATTTGAAGTACCTTGGTCAAAGAGACCTGCCATCTCCAAGGCGTGCTGGAGCGAAAAAAGGAATAAATTTCAAGTGCTTTACGGGGTTTTTATGTTGCTTTTTCGCTCTGTTCGGTTGGTTATGTTTTTTTTTTTTTTTTTTACTTATATGCGCTGGTGTTGTTGGTGGATATCAGGTAATTGGTAGCACATGCTAGACCAAACATTGAGGGAGTTTATTACTTCCTTGAGCAGCAGCCATCATTCAAACTGCTCGCCGTAAGGATCATTTTATTCTTAAGAAGAACTAAAAGTCCGTATATTATATTGTATAATGTCTATTAATGTAGGAAGGACGTTCGAGAGCGCGCGCAGGCTGTTACAGTTTAACTCGGTAAGATCTGACAAGGGGTGAGAGATTTCCTTTGAAATTTATCACGTTTTATGTTTCCTTTTCCCATTTAATGCGTATATGAAGTGTTTGTGCATAGAGAGGGAGTTGGTATGGGGTACTATTAAACGAATTTGAGATAAATGTGAGTGGAAGGAGTGTTCTGAATTTAAAATGATGGGTGGATTGTGGGTTATAGTGTAAGGATGTGAAAATAAATTGTGTGACGGCCGATTAGGATCGTGGAGAAAGTCATTGCTCAATTGTCAAGGGAATTAAGAGATGGAGCGAAGTCTTAGCTGAATGCTACAACCCTATTGCCAAAGCTTGTGTAGCCATTCCTACTCATATGTTAGCAGTTGTTAAAACACAAGTAGTGTCCCACAAGGTTGCATTTTCAGTTCCATCATGCTAGCTCGACTTATTTTCATACAGTGATTGTGGAGCCAGATGCCGGGGTTGCAGGGCACCCTTACAAACCTCTGAAGGACAAGCTCGTACGATTTGCCGAGTTATTAGGCATGTTCTAAATTTGAGAATGGATTTATTTGCACAAACTTTAAAGCGAAAAGGTCTTCAACTTATAGGCCTTCTGAGCCTATTTTTAAAATACGGGCGTACCAAACTTACCATTCGCCAGGAGGATCTCTGCTTACCCTGATCATCAAATGTTAAAAGTTCTCATGTCCAAGTCGCAAATATTTCTGAGACATCGTGTAGCCGTAAGAGCTCAACAAGACTTTGTGAGGAAAAGGTCTTTCCAGCTTGATAATGGCTTCAGTGAGCTGTGGGATGTATTGTGACCTTCACTCTCAGAGAGGGTCAAAGAGAGAGAGAAAGATCCCAGAAGATCATAACGAATACACACATGAGACATGACCAGTGACAGTAGAATCTGTCAGACAACTGCGTGGTATGTAAATCTGCTGTTAATTAATATTTGGGTGATAAGTGGTCTTTGGTTAGATACAGAGAATGGGAGTCCATTGTTGTCTGTCGCTGATAAGAACGGTAGGCGTAAGCTATCTATCCACTTGATCGTAGAAAGTTAAATGATCTATTGTAGTCTTCTCAAACGTGGGAACTATAGAACATTTAAGTGACAGTTATCCTCCCTTCCTCCTTATCCCTGCTGCTCCCACGAAATTAGTTATTGGGGATGCTCGCAAACTTTGGGCATGACCAGTGTTGCCGAAAGTGTTCACATAGGAGTATTGTACTACTTTCAACAGCTCCGTACTCCTATACTCCCCCTTTCACATTCGAACTCCTATATTTTTTAAATACCTACCTAAAATGTCTTACACTTGTAGCAAAATGTATTTTTAACCTTAACAAATGTAATTCCCTTTGATTTTTTTTTTAATAAAGTTAACAAAAATACATTTTTTGTGCCCACATTAATTTTTGAAGACTTCAAAATGTCTGTACTACTTTTTGATTAAAAGTACTCCCATTTTTTGTCTGCAGTACTACCTTATAATATTTCTCTCCCGCAACACTGGGCATGGCTCCATTTTTGCTCTGAGGAGAGAGAGAGAGAGAGATACGAAGTGATACGACATATTAAAGTGCAGCTCCAGTGAAATTTCGATTAAAAATCATCAGCTCTAAAACATCCCATTAGCAGCTGTAAGACCAAGTCAAACAAATTTTTGGACGTTCTTTCAAGCTTTGTAGAAATGGAAACAAATGTCGCTCCCAGTCCGTTTGCTATATCGCTTGCTAACTGACATAATCGTAAAGGCGACAAGTCTTCGTTTGTAAAATCTTTAATTAAAGTCTCACCAACAGTGTTGCCAGTTTGACTGTTTTCAAGTCAAATTTGACGGATTTTTTCGGTTTTGACTGAAAAACAAAATTATAAATTCAGCCGACACAACACAAACTTTTCATCCGTTTTTTATGTACAAATTTATCTTCGATTTAATGTATACTGGTCATTTATTTCGCAAGCTAAATGCTTGGCGAATTTTCATCGGCCCATCTATATAAAGTTAAGGATTTAGCGTGCGAACAGGATACCTACTTTGCTTTGCTAAACTGCCTCACTAATTTTGATCTTTATGAAAAATTTTGTATGGGAGATAAATTTAGCCCAAGCATGATACTAAGCTTATACAATTCACATGAAAGCCAACAACAGGTGGAAGGAATTAACTACCTGCTTATGCGGTTTGATAGAACGTCGCTATACATAAATTGGTAGGTGCTCTAACGGGTCACAACTTCCTGAGAAACCACACAATGAAATTAAAACTCAAGAATGACGACATATGCAGGGGCTGCGAAGACGAGGAGGTGCATGAGGACACACCTCACTTCCTCTGTCACTGCCCAAGTCTGTGTCGCTTGAGGAACAGAACACTTGGAAGATACTACTTCCAGACATACAAGAACTTTCAGATGTAAATATTTATATTCCTTACAGGTTCATAAATACATCAGGATGGCTGGACAAGGTCGAGTAACCAAGAAGGAACTAATAGCATCGCCAACAACATCGGCTTACCCCCCAACAGGGGCATCACAATGGGTCCACATGAACCTAAGTGGGGTACTGCAGGGTTCACTCTGCCGTATCCACCCATAAACCTAACCTAACCTAAGCTTATGACTGGATTTGGATAGAAAAAATCCAGTCAATCAGTCAAATTTGACTGGATTTTAACATTTTGACCTGGCAACACTGGTCACCAAGGATGATAAAAAAAAAAGAAAAAAAAGACAAGCTACCTCTGACTTTGTGCTCTTTGCCAACCTAAATGTTGTTTCTAGTGTTTGCCGACTAGTGGAATGAAAATCTGATAAAAGCCAGGTTAAGTGCAGTCCTTAGCTAAGAATAATGTTGTTCATCCGTTTACAACACAACTCGGCATCTTCTCATGGCGACCCCTCAATTAAGAATATCATGTACAAGTTAAACTGGGCAAACAAACAGAAACTGCACCGCACTTAACTTCCACAGACGTCGGACCATCTATACAGATACACCCTCCTTAACTGTGCATCTGTGGAAACAAAATCCGGATGGAAGTTCCCCTCGAAAGTCCAAAGCAAACTGAGTTAAAAGAATGATTACAGTCTTAACCACCCTAGCTCCATCCCTGCCATTAGCATTGCATGATAAACAGCCACCTGTGTATACACATCCGGAAGTTGCACTCGCTCTGTCACGTTCTCTAGCTCGCTGCCTCTCTGTCACTTCAGATGAATGATAAGAACCTGCTGCAAGCGGCAATATGACCAGTTCCATCCAGCCACCATCTCACTATCCCTTAGAACTGCATTTACCTTTCGGCCCGTGCAACCAACTTCCTTCTACGGCAAGAGAGCGAGAGACTTTTATAAGATAAACGACATCATCCTCGTGGCGTAGTCGTGGTCTTGCCACGGCAGTACATTGCAATACTTTTGCTCGCGCATATTTACATTTTCAAGTGCAGCTCGAGATAGTTTCTGGGATATACTCTCCTCCGGCACACAGTTTACAATATTAACCGAGGGCAAGAAACATCAGTTTTAAGACACACGGCGACTAGCAATAACAACAAGACCAATGTACCGGGAATGGAAGGCAGAAAGAAAGGAAGAGAGAAAAAAAAAATGAAAAATGGCCAAGCCAACACCATCTACACCATCGAACGTCATCCAATTTGAAATGAGTGTCGTCGTCGTGGTCGTTGTCGTGCTGTGGAAAAGCCCCGCAGTGGAACGCTTTCTGGTCCCGGGCTCTGCACCGCATCAGCGGGAACTTTTGTGGTGGCAAACGATTTCCTATGAATGCAGAACGCCTCTGGATTGGATTGGATTGCCGGTTCTATGTTTTTGCTGATGGAACACGACCGACCAAAAAGACCGGCGACCTCCTCCTCGCCCTATCTATTTCTGCAATTGCAAGACCATAAATTTTAAACGAAGGAAACTCCCCCTCTCTCTCTCTCTCAGCATAAGTTATGCGGCAGGAGGCGGCAGCAGCAGCAGCAGCAGCAGTCAGCATACACGTACTCGTTCTGGTATATTTAAATCACTTGAGCGGATATAATTCTTGATTGCATTCGTGGCAAGGAAAAGCCTGAAGATGACTATGCCAGCGACGACGACGACGACGTGGTGGCATGGTGAACAACTCTGCGCGGTTACAGCGATTTGTCTTCATATGCATATAGACACGTCGAAACGGACCGGCACGCCACTGTGAGAAGATGGATATCGAAGAGATCCAAAAGGTGTAGCAAAAAGCGCTGCATAATGACATATCTCAGTGTTTAGCAATGGAATACAGAAAATTGGACTCCGATGTGAACATCTAGATACTGGGAGTACACTCATGGTCATGGCTTTCTGTCGCATTCCTGCTGATATTTGCTGTTTTATGGTTCAAAGTTTTCGCAAGAATCTCCAAGATAACGCCAGCAGCACAGGCACACAGTCCTGCACTACCCAGATACAAGGTGCAGATCTTGTAACTTCTTTGTGGTTTTACTTTGCTTGTTCTTCGTTGTGTACGTACGTTTTTGTATCAGTTTACATCTTGCATAGTTTATTTAAGAACTTGTGCTGTCGGGGTTTTTCTTCCCTTAATGAGAATTGTTTGTTTTTGCAAATCGTTTGGTCCCTCTGCGCAACTGGGGGCATTGTTTCTGGGGGTCTTTTGTGTATTTTTCGGCACAGAGGACAGAGCTAGTCCCGATGATGTGGGTGGTGGGCGGTGGGTGCATTTCTCCGTTTGACCAGACTGATTTATTGTTTTTGCGAGAGCCGCGTTGATGGACTTTTTTTGTTTTTTTATTTTGGTCGATGGCTGGGGAAACAAAAGTGAGACAGGAAGTTTCTGTGTGTAAGAAGTTTTTCCTTTGGGAAGTTTTTTAATCATCTTGGGAAAATGATAAATGACTTGGGAGGGCACGACTAATGTGAATTTGAATTACTGGCTCTAGTTCTATTGTTTTTGTTTTGGCTTTGACTTCTTTTTGTTCTGTGGTAGTGATGGTAAAACGGTGGACATTAAAGTGTGTCTTAAATGGTGTGAGGTGGTACCTTTTTGCGGGCCAAGATGATGGTGGAATCCATTTGGGTCGCTGTTCCAGCGAGTTGAATTTATTTGTTACTAGAGTTCGCCCAGTGGTAGACATTTAGACATTTTGTCATTATTGTCATTATATTGACCGGGCTTATACGCCTTTCCAATAAAAAAAAAAAAGTGCACGACTGGGTCGAACGAAACTTTCTGGTTCATTAAAATTTTGGTTGCATGTTTTCTTATTTTATAATGTAGGTATAGGTAAAGATCTGAGAAGTAATGCTAGATAAATGAAACGGTTGCGTGTGTAGGGCCGTTTCTACTGATTTGCCCTTAGAGTAAGCATGTTGCGCAGTTGACAGACGATTTTTGTCAATGCTTTTGCGTAAATGGATTTCAATCAATCGCTCTAAGGTTTTTAGGAGAAATAGTGAAAGACTAATGTCTGAGATTTTTCGAACTCGAGTGAGAGCATTTACCTGCTTTGGGTATGAAAACCCAAACCTCTTTAACCTCTCTCCATAGCAATGGGATGTACACCAGATCTAAACAGCTTCTTAGGATTTTCATTAGCGTTGGCAGGATGATATCCGAGGTATTTTGAAACTCGGCCGGTATTATGCCGTCTGGTCTCGAGGATTTATGTGGTTTGAAGCAATGCAGCGCCCAAAGCACTTGTTCTCTAGTGATCAGACCTCTTAAGTTGGTACATTGCAAGTTTGATCTGTTTGGATCTGTGTGGGCAATACTTTAAGAGCTGCCTGGGAAGTGGGTATCGACCAGCAGATTAAGCGATTCTTCGCTAGAAGTCGTCCAAGAGCCATCTGTCTTTTTCAGACCTCTTGACATAGTTGGGTTTGTCGAGAGTATCTTTCTTAGCCTTGATGCTTTGGAGGATTCTTCTATATCTTACCACAGAAGATTCTCCAAGATACTCGTTTTGCTTATAGGTTTTTAGGTCTTACACTTTACAATTTTTGAGTGCAAGGACGAGCGTAGTAGGAGTTTATGTTTTTTATGGCATGATTTATTTTTGACTGATATACATTAATGACGCTGGTTTAAGTTATGAAATTTACAATTATATATGTATGAATATGTAAGAATTCGGAGATTCGTTTTTGAATTTGCATTAGCAGCTATAAACGTGTGTGGTGTGTAAACTAAAACTGGTTGGAATTATTTTAAGGTGCATATTCAAAATGGTTGGAAAAAAGAAAAGCATTGTTAAAGGCTGTTGCAATTTTAATTTGAAAGTGTGGTATTGAGTTTTAAAAATATATTTAAGTATGAACAAAGATCGGCTTTTGGCCGAAGGCCATTTACCATCAGGTAAATGTCCGCCTCTGTTAGTCTCACAAATGCGAGCCCTTTTGAGCACATTTTTCATTACATTCTCACACATTTCACGCGGTATTTCATAAATTTCATCACAAATATTTTGTTCGAGTTGCTCAAGCGTTTCTGGTTTGTTTGCATAAACCTTGCTTTTCAGATGTTCCCACAAAAATAAGTCCGGAGCAGTCAAATCAGGCGACCGTGGAGGCCAATCAACATCACCATTTCTTGAAATAACTTGTTGTGGAAAGAGGTCTCGCAGTAATTCCATTGTAATCCTGGCTGTATGCGATGTGGCACCGTCTTTTTGATACCACATGTTAATCAAGCCCAAAGCATGAAGTTGTGGCGTTAAAAAGTTTTCAATCATATCACGGTATCGCTCAAAGTCGCCAAAGTTGTTCTTTGAAGACCAAGCTCCTGAGCACGGCATCGAACTGAGGTTGATGGATTGTTTTGAACACTTCCTTGAGCAGCAGTACTGTTTTCAGCCGATCTTGCAGTACGTTGTGGTCCATGCTTGGGCCTATCACCTACAGACCCTCCTTCTTCGAAATCATTCACTACATGATAAATAGTGCGTTTTGTTGGCACGTTGTTTCTCCCAAAAATTTCACGTAACTTTCTCATCGTCCCAGTAATCGATGATTGATTTTTATAAAATGTTTTAACGATTAAGAAACGTTGGTTTATCGAATATTTTTCCATAATAAATTTGCCACGTGTCTACTTCACGACTGCCAAATATGAACTGTCAAGACTAATGTTTACCAAAAGCGCGGCAAAACAAAGTAGTATACCTTCCCGGCGGACACCCTGTATTTATGCAAGTATGCAATTCTTAAATTCAAAAAATTAATTCAAATTGTTTGTCCTTTTATACTTTTGCTCTCAAATTACGCTATGGAAATCCACCGCAGAATCCAATTACATACCACATTACATATGTTGTCTTTTTGTTAGGAGTTTAAACACACACTCTTAATATGAAAACCATTTGGATTTTTACTGTCCAGTATTATTCAATTACAGAATTTCCAATTGTACTTTGTGTACAAATATGGTGCTAAATACACGAATTTAAAACACCAACCAAGCCCAATTGAAATTTGTTTTCGGTAATATTTTGTTAAGTTCACTTTTGCCCTAGTGAAAACTTTGGTTTAACTTGCATGTTGTTTATCTATTTTAGGAACAACCCTCAAGGCTTACATTTAAGCAGCTGCATGAATTCTGCTGGCAAAAATGTAATTCACGTAAACAAAATTGAAAAAAAAAAAAAAAAAAAACTGAGAAGTGAATGAGTGAACAATTTTTGGAGCCGAAGATTTTGAGAACAAGTTAAGCTATCAAAAAAACCATATGCTCAACACTTATTCTTTTTACATTTATTGTAATAAATTCATTTACAAATTGTTTGTTGTTGAAAAAGTGCCACCCGGCGGCATTTAATTACACGTACATTCATAGACAGGAAAAATAAAAGCGCGCTAGGAGGGTTGCCATTCCTGCCTATCTCTTCAAAAGAGAATAAAACCTTACAAGTCCGAAATCAAGCTAAAAGCCAACTTTGGGACGGTAACTAGTCCCTAGAAATTAAATAGTCTTAATTCTTAATCATAAATCTAACGAAATCAGTGTTAAACCTCCTGGGACTGATTCTACAACTTCGAAGCTTCATTTTAGAACCCCGAAAATTCCTGGGTAAAAAATTCTAAATACCCCAACAGTTTAGAGTCAATATTGTGGGCACTGCTGTGGTGCGGTAAACTGACTTCAAATTCATCTTAGGACCTCTTATCGCTCAGTATTTGACTGGCATATGTATCTTTATCTGTATAATATGTCCGACATCTCCTTGCCAAATAAATCCAATATAACATACGTTTGCCACTGCACACATGATTTCTTGTGCTGCCCGATTTTGAATTATAACACTATTTATCGTAGTGAAAGAAAAAAACGTCCCCCTCTACCGCCATCTGACAGTTGCAGACACTTTAAACATAAACCTCCTTTAATTCAGAAGAGATGGAAAAATAAATGAAATCCTCTGAAGCATTTGCAACTTTTTTCATTCAGAAGACAGACAGAGTCCTCGCTTTCTCTCTCTCTCTCTTATAAACAAAAAAAAAATCATCTTCTACTCAAATAAAACTATCCTCGCTCAAGATGTGAATATATGCATGCAGCGCGCTCAAGACCAACCATCATGTCCTATTCAAAGTCTTTAAATATCATCCGTTAGCCATAAAGGAAACATTAAAATTGGAATATGCAAGAACCCGTTCTTGTGTGTGCAACCGAATATTATATTCTCACAGGATGGACAACGATGATGATGATGGTTTTTCGCCCAACATCCGGTCGAAACGGAAAGACATTATTTCGTGCTACATGCAGTGTATGTCCACCCGGTGTTTCCCTGCAACATAGAGTAAGGAAATCACATAAAATGATGTCCCAGGGAAAATATTCTCAAGGAAATAAAATAAAATACTTTAACGCCGAGATGTGTACGAGCTACGAGTACTTGTTCTTATGCTCGCCTCGTCGTTTGTCCTTTTTTTTCTCTCCCCTTTTTGGTTAGCGAAAATTTATTCCGCACATATATTTATTTAAAGTTGTATGCTGGTGTGGTGCTGGCGCTTTCAGGAGACGATCTATTCGCCCAACCAACCCCAACAACTCCAAGTGACACTTCATGATTATGTGAACGGTGGTTGGGGTGGATTGTCCTGGTGCTGGTTATGGTAATAATAAAAATTAACGACACCCAAAACTAGAGAGTGTCCTTGTGCTCGATGAATGTTGGCAAGAAGTATGACATCCTGGTGTGCTGGGTATCCTGCTGGGTATACGGCAGAAAGCTCAGCATGAAGATATCCGCATATGAGATTTGAATTTTTTTTTTGTTTTTTTTTTTTTGCCCTCAAATTCAAAATAGGATCACAGGCACGAGCAGGAGCACACACACAATATATATATCATATATACCTATACTAAGCTCAAGGAGAGCAAAACAAAAGTCGCATTTATTATTTTTATGACTTTTCGTTGGGAGATATTGCTACTTTCGCGAGAAGGATTTCGGTGCTTATTGCCCGTGGAATGGAAACGAGAGTTATATCACTCCCACGGTGATAGACAAAAGGGGATAGCTATCAAGCTATGTGCTTTCGCTTTTATTTATTTAAGCTTTCGCATATTTGAGTTGAGTTCAATGAATCGCCACGAAGGGATGGGGTGGTGCCTCACCAGGACACGATAATCATATTTACGGGGCCCATTATCATCATCAATTACTGTGCAATGTTTTCAGTTTGCAAATATTTACTTGTTTGTGTGCATACACTGTGCCCAGTCAACACGCGCATCCGGCGGATAGCTAGCCGGTGAATAACCTTGGTGTTGGTAGCACAACAGTTATCTATGGGGTGATCGGATTATTAACGTTATCTCGAACGATTTCAAATTATTTATGCCTGAAGTGCATTCAGAGGCACATCAAGGAAATTGAATTCTGCAGAGTTTTTCAAAAGAGGGAGCCATGCTCTGGACTACCACGAATTTTGCCTGAAAAAAGTCAACTCGACGAGACTCGTGTTTTCACAAAAAGACAAAGAGAAGGGTATTTTTGGAAGGTATAAAATAGGATGAAATTTTTAAATGCTTTACTTAGCTACCTAATAAAGGGTGGGCTATATAGTGGTTTGTTTTTAAATCATAGGTTATTTTGACACCGACAACAAAAGATCTTGGAAAATTGGACTGACATTGTATCTCTACAATGCGCTACTGCAAAGCTAGCCGAGGCAGCCACTTGAGTGACGTTGTGTTCCATAATTAATGAGAATGTTTGCTCTTACTAATAAAGCCATAATGCATGGAACAAATGAAATTTTGTTCATTTTATTGCATTTTTATCTACATAGAGAAGCAGTTCCCTTGGTAAAGAAAATGAGCCCAATAGAATCGAATAGAAAAGTTTTCTATATGCAAAACTAGCGTGCCCGGCGAACTTCGTACCGCCCAAAATTAAATTGACTTTTTGACTAAATTAATTTAGAGCATTTACTATTCAACCTGAAATAATTTTTTTTTATCCCAAATATCTACAACATCGATAATCAATCAATTTTCATGAACTTTTCAATTTCCCTTCAACATTTATGAATGTTTCATACATACATTCCTTTCTTAGGCGTAAACAAACACAACAAAGAAAAGATAGGTCAATTCGGACGATCGGTTCTTGATTTATGGACGGTCTTACGGATGCAACTTTGTTTTATATTCCATATGCCCAAATTCGTTAATGTAATGAAAATAATAATTCCGAGCATGCACAGTGCACTCGCTACTTTACTTAATTCGGTCAATTCAAATTCTTTATTCAAAAGTTATATTAAATACAATACAAATAACTGAAGTATAGCAATGTCGATTTGTTTCAATCAAACCTCAACGATTTTGACGTGTCGGCTAACCTTCCGCTTTTTCACTAAATTGACCATGATGGGAGAAACATGGAAATTCAAAATTGAAGCCAGAAATGCACAAAAGCCAGAAATAACAAAATTTCATTTTTTGGTTGAGCGAGCGATCACACGCACACTTTTTTTTTTTTGTATGGACAAAATCAGAGGTTGATAACGCAAGAACGCGTTGACCAATTTCGTTCAAACTTAAGATAAACCAACTACACGAGCATTCAAACAAACCCTAAAAAATTTATCGAATTCTCTTTGACCGTTCGTGAGTTATAAAGTCACAACGCTTTTGCAACTCTCTTTTATATAGAGAGAGAAGAGAGGAGAAGAGATAGAGAAGAGAAAAAGAGATAGAGAAGAGATTTAGTTTCCTTGTTAAATGCTTGAAGTAGAGTACCCCATCTTTTGAGCTTATGTAGTTGTTTATATGATATACAGTCGGCCCCGCTTATTTGAAACTCGTTTAATTGAAAGTCCATTTAAATCAAAAACCCGGTAAATTGAAATTAAAGTAACGATTTTTTCTCATTTCATTTAAAAGGGTTCGACTGTACTAGCTGACCCGGCGAGCTCCGTTCCGCCCAAATTCGTTAATGTAATGTAAATAATATTTCCGAGCATGCGCAATGAATGCTACTTTATGTAATTTGGTTAATTCGAATTCGGTATTCAAAAGTTATATTAAATAAAATAGCAAAAACTGAAATAGGTATAGCAATCGATGTGTTTCCGCTTTTGCACTAAAGTGGTTTGTTCGCATGTGAGCAAGTTGGCATGAAACCCAGTTTTATGAATAATTTTTGTTCCGAATGAAGTCATACGGAAAAAGTTGTTGTACTGTCGAATGTTCTCTAAAAAATCATCCGATTGAAACGATTTTAATGGCTCCGGAGGTGCATCTAATGGACCCAATTTCACTTTGCCACTCGCACAGCAAAGGCCGACCGTTTCGCCCTTTAATTTGAGCGCTTCTATTTGAACTTGTTCCCATCCCAGCAGCAGTACGATTTGTAGCATTCAGTCTCATTACGAGTACTTACACTCTCAATTCTCTTGCCTGTTTATCTGGTCTTATGCCATGCAATGTCCCATTCTTCGCGTTCTTCTTCAGTTTGGCTTAATAGACATATTTGTGTTGTTGACTTGCTTGCCTTGTTTATCGGCCAACATATGCGTACATTCGTCTTGGCATTTTCAAAAAATCACTGAAATTTGCTTTTCAATAACTTTTGTCCGCGTTTAAACTTTTTTCATTTACTTTTTACCTTATCAACTGTACAGAAGAAATGAAACTGTTGCAGCGATGCACAAAATCACATTATACATTAATTTTATCTCGACTTTATCAATCTACTTTTTGAAGAAAAAAAATCCGCACATAGGACGTAGTTTTCTAATTCATTTTTAAGATAGAAAAGTCAAAATACCTAAATATTTAATAGGAATAATTATTGGATGCCAAATCAAGACCGCACGGCGATTTTCCAGAATTTTCTCTCTTCCTAAACCTGAAATACAGCAATACGAACAAAACCAAAAAAGAATCATGAAAATCCTTCCAGGGGTTATCGAGTTATAACATCATCGAGTTTCACCCCGAAAGAATAATATGTATAGTAGACTTCTGAACAAGTAGTATCCAGTTCAACAAAAAAAAAAAAAAAACTCTTAAAGATTGACTATAACTTCGCGGGCTTTAAAGCTACAGAGAAGTCAAATGAATGTCGCAATGATGATAAGCAGCAGCTTGAAATGGTATTGCCCTCATTAGCAGCTTAAGCAGCCGTAAGTTGGCTCAGAAGGCACAATCACAATTGGGGTATGTCAGAATGAAAACTTTGCAAAGTTTACGTTTTTTTTTTTTTAGAGAAAGAGCCTCGATATATGCTCCTTTCGGCTTTCTTTAAGCAGTCTTTCTGTTTGTCAAGTGTACTTCTAACTGATGGGCATTTGTTGTATGCCTTGTATGAGTTATAATTTCGTTTAGTTCCTCTGAAAATCTGCCTTCATAGTCCATATAGAATAGACATAGGTAGGCGACTATTCTTCAAAGCGCTGGCGGCTCTAAATTTCCAGGCTTCCATTATTCAGACTATTTGTCTCCATATGCTCTCAAGTAGGTTAAGGGAGAAGTTTGATGCCAGGCTCAATATATGAGAGCAATTTACCAGACCTGGTCTAACCTGAGCCTTATAGAGATTAAGTTACTTTTCTCTAAAAATGCAACTTTACGTTGACCTTTCGATCTATTGGATAAGTGGTCTTGAAATGCGATACCTATTCCAAAACTGATTGTGCATAGATTGCTTGAGATTTGTTTTTTAGCTATTTGCATTTGTGGCATGTTGCTTTTCTCCTTACATTTCTTTTAAGTTCGAACTTCTCTCAGCAAACTTGAATCTTTATAAAGCTGCCCCCAGCTGTGCAAAGATACATGTCTCCTCTGCCTGTGAAATATTCCAGCCTGCATGTGTATAGTCCTTTGAAAATTCCCTTAACTGTCACATTCATGCCAAATCAACTTGTGATATCCAATCCCTTCTGTAATTTAATAATATTTTCTAGCAATTTCAATATCGTTCAAAGACTTAAAATCCACCAACCCAAAAGGAAAAGCCAACGCATTAGCGAAATGTATGCTCTTCCCCAAAACGCCAGAAAATAAGACCCCTTCTCCCTCCTAACCCATAAAGTTAAAATCCTTAAAGCTCGCTTGTCTGTGGAAGAAAAAATCACCCACCCCACCGCCAATCACACTTACTCTCTCCCACACAAACATACTCCTGTGTGTTGCTCCCAAAAACCCGTCAGAAGGAATTGAACAAACTTAACAGGATACAGATATATGTACATGCACAATGCCATATTAAGCATGTAGCACTATAGAATAGGAAGAAAGCGAAATCCTACTCCATCGCCCTGTTTCTTTAATAGAGCAGGTCCCTGACGGGAAAAAAACGCACACACACACTCCCAAAAATAGGGGAAGAGCATATCCTTGGAGTGTTTTAACCCCGAAAGAAAAAAAAAAAAAAAAACAAGTTTTAATCAATAAAGCTAATGGAAATACACAGCAATCTGCAATGTTAAAATGGCGGCCATCCTGGGTTCTGTTTGTCTCTGGAGAGAGGGCACGAGCATCTGTACAGATGTGTGTGAGGCGGAAGGAACAATCATTAAGAACTAAATAGAATTTTAGATGCGGACTTTGGTTCTTGCTTCGTAGTTTTTGGCATCCAGGTCCGAAGAAGATGGAGAACATACACACACCGATTGTACGAGTTTGTTTGATTTTACTGCACGGACATTCAGTTTTATATGCTTCTTCAAGCACCGCACCACCAGCTCAGTAGTAGCGTGGCATAGACTGCCGGACAAGAGAGAGAGCAATTGCCAAATGGCAAGCAGCAGCAGTAGCACAAGGATCCTTTAATTTTGCTTTCCTACGCAGACAAAAGTCGACGTATACCTACACGTACATATGCCATAAATGACTGCTGCAGGATGTTTACCCCCACGCCGCCGACGCCGCGCCGCCCGCTTCGAGGTGGAAGGTAGTCCTTATTTTGTAAAATATGACGCTCTTTCGCCAATTGAAGGAAATTGAAAATGCTTCGCCGCCCCCCTCCTCTACGTCACGTCATCAGGGAAGCCGTGATCCTAGACCACACCGCAGACGTGTGCACATCCTGCATTCACACAACCGAAAATAGTATACACAGCGAACGGAAAACCCCAAATGCAAAGGGAATGGAAAGGATTTTTCATTTGCAGCAAGTCGTCGTTGCCATTCGCCCTCTCGGCATACGTATGGGCAGACATCAGGTGTGTCTGGTGGCGTGGTACAACCACCAAAGTTCTGCACAAGTTCGGAGTTAAACCAGGATCAGTCTTGCATAACAACACTATTATCCTTTTTTTTACTCTCAGCCGTCAGCCGTTGTTTCCTCTTTCATTTGGGAGATTTTCGACTTTTGGTGTGATATCGAGGAAGAAACACACAAGACAAGAGTGTGCGATAAGAACGAACAGCAGTAACCACCATCGAACCCTTTCAGCACACTTGTACAAAGAAAAAGATTTATTGTGGAATTTTTCCTGTATCGCACCTGCTCGAGACAGAATTCGTTCCGAACAGAGATTCATCCTAAAGGCTTAATGGAATGGAAATTTTTGTTCGTCGTATGTTTTCCTTTTTGTGTGACGAGTTGCTATGGTTAAAGTTAATTTCAGTGCCATGCACGGGTATCGGATAAAGGACTCCACTCGATGATATTAGGTGAGTTTGCCTTTTTGCGATTTTTCTCGTTTTCTTTCTTTTGGTCCTTTAATCCAATTTTTGCCTTGACGTTGAACAACAACCCTTCTTCTACCCAAAACACTGTCACACAAAAAAAAGAAAAAAAAAGAAAGGATTTTAATGTGTAGATCAGATTCCATTATTTCGGCCGGCAGCTCCTTGAAGATTATTGGAAAAATTAAAAGCGCGCCCGTTCTTACTAATTAGTTACTTTGGGAGTGTTTCCTTCGCTACTCCTTTGAGCCAAAATAAACAAACAGTTGGCTGAAAACAGCTACAGCATCCGTATACAGCCCACGGTTGGTTTTTTGTTATTTAAAAAAGTCCTTGACTTGCCAAGGCAAATCTGATCGCTTTAATAATAATAATCGCTATTGGGTGAAAAGTTTTCGAAAGGGAGAATTACCATGCCACTCTGGGCGTCTTTGAAGTCGTATCGCTATAGGACTTGATTGAGTGTATCTGATTAGGATGGAAGTTGGCTGTTTGAGTTCAGTTGGTGGCTTTCGCTCGAAGGGGACAGATGTGCGGGAAGAGTCATATTTCCTTTAATGAATTCTCGGTCAGTTAATTTTATTAAAAACTTGTTTCCCTCAAAGCTTTATACACCACCATGGGAAACGAGAACTCTGAACAGATGTACGAATAATTGATAAGAAAGCGTATCTTCTGAGAAGAAGAGAAAACAAACAAGGACGCGGTTTGTTTCTGCCGAAGAGTTGGAGTTACATAAATATGTTTTTTTTTTTTTTTTTTGTCAAGGAGCAATTAACAGATGGGTAGAAAAACCTGTAGCAAGGAGGGGGAGGGCAGAATTAACCTCTTATGCGTGTAGTTGTTGTCCTTTTTAACATAAAAAATAATTTCTGAATTTTAGCTGACGGTCAGTCTTACACGGCTTCATTTACGATTGATTACATGTTCAAATTCCAATTCCAGTGAACAGTAAAATTTAGAATTAGCGACTAAATTTGAACTTAATCTAATCGGCGGTCGTGCGAAACTCTTCTCTTTAAACTCGCGAATAAAATTAAATAAAGTGCACGACTGGGTCGCACGGTACTTTCTCGTTCAAACTGCTATGAAAATTTTATATGGGAAGTACTAATAATATTTAAGTTACCTTGCAAAAAAGAACTGCCCCTAACTGTAAGCCCCCAAACTCCAAATTCGAAGTTTGAACGAAGTCCGGGCAGGCGCTTAGGCTGTAGGCTCCGGGGCAGAGACAGAATTTCGAGAACCACTATTTTGAAGTCCTTTATCTTCGTAATGTCATGTTCCATGAATATGTTCCTCTTACTTACTACTACTTATGAACAGTGTTATAGGTCTTCAACCCTACAAAAAGTATACCACCTCTTTTATTGACCACGATGGGAAGTGAAACTACAGGGTGTCCGCCGGGAAGGTATACTACTTTGTTTGGCCGCCATTTTGGTAAACATTAGTCTTGACAGTTCATATTTGGCAGTCGTGAAGTAGACACGTGGCAAATTTATTATGAAAATATATTCGATAAACCAACGTGTTTTAATCGTTAAACATTTTATCAAAATCAATCATCGATTACTGTGACGATGAGAAAGTTACGTGAAATTTTTGGGAGAAACAACGTGCCAACAAAACGCACTATTTACCGTGTAGTGAATGATTTCGAAGAAGGAGGGTCTGTAGGTGATAGGTACGGTGACCATATTCGCCGAAAAAAAATAAAGGACAATAATTATTTTGCTTCCAATATTTTTGTATCTATTATTTATTTGTTAAAAAACGGTAATGTCGTTTTCATTTTTGACTTTTCAGGTGTTGAGCTGAGATTTCAAATTTCTGCTGCCAAATCGAACATTTACACCGCACCTAAATTCAACATTTCTGGAAAAAAATTCCAAAATCCAATTTTGCGTTCCCACTGAAACTTATTATTTCAAATGAAAGCTAGTTTCAGAATTGATTAGTGATCTTTTTAGGGTTCCGTAGCCAAATGGCAAAAATCGGAACCCTATTAGATTCGTCATGTCTGTCTGTCTGTCTGTCTGTCCGTCCGTATGTCACAGCCACTTTTCTCCGAAACTATAAGAGCTATACCGTTGAAACTTGGTAAGTAGATGTATTCTGTGAACCGCATTAAGATTTTACACAAAAAAAAAAAAAAAAACGGTAAATTTTGGGGGTCCCCATACATAGAACTGAAACTCAAAAAAAATTTTTTCATCAAACCCATACGTGTGGGGTATCTATGGATAGGTCTTCAAAAATGATATTTAGGTTTCTAATATCATTTTTTTCTAAAGTTAATAGCTTGCGCGAGAGACACTTCCAAAGTGGTAAAATGTTGGTCCCCCCCCCCCCCCCCCCTAACTTCTAAAATAAGCGAACGATAAAACTTAAAAAAATATATGATATACATTACCATGTAAACTACAAACGATAATTTTTTGAACGAGATCTAGCGAGTAGTTTTTAAAATATCGATCAAAGTTACAACGAACTACAAGAACTTTTATGTTATGTTACTTGCTGTTTCGGAACCCTTCATGAGCGAGTCCGACTCGCACTTGTCTTACTTTTTTCTGTTTAAAAATCAGAAATGGTTGAACCTAAAGAATTATTTTTTTTAGCAATATTATTGTTATGAATTTAAGTGCTAGTTCAGATATATTAAAGATATTGCTGAATCAATATAGAGGTATGCAACGGATAGTGATTTTGCAAAATACCGGGTACCGGATATTCGGCATACACTTCGGCCGGATAGCCGAATATCCGGCGGCTGAATATACAGTCGAGAGCAGAATACCTACATTTATACCGATGCAAAATTTGCAAAGGTTTCATCACTAAGTAGCAGCGTATACAGCGAGAGACTGTTTTCTGAAGCTGGCTTAATATATATAAATAAACGCAACGGTCTTTTACCGGTTAATGTAGAAAAACTTATTTTTATTCACGATAATATGCCTTTAGTTAATTATAAGTACAAATTTCGTTACTTACCTACTGTTAATAAAAAAAAAACTTTTTTAATCGACTTCTTGTTTTTATGTTCTACTAGCTGACCCGGCGAACTTCGTTCCGCCCAAATTCATTAATGTAGGTAATGAAATTAATAATTCCGAGCTTTCGCTTCATTCTGCTTCATGTAATTCGGTCAGTTCAAATTTTGTATTCAAAAGTTATATGAAAATTAAATAAATAGGTAAATAAAATCAAATACTTGACGGCCAACCTACCGCATTTTCACTGAAACATCCAAAGAATTTAAAAATTCCGTGGGATAATAGGTGGCTTCCTTTTCATCCATCAGGGAGTCGACTGATTTGTATGAATGCAACTCACCATCGATTTGGTTTTGAATGACGAAATTCAAATGATCGACGTTCTTGTTTTTCGCAGCCAAAATCATTCTTACACTCAGTCAATCATGGTCAACAAATTCAACGCGATATTCGGCAAAATATTCATGATCAGTTCTTCCGGTGTCGTTGTAAAGTTGAAAAAATTTTGTGGAAACTCAATCAGGCCGGTGATTAAGTTTGCTGGAATCACACCATTGCCCATCGGCAACAATTGCCTGGAAAACTCTGCAGCTGACTGGTCATTTTGTAAAGAAACTCGCATGTTTGTTCTCAAATGCAATTTCTTGACGTATCGCCATAAAGCAGACGCCTTCAAGCATTCAATTCATCTGCCGGAGTTGATCTCGAAATGACAGGCAGCGTTTGACGAAAATCGCCTGATAGCAAGATCATTGCTCCACCGAAAGGTCGCTTATCACTACGTAAACGATTCAGGGACTCCAATGCGCGTTTGCAAGTCATTGTGCATTCGTCCCATATAATAATCTTACATTGCTGCAGTACTTTCGCCATCGCAGTGTTCTTTGAAAATTTGCATGTAGGTTCTTCATCCACTTGCAGATTCAATGGCAATTTCAATGCAGAATGAGCTATTCGACCGCCTTCTAACAAAGTAGCCACTATCCCAGAAGAGGCTAGGGCCAAAGGGATCTCAGATCTCGAACGAATTGTAGCCAAAATAAGTGAAATCAGGAATGCATTTCCAGTTCCACCGGGCGCATCAAGGAAGAAAATTCCGCCATTTTCGTTATCGACTGCTTGCATCAATTCATCGTACACTTTCTTTTGTTCTTGATCCAACATTGGCACATTTGTTCGAACAGCTTGACTCAATGCGATTCGAACGAAGTTCATTTCTCGCTCCAGTTCTCGATTAAGTGCTTCTTGCATTGAACGATTTGTGGCATCCCCAAACACATATCCTCGATCAAAATCAAAGCTTTGTTGCGCATTTCATCTGACATCTTCAGTTCATTATCCGATGTCACAGCGCGAATTCGATGCAAAATATCGTCGGCCATAATAATCATCTTTGTATAATCAAAGTATCTACTTCATTTCAAAAAGTTACTTAATGTAACATATATGTAGTAAACATAATTTATTCGAACAAACTTTTTAGGTATCTATATTTAAAAAAAAATTCAAAATTGTTGACAACAACAATTTGCTTGGAAAATAATTAAAATAATTGACAACAACAATTGCTTTTAAAATTTAAAATATTTTTTTTTTTGTTTTGAAGTGTCACTACTTGATTTCTATCCAGTTTCTTTTTTTTTTCAAAGTATATTTACCCATACAAAAATGAATTTATTGGAATGGCGGTTGCACCTTCTTTCAAAAATGTATCATACTAATATAAAAACCTTCTCTACATGGTCTATTAACCAACAAAAAAAAAACTAAATCTATATCGGATGTGTGTGGCAGTCGGTAGGCAGTCACACACACATTTAGTAAGTTATTTTTATATATATAGATTTTAATTATAATTATATTATAATTCGCCGAATACTTACTCTCTCTATAAAAAAAAAAGTGGCCGGATAGCCGGATAACGGATACTAACCGGATATCCGTTACATCTCTAGTTATAATAACTTTTTCGTTCCATCTTTATAATTTGAATAACTTGAAGTGACTGATTTGTTGACAGCGGTTTTTTTTTTTTGCTAGTCAGTGGAATGATAAATAATCGTTTTCGATTTGACAAAAAGATTAATTTTTTTGAGAAAAAATGAATATCTTTGATCGGTATTGCTTCTTATGTTCGATTTGCCAAAAAAATATTAACATTATTATTTAGGTCTACAGAAAAAAAAAAATTAAACTGTCTTTCTTCATTGAATAAAGAGTGTAAAAGTAAAGCCAGTCTCAACTTTTCGTATTTTTGAGAAGGGTGGATAGATTTAAAAACATCTTCATTTTACGAAAACCTCTAAATTCTAAGTAGGGTTTTCCGAAACTACATTTAGATAGTTATAACTTATAAGAATAGGTTTAACAGCATATACAATATACATATTCATTTGTGTTTTGCCAATGCTCCAAGCGTTATTCCTGATTGAAAATACTCTTCATTTGGTGCACTAGAACCCGTTAGGCACAAACTGAAATTTAAGGTATACACACACTGAAGCACTGAGGGTGTAAACACAATTTCAAGTAATGTATGCATATTATACGTAATATTTTTAACTATGAACTAAATGAAAACAATTTTCAGTCAGTGTTTTAAAGGACAGTTTCAAAAATAAAGGACAAAATCCGTCCTTTATTAAAAAGAAAATAATATAGGACAGGGGTTAAAAAGAAAGGACTGTCCTTTTAAATAAAGGACGGATGGTCACCGTAGTGATAGGCCCAAGCATGGACCACAACGTACTGGAAGATCGGCTGATAACATAACTGCTGCTCAAGGAAGTGTTCAAAACAATCCATCCTCCTCAATTCGACGCCGTTCTCAGAAGCTTGGTCTTCAAAGAACAACTTCAGCGACTTTGAGCGATATCGTGATATGATTGAAAACTTTTTAACGCCACAACTTCATGCTTTGGGCTTGATTAACATGTGGTATCAACAAGACGGTGCCACATCGCATACAGCCAGGATTACAATGGAATTACTGCGAGACCTCTTTCCACAACAAGTTATTTCAAGAAATGGAGATGTTGATTGGCCGCCACGGTCGCCTGATTTGACTGCTCCGGACTATTTTTTTGTGGGGATATCTGAAAAGCAAGGTTTATGCAAACAAACCAGAAACGCTTGAGCAACTCAAACAAAATATTTCTGATGAAATTAATGAAATGCCGCGTGAAATGTGTGAGAATGTAATGAAAAATGTGCTCAAAAGGGCTCGCATTTGTGAGACTAACAGAGGCGGACATTTACCTGATATTGTATTCCATACATAATTGCCGACATTAAATAAAACATTTATCAATATAAGATCCATTCTCTTTCATTTAATCAAAAATTATAAACAAAGAAAGTAGTATACCTTCCCGGCGGACACCCTGTATTTGTCGTTTGTCGTGAGCTTGCAAGGAATTATCGATTAGCAATAGACTCACTAGCTGTCGCGCCGATTGATTTTTGGTCGTGATCGATTTCATCGTCAAAATCGCAAACTGACGATCAAAAATCAATGAAAGCTGTTTTTCTATCAGTCGTGCACGCCCGACCTTCACGATTCGTCAAGTTTCTTAGGCTTTTTGAATAAAGTCCGTCAAGCGATGTGATAGAACTTATATTTCGGGTAAGTAGTCTGCATCAATGATTACTTAGTACTGGAAATTTGGGATATTGGTCGTGGACTTGACCGTACGAAAATGCCTGCGTCAGACGAATAACTCGCATGCACACTTTCATTGAACTAACCACTCGAAATAGCACTTCCCAAACTTCCAATTGGAGTCAGGAATCTAATTCGAAAATCTGATCAGGGCGCACATTTTTTCTCCACCACTATCTTCAGAGTACGCAGTTCGGCATATCTGAGGACATGAGCTCCCTAACAACCCAGGACTCCCAGCAGCAGCAACAACAGCCACTAAAATCACTTTTGTTTTATTAAAGCTCCGCATTGATTCAGGACAAAGGGGAGTGACTATACGCAGCAAAAAAAAAAAAAAAAAACACGGACACAACAGAAAGCACACAAGCATACACACACACACACATGCTTACAGTTTGTGGAATAAAGGTTGTTTGGATATAGTGTTTCAGCTTGCAGGAATTATTCACATTTTCATTCTCTGCTCGGAATGGAAGAGGCATGTGAGTGAAGCGGTGCAACTCTGTCCGGAACAGATATATAGCTGGATAGTGTCAGCGCATAGTCTGCCCATCGCAAACATAAAGTGCACACTGCAAATGAATATCCGCTTTGGTGGAGTCATTGTCATATATAGGGGGTGATGCATCCAGCTACATTTTAATGGAAAACCAACAAAAGAGTTATTGACGCATCCCGAAAACGTTTTCGCATTTTCACTTGTAACCATATCATCCGATGAGTCGGAGTCCACCCTCCGCAGGTGAAATAAATATCACTCAGACTGGACATATAATTATAGACACAACGAACCAGCTGGGATCGGTCCATTGGCTCGATGCACTGCAGCTGCCAACAACCTTAGCAGCTCATCCATAGCGCGTGTATAACTCACGTGTGCTGTGCACTAGAATGCACCATGTTGGGGTGGCGCATAGTGTCAATATTTGTTATGTTGCCCGACTATACTGCAGCGGTCTCCTCTCTCCAAAACTAGAAAAAAAAAACGGACATTTCTCCCTTGTGTGGGTGGGCGAGTACGAGTAGCAAGAGAGACAGAACCAAGAGTGTCATTATTAATTTGTCTGTTGTGGGCTGCCAGGACTCATCCGCACCAGGCTCACCATGAACTTTAAATGCGAGAAACACTGTGGAGACGATACATGTAGATTTAGCCAGCTTAAGATGGAGGGGATGTGTCGTTTGGTTTTTTTTTTTTTTTTTTGCTCCACCAGAAGGGCTGCACGAGTTTATTTATACAAAAAGCCCTCGTTCAACACTCTTGTGTCGGATTCGTATACCGGCCTTGCTTGCGGTGTGTTGTGCTCCCTCTGTTTGAAGGATGATGTTGTTGACCTCATGTCCTAGAATGGAAATGGCATCTATCTGCGAGTATATTGTAGTACGACTGCAGTGTATGAGTTCGTTGATACTCGTATGTACAGCAGCATGTGATTGATCTCTGTCAGATTGAAAGATTAGTTAGACGAGGGGACGCATTTTATAGGCTTTGTGGTGGGGTCGGAAAACTGCTTTCCACCCTCTGTATCACAATTAACTTTTAGGGAAACTATATATATCCCTTGGATTAGTTGGTGAAGCTTCATTTGAGTGATGTCTTGACAATTGACCAATGAAACGATTCCCTATGGGATTAGCCCGAAATGTCCTCCTTTCTAACCTGTCAACTCGTCTACACTACTTCACGATTTGTTGATCCAATTAACCAATGTTTTCTCTTTTTTTTCTTTCTTTGCAGGTAAGTCCAATGAGTTATGGTTTAATTAAAGCGAACGTGGGAATTGGTATGTAAACAACAGTTAAACGCATTTCCATTCAAATGGAGTCAGATGAAGAGGTATCCCACATAAAGGAGGCTGGCTCTCAACCCAATAAGTTTAATTATTCACGGCCGATTAATTCGATAAGACTGTTTGTTTCTTCTTCTTCTTTTTTTTTTTTTGAAAATCGTTTTAAAAGACATATGCAAATGGGATGAAAGCGCAGTCGGGAAGTATGGGTATTACAAGACAATAATTAAGAGATGAACCAGACCCACTCACAGCTTAATCTTTGTCGTAGTGACATTTGCATTCGTATTGCATAAACTTTCATCAAGTGTGCCCAGTCGCCTGCTGTTCTTTAATTGCACGAATGCTGCATCAAAATGCTTGCACCGAATTGCGGTTAACTGTGGTTTGTCTAAGGCTTAGAGTGAAAGGTGTGTGGGTTCTTTGTTGAGACGGTGTTCTGGTCACCAATGCGCTTAGGAAATCCATGAACTTGTAGCTGAGGTCAACGACTGTTTCAAACTTAGAGAAACTGAATTCATTAAGCTCATATGTATTATGCATCTGCATTTTTGCAAAGCGTTGAAACGGAAGATCGGCGAAGATTGGTTTGTTCTTTAACGAGGACATCATCATCTCTCATCTCTTTAGATTGGCGACTCTGTCCAAAAACTCACAGTGGACAGATGTAACTTCGAAGAAGTAAAAGACTTTATCTACCTAGACTCTTCCTTTACGTCGCCAACTAACATTGGCCCAGTGAGCAAGCGAAGAATCACTCTTCGCTTTCCTTCGATCTAAGAACGCTAATGAATCAAATATCCAGGATAAATTTCTGAGTCGATAGGTGGGTTGTCCGACCCATATCTCTCTGTCTATGATGCGAACAAAGAGTTTAGCCGGGAATCGCCTGTGGATCAGATGTCAAAAACTAAATGTCGGGTAGGTGGGCTGTACTGAGAAGTTATTTACTATAATTAGCTATTAGACGAAATCGGTGGAGATCAGACCGACTCCAAATTCCGCTTTTCTTCATGATGATGGTAGGACAGAATAAAAATACTTGTGGATCAGATGTCCGGAGTAAATTGTTTCTTGGATAGTGTAAATACGAGACCAAGGCACTGCCTAAATAATGATGGTTGTGTCAGTGTTTTAATGAGGTGTTGAAGTCAACACTGGCCTGAAGATCAGATGTCCAAAATAAATTGTCGAGTAGATGAGTGAACCTAAAAAAAAAATATTTGTCTGCTTCCCAGGACAGCATGCCATAATGTAATGACTATCCAGACAGTGGTACCCGATTACAAGACATATCTTTCTTTTTTTTCAAGCTAATCACATCACATCACATCACACTATTATAAAGGGTCTTCCAATAAGAGGTGTTATTTTGGTATTCAAAGAAAAATACATTTTTTTTAGATAAATGGTCGGATGTTTATTTCATAATAAAGAGGAAGGTACGCCGTTAATAATGAAAAACAACATCAGCCAAATGGCTGATACAGGACCATAACCTTTCACAATAACACCTCTTATTGAAAAACCCTTTATAAAGAGGTAATGTTTGTTTGTTGGAGGTAATCTCCGGAACTACCGAACCGATTTCAAAAATTCTTTTACTAATAGAAAGCTACGGGATATAGTATTGCGATAGGCTACTTTATTCTTTCCATTTAGATAAGTTGCCTATGTCCTTCCGTGGGCCAAAATGAAACCATCAAGCCCAAAGTTGTTAACATCGAACTATCCGTTCTCGAGTTATGAGCACACACACGGACGTCATTGTCTTTTATATATAGATGTGAGTCAAACTGACGTTTCCATCAAAGAAACATGAATTTCAACGAACTTGATAAAATAACTGATGTCAAATGCTTCTTAAAAAATGTTTCAGGAGTAAAAACAGCGGATAGAAACTTCGCATTATAGGTATAGGTTTTATTTTTAACATTTTATCGCTTCCACATTCCTTTGAAAATATTGAAAGAACATTTTTTGCTGTAAATTTAAATAAACAAAAATTCGTAATAGGTATAGGAACTGGAACAGTTGAAAGTTAATTCCTTACAAAGGATTTGTTGCGTTTTAATGAAGCGAATTGCTCTGATTTTGATACAAGCAGTGAAATTATGTCATTTGATTTCAAATACACTTCGCTTCAACTAAATAAGCACACACATTTTCTAAGCTACGTTGAAGAGCAAAAATCGATTTATTTATTTATTTATTTATTTCAATCAAATGAGTACATCTACTGTTCTCGCTAGATTCGATACCTAATACAAAAATTATACTTAAAAATGACCACCAAAGCCTAACAACAGAATTAATTTATTTTTAAATGAATCTCTACTAACATGAAAATCAATAACATCACAATATTTATTGGATTCCCTAAGGCATCTAGAAACTGGTTCATTGTAACCATAGTTAACCTTATGATAGGGTATATGAAATAAAAACCGATTTCTAAGAGCTCTCGCAGGAGCATAAAATCCAACTTATGATAATAGAAAAGGGCAATCGATATAACTATCTATCAAATCGCGAATAAACATAATGGAAAAATATTGCCTGCGTCTGAAAAGAGGTAAGATACCAAATAATTTGCACCTCGTAAGATGACATTTCAATATTCCATCGCAGTCTACGAACAGCTACTCTAGTAAGACGCTTTTGGATCTTCTCAATTCTAAAAAAATGTCCCTCGTAAAATGGATTCCATACTATATTGCAGTATTCGAGATGTGATCTGACGAATGCAAAATATAGATATTTAAGTGTATGAGGATCTTGAAAGTCTTTCCAATTCCGCAATAAAAACCTAACATCTGATTACCTTTGGCAACCAAAAACTCAATGTGCTTGCAACAGCTAAGTTTTGTGTCAAAAATAACTCCAAGATCTTTTTTGTAGCAACTAATGGACAAAGGGGTATTATCGATTGCGTACGTAAAGGGAGTTGGAGAGAGGTGACGATAAGAAGAAAGGCTTTGACATTTAGAGACATTGAGATGAAGTTCATTGTTATTACTCCATATAGAAAGGCGTTTAAGGTCTTCTTGTAGAAGAATACAATCCTGAACTGAGCGTATTGGTCGGAAGATCTTTAAATCGTCGGCAAACATAAGACACTGGGAACTCAAAAACAAGTCAGGAATGTCATTAATAAACCAGATGAAGAGCAGAGGCCCCGATGACTACCTTGAGGTACTCGAGAGGTAACATAAATCGGTGACGAAAGCATTCCATTTATGCGAACATACTGGATACGATCCGTTAAGTAGGAATGAATCCACTTTAGGATATTGGAGTGAAATCCTAGGGTAGTCTGTTTGGAAATTAGTAAACTGTGGTTAACGCTATCAAATGCTTTAGCAAAGTCTGTATAAATTACATCACATTGTAAGCCATTCTCTAGGTAATTCAACGCAGTATATTACAAAAAATTGAGAGATTTGTAGTAGTGGATCTGCCTGTAACGAAGCCATGCTGAGACGGAGAGATAAATCTTTTTAAGAGAGGTGTAAGTTTTTCACAAACTAGTTTTTCAAACAACTAAGGGATAGTAGAAATTTTACAGATTGGACGATAGTTAGTAATATCATGCCTTGATCCAAATCTATATATGGGCGTTAAAAACGACTTCTTCCGATCTTTCAAAAAAATTCCAGACTGCAGAGATAAATTAAAAACTAAACATAAAGGTACAGAAAATGCGGAAGAGCACTTTTGAAGTAAAATTGGCGGGATGCAATCCATACCCGGATTTTTTTCTAGTTTTAATGATGAAAGAGCTATTTGAACTTCAGTGACTGAACATGTTGTGAGCCAGGGTCGAGCCACAGGGGCAGCTTCGGTACAGGTGAGGAGGGCGCGGCATGCTTGTGGTTGCTCGGCTCAGCTCGTCGGACGGGGGGTGTTCTTGCCCCCTCACCACATACCACCTGCTCAACAAACATTTATCCATGCCATTGAGAAAATCAGAAAAGAAAAAAAAAGAAAGAAGAAAGCTACTCTACTTTGACCTCAGACAGACAAACGGACCATTTAAATCAAAGATAGCGTGGGAAAAGAAAAATGTCCAAGAACCTATGCCAATACCTCAAAGAAAGAACGGAAGAGACACCGCGAAACTAACCTATCTAGCCTAATCTATATCTAAACTAACCTAAAAGAATAAACTAGATCCTAAACTATGCCTAATATAACTTAAATCTAACCTATCTACTTTTACCCTAAACGCAACTTGTCCTTCCGTAATCTCTTGAAGGTAGAGGCTCGTCACGACCTCGAAACACGCCAGATGTTAATGGCAAGGGATGGCCATCCCACCCTTCATGTCCGTAGACATAACCAAAAGCTATCTCTCTCTGGCCGAAATTGCGAGAGATAGCCCCTTGATAACCCTCCAGTCACAACACTAGTCAAGCCGTTAAGGCTGTAAAATAACGCTGTAAAGCGTCATGTCATGTCGTCAGTTAGTATAAGTCGTGTAATGTCATCGTCGATCTAACGAAAGGACGGCCTTCCCCGATATCCACACACCGTGAGCTTTTTGACCTAGCCGCTCATATTTAAGAATGAATTTAAACCACAAAACTCAGAAAAACTTGGGTAAAATACATGGACAATAGTGCCACTTTTATTAAAAAAAAGGTAAAGGAATTCAAAGAAACTTAAAAAATAAAAAAAAATAATAAAATAAAACCGAAACCAAGAACGAAAATAAAAAAAAATTAAAATTAAAGAAGATTGTATCTTATGGATACAACAAAGGAATCAAAAATAAACCAAAAAAAAAATCCTCTGCTCTTAATACTATTAAAACTAAACTAAAATTCAAAAATCAAAAATATAATGCAAAAAAAACTAAAATTACTCACGGTTTTTTTACGTCCGGCTCTCTAAGTTGCCGATATTTACGAGATCACAGGACATTGAGTTGTTACATGAGACTCTCGGTATGGTAGTACGACATGAATAAACAGGTTGAAAGTGGTTAGCGAAAATGTTACAATTGGTTGGTATATCAGATTTACTAAAAGAACAAAGAACTGGGCGTACTAAAGCGGACAAAATTGGGCGAAGTTATAGTGTGATCTATTCTTATTTGAGAATCGAATATTCGTACGGGAAAAAACATGAAAGAAGGTCAAAAAACGGCAACAACAGCAGTTGATCGTAGATCAATTTTACGATGTGCTTCCAATGCCTGTGACTCTGCGGCAAAAATGAAGTAGAAAACCGGTGTTACTGCAAGCATTTTAACAGTGCGAAGGGTTATCAATGAATAGTTCCAATCAACTAAAACGAATGAAAAGTCAAAGGAAACCACCAGTTAACGAGCAACGGAAGGATATGCGCTTGGAATTTTCTAGACTCCATATGAGTTTGAAAAATGAATGGCGTCACGTAGTTTTTTCTAATGAGAAGAAGCTTAATTTTGATGGTCCTGGATGGGTTTAATTATAACTTCCGCGAGGTGAGGAAAGAAGAGCGTTATTGTTTTTTTTTTTAGCGCGGCATCGTAGTCGAGAAAGTGGTGTTATGTATGGGGAGCACAATGGCACTCTTGAGCTTGAGTTCCAAACCTCAAAAATGACTACTATATATAAGTTATAAAGGGGTTTTTGAAAGAAATTTCCCTACATTTTTGGACGCTTTTCAGCAGGACAACGCCCCCACGGCCCGCATAATCAAAAATTGTATAGAGGAGCAGAATGTGGAATTGCTTTAATGACCGCCGTAGTCACCCAACTTCAACCTTATAGAAAGCGAGGCCAGACCGTCAGTTTGAGGACAGAGAATCCCTCATTGCAGCCATCAAATTGTTAAATTGTGGAGGGAAATTTCGCGGGACTACATAAAGATGCTGTTTTTTAGATTTTGAAAAAATCTTGAAAAAACGATTTTTTTATTTCGGAAAAAACAAGATTTTCAGACTTTTTTGTATTTGGCAACTCTGGCCCAGACAGTGATTATTCTTAAGTTGTGTTTCAATCTAACTTCACTAATGGACGTGCTTGTACTTTTTGCGAAGTCGGGTAAAGTCTTACATCTTAAAAGCCTCCGACCTACAAGCTCATCATTATCAAACTTGCTTAAAAGTACCTTTTTTTCGTTTTCGAAGAGAGCTATACTTTCGGATGTTTGTCAGACTTTAGCAGTAAATAAAAGCTTTAAGGTTTAGTTTCTGATTCTTTCCGAGGATCGAACCTGAGACCACTCGTTTGTTAAATCAGCACCGACCCAGTCACAGACCGATAAACTCTGTTCAAAAAGCGATCGCAGTCCAAATTCGACAGCCAATTCAGCATTATGTCAAATGCCACAAACAAACTTGTCAAACGTTTCAAGCAGTTTTCCCAACCTTTCCATTCAGCAAAAAAGTAATCAACATCCACTCCGACTATTTTACCAGCCCACTGCGTTTATTTACACTCCACACTCCATTGAGTCCTTTGTTCGCAAAGTTAATTAACGATTGCCAAGCTTCAACTGTACACCGGCACAATTGCATTATGCCCAATACTATAGCTTGCGCGTGTCTGCTCATCCATTATGACGGGCTATACCGGGCAAAACCTGTTAATTAAATGGAAACTAAACGTTTTGCTTATCCATTTGTTACAAATGCCACAGAAGGGATTACCCAAATTCGCTTGAACTATGTTGGCTGTGTCAAAAGCACATATACCCACTCGTATACTGGCTCCAAATCGATGTTGACGCACCATTGACTATTAAACAAAAAAAAAATCGCCCACTGTAATCATTTTCTCTCCGCCCACGAGCACCCCCTTCTGAAAGGGATCGATCACAAAAATTCAAATACCACTAATTGTGGCACTGCTCACTCACAGTCACAATGGCGCCGGCCGCGCTACAATTAGACAATAGAGATTGATTTTGTCTGATTTCCATTGATTGGACTCAATTAAACCGAATATGGAATCGAATTGCGTGACAATATAATGTGCCACACGGAGAAAAACAAACGCCCGCTCCTATTTGCCTGTGATTGAACCGTAAGATAAAATCACTCCCTAACCACAGTTGGCTGGGTTCGGTGTGTGTACAGCCGTTGCCTAAATTTATGAACGTCTAATGTTTCTGACATTTGACAAATTAGTAGTACCCGGCTAAAAGGAGTACCTACTTGTCGTTCATTAAATCGAAATCGATAAAAAAAAGTCTATGCCACGAGGACTCGGAGTATTTGAATATTTGATTCGAGTCCTTTAATATTTATGAATTTTGTAATTATTTTGAAATGTGCAAATAAGCCGAGTTTTAGGACACAAACATAAACAACAAACGATGGATGGCTTAGTGTGTATGCGGAATACTAAATAGTTAATAAATTATTCCGCAGCGGATGGATTTTGCCGCATTTTATGGGCGAAAAGTTAATGAATTGGATACGGTTTAAATTGGATATAGTTATATGGGGAAGGGAGTTATTTGGGGAGGGGCCTCTATATTGCGGATTAGAGTGATAGCTGATAGGTACACATCACCTGCAGCAGCAGCGGCGCAGCATACATGAATTATCGCGGTTGCTATTGCACTTAATGAGTTTAGATGGATCGTGATGCGTCACATATATGTGTGGTGCACGCACTTTCGGTGGCACATGTGACAAATGTCATGCAGTATAGATTTCACTTTGTGCACGAGTATACATGATGAAGCGGAAAAGTAATGTCATTAATCTGGCAACTCAGTAACTCCAAAGGGGATTAGAGTTTGAATTTGTTTAATGGGATGTATTTTTTTTTTTTTTTTTTTTTCGATCCAATTCATGTTCAGGCAACGACATGAGGTGGAACATTTTTCAGTGGGTAGGTCAATATGTGTTGTGGGACTTATTGAAATCATTAAGTGATTGCAGAGAGAAAGGATGTTTTTTGTTATGAAGGGAACACAATTTTCAAAACTTTTTTGCAATGCAGGAAAAAGTTCTGAGTACTATCGAGACTACTGAACGAAAAAATGCAAATTCCTTCTTAGCCTCTTTTCCATCGTCCCGCCTTTTAACGAACGTTTAACAATCAGTCGATAGTATAAGTTCTGAGAATAAAATAAATAAATAATTGGCGCAACAGGTCCTTAAGAGACTCTCGGCCTGGCATCTTACATCTATCGTTTTGTGTAAGTTTTTCATTATTGGCGGGAATGGAAGGGATCTACAATTTTATGTGGAGTTCACACCAGTGACCCCTTATTGATTGGAAGAGCGCCATTTTTGGATTAAAAAAGTTGTAAAAAAAACGAAAATGGGTGCAAAACTTAAATTGTAAAACTAATACGTAGGTATTTTCATTACGAACAAATTTTAAAGAATGAATTATTCACATTAAACATGAAAGAAAACAGCCCATCGAACGTCTACGTAAGACTTTTTATATATCTGAATGCATCACTCATTTTGATATTAAGTCAAACAGAAAAGGAAATTATTGTATAAAATGTATATTTTTATGTTTTATGTTTATTTTAAGTTTGTTAAAACAACTTACATTTTTTAATTTAATAAAAATTTCAGTTAGGGGCAAAAAAGGGTAGGTACTTTTTCGAATTTAGAGGAAAACTATTGCTTTTGGAATTAAAAAAAAGGGGAAAGCTGTCTTCAAAGTCTGTGAACACTGGTCCAAACGGCTAGTTGAGAAGCTCTTTTATATAAGAGAGAGTTTTACTCTCGCAAGTTTGTCAGACATATGCGAGGGTCAGCGCAGTGGAAAAAACCTTAAGACGTCATTTGTGTTTCGCTTAGCAGTCCAACAGACTACACGCTAACCCTAGTTCTGCAAATAGTTCCTCAATTAAGTCTTTCGGAAAGGCCATAAAGTTATAGGCCCCCTCCATTCATCCTGAAAGTAAAAACTCACACAAACGAATGGTTGCTGTATTGGATAGCCGTAGGGTTCTATAAATCTATGTTGCGCCATTTTATATAAAATTTTATTTTTATTTCGTCTTGAGGAGAAATGCCAAAAAATCCCAAGACTGACAGCTGGCGCAAATATTTTAATGGACGAAAAAATAAACATGTATAACAATTCGAGAGTTCAGAATCGAAACACGAAGCGCTTAAAATATGTAGGAGCGACATTTTTTTGGAATTTGCCTTTTTCCTTACAGATGAAGGTCCCATATGAATTTCTGTCTATGTGAACCGCCCTATCGCCTCTAGATTTTTATTAAGCAAAAGATAAAGGTGTAATAATAGGATTATTTTGTTAACCAAGTATAGTTTTGTTTGTCTTGTTTTGGGCTTATTCGTCGTGTCTTCTCAAATGCGAATACTAAAACTTATTTTTCATTATTTTCCACCCTACGTTCGACGTATGATGATATATGCAATGCAACCACTTTTTCAATTTCGAAGGCGCTATAGGGGAACCTTTATGGAAATTTATAAAATATTGAGCAGTTTTCTGATGAAGAATTGCACTACCCGAGGGCTAAAAACCCTTTCAAAAAATACCTTACACCTCTCTTAAGCGCTTCCAAAATCACAAACTCTATATTGAAAAATGCGATCTCGAAAACAATGACTGCAAAAAACGTCCCACTGAAAGTCATGATTTTATACCGAGGGAGAACAAATTTAAACAACTTTCTTTAAAATTTAAATAAATTAAATTTATTCCGGTAGAGCATCAATCTTCAATGGTTCTACTTAAATTTTAATTTCAGCAGGTCCTGAGGAAAATAAGTTATCTGAGTTTTAAATGTCGCTAAAGACTTTTACATCAAAAATAATAATCAAGTACAGGGTGGACCAAATACGACTTTCTTTTTAAAAATGTAATAAAATTAACAAAATTAAATTTTTTCTATGTATTATGGCTTTATTATTAAGAGCAAACATTACCATCAATTATGGATCACAACGTGTCGTTCAAGTGGCTGCCTCGGCTGAATTCGCAGTAGCGGATTCTGTCACTCCAATTTCGCAAGACCGCGTTAATGGTTTCAGGCTGTAGTTCACGAATTTCTTGGATGATATTGGCCTTAAGTGCTTGAATCGTTTCCGGATTGTTGGCATAACATCGGTCCTTCACGGTTCCCCACAATAAACAATAACGACTTTTAATTTTGAAACACCAAATTACAAATTTTCCGGTGCTGAACTTTGTCAGCTGTTTGTTATGTGTGGTTGTTGTATGTGCTAAGAATTTCGTTCTCAGAAGAATTTTGTCATACGTTTTGATCCAATAATATTTCACATGAAGGTATTGGCTTCTGTGCGGTGGAAATCTTGCATGTACTGAAATAAGTTTGAAAACTTGCAATGAATTTTAATTTTTAAGTCATTTATTCGGTTTTAACTTTTATCGTGAAATATATTACATATAAAGACTGCCTCCGGCCTCACGTTCTCTCTCACCGTCGTTTTTACAATAAATGCTTTTTTTCTTAACCTCTTCTTCCGCCGAAAATTAAAGCGACATCTGTCTTGTGATAGATTTTACTGGTCCCATCTGCCACGCGGTTAACAGAACCTCGACATCTATGTCTTAATCGCTACAAAGGAACAAATAAACGAGCGAGAATAGGTTTGCATCAGGAAGGTACTGTTGATTGGTACTGTTAAAAATACTATCCACCATAAAGATGTTAGTGAAGTCTATACCAATTTACAAAGAAGACTTAGGTTAGGTTAGGTTGATTGGGTTGAGAGATCGTCACAAAATACCAGGCACCATAGCGGGCCCATCGCCATCCACAGGACAAAGAAGACTTAGTCGCTTATAAAAAAAAAGTCTATTTAAGAAAAACAGAAGACAGTTGAGCTGTCTAAAGATAGTACCTCCACTATACAGAAAACCCCCGGCTTAGGTGTAACGCGTATTCGTCTCTATATGAGCTACGAAGACCGTTCTTGGCAGTGAATTTCCTTTAAAAAATCTTCCAAAGCGACCTTATTCATTGACAACTTTGTGTCCATTTTATATTCCTATATACAAACAGCTATTAAAGTTAACGTCAGATTTTAAAGGATTTTCCCTAATCGAATTTTAATCAATTTGAACTGTTCGCCCTGACCAGCAATTACCAGCCGGTAGTTCGCTTTCTAAATACTTCAGCCCCATCGGTCGGCTTAATTGATTTTTAAACAGAAGTTAAGTCCCAGTTATAATCAACTTAATTTCTTTCAACGTCAAAGTACACATCCCACTATTTATGTCTTGTCTATAAAACAACACAAAAAAACACAAGCCATAAAAACCCTCAAGACAAAAAAGACTGACCATGTTTATCCATCAGAAATGTTTCAACAAATATTTGGTAAGCAATTAAACGTACTTTTCGGTTCTAGCTCTGCGCTGTCGAAAGCATAATCATTTTAATGACCCTAATGAAATATTTTATCTCTGCGGCACTAATCTGACATGCACATCCGAAGGGAAACGGCCAGAGTGCGTTTCAATTCGAAGCTCTTAAAGCTAAGGTCTCTGCACCTGTTCCACACTCGAAAAATAACCCAGTTTGATAGCGACTATCAGCGAATGAAACAAAAGTCCACGCTCTTGGTCGGAGGCAAATACTTGAAGTTGTCATTCGATTCCCAAACCCTAAATGCATGACAAACACACACACACACACACTATACGGCACACAACAAGAAAGGCAAACAAATCGAAATACCCTAATCGATTCCAGGCGCGCTATCCCCAAGCTCGAATGTGTGAATGCACTTTGGACAAATATTTACCAATTGATTAGTTTTCGAAAGTTCCACGGTGTGACCAGCGGGAAGCGGGTTCTTTCTCTGCTGCCAGCCAGTCACTGTTTGGTTATGATTATCAATACATATTTACAGTGGACGGTTAGAACGGGTGAACGAGTTCCGACTCTGGCCGGGAGCATACGCCTACATTGGAGGACAAAGGTAAGCCTTGTGGAAAGTCTGGCAATTTCCACAGCACATAAAAAGATACATTAAAGCGCATTAGCAGCGAAACACCACACCACCGAGCACTCAACAGAGCTCCTTTATCTGTATCTCAACCGCACCGTTGTTGTGCTGATTTCCATATTATTCTGATTATTTTGATTGTAGATTTGTTTTTGATTTCAATGATTTATTATTAATAAAATAACCAAACCGATGGATAGGCCGATCGGAGCGGATAGTGCGTGTGCGTTGAACGAACTCCACCGTCCGCCATATTGGCCTGCGGTGGTGCGTTTGCCAGATGTACGTGTTATATGTACAGTCTGAGTTTTTATGCCTGTGTGGATTCATTGTCGTGGTCAAGGGGAATGATTGTGCAACAATGGCCTTAACAAATAATAAACAATAAACACACAACAAAGGGGACGAAGGAGGGAGGGAGACGAATCAAATTAAAGTGAATTACACTCGAGTTCTATTGGAGTTGATTGAGTGTGAATTTTACACAATTTCGAGAGATGAAATCTGTTGACTGTCCAATGTCCATCGGGTGTTTGTGGAGTAGTGGCATTGCAGCTCGCCATCACCATCGCACCATCATCATAGATGGGTACGCGGATACTTTTGCTTGTGCTGTCCATGGAACTTGGAATTTATTTGAATAATGTGATGTGTGGTTTTTTTTTCTCGGTTTGTTCTCTTCCATCTTGTTTGCTCTTAATTGGGTGTGAATAAGTAATTGAGTGGAATGTTACTCCCTGGACAGAGACTCTGGTTCTGGTTGGACTGCCTATCCGGTTATAGGTATGTGGTTTAGTGGAGAAGGTTCGCACAATCTTTTGAAATACAACACCAGAACCAGTAGCCACATTTTTCTGCGTTTCATTTAAGACTTTTCTAACCTTTGGTCTAAGCCTAGCAAGTTGCTCATTCCGTCAGGGAAGAAATCGTTTGCATAAGTTTAAGGGAATTGCAATATATGAGGTTTGGCAGTAGATGTACTGAACTCCTATAAAATTAATTCAAGGGGTAAGAAAACTAACGATAACTTTCGAGCGAAAGCGTCTTAATTTTTAAGAAGCTTAGCGTTCAGTTCAGTTTCATTGGCACGATTGCTTCTATAGTGACAGTCGATTTGACAGTTAAAAAATATGTTTCATGCTGCGTAAATTTTTCCATTTCAATAGAACAGCTCTTGCAAATTGTTAAAATTTACTTGAAAGATCTTGGTTCAGTTTATCAAGCTTATCCTGTGGTCCATCCAACTTACTGTCGACAAATTGCCTATTCGTAGTAGTTTTTCGAATAACCACGAATTGCACACTCCTAATAATAACTCGCTCGCCCTGATTTTAGTAACCGGCTTTATACGCGAAATGTTGGGAAAAAACTTACACACAGCTTTGCATCTTTGCACCCAAAAAAAAAAAATAATAAAAATCAAGGGAATATTTCGTGTTAAAGGCAGTGAAAGGTATTTCTCTTTCCCTTTGCCTATTTATATATGTATAAGATACTGACACAGGCAAAGTTGTTGCTACTGTGGAGCATAGTGCTGGAGGGGGCCCAAATTATAAGACGGCCATCCGCTTAATTGAACCCTTTTGTGGTAAAGCCTAGTACGCAACTGTTTCGTAACGAAATTTTCCTGTGGTCTCCAAATGGACAGCGAAACGTCTGCGAAAAGACAGCCGAAAATAAATAGTGGAGAGTTCCATCAATTGCTACCCAAGTAGTAATCTTACCGGCTCTGGCTATTTAGCTCCTATTTGGCTACTCGAACTTGCTCCACTGGCTCCTTTAAATTGTCATTTGGGATTTATCCTAATTTAGGCTATTCACTTTTAAGTTTGGTGATTTTTTGGAACTTATAAAAAATAAATGCTTCTATTGCGAATGTACTCTTTTCGTATAAAACTTTCTAAACAATTAAATGCGAATGAGCCAACTCAATTTTCATGTATTTTCTGAACAGGCTCTCAAATTTCAGCAGTAAAAGCATCTCAAAAGATATGCATGAGGATGAAAAAACACTGCCCTAGTATGCAGGTATAGCCCCTTCCAGCAAAATGTGTTTTTTTTTTTTTTTTGTTAACATTGGAAAATGAAAACACAAAAAGTCTCTCAATTAAAAGTTTGTGTATTTTTTTGTTTTTTTTTTTTTTTTTCAATTTAATATTTTTGTATTTTAAAAACTTTTAATCAGAATAAAGAAGAAGTGTGCCTACAAAATTACAAAAGAAAAAAAATGCGCATTTATGATCTTCATATTTGAGTTTGGCTATTTTTTGGCTCCATACCTCTGGCAACACTGAGTACTAGTGTCAAATGTTCGCAAGCCGGACAATAAATGTGTGCGAAAAGAGAGTTGCGAATTATACCAAGCAATCTACTAAAGGGTTTTTCAACAGGGACGCTACAAAAGTAGAGCGACAGGGACAGCGAACGACGCCGAATTTCTTGCCGCTCTTTGAAATTTCTCTTCAGTAAGGTTTGCCATTTCATGATGGAAATATATACGAGCCAACAACGAGTCGAAATTATTAAAATTTACTACCGAAATTCGGAGTCAGTGGCCTCAACGTTAAGAGCACTACGTCCAATTTATGTTCGTCATAATCGTCCTAGCAGACCAACAATTGAGCGTCTAGTGGAAAAATTTGAATCCACAGGCACAGTACAAAATGTTCCCGTGCCAGTGAGACAAAGAAGTGCCCGTAGAGTCGAGAATATTGCTGCCGCTAAGGCTTCAGTTGAAGGAAGCCCAAATGTGTCTTTCACACGTCGTTCTCAAGCGTTGGGCATCTCTGTGACGTCGTTGTGGCGAATTTTGCGAAAAGATCTTGGCCTACATCCTTACAAGTTTAAATTGACGCAAGAACTAAAGCCGGTTGACCACCAGAAGCGTCGTATGTTCGTGAATTGGGCTGAGCAACAACTTGAAAATGATTCGGATTTTCATCGAAAAATCATCTTCAGCGATGAGGCTCATTTCTGGCTGAATGGCTTCGTCAATAAACAAAATATGCGGTATTGGTCAGGCAGCAATCCACACGTACTCCATGGGTCATCATTGCATCCCGAAAAAATTACGGTTTGGTGTGGTTTATGGGCCGGCGGCGTCATTGGGCCGTACTTCTTCCGTGATGATCAAGACCGGCACGTTACTGTGAATGGGAATCGCTACCGTTCAATGATAACCGAATATTTTTGGCCCCAATTGGATGATATGGACTTGGAGGACATGTGGTTCCAACACACACAGCGAATGTCACAATCAATTTATTGGAAACCAAGTTTGAAGAACGTTTTATCTCACGAAGTGGTCCAGTCGCTTGGCCGCCTCGGTCGTGCGATTTGACGCCGTTAGACTATTTCCTGTGGGCTACGTCAAGTCTATGGTCCATGCCAACAAGTCAGCGACGATTGATGAACTTCGTACGAATATCGAACGTGAAATTGTAGCAGTATCGGCCGATTTATGCTTGAAAACCGCCGAAAATTGGGTTCAGCGTCTGGACTTCTGCAAGCGTGCCCGTGGTGGCCATGTAAAAGAAATCGAGTTACATGCATAATGGCATGTTTTTTGTTCGCTGTTTTACAAGCTTACGGGATCCATCTTGGGCAAGAATCACCACCGCGAGACCAATATCCTCATTTTTCGCTCGATGAATCCATATTTAACATAATTAAAATATTGCTCATCGATGAAGCTTGTTTTTAGTTGAAATTCTAATTTCTATAAGCTGAATTTGTTAAGACGAAAATTCAGAAGCCCCTGTTTGGCCCATATTTTAGCAAGAATGATGGCCGTTATAAAGTAAGTCACTGTAGAGCTCTATAGACCCATGATTGCTGACGTCTTTTTCCCTTAAATGGATCAGTATGAATGTATTCCCGAAATCGTTGTCGATAAGCCGACAATAAAATCCACCCTTTTTCAAAAAACCTTGATTTCGTATATCTTCTGCACAAGTTTACTTAATGCAATGAATTCCAAACTAAAAGGTGATCCATTGAGCCCTTTGTTACGTCATAAAAGCCGATACTTTTCTGATGATTAGTTTTAACGAAAATAAATAACAAATCCACATACAAACCGACAAACAATTGTGTGAACATTTTAGGTAAATGTTTAAAAAAAAAAATATGTACTCAGAAGCATTAGCACGGCTGTTAAAAATCCTGGCGTTAAATTGAATATTTTTCGGGTTGTATATAAGTCAACGCCGAGAAAATATTAAATTTTAATGTTTTCCATATATTCAAGTTAAATAACTAATATACGATTTATTCATTTTAAATAATGTCTGCTATTACAAAATATGTCTGACCTTGCAATGGTATTTAAATTAAACCCTTATTTATATTGAAACATTATAGAATTTTAATACATTTGTATTCAAATTTAATTAACTGGAGATTAAAGTATAAAAGTTTCACCTTAAATTCAGTACTTCTTTTGCTTTTTATAAACGCATAGAACATTAAAAAATAGTACAAACTTATTTTATTTTAATACTTCTTTAGACTTGGTTTATGTATCTATAGGATATACAGTCGAACCCGTTTAAATGAAATGAGAAAAAATCGTTACTTTAATTTCAATCGGATAATTGAAAAAAAGTACCCGTGGACAAATTAAATTTTTCATATAAGCGGGGTTTTCAATTAAACGAGTTTCAAATAAGCGGGTCCGACTGTATTTCTACACCAAAAATAGTTCATTTTAATACTGGTTTTAAATATTACAATACATATAGAAAATTGTCAAGACCTGGTTAGATTGTAGACTAAGAATACTGGATTTCAATCTTTCGAGATGACAGTTAAAAAAATTCATATTAAATTCAGCATTTTATTAAAACAATTATTAAATTTGAATATAAAAAAATACTACAGAAAAACGTCAATAAATTGGAAATTTTTAAAACTAACTATTGTTTTTGTTCAAAGCGTTAGATCTGTAATACTGCGGGGGGATTAAAAAACACCCCCATCTTTTTAACCGTGACGAAAAACTGCTTCCTCTGCATAAATCTAGATGGCGCTCTCTTATGAAGACTCAAGACAGCTTTGTAAGCGAGTGTCTAATTTGTACAAAGATTTGTTGCTGATAATGCGCTTTCAAGGAAGCAATATATAGTTAGGTATATTTTATAGAATAGGTAGTGTTCCTTTTTCTATTAAAAATTAATTCAGTCTCGAATTCAGGTCCATTTTGCTAGCACGCCGTAAGCCACTTCTTCACAAACTCTGATGTTAATTGTTTCTCTTCGTGGTAGTCAATAGCGGGACACGACCGAATAGCCTATCATTATTCAATCTAAGTTCCCAAAAACAAGTGAAAAGACATTTTACGAACTTTTCACCATTTCCTGATGACTTTGATATTGAGGTGCGCTCACAAAAATAAGCGCATCACATTTACCTGCCGCTGAGTTCAACCTATTCATTAAAACAAATTAAATTTGTTACCTTCCTTTTAAGCTATGTCCTTTATATTCAAATGGAGCAACCGAAACCACAACAAACTTGTTCACCAAATTAGTTTTCCTTATGCCAAATTACAAATCCTTTAATAACTAAAGCCCGAGTTAATATTCCCGAGAATCCCCACCATCAATTACTTATTATTGCAAACACACACACACACACACACGCAAATATTTGGTTCAATTCTCCTCGGTGCTGGAAACAGATAACAAGCTTCAACCTTCAAGCTCCAAAATCCATTGTTATCCAATTTCAGTAGACTTCTCAATATCACTGCATTCCTGTGTTTTCTACTCGCTCGCTATTGATGTTGGTAGTTCGTAGTTCGTTCCCACTACCCCTACCAGGCAGTTGCCACCCCCAAAATACCACTGGCGGCGAATAAACGTTACTGATGTATACAATATATATGTAGAGGTAGACCTCCTTTAAACAGCACATGATGATGCGTTTCGTTACCCGGGGCCGCATCAATATCATCAGAGCTCGCACGATGATTGAATTGCAATTCGCAACCAAAGTATTGTAACATCGACGCATAGATACATTGTGCAGAGAGAGAGCCACCACCACCAACACAACGAACAGTCGGTATGCATTCGGATTGTGATTCCAAATGATATGCAAAACAGAAGGGAAGGCGAAAAAGTATCGAAGACCCCCTGCTTCTTCTTTGCAACGAACACGATGCTCCGAACGCAGAAACATAGTGGAGATTCCAAAGATTGTTATTGCATTCAATGAAGGGCAGACGCCACTTGCAAACATCTACCCACTCGAGTTGAATGATGAAATTAACCCCCGAATGGGGTGGGCCAGCTCTACATTTCCATCTACTTCACCACCTCCATATTGGGATTTCACTTTGTGAATTGAATAACAGAAAACAACGATTACCATTGTACGCTAGTATATATGGGGTGGGGGGTTTGCGTACTTGCACTTCAATGGGATATCGTTTTCCACAATTTTTTTTTTTTCCTTTTCTGCCAACTACGAGGGAGAGATAGTTCATGCAGACAACAATCTTGCAGATACATTCATAATGTTTGGCTTTGTCTTCGTTTTCGAAACCGAAGCTAGTTCCTGGATGTACGTATACAGTCGTATCTACAAAAAATGCGAAAAGGGAGGAATTTTTAATTTCAAATATTTTCGTAAGAAAAATCGACAAAAAAAAAACGGCTTGCTTGTTTCCAATCGACAAGGGTCGCATTCGTATGGCAGCACAGGCGCACAATTCATCAAGAGCCTGCCAGACGTTATGCAAAATTAAGTTTATCATAAAATTTCAATCCCAGACAAATAACTTTTATTACAAGTTTTTGTTGCTGGTGTTTTTTTTTTATGTGTTTTTACGACGCGAAACACTTTCTTCGCTGGGCATATACTAAGACCCCTATAGTGCTGCATGTGAATGAACATAAAAATCACCGTTGCTGCCAAAAGTACGCAGTACCAGCTGAAAATACAATTGAATTCTTGCCAAATTGGCAAAAGACGGGGTGGTGGTGGGTTGGTTTTGCAGAAAATATTAAAACATTTGTAACGCAGACACCGGAGATTGTTTTCACTTGGCGTAGAGATACTTTTTATAGTTTCACTTTGATTTATTTATGCTTCGGGCTATTAAGGAGCAAATTTATTAGCTTGTCGGCAAGCAGTTGGACCTTGAAATTGGGAGATGCTATGTGTGCGCGATGTAATTAGGGGGGCTATTTGTTTGAAGTATGCTCGGTGTGTCTAGGAGAACGGAGAAGGTATATATCAGTCTCTTTTATGCCCACTAAGTGTTGGGACAAGAAGAAAGTAAACTTAAACTAAACCCAGAGGTTTATGAGATGCACACTTTGTACTTCCAGCTTTTTGTAGATAGCTGTGAATTCAGCTGATTTCGGAATTTTTGCAAAACGATACCGGACCCACAAAATAGGGTTTCCGAACCTCTGCTGGCCAGTTTATCAGCTTTTTTTTGTTTCCGTTATAACACTTATGACGGGAACCCACAGTTATTTGGTTTTGCACTTGACACAAAGTCTTTGTGTTCAAGCAGCGAATGACTGATTTAGAGACAATAATGGGTGAGCTAAGGACGCTTATAGCTGTTTTGTTTATATTGAATGATGCCTGAAATACACTCGGACATGTACGCATAGATATTGCGACATTTTGCAGGTTTGATAATTGGAATGCGCAAAAACTTATTGACCATTCGTTCTATGTGAATGAGCCAATACGTTATTTTCTTGGACTGCTTTCACATCTCTGAACAGCTTTGAGAAATCGCTATCCTATCAGCCTCGCTTCCCCCCATTAAAGACAGATCCGAAAATCCATCAAAAAATCAGCACACGCTTCCAGCTAAGGTTTACATGCCCTCCATCAATAGCGACGTCTTTGGAATAGAACCGAGGAGCTAAGCGTTTTTCCCGTACCTAAATTCGGTTATCATCGTAAAGAGCTTTTGGCTATGTATTCTATCATAAGCAGCTTAAATGTCGACGAAAAAGTTCACCACCTGGATTCGGAATTCTTGGGTCTCTTCCAGGATTAGCATCAATATGAAAATGTTTTCTGGGATAGGGTAAAGTCGGGAGATATGGCACCCACTTTTCTTTCTTTCTTTTTTTCGTTATAAATATTTTTTTTATTTAATCTATATATCTTCTATATATATAAAAATAACTTGCTAAATGTGTATGTGACAGCCTACCGACTGCCTCACACATCCGATTTTGATTTAGTTTTTTTTGTTGGTTAATAGACCATGCAGAGAAGGTTTAAATATTAGTATGATATATTTATTTACTAAAAATCTATTTCATTGAACAAAACTTCAGTTACCATTTATTTTAAAATGTCAAATAAAATTGAGTTTTGTTTTATCAACCGAACTGTTCACAACGCCAACGAATAAAATTGTGTATCTATATCTTTGTCTTGATAAAAAGTAAGTGTATTACATTTTTGTAATCTGTGCACTATATTTGTCACATGCTCTGCAGTGTTTAAAGCTAAAACAAATTATTGTATTTAGAGTTTATTATGTCAAGACGATCAAATATTGGTCGGCGAACGCGACATGCACGGTCGAATTTGGCCTCACGGTCAATGGAGGACGATGATCAACACGAGGAACGCAACGAATCAAATCGCGCACGCACATCAAGATCACGCTCAGCAATTCGAGCTCAACGACAACCGACCCGCGTGAATTTGCAAGGCGCTGCATTTGTATATAACTTTGCACTCGATTACAGCTGCTGCTGCACTGCCAAAAATTAGCATTTTTAGTGGCCAGGCTAATTTTTTTCGAACTCACAATGACGAAACGTTCCATTACAAAATCACATGTTGTTGCCTACAAAATGTATAAGCTGGAGGTTTAAAATGAAGCCATCGGTCTTCTGTAGTGAAGGTTCGAAAGGAAGTTTTTAAAAATTAACCATTTCGGACACGGGAACAAATTTATGGTTCTCTCCCATTTTATTATTAATATTCTATTTAGTTAAATAGTTTAGTAGGTAGTAGAGTTTTAAATTTTCTCCATAGTTCTTAAGCGTTTATAATATATAGCGGGTGTTGTAATGATTATTGAACGTGTCCTTTGGGCATGAACTGTAATGCTCGGCCCAATAGACTCAATTTTCTAATCAAACCTATTTTAATTATTTGCGCACTATATTTAGTTAATTATTTAAACTCTTTTTGTTAAATTTGTTAACTTTGAGCATCCTAACTAAATTATATTTAGATCTTTTCTTTAATCATCTTCTATCTTCTATATATATATAAAACAAAGTTGCATCCGTAAGACCGCCTATAACTCGAGAACGGATGGTCCGATTTGAGATATATTTTCTTTGTTGAGTCTGTCTACGCCTAAGGAAGGTTCATACGGCGAGAAAATTGGAAAAATTTAAAGAAAATTTGGAAAGTTCGTGAAAATTTATTTTCCATAAAAAAAGCTAAAAAAAAAATACATTAAAAAACTGGAGGGTGATTTGGCACCCATTTGGTACTTTAAGTTCTCTTGGAGTTTTTTATTTCTAAAAAAAAACAAAAAAATCATACAAAAAATAGTTCTGAAATTTAAAATAGCGGGAGAAATGGCACCGGTGCCACACATAGCGAACTTGGGGGTGCCATATCTCCCAAATGATGTTGTATTTTTTACAAAAAGAAGAATAAAAGCGCACATGTACATAACTTTTTTGTAACAAATGAATCCTGGGCACCGAATAAATTTCTATTTACACTTATTTCATTCATACACACACAAACATTTTGTTTGAATTTACTCTTCTTTTTTTCGTCTGTAACAAGAAATTTTCACAAATCAAATCAGGTCGCGACTATGCACTTCAGGAACTTGAGTAAAACTATATGATATTTTCATGTCTTTGTTTTAAGATAAAATCGTTAATTAAGAAATATTGAGTGGGTTCCCTATATCCCAAGGGACCATATCACCCGACTTTACCCTATTTCTCAATTTTTCTTGCAATACCTACGATTGGCTTTTTAGAGATGGGACGCATGGCGGTTGGATGTCCTCCATCCATACTTGCGCACTACCAAATATGCAAGTATGAATCTAAAGAGTTCTGGTAAACTATCAGTGCTAGGGACATTTTTGTTCTGAAGCCTTTAAAAAAAAATTACTCCAACTCTGCTAAATTAAGCCGTGCATTTGGCCCTTACAGCTGCTGCAAAGGACCTCCACATAAAATGTTTTTGCATGCTTTTCATTCATCAGAGAATGAAATCGTACTTTAACTGAAAAAGGAGCCTTTCGATCATTTTAAAAAAGTAGGGGTCTTGAAATTTAAAAATGGACTGGTTCTTTTGCTATTATTTCTGAATCCCTTGAGACTTCGTTGGCGCTCTTTTTTCGATACCACTCCGGATCTTCTTCTCCGCAATCCTTCTGGCACCTTCTTTCAGATTTTCCTGATCAACACATTCATCATCGCACTGCATGTCCTTTTCTCAAATTTGGCTGGTAGCTACCGATCTTCCGTGCTTTTGAGTGTTTCTTTGATAATACCACCTAAGCCTGTTTGTCGGCAGTTGTGGTTGTTAAAATGTACAGAGCCGGAGCTCTCAGTGGACTGTTGCTACTCTAGGCATGTTGAGTCGTCGAATGCCAATAGTTCTATAGGTATATACTCGTACGTACTGAATTTTAAAAGAAAAATTAAATAGCCAATGTCCTCTATCTTAAATAATAGTTGGCGCAACAGGTCCGGAGGGACCCTAGGCCTAGCTTCTCACAGCCATTCGTTTTGTGTGAGTTTTTAATTTTTGGAACGAATGGAAGGGATCTACAATTTTATGCCGAATCCAAACGGCTAACTCAGAAGCTCTCCTCCTCTATCTGATGGATAAAAATCTCAAGACCCATTCATTTGCCGTTTCTACTCAAGACCCATGCGCTCTTGCTTTCGGCGGGCAAAGCCTTATTCCCGTGAGATATACACTCCCTCAAAAGCAAACTTACTGTTGGGTCTCCAACTTTCTGCAAGTAATTTAAAATAAGACCAAAACCAATTTCACCTTCCGCTATAGGTGTACGCGGGTACAGCACAAACTCCGACGTTATCGTTAGTCCCATTTGGGGTGGCGAACGCCTCGCCCTTCAATCAAACTCTCCCCGTGTGTGTGATGTGTTTGTGTCGCCTGTTCCGGAATTGGATTGCAACTTCATTTAAATATGTAAATATGAAATTGAAGTGTGGTTTTAATAAGCTCATTCTGATTTGATTTATATGCCGCCATCGCCGCCTGCGTCACGAACTTGGAGCGAGTATATTAGTCGACGTCTGAAACTACATGTATCCTGTAGGACGCCCAACTGGAATTAAACAAACAAACGGATATAATAGCTATCTCTATACACACATGTGTGATTTTTTTTTTTTTTTTTTTTTTTCTTGGTACGCTGTACTGTGTACACATGTATGCAATCTACATATCTATCATGGAGTTCTCCCGGTCTGTTGTGTACGCGCACTAACCCACACCCCGCATCTATAGATGTGAAATGTGATTTTTATTTATGCAAAAGCGTGCAATTTCATTCATTCTCGTATTCGTTTTTATGTTTTCTGGTTGGGAAAAATAAATTTAAAAAAAAATGTATGTATAAACAAAAACATAAAAATATGATGCACATTGGGTGAGCACCCTCGCAGCTCTGCACTACCCTTTGTGCAACCTCGACGCGACCATCGTTTACCTGCAGTTTAAGTCGAAGGCTATAGGAGCATAGCACAGCAGTCGCGGTCGCCATAAGAGTCCATGCAATTCGAAATGTGATATCCATAATTCATCCTGAGGGTGGCGGTGGGGAGTTTTGCCTTTTTTTTTTTCTTCTATTTTTTTGACTGGTTCGCATGCAAGCGGAATTACTGATAAAAAAAGGGTGCAAGATATAGCTCCTTTGTACTTTTTTCCGTTTGATTGCACATTAAAATCAGGCAATCCTTGTTTCATGCTCGTTCAACGGGGGTGGGGAGATTACAGGCGACGTGTTATCGTGCGATTTTCCGCATTTCAAGAGTGGAATTAATTTGTAATTCCTTTTTTTTTGCCTCCTTATTCTGGTGGCCTTGTTTGTCGGTGATTTTCACGAAATAAACAAAATAGTTGAAAAAAAAAAGAAATCCTAAAACTGGCGAAATGAAAATCTTGTTGCGTGTGTTTGACGCTCGTTTGCACATGTTTTCTTTGTTCTACACCATCCCAGGGGTAATTATTAATTTATAATTATTGGGTGGACTGGCGCACTACACTCCAGAGGCTGATTAACACGCTTTCTTTGGCTGTAACTTGTGGATACACACCGTTGGATTAGAGAGTGTAGGACGATGAAGGGCGTTTTTTTTTTTTTTTTTTTTTTTTTTTCTGTGCTGGGCCTGACTTCTGAAGGATAATGTTGAAAGAAACCCGTAATTAGATGGGTAAACGAAACATGCGCTTCCTTTGTAAATACGAAGAGAAAGCTAATTGCTACAGAGTTGAGTTGGGGCTTGTTTATTTCTGGAATTTCTTAGGAATGGTTGCAGTGATGAATAGTGACTACTCATATCGAGGCCGTAATTAACAGTCACTTATTAGATTTGCCAGTCAAAAACAAAAAGGAAGGTACCTCCTACTTAAGGCTGTCGGAATTTTTGAACTGTAGTAAACAAGTATTCAGGATTCGAAGACTTGGGCTACAACAGGTCCGCATATTTCGAACTCGATATGTTAATCAATTCTGACATTACAATAATAGAGGAATTCAGAAAAGGGGGTTTCGAAATTCTGTCCGTCTGCAGCCTAAACGGCCGGCACGGACTTCGTGAAATCTTCGGATTTGGAGTTTGTGGGCTAATAATTCGGGGTCTTTTTTTTTTCGAGGTAACCTCAATTCTAATGGTACTTCCCATATAAAATTTGCGTACCAGTTTGATATGTTCGAAAACGGCTTCAACCAAAATTGATATTTAAGCTTAAGTAGATGGCGTTACCAAGACTGCATACCCAGTTTTTGGCTAAAAATTCGAATAGTGATGGTTTTGAAATTTGGGCATATGTAACTCGAAAACGGTCCATACGATTGTAACAAAAATTAATTCTAAGGTAACGTGGTCATTTCTAACTTAATAGCAAACTTAGTTTTTCTCTAGGTATATGAGCGTACAATGGATTTTTGAAAAAAGATATTTTTTAAAAAATGTTCTTTCTCTTCTTTAGTTTACCTGAATACGACGGTAACTATTTTTACCAAAATGCATACTCAGAGTAAAATTGATGCATACCTAGAGTAGAGTATTGCGTCCTTAATTTTCAATTCGAATCACCGAAAACGCTTGTTTTAGAAACTGCTAATATCTCCAAAACCCCAATGTCGATAAAACTTTTAAAACTAAGTACCTAATACTTAAATCACGTACAATATCTTGTACTCAATTTTCAGCTAAATAGTTCAGCAGTAGTATTTTTTCGTACTAAATATTGAAAAAGTTTTACTTTTTGTCTGCATAATTAAAAAACACCTTTATCGATTTTTAGCAAAGTACATATCTACTAAAGATAATATAATGAATAAGATCCCTACTTAGTTTTACTCAAAACTTTCGAATGTATCAGTTTTTTTTTTTAATTATTTCGTGAAAGTGACTAGACTACCGAAAACCCGATCTATGTGTTCATATATTTTTTAAAAACTCAATACCGCACTTTAAAATTCAAATTGCAACAGGCATTAAAAATGCACTGACAGCAACGCAAAGTGTACGAGCTATAAAATAGTAAAGTGGGCGCTTAAAACTCTAATCATAACTTGCGGCAATTTCCCGTTGCTGAGAGTTTCAACCCTTAAAAACTCGCATTGTTATTTGATATTATTATGTTCTGTCATATCAGATGGATAACCTAGTGAATTTTATTTAACACTATTCATTTTCCTATATTTTATGACCCGTTTCTCTTATCTATCATAGCTTCTCAGATTTTTACCTACCTCTCAATAAAATAAGAAATCCAGCCAAACTTCTGATGAACGAGAAAGTTTCGTTCGACCCAGTCGTGCACATTTTTTTTTTTTTTTTTTTTTCAAAAAGTCCCATACGCCATGAATCCATTTTGCCAATAAAAAATAATCTTGAAATCTATCCCTGAGGAAGAAACCCGTTCAAAATGGGTGCCACGCCCCCTTTTTATGGGCGTTTTCCTCAAAAACTGTTGCTTTTCCAAAGTTTTTAACATGTAGATGCTACTTCTGATGTGCTCAATAGTCCCAATTCGTTGTGCTATTGATATCCAAGACCACTTAGGACGGCAATGTGGTATCACAGAAAATGTTTCGTCGTTTTTTGTGAAATCTAGACAAAGTTTTCAAATTTTGGATGTTTTTTCGACTTATTTGATATGACTTTCCAATTCTTTCACCCACATACTTCGTCACTTTGAGCCACCGTTACTGACAACTTACTCCGGATTTTCCAGCACATTCCCATTTAAACAAATTTAAATACCGGTCGCCCTGTATGACTCCTACAGCATAAAAAACTCTTTCGAAAATTGACCCTTCTGGTGAATTAGCAGCGTTTTCTTGTTTTATTACAAATTCAGCCCCATCTCTCCATATGCTGTATTCAAAAATCCGCCCAGTCAATACATTGGTAGAAACCCTGCAACAAATCAAACAAATAAGGACCAAGTTTAAGTGGGGGCACCATCGCTCCAGGACGCACATAAATAGAACAAAACAAAAACAGTCTCCTCCCCGACAAACACCTGACCAAATTGAATATATTAACAACATTGCGCTGCCCGCATTGTAACAATTGTACTACGGCAGTAGCGAAAATTCCTTTCACGCACAAACAAAGCGCTCGCAAAACACATGTTTGTTTATAAAAACCCATCTCACATCAGACAAAAGGCAGAGGGCGCCGCGCATGTAGAGGTAAATTGTGTTATTTGTATTCTAGCCATGGGGAAGAATTTCGATTTGCACTCTGGCGGCGCCTCAACGAAGAACCCTTTTCACCTTCGTAAAAGCATCCTCGTCGCGGCAAACTCACTCATCATATCCAGGCACCCATTCCCAAATCCGTGTGTGTTTTTGGCGGTGTATCCTGCGCCAAGAATTATACAATGTTGAACAATTTAAATATAGATAGACCTTGTAAGTGTATTGTGGCGAAATGTTGTTGTGCTTCCCCGCACCCAACCCCGGAATGGGTAGAAAAGTATTATTTTTATTTTCCACTTTCCATTGTGTTGCGTCATGTGTTGGCCCTTGGCATCAGTTGTATAAATTGCACTCTCACTGGCGCAGACTCTCGTGGTTGGTTGGTATCACAACTCACCGCCAAAAACCGCCACCACCATCGTCGTCACTGATGCCAATCTAATTTGCATATTCTGATATGCACGAATTATGGATACACAATGACGGGGGAGAAGGAAACAAAATGGTTCCACATACGCCCCACACAACCGCAGCACATTTTATATGTTGGTTGGTAATTTATTTTTTTTTTTTTTTAACTTTATCCTTTGTAGCTTTGACGTTGAGGCGTAATTTTTTTTAAATAGAACAAGAGCGTAGTTGAATGCTTAATGTTCTGCGAGGCAGGAACTAATACGTCTCAACGGTATACCCATCAGGAGGGAAGGATGCACCTAATTTCGTTTGTGATGCTGATGATATTTCCCATAATGAACGGCCCCCCATCTATTTGAGGGCTTTTATATTTTATTGACGCGACGAATTGCACTTGCCGTACCGAAGGGGGGCAATAACCTTTCGCACTGATTAGGCCTGCACCTCATACTAATCGATTTCGTCTGCTCCTGTGTAAAACAAGTCGAGTGTTGCAAACTGCTTTTTGCCGGTGAAAGTTGTACGCGCGCGCTTTTATTGTAAGGGTGCGTCGTCGTCGCTCCACTTTTATGGGAGTAAAAGTGGGCGAGACGAAGGGTATGCTTATACTCGTATATTTACAACATCAAAAGGTTTTACTCTGTTTACAAAGAATATTACGAGTGTATTATATGGACAAGGAAGTTATGCCAGGTACTTCCTTTGAGAGTTGTGTTCCCTGTGTACAGTTCAACTGCAAGACTGGTAGTAGCGATATTCGTTGTGCATAGTAATACCATTCGCAAGGTGCGCTTTCTCTTTGATATGGGATGTAAACTGAATGGGATGTAAACTGAATGGGATGTAATTGAATGCCGAGAGGAGAAGAAATGAACGATTTCATTTACAACTTTCAAGTTGCAATGGTTTAAGGACTTGAAGTGTTCGGGTATTGTATTTACGTTAAATCGATAGTGCGATGTCGAAAAATGCATCGTGTTGGATTACAAGGCGGCTCACAGTAAAATTTCGACTTTCAGGCGATTAAAAATAAATAAATACCTGGTGCAATGGGTCCGAATGCGTAGCCTGGGCCTAGCTACAACCATTTTAAGCGAGTTTCTACTTCTTTGAGACGAATCGCGGTTCCGAAAGGCCTAAATCGGAAGCTTTGAGCGGAAAGTCATACTTTTGGATGTTTATAAGGGGTTCGCGAGAGGTGGTGGCCCAGTGGAAAACAATTTTTAGATGTAAATTTGTTTTTCCCTTTTTCGCTCAGTAGTCCAGGCCAATAATCACTGAGATACCTATTGTTAGAAATGGATTGACCGAGTTATTTAACAGACCGGCGCTCTATAAGTAATACTTAGTCTTCTTTCTCCAGACATATCGTCAGCAAGGAATACGACGCTAACGCGGCAATCAGACTGAAGGCGGGAAATCACTTGGACAAGCCAGCATCCTCCTACAGACAAGGCCCTTACCTACTATCTATCACTGACTATCTGCCTACGAAAGTCGACTTCGAAAAGGCTTTAAGAAGGAAATATAGGTCTGATCCCGATGGGACCCACTGAATTTCCTAGTCTGCACAACGTGCATGCACCGCTGTCCTACGCTAAACAAATCATTAAGTAAGTCATAGATGGAAACATCTAGGATATTGCGACGTTGCCATGCTTACTTGGCCGACACTTGATACCAAAAGATCCAAGGAGCTTCTGCGGCTCAACAGACCTAGTAGCTCGTTAGTGGCTAATGTCATTACCGGTCATTGTATTCTGAGCACACATGCCCAAAGACTTGGACCACAATGACTCTTGCAGAAGCTGTAGGGATGAGGAAGAGGATGAGTCCTTCATCCATCTTCGGTGCAGCTGCCCTACCCTATCCAACCTAAGGATGGCGTACTTGGGAACCTACTTCCTCAATGATCTTAGTGATCTGTGCTATACCAGCGCTGCTAACATTCCTAGCTTTATTAACGGTGGTAAATGGTTCACATGAGTAACCAGAACCGAAGGAACGCCTAAACACCAGTGATATGCACAATGGGCCGATGAACGGCGGCCTAAGCGTTTCTCTCACCGAGAGCCACTTTCACATAATAATTTAAGAGACTTACGTGAAAAATACCTTCTATTGTTTTGATTTCTGGCACGTTTACTCTTGCCCATGTCCAAGCTTCCTTCTAAAAAGATGTTTTATACGCCTTGGTTCCCACAAACATAGGGCTGCCAAGTCCAAGCTTTCCTAAGTTCAATCTTTCGTCTGAACAGATGTTTTATAGGTTTTGGTTCCTCCAAATCCAGGGCTGTCAAGTCTAAGCTTATCCAAGCCCAACCTTGCCTTGGTTCCCCCAAACCCAAGGCTGGCATTTAAAAATTATTCAAACTGTTCCATGCCTACTCTTCAGCAATCGTGGGATATGACCCGTGTAAGACTTTGTAGTGCACTCTGCTACTAAGGACTTATTTACCTTCATCAGGGAGGTTGTACGTCTCTTAGATTAACCTTTCCCCATTGATACAATAAATCTTTCAGGTCGCAGTGTCACCCAACTGGGCATGGGACTTGTTTAAAAAAAAATAAAGACTTTGTAGACCACCTGGGGCTAAGCAGATCTTTCTTTGAGCAAATATATTCAATGCAGGTGTTTATCGGGGCAAGGTTTTCGTGTGCCTTTGGAAACAAATCTTTATTCTGTGAGGTATACCTCAGTTTAAAAAAAGAGCTCAGTAATATGTCTTGCTTTAACGTGAAATATGTATAATATCTGATGACATTTCCTATAAGTTCGAGAAATAGTCCTTCTTCCATGATTAGACACTTTTTAACGATTGCTCACTTGTTTCATGCTGGAATATCGGCTTCACTATATGTATATTTATATAGCACTAGCTGACCCGGCGAACTTCGTTCCGCCCAAATTCGTTAAATTTCTTTCGTATCAGTCAGCCTTTCGCTTATTTACAATTTACATAAATTCTTATGTCACCCACAACTCAGCATTAACCGTCACGGCAATAAATTTGAACTCAATCGATTCGGTGGATTTCAAAATATGTATAAGATTTTTTTTTTTTTTTTTATGGGTGGTGCCACGCCCCTTTGTCCAATATTGACCAATCTTCACAGGTATACTCCTGGGCCAATATCTAAGATTGTTTGTAAATGTCAACTCAATCGATTCGGTGGCTTTCGAAATTTAAGGTTTTTAATGTTTTTTTTTGTATGGGCGGAGCCACGCCCCTTTGTCAAAAATTGGTCGTACCAACTCAGGAACCTTCGCGGGGTCATGCACAACAACTTTGCTAAGGATCATCACATGATCAAATGCATAGTTTAGGATATTATAAAGGACATACAAACAGACATTCATTTTTATATAAGAGAAAGAAGATGGAAAAAGTTAAAAATAGGTTCCCGGCCTATCGCAGATAAGATGCCTTCCTCTATTTTTGTGAGCACCTGATCTTTTGGATCATTTTCGTACAGTCGCACGTAGTATGATCTGCTTCGATATTGATCCTTTTTCGAGTAAATGCGACATATTTCCCAACCCCAGACCGACTCGAAAAGTGATCTAAAGCCTTTTCAGCGTCGATTGCGTTCTTATACCTCTTTAACAAGGACTCGGGATATTAAACTCATTTAAAAATCATATTTCAGCCCTTTAGACCTTTGGTCAAAATATAGCTATCACTACCTGGTACTTTCACTCAAGTGGTACTCAACGGTAGCACAAACTTGTTTTCTTCTTTGTGCGCAAGCTGTGACTAACTATCAGTTAGTTGTTTCTTGTTGGCTATTAAGGTCCTGTAACACAGGACACAGCCCAGCAAGTACTTAGTTGTAATGAGTAAAACAATTGCCCCATTGTATTATAGACCTTTGGCCGTCGGTATGGATTTTAAAAACTAGTGGTCCCTATTCGAAATGAGTTTGTATTTAAATAACACCTACGCCATCTTGCGGCCCACAATCACAATCAGCTTATGACTTTTATTACTTGTTTCCATCTAGCATAGCGATTTTGGTCTGCTCACCTTGAACGGAAGCTCAAAACAGTTTTTTTTTTTTGGGGCTTCAGTTAGTCAGGAAACGATTGAAAAAGCAATTGGCCTATGAAGGCAACCTTGCGGTATTAATACTGGTTTATAAAAAGTTCGTCACATTGCATCGAGGTACACTTTATTTCGTCCGAAATGCTACGAAATTTATTTCTAAGCAAGGCAAGACCTACTGAACAGAGTGACCGTTTTGCGACTAAAGTTGCAATTTGGCACTTTTTGCGAGAGCCTGGCACAATTTTTTGCTATCTTGGCACTTTTTTAGTTGGAAAAGGCGCTCCAAAAATTTTCCGAATGATCTTATTTCCAAATAAAAACTGTCAAATGTACCGCAGTTGCCTTTGGAAAGCCAATGCTTATTAAATATGGTTCAAAATTTCTAAATTTGGAGAATAGCTTTTTCTCATTGGCCCTGTTTTGCGACTTTTCAGAATTCTGCAGCGGTGACACTACTACTAAAGGAGGAACTTCTGCAACATTTTAGAGCCGAGTGGGACTGTTAGTAAATCAAGTGGAAACTGTGAGCGCGATAAAATTGCCGACTTTTTTTACTTGATAAACAGGCAGGATTGACTCTCTCAAATTTTGGCTATTTAATTTTCCTATTTGCTATATTAGAACATCAGTTTCAATACAAGCAACATTTTTTTAGCATCTGACGTTTGCTGGCCAACTGCAATATTTTTCTAAAAACTGTAGATAAGACAATTTTTATTGATCTCATCTCCCTTTCACTTCTTCACAATTCGCTTAAGCTTTCTCGTCGTGGTAGCTTCAAAACACAGTCACAACTCCCACTTTATACACACTTGACAATTCTACCACTTTCAGTCCTTTTGACAAGTCTGCTCGCTTAAAAGTGCATAACCATCTTCAGTTCAGAATACTTCAGTCCCCCCCACCTAACTTTGACTAGCTATCGTCGCGTTTATTTCAATTTCATGGGAACTCGCTTTTCTTTTATAGTTTCCAACAGCTCTCGCCCATATCAAGCTCAATCAACTTCCCATCAGCTATGCGAGCATAAAAATTAACTTGTTAATTTATCTCTTCTCTGCTCTCGTAAAAAAAATCCCTAATTTCCAATCAAAGATACAATTCCATGATCTCGTAAAATTCTGTATTACCTCACGGTTTAGCTACCTTTCTCACCCAATTGTCGCTTATTGTCTGCCAATACGGGTGCGCGCTCGTAAAAAAAAAAAAAGTCCATAAAGTAGCACTGCCACCTTACACCCGGCCAATTAATTACCCTCGATTTCCTCAAATCATTAATTGCCCATAAAAAAGTCAACTCCCCCCACTCTACATAAAAAATAAAAAAAAAATAAACCCATCTAATCTCGAAATGTTTCCTTTCTTTTGCAGGTGAGTTTCAAATTTCAATCGATAGAACAGTTTAGTCTCCGGTTTGTGGTAAGAGAGAATATTTTGTGTAATCCCAGCAACATTTTTAGCTTCTATCAGTCGAATAAATTCCACCCGAAGGATAACCGAAAGGCTCCTTTGATATACGAACGGAAAAAAGCCCAGATCCCAGTAATGCTACTTGTTCACCGATTAACCTTTCATTAGGTCTTAGGATATTTTATCTGTTTGAAACCTTTTCTTCTTGTCGATTCCTCGTGGGGGGATGAAGGCGCATGTGGGATAAGGGAAAATCCTTATTGATGACTTAATTCCGTCTTCCATGCGCGGTATAGGCACACACATGACCAGCAACTGGACGGCGACCCTATACTAAAGAGATTATGTGCTTGAAGGAGAAATATATATCGCAGCCCTGCCACCTATGTACACGCAGACGGATTGGTATGCACCACAAACTGCCGATCGTGCCCACGTGTCCGTTACAAATGAAATCATTGAGACCGGATTATATCGCGCGACTTCTCCTCAGATGCTCGTCCATCACTTGGATGGGGGAGAGACGGTCGCACGTTACCGGGCCAATCTTGTGTTCGGCTCCAAAATCTGATGAGGGGAAAATTTTAATCTGATTATAAATGTAGTCTGAGGGCTTAATCCATTGCAGGAGCTCTTGTTCTTTGTATACTCATTTCGGGAGGCTGTGATTGTGTATACTTTTTGGACCGAGAAGGGAATTGAAATCGCCTTCGGTTCTGTTAGATTGGATTACACCATTCAAATGAGGCAACTTTGAGTGATTTAAGACATTTACACCTTGTTTGTCGTTTGTCTTTCGGTCTCGGTGGCATTAGGCGGGCGGCCGACGGACTGACACATTGTATAGGTTTGGGTTTGGTTTTGTTCGGCTTATGGGTAACGAGACGAAAGTGATGCATTTTGAGAAATTTATTGAAACGAACGAAGACGGTTGGTTTAATAATTGAATGACTTAGACTTGGGGGGATTCCAATTTCCAAGTGACAACTGGAATTTTGTTGAAAAGAAAATAAATGGGCTTAGGCTGAATGGTTACCAATCTGGCTGGCGGTGGGTTGAAGCTTATTGTTCGGTTATGGACTTTGCTAGTAGCGAAGTCAATTTGGGTCTAGAGAAAATGCCGCAGTTGTGTTAAGGATTTTCTACGTTGCGAGTGGTATCTGCTGTCACCATGTGATTGAAGCTACTAGAACCGTCATTTCTTTGAAGCAGCCTTACTAAGTTTCATCAAAAATGAAAAAAAATATATTATGCATTTGGATCCACGTCCTAGTCATAATTAAGACGGCGTAATCAGTTTGACTTAAGCAAAGTTCACGACTGGGTCGCTCTTAACTTTCTCTCTTTTAGTTTTTTTATTTTTAACCAGCTTTGCCCGTGCTAAACAAAATTGTTTCCGTCAGGAATATCTACTAAATAATTAAATTCATGTAGAATTTTTGACAAATACGATCTCACTGTATATTGCGATCAAAATTAAAAAAAAAAAAAAAAGTCCCAGTACAAAATGTATGGAAAATTTATTTTTACGAATTTTCAAATTTCATTCTAAAATTTTCCAATTTTCTTCTATATGAACCTTCCTTAGGCGTAGATAAACACAACAAAGAAAATATAGCTCAAATCGGACGATCCGTTCTCGAGTTCTGGGCGGTCTTCTGGATCCAACTTTGTTGTATATAAATAGATTTATTTCTTCTTCATAACTTAAAACTAAAATACAATTTTGCTATATAATATAGCGGAAAATATTGATTCTCATTCATTGCAAGTTCGACGTATGAAAGTTCAAACGACTACCTTCATCGATTCAACAGCTCTCTTCTCTACCCTTGTTGGTTATGCCCTTGATTGCTTTGGCCAAAGACCGAAAGTTAAAGTCGGTATAAAATAGTTGGCGCAACAGGTCCGGAGGGACCCTATGCCTAGCTTTCGCACATCCTTTCATTTTGTGTGAGTTTTTCATTTTTGGAACGAATGGAAGGGACCTACAATTTGATGCCGACTCCAAACGGCTAATTGAGAAGCTATTTCAAGACAGTTATACTCTCGGATGTTTGTCAGACGTTCGCGAGAGGTGGCGCAGTGGAAAAGACCCTAAGTTGGAATTTGTTTTTTGCGGGATTCGAACCTCGACCCCTCGCTTAGTACTCCAACACACTAACCACTAAGCCACTGCGCCTACAAAGTCGGTAACGATGCAAGTTATACCGGGTTGAAATAAGTAAAACCATTTTTTGGTGAAGCTCCGTGGTTAGCGTGCTGGATTTTTTTTGAGCAATGGATTACAAGTTCGATCCCGGGAAACACACAAATTATATTTCAATTTTTTTTTTTTTTTTTTTTCAATGGCAAACGTCAGAGATTATCCTGAAAAAGGCCTTTAATTCAACCATCCAAATTGCTGGGGCCCTGTCCATTTTTTGAAGGCGCTTACTCTTGATACTAACTTTTTTCGAGAGCATTTTAACTAAACACGAGCTATCATCAGTGGCGCCAACAACCTCAACCTTAAATATGAAAACATCAGTTCCAACTTCAAGCTCTTTAAATCTCCACTCAGGGGGTTTTGTTTCGTTTTGTTTTCTTTTTTTCATTTTTGTATAGCACGTACACTTGAAATCATTCCAAGTTATGCTGGCAAGGATAAACTTTTCATTTGCATGTTGTACACCTCCCTGTCGGATAACCAAACCGCCTCACCCACTCCATAAAAATCTGTAGATGATGCGTCTTCCATGCATCCGCAGCAGTCCTGTTTCATATATGTGAAAACAGACCGAGCCGAGAGTGAGACATGCCAGCCACAAAAAACAGATTTTATAAATTCTTCTCGTGCATTGTGTTTATAATAAACATAAATAAATAAAAATACAAACAAAAAAAATATACATCCCTCACACAGAATATCCTCCGTATGCTCGGTGCATATCCAAATGTAAGCTAGTGTCATCCATTTGTGTATTTTTTTTTCTGTTAACCAATTCAAGGAGGAATTGCACGGGAATATGTCCTCCCGCTGGTAGACATAACAATCGCAATATGATTTTCCATATCGCCAGCCCGCTGCTGCTGAGAGCAAAAACGAGAGACCTGTTCTGCAACCGTATATGCCAAGAAAGGAAAAGGGATAATTTTTAAACAGCATTTGTAAATTGAGTTTGCCGTTACCACAGCATACCTACGAGCTACCACCCAGGACACTGACGGGTGTTGTTCACTGTACACTCTTATTCAGTTTTGGAATAATAGTTTTACTTTTGAACATTTTTTTCCCTCCCCCGTTCGTTTTATGTGTGAATTCTATTTTAATTTAATTTTTTTCGTTCGTTTCTATATATATATTTTTTATTTTTTTGTGCAAGTACCATTGTATATGAAAGGATTTAATGTACTGAAGTACAAGAAATACAAGATAAGGACTTACGCAAGAGTATAATGGAAGTTCTTTGGTAACAAAAAAGGATTTCTTCTGATGGAGAGGAATCTGATTTGAGTTTTGTGCAATATACAAAAAAAAAAAAGGACATAAAAGGAATGTGGTTTAGCGAAGGAAGAATTGCAAACAAAATGTTTTAGTTTGATTACACTTGACAGGGAGATGAAACGTGCTGCACTTAGACTTGAGAATATTGAAGACGGATTTATGGTGAGTGCGTACACCTTCCGCAGTGGTTTGATGAAATTACTTAAAGACGAACTAAATTTAAGAGGGGGCGTAAGCTTAAAGTAGAAATATTCGCTCTGAATGGGGACGGACACGTGATTGACCAGAAGGGATTTGACAACGACCAGAGGAGATATAGCCGGACATTGACCGATGGTGTAATGGGCACATATTTTTAAACGAACTGCACCATTTTAGCTAGCCGCGGGCTCAAAAACTTCCACAGATGGACTTCTGGGAAAGCCTACGCGTAAAGTAAAATATTTTCGTAAACTTTCTCTTCAAACTAGTCCCATTGGGAAAAGTCAGGGCTCTCATCGCGTATGACGACGTCGTTTCGACGACAGGAGTTGCTAGGTCTGGTCTGGTCAATCGATCAATTTTTTGAAAATGATTTGTCGTTCACAGAATAGGGACGTATAAAAACCTCTCAAATATAGAAGTCCTGATTTTAAAGCAGTTTATGCGGTTCAATAATAAACCCCTAATGATGGAGGATCTGGCGAGCTATTAATGCTGCCTTAACGGAGCAGTATACTATCACGTATTCGGCCTCGAAATAGATTTTGGTTATCAATTTGGAATCACTTACTTTTTGCAGGATTTATCGTAAATTGCAGAATTTGTCAAATGTCGATTTTTTACGCCTAAGACTTCTGCAATTGGCAGGTTGTATGTATCGTTGCCGTTTTGCCCCTTTTTGAACCTCAAGACCCTTGGCGCCCACTTTTTGAAAATCGATCCAAATGGCCCCTTTTTCAGTGTTTCGTAATGAAATTTTTTTTTTTAAATAAACGTTTTTTTTTTTGCTTTATTAGTATTTTATGTAGAGGCCCCTTTTTCGGCTTTGGCCCCTTTTTGACATTTTTTAGCGGCAACGCTGGTTGTATGGTCTCATCATAGACTGGGCGGTTTCAAATTCATTTTGGTACGATATAGGTAGTTGTGATAAAATTGTTTTGTTCTTTTCAGTATCAACTCAAGTTATTGTATTCGTACAAAATTTCGAAGTCGAAATGTTAATCAATTCTGACATTACGATAATAGAGGAACGCATAAAAGTGGGTTTCGAAATTCCGTCCGTCTGTCTGCCCGTATGTCCCGAAACCTTCGGATTTGGAGTTTGTGGGCTTTCAGTTCGGGGCCGTTTTCTATTTTGCAAGGCAATTTATTATAAATTGCTGGTACAATTTGTTGAGTAAGTACGATGACCATATGCGCCCATTGTGAAGAAGCCTTGCCCTTGGCAGGTGATTTTGTCATTTGTCCTATATGCTTCAAAAACTTCCACTTTGGCTGTACCACTGTAACGGAGAAATCATGGAGATCAATGGGGGCTAAAAGACAAAGCTGGAAGTGCCAAGTATGTAGAAATGCCGGCGAAGTCACAAATCCGAGCGCATCTTCGTCGCGGCCGTCTACGCCAGATGTGCAACCAAATAAAAGAAACCGTCTGGAAATAAAAAGCCCAGGAAAAAATGTAAATGATGAACTAACACATGAATTCTTATCACAATCAAACACAAAAGAAGTAATGACCGAACTAAAACAATTAAAAACAGAAATAAAAAGTATATCGGATTTCTGTAACTTCGTGTCACAAAAATTCGACGATATTAACAAAAACATTGAAAAAAACAACACAATTATGGATTCACTAATGCAGGAAATAACAACACTAAAAGAATCCAACAAAGAAAAAGATGAATGCATTGCCAATATGCAGGCTCAAATAAATGGATTAGAACAACAATTTATGAAAGACAAGATTGAAATCAAAAATATACCACCAACACACAACGAGAATCTGATAGAAATTGTCAAGGCTATAGGAAAAACCATCCAATATGAGATAAACGAGACAAATATCACAGACATATACCGTACAAGATCAAAAAATTCTTCAATTATTGCTACGCTTAGCGATAATAGAGTGAAATCCACAATAATAAAAAACGCAAGAACAGTACGACCACTGACAGTTGGCAAAATAAACGAAAACATGAAAAACACTACAAAAATAAATTCGGTGAACAATGATACGCATACGGTTTTCATCAACAGTATGCTTACCAATGCAAATAAGCAGCTACTGTGGCAAGCCAAACAAAAGGCAAAAGAAGAAAACTGGAAATATGTGTGGGAAAACAGTGGAAAGATATTTGTCAGGAAAGTGGAAAATGCCGAAGTCATACACATTCGATCGATGTATGATTTGAGCAAAATAAAACGAATTTAAAAAAAAAAAAAAAAGCTCTTTTTCTCAAATAATAGATGAAGGAAACATAAACTATGAAGATCTGTTTGTTATGAACTGTATGGTATTGCCAGACTTCCAACAATTAAAAAATGAACTGAAAGATTTAAATTTTTGCGCTATATGTTTTAATATAAGATCTCTTAGAAAAAACTGGGATATTTTCTGTGCGACCATATCCCCGATTCTGAACTATATCGATGTTATTGTCTTAGAAGAAATAAATATTAAAAGCCATGAAAATAAACTTTACACATTAAATGGTTTTACACCTGAATTTGAAAATAGAAACCTGAAAAAAGGTGGAGGGATTGCGATGTTTATAAAAGATTCTGTGAAGTACAAACGATTAGACATTAAAACTAATTCCTGCGAAAATCTAACGATAAAAGTAAATGACACAGGCCAAGTAATTAGTGGTATATACCGACCACCAAAAACGAATAAAACTGAGTTTGTCGAAGATATGGCCAAAATCGCAGATACAAGGGATGAACAAAAGGAGATGATATTGCTAGGTGATATGAACATAAACTTACTTGATGTAACCAATAATTATGTACTCAATTATCAAGAAATGCTAGCCTCAAAGGGGCTGTATAATGTGATTAAATCTCACACCCGAACAAATTTATGCGAAGGAACGTCCACTCTTATTGACCATATTATAGTATCTTTATTAGACCGTAAGATACTTTCCGCTGTAGTCGAAAATGACATTTCTGACCACTATAGCGTAGTTTTCGGAGTTTATGGTGAAGGTGAGAGAGTAGAAAAACACGCCAGCACAATTACATGCACGAATAAAGTAAATGAGCTAATTAGACTTACAGACTGGAGCATAATATCAGATGAAACAGATCCTGAACTTTTTTATAATAACTTCGTGAAAAAGATGAACGAAATCTATAAAAGTTCAACAAAGACTATAAACAAAAAACTTTATCGTAAGATTACTCCATGGATTTCAAGTGATATTATAGAGAGCTGTAAAGAACGTGACCGACTTTACAGAAGATGGAAAAATAATAGGAGCAACATGTCCTACCAGACCGAGTACAAAAAAATACGAAATATGGTAAACAAGAAAATTTTGGCATGTAAAAATCAATATTATCAACAAAAATTCGAAAATACAAGATGCGATCCGAAAAAAACGTGGTCTTTAATTAACGAAGTTTTAGGAAGGAAGAAACCATCAATAGACACAACAATCACGAAAAACTTCTCATGTAACACAAACACAGGAAATTTGGTTGATGAATTTGCAAATTACTTCTCGCAGCAAGCGGCTCAGATAATTCACACGTGCAACACACCAACTAATACATATCATGGTAACTTTATACGCGACTCGATCTATGTGGGAGAAGTAGTGTTTAGAAGTGGAAAACATACTGCAACATTTAAATGCAATAAAGGGTCCAGGGGCTGATGGTATTAGACCGAGTGATCTAAAGAAAAACGCACACATTTTTGCGCCTTTAATCACTAAGCTTATTAATCTCAGCTTTGATACTTCAATAGTTCCGACAAAACTTAAAGAGGCTATAGTTATACCTATATATAAAGGAGGAAAAAAGGATGAAATATCCAATTATCGACCTATAGCGATTCTATCGGTGGTTGATAAGATTATGGAGGAAATCATTTCAGACCGAATATGGAAATTCGTTGAAAAACACAACATAATAAGCAAATCCCAATACGGATTCCAGAAAGGCAAAAGCACGAATCGGCTTCTTGGTGATTTCGCAAACTTGATTAATACCAGCCTAAGTAAAAATTTTCATGTAGTAGTGCTTTTCCTGGACTTTAGTAAGGCGTTCGATACTCTTGATCACACAAAACTAATAGAAGCGGTAGAAAAAGCTGGAATAAGAGGAAAAATGTCTGAATGGATGAAGGACTATCTTAGGCGACGGATCTTCAGAGTTAAAATAAATGATTGCTGCAGCAACAAAAAAGCTGTGCATTATGGGGTACCAAAGGGGTTCAAAACTCGGCCCGTTGCTGTATTTACTTTATACTAATGACATGCTGAATTGCCTTAGGAAAAGCTTTCCTTTCGCTTTTGCAGATGACACAGCCATTGTGGTCTACCATCGGTCGCTAGATGAGGCAACTAAGAGAATGCAAGCGGAGTTCGACAAAGTTGGCAGATGGTGTCATGACAACGGCCTAGTCATCAATGCATCTAAGTCAAAAGTAATGCACATTCGCAGCCCGCAATACCGAAGTGAACAGATAACAATCAAAACGTTTAACTGCGACAACCAACAAAATGTTGATACCCTAGAAGTAGTCAACACGTATAAATATCTGGGGATAACGATTGATAGCCATTTCATCTGGGAGAGCCATATCAATGATACAAGGAGCAAACTGAGAGGGTCACTCTTTGCTTTGGCTTGCATGCAATACAAAGCAACTACCACGGTGCAAAAACAAATATACTACGCTCTGGTTGAATCAAGATTGCGATATGGTATACTTGCATGGGGAGGAGCTTCAGCAACTCATATAAACAAACTTCAAAAAGTTCAAGACAGAGCGGTAAAATTACTAACGAGAAGAAATAGCACATCAAACGGAGAGAAGGTGATGAAAGTTAAAAATATTTTCGAGATGACAGCAGCGGTGGAATATTATGATGACTTACGCTTTAGAACTCCAATCAACCACAACTACAGAACACGAAGACAAGCAGAGGGTTTCTATGAGCTTCCATGTATCTTAAACGTTTATGGCAAGAGGCAATTTAGCTATACAATACCCAACATACTAAACAAACTTCCGCAGTTTTTAAGACATATTAACAATACAAATTGTAGAAAAAAAAGACTGAAACAATTTTTCCTTGAAGCAATAACTTAGATACATTTTTTCTTGCAAATATCTAATTACAAAAAAAAAAAAAAAAAAAAAAAAACAAAATAAAATTAAAATATACTTTAAATTTAGTAGGTTATATACATATAAAATAAATACTTAAGTTTAAAATTTAAATTGTTCACATCAATGTTAAAATTTTTGTAAACAAACTTCTGCAGATAAGCTATTTTACAGCTTCGCAGATATTGAAACATATTATTGTAATCTGAAATATCTTTAATTGTTCAAAATACAAAATATAAATAAATAAAAATAAATAAATAAATAAACAAAATGAATTTCTAAGGTAATATGGTCATTTCCAACTAAATGGCAAACTCAGTTTTTCTCGGTATCATCGTAAAAGGGATTTTTGAAAAAAGCCATTTTTTTAAATTCAATTTTCTTCAGTCTACCTGAAAACGGCAATAACGATTTTGACTAAAATGCAAATTTAGAGTTAAATTGATGTTCTTAAAATTATTGCGACCTTAATTTTCAAATCAAATCACCAAAAACGTTAATTTTAAAAACTGCTCATATCTCGAAAACCCCAATTTTGACTTCGATAATACTTTAAAAACCATGTAAGCAGTAGTACTTTTCAAACTAAACATTGCAATATTTGGTTCTGTTTTTTCTGCGTAATTTTACAAAAACCGCTGTAACGATTTTGATCAAAATACGTATTATAGATAATATCAGTATTCTTAAAAAGATCCCGTACTTATTATTATCTAAAAAGTCGAATATATCAGTTTTTTTAATTATTTGTCAAAAATTACTACCCAAAAGCTGATCTGTGTTCATATATTTAATTTTTTAAACTCAATACCGCACTTTAAGATTAAAAATTCAACAGCCATTAAAAATGCAATAACAGCAACTTGGCTTTAGCAAATATGTATTATCCACTTATGTATACCTTTTTTCAACCATTTTCAATAAATGAACCTTAAAATTATTCCAACCACTTGGAGTCTACACAATCAAAAAAATCCCACCTTATTTGTACCCACACACGTCCATCGGGATATTCAGTTTATAACTGCTAATGCAAATTCAATAACGAATCTCTGAATTCTTAAATTTTACGTATATATATGTGAAGATGAAGATCCACCACGAACATTGACTACTTAACCAGCGTCATTAATCTATTCCAGTCAAAAATAAAATAATACCCTAACCAATCAAAAACAGAAACTCCTACGACGCTTGTCCTCGTACTCAAAAATCTTTTAAAGTGTATGAGCTATAAAGTAGTACAGCAGGCTTTATAACTCTCTAACCAGAATTTGCGACAGTTGCCTGTTAGTGAGAGCTTCAACCTTTAAAAACTCAATTTGTTATTTGATATGTACCTACTGCCATATCAGATGGACAACCCAGTGAATTTTATTTAACACACTTCATTCTCCTTTATTTTATGACCCGTTTCTTTTATCTAGCATTGCTTCTCAGGTCTTTACCTACCTACCTAATAAAATAAGAAAACATCAATCCAAACTTGATGAACGAGAAAGTTTCATGCAAACCCAGTCGTGCACTTTATTTTAGTATTCTATCTGGTAAATTGTGGGCATGTCCTCAAACAATTGGGGAATGTTGGAAAGCATCAAGCGAGTAGTAGGCAGCTGGGTTTCTTTTATATTGCTCCTTGCGTAATTCGGCAAACATAAAGCATATCGAATATAGAATTCCACCCATTTCTCTTCAACATAACCTTACGTTTACCGAATTTCTCAAATATCTCGATCACTTGTGTAATTCGAACACGTGAATATTTCATCCATCTGCCTTGGGCAAATTCGTCCATATGGCACACCTCTTCCATCTTCAAACGAAGCACTCCACGTCGGAAATTAATGCACAAACGCGCGACAACAAATCTTCCACGAGTTGCCATAAATTTGTGCTAAACAAACAGCGCTTCAGTGCGAGCAATTTAAACCCAGCGCAAATTACATTCATATGTTCAGTAGCGCGTAATTAAATATGAAAATAATGGAAGCGAAATTTAATTAAAAACTGTATGCGTATCTTTATTACGTATGCGTATGAGCAATTATCTTCTACTATACTAACTAACTCTGTCATATGTGTGTTTCCTTTCAAGCAGTCTGGATATGAATAACTTCAATTTATGCCTGTGATTGCTCTGCCATCTCGATGTGTATGCCTTTCACTGTTTTCTAAGATTCTCTCCGGCAAAAGGACACGCACGTAATGGCATATCTCAGCGCCTTACTGTGTTTTCTAATTAATTCAAATGAGAAATTGTCATCATCGTCAAAGGAAACGAAGATTTACTCCTTTCTCGCAATAATACGAGCAACTAACTGTCTGTGTGTGTGTACATCCTTGTTGTGACTAACATAACAAAACCATGATTATCTCCCAATGTCGCCATTAGTTTTTCTTATCATCCGCACTATATACGCGCATTATGAACTACATGTAGGTACCGCACTAATACTCTGCTTTATTAGTCGCAAAAGGATATAAAATGTTGGCTTTATATTTGGTGTGTGTTCTTTTTGGGGTTTCGTACGAAAACTACATTTGTCATGGGACGTGTGGGGCTAGGCATCCCTATGGTGTTTTACAGTTTTATCTTTTATGGTACATGACGAGGAGTCGAGTGGGTCTCACTTTGCTACCCCCTACACACCAGAGAACACATGAGCGTGAGGATAAATTTCGACTCGAAAGTTGTCGCAGGATGTGAGGGAATTAAATAATATTACTTTAAAGTGGAGAAAATTGAACAAATAAGGCTTGTATGTATAACAAAGTTGTTAGTCTTTAGGTGGGTGCGGATGATAGTTTGGGATCCGTGCTCTGGCAGATGGAGCCGGAGCCAGTCCCATCTAGCGGTGGAAATGAAATCAAGAAAACTTATTATAAATTCATAAACGAATTTCATAAGTTGAAATTATATTTGCCAAAGCAAATTTCATCTTATGCCAGGTTAAAATGTAGGAATACAATTTGGTGGTAAGTAAATTCCCTCGGGGCATATTTAGGGTGTGGCGCAAATGTGTATGAGGGGAATTTGATTTAAATTTTCCCATTAGGGCTGATTCGGGATTTGTCATCATGTTCATGCTAATCAATGCAGATTGCGTGATATGGAACGGCGAAGTCAGATGTACAATTAAAGGCATTCGGTTATGGTAACTAGCCGATATTTTTGTGAAGAAGTTCGCACCACAGCAACCTCCTTATGGAAGCTATACTTGCCATGTTTTCTTGGATTTTTAATTTATGTAAAGATTTGTAATCAATTATTTAATAAAATCTAATCTAAATAAATCTACTTGGTTTTTCGTTCCTGTAGCTTGTGTCTAAACGAAAAACAAAAAGTCTAACTTCATGCGAAACCTAAAAAAATGACCGACGTTATCCAAAGGCTTCTTCTAAGCCTGCCCAACTGAAATGTAGATCAGAGTTGCTGCTCTTCAACTACTTGATAGAACTCAAGTTGCATCTGTGTATTAGCAGTCAAGAGCCGTCTTCAATATACGGTTTTTCATCATGAAGACGAGGGTACTTTATAAGGGCTTGAAGCTCTATAGGTTTGCTTTCTTGAAGAAAACGAAAGTAGACAAATGATCAATACAAAAACTCAAATTGACTTCCTCCGGATCAGGCTGAAAGTATGCAGGAATTTTTGATAAAATGGTGTAAACTTGTAAATTTGGTCTGTGTCTCGACTTTTGATTTTGTTCGGCGTTCTCCCAATGCCCCCTTGCTGAAACTGTAAATGCCATTGAGACCCGTTTGCTGATACTACTTAATTTCTACTTAAATACCTTATGGGCTATTTTATTTATGTCATAAACTGTCACATAAGATAAGATAAAACGTAAATCGCTGTGAGTAGTATCAGCAAACGGGCCTGAAGACTGTACACATGAACTATGCATTTATTTTAGCCTCCAAAAATTGTGTTTTACTCTTATGTCGGAGGTAGTTTCTTATTTTTAATTAAATTAATAAATACCTAGCGTCAATCTCAGAATAGTCAGGTAAAGTGTTAGTTTTGCAAAGTGACTAATCTACTTAGTGGCGGCAAAAAATCAACGGTTCGTAGAACTTCGAAACAGGATGGTAAAGCTTTTCCCTCAGGCGCCTCCGGCTCAAAATGTAGGTATGCAGTAAAAATATGGTCAAGTGGCACGAAAATAATGTCTTGCGTGCAGGTTCAGTCCGAAGTTGGTGGGTTAGGTTAGGTAAGGTGGCTGTCTAGAAAGAAATACTAAGACCAAGTTGATAAGGTCCTTTGTGATACTATATGAGTTAAGAGAAGAGGGTGGGCGCATATTTTCTGTCTTTATGTTTATCCTACGTCTCGTATAGAGAATCGGAGCGCCTAGGATTACCGAAACAGTCTTCCCCGCGCCTGTAAGCCTCAGACAATTCATTGAAGAGAGGACGCTATGTCTTCGGATATACGACGGGTAACTGAAACAGTGTGCCACTCGCTTTTAATCCTCAGACATTCCATCAAAATGCCGCAAACCGGTTTGTGGCAGAATCGTTGATAAGTGCATCGGCCCTTTCGTTGCGTACCTTCATTAAGGATTAATATACCTAGTTGTTAGGTATGCCCTCGCCGGTTAGACGGGTGGTGACCGTATCGGTTACACCCTCGCCTGTATCCTCTGGCAACTTATCAAATTTTGATCTTTGTAATGTTTTTGCTGATACAGCGTATGTCACTGCGAGACAAGTCATTGAGGTACTCGAAAAAGTATTTCCCTAATTTGGTTGTACGCAAATTTGCAGGAGCTGGGCAGTTACAAAGAACATGAATAACTGTTTCTTCCTCCTCCTCATCCATGCAGGTCCTGCAAAAATCATTGTAGGGTTATCCCAAACTGCGAGCGTGCCTATACCTATCAAACAGTGTCCTGTTAATGCTCCCACTACAGAGCTGATTCTGTTTTTACTTATAAGGGCCATACACGACACAGACATGTCGTTGCAGACCAATTCAAAAAGTTTTGATTTCACGCAGACGGTCGCTGCAAAGGATAGACATAGGATAAACACGATACTGATATATTAATTTGCAACGACATGTCTGTGTCGTGTATGGCCCCTATTATAGAGAGAAATCGCTGAGTCCTTTTAGCATATAGGTATTTATGCTGTTTCACCTATCGTTTGCGACCCTTACTGACGCTTTGAATAAGAAGCATTTGATAAATTGCAAAGGAGCGTACGGTTCACTGTTGTTGGTTGAGTGAAGGTCGCTTCCTTGTCTGGCTAGTTCGTCCGCTTTGCAGTTGCCCTGAACGTCGCTGTGACCTGGAACCCATCACAGGGTTACTGAACAACTGTCCGCAATCTCTTTAAGAGATTCCCGTCATTTTTTTTTACCAACTTTGATCTGGTTGTTGGTTTATTCAGGGCTTTTATGGCTGCCTGACTGATGTCTATGTATAGCTTTACCGTCTATCGCAAATAATGCAAGGCTGTCTCGCGTATACCCATCAAGTCTGGGAGACGTAAGGCAAGACTGAGAAGTTGAGTGTTTGTTGTAATGGAAGCATTCAAAGTATCATATTGTATTTTGGCTATTTATGACAACAACAGTAATACGAGATCCAACTGCTGTTATTGATTTTGGGTGATTGAGAACAAATCTGGCGGGAACACTCGACGAAAATGTGATGTCGTACATGACGAAAACTTGACCATTTTAAGTCGCTACGGTACGCATGCTCGCGGTCCAATGTTTATTGCAAGATGCCACGTTCCACTGTCTCAACCCGCCTACGTTTCGCGGCTATACGACAAAAATATTTTTTTTATTTTCAGAAAGCACAGATTAACCTGATGCCTAAAGTTTAATTAACGCTCTAGTCAAAAGTGTATCCTATGTCTATCCTTTGCAGCGACTGTCTGCGTGAATTCAAAACTTTTTGAATTTTCCTTGGTCTGCAACGACATGTCTGTGTCGTGTATGGCCCCTATTAGGCTTACTTCTAACAGCCATTTGTTTTCTGGGACGATTGGAAGGGACCTACTATTGAATGCCGAGTCCGAATGGCTGGATGGAGAAGCTCTTTCATAACAGTCTTACTCTCTGTTGTTTGCAAGACGCCCGCAAGTGGTTGCAGTGGGAACAAAAAGTTGGAAGTGATTTGTGTTTCCCCGGCATCGAACTTGAGACCCCTCGCTCCGTAGTCCAGCCACTTCGCCCATAAACTTCCACTATCATCTGCATGCTTGTCTCACCCTCTAACCCACAAAATTATATTTTTTTTTTATTTACAAATTTAGTAAGGTTCCTCAGATAATAAGCCCGAAGCACTTGAATCCACCTCCTGTCATTTACCCACATGCAGCTTTATTAGGCGCGATAAAATTGTAAACTACAAACAAATTATAGGCCGTAAAATGTTTGTAAACGAAATGTCACAACTCTTTCCTTTTATGGCCACAGTGGATAAATGTATATATATTAAGCTCTTAAGCCATTAAGAGAAAAACAAACAAAAAAAAAAAACACTCACACACACAAATCCAGAACCATTAAACTCTTGAAAATATTCCCATTTTACTGTTCTGACGTTTCGTGCCTGTTCGCCAATATCCCCTCGAACACATTTGATCTGGTTTACCCCGTTCTCAGTGGTTGAGGAGCGCACCGACGCGACTCCATACTCTTCAGAAGTCTGATGAACGTTAAAACACAAGAAATAAAAATATAAAAAAAAAAGTAAATAAAGGCAACAGAATACCGTTGTTGCGAGATGGATGGCTGGAGAATTATTCCGTTGCACGGGCTTAATTTGTTTCTTTTTCTTTTTATTCCCGCCATTTTAATGTGACTTTGTCCCGCGCGCAAGAACGGGACGTACTCACCTATAAAATATGGATTTTTTTTTATTTTCTCCAAGGAGCCGCGACTATATTTCAAAAATAATGTACGCCATCGCAGTTCGCTAGCATGGAAACGTCAAAGGCAGATCTGAGAGACAGAGAAAGAATGAGAGCGGCAAAGTAAAAGCCAGGCAATAAAACATACAGCACACAACGCGAACGCATTAGAAGGAGTATATCGTATTCCTCCTAAGCCGGATTAACGGAGGTCCTTAAAATGGTTTTTATTACACGCGGATTTCTACTGGTTGTTTGTTTTCGAAACAATGACAGAGGACACACACATACACACTTAAAACCCAATTCCACGTCCTTCTACTTTGACTTTTATTTCCTTGTCCCCTCGGCAGGATATACTCGCGTCCTCTCACAATGTTTTGTACTTTTATTTTTATTTTTATTTTTGAGCAATAAAAAGATTGTTTGATGTCCTGCGAGATGCCCGATTGGATATACACTTAAGGATGAATGGAATGCGGCTGACGGGCTTTTGAATAAAAACGAATACATTCATTGACACTTCGTCAGAGCGGCCGATGTGACGATGACAAGGACACATTCACATTACAACACGCCTGATTCTTGACATGTAATAAGATGTTTATCTCGGAGAGAGCCATTTCCATCTGTAGGCCCACGTTTATGTGCCCATTATCGTTATTATTACTTGCGCTCGGACAGCGAATTACATGTCACTTTTACGATCTCGTAAATGGTGGAACGATCAGCTAAAAGTCGGGGTGTTTAATTTGTTGCTCGGAAAGTAGGACGAGTGGGTGCTTTTTCGAATCGATAAATATTCGTATTGGATTTGGAGCGCGCTGTTTGCCTGTTGTTGCGGAATATGGGTGCATGGTGTTTTATTGAGCTATTAAACTTAAATAATTTGCCTTTTGCGGTGGAAATTTATTGATGTGGAAAAGCGTCCTTTCAGTGGTGCTGGTGCCTTGTCGCGGGCGGCTCCGAGGTCAGGATGAAAGAGAGAAGTTGTTATGATGGTGGTTTTTTTTCTATTTTTTTTTTTTTTTTTTTTATAGCCCCACTGGCAATCGTTTGCGTAATTTTTATGAAGGTCCTTCTATTTAGGGAAAATTATCTTTGCGAGAGTGGAGATGATTGTTGGACTAGTTTCATGCGATGCCCCACTTTTAGTTGGAATCCTAATTAGAAGGAGAAAGGAGTGCGCCATAAAACGGTTTGATGGGGGTTAGATATAATAAAGATAAAAAGGTGTTTCGGAAAAAGGTGGTTTTGCGACAGGACATTGGATTGGGGATACCAATTGTGGGTGGGGTACATTTTTGAATAACTTTGTTGTATAGCAGGGGCCACGCCCCTTTGTAAATTTCATTTCATTTGAGCACACGCGTATTCAAATGCAGTATTTAAATTTAAAACCGATTACTTTTCCAGTTTTAGAAACACACCCGGGCTAAATTCTTATGTTTGTGTGACTGTTGGTTTGCATCTTATATTGCAAGCACTCAAGCTACAAACATAAAATGCCTCCTTCCGCTGACTTTAATTACTTAATTTACAACTTTGCAAAGTGTGCAACAAATTTTTAACTTTTTTTACAGCTCCCTTGTGCTGATAAAGACCTGGCTCTGCACTTTTGCCATTAAAAATTCATTACACTCACATTAAATTTCAGTTACACAAAATTTGTCTTCGACGCGTATATACAGATACACCATCCCTTCGTCATATAGAAGAATATTCATTCAAAATGAAAATAATCAATGTATTCATATTTTTAAGGAACTCTTCCGCTGACAACTTCTATCAAGATTTATAAAATATTCCTTAACCTAAAAAAAAAAAAAAAAAATGTGTAACACAAAACCGACACGAAGAAAAAGTGGCCATCCTTTGAAAAACTCTTTCTCATGTCCTTGCATTTGTCGTCTTCTTTTAACAAAATGTGCTCCACCACGATATACACACGCACAGATAGAGCTGACACTTGTCAGTGCCGCACTCCTCGCTCAGTGCAAATGCGTCCGTAATGAGTCCTTCGTTTGACAGAGAGACGTCTCGTTCGCGCGTGATATCTAGCAGGCAGTTGCCTCTTGCCTGTTTCGGTGAAACACACCCGGAATTCTTAATGAACATCAAGGATGTATATCCGCACTAAGTTTAAGGACGAGATTGGGTGTTCTCTTCTTCGGTTTTTTTTTTTTTATTTCTTTCGTTCTTACTTTTCATATCTTCGTTGCGTCGTTTGACAGAATTTGTTAACGAATGTTATTACCAGAACACTTTGAAACAACTTATCAAGGATAATTATTAAAATTATGTTTTGCAAAATTATAAAAGAAGAGATAGAAAGTCGAAGAAAGGAAGAATGATGATGATGGGCGGGGTTGAGTTGGGATTGGGCATCCCACAACAAGATGAAGAAAAAAAAAATTAATTAAATATAATTCTTGTAGGGTTTTTTGCTTCAATGTTTATGACGGTATATTTTGTGTGTGGGCGCTCCGCTGAGTATATGTGTTTGTGTCAAGTGCGAGTGAAGTTAGGTAACAAGTTGGGTTGACATATTAACTTTTGTCGTTGGGGAGAAGACACCAGAATTAGCAACCATACATCTTTGAGCTCTTGGGATTTGCTTTAGATTGAAAAGAAACGAAAGTAATTTGCGGTTAGGCGGAGGCTGGAGGTGGTTTGTTTTTGTTTGTGTCGGCGGAATAATTCTATTCATGTGAAAGTGTTTCTAAGCCAAATCGTTGATATGACTCTTAACCTTGAAAGACCTGGGAATAATTCCACTTTGGGGCCGAGTGTCTTGCTACAAACTAACGCATAAACTAGACTATTTCTTGCAAGCCTAGGAAATAAGGTATTTCATTCCGACTGTAGGTGATCTTCTACTTCACGGCCCGTAAGACAGATTTGGCTAAAATTTACTTACCTGCTTGTTAAAGCTATATACTCCAGCATCACAAGGTGAGTTCCTCGCAATTTGCCTTATCCGATCTTGACCTTCTACAATCAAAGAGCTTGGCTACTTATGTACCTCGCAGAAAACGACTTGTTAAATTCCAGGCAACAAATCTTGCACTTAGTTCAGACACAACACAGCTGTATGGAAGTAGAGTACATTTAATTAAAAAAAAGCAATCAAACTCTAAACTAAATATGGCGCACCTCTATGACCAAAAGAAACATTTTAAATGTGTATGCAGAAATCCTTATTTTACTCTGGAAAAAGCTCCAGTTAAGGAGATCATTGTATCGGGGAAACATCTGCGCTACAGCAAACGTTTTTGTTTCATCTTGCTATATCCTTAACTTTAAAGTTAACGACTTGTATCTCTTACTATTAGTGTTTTAGTTTAACAAGCTCTTAAGAAATTCTTATATTTAAATGTGGCGAATATTTTCACTGTGTAGCTCCTTTTTCACGGCCCAAATTCACCAAAGGATGCGTAAATATAAATCCAGATATCAGTTGTGGCATTACGGAAACACCCACTTCAATGCGCACACCAGACAACTCACATATTGTGATAGAAGCAGTAGCGCACATGGTGTTTTTCGAGAATCCACGTTCGTCTTTTACTCTGTTTTCCTTCTTTTTTTTTTAATTACCAGGTTCAGCAAAAGATTAGTTTATTTGCCTCTAAATGCATTGTCAACAACGCACAGTAAACAACTGACACCAAATTTTCGTACGCGATAGCGCACACGAGTAGCATATTTTATACTCGCATTTTTTACTTAAATTTTTGAAGTAGATAAGCATAAAAAAAACAAAGGCTAAAATGTCGTGAATACCAATTTCTTTGCGCACAGCGTCACCTCAGATGCGCACATTAAGTACCTATAAATTTTAGAGGCGCAACTCAAGCCATATGCCGATTTGCCGATATCACCAAAAATAAAATAATTTTCACGGACTTTGAAAGTGAATTTCGTAGCGCACATATGAATTTCACTCCGGTTACGCACATCACTTAATGAAGTAGAAATTCCTCAAGCACAAATCTAAACTGACTAAACTTAAAGGAGTTGACCAAAAATTAAATGAATCCAGCGAACCTTTTAAGTGCTATTTATAGCGCACACTTGTATGTGCGCTACATTCTGTTATCATAGGTGTGAGTAGAATTCTGTACCAAAGTAATAAAATGTTTGTCTCCTTGAAATCGAGCACTTAAATGTGATCTAAATTGAAGAATAATTCGCATGAGCACGTAGCATACAATTTATGTAAATTCCATCAGAGAATGACTTTCTCCAGCAGACATGAAACGGAAAGACCAATAAATAAATCAAACCACTTCCGAGCATTACACAAATACTCGTATACACAAATTATCACAGTAAACATGCTTCCTTAGCCATACACGACTGCGGAAAGGGGTACTGCTCAGCTCTGCTCAGCCCCAACAGGACATGTGAAATTGCTTCTAATCCCCCTTCTGGTTCGTGGAAATCACTTAAAATTATCTTGATATCGTTCGAGTTAAGATGTGGATTGAGGATGCTACTATCCCCGTTTACACTTGGTGTGCCATTGATCTATGTGAACAGGACATTCAACGCATGCTACACACACACACACGCGGAGTATGCATTCTCTACAAATTGTGATTGCAAAATTTCACCCCACATCATCCGCCTAACATGAGTGAATAATGCCACATCGTACACCGCCCCATTTTGGGGTTGGCCATTCAGCTTATCTTTTCCACAGCGCGCGTACATTATATCCTAAACATTCAGCCGGATAAGAGTCCTTTTCTCGCCCCATCTTCGGTGGGCTTCCTTTTTTTTCTCTCTAGCGTGAGGGGTAGATAAAAATTATAATCATGTACCCCGGTCTCGGAGGGATATGGAGTGAGAGAACGGTTGGCAGGACCAAAAGGATGTGGAAATGTATGTGTAATATAGTAGTTCGTCCGTTTTTCTTGGAATGTATGATGATTGCTTCAATGAAGTGCGCTCCTTCAGAATATGTGTTGAATACATAAATCTGTGTGCGATATGAGTTCAAGGATTTCCGTAGAATTCCATCCCTTGTGTCAAGCTCATGTGTGGAAGAGAACGACAACGACCACGAAGTGTGAGAAGAACAAGTGTAAAATTTAAGATTTCTACTTTCTTCGAGATCTCTAGAGGGAAGATATACGTCTCAATGGGGGTTTGCTGTAGTAAGGGAGTCTATCTTTGTGTGTGCATCGAAAGGATATGTACGAATGCCATCCAACCGACAGATATTTATGTGTTTGAAAAAGAACGAACAGCTTAGAGATAAATGAGAAGAAAGCTAAAGAGTTATCTAAGATATGCAAGCCCCTCGCCTACAATAAACATCGAATGCGGCGTTCTGGGTACAAGAAGATTAGAGATGAACTTTTTTTAAATTAAATCCAGTTTCGGAATGTTATGTGTGAATAGTGCGCACTGGGTCGTTTTTATTTTTCTTGAATTTAATGCAGACGATAGGCGGAGAAAGTTTCCAAAGTTTTGTGTAGGTCTATGGCGTGGCTTGGCGTAACTACATCTGTATGGAACTAGAAATTGAATTCAAATTCCTCGATGAGTTTAGAAAGTTGTAATGGGATTGACATTCACATTAGTTTTGCTTGTGATTGTAGAGAAGGGCTGAGATTTTTAGGAATTCAGCAAATGAAATCGGACATTTTTAGTAGGTGCTTGATTTTCAAATACGTCCCTTTGCATTATCATCAGCTTTGAAATAGCTAGCGAAACGTGAAGTCAAGCTTTGTGGGATCGCATTTTACCTACGCCATCTGTTGGCGGTCATAAAAGGGTTCGAATCTTGGATTAGTCCAAGAGAAATTAGTATAGTATTTGTAGGTGCAGTAGCTTAGTGATCAGTGTGTTGGATTACTAAGTGAGGCGTCCCAGATTCGAATTCCTCGAAAACCCAAATTCCAACTTAGGGTTTTTTCCACTGCGCCACCTCTCGCGAACGTCTGACAAACATCCGAGAGTGTAACTGTCTTGAAAGAGCTTCTCAAGCCGCTTGGAATCGGCATAAAATTGTAGATCCCTTCAAAAAAATGAAAAAAATCACACAAAATGGATGGTTGTGAGAAGGGACCCTATCCCTCCTACGGACCTCTTGCGCCAACTATTTTTTGTTTGATTGCACTTTTTTGTATCTCATTGAAATTGCATCAAGAACCCTTCCTCTGGTTCGGTGGATAATAGCTAGTGAAGGTTACCTGAAGTGCACTTTTCGTCTTCTTTTTACACTTGGCATGTTTTATCGTTTTGTGTTCCATTGGATCAAGTGCGTCTTGTCGATTTTTTTTAGGTGCCAGTTGCCACTGACATGAAATTGTAGCACAGTCGATCATAAGCCTAACTGTGAGAAAAAATCAAAGCTTTCAGCCAATGTGAGCCTCAATGTCAGGTAGAAGCTCCAAGAATTCTCCCCACGAAACTGCCTTGCCAGACTGTGTTCTCTCTTAACACCATGTTTTTATTTATAGCTCTTTCGCAACCCAAGCTGACATTCTGAGAGTGATTTTTTTTTTGACGAATTTAGCTGTTTTAACTCGTTCAACCAAAAAAGTTGGGCCTATTCTAAATACAAATGAAAGTCGGCGAGACTTTCCAGAATTGAGTACCCTAGGGTTGCATACAAAGGCCTACACTTTTTCCTTACGGCAAATGGCAATGATATTCACGGCAACTTTTCTCTTAGGCTTACCCCAGTTGCATGAACTTCTGTCAAACAACTTCCGGGTGCTTTCCCGTTCCTAAAATCATAATCCATCAAATCTATCGAGTTCTCTTTAGCAGCTGTCATGGCACCTACATGGATCCAACGTCTTTACAACCCGCTAAGTGGATCTTCGTGTATCTATGACATTCACGCTTTCAAATTATTCTAATCTTCCTCGAGTGCATGACTCATGGTACCGCGTGAAAACCTGTTCCTGTCCACTTCACGTGTACATCAAGTTGCTTCTTCTTAATTCAAAGCAACTCAAATTTGACGACTTAAGTGCACCCCACAATGAGTTAGAATAATATTCGAACGACTATCCACTCCGCGGTCATTTTTCGTGAGTAAGACATCGTTTTACCCCTCCATAAAACCGCACATTCATCCGGCGACGGACAACTCCTATATCAAAGGAACTGAATTCCACAACACACATATCAAGAGCAGCTGTCAGAAGAGATCTATCTCCATGTTGCATTGTGTATGACTGTATGCGCGGCTATCCTCTGCAATTAAAATCATCTCGAAGGTCTACGAGTATGTTAGGCAACAACAGCAACGAAAAAAAAATTCAAACACGTTTGGTCGAGATCTATAATTCAGTTTTATTGCAGAGACTACGACTGGCCGGGCCGTCGCGTCGTATGGAGTCGTCTGCAGCAACGAGGTAACTGCCGCCTGTCATCTCGAAGTGGATTAATGTACGTCATACGCGAAAAGGAGCAACTCCCCGATACTAGTTACTAAGAGAAACCTCGTTGTTTGGTTTTACGTTTTTTTTTTTATTTATCCTTTGATAGGTGTGTTATCTCTGTGTGAGCACTTGATGCGTCGGTCGCCCCATCTCCGTATCCTTTTAAAGTGGTCGTAATAAATTTATTATTGGTCTGGGTCTGCGTTGCCGATCCTGGTGATATCAACGGGCGCAATTCTTTTTTCTTTTTTTTCGGGCGAATTTTATGCGTTCCTTATTTTTTATACTGTAAACTGTCCCAGACTTTGACGACAACACGCTATCCGGCTGTGATAGTGATAGCTGCCGCCGATTATATGGTGCACAGCTGGTAATTATTAGTGTCCGCTTTAGTCGGGTCTCGAAATTGGATTGTTTTATGCCCACGTATCTGGATGTCGTGCCAAAAAGACATTAAACGACGGATAGACCGACTAGAGACAGTTTAAGTTCAAAGGAGAAGAAATTTTAGTTCCCTTTGGGGTTTATTTTTAACACATAACAACAAAAAAAGAAGAAAAAGGTTCTTATTCCGAGTTTGAAAGTATGCACATTAAACTGGTTGCACAAATTGTTTCCGACGTTTAAGAGAGGAGGCAAATGCCCAAGACATCAGGAAACGAACATGAAAATTGAGCGATTGGAGTACAAATTTCAGGAAATGGTTGCTGCTGCTGTCCGGTATTACTACTATAATTTGAATTCTTCAAAAGGCGCTAGAGTCAGCGTTGCCATAAGTGCAGATTTGTCTGTTTTTTGCAGATTTTCAGCCTAGGTGCAGAAAATGTATCAAATCACATCACTATGATATTACCCCACTTTAGGCAGTCACTCTTTTTAGAAGCTGACTTAGAGCTCTAGAGCTATTTATTAAATACCTTTTATGACATCGAATGAATGACTGTAGGAAAATCTATACCACTTGCTTTGCAGATTTCTGTATGTTGATTATGGATAAGAACTCTAGCTCATCTAATTACAGATTTTCAAAATCCTCTTTGCTTTTATTGTATCAAAATTTGTTTGTCACGTTATACTAAAATTCCAAACTCCCTCCTTACAAACACCGCTCAAAACCGGTGAAATTTCAAATAACAAGGTACAATGTTAGCGAAGTTCTAAACCGATAAAATAAAATTCGGACATTATTACGAAAGAAAGTACGAAAATAAGTAGGGGATCTTATTCAATGTGAAACAATAAACCAAACAAATCTATTTACCTTAAACACCAATTTAAGAAAATTAAATTCAACAGCGTAAGTAGTAAAGTTCCACTTCCTTACTGTAGGTATCAACGTAGGTAATATCAAAACAACCATTAAAACAAAAACCTTGAACTCAATTTCTATATGCACCACCACACGTCATCAGCCATCTGCGCATTTCCTCAGAAACACATTGTCGCTGATTACATACACATTCACGTCGTATACTTCTCTTTCGTTTCACAAAATTTAAACACCACGCAGTGTTTTTTTTTTCATATTGAGGTGCTTGTGTGATGTGCGCCACCCAACCACCCCAAAGCAGAACAACGATCAAGAACCGCGTCTGCTGATAATGTTCGATTTGAGAAAATAAATTTATTTTTTTTCATGTTAGATTCTAGATTGTAGCTCAGCTTCTAGAGGACATAGAAAGCTGATTGATGGCTTGAAATAACTATAAAAGTCTTGGATCTCCTAAATATATTCTTTTGTTTGCATTGAATAAGTATTGTTTGAGTAATGGCGAGGAAAAGGCAGTAAAGTCGGAAAAAAACACATTTTAGTCAAAAACGCTGCAAAAAATAGGCATGGCAATGAAAGGAATAGCCTATGTCCTTCTCAGAATCTTAAGGAACATTTCAAAAAAAAGTTTCATCGAAATCTGTGCAATAGTTTTCACGCCATTAGGTAACAAAGAAAATGCCTACAGTTTTATTATATGTATAGATATTCGAACTCAATATGTGGGGAATTTATTTCTGAAGAAACAGAAACCTTTGCATTGAAGACAGAATCTATGGTATTTTCGTAATTATTTTTTATTTTTGTTTGAAAAATCTATGGGATAGCAGTTTTTCAGGCTGTTGAGCTCATAAATAATTTTTTTCCAGTGTGACAAGCGAGTAGTTAAGTACTCAAACACTTCTTGTACCTTCTTTGTAATGTAATCTTCTACATTTGCTTGTAACCTCTTTTAATCGAGAGTTACATCAACGCCAAGACCAACCAGGAACTAAATTATTTCCACTAGAACACATTCCTCGACAGTGACAAAAACTCCGTAAAGCTTTAGCTGAGAAACACATTTCAATTCACACCACCGATGTACTGTCCACTATTGTGGACCTTATTTCCACTTTGTATGCGCACTTGTTCTCCTCTGGTCACATACAAACCCATCTTATCTTTCAATCCTCATAACCTTTCATCTGGTTTTTCTTAAGCGCGTGGCCAATAAAAATCAATTTTTAATCCCAAAAGAAAGCATAAAATTATAATACACAGTAGCCGCTCCACATAAACCAAGTAGCAACAGAAAAGGGGGGAAAAAATAAAAAGGAAACTAAAACCGTTCCGGAACATTACCATAAAGCACAGGGTTCCTTTGCAGCTCCAATCTTTTTTGCAACAAATGTATCTGCTGTGCTACATCTGCACAGAGTCCTTAAATGGAAAATAATAATCAAAGGGTATTTATCTATTACCTCCAGGATATGGACCCAAAGCGCTATGAATTGAATTGAAACTGCTGTGTGCGTGTGGGTGTGTGTTTGAGCGCGCGAAAGGAATATTTATGTGCCAGAGCAATAAAATCATAAAAAAAAAATACACTTGCAAAGCCTGAAGACTCCTTTTTCATCCGCCCGGCGACCACACCCGTCTTCGTAGTTCTTTGCGGCAGCAAGGGTATAAAACCAACCCTTCCCCAAGGCATCAGCAACAAATTGCGAAAAAGTGTGTAATTCCACCCTGACCCGAACGGGATCATAAAAGAGGATTCCCCTCCCCCCGCATTGCTCCCGCACAGCCGCAGCATATGTCTGTGCGTGGGGGAGATTAAAAACCGAAAATGTTGTGTTTTTTTTTTTTTTTTCTCGTTTGTTTGTATCCTCCCCATACGATTAGTGTTTGTACTCTGTATCGCTCGATCTGATTACCATCCGTGTTGGGGAAACAAGTGTTTTGTGTATGTTCGGGGATATTGATTTTGTTTTGGAATGTAATTCAATTCTATAATTGCAATAACGGATTATGGGCAATTTTCGACGTCGAATACAAAAGAAAAATACATGCACAGAGGGGTTAAGGGAGGTTTAAGATATATTATATCCCAACTTTTGGGTAGGTGTGGTGTACCTGACAAAGAAGTATCCAATTGCCTGGTAATGGTAATCCGTATATTTGTCGGTGGAACTAATGCCACCAGCATAATCCTGCTGGGTGTACTGAGATCAAAAGGAAATGAATTCGTTTTAGTGGCGTAGCAGCACTCTCCGTTCACACGGCACATAATGGCCAGGCTATACCTACATTTACAACAGGCGAGAGGGTTAGGGATACTTTTTGTTTACACAATGACCTCTTCCCCGAACGGTGAGTGGGTGTGTATGCTAAGAGTTATTGCATTTCACCGAACAATATCCTTATTTATGTACCGTTCCATTTGGGTATCCTTTTATTTTGCACGCTGTGTATCGATATATGGATTTCATAAGAGACCAGTAAATAATTATCATTGTGGAATTGACACATCCCAGGACAGAGTGTGCATCGTGATGATGGTTTCAGAAATGTGTGCGGTGATTAGAACAAGAGGATACAGCTCACATATTAGTCGTAGTATATCTGATATCTGATTGGGTTTCTCTCCTGCCCAATAGAACAAGGAAATCTGAAATGAATCCTGTCTGAGGATGGTCTCCTACGTGATGTGGGAGCTAAAAATGTCCAATTAATTGCGATTTCGCATTTCATGCGTATACGTATATAATATGTGAGTGAGTGGAAGGGATATATATACGGAAATCGAATTATTATTTGCAAAATTGCACAAACATGGAAGAGGAGAAAAGGGATTTGAGGTTTTTTTTTCTATCTTCCGTTGACATGAAGAAGATATTTACTTCTGGCATCGAGTGGGTTATTGTGTGCCTGGTGTGGATAATTACTATATATACCTTTGGAAGATATTAGATGAATATTTAATATTCAGTTCGAATGTGAGACGAATTTTCAATTTCCTTTATACATGCGCCTCTTTGAAGTTGGCACCGTTGTTGGGGTGTTCAAATGCGATTGAGGTGTGGCTCATGAAGTAGTGAGCTGGCGCGTTTTGCATAATTTTTGGTTAATGGTGACGTAAAGTCGGTACGTGCCGGAGAATTATCACGTTCCTAAGTTATTTACAAGTACGAATGTGGAATGTGCTCAGTGTTTTTTTTTTTTTAAGTGAAATATCAGAAACTCAGCAAAACAATCCTTTTTCAGAACATTTTGGCATAAGAATCAGTCTCGGTTTTAATCATTTGAACTGAAAAACAGAATTATATATATGTCTTTTCTAGAGTCTCGTTCTCCCTTAGTGTGGCAGCTAAATCGGGTTTCTGACAGCCGTCCGTTAAAAGGTCAAGATTTTTCCAAACGTTTCTTGAATCATATCTCCTTGAAATGGGGGCAAAATTGCGATAGCACAACTGAATATGTATTCTAAAAATCTTGTCCAACAAACAGTTATACCCTTTTCACACCGCAGTGAAAACCGTGTTTTCGTCGAAAACTCGAAATTGCATTCACACCGAACAATAACTAGTTTTCCTTTGACGTTTCAATCAGCTGTGAGACACTAGCCGCGGAACTTCTGTGTAAACTATTTTGTTTACAAATTTCGATCGCATTAATTAACAAATAAATCAAAAAAAAAACATAAAAAGCCTTTAAAAATAATATTAGCCCATCAATTAGTGTGGAAAATGATTTTAAGTTGTGAGTTTTGACATTTGTTCGGTCGGATGCTCTGCTGAATGTTGCATAAGGTGTGTTTGTTTCAACAACCCAACGATCGAAAGTCGTATTCGTGGTGTTTTGGTGGAAAACGACTTTAAACAACTCGTTTTAAAAAATGAAAAATGTATGTATGGTAAAACTTCTGTTTTCGATGAAGTTTTCGAGTGTTTTCGCGAAAATCCGGTTTTCGGCTCGGTGTGAAAAGGGTATTAAACTGGTTGGATCTGTTGAAGAATTTTCAAAAAGAATTTAAAGGCAAGCATGTGTTCTTTTTACGTTTAAAACATTGCTTAAATTTAAACTACATCCATTAACACTAATTATCAATTAAATTGTCAGAATACTCGATGAAAAGCATATTAAAGTCGAACTTGGGGACTCTAAGCTAGAGGCTTACGCCTCTAGAGTAACTCCTCAGTTATATCCCCTCTGCTGTGGGTCATAATGCTAAATTAGGTGCTTATGCAGCTTACAAACAGTGGCGTCAGAACAACGGCTGATGCTGATGACGTAGTGCTGTAGGCAACAGGTAAATTCCTCCCAACATTCTTCAACAAATTGGAGGCTCTCGCAAAACCCTCAACATCTGCAGCCTAACGGTAAATCCTCAGAGAAGTGAACTTGTTAATTTCACAAATAAAAGGAAAATACCACAGTTAGTCACACCTTCTGTTTGCGGCACACCCCTCAGAATCTCTGACAGCGCGAAATACCTGCGACTTATACTAGATAACAAAAAATAAAAATAAATTGAAAAATGAAAACCCATGAAAGAATAAAAAAAGCCACAGTAGCCTTTTAACTCCTGCCGCAGAATTTTTGGGAAAACCTTAGGAACCTAAAATTAAACTGTGAATGTTCACGGCCGGCAACCTACAAAGCCACCTACCCAAAGGCCATTACGAAAGTACAAAAACTAGCGTGTGTCGGCACCACCAATGCAATCACCCCTATCGAGGTATCCGTTCGGAACGGATATTTCCCCGATCTGTATTCGAGGTATCCGTTCCGATACAACTTTCGGAAAAATTCTCCGATGGCATATAGCGCACATTGTCGCATTTCGTGGAACCGCGTTATACCACTTATTTTTGACATGACAATTTTTTCCGAAGCTCTCCGACAACGAATTGCTGCGGAATATTTTCATGTGAAATAAACGCCTTTGTATGCTTCATTTATTTTATTCCGAAACGGATACTTCGAACGCAATTTGAGTTCCGATCGGATTTCATTTTTATATCGGAATTTTCTCCGAACGGATACCTCGATAGGGGTGAATGAGGACAACCCCAACCGCAGGTCTTGAGGCTATCCTCAATTCGCTTCCGCAAACTTTGTACAATCATCAGCGGCCATTAGTGCCATGAGAATAAGCCAATCATTAAGCTGGATATTGAACGAAATGGGTCATTCGTCGAACAGTCCTACAGAAATACTTTGGCTGTGTACTGATCACGGACTAAAGGTATTATCTGTTTTATCGACAGCCAGGTAGCCTTAAAAACATTACCTGCAACAGAAATAAAATCGAAGCTTGTGCAATGCTGTCGCGAAGAGGTCAAGGTTCTTGGTACTCAGCACAAGATATTGCTCTGCTGATGGGTTCCGGGACATGAAGGCATTTCAGCAAGCGGGTGAATTTGCTAGACAAGGTTCGGCAGCAGTAACAGAACAAGCTGATCCATTCGGGAACATCCCACCTTGCTCACTCAAGCTTGAAGCAGGGAGAAAGGTCATAAGAGAGGCGAACGCTAGATGGGCTGCACTAGAAACTTGTCGTACCACAAGAATGCTATGGCCAACCTTCACTCTGCGGTATTAAATAAAGAAATATTGCTTAAACTTTGTAGAGGCTGCGGTGATGAAAAAGCTCTTGAAGATGGAACCCACTTCCTATGTCATTGCCCAGGTCTCCAACACAACCGGCACAGATTCCTAGAGAGACACTTCTTCCACGACCTAGACGAGCTTTCCAGGTTTGAAAGGGATGTTATGGGTAAGGGACAACCTTTCGGCCATCATCTGTCAATGTTGACCTGAGTGTGGCGATAAGTTTGACGTTTGCCTTCTTTAACTTAGTAAGTTTTGTGTCGGGACTTGGACCTACACCCGTAAAAAGTCAAACTGATTAACTGATTCAGGAGCTCAAATTTTATGATCATAGACAGCCCGAAATTGCATTAAGGTATTTAAGAAATGCACAATTAATAGAGCATCACACAATATAATCCCCGGCTCTGATGGGGGTCAATTTAAAATAACAGAACAAAAAACAATTGGACATGAAAATGGCTTCTTGAGAAAATAGTGCTAAATTGATTTCAAATCTTTAATGAATGGCTCCCTCAATAATAGTAAAAGTAAATCGGACTGCATTTATTTGTTTAAAAGGTTACCCACATTTAAAGAAAATTTGGCACCACCCGCCTAGCTACTCAGAACGATTCTTAAATAAAAATGTCAGTAATAATTCACAAAAGTGCGCAAAAAGGGCCTTACATAGTATTCATCCTTTCCCTTTCCAGTGGAGGTCCATTCAATCTAATTAAAAAAAACACAACAGATAAACTGAAATTGGTTTACTTGATAAGTTACACAGCGTTACACAGAATACGATACCGGACCTCCGGGCTCATTTGTATTAGTTAGTCTAAGATGCAATATACCTCCTCAAGAAAGGAGACCGAAAAAGAGCATGATAGGAGTAGAGCTTGCTCTATTTAAAAATCGGTTACACACGTTTCCAACATTTACCAATACAGTTAGCGATATTCTTGCAATTATGTATTTGCTAAAGGAATTTTGGAAAGATTGTGTTTTTCCAAATTATGAAAACTCCTCTCCTAAAGGGGCAGGGGATGAGAAAAAAAGCCCTTCAAATATTTAAATTTTAATAAATACGATTATAAACTTAAAAAGCACACCCCCCAAAAGGCCTGAAAAAACATCATCGTACAAAGTGGGTGTGACTGAAAGGAGTAAACACGAAAAAGTCTCAGTGGGCTGTTTAACGACAAGAACTTGTTGGCCCTCATTACAAGCCTTAAAACACATTTTGTCGTCGCATTTTGTGCCCCTCCTTCGCTCGCAAAGTAGGTTGATGCGATTAAATATATTTACCCGCCTCACTGCTTGATGAATAAACATATATAAAAGCAAGACTTTCACTCAAATGAAAGCTCCATTCCGTTTGAATGGTTCTCCCTCCAGCTCCTCTTCGACTTTTATATATCCTGTGCACAACAAAACTATTACTTCTTTTCGTTTACTAGGTCACCCAACTAACCACCGACACAACGTCGAGATCCATTTTTCGTTCTAGTTTTGTTGTTTTGTTTGTTTTCAGTTCAAACTGCATTTATTCTCGACTTCCCTTCATTACCTTCGTTTTTATTTTTCTTCTCATTACACCTTTAGCCACATATCCTTGCATACATCTCTGCGCAGCCAAACTGTTTTCGAAAGAACTAAAATACAAAACTGTGCCAAATTAAGTGAAGATGTTTCCGTTCATTTTTTTTTTACAGTACCGCACGCTACTTAAAAAACTGAAAGTAAATGTTAAGTGCAAACAATATAAACTTATACTACGAGTAGTAATTCATTTGCCTTCGTAGGGACGCACGGAATCTATATAAATGTGCTGAGAAAAAAAAAAAGAAACGAAATTTTAATGACCACCTATTTAAATAATGAAAAGGCCAGGAATGGGGTTGACTGGGTGGACTGCTTTTTTTTATAGGTCAGTCACTGTAGCACAGCGCGCCCCATCATTAAACATCATCCTTCCGCGTTGTGTCGTCGTTCGCATTTCACTGCCGCACGAGTGCGACTCGTACAATCTACAACTGCTGGCTGGCAGATTGCTGTGCACTTCTCTCCTCTCTGAGTGATTAATGTCAACGCAATTAAAAGAATTGTAAAATTTATAGCTGCCGGTCTTGTTGGCTCTTTTTAATTATACGAGGGCGCAGAAATAAAGGTTTCAAGGCTTAACCAGCACCGCAAATCTGCATAAATACATTTCGTTTTCATTGCACACTCCACACATATAGGGGGAGTGGAAAATGAATAAAATGGCTAATTCAAAATCAGGACACTCAAGGACACACATATTGAACTACATATATGCGCCAGCAGTCAGTAGTTCAATAGCAGATTGCTTGGGTTTTTGGGAATATTTTCCTTGCGGCCACCCTCTGGATTCAGTGGACTTGCATAGTTCACGGTAAATTGAAAAGAAAAACAACTGTAATTGGTTTCCATTTCGATTTACTATCACAACGACCGAGTATACTAAAGGAGTTGCAAAACAACCCCGAATATCGGACTACTGACCGAATGAAATCGATGACTTATCGAGCCACTTGGGTTGCTTCCTTGCTGCAAACAGGAGTCGATGTATTTGATCCTACTGCTGCTGCATACAATAAAAGGTCAGAAATCAAAATATTTCCAAAGCTGTTGCCATTTTTTTTTTTTTTTTTTTTTTTGTGGGATATATTCCCTTCCACAGAGGGTTGCCATTGAATGGTTCGGTTCAGGCAACAACAAAGAAAATTCGATTCGAAGGATACCCCCCTTCTAAATGGTCGCCGCTTCACTTGGGTTCCTATGCAGCAATTACCCTCAAAAATATAAAAACCACAAATCATTTGTCTCGGTCCTTTCATATATATGAGAGTGGCAGAGGGTAGTTGGGGTGCCGCAAGGATTTTTTTGTTTAATTTTTCGGTTTTATTAGCTTTAAAAGTGCCACACATATCCACGTACAATATATAGATGGTTAGGCGGTTGGTAGGTATTTTTTTGCTCGTCGAGAAAGATGAAAAATTGGAACGCCATCGATTCAAGATATTGAGATTGATGATTGGGCGGAGGAGAATTCGATATACGCCTGTGTCCTAGTTCAAGTGTGCAATTTTATGTGTTGTGGGATCGGAATTTTTTGTTCTTTTATTTTATTTATGACCTCGTTTGGCTTGGTATCGAGTGGTGTGCGGTTCAAAATTGGCTATTTTAGAGAAATGCAATTAATGGTGGGAAAATATTGAAGAGCGCACACTGGGTGTATGTTTTTACTGTGCGGAGAGGTCACGAATGAAAGTGGACGGTGTCTTTACTTGGGAAAATCATTGGCCGGTTAAATTAAAAGTAAATATTTGTTCAGTGCTTCGTTCGTTTTAATTTTTAAACGATGGAAATTGTGCAGGGCAGATAGCGGGGGCAAATTAAGCGGAATTTTGAGTCGTTTCATGACATCTGGTACGGAGGTGTTTTAATGAACTGTCCAGGGTCCTTTAGACTGTGCCAAATGGATTAATATGCTTGTCTCTGGGCTGTTGACGGTGTATATATGATTTTTCGTTGCGCACTTATTGGTGCCTTTTGAATTAATATTTCCATTTTAAATGAAAGTAAATACACGGCACTCTTACTTTTTAACAGGACGTAGCAATAAGTATAGAGAATGATTTTTTTGAGTATGCAACATATAATCTTTTAACATAGTGGTTTCGCGCAGATTAACAATAACAATTTTGTATGACAAAGTGTCAGTCTTCGTTGGTTTGTAATAATAAAGCAGCGCCTTAAAACTTTCGCATGAGAAACAAACTAGAAAGGATAAGTCTCATGTTTTTGGTAGCTACTTTAAATTTGGTTAGATGATCTATCGCTTGCACTGCCAGTAACTCCATAATTTGTTCGACAGTTCACAACAAAATCGGTACAACCTACTGCAATTTGTAAGCTCAATGTGAACGACGGAAGTATTTAAAACGACTCAATGTGCTTTTGTAACACAAGGCTAGTTCTTGAAATGTAACTTGTAGTTATGACTGCTTATTCTGGTCGATATATCGGGTTTTTCAATAAGAGCGCTACAAACGTTTTTTTTAAATAAAACAAAAAGGGTTTTGGATATCAATGAAATTCTTTATTCCTGTGAAAATACGTTCGATGCCATTATGTATGGAGTTCGATTTCTTTTGCATGGCCACCACGGGCACGCTTGCAGAAGTCCAGACGCTGAACCCAATTATCGACGGTTTTCAAGCATAAATCGGCCGATACTGCTGCAATATCACGTTCGATATTCGTACGAAGTTCTTCAATCGTCGCTGGCTTGTTGGCATAGACCATATACTTGACGTAGCCCCACAGGAAATAGTCTAACGACCGAGGCGGCCAAGCGACTGGACCATTTCGTGAGATAACACGTTCTCCAAACTTGGTTTCCAATAAATTGATTGTGACATTCGCTGTGTGGCTTGTGGCGCCGTCCTGTTGGAACCACATGTCCTCCAAGTCCATACCATCCAATTGGGGCCAAAAATATTCGGCCCCAAACCGTAATTTTTTCGGGATGCAATGATGACTCATGGAGTACGTGTGGATTGCTGCCTGACCAATACCGCCTATTTTGTTTATTGACGAAGCCATTCAGCCAGAAACGAGCCTCATCGCTGAAGATGATTTTTCGATGAAAATCCGAATCATTTTCAAGTTGTTGCTCAGCCCAATTCACGAACATACGTAGCTTCTGGTGGTCAAGCGGCTTCAGTTCTTGCGTCAATTTAATTTTGTAAGGATGTAGGCCAAGATCTTTTCGCAAAATTCGCCACGTCACAGAGATGCCCAACGCTTGAGAACGACGTGTGAGAGACACATTTGGGCTTTCTTCAACTGAAGCCTCAGCGGCAGCAATATTCTCGACACTACGGGCACTTATTTGTCTCACTGGCACGGGAACATTTTGTACTGTGCCTGTAGATTCAAATTTTTCCACCAGACGTTCAATTGTTGGTCTGCTAGGACGATTATGACGACCATAAATTGGACGTAGCGCTCTTAACATTGAGCCCACTGACTCCGAATTTCGGTAGTAAATTTTAATAATTTCGACTCGTTGGCTCGTATATATTTCCATCATGAAATGGCAAACCTTACTGAAGAGAAATTTCAAAGAGCGGCAAGAAATTCGGCGTCGTTTGCTGTCCCTGTCGCTCTACTTTTGTAGCGTCCCTGTTGAAAAACCCTTTATTTACTTTTTTTACCCTGCTGCTGCCAAACTTTGCGTTCTCAGAAGAGCCAATGAGCTTCATAATTTTGGGCTTCAATTCAGAGTCTGCGTAGTACCTATACTGATAAACAAGTACAGGTTTTTGGTATCAGCTTCGTTGAACAGCATTCTTCTCCCGAATTAGTTAGGCTGGCACTTATAAGGGGTGCGCCATCTAGTGGTTTCTTTTTATATCATAGGTTATTTTGACATAGACAGATGTTTCCCGCTCGAAATCTTGATAAAAAGTCAGTATAACACCTCCGCGGAACGAAATCAGTCGCTTTATGCTTAAACAACGTTGGAAAATATTGAAAACTTATTTCCAAAGTGAGTGCTGTGTAGCCCAAACAGTGCGTTTTTTGAAAAGAAGTTTTGGGAGAAATAAAGCACCCACCGCGCATGCTGTACGCATAAGTTTGTGTAAAAAGTTCTCGAGACTGTTATGCTCGGTGTCCCCGTCGTCGTACGGTGCGCACAGACGAGTATGTGGCTGCTTCAGTGTGTGATACTCAATCCCTTCATCGAAAATGAGGCTGGGAGTAACGTTTAGAGCCATGTTAACCGATTTTTTAACTAAAATTAAGAGAAGGTTTTGGACTACCTCTGGTTTATACATCATACAGGATGGCGCGCCATGCCACACAGCCCTTGCCACAATCGATCCCAAATCGTATTATCAGCCGACTTCACCATGTCAATTGGCCGCCTCGGAGCTGCGGTTTGACCCCTTTGGACTTTTTTTTTTTAGGAACCGTGAAGGACCGATGTTATGCCAACAATCCGCAAACGATTCAAGCACGTGCGGCCAATATCATTCAAGCAATCCGTGAGCTACAGCCCGAAACCATCAACAAGACTGTTTGCTCTTACTAAAGCCATAACATATGGAATAAAATTTAATTTCATTCGTTTTATCGCATTTTTAAAAAGGAACTTGTATTTGGCCCACCCTGTATTTTTATGGACCATATCATGGCATTCTATTTTGCAGAATTGAAGGCAATTTCGACAGCCTTTTGTGCACCTACTTTATGACATTTTCCATAGATTGCTTAGTACAAAGTTTTCTTCTTAGGCTAAGGCGTGCACATTAATACGATTTGTGAAACCCATATTGAGGACTTGACTTTGCGTTCTGGTTCCAAAGAATTTTTGCTTCGACTTCTTAGAAACCACTGACATAGGGCTTCCCCAAGAAGTCTCTAAAAGATGTGCAAATAACACAAAGCTTTTGTCGCCAGATGGCGCTTTTTCGACTGAAGAGATCGACCACTGATTTGTCACGTTCCCGCATTTGGTCCCGCAAAAACTCGAGCAATAACACTACCGTACCTGCCACGAGCTTGCGCCAAAATCACTTTGTCCAGGTATATGTAAATATTTTTGTCTTTTTAATACCTCATGTCGATATTTCACAATTCGCCTCTTTTCACTGAGAAATAATCTCAAATGACTTAGCTAGAACAGAGTTTTGTATCTGTAGATTATGTATTGAACTACTGAGCGAGGGGTTTCAGGTTCAATCCCCGGAAACTCTCAAATTACATCTTTCTTTTTTTTCGATACCTGTGATTTCAGTCACTCGGAATTCGGAATCGTAATACATTTCCAGGTCCCTACCATTCGTCTTAAATATAAAAACACTCAATAGAGAGGTTCGGTCCTGGGTCTTATTTGGACCATGTCGCGTCGCACGTAATTTATTTTAATGGCACGACGACGATGACAAGCTTCTCCCGAAAATAGATACCCCCGCTCAGGTGCACAGATCCTTACATGTATAAACTCTTGTAATTCCAACTCATATATACTGTTGCAAGAAAAATGTCAAGGTTTTTGTGTACAAGTTATTCATTAAGGATTTTTGCCATTCAATGGTTCAGCTATTTGTTCGCTGTTTCTTCTTAACAAAAAAAAAAAAACAGAAGCTAATTTCGCTGCAATGGCCCCATTCCATGTTCCCAATCCAACAACGACTAATACCCAAAATGAAAACTCAAAGGATGTACTCCTCTAATTCAGCATTTGATTCAACAACCCCCGCCTGATACGCCCCATGACTCAAGCTTAGCACAGAAAATCTGTTTTTAAATTCTCTGAATGGGACATCCTTCAAAAACATTTCATAACCCCCTACCCACCATCATAGTCATCATCATCATCATCATAATCATCGTCGTGGTACTAGTCGTCATTGTTGTTTGCCGTGGATATGGAATGTACCGAGCATGCCATGGTAAGGTTGACGATATGGCGGCTTCCATTTCCACATCAATTTTTATTCGGTTGCTTGGCTCCCGCCGACTGAGTGATGTGCAGTGTGCGTGCCTTCTTAGAAACCAAAACTTACTCCATCGGCTTGGATGGAATTCCGCACAGCCTATTCCCATTTGGATTCGGACATGGTTCGTTGAGTTGAGTTCTCGACTGTTTTTTTACCCTAAGAATTATTTTGTTTTCCATCGTCGTTATTCTTTGTTGCGGGGACAGCAATAGCAACTCCTTCCAACGGTTTCTGGCTGTTCGCTATATTTTACGATCCGAATCCGTTTTCAATACTTTGTCGGGATTTTATTGTTCCAAAGTCCAACTGGCACTTGGCGAGGGTGGTCGGTATGTTTCTTCACATTTTCCATTGTATTTTGTATTAGTCTGCGCAGTCCTCGAAAGGAGCTTTCGAAATCCGTCTCAATGCTGGTATATATATGGCACCAGAGGAAAAGTCATTCTTCATATTAATGACGACAATTTCAAGTGCTCAACGACGACGGATACAATTTAGAGTGTGCGAATGTGCCGTATAGATGGCATGGCACCCAGCACGAAACGAGTTGTGTTTATTTTTCACATGGTTGACAGGAGGAACAATAACTTTGTTAAACAAGGAAACGAGATGCTGTCTAGTCATAAATCAATAGATTCCAATTAATTTTCGTAATTTTTCTTGATTTTTATATGTCGACAGCTGCTGCTGCTGCTGCCTGGTGGGGGAGGCAATGCCAAGCGGGAGTAGGGTTGGTCATCCATTTGTTGCGGATGGCTTGATTTGTATGGACGTGAAGGAGGACTATAGAATGTGCCGAACATGGCTGTGGAAGGATATTGAAAAAATCTGTTTCAATTCGCGACAGTTTTTTTCCCCATTGTATACTATTTTCGCAACGATGATGGAGTTGTGGAAATATTAATAATTGGATGGTAGGGCGTAAGCAGTGGTCCCAGATTGAAGGGAAATCTTTGGCGCTTTTTGAATCAAAAAGGAGAAAAAGAGGAACAAGCTTTAAAAAAGAGGAAAAATAATAAATCTGCGTGAGACGTAAAATGCTTAAAACTTAAATTAAAAAGGAAATAATTTCAAAGAATGAATTGTTCATATTAAACATGAATGAAAACAGCCCATCAAACGTCTACGCAGTGATACCAACTGAGACAGAATAAGGCCGTTTAGGCATAATTCCCTTGCTTGAGGCATTGCGGAATTATTTTAAGAAAAAAAGGCATAATTTGTTGTAAATTGTTTTTTTTTTTTACAATCAATTCACACAAATGAATTTTGAATTTGGGAAATCATGTACATTCTTTGATCAAAGTCGCATCACTAAATTTCATTTACAACTGTGCGTCATGCTTATTTTCCAATATAGTCTACTTGACTTACTCACCAAATCCAAACCTTGGATCAGCGTTGTTATATCGTGGGATTTATCCCTTTTTGTGGGAATTTTGATGTCCGAAAAGCCTTTCGTGGGATATAGGGAAAGAGCACCAAATCGTGGGATTTTGAGGAATCTGACAAGAAACATTCAAACTATAAATTTTTGCTGAAATTTCATGAAAACACCTTCATTTCACCATGATTATCAACACACTGAATGTGCATAAAAAATTGCCCATATAAATCTTCTTTTATCTAAATTTTCTAGTACCAAAAAAAAAATCGTAATAATGTTACAAACTGTGATTTTTATACTAAAAGTTAATTTACCGTGATTTTCTTTCCTTTTATAACAAATTTTATTTTTAAAAACTGGATTTTGAGGCGAAAAAGTATCGTGCGATTTTAAAGGGGATTTTGAGTACAGTGAAGAGGGAAAAAAGTAAGACAAGTGCGAGTCGGACTCGCTCATGAAGGGTTCCGAAACAGGTTTACGATTTATGACGTATAAAAAAAACTACTCGCTAGATCTCGTTCAAAAAAATTTCGTTTGAAGTTTACATGGTAATGTACATCATATATTTTTTTTAGTTTTATCGTTCTCTTATTTTAGAAGTTAGGGTGGGGGGGGAGGGGGGGGGTGACCAACATTTTACCACTTTGGAAGTGTCTCTCGCGCAAACTATTCACTTGAGAAAAAAATGTGAAACCTAAATATCATTTTTGAAGACCAATCCATAGATACCCCACACGTATGGGTTTGATGAAAAAATTTTTTTTGAGTTTCAGTTCTATGTACCCCCAAAATTTACTGTTTTTTTTTTTTTTTTGTGTAAAATGTTATTGCGGTTCATAGAATACATCTTCTTACCAAGTTTCAACGGTATAGCTCTTAAAGTTTCAGAGAAAAGTGGCTGTGACATACGGACGGACAGAAAGACAGACAGACAGACATGACGAATCTAATAGGGTTCCGATTTTTGCCATTTGGCTACGGAACCCTAAAAAGGGAAAAATTACCACGCTTCATGGGATAAATGAAGGGCGAGTGCTAAAACACTGCCTTGGATTATAGAGATCGAGAGAGGTAGAGTTACCTATCGATGGAACAACATTCTGTTTTGTTTTTTACCAAAAAGGCATAATTTTTTTCGAGTTCAGGCATAAAAACTTTGAGCCGGGTTGGCATCACTGCGTCTACGTAGGGAAAACAGTCTTCAAAGTCTGGGAGCACTGGGTTCTGGGTGTAGGAAACAGGAAATACTTTGTTCTCTTCCTCTTTCTTTCTCTCTCTCTCTCTCTCTCTCTCTCTCTCTCTCTCTCTCTCTCTTTCTCTCTCTTTCTCTCTTTCTCTCTCTCTCTCTCTGACAGGGGTTTGCTGAAACTGCAAACTATATTAAATATATTGACCAAAGAAAAAAAAAAAAATGTCATCACTCACATTGACGGACCATACAAATAAACATTGTTATTGGAAAGGAGCCTGCGAAAATCTGGGATTTATGAACCACACTGTTTTGTCAAAATTATTACTTTCCCTGAGAAAACATAAGTCCGAAAGCATAAAACGCAATAATCAGATAAACGTCAGTGCTCTTAAAAGAGGTAAAAGCACGAAAAAAAAGAAGACAATCCCTCGAAAAACACACAAGGGAATACTAACTTTTTCCATTGCACTATAATTATTATCATAGCTCACTGAATTTTGGTTACATATTTTTGCACCTTCTTGGCGCCTGGTCACCCTGGAAAACATCTCCCTCTCTTAAATTATCTACATCAACATCATTCTTCGTCCACACAGGACATTGATGATGGTGATTATGACGGTGGTACTTGCTACTCGAGAAATATGAAAATTGCAACAACAACAAAAAAAATAGTGGAAAAAAGAAACTATACAGAAAACAAAAATTCTTCATGTTGCCGCCTGGTCAAGGGAAGGCAACGAAAAAATAATAAAAAAAAGTCCACAACCAGGGGTTGGGGGTTGAATTCAGTTGAACACTTTTGTTCTGAATAGATTACGAATTCCCTGTTTAAAGAAGAATCAGTAGCAAAAGGGAATAATAGATAGAGGAATAAAAAAAAATCAAGGAACATAAGGTACGAGTATGGAGTTTGAGTTTCGGTTCGTCCTATTTTTTGTTGTACTGGGGAAAAAGTAGTTTACTGAACCATGTTCATTATAATTCTCTTGTTGAATAGAGTTGTTAATTTCCTTCTTTCATAATTGCATAATACTTTTTTGTTCATCGTTCCGAAGCCAGTTAGGGCTATTTGCTCAGTGAAATTGGCATATATAGATAAGAACTTAAGTGGAAAATCCAAATTGAATTGCGATGTTTGAGTCGTGGGGTATGAAAATACAGTACAGTGCTTACTGCAGAGTAGTTTGGATGAGGTTATTGGAAATATATTGAAGTGCAGAGGTAGTTCAATGGGCGTGATGAAGAGTAGAATGAGATAAGGGAACTTTAACAATAGATTTTCATAATTCAATAAGCAGATATGACGTTTGTAATTGAATGGCCGTGAAACACGACCCCAAGAGTATGCATGAGACACTTTTTAATCCGAGTAAATACAGAATATATCCAATGTCAATCCACTTGAGTTGTTCGAATTCAAAAAGAATGATTTCCAAGTCTCCGATGCTTACTTGGTCTGTTTTAAAAAAAAATTACAGTTAAGGTCACAGCGACCCTTGTTTTGTTTCTTAAAACGTTCTCAATTTTGTATTACCTACAAAAACGCAATAACAAAACATTTTTGGGATTCTCGACATAGCTTCCCACAATCACAAACCCAATTAGCAGATTAATGTTATGCAACGTAAACAATGCTACATGCAATATTTTTCTTTTATTTTCAGCAGCAAATTGTACGTTTCCACAAAGATGGGAGGGATCATGGTTTCTATCAGGCTATCAACAATCAATACATATTAAGGGTTCACAGTTCAGTTATCGGGGTAAATGTGCTGCATCGGACGGTAACAAATATTTAATTGTCGATGAGTAAGTACAACTCTTTTTTACCAATTTCCACTTATTCCCTACTAACACAAAACAGTTTGTTTACAAATATAAGTATAAGCTTTAAAAAACAAAACCGTGTGAATGTGAGATTAAAATCAATTGCAATTTTTATCTATACGAAAAAAAGAGAAAAATGTTTTTAATGTGTGTGCGTGTCTATAGATATTTTCCCGATTTTTTATTTATCTATTTTTTTTTTTTTTTTTTACTCAAACTATATTTAAAACAAATTTTAAAAATCTATGTTTTCATTTAATTTTTGTTCTTATGTGTTGATACCATTTTTCGTTTTTCCAAAATTTTGCATCCACTAACTAAATGTTTAGATTTACAAAAAAAAAAAAAAACTGCCAAATTTAAGTTTCTGTTACAAAAAAAAAAAAAAATTCTTTTTGTTTTTTGCGAATGCAAAAAAAAATATTTTTTGTTGTAGATTAACATTTTTGAAAAAAAAAAGTTTTACTTTCGATTTTTGAAAACAACAAAGCGTGCATTTGGGATGATGTTAAAAATGTTTCTTACAATTATTTAAAACTAAAAAAAGAAAATATATTCAGTTGTCTACCTCTTTTGTTTAAATGTCTTATTGTTTACGTATCGTTTGTGTTTTCTTGAAAACTAATTAAATCAGTAGTCTAACGTTATCAAGTATCAAAGTCTTTCATTAGAAACAAATTCAATTTAACCCAGAAATTTACGATATACATTTTAATTTATTTAAAAAAAAAAAAAAAACTTAATAATTATACAAAACTTTTCTTTTCGTATCTTTTTCCCCCATCACAAAAATCGTAAAAAACAAAAACTTAAACCTCGTTTCGATGAAATTACAAACTCGCTACATTATAACTGCGAAATTTTTCGAAACTTTTCCCGCCGACGACTGATGTACATCTTATAAAACAAAATAATTACAAATAACTTAGGAAAGGATGTCATCGGTGCCTGGTTATCTATGAAAAACATAAAAATGTTCTACAGTATAAAGAAAGTGAGTGCGAAGGTGACAGTATGTATATGCATCAGTCGAATCCATCTGCAATGGCAATGCGTAGCATATTGAAAAGTGATCATAGGGGGGGAGCTCATCCCAATTCGAACGGGCATTCAAGACTATCCTCATCGGATCAGTATATTATGAGATCCAATGATGATATGAATGATTGTAAGCATTAATTTTAAATTAATATTACGTTATCGTTTCTTTAAACATTTTTTTTTTCTTCTTTTTTAACTTTTAAAATGAAATAAATATTTAAAGTTTTTTTTTATTACAAATAAAAAAAGAGAAAGTTAATTTTTTGTTTAATTTTTCTGTTAGCATTACATATATGAAAATATATAATGATTATGCGTTTGATAAAAAAAAAGTTTACATATATATTAATTTTAATTTAGTTAATATTTACTAAAGTTAAATTTATATTTTATTTCTTTAGATTTTTGTTTGTTTTCTTTTTGGTATCTTTTTTATTTTGTTTATTTTAGTTCTATGTCTGTTTCCCTAGTCCTTATTTGTCCTTGATCCCTTACGAGTTCAGTTTGGTAAAAAAAAAAAAGTTTATAATTTTCGTTAAAATTTTTTTGTGTTTAAATTTATGTTAAGCGTTGTTTTATTTATTTATTTTTTTTTTTTTTTTTTTTCTTATCTAAGAGAATTTAAAGGATTTTTAATTTCGGATTTATTTATACGTGAAAGAAAAGTTTAGCCATACGATTAGTTTCTATTTCAGGTTTGAGCTGCTTTGATAATTAATAACTTTAAATGGTGCAAGTATGGAGCGATGTTCAGGTTTGGCATTAGTTTCGGTTTCTTATAAGGTGGGCTGGTTTTATGCACCAGAGTGGATTTATTCGGGGAGAAGGAGGCCCTGACTCAAATTTATTTCAGTTCAATATTTGCCTTCGAGCGCTGTCTCTGTGATCTCAGATTAGTTATAAAAGGGTGATAATCAATCACGTCTCAAAAGTCTCAAAAAGAGAGACAGCTCATCCCGATTTAAACATTTTTCGTATACATATTTTGTTTGTAGAAATATATTTTTTTCTGCAACATATCACAGCTATCACAGTTTTTCACAAGTACTATTTTTACACTACAATGCGTGAGGAAACGTATACAGCAAATGAGTTTTACCTTTTCAAATATTAGTTTTTACTGCAAATTCAGGAGCGTTATAAGCTATGTTCCTTTTTGCTAATTGCAGAGAGTAAATACATAGTTACTACCCGTGAAATTTGAGAGATATGAATGTGTGCGGAATCTTGACGCAAGCTCATAAACACCATAGATTCAGTAGTCTTCGGCGTTGTAGGCACCCTTATTGTAGAATCGCTGTAAAAACGAGGTACTACTCCGACGGCAGCTTTTTGTTTGCTACCTTTTAGAGTATTAACATCTTTTTGTGTTCTACAAAAATAGAAACAAGTGTGCTTTAAAACACCAAACTTGGAAAATTGTGCTCTTAATTTAAGCAGATTCCCCAACCTGTATAAGTGACTCTACAGATTAGCCCACCTTAAGGGTGGACTATTTTTTCGTAGACCTTTCTGATCTGACAGAATCAGTAAATTCCGTTCAACGCCTAGGTTTTGTTCGATTTCATCTAATTTACAGAATTCTCTTCAAGCGAACGAACTTAGTTTCGAACAACTGTTTAAAAGTTTTGTGTCCCAGTTGATGAATTTGTTGGTAAAACTTCAGTTCACTTGTATCGTGTTTGGATCAATTTAGAATACTGTGCACTTTCATGCCGTAATGTACTTTCTCCATGTTTTTTTTTTTTTTTTATTATTATTATAATAAATATTTCACCGTACTGTGAAAGCGTACAACACTTACTTACTTACATAAGGTGGCGCTACAGTCCGGGGTGGACCTGGGCCTCAACCAATACAACAACTTGCCCAATTAAGCTATAAGCACAATGCCACAACTGCAGCACCATCAAGAGTTAATAAATAATATGAACATTGATCAGTGTCCAATTCAGGTGCTGTTACAATTTTCTGTGTTTAGTACTTTGAACTTTGTTCCCCTTCCTTCTCTCTCCTCATATTGGAATTCCACTCTTTTTGTGGGCATAATTTCTGAACTTATTTGGAGCCCCATCGCCTTTCAGACAGATACAACAATTTCGCTGACATCGCTGCATCTTATATTGTCCTCAAAGTAAACGAAATATCTTCGTAGCTCAAAACTAAAATAGTCTTACTCAATTCGAATTTACCCATTTTGAATTTTTCATTTTATAATATATATTTTTTTCGGAAAAGGCGTTTTTTCTTTTATTCCTTCAAAACATGTACATATTTCAAAAATCCTTTTATGTTTTTATAAAAAAAAAAAAATTTCAACCAAAAAAGGGTCCTCTCTTCACAAAACAACCTTTCGAACTTAGAAATTGTTCACAAGAACCAAAAAAAAATTATAAAAAGAAGAACAAAACCGGAAAAGCAGATTAACCCGTCCCAACTTTTGTAAAATATTTATCAGCTAAATTGCATTGAGAACGAAAATTCAAAACTCAAGAGAAAATAATTATTTTACAATCAATTTTCTGTTCAACTATTTTTTTTTCATAATTTTATTTTTATTTCCCTTAAACTGTAAATAATTATCATGTAAATACTATTTTTCTTTTTATTACCATATATATATATAAATATAAAAAAAAACATTTTTTTAAACTTTTCAATAACTATGTGTGTGCTTTTACATAAGAAACTAAAAAAATTAAAGTTTGACTTTAATTTTTTTGCCCCACCACCACCACCAAAATCAAAAGTATATTTATATATCATTTTCTTTTAACTTCATACAACTTCTCATGTGTAAATAAACCATTTTTTTACTTATACATATATATTTGTGTGTCTACAAAAAAAAAAAAAAAAAACGATTTCATTTTCGTCTTATTTTCTTAAAAGTTTTTATGTCAAAATTAAATTTTAGTTTACACTCGGTTTGTTTGAATAATTTTTTGCACGATATAATTTAAATGAAAAAAAAATAAAATTTAGTTGAAAATATGTATTTTTGTTTATTACGAAATATACAATATAATGTAAAAAGATTAAACATATATATATATTATATACGCCTTAATTTTCATTTGTTTAAATTGTAAATTAATTTGTTTATTTTTTTATATTTTTTTTATGGAATAAAGACCGACAAATTTAATTTTGACAAAATTATTATGTGTGTGTCCTTGTGTGTGCCGTCTAACCCATTCAACATTTTTTTTTTTTACATCAAATTTTGTTAATTTGTTATAATTATACTTTTTTGAATTTACAAAATACAAAAGAAAATAAATATATATAACTACATTTATGTGTATAAAGTTTTATTTAGTTATTTATTTATTTTGTGTGTTTGATCTTTTTTATACATATTTTTAATCTTTAGTTTTGTAAAACAACAAAAATTTATTTAGTTATTATTTTTATAGTTTTCGTTTACATTTAATGTATATAATTAAACTTTTAGCAATTATTTTAAATATGTATATATTTCATCGAGTATATATACTTTAATTAGGGCACCCATCCAAAATAAAATGCGTGAATATAATATTGTTTCGAGATGAAAATCGAAAGAAGATATGCACTGAAATATAAATATAGGGTAGATATGATGTAGCCGCCGGTTTGCTTGACTGAATTCTTTTTTTAACAAAATTAAGTAAAGTTAAATAAAATAACGCTATAGTGACCTATGAAAGTTTGAGTAGAAGGCAACTTTATAGAATATTATCTTGCACATTTCATTCAACGAAGCACCGCTAATTATGATTATTTTTAATGTTTTTTGTCGTTCCTTCTCACGAGCTAAGATATGTAACTGATTTGGTGTCTGGTACGCCCCAAGACTTTTTTTTTAAACACCTAATGTTATCTGAACTGTGTACCTACATTTATATGAACTATACTTTTTCGTCGAAGAAACATTGAAATTGCAAGTTTTTTAGTTTATTTAGGAACAGAAAAATGGAAAAATATCCGAAAATGGCGTTATTGTCAATTTTTTTTTGTACACGAACGTCCAGTCAAACCAACTACACATAAGCAGGGTTGCAGATTCGGCGCCTTGTCCTATTTTGGGCTATCTTTTCTCTTAGGAAAAACGACTGAAATGAAAAAAATGAGCGCCCAACATAATTTTGAGATACATATAGTTTTATAAATGTTGTGTCAATTTTGTTCGTTTTATGCCTTCACAAACCTAAAAAATATATCTTCGCACATACACGCACTTTAAAAACTTGGCAGCAATCTTGCTGTGTAGTGAAATCGAACAGTCGTTCAGTTTGCACGCACAATAATCTGTTTTGCAAGCCTTTTGATTTGACACAAGCCACAAAAACCAATTGCAGAAAATAGATGTCAAATAAAATCCGCGGCGCGCATAAGTGAGATGGGTAAGTGGGAAAAATACCAAAATTTTCCACGACTTTTTGGGCAACATTTTTACTTTAAGGTTTGGGCGCTTAAAGCAAACCAAATTCTGGCAGCCCTGCACAGAGAAAGAGTACTTAAATCGCTTCCATTTTGCAATCGTTTAAGAAGCGCCGCGCTCTTAGGAGCGACGAAATGTGTTTGTCATTTTAAATACCGTGCAGAGAGAAGAGTATGTTCATCAAATAGCATATGAAATGAGAAGTCGGACTTGATTACTTCAACGCTTTCTTACATTAAAGTTTTTGGATCTTCGTAGTTGCTAAGCCTTTGGGCGAAGCTGAGGTATGATTTTTGAAATAAATCTGATATTTAACCTGACTGGATGTGGTCTCAAGTCCAACCCTCGGAAACACACAAATTGCGTGCCTGTAATTTCTCTGACATCTGACAAACATCCGATATTCTAATTGTCCTGAAAAAGCCTCTCAATTCAGCTACAAAACCTCATCCACGTTAAGAGACAAAAGACTCGCTCTTAAATGGGAAGTCTTGAAATTTGTTGTTAAAAATTAAAAACTGTCCGATATCTACATTTTCATTAAAATAAATTTAAGTTGAAATAAGTTTAAGGAAATTATTCCTAGAATCGTGTTTGTAAATCAGCCTGAACGAGCTATACGTTCACGGAATTAAGTTGATTTTACATGTGAAACAAAAACAAATTCCATCGCGTAATTCGCGTTCACGGACGACGCTAGTCGACCCCTGACTTTCTGAGTCATTGCTTGTATTGTATTGTATTGTATTGAGTCTGCAACGTTTGGTATAATTTGTTACTAAGCCCATTAGAACCAGGATTAGAGAATAGAACCTTTTGGATATTCGATAATCGGCTTGATGGTTTATGCACATCTGAATTCTGAATTCTGAAGTATTAAGTTTTATGGTAAATTGGCTTGGGTCTCAACTAACAACCCTCTCTATATATAGTTAGTGTAATTTTGAATCAACTTCCTGCAGGTCTGAAAAGCAGGTTTTACCACACACAACTTTGACTTGGTTAATTAACAGGATTGAATATTTTTTTCCATTAAATGTCAAGTCTTCAGTGCTCCTGTATGCCTTTAGATTTGGAGCCTTTTCATTATATTATTACGTGAACATCCGAAGTTTCGTACGAAGTTTTGCACGTTTGGCAGACAACATTCCGGCGAAAGTTCGTGCTCATTCCGCAATATTAACGCGGTTGATAATTATCGGGCTAAGTCCAAAGGTATAGTTCGTTGTAGACGCCGCAATAAATTTGTTTCATCGATAATTTCACGGACCGAGCTATTAATATGTCCCAATAATCGATTTCTATGCTTTCGAGCGCTTATTTCGTTTGGTCGTTAACGGTGGTAATCCCGAGGTCTTTATGAAGAACTTCATTTCTAATGTAAGGATTTTCCAATAAGAGGTGTTATTTTGGTATTCAAAGAAAAATGCAATTTTTTGAGATAAATAATCGGGTGTTTATTTCATAATACAGAGGAAGGTATGCCGTTAATAATGAAAAACAACATCAGCCAAATGGCCACCACGAGCACGCATACAGGACCATATCCTTTCACAATAACACCTCTTATTGAAAAACCCTTTACCACGGTGCACTGACGAATGATCTTAGCACTTTATTTTGAAAAGTTTGTAAAATGTTTAGATTTGTTCCGCTGTTACAGCCCCATAACTGTATACCATATGTCCATACAGGCTTCATCACTTGCTTATATAATAAAAGCTTGTTCTCGTGGGTAAGCTTGGAATATTTTCCGAGTAACCAATAAAGTTCTGTATATTTGTTTTTAAGTTCTTCGCATTTTTTTTTACATGCGGTTTCCATTTCAATTTTGTGTCGAAAGTCATTCCGAGATATTTGGCCTCATTTGCAAACGGAACCTGTACCGTATTTGTAAATACAGGCAAGTTATTTGTTTTTTTTATATGTAAAATCCACGTGGACCGATATCGTTTAGTTAAGACCCGGCTAAGCGTGGATTGTAATATTTTGTTTGTTTTTTTGGTCGTTGAACCAACTGATAGTATAGCAATGTCATCGGCAAAAGTGGCTACGGCAGTACGTTCTGCTTGCGGAAAATCACGCGTAAATAACAGGTACAGGTGTGGCCCAAGGACGCTTCCTTGCGGCACACCTGCCCTTATTTCTTTAAATTCCGAATATTCGTTTCCGTGTTTGACACGAAAGAGTATAGATAAGATTGTAGAATTTTCCATAACCTTTCGGGGAGAACTTGTCTTAATTTGCACTTGAGGCCTTCATGCTTGCGAAATGACAGTTAATTTAATTGGTGACGTCCAATTTGTCGCCGACATATTGTCATTGTAACGTATTTAAATATTTATATCATCTTAGATTATATACCTATTTTTGAAGTACCTAATGCAATTCACATACGCCTAAAAGTAAGCACAACATTTTTCAACATAAAGTATTTACCCTAAATTTTCATAGTGATGTGTCATGATTAAAGTAAAACTTTTTTCAAAGGGCCGTATTTTTTCGACATCTAGATGTCGCTTTTTCCCTACACCATACTTACAGAAAATTGTGATACTGTAATACTAAATCCTTATAAATGGAAGGCAGGGTTGACTTTATGCGACTTAAGTTGAATTTTTGCCCCTTTTTTTCTCTTTATCCCCATTAAGACCAATTTTGCAAATTTGTCCAGATTTGCCCCTTTTCTCTATTTTGCAAAAAAAAAAAAAAAAAAAACACTTTTTGTATGAAATAAATGAAATGTTACATAGTAAATACTTCACAAAACTAGTTCACAATTAATTGGGATCTGAATCCGTCCTATTTCTATCAGCTATTTTCATACGTTTAGCCGTTTAGCCATAACTTCAATGTCAATGTAACAATTTGGGTTTTTTTTTTTTATGTGTTATTTGTGTAAAAATTGATATTGATCCTTTTTATATGCAAATCCCTTCTTTTTTTGCGACTTTTTCAAAATCTTCGAAGCCAGCCAAGCTAGTGCAGATAAATGGCCTATCGCTGAAGGTCATTTTTGAGGGTATGCCCATTGCCCAGTATAAGGCGTTCTCTGTTCTATCCTGCGATTAAGAAAAAAAAAAAACCTTCTGACGAATATTTACAATTCACTGCTTTTTTTTTGTAAATTTTCAACAATTAATTTTTCGAATTTGCACAACCAATACATTCACTAACCAAGTAAAAGGTAATTTTTTTTGTTTTGATCTTCAAAATCGAAGAAGGTTGAAGCTGTGCTGCGAATTGTTGCTATCGGTTTGTTCTTAAATTTGATTTATATCACATTACGGGGACAAAGATTCAACTTTACAGGGTTCAGAACATATCTACTAATGTTTGACAAAGAGCAAGGAGTTCCTGTTCAGTCACAGAAAAACTTTTAGTGCACTACTGGCCTACTTTTTTGTAAATATCTACAAGGCGTTTACGAGAGTTTGTGAATTATTGTTTGATAACAACTCGCAGACACAGTCACTTTTTGGTAGGAATGATAGCTATTTCGAGGGATCATGACGTAATCTCGAATGACAAAATCTCGAATGCTAAAAATCTCGAATTTTTTTTTTCTTAATCTCGAATGCAAAAATCTCGAATGTACAAAAATCTCGAATGTACAAAAATCTCGAAAGACTATATCTCGAAAAAATCTCGAAAATAAAATGTGAATTCGAGATTTTTTTTTTGCTTCTAGTTTAAGAGCTAAAATTCGTATAAAACATAAAATTGTATGTTCTGTTTATTAAATAATTTATTCAACTTTGAAAAACAATCACAAAATATCAAAAATTTAACAAAACAAAACTAACAGATAATTCATTATAACAAATTAGTAATTTCAAAATCGAATATATACATAAATACAACTAACTAACTATACAAAGTAAAAAATATCAAAACAATACAAAAAAACTCATAAAAAAAATCACTAAATAAAATAAGCTGATAACTAGCGCCCATCATGGACAGTGTAGGTACTGCACGCGGTTGATTGTTGTTGAGAGAATATGCGTTTTTTTTTTCCTCAGATGACATACGTATAGAGATTATTGATTTTCATACATTACAACAACTATAGGTTCATTTACAATTGTTGTGTTGCATGTAAACCAATGATCTATATAGATTACCTGGGAAAAATAAAAAAAACAAGACACCTAATAATTGTAGCAATCTCGAATTAATAATTGCGCGCGCAAAATGTTACCATTATCTCAAAAATTAATATCAATTCGAGATTTTTTTTTTCGAGATTTTTGTTATTCGAGATTTTAATTTCTAGATTTTTGCTTTCGAGATTTTTTTAATTCGAGATTTTTTTTTCGAGATTTTTGCATTCGAGATTTTAGCTTTCGAGATTTTTTTTTTCGAGATATCGTAGGTAACCCCTATTTCGAACTACACCACTTATTCATCATCAGACTCCTTTGAAGTGATTGTTTGAATTCTGACAGTCAATTCTTCGTATGTAATTCCACTTGGAAAGACATTTCTGTTTTTCCCCTGTCAGGAAATGAACTTGCATTTCGATTTTTCTCAAATTGACCAAGAGAGTTGCTGAGATCGAATCACCGCACACCAGTGAGCGAATAATACGTCAAGTAAAACTGGAATTCGGAATTATCCAATTAAGGTATTCAAAACCAACTCGTGGGTTTAATTATATTGTTTTTTTTTTTTTTTTTTCAATAACGACCATTTTTATCTAAGAACAACATATGAGCATATGGCCCGATGATGGGTCATTTGTAACCACTGCAACATGCTGATATCTTAGAAGATTTATGTTTTTAAATTGCGGTTCGCTATACTGCATACCAAGTAACACAGATGATGCAATCAGGGTTACCTTTAGTACCCATTATGGTCCGAATGACCCTTTTTGGCAAACTGGGACCCCAGGACCCGCCTTTTCCAAAATAGTCCAAATCGGACCCCTTTAAACAAAATTAGGACGCTTTTTAACGCCTTCGGACCCTTTTTTCAAAATTGGTTATTTACAAGAAGTAAAACATATTCTCTTTTTACACAGCCATCGACTATCGACGTAGAATCGACATAAATATTGTTTTCACATTTACACGTAGGTACCTACTATTTGTAGATTTTAGGCATGGTGTGTGAATCAAACGCTAACAAATATATTACATATATCCATAATTTTCTTCGGAAACATATACTGTTTCTCTCCGATTTAGTCCAGAAGCTCAGGTCTCATTTTAAAATTGAAGTTTTTAACTGCATTTACACCATCAAGCACGCGCTTTTTTGCTCGAAACGGCACAGAGAGATCCGTTTGTCCACCGTCAATGATAATAAGAATGAGAACACAAATCAGACGTTAAGTTGTCAAGGATGTTCTACCCATAATAATATTTACGTTAAGCGAAAATGAACACAAGATCCGGTGACCAACATTTCTGCAATTACATGAAAACATTTCTATTTCCGATTTAAAACATGTAAAATGAGTGTATTAATTATATTCAGTAAATTACACCAACAATTCATCAATCATTTATACGAAATAAATGAATAATTTGTCCATTCATCTCTTTCGGAAGCCATTTTGTTTTATAGGAACGCAGAATTTCTCTAATCATCGCTTTAATGTTGCCGAGTTGCATCTTAACACATCCCTTAAGGATTTTTTCCAGCCTCCATCTAGTTTGCACATTTCCTCATCGAAAAACATAGAATTTTAATACAAATCCGAATCAGAATAGTCGCGACGTGTGTATAGTGAAATTGTCATATAAGAAAGAACCATTACATTACACTTTGTTTTGTTATATATAATACTTTTCAGTGTCATCTTTCCCTTAGACATAACGGGGAGCGTATCGGCATCCGGCTTTTAAAAAAAAAATTTTTTAATCCCGCTTAAAAAGCTTTAAAATACCGTTTTCTAAAATCCCGGTTTTCTTAAATACTGCCTCTGAAAATCCTGCTTATTCTAAGTCCCGATTTATTATAATTTCGCTTTTTAATACCCGTTTAATCCCGCATTGCGGCGATTTTTTTAAAATAAAATATCTATTTTCTATTGCAAAAGCTAGATTCTTAAAAAAAAACGGGAATAAAAGAAACGGGCTTATATGAAACAGGATTATAAAAAGCGGGATTGTAAACAAACAAAAAAAAACAGGGTAAAAAAAAGCGGGATTTTAAAAACGGGACTTTAAAAATCAGTATTTTGAAAAGCAGGATATCGTACCAAACCCGACATAACGTACCAAAATCAGTCAATCAACTAGGGATTCTATATAAATAAGTTAACAAAATTAGACAACAGTATATCGTACGATATTTATCAAAAAAAAACTGGCAGCCAAGTAAAAGGTTTCACCTAAAAGGCAAACTCCTAAGCACACATATCTAATCAGAAGTACAGACCTACAGAAATCTTATACATACATAAATAGCCGAAGGAAAATAGTTAAGCACCGCTTTCACCGCCTTAAACACAACATATTCGCTTGATTTTTATTTTGTTGGGAAGATAGTGCAGAGATGCGATGCTGTCTGAAATTTGTTTTCCAATTTCAACCACTGGGCGACCTCTAATTAAAGTAAATTTTCTAACAGGTAGTATAGGACTATAGGCTTACCCTTATTTACTACCACGAATGGAGATGACCTAACCTTTTAATTTTCTGTCGTCAATGAGGAGCTGAATTGAGGTGGTACATGAGGTGATTTATACTCTCGCGTGTTTGTCAGAGGTTGGCAAGAGTCAGCCGCGAAAAGGTTATAAAAGACTGTTATTATTCGTGCCGTGAGCGAAACATATTTTTATTTAAAAGAAAAAATAACTCGCACACCTTTCCTTCGAATGTCCTAAAATTATTTTTTTGTTTAACTTCTGTTCACCACATTAATTACAGCAGGGAACTTTTTTGTGACCATAACTTGAAATAGAACTGCTTTCTTACATTTGAATCTACAAGGTAACTGAATATTATTCACCACCCGTATAAGTTAAGTTAAGTCAAATAATTTGCTCCGTCCACACAATTTCAAACTCTTGCAATAATTTGAACACGAATTTTGTATATTTGAAAACTTGCAGCACACTTTTCTTTCACCTAAATTAAACAAAAAAAAAATCTTTCATCATATATAGGCTTTCACTTTAAGTTTTACAAAAGTATTTTATTTGTATTCTTTGTAATTCAGGTATATCGAGTATCGGGAGTTTATTTATTTTTCATTTACTAGTTTAGTTTTACAGTACAACATAATAAAAATATTATTATCCTATGGAGACGGGTTAAATGTGCTTTTTTGTAATTGTTTTGTACAAAAAATATAAATACAACCCTGCGATTTTAGCTTTTGTTTACAAAAAAAAAAATACATCAATTATTTATATATAGCTACAATTAAATCTAAAAACAACCAAAAAAAACATTGTTTTGTTCCACTTCACCCTTAGAGAAAGAGAGCTTTTATACGCATCGGCAAATTTGTTCCTTTTCGTTTTATTCTCATTTAATTTTCAATCAAACAAAATTTTCCAACGCACTTTTTTGAAATGTAAACAAATTTCTGTTCAATATTTAACCCAAAAAAAAAAACATAAATATTTCGGTAAGTTTTGTTTAAAAAAAGAAAGAACTACATGTTACATCTCTGTTTTGTTCCGTCTCATTTATGTTTCCATTTGTTTTCCTTTGATTTGTGTAAATACATTTTGTTCAAATGTTTCATTTGTTTTTTTGGACTTTTTTTGATTTCAACTTTTACTTTCAAAGGAATCAAATTTCAGTAAGAATGCATTATGCCTGCTAAAAGAAATGTTAGTATTAAATATTTATATATTTTTTTTTTCTTTTTGTTTCAAAAGAATCTTAAACGCTGTACATAAAAAAGAAACTTTTTATTTCCCCATTTAATTTATTTTTATATATATGTTGTATATGTTTATTTGGTTTCCAATTTTTTGGGTTTAAGTAAAAAAAAAAAAACAATGATTTATGTATATCACATGCTATTTATCATAAACAATTTGTTATATATATACACTGTGGTATATATACATGATTTTTATATTTAAAAAAAAGAAAATGTTGGGATGGGCTGCCCGGTGACCGCTAGTATCATTATTTATTTTACTTTATTTCAAGAAATAAATATTTGAAAATTTTCCTCTATACATTAAAAGATATTTATGATTTTCTTCTTTAAAAGTAAATGTTGTTTTTTCTATATACATATATATATATTTTTTTTGTGGACTATATGTGGTTTCGTTTTAATTTTTTGTTTACTCTTTGTTTTATTTTTCTGCTATCCATCAAAATACATTCTGTCTAGATATCGTATTTTTACTTTCTTCCTCATCTCTGTGTAATTCTTTGAATTCTATCGTAATACTAGTGTATTCATTGCCATTTGTAATTATAGTTTTATATTTAGTTGGTTTAATTTATTTTTTTCAACTACTCTTGTTGTGTACGAGTCTGGCTTTAATGGTTTAGTTTTGGTTGATTTTCCCCTTTTTCGGAATTTAATGTGGGAGTGAATTTTTAAGTGTGATTTTTTTTATTTATTATACTATGCCTGCCTGTGAAAAAACACGAAAAAAAAATATTTCAATGTGTACTTTCTAAGTGTATTTTGATTATTGTCATTAGTTTTGTCTTCAAAATGTTTATTTTTCTTTTTATTGAAAAAAAAAAAAATAATAATATGATTTACGACTTTTGATTTGGAAAAAAAAGAGAGGACCCTTTAAAAAAATACTCTTTAGTCATAAGTAAACAGATAAAAAAATTTATTTTGTTTTTAAACTCTTCCAATATTTTTTTTTGTTATTTTTATTTTTTATATACATTTTTTGTTTTAATTTTTTTATAAGTGAATGGCTGTTTTTTCGCATAAATGGGAACGAAATGCTTTTTCTTATATAATAATATAAAATTGCAATTAAATAAACGGAATGATAATAATTTATTATAATTTTGTCGAGTCAAACGGCTTGGCATATAGAACATAATTTTACTTTCAACAGGAGTGCAAACCAACAGTTTTAGATGTGTGAATTTTGTATAACTGTTAAACGTATATTTGAGCACTATAAAAACGTTCATGGTAAACGCGGTTTTGTTCACCAGTCTATAAATCGGCAGTCGAACATTTTACAAACTACGTAGATGTAATAAAAACGCTGCTGCTTAGAAATGCCTCGTGTTGATAATTCGCATTTGTCTGTTAAACTTCATCTGATTAGCTATATACTGGTTAAGCAAAGATGAATATTTGCACTTGCTTACTTGCAATTTATAAGACGCATCGATCTTTAAACTGGGTCCTTTCACAGTCAATCTAGATATTGTCAAGCCAAATGTTTAATATATTCTTAAAATATCAACAACTCTAAAAAATATAATATAACTAGCTGACCCGGCAAACTTCGTTTCGCCCAAATTTGTTAATTTGTTAATAAATTCCGAGCATGCACCAAGCACTTGGTAATTTATGTAATTCGACCAATTAAAATTCCTTATTCAAAAGTTATATTAAATGCAATAGAAATAAATGATGAATAGCAATGTTGATTTTTTTCAATCAAACCGCAATGATTTTGACGTGTCGTCCAACCTTCCACTTTTTCACTAAATTGACAAACATCCATCGATTATCCTTGCAATAAATTATTTGTCATAGCGAAAGCGAGACGCACGGGAAATTGAAGTCGCACGAATGGTAAATCGTTCTTAATAAGCGAAATCTGCGAAATAAGAATGTTTGCCTTTGAATTTTCCCTACAAAATTTCAATCAACTTGGTAGCGCTGTTTCGGTGATCGGCAACAGCGCCACCCATCAGGTCCAAAAGTATCCTAGCCTTCAAGCGGGAACGAAGAATATAAATCTATAAAATTTCATTGAAATCGGGTGAGTGGTTTCGGAGATCGGTTACAACGCCATATAGCGGGTCAAAAATCCTATCTTTTAAGTTTGCTTTAACCTGAAATACAACAATACAACAATTTTAAACGATATTTATTTTGTTTACATCCTCGTTGACGATATTTGCAGCACGCATTCTGTCAATGTTATGCCAACGCCATAAGGTTACATCAGAAATGTTTGAATTGTAAAAGCGCTATGGTTACATTAGATATAATTTAATTTGGTGGTTAAGTATTCTTAAATTTTCTAATTTTCCGCGCAATTTTCTTAATTTTTCTTTCATAAGATTTTTCTCCTGACAATAACAAACACAACAAAAAAAATTTAACGAAATCGGTCCAGCCGTTCACGCGTCATGCCGCGACCAAGGGAAATAGGGATTCATTTTTATATATATAGATTCAACATTGGCACATTTGTTCGAACAGCTTGACTCAATGCGATTCGTTCGAAGTCCATTTCTCGCTCCAATTCTCGATTAAATGCGTCAAATCAAAGCTTTGTTGCCCATTTCATCTGACATCTCCAGTTCATTATCCTATGTCACAGTGCGAAATCGATGCAAAATATCGTCGGCCATAATATCATCTTTGTATAATCAAAGTACCTATCTACTTCATTTCAAAAAGTTACTTAATGTAACATAGCAAACATAATTTATTAGAACAAAGTTTTTAGGTACCTATATTTAAAAAAAAAGAAAAGAAAAAACTTCAAAATTGTTGACAACAACAATTTGCTTGGAAAATAATTAAAATAATTGACTACAAACAATTGCTTTTAAAATTCCAAATATTTTTTTTTTATTTGAAGTGTCACTTCTTGATTTCTATCCAGTCAATTTTTTTTCAAAGTGTATTTCCCCATACAAACTTTAATTTTCTAATTTTCCGCGCAATTTTCTTAATTTTTTCAATTTTTCTTTTTTCCTAAACCTTCGCGGAGCAATTACGAACAAATCCGCAGAAGGAAGTATCCAATTTGGTCCAGTCGTTTTCGAGTTTTAAGCATCCGAACAAACCAAGATCCATTTTTATATATATAGATAAAAAATAAAAATATAGCCATATATTATTTTTTGATGAGAGTTTTTGTGCTTTACAGAGAAAGTTTGCCATTTTTGTTGGCAACTTTGCCCTTTAATTTTTTTTTTTTTTTTTTTGCAAAGCCTAAGTCCTATGAAGAAGTAGAGCCCACGTCTTTCTTATTGCATCAAATATTTATTCTCGACTGAATCTTGGTACACATCCACTTTGTTTCCGAATTTCCGGTCGTAGCTTTCCAGGTGGTACCACAAAAATCACGATTGTGAGCTATTCGTATTTGCAAAGTGACGAACTTGCGCTTTTTAGCTACAGGCTTTTAGGACTTAAAGCGGATCAAACTATTTATACGAAAATAAGTTCCTTTCTGTGGCTCTATGGTTTCGAAAAAAAAATTCAACTTTTTGTAGCTCACTATTTCAAACTATTTATTGAAAGGCTATAGCAGCGGTTCCCGAAGTGTGCTCCGCGAAGGATATTCAATTCCTCCGCGGAAAGATAAAAAAAAGATGAATACCTAACAAAATTCCATTACACTAGTGACTAGTTAATTTTGTGCTTCTGAACTTGTCATTTTGATCGCAGCAATGCGAATTTGAAATGCTCATTTAAAAGAAATCAACACATACAAACAAACTAACTAATATGGGATGATAATATCAACATTATGTATATGGAATCCCCGAAAATAGCATAAGTGCAACGAAGTGCTCCGCGAGGAAATTTTCACCTAAAAAGTGCTCCGCGACTAAAAAAGATTGGGAACCGCTGGGCTATAGTGACTCCTCTCACTGTCATTGAAAGTGGCATGTTACAAACTCTATCCTCTATTGCTGTTAACAAGCATATCACATCTCAGATTGTCTCATTAAAAACTCTCGCCATTTTCGTCCATTGCAAAAATTCGAAAACTAGTTTCCCTCAAGAGTATCATCACCAAACGCCCCGTTCCGCTTTCAAAAATTTGCAGTACGAGTATCCTCGTAGTTTTCTATAACCACACAATTTTGCATAAAACAAATTCATAGAAATTATGGATGCCAAAAACTTTTACACACACTACAGGTAGATAGGTACACAGAGCGTATAAAAGAAGAACTTTCACAACGACGCACCATATACGAGACGACGTATAGACGATGATGACGACAACATGACGAAATGGAATTTAATATTCCAATGGAGCGCGGCGAACAAGGGCATTTCGTAAATTTCCTTTCGGGGGAAGAATATCAGCCCACTTTGTAATGTAACGGTATTTTGTCGTTTATTTAGTTTTGTGAGCGAGAAACTTTTCGAATACCTACCGCACGACCTGTATAACTAGCTTGTGTTTGTTTCGTACTTTTTTCTTTTCCTTCCTCCACCAACACGGCACGCTATAGACATGCCAAAGAGATAGAAATAGACACAATCAAATAGGTGAGGTAGTTGTCAAAGTGCTGCTCTCTTCAAATGGTTTTACCGGAAAAGTTAAGTGGAAGAGTTTAGGAAATGTCGATTGGATCTAAAAAAGTAAATAAAAGTGTTTTATACCATAGTGGGTTATGTATTTAGCTTGGGTTCTGTGGAGGTAAAAAGTTTTGGTCAGACTTTTGATTAGGATGATTTAAGATGGCCAACAATGGAAGGATACTTTTTGATGACGACACATACGTTTTCGAATATAATACTGAATGTCAACGTAAATTTAAACCCAAATTGCAACTTGGATTTTTTTCCACTGCGCCATACCTGTCACGAACGTCTGACAAACATCCGAGAGTAGGTATGTAACTGTCTTGAAAGAGCTTCTCAATTAGCCGTTTTGAATCGGCATACAATTGTAGATCCCTTCCATTCGTTCCAAAAATGAAATACTCACACAAAACGAATGGTTGTGAGAAGCTAGGCTAGGGACCCTACGGACCTGTTTATAGATTTGGTATACGATGCCTGAGAATTGGTGTTTCAAAAATTATAAATTTCTGGTTAATTTTAAATTTTACGGCTAAAAACGAGTCTTAAATACGAAAAATGCTACATAATTAACTCGATATAATATATAGAAAAATAAATAATCATTGTTTTCATTCTAAATACCTATGGCGGCCAGTTAAATCTCATTTTTAGGGTTCCGTAGCCAAATGGTAAAAAACGGAACCCTTATAGATTCGTCGTGTCTGTCTCTCTGTCTGTCCGTCCGTATGTCTCAGCCACTTTTTTCCTAAATTTGAAGAACTATACTGTTGAAACTTGGTAAGTAGATGTATTCTGTTAACCGCATTGAGATTTTACACAAAAATAGGAAAAACAATTAATTTTGGGGGTTCCCCATACTTAGAACTGAAACTCAACAAATTTTTTTTCATCAAACCCATACGTGTGGGTTTAGTAGATTTAGAAAAATTGTTGAGCATGATAGCGGAACTACGATGATCTTCGAGGATTAATTGACTACAGAAGTTGTTGAATTGCTCGTTCCTGTTGGTCTCTGGTAAAGCCTTCTTGTCTTCCCACGCTCAAAGTCAATTACACTAAGTCCATTTTCAGGTATGGTATCGTGTAGGCCATGGTTTCCGATTTTACTACTAAAGTTGTCATCCTAGCCTAGTTGAGAGTTGAAATCGTCTGGGACGTACAGTGCTTATATTTTTCCTCAACTTCTATTGACGCATAGAACCTTACTGCCTTGGTTACCTTACAGTTTCCGTGTCTTATGTGTTCCCCAATTTGCACCCCATTTTCACTTCTCATGCTATCGTCAAATACAGACTTATTTAATTCGATCGTTTATTTGAGATCTCATTCGGTTTCTATATATGTATTTGTTAAAAATGACTTGGCATCACTAAAAAGTAATGTAGGAGGAAGAAGTGGAACTGTCACTGACTCTCCATTTTGTTTTGGGAAAAAAATAAAGACACGGAAAAGAACCGAAATTAAAATCTTTATTTTCTGAGCATATAATAATAATAATATTAATAATAATAATAATAATTAATATTCTGGTGGATATTATTAAAAAATAGAAAATAATTCTCATATCACACCCATTTGCGTTAGCAAATTTTATATTTAAACCATAAATGAGAGGGACATCAGCTCCATCTGTTGATATTCCCCATTAAACTGGATTCCGTATCGAAGTGTACAACCAATAAGTTAACTTACTTTTAGGCACACAAGTCGTCAATATTCGTTTACATTAATCGGAAAAATTCTACATTCGATTTGGGTCCCAATTTTTCTAAGAAATATCTGTAAAAAAAATTGTTTTGACCACCCTGTACAGGGTGACTTTAACCCTTAAATGCCCAGTGTATCTTTAAAGATACAACCATTGAAAAAAATATTTCTGCGTTTGTTTTGACTTTATTTACTTGTTGCTTACTATTTTCGCTTTATTAACTCAAAATCTATGCACTGTAAAATAAATGGACGCATAACTTTTAAATTAACCTTACTTTTAAAGAAATATTTGTTTTTTTCTAATTTTCAACAAATTTAAGAAAAAATACGTTTTTTGTTTTTATTTAATAATTTTACAGTAAGTTGTATAGAAATTAAATTAATTACAATGTAAAATGTATGTACAATTACCGTAACTAAAAAAAAAATTATATGCATTTTCTTTCGGAATAGCTGTGGGGGGTTAGAGCCCATTTTATCTTTAAAGATTCAGCCACTTTTTTGTTAATAACTTCGTCAAAAAAAAAAAAAATAAATAAATTTTAACAACGGATTAGTTGTTTTTGTCTCCGTTTACATAAAATATATTTTTTTCATCAAAATCGGTTTCCTTGGGCATTTAAGGGTTAAGATGAATAGAGATTTATTCCGAGCATTTTTTTTTACATCACCCAATGGACTTGAATGATTAGGCCTATTTATCCCGATATAAACTGGTTCGTTAGAAAATATTTGTCATCAAATTAGTATAAAAATACAGGGTGTTCCAACAGAGAATGCAAATTATATCCCCAAATGCAATCGAATGAAATATGTATACCCATTTAGCAGTTAAGGTTCCAATCCTCAATAAAAGTTTTCAACCTTATGTCGAACATTTTTTCTCTCCACACACACACACACACTACCGCACACATTTACCGCTGCAAGCGTTTTTAATTAAAATAAAGCATATCAACTAAAGCTCTCACACAAAAACCAACTATCTTCCTGTAACATATTTTTACCATTGAATATCCCTTATAAAAAGGACCTGCAAAGGAGCAAGCATATTGAAAAACTGAAAATGAAGAAAAAAATCCAACATTCGGTATCACGATCAACTGCAATTCAATTGAAATGAAATGCATTTCCATTTCATGTTCACCTTCTACTTGTCGTTGGTCCTTTTTTCTGTCTCTTTTTATATTTATTTGTGATTTCGAAATTAAACTCCTTTAATTCTACGTTTCAATAGTTGCTTCTCATCATTTTCCACCCCCACATGCCATGTTTCTTCTTCATTTTCTATTCTTCATACAAAATGCACAAGCATATACATTTCCATTTCCATTTACATTTTTTGAGAAAATACCCAAAGGTATGTACTGGCACTGCTACCGGTGGCGTATGTGGAACCTACCAGAGGGAACAATCCTCTACTTGAATAAAAAAACTAAAAAAAAAAACTACCAACAACATTAATTTGAAACGTGAGCGCACACACATATCTCGGTGTGTGTGTATACAGATGGAATCATCATCAGAAGAATACACTCGATGAATGGAGTGTGCCACTCTGACGAAGATGCACACACGATACTACAGCAAGGACGAAATAAAATTTCCTCATCCTTTTGACAGAATTCAAAATGATGTTGTGTGCGGAGAGTTAGTGAATAAATGAGTAACTCGACTGCGTATACAGTAGACAGAGACTACAGGTAGTCCTAGATTGAAGAAAATAATTATAATCAGAAACAGGAACAGGAACACTCCCATATAATCTAGAGTAAATGGAGTGCATGCTACATTATGTTGTGCAATGAGACTCAAAATAATGGCAATGCCAGTCGAATGAGGAAAAACAAAAAGGACGCCAACTTCTGTGTCAATGGAGATCGTATTTAGTTTCCAATTATGGAATTGTTTAAGGGCTGTGCACACTTTACACTGACCAAGAATAAAGTAAGCCACATTCTGCTGTGGTTTGCGCTTACGTGCATTAATAGAATACAACAATCAGGTTGCTGCCAAAAATGAAGCGCTTTGTATATCCTTTCAAGAGAGCGGCCATTCGATGGAGAGAAAGCGGAATGATTTTTCGGTTTTCTGTTTTCTCTTTTCAGTTTTTGTGCATTTCGACTTTGAATGGAGTCTCATCCCTTGTCATGTATATAAATTTCAAGCAAGGCAACACACAGCAAACAACCAGATTATATTATAATTGAGTAGGGCTCCCGGAGAGTTGTATATTCGGTGGGTACAGTGGTGGATGGTTGTTGCGGTCTGTGGTCCTAAAAGTACTACCCTATGAGCATGGAGACTTTTTCGTCTTTTTCGTTGCTGCTGCTGCTGCACACCATGATGATGATGATGATGATGCATCACAAGAGCGATGGTATTACTACTATCATCCATATCTGACAGAAGGATAAACTTCCTGCTGTTGTTCGGTTTGGTTTGGGCTTTTCATGCAGCAGCAGTGATGTTTGCAGTGCACACATGCTGTACCTAGTGAAAGATGCCTTCGTGTTATGTGGGGTTATTGTGAATTGACAGAATTAATGGTCAGTGTGCACAATGATGAGGAGCCATCGAATAAGAATGGCAAGGGCAATGTCATGGCAGTGCGATGACTAAACCGAGCACAAAACAGGACTATCGTATATGAGTGGGTATTTCGAGTGCATCTGCAGGGAGTAAGAACGTTTTGACGTCTGACATATACACCACAAAGGGATGACATGCATAGGTATGTAAGCTTGTGATACTTGTGATTCTATAAATCCACAATTTTTTGAATGAGTTACCGCAGTCATGATGCCTTGCCGCTGATGGATGTACGGTGAGGATAGGGATTTTTGGTCGTAATCATAGCAAATTTGAGTAGGTATACGATTACACTTTGTGCAAGGTTGTTTTTAAAACCGAGTTTTGGTGGCTAAAAATTCGATTTGATTCGATATGCGAAAGGAAACTTTGACTATGAGCTGGGATATTTCCTAAATGGAAAGTTGGTAAACGAGTTGAGAGATTGTACTGACGTTTGAAATATGTTTTTCGAAAATTATTATGGAGTGTCTTTTAAATTGAGGAGATCCTATTTTAAAACGTTGCCTACTGTACAGAGTGCCTCGTGAAGGCTAACCTGGTTAACCACAGAAGCATCGATTGATTTCAGTTCACCAATTCATTATGAGAATATCGCTTGACGAAAGTGTTCGCCGCCATTAATAATAAGCCTGCCTATGTTTGTAGTGTTGCTTGGTACGTTTTATTTACAGTAAGTCTGTCCCTCACATTCGACATGATACGTCGCTTCCAGTTAACCAGACCAAGCACTCTGGCATCCGCGATAGCTTGGTCTTTAAAACGGAGGTTCGATCTTCCTTTTCGTCTCGAACCAGGGCGCTGGGATTCGAAGATCCTCTTAACTGGAGCATTATTGTCCATACGCTCGATGTGGCCAATCCAATACTGTCGACGTGTTATGGCTTTCTGGACTACGTCCTCATCTTGGTACAGCTCTTAGAGTTTGCGGTTGTATCTTCTCCTCCATTTGCCCTCCTCGCACACAGGACCAAAAATCCGTCGAAGAATTTTTCCTGCTTATCGTCCAGCACTCGGCACCATAAAGCAAAACTGGCAGGATAAGGGTTTTGTAGCCCACACATTTTGTCCTTCGAGTTAGGAGTTTTGAGCCCAATTGTTTTGAAAAACCGAAGTAGCAACGGTTTCCTAGGGTAGTTTTTTTGTCGGATCTTCACTAGGGTGTCATTCGTGGAGTTCTTCATGTTCACTCCGAGGTAGATGAACTCCTTAACTACCTGGAAATTGTTCCTATCAATTGTGATGTTTTGTCCTAGACGGTGGACAGATGCTTGGTTGTTTGCTGATAGCATATATTTAGCCTTGTCCTCATTTACTTTAAGGCCAACAGATTTCTCCTGTTTATCAATCGCGGTGAAAGCTTCTATCACGGAACGCTGAGAGCGAAAGATGAAGTCGGTATCATCCTCATAACCCAGTAGTTGACCAGATCTGTTGAAGATAGTGCCTCCCGTGTTGACACTTGCCATGCGTGCTATCTGTTCCTGCACGAGATTGTAGAAGTCACATGAAAGCGCATGTCCCTGACGAAATCCGGTGGATGTTTGAAATAGTTCGGAGGAGCTACTTCCAAACTGCACGTTGCAGTGCGTGTTTTTTGGATCAGTTTTGCCGGGATCCCGAAATCGACCATCGCAAAATAGAGGTCCTGACGATGAATGGTTTCATATATGAGTATGCGGATTTGAAGTCTATGAAAAGGTGGTGGTTCTCGACTTGAAATTCGTTGGTTTTTTTCAGTATTTGCCTCAGTGTGAACATTTGGTCTATTGTTGATCTGCTGGGCCGAAAGTCACAATGGTACATGCCGAGAATCTTATATGCGAAATTAAGCAGCAATATGCCTCGATAGTTTTTGCCAGACATAGGATCGCTTTTTTGTAGATGGGGCATATGGAGGATAGTCCAGTCATCGGACATGCTTTCTTCCACCCATACATGGTTGATGATTTGGTTTATGCACCCTACCACCAACGCCACTTCATTTGAAGAGCTCCGCTGGTAAACCATCAGAGCCTGCGCCCTTGTTGTTCTTAAGTTTTTTTTATAGCTAAGCCGACTTCTTCATATTCAAGTCGGCAGTTTGTTGTAAGTGGCGTACATTGCATGTTAAAACTGATCTCAGTTTTGAACGGAGGTATACTTGAGTATCACTTGAAGTTTGCATAAAGGCCCCAATTTAAAAATGCCTAGATTTAGAGGTGTTATTCCCTCAGGTTTTGTCTAATAGTCTGAACGACTTAAACTAAATCAACTGAGTTACATTTTACTGCCTGTTATATAGGGCGCTCGTTTTTAACGAATCGAACTGTAAAATTAAATAAAACTTACAAATCAAATGGTAGAAACAAAGGTATAGACTTTTTTGTAAATACATTTTCCTTTTATTTCTGTTTAATTTTAAATTATGTCATCGAGGCTGGTATAGTGGAATAAAGTGAAAGGCTAATTTACGACTACATTTACGAGTAGCTTGAATCGTGTAGAATTTTATGCCGATGGTGAAATGAGAAACAAAAATCTACTCGTGGTAGAGCAGCTAACTAAAGTTAGCTGAAACACAATTCAACTGTAAAGTGTTGCCAATTCAGAACGCCCTCTATGGGATTTGCAATTTTCGATCAGTGTTTCGAGCAGCTGTGGGCCGTATATCGTAAGTCAATTTATGGTGGATCGACCAACTTCCCAACTGTCATCGTAAGGCTGGGGTGGGATTCTGTAAAAACGAAACGAAAAACGCTTCCGCTTTTCAAAAAACGATAGAAATCACGCGAAAGCGAAAGTTTGCTTCATGTAACTCCTTTCGTTTCCTTTTTCTCTTTCGCATGAGTTAAAGAAACAGTGGGACGAAGAAATTAAAGTTTGAGAAGCTGAATGTATCATAATGAGCATAGGACAGCCAACAGCTGCTGACAGATTCGAAATATTTTATTTGTTGTTATTTTGGTTTGAGTCAATAAGGTCAACATTGTAAATAATAATGTAAGTACAATAAATAATTACCGACACACATACTATTTATTTGAATAGATCAAAATACACACAGCAAAATATATTGTTTAACTGGATACAAAGGAGTCATGAGCTGCACCGCCATATTGAGGACAAACAGCTATTATCCGATGCTTGTGGTCCGCAATCTGTAACAAAATATTATATATGATATATTGTTTTTTATATCAAATGAAATTTTACTTACGATCATAGTATAAATGCTGTGATGGCCTTTTCTGTTAAAAAAAAAGAAGAAGCATTTCTTTGTTCGAAATGAGACGAATCAAGCTAACATATGTGTTACATCAATACAGCTTATGACTAAAGCAATAAACATCGTTTTACAGAAACTACAATACAATTGAAAAGCTGGCACTTATCGCCGGGTACTTTAAATTTTTGGAAAAAGTAACTCTTAGAAACATTTTCTTCCAGTTCTGATGGTCATTTTATCCATTGAGGACACAACGTTTTCGTGTAGTATTTTCGACAAAGTACTCTGTGCGAGAGGAGAAGCAAAATCGTTGCCAACCATCCACTGGTTATCACCTCCAGCCATTAGGTACCTCAAGCGCTTAACACAGCCTTAAAATAGAAAGGACATACCTATGTGTTTCGTGTTCCTGTACGAAGACAAATGTTGTCCAGCACATACCTAAAAGCGATTTTATTCAACCGAAAACGTTGAAGAAAACCAAACAAAAAATTAAGAACATGTAAACTTATTCTTCAATACACATCAATAAAACAAACCTTTCATTGGACAGCGTAAGAGGATTGGAATAATCCCGAAGATGTTTTCGGATTTTTCTTAGATTTTGATCTTCTACATCGCATCATCACTATCACTTGCTATTCGCCAGCATGTTTTGTATCGAATAAATAACAACCACCAATTTAGCAATCAAAGAAAATGAGAAACGTCAATGAATAAGCTGTCGTTGTTTTCTTTTCGCACTGAACGAAAATGTCATTCGTTTTAGAGTTACATGAAGCAAAATAAACGAAAACGTAAACGAAATGGCTTTCGTTTTTTTGCTTTCGTGCAAACGAAAAATCATTTGGTTTTTGTAGTTACATGAAGCAAATCGTTCGTGCAAACGAAAACGATCGAACGTTTTCATCTTACAGAATCCCACCCCTGGCTTTCGCATGGAACGTATTACCGATTCGAAAGATAAACCTTTGAAATAACGCATCCTAAAATAAATAAATAATTATATAGCGCAAGAGGTCGGTAGGGATCCTAGGAGCTAGGCCTTCTCACGACCATTGGTTTTGTCTGAGTTTTTCATTTTTGGGACGAATGAAAGGGATCTGCAATTTAATTTCGATTTCAAATGGCTAATTCAGAAGCTCGTTCATGACAATTATGTGCTCAGATATTTGTCAGACGTTCGCTAGAAGTGGCGCAGTGGAAAAAAAAACCTTAAGATGGATTTAATTTTTTTTCGGGATTCGAACCTGATACCCTTCGCTTAATAATCCAACACTGGTCACTGCGCCTACGAATCAACGCAGCCCTTATATTTTTATTAGTGAATGCTAGAAGGCCCTTCACTAGTTTTATAAGTCGAAAGAAATCGTTCGGCATTTTTCGAGCACATTAAATTAATCCTTTCTTCACTGTAGCCCATGTTGTGAACCGACGTCAGTAAGCTGTTGTAATGTGTTCAAAAATTGCGCGGCCAAGATAAAGCACTGCAATAACAATTTCTGAAAACTGCCAGCAATTTCATTGCAAAACATTGAAGGTCAAAATACCTTCAAGATCGTATTGGACAAATATCAAATACGGACTCGTGCGAAGTTGATATATGGTATGAGAGCTTAATATTGGCAAGGTATCTGCCTCGACACCGACGAGCTTTCATTCGTTTACATTTTTTTTTCTTTGAAGTTTTTATGTCTTTGGACTGGTTTCAATTACATCTTTCCAAAGTATGAGCTAGTCATCCAAATTTTGTAGCCCATTTCGAGAACTCGATTCAAATAAATCTTGCGAGATGAAAATTAGTCCTTCCCTTCTATCAATTTGTTTTCAAAAATTCCAACCAACACTACTTCAGAAAAAAAAACCTGAACCTCATATGCCAATTAAGTTCGTACCCATTTCATAAGCCTTCCCTCCCAGGTGCATTGAAACGTCTCGCAAAAATCCCAAATAAATCTCTGTGACACAGTTTTCCCATTTTATTTATCCAAAGCTAGTTTCCAGACTCATTTTGAACAAAACAAAGAAACAATTTTACATTGCAGACAGACTGAACTTGTATCTGATACAGGCAGGCATTTACAAAACGCATTTTAATTTCATGTCGCAATCATAAATATCTCAAAGGCCTACATTCCTATGAATGCACACTCTAGTATCTCTGTGTCAATCGAACGAGTCTTCATAGGCAAAGTAATAAATTTGCCAGCAGCAAAAGGATTGCACATACACACAGCTGGGACACTATCGCAGATGTCGGTACCAGGAATGGGCGCCACGACGAGACCCACAAACCATATGACTGACTTACCATAACAGGCAGGTGGGCGATACCTACAGAAATATTGAAAATAATCTCAAGCCATATGACAAGTCGACAAATTCCCTCCTGCTCGAGACACACAGCACACAAACCGGCGGTAGTCGCCCACAACAATTAATTTTTGGGTGGTGGCAATACCCACATATAATATGGTTGCATAAATGTAATTCTGAGTGACGACTACATTTTTGGTTGGACCGTGCTATTATTTCGCCCTTTGACAGACACATGTGGAATGTCAAAAATTCCACTGTCCTTAATTCTCAATTTGAAGCATTTAATTTCTCATTTCCTGTCACAACCACAATATTGTATCCTGTGCCACTGCACTGAAGAACTCATCCACTTTGTCTAAATAATAATGCGTGTGTGTGTGCGTCCATCCCATCATCATCTGTCGAAAAGTTTCAATAGTTATCTGAATTGTTTACATCGGCATTGTGTACACACCCTCAACCGACCTTCATCATCTTTTGCCGGATTTAAATGAAAATATTTTCAATATCAAATTACAGTTGGAAAATATATTGTCATTGTACGACAACATCTATGTATACGTATACACTGTGACAGAATCATGCAATTTAATCTGAGGACTTTGTTGGACTGTGTATATGTCCTGCGGAACTGTATTGCGGTGACCATATAATGATTATTTGAACTATTTTGCGTATAGAAAATTTTCATTCGTAATGTAATCCATTTTGTGGAGTTGTCAAGGGGCGAGGGGCTGATCCTTAGAATGTACTCCATTGGAAGGGTGGTGTAGGGTAATTTGTTCTAGTACCCAATTGAATGATTCTTTACGGGGATAGTGTGTTGTGCAAATAAGGACTATGCAGGAAGATGTATTGGACAATAAGCGGACTTTGAGGTTTGTCTCTTGATGGAAGGACCTACGGATAGTGGAATTTAGGAAAAACTATATTTTTATTTCGATGGTAGGGTAGGTATTGGGTACAGGTTGGAAATTTCTTCTTAGTAGTCCCGGGCTAGTTGGAGAGGCATTTTGATTGAGGCCCAGGTTCACCCCGAACTGTGGCGCCACCTAAGTAAGTAAATAAGTCCTAGCTTAGTGCAGACGTCACCGGAGGCTAGTGGCTCTAGATGATGAGGCGTATTTAGCATTTTTTGATGCACATCATTTGCCTTGTTGAGAGATTTATTGAGCTGGTTTATTACCAAGTATGGCCAAGATTACTGCAGTGGAATTTCAACTTCTACGCTATATTTGTTAGGACTTCATTCGCTTGCAGGTCGACGCCTCCTGTTTGGGTAACGTAATCTGTTTGCTCTGAGGACCTATTCCAGAAAACGCGGCGGATCGCTTTTGATGGCGGATTTGAATTTTTGTATTTCCAAAAGCGATTTGCTTTCCCTTTGACTATGAAATGTAATTTTATCTTTGCATTGAAAGCTATAGGCGTTTAGGTCACGGATTGCTGGCGGAATGCTTACAGGCCCAATAAAAATGTAAATATTCAATAAAAACAAGAACTTTAAGATTGCTGAAACAATCATTGTGCAGTAAAAAATATCTTATTAATTGAATTCTGTTTTTAATAAAGGAGCTCACAACATATTTCCGTACAACAATTTGCTGCACTCAACAATCTTCTTTGAACATTTATTTGTTGAACATTTGTCCCTTCCTTCTTCATTTCCCGAGTACAAAAATAGATAAATTGATTCCACTGTTTTTTTTTTTTTTAATTTAACACGAAATCTAAAACTTTCACAATCGATTTTTATAGCAAAACAAACAAAAAATTATTGTGTCGGGACACAGCTGTCAGATATTTGGAAAAATAAGTGAAAAATTGGAAGTCAGAATGGAAATTACTGAAAAACGCTTAAAGGATAATTTTCGCCCCGTTCGCATTTTAGAAATAGCAAAAGTGTCGTATTCGTGGAAATTTGGGAATAACCCGCCTTGTTCATTAATTTAGATCACTGTACCTCACGACACTGTGAGCAATGTAATACAGTGGAACCGTTGGTACACTTTAGTTTACATATATTCCAATGCAACTATTGAGCTAGTGTAGTTTCTCGAGTCATTATCGTTCACGCTTTTGCGATGATTTTAGCTGTGCATGCGACTCACCATTTACGACTCACCATTTAACTTCAAACTCCAGCTTCACCTAGATTGTGCTCCAAATCTGCCAGCGATTTTTCTGAAGCAGAAAAAGCTCTGGTGATAGTATCTAGTCCAGTGGCTTGACTTTCAAAATTGTCTGACATTTAAATGGTGCTAAAAATTGTACGCCTTGAACCCACGAGCATAACCTGTATTTGATGTCGACAAAAACTTAAAAGATGATTCAAGCTGATATTGAGTTTCGTAAACCAATTCAGTTGCTAGTATGCAACCTTGTGGTACTCCGCTTTGACACTAAAAGTCAAGTGTAACACTACCGGTGACATTTGACACCGCCTGTTAAATTTTGTTTACATACAACTTCGCCTCCCCAGCGGTCCAAAACATGACTACTTAAGTCCGTAAGTGCCTGTTTAAAATCGACTATAAAAATACCGACTTTTTGTATTTGCATCAGATCATTGTGTCAAAAACAAGACTACGACTGTTCTCTACATGGATACTTAAAGGTATACAGGCTTCCTGGATCTTGTCCAGTAGAATCCTGGCTTCCCCTTTGTTTAAATGAGAGATAAACACAGCTTGTTGATTTGATCATTTATCTCAGTTTCAATCTTTTTACGCTATTTCTTGTTGCAAGTACTGTCAATCGGGTACCACATTTTCCAAGTCATTAGGTAGACACCGAGATGGTTTTTGAACGATGTGGATCTTATTGTCATCAAAACTTCTCAAGTTTGTGGACTAAGTAATGTTTTCGAATTTAGCTTTATAAACCCCCAAGCTCGTATCAATCGTTTCGTTTGCAATTGCCCAAGCGACTACCACTTACAATACCTGACCGATGAGAACTAGGGCACCAAAAATTGAATGCGTTGGCAACCACATTACATTGTTGTGATTGCAAGGTTCTATTCTTCTTTTCTGATCGGTATCTATTACTTAATAATATTACACATGTTATTGCAATTTCAGTTGAGAAAATGCGACTTTCCACCTACGAACTTGCCGCACACACTGTTCACGTTCAGTGAAACACCAAACCGACAAACGACCATTGATTCATTGAGTTCGTCTGTTGGTTGGTTGCTTGCCTTCGGGCAGCTATCTTTCTGCAGAAAATGAAGAGTCTCCTTGTTTTGGTTGTTTGGTTTTTAGTTCTACAACTCTACCGCCCTGCCATAGAGAAGTTACCTTCCTGGTTACATTGTATACTGTCACACATTTGTATAGCATGGCAGAAGAACAACGACGGCAAAGTGGGCGAAGCTGTGCCTCCATTTTGATGGTTTTCATTGAATTGAAATTGTATAATTGAATATTTGGAATTGCAGCTATTGCTAAATAAATCTATTTTGCGGTGGATCAAGACTGATTCCCCACAGGCTAAATACGACCCATACCCAGCGATGGGCGGTAGTGGTCCTGGTCCTGATCCCGGTTCTGGTCATTGTAAGCAAAGTAATTAGAGAGATTTTACTCTCTGCCAGCCCATCCTGTGACCAGTTCCACAATCCATTGCGAAAATGGTCATTTGTGCCTGAAATGTTGGAATTTCATAAATGTGCATTCCGAGCAGTAATTTCCGACATGTCATTTCATGGTCCACTGTGCATAGCTGTGTGAGGGTGCTTCTTTTTTTGTGGACCATTTTCGAATGTGTATTTCTTTATTATCATTACTATTTGCTGTGAATAAATATGCGCAATGTGTTTGTGTGCGAGATACGTTTGCCATGGATATGATAGGGGACGGAAAATTGAAAATATTCTCCAATGCCCCTGCCAACATGTCCTGGTAAATATTAATTTTACAACCAGTACTGTACAAGGATATGACTCTTTTAGAGCAGCAGACACACACACACGCACACACACAAAAAACATGGATAAACAAAAATCAATATTTGATTGTAGCATAAATGGCGAAATAGGATTTATATTCCTGTTTACAATTTCGTTTCCGGATTTTAATATTGGACAAAGCACACGTACCATTGCGAACTAGTGTGCGTGTATTCGATAGGAAGGATGGGGTGGTGGAGTTTATCCTGTGATCCGCTAATTAATTGTAATATTGGTTTTAATTGATTTTCAGCAAACCGAATGGAATGGTTTGGCGGGTTGCGGACGGACCTAAAAAGTGGATATTACTATTGTAAACCACTTATGTCCAGCTAATGAGATTTGAAGTCAACTTCTAAAGCTCTTATTAGCAGTGTATTTAATTAGGATTATTATTTGGATTAGTGGCATAAATTCAATTGTCAATATAGGACGGAGGCAAACTGATTTGCGGAAAGGGTCGATCCTCCTCCTGTGGATGAGCCAGATATATTGGGAAATAAATTAACATTTTAATGCTGGAATAAAGGTTTTTTTTATATGAACTGGTACTGACGTATAAAGGCTTGACACCAACTAATGACTATTACAAGAATGTTTTCAGTCACTAATTTTGAAAGGTTATTTGATATGTTGCCATACGCTTATGTTGCCATAAACTTGTGTTTTGTGAAGTGCATTGGGCCTCGAATAGGAGTGGTATTTTTCCCTGGCCTTACAGATTTTACACTGGAAAGGACTCAGGCTCTTTATAAACCTCAATATTCTCCTGAGTTTTCCTAGAAGCATTATTTGCCTGTTTTGACTTTTTCCACAATACATTTAGTTTTTCGTGGACTTCTCTCGGGAGAGTCAGCCTTCATATATTCCCAAGGCGATACATGTTTATATACGTGGACAGTGCCCTAAATTTTGAACTCACTCCTGCGCTCTGTCATACTGACTGATCATCACACTCAATTCCTTTGCTTCGTTGTACGGAATATCGTTCTTTTAAAATCAAAGGCTGTATCGTTGACGTTTGGCAGAGCCGGGTCGGTAGAGCAGGTTTGGGCGTGTAGTCGGCCGATTATTCCTCAACGGTACATAAGGGTACACCTCTCCTGATGCAATAAAAATCAGTTTCTTTTATTTTATGACTTAATTTTTTTATTGATGTGTAAACATCTAAGCGCGCGTTGTTGGAATCTGGTGGAGTAATTCCACACATTTAACTTGCGGGGACAGGGAATGCGTCACTGTGTTTTATCATTGCATACATTTTATCATTGCATTCGTTTTTATCATTGCATACATTTATGAGCTGGGGCATATTAATTTCAGCTTTTTGTTGATGTGAAATAAAATGTCTCCATTTCGTCCTTGCACCGTACTCAGAAGAAATTTCAAGAATTCTGCAGGGAGATTATCATCTTTTACCAATGATCATAAGCGGAGACTTCAATGTCAATTTTGCAACTCCAGAAGCTCAACCATTTATTGATTTTATGCAAGATAAATTTAATCTTCAAATGAACTCCAACCGGAAAATTTCAACAACACGATATGGAACAACCATCGATGCTGTCTTCCAGCGTAATCTAGATAGATTAGAGTCTCGAATGTACATATCTTACTTCAGCTACCACAATCCGATTGTATCTATTCTACCGAAACTAGCATAGAACGAATAAATTATTGTTATTTCATAATAATCAAGAATACGGTTATTACAATTCCCTCTTTTCTCAATGACGTGTATCAAGCCACAAACATACCGCACGCACGGTGTTTACACATACACATATTTCGGGACTGTTGGATACAGTCGCACCATTTTTTTACGGCTCTTATCGGTAACAAAATTAAATTTTAATATACGTGGTCTGATATTTTAAACCCACAAGTATGCTGTTCGGGTACTGCAGTACTTGGTGAAGCTCAGGAAATCAGCCAAGGGCAACAAAAGTAAAAAAAAGTTTCAAATGTGGAGTGATTTCCAAAAGGCAGTTGTTTACTTCCGAATTGGTAAATCACCAAATATTTGACAAAAAGAATAAATAGAATGAGCACGCAAAAAGTGTGGCGTGTTTTCCAAAACACAGTTGAAAGCTTCCGAAATGGTCTCACGTCAAACTCCTGACTGATGAAAAGTGAGTAAAAGCGATCGGCGCCGGCCTTTTGTACCCATTTTGGGTCAGCTTATGAACACAGTGGACGTCCAGAGAAATGAATGATATAATGTTTGATGTTTATTCAGTATATCGAGCTCGTTCAGTATATCGATCGAATTTTTTTATTAAATTTAAAGTGATAGAGTGTTCGCTTGTTGAGTGGGAGGTTACTTGTTCAAATCCGAGGCAGTACCACGAAACATTTTTCACAAATAAAAACTGTGAATAAGTTTATGTGAATTATAAGCGAACACAAATATCAACAATTCTCCCCTAGCTATTAGGACGCCACTCGTGGAGAACATCCACTGCGCCACAAACTCTTTCCTATCCCTCGAGCCGAGGGCAACGTAAATTACGGGGGTTTGTGTTAAAGAAAATCGATGAAGCCTGAGAGAAGACGATAAATGAAAAGAATGTCTGCAACATCTCTGCGTTCCTCAAGGGTATTCAGGTTAATGAGATTGAGCCGGTCTATGTAGGGTGGCAAGAGGAAAGGATCGTCCCAAAGCAGACCTCGAAGGGCAAACCGAAGAAAGCGACGTTGGACGTTCTCAATTCTGTGTACATGAACTCGATGAAAGGGAGACCACACTTGACTAGCGTATTCAAGGAGGGGGCGAACTAAGGTGATATAAAGAGATCTAGTTCCGTAAGGGTTAGAGAATTCTTTAGACCATCGTTTAATAAAGCCGAGTGATGAGTTAGCCTTACAAATTATTTCGTCAATATGCTACCGAAAGTTTAGCTCCCTGTCATACAATATACCAAGGTCCCGAAGAGAATGAACGAGAGAGACTGGTTGACCGTGGAGAAGATAATGTTGACGAGGGGACTTGTTGCGCTTGCGTGATAGGGTAATGGATTGGCATTTGGTAATGTTGAGCTCTAAGCAATTTTTGAGGCACCAGGTTGAGAAACGATCAAGGTCTTGTTGAAGGAGACAGGAGTCTTGAGGTGAAGAGATGGTTTTGAAGAATTTTGTATCATCCGCGTAGAGAGAAAGAGACGAGTTTTTAATGACCTTCTCAAGGTCATTTATCGTTAGGATGAAGAGAAGGGGACCTAAATAGCTGCCTTGTGGGACACCAGATGTTGCTAAGAAGGACGACGAAAGTACGGACCTAAAGCGAACGCTATAATACCGGTTTTCAAGGTAGGAAGATATCCATTTTATCAATATAGGTTCAAAGCCAAGGGCAGACAGTTTGAAGAGGATTAATTGATGTGATATCTTATCAAAGGCCTTACTGAAGTCAGTTGCGATGACGTCGACTTCGTTGCCACTCTCTAAGGTTGAGAGGGCAAAGGATACAAATTCTACGAGATTTGTAACTAGTAGTCGATCTACCTTTCAGGAAGCCATGTTGGAAGGGTGAAATCAGGGACTTGCGCTGAAAGCTTAAGGCTTCGTATAAAATACTTTCAAAAAGTTTGGGTATGTGCGAGAGTTTGGCAATTGGGCGGTAGTGAGTTACTTCATTTTTTGATCCTTTTTTGTGTATCGGGGTAATAAACGAGGTCTTCCAAATCTGGGGAAATACTCCATTTGATAGAGAAAGATGAAAGAGATCAAAAATTGGGAGCGAGAGATTGGAATAACACTTCTTAAGAAAAATGGCTGGAAGACCATCTGGGTCGGCAACACTGGCTAGTACCTATATACAATTAGGCAATATACATAATGCCCTGTACCTATAAATACTGAATTATTTTCCCATAGTTTTTAGTCCTCGTTTAATAAAGTCTTAAAACCCAACGAAACGTAGGGAAAAGAATGAAATAGTTTTTTTATTTTGATTCGGAAACCACTGATCAGTAAGCTCATTAAAACAAAAATATAAACATATACACCTGATCACCACTTACTAAAGATAATGTTACTAAAAAAGGTTCTGTGGTTGTGTTTTTATATACATAGAGGGTCTATATAATGGAATTTGAATTTGTGCAACAAAATGTTTGGCTGTCACCACATATTTTACTTAACCAGTGGTGGCTCGGATCTAAAAGTTTCGTAACTGAAATTAAGTAAAATTTGATGGTTCATTTTGGAGTAATAGTTGAATTTTCACAAATTTTCCTCCATCTGAAAATACAATCCTCAAATTTTCAAATATTCCCTTGGTACTCTTAGTTGCCAATCCCCTGTAATAATTTAATCCAGAAAAACCCCCTCAATGACAATAAGAACAACTATTATTTATTTACAGAGCCATTGCAATAAAATATAAAATTCAAAAATACATTACCGTACCATGGGTGGCGATGAAATATTAATTAAATTGTTAAAATCATGAATTTCCCATCCGGAATTATAACCGGAACTCGTAAATTTATTCATTAATAATTGTTTAACAAATTTGTTCGCATGTAGGTACTTCCAAACTATTCATATACATATACTCCTAGTAGAACAAAACTCATTTCTATGGTCAAATTATTTAAATAAACTTTTATCTGCTTATATGTTGTACGAAAGTTGGTTTAATACTTCCGGGCTTGGGCTTTTTCTCATGCCAATTGCCAACAAAAAAAAAATCTGGTTACACACAAAATCAAATTATTTATTGTGGGTATACAACTATACGTACTTTGTGCAGTCCCGCAGCGTTCGGTTTGCAATACTCTCCAAAGACGAACTCGATTTGGTATTTATTGAAATGCATATTTCACCCACATCCGTCGCTGTGTATGCCCCTCGTTCGTTTGGTTTGCTTTATTTATATTTTTTCCCTGTTAATTAAAACCCCCAAAAGGTAAATGAATATTTTTTGCTTTCATTTTTCCCCAGCGTTTTAATTAAACCGCAAAATGTCAGCCATCATCCCCTCCGCTCTCTACGTAGCCAATTTTGCATTATCTTTGGAGAATATCACACAATCTGAATATGCAATTGAAAATAATTGTTCCTGTTGCACAAATACAATGAAACATTGCCCGAGTGCATATACACAATTCATTATTATTATTCATTCATGCTGCGTGCTTATAAAAAAATAAAAAAAATTAATAGCAAAAGAGAGAAACACTACATAAAAACATCGCCATTAAATACACCGCAAAAAAAATCGCAAACACATAAAACAGCAATAATTAATTCATAATAAATTATTATCATTCCGTTTACCATTGGCAATTTGACTGCACGCAGGATATATGTAGATGTACCCACGTGCGTGCTTCAAGTGCAGAACAAAAAATAAATAAAATTATTGTTGATACTTGCGTTGCACTTGGACTTGCTCGTACGATTGTATAATTCATTTAAGTGAAAACTCAGCCAGCCAAGGAGAGGTTGGAATTTTAAGTATTTTTCTTTGTTGTGCACCACGGTGGTCATGGTGATGCTGGGTGCCAGTGCCAGACCAGACTGCGTTAAAAAATGAATTTTTAATTACTTATTATTTAAATGTAGTTTTGTGTCCGAACTCCGAAGCTTTCAAAAGTGGACGAGACGCGAATACAAATAAAATAAAATATTCCTTGTGGCGAATGAGAATTAAAAGGAAATTTCGCCAGCAAACTGTTTTAAAGCCAATTCGCAGATATACAGTTGCTCTTTTTTTTTCGTTTGTTGTATGGCTTTATTTAATTGATAACCTCTTTTTTTCTTTTGGTAATGATAAAATAAAATTTCATATTTGAAAAGTAGAAACAAAAAATACAAAAATAAATAAAAACCATTAAAACTGATCTCGTACGGACTTTTAATTATACGTGCTTATTATTTTTCTTTCTACCCTGTTTTTTTTGTTTTTGAATTAGTAGCTAGTTGGATTATGTACTGTTATATTTAATTTTACATTTAAATGTAAACTTTTGAATTATGTTTATTTTTCCTTCAGAGAATTGGAAGAGCTGAAGTGCAGATGGTGTTTGGAAGTTAAAAGTTTTTAACTGTTGAGCAGATTTTTATTTGTTGAAAAAAAAATAATACTTAACATAAAGTTAACAAAAAAATAGAGTTTTGGCGTATACAGTATACATTTTATTGAATGGGTTTCGAGGTTTCTGTGGGAATTTATTTCCTTGTTGTGTACATGCCTGGAGTAATTTTTTAACAATTACAGATTAATTTGCTAAACATATTTTACAGATCTTAAACAATAATTGTTAATATGGGTTTTATTTCAATGATTAAGAAAAAATTACAAAATTAAGAAGAAATTACCTCTAAGCCGATGATTTTTTAAAAATCAATGATCGATGGAAAAATTAAAATGCCAAACTACTTGAGATATCTGAATCCAATGACTTAATGTAGCCTCATAAAAAAAAAGTAGGACCGTTTAATCATACGATCTCGGCGGCCAATCGACGGGTCCATTTCTCGAGATAACACGTCACCGAACTGAGACTTCAATAACACGATTGTTGCACCCGCTGTGTGGCTTGTGGCACCGTCTTGTTTGAACCACATATCACTGATGTCCAATTCATGCAATTGCTCAAAGAAATAACGTTCCAATATGTCTCTGTAGCGAATACCATTTACCGTAACGTAAATGTCATTTGGATCAACGAAAAAAAAACCGACCGGCATGAAAACCGCCCAAAACAGAGATATTTTTACGGATGAATCACATGAGGGTTCGCACCTGTCCAGTAACAAATATTTTACTTATTGACGAAGCCGTTTAAGCAGAAATGCGCTTCATCGCGGAAGACTTAAAACTGGCGTTAACGCTCTAAAATTAGCGACCAACGAGTCGAAATTTCGGTAGTAAATTTTGATTGTCTGTAAACGTTGTTCCTTCGTATACTTTACACCATCATAAAAAATTTTAAATTTACTGAATATTTTGACATTGACAGATCGGTAATCGGTTTAAGAGTGCGTTCACACTGAAATTTGGAAGTTGTCAAATCCCTAATGAAAGACCCTTTATTATGGTGATTTGGAATAACATTCAGCTGCATACAGAAAGTTGTGTCCGTTTTTATTATAATTGCAGAAAAACCATTGACTTTAGATGTATTTTTTGTAACCCCTAATTTTTGAGTTTAAAAAAATGTCTTAAAGCTATGTGACCTAAGAGTGGCTTGTGATCCGTAGTGCAATTCCTAGTTAAATAGTACGAAATCGGCAGCTTTTTGAGCCCCAGGACCCTATGAAAAAAAAGTTTTGTAATGAAAAAAAAAATTGTTTTGTTAAAAATAAATGTCTTTGTTGCTCTGTTTTCTTTTTTGTTGATATACCTATACCTCTGTAGGCGCAGTGGCTTAGTGGTTAGTGTGTTGGACTACTACGCTAGGGGTCGAGGTTCGAATCCCGCAAAAACCCAAAATTCCAACTTATGGTTTTTTTCACTGCGCCACCTCTTGCGAACGTCTGACAAACATCCAAGAGTATTACTGTCTTGAAAGAGCTTCTCAATTAGCCGTTTGGAATCGGCATAAAATTTTAGATCCCTTCCATTCGTTCCAAAAATGAAAACTCACACAAAACGAATGGTTGTGAGAAGCTAGGCATAGGGTCCCTCCGGGCCTGTTGCGCCACCTATTTTTTTTTTTTTACCTATACCTCTGCCTTGGGCCCTATTTAGTCCCCTTTTTGAAATATTTTCAGCGGCAACGCTGGTAAGCGGTATCTTTCGGCTAGAATATGAAGCTTTCTGGAAATACATGAATGGTTCGTGTACTGGCTGTTTTTTTTTTTTTATTTTCCCCTAAAAGATGATAATAGGCTTCTACCCAGCGAGAGTTCTACTGAAAATCCAATTTATTAATAAGTATAACAGATCTTAGCCCTTGTCCAACTGGTTGCCAAATGCATACAATGAATATCAATTAAAACATCAGTTCGTGTTCCATGCACGTATCTAAACTTCAAACTCAGTGCGCTATACTAGTAACAAATTTTAGTCTCGACTTTAAATTGACGAAACTCACAATTGCAGAAGTTGTATGAAAAATGAAACCACTGAGAACTAACGGGTGATTTTTTAAGAGGTTTAGAACTTTTTTTAAAAAAAAAAGCACAAAAAATTCGAAAAAATGAATGAAATATTTATTTGAATCGATAGTTTGAACCTTGCAATTTAATGTTTAAAGATAATTTCATGCAAATGTTGACCGCGGCTGCGTCTCAGGTAGTCCATCCGCTGAGTCCAATTTTGGCATACTCTTTCACACATATCGGCCGGTATCTCACGAATGAATGCATGGATGTTGGCTTCAAGTGCGTCAATCGAAGCGGGCTTGTCCCTATACACATTAGCCTTGACATACCCCCACAAAATATAATCTAATGGTGTCAAATCGCACGATCTAGGCGGCCAATTGACCGGCCCGAAACGTGAAATTAACTGTTCACCAAACTCGCCTCGCAATTGCGCCATTGTTTCGCGTGCTGTGTGGCATGTGGCACCGTCTTGTTGAAACCACATATCATGCAAGTCAAGAACTTCCATTTCGGGCAAAAAAAAGTTTGTTATCATCGCTCGGTAGCGTTCACCATTGACAGTAACGCTGCGATTCGCATCATCTTTGAAGAAATATGGCCCAATAATGCCGCCGGCCCATAAACCGCACCAAACTGTGGCTTTTTCGGGATGCATTGGTAGCTGTTGCAATGCTTCTGGCTGATCTTCACTCCAAATTCGGCAATTTTGCTTATTTACGTACCCATTCAACCAAAAATGAGCCTCATCGCTGAACACAATTTTTCGATAAAAAAGCGGATCCTCGGCCAGCTTTCCAAGAGCCCATTCACCAAAAATTCGGCGTTGTGGTAGGTCGGCTGGCTTTAGTTCTTGCACAAGCTGTATCTTAAAAGGCTTTCAGCACAAATCCTTCCGCAAAATTTTCCACGTAGTGCTGTAAAAAAGGCCTAACTGCTGGGAACGGCGCCGAATCGACATTTCGCGGTCTTCTGTCACACTAGCTGATACGGCCGCAATATTTTCTTCACTACGCACAGTACGTAAACGTGTTGGTGGTGTAATGTCCAACAAAGTAAATTTGGTGCGAAATTTGGTCACAATCTTCCCAATAGACTGCTCAGAAGGTCGAGAATGCCGATCATAAAATGGAAGCAGCGCGCGATGAACATTTCGAACCGAGCACGAATTTTGATAGTAAAATTCAATAATTTGCAAGCGTTGTTCATTTGTAAGACGATCCATGCCTAAATTGCAAACCAAACTGAAGCTGTTTGACAGTGACACAAGGTACTAAACACACGTCAGCTGTCAAAACCAGTGTTGCCAAAACCAAACCAGCTAAAAAATCACCCGTTATATGCCACCTATCCGCGATTGCTCCTACCTTAATTTCCTTTCGGGTACAACTATAAGCTTGTAATTTTTTGCGCGATGTAAACTCGCACTGTAAGCTGTCAATATTGCGCTGAAAAACCGATTTCGAAAGATGGCGCTATCACAGTTCGTCCAATGGATGTAATCTCCTCTGATGGTTGCCATGTTGTCTTACATTTTATGCATTGCTTCTAAGACCCCTTTTATTAGTGTCCTTTAAATGTGACCAAATGTCAAGGAGAATAACTTTCTTCACACGTTTTCCGAAATTCTGAAAAATATCGTTTTATGTTATTATGTGCCACAAATTTAAATTTTTACCCACTAAAGATTTTACTCTGATGGTGTTTTGGTACCTATGTACCTGGGAGCAGGCCGGGCGCTGTTCGCTTTCGCGAGAAAAATATTTTGAGAAAAAGCCCCTGAATTAAAAGCCAATATTTAAAAGTTGGCCACTTCCAAAGACTTCGTTCCCTCAAGTTTCTTGTTACAAAGAAAAAAAAAAGAATTCCAATTTGTCCCAAACGACTTCTATTTTTTCCTTTTTCAGGGGCAGTTTCTTTCCAAAAATGTAGTATTGAACTTTTTCGACGTGCGCACATTCTTTATTATAAATGCAACTGTGTAGAGGGAATTGTGTGCACCCTCCTAAGCAATCAACGCTTCCAATTCTCGTACGGAAAAATAAAAACAAAATGTTTGTAATTTATTTATTTATTTTGTTTAAATGTTTATTTAGTTTATTTGATAAATGTTTGTCTCTATTTATGTAACTGTGTAAAATTCGATGAAAATTGTGCATTAATCTCGTTTCCTTTCTTCGTACTTTTTCAAACTTTATGTCCCCCAGATTTTTGTAAGGGTCGCGAAACGTTGCAGAACCTCTGCGATCAAATTCCCGGCGACGCGTTACTGTACAGTTTATTCCGAGAGAACGCCGAACCAGTCAAGTGTCCTTTAAAAGGTGAGAATGATCGCGATCCTTTGTAAAAGTCTAAATATAAACTTTTATTCCTTCTTTGAAGGACCCTTTGTCTTCACCTATAATCGCGGTCATGGCGAGTGTAAAAGTCCTGTTTCAAACATCGAAAGTTGCACGGAAGATAGTCGATTGCTGTTGAGTTTTCAAGCTTGTCCAGATGTTCAAGGAACCGAAAGTACAGGTACATATTCCACATTCAAATTTCCTACAACAAAATTCAACGTAACTAAAACCGCTGCCTAATCTCCTTTCAGTGGAAGAGCTCACCTGCCTGGCTACATGGAAGGATGGTAATTCCAGGTATCTCGTCGGTCTGGTGTCACATCATCATGCCATATCCAACGAGGAGCGTTACAGATGTTTTGTATATGAAAAATTTTCATCAATAATGGGTAAGCAAGAGTGCGGGTGTGTATGGTGTGGCTAGGTGTTCTGTCCACTCGTCTTTTTATGGCACACAAGTTAAGATTAATTAAAATAATCATAGCAATTATAATTAATATCAGAAGCAGTATCATACACTGTCCATACGTGTGGTGTCTATACTTAAACTGCTAACCCCTCTCACGTTCTGAATGAGAGTATGCCACAAAATTGTGAGGGCCACCGAACTGTGTGCCGACATAGGATGTGCTGCCTTTTACGGGGGCTGCCAGAGGACAAGAAAGGACAGAATACTTGCACACACATTTTAAATATAATAATGTGTATTGTGATGTCGGTCAGTGCGGATGGTGATACTGATGATTATATTGTTATTATTTTGCAGGTGCTCCTGGGATGTTGAGCCCAAATGATGCCGAATACAAATTGGCACAGTCGGGTGACGCAACGTGTAACGGACTAGATAGTGCTGAGGTAAGGATTATAATTTCAATATACTCGTGATGACATTAGTTTAGTTTGTCTTTCCTTTATAGTTATTTACTTTATATCCTTATTTTGCTTCCTTTTGTGTGGACTATAAATGGGAGGGTACTATATTTCTATTGAAATAACAGCTTAAGTTGTGTCGCCACTTATCTGCTATCGTTTGTCAGAGGAAATCCTTCAGAGAGGAAGGTCACCCTTTGCATTCCTGCTGTTGGTGCTTAGCATTCTCAAAGTGGTGCTTGGTCATGTTATATTCCTTTTTTTGTGCTTGTGCGCGACCACAAGTATTTTCATTCAAATGCTTTTGCGAATCGTGTCGCTATCTGGGAAAATTGAGGACAATGTCCTTTTTTCGTTTGCAATGTCGTCGCTTGGTTAAATGTTTGCATTTAATACCATAAAGGAGATGATGAGGGCAAGAGAGAGAAGAGAAATCTTAAAGATGACTTGATGGAAAGAAACTGAAAAGGGAAAGATACTTTCGTTGGAGTTTTTCTTTCTTGTGGCTCTTTGCAAAGTTAGACAAATTCCGAGTGGTTGCGTCTGCGAGGATATACGATGGAGGTTTATGAATAATTTTATGTTGAAACGGATTGGCGTGTACTTCAACTAGACAGTCGAATAGCCATGGGAAATTGACGCTAGATATTCTAAATATAAAAAGTGAATCATTGCAATGTAGTTTTCTGTGTCAAATCAGAACCGAATCGAGGTAACTGTCACGTGAGACAATGTGGTCAAGCACTTTACCATGCCCCACACATAAAAGTATGCTTGGTTTTTTACAATGTAGTAGCCTGAGAGTAACGAAATGCGAAATTGATTTGCAGAACTATGCCAAATATTCGCTATAGTACTTTCGCACATAAGTGTGCTTTTTCAAAATTAGACTAGGATGTCCAGGTCCTCTTTAGAATCGGGTGCTATAAGTTTATCAGTTCTTAAGTAATTTTTTAGCTAACGCACATTAATGTGCACTTTTCACAGAAAAGTTAAATGTAACATCCCACTTACGTATGTAGAGATCTGAAAGGAATTGAACTCAAAATGGATTTACATATTTATGACAGATAAATAGTTAGCGCAACAGGTCCGGAGGGACCCTAGGCTTAGCCTCTCACAACCATTCGTTTTGTGTGCGTTTTCATTTTTGGAACGAATGGAAGGGATCTACAATTTTATGCCGACTCCAAACGGCTAATTGAGAAGCTCTTTCAAGACAGTCATACTCTCGGATGTTTGTCAGACGTTCGCGAGAGGTGGCGCAGTGAAAAAAACCCAAAGTTGGAATTTATGACAGATATTATTCATTAAATTCCTTTGCGCACATAAGTGTGCGTTTCCACTCGCTCAATACCAATATTATAGAAAGTCCAGGTAGTTTAGAGACTACATTTGGAAGAAACTTATTAGTTCGTAATTTAAACTTTCGTTTGCGCACATTGGTGTGCGTTTACTCTATTCCTTTCTTTAAACATATATTTGAACCACTTATTTATTGCTTTCGCATTAGCACTTCATCTCGCACCCTACATAGCCAGATTTTTTTATATGTTACTAAAATATTGCAAAAATACCTGATCCCTATCAAACATTCAATGAGCAAAATTTCCCTTCTGCCTGATGACAGTTGCTCCGAAATGACCTTTCATACAATTGAACATTTGAAAAATCATCTAAAGTCCACAAGCATTTTCCTTCTTGCATTATCTCCGACTCAAATTAATATAAATACATTCTAAGGACTTACTTCCACCGGATAGCCGCAAATTAAGACAGAGGGTACTCTTTTGTTTTTCTTGCCTGTCAACTTCAGTTACTTTGTACATCTTAAAACTTACAAAGTACTCTCAAAGTGTCCTGCTTTCCATCCTCAGCCCTTGGCTCACCTTTCGCTAATATACAATGGAATCCTTTGTGGACTCTGTCGTTTAGCCATTTATTCTCGATTGCTAATTTAAGACAGTTAACTTCCCTTTTATCGTTTAAAATCCTCGTGCTTCCAGCTTCCAGCTTCCACTCTTTTTTATTGAACGTGCGCTTTTCCTATTCTCCCAATCTACTTATTCTCATAGAAAATTAATTTTCTTTCAATTGCTCTGCACTGTCGTTCGTTGCTGGCTCTTAAAAAGCGCATACAACTCTCGCCTCAGCTGCACACTCTAAAAATTAAAAGAAAAAAATTCCTTCCTGCAAAAAGTTATACTTGTAACGTCGTCGTGATCCCCTTTAAAACACACACACACAACACCAGGATATGGCCAATATAAAAGGCAAGAAAACTGAAAGAAACTATCCTGTTCGCTAATTAGTGAAAACAAGACCAGCGGCAGCTCGGAAGGTACTAGCAGGAGTAGCGCAGGCACCAACGACAAAACAAAAGTAAACATTTATATTACGTCAAAGGACATAAATTGTGTGCAAGGAAATGTTGCTCTCGCCCGTTGATATCCAAGAGCAGCACCCTTCAGGACTATTAGTCATAAAATTTTAAAATTAAATTCCCTTCTACTTGGTGCTGGTGGAAGGGAGGTGGTTTGACAAAGGAACACAATGTGAATGTAGACAAATTTCGTGAAGATATGCAGAGTTCAATAGCCCGTCCTTTCAGCTGTAACTGTGACGTATGGCATAGTGTCAAAATTGATTTTTCTTTTTCCTTCTTTTTGTGCAGTTTTTTGCTTTCCCTCTTCTAGCGTACAATGGCATTTTTTGATAGCTCGTTTTTAACAATCGAGAGGTCGTTTTATTCTCACCCGTCATAAGAAATAAAGGATACGCATTGTTGCTCATGTGATGTATGAAATAGGGAAATGGTCTTGCTCTGGCCTTTTTTCCACTTGCTTGGTCGTTGTGAATTTTCTTAGCCGACTTCCTTTAAGGATTTACTGTGTGTTGTCACTTGACTAAAGTCGTTTTTCTTCAATGTGAAGCGGCGTGCTTTAAATGGTCTCCGAGAAGTAGTTATATGTATATGTATGTATTTTAGGGAACGGAAAAGAACTGCCTTTGGGGTTGAAATGAAGAATCGCTTTGCTTCCTTCCTTCCTTCCGGGCTAGGTTGTAGATACTTGGGCAGTACCCAAAATTCTTTAGTTTTTTTTTTTTTTTTTTTTTTCTATACTTATTTGCATTCGTGTGTGAAATCAATTTTATAAGTTTTTATTTTCTTTTCAAATTCAAAGGTTGGGTCAAGAATAATGTCCCTGCGGAAACCTCAACCGGCGGAAAGATGTGATTTCCCAGCTTGGTTTAAGGGACCTCGACATTGGCACGCACTGATGGGCAATTCAGTGTACAATTACCATCCAAAGTAAGTAGAAAATAATTGAAAATTTCAAATTGGACGGCAATAGTTTTGGGCCAACATAAGGTTGGGTTCATGTTCCAGGACTTTTTTTTTTTTTTACAAGTCAATTTAAATTAAGGGTTGCTCCTTTTAGAATCATATTTACAATATTCTCAGGCGACTCTGATAGAGCCGTGCAAAATTTAAGTAACTAGGTTTCTTTGCATCGATCATTTCTGTATGGACAAGGGATCATCGATTTTTTTTTCCCAGCAGTTCAAATAATGCACAGGACGCGACATGTGTGAGCGATGTCAGTTTAAATGGCTGCAGCAAAAGCCCCCAAGGAAATTAAAAGCCCCTATGCTGCCTCTATTTTCGTAAAGGCCCTAACTCACATTTTCACAAATTCGAGGAAAATGTTAATTTTTTAAATATTGACGCATACCTTTTGTACTTGGGTCTTCTAGGAATTGGAATGAATACCATTTGAAATATACGTAATAAAATCGAAGACAAGCAGTAACTCCAAAAATGTATAAAATCGAGATCGAAAATTATGTAGATAGGGCCTTCACGAAAATAAGGGAAGTTGTTGAAGGTTCTTTTACCTTACATTCCCCTCCTATCTCTCACACTCGCCAAAATGTGATGACAGTTTTTAACTTTCTCGATTACGTATAGTATAAAAAGATATTGTATTCGTACGAAATTTTGAACTCGAGGTGTTAATCAATTCTGACATTACGATAATAGAGGAACTCAAAAAAGCGGGTGGCAAATTTCAGACCGTCTGCCTGTCCGTATGTTCCGAGGCCTGTAGCCTAAACGGCTGCCCGAATTTCGTTAGAACTTTTTTAGATTTGGAGTTTGGAGGCTTACAATTCAGGGCCGTTTTTTTTTTTTTTTTTTGCAAGGTAACCTCAATATTAATGGTACTTACTTCCCATATACAATTTTCATACCACTTTGATTTGTTTGAAAACGGCTCTAAAGATTTCAACCAAAATTTTTATTTAAGCTTTAGTAGGTAATGTTAACCTGACTTCATAATCAGTTTCTCGCTACAAAATCGACTAACAGTACTATTGAGATTTGGACATATCTCGAAAACGGTCAATACGATGGTAACAAAACTCTGTTTCTAAGGTAATATGGTCATTCCTAACTTAATAGTAAACTCAATTTTTGTCTTTATTATCGTTAAAAACATTTTTGAAAATATATATTTTTTTTTAATTTAGGTTTCTTTAGTTTACCGGAAAACGCCTATAACGATTTTGACCAAAATTCATACGTAGACTAAAATTCATGTTTCTAGAATTACTGCGTCATTAGTTTTCAATTCGAATAACCGAAAACGCTTATTTTAAAAACTGACATTGTCTCGAAAACCCCATGAACCATTGCGATAAAACTTTACAAACCAAGTAAAGCTTCAGCTAAATAGTTAACCAATAGTATTTTTCAAACTAAATAAATAAATAAATAGATGGCGCAACAGGTCCGGAGGGGCCCTAGGCCTAGCTTCTCACAACCATTCGTTTTGTGTGAGTTTTTCATTTTCAGAACGAATGGAAGGGATCTACAATTTTATGCCAACTCCAAACGGCTGATTGAGAAGCTCTTTCAAGACATTTATACTCTCGGATGTTTGTCAGACGTTCGCGAGAAGTAGCGCAGTGGAAAAAAACCATAAGTTGGAATTTGGGTTTTTGCGGGATTCGAACCTGAGACCCCTCGCTTAGTAGTCCAACACACTAACCCTAAGCCACTGCAACTACAAACTAAACATTGCAATATTTGGCACTGTTTTGTCTGACAAATTTTACGAAAACCGCTCTAAAGATTTTGATCAAAATAAATATTAAAGATAATATCAGTAGCATTTTACAAAACATACCCTACCTAGTTTTTCTCAAAAAAATCGAATAAATCTGTTTTTTTAATTATTTCTAAAAAATGACTACTCAAAAGCCGTTCATATATATGTATTTTCACAACTCAATACCGAACTTTAAAATACAAATTGCAATAGCCATTAAAAATGCAATAACAGCACCGCATAACTTATTTTTAGAAAATATTACTCACTTCTACTTTTGTTCAACTACATATTTTGAATATGAACCTTAAAATAATTCCAACCACTTGGAGTTCACACGTCCATCGGGATATTGAGGTTATAACTGCTAATGCAAATTTAAAAACAAATCTCAGAATTCTTACATATATATGTATATTTGTAAAGATATCGATCTATCACGAATGTTAACGACTTAAACCAAAGTAAATAATCTATTCCAGACAAAAATAAAATCATACCCTAACAAATCAAAAAACAGAAACTTCTCCTACGCTTGTCCTCGTACTCAAAAATCTTGTAAATTGTAAGAGCTTATAAATCTCTAACCAGAACTTGCAACAATTCCCTGTTACTGAGAGCTTCAAAATCAGATCCTTACCTACCTACCTAATAAAATAAGAAAACAACCAACAAAACTTTTGATAAACGAGAAAGTTTTGTTCGATCCAGTCGTGCACTTTATTTTTTGTTTCACTCATATTAGTTTTTGGCTTCTTTAAAAAATCATTTTCTCGAGGTCAAATTGGTCGGCAGTAGGATGAAAATGGTTATCCGCACATTAGTGAATTACATATATGTGCGCAACTCGTATAAACTGTGCGCAGTGAATTTTTTTCGCAAATAATCGAATAACATTTTATAAAACCGAGAAAAAACATACAGGCTAAGTAGGACGCAGATGGCTGAGATTTTTACAGTGTTTATGTGTGTTAATGTAAACTCAATGTAATATTCGCCATCGAATATCACATGAGTGAGCATTTATAGAGAAATACCAAATAACAAGTCATTTCTATGAGCTTAAACTTTATCAGCATTGAAAAATCAAAAAAACAAACTGCAACCCGCTAAAAAAAAAATTGCTCTTAACTCATCACTCATTACTCTATTGTTTTCGTACCTATATTAGCGTGCGCTTTCACTCTCTACATCAGAAAACCAAAAAGGACAAACTGACATTTTTAATGCAATTTTTAAGCATAAAATGTAACCTGTTTGGATAAAAAAAAATTGGTGCGACTGTATCCAACAGTCCTGAAATATGTGTATGTGTAAACACCGTGCGTGCGGTATGTGTGTGGCTTGATAAACGTCTTTGAGAAAAGAGGGAATTGTAATAACCGTATTCTTGATATATAATGAAATAGCAATAATTTATTCGTTCTGTGCTAGTTTCGGTAGAATAGATACAATCGGATTGGGATAGCTGAAGTAAGATATGTACGTTCGAGACTGTAATCTATCTAGATTACGCTGGAAGACAGCATCGATGGTTGTTCCATATCGTGTTGTTGAAATTTTCCGGTTCATTTGAAGATTAAATTTATCTTGCATAAAATCAGTAAATGGTTGAGCTTCTGGAGTTGCAAAATTGATATTGAAGTCTCCGCTTATGATCATTGGTAAAAGATGATAATCTCCCTGCAAAATTCTTGAAATTTCTTCTGAGTACGGTGCAAGGATGAAAAGGAGAAATTTCATTTCACATCAACAAAAAGCTTAAATAAATATGCCCCAGCTCATAAATGTATGCAATGATAAAAACGTATGCAATGATAAAACACAGTGACGCATTTCCGTCCCCGCAAGTTAAATGTGTGGAAACTCCACCAGATTCCAAAAAATGTATGCAATGATAAAACACAGTGACGCATTTCCGTCCCCGCATGTTAAATGTGTGGAATTACTCCACCAGATTCCAACAACGCGCGCTTAGTTGTTTACACATCAAAAAAATGTAATCTGTTTAAATTAAAAAAAAAAAGATCTAGCCTGCACCTATTCCACACAAACAGTCTCCAACACTTTGTGCCTTATTTGTTATTATGCAAAGTACGCGGTTTCAATTTCCTTTAGCTTCTATACCGACTATTATAGGTCATGTGAGACCTCCCTCAGCGGAACGCATGCATATTTTCATTCTTTCCATTTAAGCCCGCCCATTCCATCGAACAGAAAACCACTTACAGAAGTCCTCTTAATTAGCTGCCTTGTATTTTGTTCAGCATTTTTGCGACCTTAATGCGCAAGCATTCATAATTTATGGGCAAATTGTCCTCCTCTCAGGATGATGATACTATATTAACAATGAACTGTTCAAGCCAGATCACTAAAATGTAAACATTAAGTTTCGTTATATAGTTAAAACCGAATAAAAACTGGGAACATAAAGTAAATTAATTCAACAGTAAAAACCCTTCCTTAACTACTCTCATTTGCATTCATTTCCATCCCTTTCCATGTTGCGCGTAGGATTAACTTCTTTCTTTCTTTTTTTGCCCTCACTGTGTGTGTAAAAAAATTGCAAACCCATATAGTTCCACTGTGGAAAATTCTCATTTTCTCCGGCAAATCAGCGCTCACGTTCATGTCCCTCTCTGAAGCGTAGACTCGACTCCAGTCACATATCCTCTGACGGGAAAGGAGCATGGAAAATGTTCTTTCCACAAACAACATCGATTCAGATCTGTCTAGCCCCTCAAACAGCCTCTTCTTTATTCCTAATAGACACAACAGGAATATCTCCTGTATTTTCCTTTGCTAGGGATAAATTCCAAAGGAAAATTTATATACACGCCTGGCTATGTTGTTGTCAGAGTATGATGGAGAAGGTCGGCGAAGAGAAAAGAAAGCTAAAGCTCACCACTATTCAAACCGGTTATTGAGTTTGTCTGAAGTGAAAAATAGTGTAAAAGCCGAACAGAGGAAACGGATGTTATTTTTCTACCCCCTACGCCCTACTGTGAATGATTTTTTTTTTTTTTTTGTTCGTCATAAAAAATGGGATCCCAGCAAAAGGGAACGAAAAAAAAATCATAAATCCGCTCCAAAGGGATCATCTTGCTGAAAGTTTTTTAGAGCGCATTCAAACAAAATATGTGTAAGAGTGAGCGCAGGGATAACAATATAGCTGCGACTCCTTGATCCTTAATTTTAATAGTAAAAAAAAGGAAGTGGAACAAGCAAAAGCTGCGGTTGAATTCTCATAGGTTATTGGTATTCTATGCAAAATGCGACGCATTGTGCGTTTCTAGATTTATGACGGAACTGTAGTACCTACTGTGCCGCAGCTTGCAAAAGTCAGGGTATGGCTACGAAAACGTAATTCAGTGAAAAGAAAAAAAGAACAGAGGGGTTCACAAAAGCAAACCAAAAGCTTTAAGCTTTTTTACGGACTGTGTAGAGAATGAATTTAGCTACTGAGATGAGCAGTCTCGGAAACAATGACAAAAGGCGGGTTTCCTTACTATTTTTTGCAGGGTAATACCCAAGTTCTACCCCTACCCCGAAGCCCTCATTGACTTTTGCCGATTCTGTAAGGAGTTCGATGAATTGGAAAATGGATTTAATTCAAAATAAACAGGATATAGCTTTAAAGGGATATTATTCAGCTTAGCAAAAGCTTTAGATCTTCTGTACAACAGCCCGAATCGAAAGTGTAAAGTACCTGGACTGGGTGGATCTCGAAAAATCTTCTCAGTCGCAGACCAATGGATTAACATTTTGTTAATCGTACGAATGGACGGGACCTACAACTTTATGTCGAGTTCAAGCACCTAAATTGAGTAGTTTTCTCATGACAGTTTCAGTCTCGAATGTTTGTCAGATGGCCCAGGTTTTTAGATATAATTTGTGTGTTTCCAGAGTTTCAACAAAGAACGCCTTGCTGATTTATACTCCATCGGACTAAAAACCGACGCACTGTCATGGGACTTCGACTTTCTTAAAGGTTATTTTGTCCGACAAAGGAGTACTTGCTTAATTCGACTCCAACGGATAAAAGTATTCCCATTTACGACTTCAAAAGATCTCTGGAGCCGCATGGAACATATCGTCAATGTGGAGCCATTTTTAAGTCCGTATTTTGAGTCTTCTGTGGCCTATGATGTCTACACCCGAAACTACTTGCGGATTCTTAAAAAAACGCAATCCCACAGAAAACATTACACTTCATTGGTTGGGAAGACAATAGTTTCGTCAGCAAAGTTAACAAACTCTGATACTAGGCATAGAGACGGAAGAAGGAAGGAGCCTGCCATTCTTCATAGGCAGGAGGTACATCTCTTAGAATATGTTACCCGGTGAAGCGAAATACTTTTTGGGTTGAAGTGTAAACGAGAATAAATGGAAATTGACGGTTCAAGGATACTTTTTACTCGATGTACACTTCTTGGACACAACTGATTAAATTTAAGGGTCTAACTTAGCAGTGACAACAACCACTATTACCACGGTAGCCATACACAATCTGTCTGTCTAAATCACGGCTCTTTCCGTGGTTCGAATCGTCGCATTCGTGAGCGAACTTAACGTTCTTATTCAAAGGAATCAAATCAGTGCCTGATACAGCTTACAGCTTACACTCAACTGGCCAACACTTTAGCTTTACACTATGTCACCCATCCGGTGCAAATTTCTTCCTTTGTTTAGCCGGACTTCACCTCGTCTCATTTTCAGTGTTTTGATACACTCAATTTCGCTAGATGTGATCGACTTTAAGCTCCTTTGCGGTAATCTTCTTACTGTCCCCAATACGGTTGTTGGTATAGCAACTTTCTTTCCACACAGAGAACCCTAATTCTTCTTTATGATACCGGGAGACTCTTTCTTCTGCAAAGGTATATCCGCGGCTAAATAACCCACATTTGTCCTACCTCCAAAGCAGTAGATAAAAATAAAAATCTCGAGAAATCTCCATCATCCTCAGTTCTCATTAAAAATAGGAGACTCGCCTAAACTGGAGCCACACATAAAAAAACAAAACTACTTTAATCAAAAAGGACTCGGTAAACAATATTTTCTCACAAAGCAGAAGCCGAAAAAGGTTACGAAAAGAATGCGATGGTAATCTGCCCGAAGCGCTAATTTAATTACAACACCCCGACACAAAATAGCAACCTTCCCTAATCCCCAATTGACCCAACACCCAACCCCTATTAAATCATTTTTCGTTTGATCAAGAACAATTGAACCCTTTTTTTGTTTTCTCAGTGCCCCGTTCACCTAATGTCCGTCTTTTACAAATTGTCGCTGCCCAAAAGAATGGAGGAAAAAGTGAGAGAAAAGCACAAAGAAAAAAGAAACATGCGTAGGATAATCCCTAATCCTTATCGCTGACGAAATAAAACACCACCGATAATAACCCCAAACAATGTTCAATTCCTCTCAGGATATTAACCGCACCACCATCCTCGAGAAAGCGCAATTCAACAAATCACCTTGTTCAGCAAGGATTTCTTATCAGGATTTTATTGAATGGACGAAAATTAAGCGAATGACGGAAATAAGTGTGTGTGAGTGTGGCTACTATAACCAACCTACAACCTAGATAATGATAAAGAAAAAACCTAGAAAACTCTCGAGGATTTCATTTTTGTTTTATAGCTCCAGTAGTATCTCGCTGGGGTGTCGTTGTTGTCTTCATCGTCGTTGTACATACTTCCCATCAAAGGGATGAAAATAATAATCATAATGATTATGGCAAGGACGATACACAAAAGCTTTACTTTCTTTCTAGTTGTCGTCGTCGTTGTTCTTATTGTTTGCTCCTTGAGGCAGAGTCTTTCACGAATACGAATAAGGAGAGCAAGAAGACACTTCACATAGAAACCTACTGCACTGGTGTATAGTATATGTAGTAGGGGGTAAATTCCTTAGATGGTGATCTCATCGCCAGAAAGAGAGAAGCGAGATAACAGTGTGTCAACTCAAGTCGTAATCGCGTGCGTAGCGTCACACAAACTTGTGTTGTGCTATAATCACATCTTTGTCTCTTCTGGTAGGACACAGCGAATTGGAGCCATCCTGTTCATATATTCCAAGGGAATCCTTCAACACCAAATGAAACGGAGACTTTGTTTGCACAAGACTTTCTTTTTGGAAATGAAATTACAAAAGGGAGTTTTTAAATAATAATTCTGTGACTGACTGCACTCGAAGCGGACCAATTTTAAAGGGCGTAGGAACAAGGAATAAATATTTTACGGATCTTCTAGCATGGTAACAATATGAATACGAAATGACGGCATTTATTATTCGGTGCATTTGTTACTTAAGCAGACAGGAAGCGAATTTCGTTGCAGTCTGGCATTTAGGTTGCTGCGTGAAAGTGAAAAAAAGCTAGGCCTAGGGTCCTTACTCCCCTACTGCGCCAACTCTTTTTTTTTTTTGCTGAACAGTGTACATTGACGTACTCGTAGTTAACCTCAAGACCAAAAGTCGGGCACTACACCCACAATTCGTCAACATGGGATCATGCATTTGTCGGAGTTGGAAATGATTCAGTTTCTCCCAGCTGCGACCCTTGCCACCTAGTCCAGATGTGCTAAACAGTTTCGTATTTTCAGCCAAATCCATTCAATAGTTTCCCGCTTCCCTGAGGAGTTCGGACAAGCATTTGATCAACAAAAAATCATCCATCTGTCCGCCCCTTGGTCTACCACTACTCTGTACAAAGGGTGGGCCATCTAGTGGTTTCTTTTCCAATCGTAGGTTATTTTGACACTGACAGCTGTTTCCCGCTCGAAATTCTGACAGAAACTCAGTATCATACCTCCGCGGATAGAAATGAGTCGCTTTACGCTTGAACCTTGTTGGGAAATATTGAAAACTTATTTCCAAATCGAGTGCTGTGTAGCCCAAACAGTGCGTTTTTTGAAAAGAAGTTTTGGCCGAAATGAAGCAACTGTATGCAAGTTTTTGCAAAAAATTCGTGAGACTGGTATGCTAGTGGACAACACTCATGGTCCCCGTCGTCGTGCGGTCGTGTTGCGGACTGTGGAGTAGTAGGGGTGGCATCATTGAACCGTTTTCTTCAAAAATGAGGCTGGGAACCACGTTTCGGTCAACGGTGGGCGTTACAGACCAATATTAACCGACATTTATTTTTTACTGAAATTGAAGACATGGATTTGGACGACCTCTGGTTCATGCAGGATGATGACTGACGAAGCATGCCACTCAGCCCATGCCACAATCGATCTTTTGTGCACATTCCCAAATCGTGTTATCAGCCGTCTTGACGATGTCAATTGGTCGCCTCGGAGCTGCGATTTTAAACCTTTGGACTTTTTTTTTGTGAGGAACCGTGAAGGACCGATGTTATGCCACCAATCCACAAACGATTCAAGCACTGAAGGTCAATATTATCCAAGCAATCCGAGAGCTACAGCCCGAAACCATCAGCAAGTTCTTGGAAAATTGGAGTGACAGAAGGCGCTACTGCGAAGCCAGCCGAGGCAGCCACTTGAACGACACTTTGTGATCCATAACTGATGGGAATGTTTGGTCTTATTATTTAAGCCATATTAGACAAAATTTAATTTTGTTCATTTTATTGCATTTTTAAAAAGAAACTTGTGTTTGGCCCACCCTGTATATATGAAAGCTTAGAACACTTGAAACCGCCTCCATTAGCAATTCATCTGGTAAACGTGCTCTAAGCACTCTTTCACTTTGCAATCGGCTTATAGTTTTTCCATCTTCGAGTCATAATTGACACAACCGTCGGGGCCATTAAAAAGTCGCCTCCCCCAGAACATACTATAGAATTCCTAAACTCCCACCGGAGCAGTTCCTCCATTACTTTGAATGAGCCTGAGTGAAAGCCTCCCCCCTCGAAGATTAATGATGCAACTGAGATCGACTATTTCCAACCAAAGGGGTTTTTTTTTCTGTAGTAGTAGTTCTATCCCTATTTAAATATTTAACACAAATATAGGAAAACATCGGATGGAACCATTAAATTCTATTACAATATTAATGCCTTCCCTACGCCTTTCTTCTCTTATCATTGCAAATCTAAAGTAAATAAACCGTATCAAGGAAATAACAAAAGGGAATAGACCACATTAAACATCAGGATAGATGGTAATAGAATGAGAGAGAGCCTTTTGTTATCTCGATACATATATGCTGTGCATGGGTATATCTATCACTTTGAGAACAGAAAAAAAAAATAATCCAAATCACAGAAGGAGCAAACCCAAATGAGTTTCCTTTTCCCTAAAATGAAGATCTCTGTCTCAACTAGCAAAAAACAGACACACACTGAAAGACATTCGCAACGACACACACCGACGAAGAAGGAACGTTAACGAAAATCTAAAATACTCAGCAGAAATAACAAAGATAAACGAGCAAAATTGATGTAGTTTTGCAATTTTCCATTTATTATTTTTGAACTTCAGTTTACAAGTACAGGGGTGTGTGTGTTTGTGTGTGTGTATCCCGCCTGAGTCTATCTAGAAGCAAAGGAACGAGATGTATCTGCTGGATCCATGTAGTTTAAAATGTATTCAATTCACTCGTTTCAATCTAAAACGACGCTGTATAGCTACGGGTATGTGTATGGCTTTCGCCAAAGCTTAAGAAAAATGTCTTCAATTTGAAAATGAGAAACTCACATGGTTATTGCCGGAAGGATGTGTGTGCGCGCGGGTACTCGTACTACTTCTCGTGTTTGTAATCCGTATTGGAATATTTTATATGCGATTTTCAGCGGGTGCACAGTACGAAAGGGATGGCTATGAAGAACCTTCATTGTATTTAGATACTTTATTAGTGTCACGATGTTCATGACTACGATCGGTTTGGCTTTGGGTCTGCTTTTGCGAATTTGTTTCATTCTTTTTTCTTTTTCTTTTTTTTTTTTTTTTTAGCAGGGAAATGTAATTTGAAAAGTTCGCGTTATGATTCGAGAGGGTTGTCTGGATAGGCAGATTAAACATGTAGAGCAGAGGCTATGGCTTGACTTGAGTCGTGACACAAATTTGATTTGAATGTTCTGTCATTTGGGTTCGTGGAAATGTATTTTTGAAAGTACCACAGGATAAGCCATTAGCTTGAACAATAGGCTTTGGTATTTCGATTGTTATAAGATGTTATGAAATCGCTTAATGGATTGAAGGGGTTTTCTGTTATGATGGAAGTTGTGGATTTGTGTCGTCTTTATATAATGTTGCTGTGTGTATCTAGGTATCTGGGGAAAGGCATTGCAGTGAGTTTTGGGAATGTTTTTCATTTGTTGTGATTTGTATGTAATAGCAGGTGATTATGGTGTAATGTGATGGTGCTTATCGTAAATGACTTATCGTAAAACGAAGGCTGCACGTATGAAGTCCGTATGCGGCTAAAACAGAGGTCTATAGTTTTAGACGTTGAGTAGGGTGAGTAAGGCTGTCAGCTAAATAAATTATGATGTAAGAAGCTGGCCAATCTTGACTGACTTATTCGAAAAGGGACAAAGCAAATGTTATAAAGGAATTTGGCAGGATATGGATTTGCGAACAAAATTCAAAGGCCGAAGCGTTTTTCTAGGGTCAAGAAGCTGTGATAAATTATAAGCTAATAATGTATTTTTAATCATGGACTGTTTAAATGCCCACGAATTTAAGTTCTTTTAAAGGGATTGAAGTCTGAGACTAACCATGCTGATGTTTCCCAAAGACACCGAATGGTTGTCTCAGACTCACATTTCAATGAAGTCCGCTCACCCAAGCAGGCAGAATAGCGAAACGCACTGGACAAACATGGCGCAGTACAGTTGAGAAGGACTCCTCTCTCTCTAGGTATGAGTTGGAGGCAGCTCAAACGCGTTGCAGAACTTCGAACAAGATGACGGGCAGGCGTGGTTAAGGCTTTATATGCCCCCCGATGGGTTAAAGGATCTAACTAACTAGACTCACTTTCATATTTCTAAAGTGTGATTTCAAATTTTACGGGCCGATGTTGAATGTGAACCACACCTAAACGTCAAGTTTTTTTCTGTATTTCATTTGAGATTTCTCAATTTCAGACTTACTCAATTTGAACCATGGAAAGATACACAATCGAGCAACGCCTTAAATTTATTCAGGCATATTATGAAAATGGGCGTTCAAATAAAAATGCATATCGTGCACTTCGTGATTTGTTCGGTCAACTTAATCGTCCAAATGTGCGTACAATCGTAAAAATCGTGCAAAAATTTGGGCATTTGGGCGAATGATAATCCAAGAGTGATTATCGAAAAACAAATGCACCCACAAAGAATGACTGTTTGGTGCGGTTTATGGGCTGGCGGCATCATCGGGTCGTATTTTTTCCAAAATGAGGCCGGTCAGGCAGTTACTGTGAATGGTGTTCGCTACCATGAGATGATAACGAACTTTTTATGGCCCGAATTGGAAGATATGGATGTGTTGCCACACAGCTAACGAAACAATGGCTCTTTTGCGCGACAAATTCAATGGCCGTGTTATCTCACGTGGTGGCGATGTCAATTGGCCGCCAAGATCATGTGATTTGACAGTGTTGGACTTCTTTCTTTGGGGTTATTTGAAAGAAAAGGTGTACGTCGATAAGCCAGCAACAATTCAAGAGCTAAAGGATGAGATAATTCGGCATATTAACGGCATAGAACCTCAGTTATGCCTCAGCGTTATCGAAAATTTGGAACATCGGATGGAGGTGTGCCGCCGAGGTCGCGGCGGCCATTTGGCCGATATTTTGTTCCATACACATTTGAACCATACCAATATTATCATAATAAAAAGAAATGACAATAATTTCCTGAACAATTTGTGTTTTATTCAAAAGCAACATCGGCCTTAAAATGTAACCACCCTTTACAACTGGTCTCATGTCTACAACATCTAATTCAATTCAATTCCTTTGACGGTGTTATAGTTGCACTCATCTTCTCCTATATATGGAACCAAACGAAAGAGGAAACTTAAGCCATTATTTGTGTCTTTACAGCCGATAGATTTTTGATTCTCAGTATATGGCAACCTGTGTTGGAAAGATCAATTATACGAAGTCGCCGGAGCACTAGAAATTAAAATTGAATTCAGATCGAATCTTTTATGAGAAACATTAGTGACAAAGATTTTCTTTCGGCTCAAGTGAAACTCTTGGAAAAAACACTTTGAAGATGCAGTTCTCCTTTATATAAAAAAAAAATAATTTTTCAAAATTATTCTGCAGAAATGAAACTGAGAAGAAGTAAGGCCCCTATCGCAGGTATTGTCAGGCTTTTAGTAAAAAAAAAAATCACATCGAGTGCTGATATCTCCCTTGCACTAATTGAAATCTAACGAACTTATCGTTCCATACAATTTCCAACAAATGTTAGAATTTCCCTGCCCAACATTTCACCCCTTCGTTTCATGAAAAACGCATGCTTCAAATTCATTGTAGGCACACAACAGCCCCCCTACATCCCTCTTTAACACGTCAAAACCCATATTTGAATCCTGCCATCGACACCTCCAACTAATACAGATTCTCCCACCTCATAAAACAATACAACGAAAACCTTCACACAGCAATAACTTACAGAAATGTCGATTCTTAAATTGGCAAAATCATATTTATAGCCATTTTTTCGAGCATTCCAAACGACTCGATGAGAACAAAAAATCCGTAAATCATTATAATAAATATAAATTCACATTTCAGCTGAATTGGCAAATTTCTATTTTTTATTGCACTTTGCCCTTGTTATAGACGTCGCAGAAGGATACTGAAAAAAAAAACATAGAAAATTCCTCAAAACTAAACTAAAAGCATTTTCGTATCCTTTGTCAACTCCGGATGTTGATGTTGGGTCTATATCCCATTTTTCGAACAAAGAAAGAAATAAAAAATAAGCACAACACTTTTCACCCCTCAAAAATATAAAAGGAGGAACAGAGGAAAAAAAATATATGTCTGCTTCAGATAAAGTTTTTTATTTTATGATTTATTATCATTTTTCAGCGGGAGTAACTTTTCCATAGCATGTACCAGTACACTATTACCAGCAGTAGCCGGCTATTCACGCTAAGTGGAGGGATATTTTTGGCAGCAACGCCCGTTCCCTCTTCTGAAGGTGATTTAGAGGCATAAACGATAAACATTGAATCATTGAATATTTAAAAAAAAAAAAGGAAATATTTCTCGTGTGCCTTCACTATAAGTTGATGCGTGTTATGCGGCGTAGTTCGTTTTTGCTATTTTTTACTCCCAGTTGGGGCCATTCAATTCGGGCCTCACAACATATCAGTATCAATGATTTATTCAACATATATACGGTTATTCACCTGATAGTCGAGCCAGTCGGCGGTAAAAACGAGTTTTAATCGATTAATGGCGAGGCGACGTTTCACGTATGGGCTGGACATATGAGGTTGCTCTTAAAAGTAATAGCCTTTAAAAAAATAAGTACTCTGAATATGAATATGGGTGATTCCTATGTGTGACGTGTAATCTCTGCAGTGACTTAAATTTTAGTAATTGCGAAGAGGTCTTAAAGCGAAGGGTTGAATGTGTTTCTCGGGCCCGAGGACTGTATTCTTACGACGATTCGTTTTGTTGCGTCTTGAGAGGTTTCTAAATGCTGTAAATCCTATCTTCAAAATTTCGATAGTTTCGATAGTTTACACTTTGCATTTAAAACAATTATTATACACCTCTGTTTTTAACTTGCTCGATTACGTAGTAAGAGAAAGACATTGTGTTCGTACAACATTTCGCACTCGAGATGTTAATCAGTTCTGACATTACGATGATAGAGGAACTCAAAAAAAGTGGGTCGAAAAATGCTGCCCGCCTGTCTGTCTGTCCCGAATCCTTTTTTTTTTTTTTTAATTGACGCGCTAAAGAGGTTATGACTACTCTTATAGTATTTTTACACAGCGCGGGCATTAGAATTAGCGTTGGGCATTAGGGCACATTGGTCTTAAATGTCTGTAAATTGTACTGGGGAGGAAAGACAGAGCTGGACAAGGCATTCCACATTCGCGTTGTACGGCTTATGAAAGAATCTCTGTATTTCATTGTACGTCCGAAGATAGGCTGGATGGTAAACTGATGGGCATTCCTAGCATGGCGAGTATTGCGGTTGAATTGCTGAAGGGGAGGAATGCAGTTGGCAATTTCATTTGAGCACTGTTTGTAGAAAAAACGATAAAACAATGAGAGACACGAAACGTTTCTACGATGTTCAAGCGAATTGATAGAATTCGCGATATTCGTGTCTCCGATTAGTTTCATCGCACGATTTTGGATCCTATCTAGTAAGTGCAATATAGTTTTCGGTGCACCAGACCAGATGTGGGAATTGTACTCAAGCTTTGGGCGAATGAACGCCTTGTATATTGTAGCCAGATCTGTAGGGGTAAAATATTTCTTGCACCGTTTGAGGAAACCTAGACATTTCGCTGCATTCTTGGCGACTTCGTGTACATGGTCATTCCAACGAAGGTTGTCATGAACGCACATACCGAGAATAGAAAGTCTTTTGGTTTCGGTAATGCAAGTGCCATTCATGGATAATGGCTGTGGATTTGGGTTTCGCTTTAGAGACAGCAGGCAGCATTGTATTTTTGAAGGGAGGTGAGAAACAAGTCCAGTGTGTTGGCACTTTGACCGTCAATGTCTGGTACACGTGTTGGCACATTTACAAGCTGGGTTAATTGGTTTACCTCAGCAAAGATCTGAACATAAATTCCTTCGGGTGTTGTCTGTCCAGAATGTCGAAGCCAGTCAGAATTGTGGATATTGAAATCACCCGCAATGACGATTTCAGTATGAGGATACAGGGAGACAATTCTTGTTATGGAATCAGACAGCACATCGAACTCGTTACAAGTCGAGTTGCTGTCAAAATTAGGGCTTCTATAAAGAAAACAGTTATGAATAATTTGCCTACGGACATGTAATTTGAGCCATTTGAAATTAAATTCCGGATTGGAACACTGGCCATAATCGACAGGAGTTTGGTAGGGTACATCATTACGCACATAGATGGGGAGACCGCGATGTAAGAAAAATAATGGCACTACGCGATACCCAGGCAGATCAAACTCTGATATGTCAGAGTTTCCACCTACCTGGGTTTCCCCCAGTGCCAAAACAGCTGGTTTATATTTAGCAACATGGACGTACGCAGAGAAGAAATTCGATCGCAGCCCACGAATGTTGCACATATCAACCCTAAAATTCATCCTCAAAACAAAAAACAGACACAAAAAACACAACTCCGACGCTACTGCTAAGCAGAGCCGTGAAGTGAAGATCCAAAGCTAAGATTTCCAAATCAAACTACCGTAGGTGTTATGCCCATACGATAATCAGCTTTAGTCCACCAACAAAACCTTCACACACGAACCGCTATTCGCCAGATGATGCACTCATTCAGTCATTGCAAACGCTCAAATGAAAAAAATATCATAGAGCGCCCACAATGACCGAGGAAGGTCAACAGCAAACGAATTGGAGTGGGACAGATTTCAACCTAAATCATTCATACTTGAGCTTAAGTAGGTGAGGTGTACATGACTGCATACTCAGTTTTTGTTAAAAAATCGAATAACGGTAGGTACTTTTGAAATTTTGACGTATCTCGAAAACGGTCCATACGATTGTAACAAAAATTAATTTTTAACTTCTCAGATTTTGACAATTAAATTTGATTTTCTTTAGTTTACCTACCGGAAAACGCCGATAACGATTTTGATGGAAATGTATTATTATTATTATTATAAGCTTTTTATTTACTATTACGATTACAAATTTTTCATCACATCATTAGATAGATACATGTTTCTTTTCTATTATTACATTGTCATTGGAAGTATTTATACGTCATTATTTAATTTATAATACATAAAATAAATTTATTATAATTTGGCAATTTCCCTAAGCATTGTTTTCAAAATTAGTTGCAAATAGTATAAGCCTCAAACTCAAAATATAGCTGTCCATAAATCTCTTTTTTTTGCGTCATGATACAAATAGCTATTAAATTGGTTAATATCGTCAACCCATCTTGTTCGTGGTCGTCCGGTTGGTCTTGTCGCTGGTGGTGTCCATTTAATCAGAAGTTTTGTCCATCTATTATCTGTAATTCTTGATATGTGTCCTGCCCAGTTCCATTTAAGTTGTTTCGTCCTTTTTATTACATCGATGATGTCCGTTTGTCTTCTTATTTCTTCATTCCGCACTCTTTGCATTTATCTTATATCGATAAGTTTCCTCTCCATTTTTGTCTGACAGATCCTTAATTTCTCGGTTAGATTTGCTGTTAAGCCCAATGTTTGAAGTCCGTATGTCAGAACTGGTAAAATTGCTGAATCCATTAGATATATTTATTCCAAATCGATTCCAGTCAAGTTATTTAAATATCTCTTCGAGTACTGCAGATGGAAATGTATACTTAGAGTAAAATTGATATTTCCAAAATTATTGCGTCTTTCATTTTCAATTCAAAATTACCGAAAACGCTAATTTTAAAAGCTTCTCATATTTCGAAACCCCATTTTCGATTCCGATAAAACTTGAAAAACCAAGTAATGCTTACGTCTCGATTCTCGAACAATAACTTATACTCAATTTTCAGCTTAATAGTTAAGCAACAATATTTTTCAAACAGTTTTTGAATTATTTCTCAAAAGTGACTACACAAAAGCCGTTCATATATATATTAAAAATGCAATTACAGCGACGCAGAACTTATTTTTAGCAAATATTACCCACTTCTTTTTTTTTAACCGTTTTGAATATGCACCTTGAAAAAATTCCGAACACTTCGAGTTCACACAATAAGAAAGTCCCACTTCAGTTGCAACATCGGGGTATTAATTTTATAACTGCTTATGCAGTTGGTGTATTTCATGAACCTTTTCTTTTATCTAGGATTGCTTCTCAGATTTTTACCTACCTACTTTATAAAATAAGAAAACATCCAACCAAGCTTTTGATAAACGTGAAAGTTTCGTTCGACCCAGTCGTACACTTTATTTTTATAACAAAATCAACTTCATCTTTTTCTACGTCTGGAGCAAAACGTGTTGTGAGTTAAAAAAAAAAACCAAGGATAATAATTTGTATAACAAGTATTTAAGTCGGCTTGTTGAATTGTCGACTTTGTGTCTTGTATTATGGGCTCGAGGACATGTGAAATCGATCTTAGGATATGTAAAAATAACTACATAGTATCAGTATTGAAATAGCCAAAATAGTTCCATCTTAAAAATAGTACCCACTGAAAGACTTAAAGTTTTATAAATCTGTGTGGTAAAAATAGAATGCACAGTGACTCGGGCGTATACGCACTTTTTTTTTTTAATGTTCACTACATTGAAATATGGTCTGACTCTGTTACATTATTTCGAAATCGATGTTATTTTTGATAAGTTTCCATTATTGGACGTATATTTTATGTATGTATGTATGTATGGTTGGCTCCGATATTTGAATCATATCCTACTTCTCTTGCATTAGGAATGCCCCTAATTAGGCAATCGTGATTAAGATTCTCTGGCCATTCAACTGCTCTTGAAGTAAAGTATCCTTTCTAAATCTCGGTCACAAGGTGCCCAAAGTTCATGGCTTGGATATCCTCTCTAAGAGTTTTCCAACTCCAAAAGGATTTTTAAAAAGCTCTAAACCCATCAGGTGCGATTTTCCAATTCATCTAAATAAAACACCAGATCTATTCCTTAATGCATTCCAAAAAATATTCAACTCGTAACTTAGTTTCTCCTCACTTATACCTATCCTCTGTCCGAATAACCACAAACTGACCTGAAAAGTTGTAAGAATCCAATTGATTAAAACTTCAATTCAAAACAGTCGGACTTTCCTAAGGAATGAGTGGAAATGATTGCAATGAATTAATACAATCGGTGTTTTTTTTTCACCGCACATTTACATCACAAGAGGGCGCTGGCAGTACTTTCTGACTGAAAATCTGCTTTAATTTCTTCCCAACAACATGCAAATTTCTCCAACAACAAAAAATTCCCCCACAAATTCAATATTAATTTTCAGCTTCCATAACCCCACTGCAATGCCGCCGCCCAATCATCCTTACACACATACACCGCCCATATTTCACTTTATCGGAAATAAATGGAAGAAAACTCCTTCTCGTCTCGAGATTACAATTTCATCAACAAATGCATTCAGATAGACATGGTCGTTTATTACCATCGCCACCGTCGTCACCGCACCGCCCACCAAACTCATGCGATAATTTAACCACCGGAAACTAGCAATCAGGATATTATCGACGATGGAATCCGCCCAGCAATTCCTTTACAAGATTTTCCTGTTTTATGTTACATTTCGTTTTCTTTTTGCACATTCAATCGCTCAACGATTGAAAGATCCTTAGTGAGAAATCACTTTTCCCCCAACGAGACGAGTGGTGGGTGCTCAGTAAAATGTAAAAAAAAAAACAAGGATACTACCCATCTTTCGATCAATATTCAATGCGATGCATAAAATAGGAATACACTTGAAGTATCCTTGTTACTGGTAGTTTGGAAATTCATTGCGCGCTGTCGATTTTGTATATTTTCTCTTATTGCTGCTCGAGATTCTTGAGAAAAGGATATTTCCCCTAATGATCAGGATATTTTTTTTTTTCTTTTTTTTTCCTGGTATGCAATCCAAGTGGATTTGCAACTACAGTCATTATCCACTTTTTTCGTCATTTGATTTCAATTGCAATGAGGAATGGAGAGATGCAGTGCGAACTGTATTTTGATGTGAAAGCCTTAAATTTGTCTGAGCTGGTGTAGTGTTTTCAATTTAATCAGTGATTGTGTTGCTGTGATTTCAATTTATTGAACTTTTTTTCTGAAGAGATCCTTGAATGCTTTCGCAAATTAAAAATCGGTCCTTCTAGTGTCTGCTGGCAGCGCCCAGTGGCGGGTAATGGAAATGGAATGGAGCACTGAAAACACGTACATACATTGCAATTTTAATGAACATTTGAATTTGTCCTTGTTATTCTTGGGCAATAAAAAACACATGGCAAGGAAAACTTTTACTTCTCTGAACAGCGACATGAGTTCTATTTTTTTTTTTTTTTCCTGTTTTTCTGTTTTGTTTTAACAAACCCCACCCACTAGCATGCTTTTGTGTTGTTCCCATTCTCTGCTGGATTCGTCCTTGATAATGAAAGAACAAGAGTCATAGTTGTAGCTACATGTGAATATTTCAAGGGGGTGGTTGGTTCGAGGCGAATGAGAGAATATAATATACTTTCTCGCAGAAGAAACTATGAGTTTGGCTTAAAAATGAGAGAAAACAATTCCTGAAATCCTTGTTCGTCGCAGTCGCTGTTGATTTGGTTTTCTGTTTTTCTCGTGTTTTTCATGTTCATCCTTTTTAGTGTATATGAGGGTTGTGTGTTTTATTTTATTCTAAAGAAAATCCCGGGTTATGCTGCAGAAGTATTGTGCTGAATCTGCAGTTCGCCATTAGAAGGAGAACAATGATGTGATGTATTCCTTAATGCCACTCCTTTTTTCCATCAACTAGTTTTCGTGCAGATGCTGTGCACAAGGTTAAGCGAATTTGCCGTTTTTTCCATCACTCATTTTGGAAGGACACCATTGCATTGTCCTCCCACTGGAGCACTTATTTCCATATAGCGATTATGTGTGGTTGTCTAACTTTTGTGAATGCGCAAAAACGGCTAATTAAATTATAAAATTTTCTAGCGTCAACAATCAATCGATAGTTAATTTTGTGAATGGAGGAGAGGGCGCCCGATACCACCTGCACTTTGGTGATGTACTTCGTAGCAGTAATTCAATTGAAAAGCGTAAAATGTCCTTAATTGGATTATTGGCCATATTAGTTTTGTGTTTGCACTAGCTCTATGATGATGATGATGATGATGATGGTTGAGTTTAGGTACTTTATCGAGTGATTGGTCACACGGACATGCATATCAGGATACAGGACGCACAGTAAATGCTAGGTAATTAGTGAGAACTTTTCAATTACGCTCAATCGAAGCCACACATTTTTGGTGAAATTCAATTATTGAAATTAGTTTTTAAGCTTGTTTTACCTATGCATGCAATGGTGTGTATGTAGTAGGGAGTGGCGCATTTTAATTGACTTTAGTCGTGTTTTTTTTTTTTTTTTGCTTTTGGTTATAAAAACATAAAAATATGGGTAATTTGGATGGTACTTGGGTCACTCATGGAACGAAAATTGCGATATGTGAGTTGTTTGCCAATGAAATCTGTTTTGCTGTACATAAATGTGAAGGAGGTCCTGCTCTAAAACAGACCAATTTGGTAATTGGATGTGAGATTGGTACAAGTGCTTTTATTTTAGTTTATTGGCCTTTCAGCAAATGCTATTTTTATGTCTGCAAATACACCATTTGATGGTTAGTGAGTTTGAGTGTTTACTGGATGCTTGACAAAAAAACTCGGACTGACACTTTTTAGAAAAATGTGGAGAAGGACAACATGTTTTTGAAGACAAGAAATTTATGCATACAGAAAAATCTTTAGAAAGCTTTGCTCTCTGTTGGATCGGTAAAAATGGAAGAATATTGAACTAACGCTCAACTTACTCGACAAGAAAACTATGCCGAATGGCTTTATCGATACGTGGCGGGTTTTTTTTTTTTTTTTGGGACGCAAAATCTACTTATTTCGGGAATGTCAAAGATAGTTCAAAGATGCGGCAATTCAGCTCTATCATTTTGCAGGAAATATTGTTTTTTTTTAACGCACTTCACATCAGTCCAAATATTTATATTTATGGAACTCTAAAAAAATAAAGTGCAGGCAATGTCATCTCATCATGCCATGGATCTTATTTAGAATACTTATATTATTTTTAATATGCATTTTGATCACAATCTTTGGAGCATTTTTGGAATATTTGTTAGACAAAACAGTACCAAATACTGCAATGTTTAGTTTGAAAAATACCATTGCTGGGCTATTAAGATGAAAATTAAGTACAAGATATTGTTCGGGATGTAAGCATTACTTGGTTCTTAAAGTTTTCAAACTGGGGGTTTTCAGGATATGAACAGTTTTGAAAATTAGCCTTTTCGGGGATTCGAATTGAAAATTAAGGACACAATAATTTTGGAAACATCTATTTTACTCCAAGTATGCATTTTGGTCGCAGTGGCTTAGTGGTTAGTGTGTTGGAGTACTAAACGAGGGGTCCCGCAAAAAAAAACCCAAATTCCAACTTAGGGTTTTTTCCACTGCGCTACCTCTCGCGAACGTCTGACAAACATCCGAGAGTATAACTGTCTTGAAAGAGCTTCTCAATTAGACGTTTGGACTTGGCATAAAATTGTAGATCCCTTCCATTAAACTAAATAAAACCAAATTTTGAAAAAATACCTTTTTTCAAAATTTGTAGTACGATGATATAGACAAAAAATAAGTTTGCTATTAGGTTAGAAATTACCATATTACCTTAAAAATTAATTTCTGTTACAATCGGATGGACCGTTTTCGAGATACGTCCCAATTACAAAAGGCCCGTTTTTCTATTTTTGAGTTAAAAACTGGGTACCTATGAAGTAGGGTTGCCAAATTTTGCTCGCAGGTCGACTAGACGAATTGCATAAATATGGAAAAAACCCGGGATTTCTAAATTTCTCCCGGGACAAAATAAAAAATAATTTTTATTCATTTGAAGGACAGCTGTCAATTTGAAAAAAATTACATTGGGAACGTTCGGATTCTAGCTTAGTAAGTCTGACACCTGAATGACCAGATATATTTGAGTTTTAATTGGCCTACAGTGGTCACGTGTATAGTTTTTGCAGTTGACATTATTATGGAGGGGAAGCCGACGAATCGGGTCAAAAAAATCCTGTCTGCGTACTCAATTGATATTTCGAAGAGTTAAATTTAAAATAAACAGAATTCTGAAGAGTCGAGAAGAGGTCCGGTGAGAGAAAAAGCTAACAAGGTGTCATTTCTAAAGCTACTCTGTGTTGTGGTAGGCAACCGTGTCACGTTTTAAATGTACTTTTTTCAGAATAAAAAATTTTGAAAATGTATGAAGAGACTTTTCTAAATAAAAAGGGCAAAATCACACAAAGGAAACGCTGACCGCGAGAATATAAAAACAATTCAAGTTGTATAGTCAACGCTTTCGGATACCTATACCTAGTCCCGACATATCTAGTTTACGTTTTAGAGAAACTAGGAATCCGAACGTCCCCATTCCTATATGCTAGGTGTGCTTAGTTGAAAATGTTAGACGAAAAATTTGTTAAACCTGTATGATACGACATTTTTCTCTCATGTTTTCCTCATTTTTTTTTTTTACATTAAAAAGACATCTGCGTGTAAAAGAGACTAAAGTGTAATAGAACAAATTTTCAAACGAATTTATTTTCAAATAATCTTGAAATGTCAACAAAAAAAATGCTGACAGCTGATATGTTAACGTTAATAAGGTGGGGGTGCACGCACTCGCTCCATATCAGGAATTTTCGTTGTCGTTTCTCGTACTGCTCCTGTTTAATTTTAAAATTCTGTAAAGATGTTTGCAGTCGTTTTTTTGTTTATTAATTTTAGTCACAAACCGGGACAAAAGCTGTCCTGGCGGGACAACCAAAATTTTCTCTTAAATCCGGGACGTCCCGGGCAAACCGGGGCGTCTGGCAACGATAGTATGAAGTTATGTTAAGCTTAAATACCAATTTTGGTTGAAATCGTTACAGTCCACTTCATGTGTGGTTTTATTTCCCACTAGGTATTAACTAACTTATTTCCCTACCCTGAAAATGTTATATGAGAAGTAGCTTTAATATTGAGGTTGCTTTGCAAAAACAAGACCCCGTCCCGAACTGTAAGCCACCCAAACTCCAAATCCGTATTTTGAATGAAAACCGGGCAGCCGTTTAGGCTGTTAGCCTTGGCACAGACGGACAGACAGACGGCTAGAATTTCAAGACCCACCTTTTTGGAGTTCCTTTATCATCGTAATGTCAAAATTAATAAACAATTCGAATTCGAAGTTTTGTACGGAAAGATAAAGTTCAAATATTCAACCGTAACTATCAAAATTGTCCCGGAAGAGAGTGAGAAGTGATTATAAAGTGGGGTATATGGGTTTTTGGAAACGCGTTTGCAGAACTGTGACAGGAAAATCATTCGGCTTTAAGAAGTAGCCTTTTTTTTTAAATACAATGTCCCGTACTAATAACAAATTTGAGTCTCGACCTTAAATTTTTTTTTTTTTTTTTTTTTTTTGTTTTGTTTGGGGGTTCGCTGGAAGGAAAAATCATCGAAAGACATTGCAGAGCAAGTACGCGAGGGATGCTTCTGCAATAGTGAGGGACTCGAACAACCTCTAAAAAACCTCCCGGGAGGGACTGACTTTCGTCATCCCGAAATGGGATTGCACCTAGTCGTTCGACTAATCGGCAATTTATTTTTAAAATATTTGGAAAATTCATAAGAAAAATCCGACGTTTGTCGGATTTCGAAACTTTTTTATTTGAAGATATTACCTAATCTCTTGGCCTTGGCTAAGTCTTATAGATCAAGGGGTTTTACCCGCCTCAATCTTCTGATTACATTGTCAGTATTTAAAAGTTCTGTAATTTCAACGTTAACGTGGTTATGAAGCCTACTTCTGTGCCTTTGGCAACCTTTTTAACTTCATCTTCAACCATTTCAATATTTAGATCTCTATGTAGATCAGCGTTGCGTATGTACCAAGGTGCATTAACTATGTTCCTTAGTACTTTATTTTGGAAGACTTGAATTTTTTGTAAATTTGATTGGCATGTGCATGCCCACAATTGGAGCCCGTAGGTCCATACTGGTTTCAAGACTTGCTTGTATAGCAATAATTTATTGTAGTTGGACAGGGATGAGTACCTCCCAATAAGCCAATACATTTTACTGTATCGCATGTCCAGCTCATCTCTCTTTTTCTTTACATGCGCTTTCCAACGCAGTTTAGCGTCTAGGGTCATGCCCAGATATTTAGCTGTATTTGAGTATTCCACTACATTGTTATTAATGTATACTGGAATGTGTGGTACGTTTTTATACGTAAAATTAATATGGACTGACTTAAGGTCATTCAATCTAATCTGCCACTTTTTGGTCCATTCTGAAATACCGTTTATTGCCATTTGGAGCTTTTCTGTTGCAATTTCGACAGTTGCTCCAACAGCAAGCACAGCAGTGTCATCTGCAAAAGTTGCTATAGTAGTTTCTTCACTATCAGGTAGATCGCTAGTAAACAGAAGGTATAGCACTGGACCTAGCACACTACCTTGTGGTACACCAGCTTTAATTCCTCTTAATGTTGAGTACTCTGTCTCTTGTTTAATTCTGAAGAATCGATCTGTTATATATGACTCCAGAATTGTTGAATACTGCTCCGGCAGTTGCCTTTGTAATTTATGGATCAGTCCCTTATGCCAGACTTTATCGAAAGCTTGTGCTATATCAAGAAATATTGTAGAGCACACATTTTTCTCTTCGAATGCTTTTTCGATCTTATCTGTGATTCTATGCACTTGATCAATTGTAGAGTGCTTGTTTCTAAACCCAAATTGATGAATTGGAACTAGCAATTTTTCATCAATTATTTTTTGCAGACGTTTTGCCAGCATTTTTTCGAATAGCTTGGACAACATTGGTAGTATCGATATTGGGCGATATGAGGTTACTTCGCTAGGTATTTTACCTGGTTTTGGTATCATTATTACCTCCGCGACCTTCCACATGCTTGGCACATATCTCAACTTAAATGCAGCATTTATAATCTGCGCTAGCTTTTTTAAACCTTTTCGAGGAAATTGTTTTAAAACTTCCCCCGTGATTAAATCGAACCCTGGGGCTTTTTTTATGTTTATGCCCTCTTTGATTTCTTTGGCAAGTTCTTTAGCTGTTACCGGCCTAATAGGTCTGTCTTCTTCGCACCTTTCTTCGTTTTCTTGATAATCTTTATCTTCATAAGGTTTGAAGACGTTTTCAAGGTACTCTGCAAAAGTATTTGCTTTTTCTTGACTGCTTTTTGCCCAGTTACCTTCTTTGGTTTTTACTGGCGGAATGTGAGCTATTGGCCTGTTCATTTTCTTTGTTGCCTTCCAGAGCGAGTAGTCGGTACTAGCATCATTTGTCAGACTGGTAAGATACGTTTTTAAAGACTCGTTATTAAATTCCCTTATAGATTTTCTGAGCTTATTATTTAAGTTGTTCAGTGTGGTTTTATCGCTTGGCGCCCTTGTCTGTTGCCAACGTTTTCTAGCTTTCCTCTTTTCTGTAATAATTTCACATATTTCACGAGGATAAGAGTTTTGTTTAATCTTCTTTGTTCTTTTGGGAGTTGCAGCCCATGCAGCTTTTTGTATATCCAGCGTAAATATTTGCACTGCTTCTTCTAGTTGATCTTCCGTTTGAATAGCTGATGATAATTGGATACATTCTTCCAATTTCTGCCTGAAGTGGTTCCAATCAGTCAGTCTATTAACTAGTTTAGGGCTATGTTCTTTTATTATTATTCTATCGCCAAGTGTAAGAAGTATTGAGGAATGATCTGATTGAAGATCAGGACCTTCCTCTATATTTATTTTATTTGAAGATATATTTTTGGTTATAAAGAAGTCAACAAGATCTGGGGTTTTATTCCTATCTGTAGGCCAGTAGGTAGGTTTCCCCGTTGAGTGATATTTGGCGCCGACTTCTTTAATAGTTTCATATAATTCTCTGCCTCTAGTATTTGTTAATCTAGATCCCCAATATTTATTCTTGGCATTAAAATCCCCTCCCGCGATGAATCTATTGTGAAATATGCGGAAAAGACTTTTAAAATCATTTTTCTTTAGTCTATAGCTAGGAGAGCAGTATACTGCTGCAACAGATATTTGTCCACTGCTCGTTTTTATACTTATGGAAATTCCTTGTATAGCGCATGATTGGAATTTTGCTTCTATATGGTGTTCAATCGTATTCTTTATTAACACTGCAGCTCCACCTTTTGCACAATTGTGAGGATGTGGGGAGTGATATAATTCATATCCCTGCAGTTTAAAGTCAGTAGTAAATTTTAAGTGTGTCTCAGAAATAAGACATATATCTGTCTGGTTTATGTCGAGAATGACTTGTATCTCATCCTTTCGATTCTCGATACCATTAGCATTCCATTCAAGAATTTTTATTCTGTTCATCATGTTTGTCTTTTTGGCACAGCTTTTTTGTTGCTGTTCTGTCTCTCTAGCAATGATATTCTATCTAATATCGTTTTATTGCATTTTTCCATGGAACCAATCCTGTTAAGGATTTGTTTCATGAGGATTTCCATCGCAGTGTTTGGCTCTGCTTTGTGTTTTACAGCTTTCTCTGCTGGTATTCCAGTTGGTTTTGATGCTGCCTGAGCATATGTCATTTTGGGACGTGTTGGCTTTTGTCTTGGGTCCTTTTTTATAATCACTTGGTGTTCGGTTTTTTCTTTTTGTGGGCTCCTTCGTAAGTCCGTTTTGACTTTTTGAGCTTCACTGTTTGACGTTTTAAGAGGTTTCTTTTGTTGTTTATCTTTTGCAAGTTGTATTTCTTTTGCAACTGAACATCCTCTATAGTTAGCAGGATGGTTTTCATTGCAGTTTGCACATTTAGGGTGCTCAATTTTTTCCTTCATGCATTCTTTAGTGTGGTGACTTCCTGCACACTTTACACATCTTGGGTTGGAGCTGCAATATTTATGCGTATGCCCATACCTTTGACAATTTTTGCATTGGGGCACTAATTTTGATTTTCTTAAGGTATGAATTTGAACTTTCATCCCAAGTATGTTCTTGATTCCATATATTTTTTCTTTATCTTGGTCATGTTCGAAACTGAGTATAAAACTTGGAAGCGGTACTTTGCTTTTATACTTAAGCATATTTATCACATCCAATATTTTAAAATCTCTGTCGATCAACTCTTTTTTTATGCTTTCAGGTGAGCATGAGTAATGCAGTTTTTTCGCAACAACCTTAAATGGTCTGGTTTGCTTATTCTCATACGAATACCATTGCATTTTTTTCTGGTTCAGAATTTTAGTGAGGTTTCTGTATCCCTCTTCTTCAACCACATTAATTTTAATGTCGTTTTTGTTAATTAGAGCTGTACTAGCTTTAATTTTATTTTCCTCCAATATTTTGGCCAGGCTTTCATACTTATTAACCTGCAGTGCAATAATTGGCGGAGGCTTGGTTGAGTTTAGTATTTTGTTTTCTTTATTTGAAGCATACACTGTGATTGTGCTGCTTTCTTTTGCGGATGAGATTTTTGGGGATATACTCATCTTGCGTTTTTTATTTTTATTCCCCGTGTGACGCTGTCCTTCTGTCTCTTTTTTAAGTTCTTCTTCATCTGTTGAGAACTCGACAGGTTGGACATCCACTTTTTTTTGGTTGTTGAATTCTTCCTTCAACAATTGCAACTCTTTCTTAAGGTTATTTATTTCCTTAAGCAGTGTCTCATTGAGTTGCTTATACCCATCTCTTTCTTCACAGGCTTCTAAATATTTAGCCTTCAGTATTTTACTACTTTCTTCTTTTTTAGATGGGGGTGTTCTCTCTACCCTTCTACTTCTCCCAAATGGGTCGTTGCCTAGCAATAAATGGTCCCCCCCAGAATCCATGGAACCGACCTCCGAAGAGAGTGGATTTACCAGTGTAACTGGCATACCACCTGGGGTATTAATATCTTTTGTTTTATTCATTGCATTTCCATATTAATTTTGACTTTTGTTAAAAGTTTAAACTGTTGGATGCACAGCCGCTCCTAACATGGAGAACAGACGCTGACCAGGGAGCCGCCCAATATGGGTCAGACGCTTCTGGGTTTTAATGACTAGGGTCCGCGGGGTCGTTAAGCCCGTTACCTCTCTCTCTCTCCAGAGAAGAAGAAGAGAGAAGTACCCTTAAATTGACGAAAGCTCACAATTGCGAAATTTGTAAGCAAAATACCACTGTGAACTACTAAAATTTAGAGTCGAAACTAAAAATGTTTATTGATATGGCCCTAAAATCTTTGCACACGTTTCTCTGTTAAGTACCTTGAGGAGTGGTGGATCCATCAGTGGATATTTTTATTTAACAAGAACCTATAACTCCTTCAATAGCGCGCAAAATACTGAAAGATAGTTGACTTAAATTTTGGTAATAGTCTGGTGAAAATAGAAGTATTTCATAGTTTGCTGGTTCTTTAGCTTTTTTCTGCAAGAACACCTTACTTTCTGGTATAGAACCACGTTCGATGGACTAGCGTTGAGGTTTTTCCTTTAGCAAGCAATTTTCTAGTTGTTCGCGCCTCCGTATACCTATCGGTTTCAAGGAGTCGATTACCTAAACTAATTTGAACCGTGTCGCCTCCTTTTTCTCTTTTCCGGTGGGTTGTTGAACTTCGGGCGTTTGCGTTTCCGAACAATTATTTTCGTATCATTGTCCTAGGCGTCACACTGAGGCGCTTTATACAGCTTCACCCCTCGCCTGTAGAAACAATGACTTTCCTCACTGTCAAAAAACCCTGCTAGTCAGTTTGTACATGGGACCTTAACCCCTGGCCCTAAAATAGCTTCCAATTAATCCTGAACGAAGGTCGAGCCGGTAGAACTACTACCCTAGCTGACTCGAAAGCGTGTCGTAATTTGACAGGTTTGACAATGTCCAACACTCGTTTTTTTTTCGTCTGTTATCTTAGGTCTATTAATAGGTACGAGAAGGTCAGCTGCCTTCCAGTAAGCAAGAAAACGACTATTTAAACGCGAAAATACTCAGTTATCTGTTTAGCTTGTGGTTGCTTCATTAACTTCTTGGGATGTTATCTATAATGACGAGTATTTTGCTTCTCCGAACTATCTCAGAAAGAAACTATTCTTGAGCCCGTCAAGTTAGGAGCAAAGTGAAGAATAGCTCGCATCGCTAGCCCCGGCCTCGAATAGTTTCCCTAGGAAGTCAAAAATTGACTTGCCTTTGTTCAGTTTCCCGAATGAACGACTTCCAAAGCCGTGACAGCCACAAATTTTCTTTGACTTGAATTCCCTCAGTGGATTCGCTCTCACAAAAAAAAAAAAAAGATTACTTTTTCGCAACCGTAACTCGCCTAATCCCAAATCTATATCATATTGCAAAAAGGATCCAAACGATTTATGGCAAACCCATTCACCTGTGCCCAGTGTTCTACTTCAATTTAAACGCTCCAAACAAACGCCCCACCTGTTCACCTATTCTCCTGTGTCCGCAACGAAACTACCACCCACCCTACCCCCGCCCGGCAAATCTATCGAGAAATTTGTACCAAAACAAACAGAAATTTCGAAAAATCCTTTCCCTTTAATTGGTTTCTATGTTTTCCCGGCTGAAAATCCAATTTAGAACGAAGCCACTTTTTTTTTTCATTGAAGCTGCAAAAATGAAAATACGTTTCGCAAACAGGGTTTTTATTCTACACACACCAATCCACCCCACCCCATCGCCGCAGGCATACACCTGACTATGTTAGCTGGTTAAAGGCTATCAGCGAAAAAGCTTAAAAAATGAATATTTTTCCATAGAGAAACATATATTCGGGTGTGTTTTCATTTTGTCGTCTTGCGTCTGATTTTTTCTTTTTTTTTGCGTGCACAGTTTTCGATCGGAAAATCCTCTTAGTTGCAAAATTTATTATCTAAAAATTTGTGTCCCACAAAAATGCACTCCTCCTTTGCGTGTTTAGAAAAAACAAAACAAAACAACAAGTGAATTTGCAATATTGCGGCTATGATACAGTGAAAAAATAGAAAAGGACAACGTTGAATTTTCTTTCGGTGGTTCTCTTCTGGTCCTGCAGATGGGAAAATCAATAAAATGCAATTTAGAACAGTAGAGTGCATTTTTCTACTCGTATATCTGGCTGCCGACAAATGCACAAATCCATCATCTAGCTGTAGCTGGTGCAACCGTCGATACTCTTTCTCTCTGGCAAACAACAAAACGCTCATCCTTCAGAGGAAACAAAATAAAAGGGGAGTCGGAGTCGGTCCTGGGAAAGATTTGAATTGACTGGGGGTTAGAGAACTATGACAAATGATCTGAGAACATGAATACGCCGAGTATACGATGCAGAGCTATGAAAGCTTTTGCCATTCTGTCTGATATTGTTTTCAATGCTGCTGTATATATTGTTGTATGTAATGGTTTTTCGTATTCTTTTTGCATTTTAGTGACGGGTCAATGCACATCATCAAACCGAATGGATACACGGAGACGAGAGCGCTTTGCGAGCAAATCAATAAGCAAACTGCTACCGAGATGATGGCCGTTGTGCACTATACAACGGGATGGTAAGTCATTTATATGGAGAAATGTTTATTTTTTTATGAAAAGAACAACTTTTCAAATGGAATTGTGAGAAAGAGTGTTTTTTATGTTTCGCTTTGTTTGGTTCTCGTGGAATAGTTGTAGCAGAACAAGAAGAATGCAAAGTTAAGTCGACTTTGTGTTTTGAAGTTTTGCGATTCGCCGTCAGACAGGCGAGCTGTGTTGTCTGGCTTTGGCATTTTAAGTGGAACTTTGTAGTGCATGCAAAAATGCATTTAGGGCGGTTGGGAAGAACGCTTGTAACTGAAATGGCTTGGTACGTCAAAGGAGCTGTAAATGCTGGTGTGGTCTAACTAGTAAGTGGGTCGTTGTCTTGCGATATGGAAATAAAAAATAAATAGTTGGTGCAACAGGTCCGGAGGGACCCTAGGCATAGCTTCTCACAACCATTCGTTTTTTGAGAGTTTTTCATTTTTTGGAACGAATGGAAGGGATCTACAATTTTATGCCGACTCCAAACGGCCAATTGAGAAGCTCTTTCAAGACAGTTATATTCTCGGATGTTTGTCAGACGTTCGCGAGAGGTGGCGCAGTGGGAAAAAAACCCTAAGTTGGAATTTGGGATTTTGCGGTATTCGAACCTTGACCCCTCGCTTAGTAGTCCAACACACTAACCACTAAGTCACTGCGCCTGCAATGGAAATAGACTACCGAAATTCAGCCGAAAACTATGTCATTCGTAGAGGTCAGAGGTCTAGGCTAGACAGAGGTTCCCAATTTTTGTTCGGCCACGGAACTCTAAATGATCAAACTTTTTTTGGCGGACCCCAACAGAAAACATCGTTCCTTGAAGTGCGGTTGGGATATTTTTATGTTTCACAAGAAAAGAAAGAATAAATAATTTTAAAATAATTACCTATTTTAAGTTTTATAAAACACTAGCTGACCCGGCAAACTTCGTTCCGCCCAAATTTGTTAATGTAATGAAAATAATAATTCCGAGCATGCACAATGTACTTCCTAATTTATGTAATTCGGCCAATTAAAATTCTTTATTCAAAAGTTATATTAAATACAATATAAATAAATGATGAATAGCAATGTTGATTTGTTTCAATCAAACCGCAATGATTTTGACTTGTCGGCCAACCTTCCGCTTTCTCACTAAATTGACAATGTGAGAAACATAGGAAATCAAGATTGATGCAACAAATGCACAAACACGCACGGGAAATTAAGTCCACGAATTGTAAATCGTTCTGAATAAGCGAAAACTGCGGAATAAGAGTGTTTGCCTTTGAATTTCCCCTCAAAATCATCACTTGCATGATACTTGATGTGAGATCCTTCACCATAAATCAATTGCGATCCGTTACAAAGTTTCGGTACATTGATGTTGCGCAGCAAAATTTTTACTGAGCCGACTTTTAAATCCAAATTATGTAGAGGTAAGCCCGGAACATCTAAGGAATTCAAAAATTCAACAAATCCCCATAAAGTTTTATTTTCACGACAAAAGGTAGCATAATGTCCTTCCTTCCAACCAAAAATCATAAAAATCGAACGATCCGTTCCCGAGTTATGAATGCACATACTGAGGTCAGTCTCTTTTATATGTATCTGTTCCCACCCGGCTTTGCCCGTACCTTTCGTATTAAATCTTGCTTACATTTCGCAAAGTGCTTTATTTGGACAATGTCTATTAATAATTTTAATTATACCTACAACGATAGTAATAGCGTTTGGTTTTATTTTTGAATGGGACGTGCCACAACCCGTTTTCCTATCCCGCTTATGTTTTGCAAAGTACCACCTATAGCGTTAAAAACTATCCGAATTTTAAAACTGGGAGCAATCATAAATATCTACAGAATTTCAATCAACTCGGTGAAGCTGTTTCGGAGATTGGCAACAGCGCCACCTATCTGGTCTAAAAGTACCTATCCTATCTTTTAAGCTAGAACCGGTCATACGTATCCACAAAATTTCATTGAAATCGGGTGAGTGGTTAAGGAGATCAACAACAACGCAACCTATCGGGTCCAAAATCCTATCTTTAAAGACTACCTAAACCTGAAATACAACAATACGAACAAAACAAAAGAATAATCATAAAAATTGGCCCAGTGAATATCGAGTTATATCGTCATCGTTTCACCCCGAAAGAATTATAGGTATTTAAAGAAGATTATTATTGAAGTAAACTGAATTGAACTGAAAAACGAAATAAAGGCCTACAACGCCACATGTTGAGGATTTTCTGACTTTTCTTTTAAACCATCTCTGATTCAAGACGAACAAAACAAAAGAAAAATCATTCAAATCGGTCGAGCCGTTCTGGAGCCTTTACCCGACTAACGCACAGCAATTGATTTTTATATATATAAAGATTTATTGTACAACAAAAAATACTGATGTATTAATTTGTTTGATGATGAATTTCTATGCGACGCGACGGCATGATTATATTTTTTTCTACGAAATGCCTTTAAATCTTCCACGGAACACCATTTGGGAAACGCTGGGCTAGACTATCTTAACAGCGACACAAAGGTCAGTTGTCATTTTGTCAGTTTTGAATAACTAATAACTAACTAATAACTAATATTTGGCAGAGTAAAACTGGAAATATTTCTTGAATTAAAGAACGCACCCAAACCAAAACTATGGGCCGTCAGCAGACACAAGTTCAAGTTATAACTGGTATATTGTCATAGCTCATAGCCAATGTAGTCTCTTAAGCTGCCTTACACCTTACGGCTTTGTTGGACAGTCTTAAGACCATGGTTTCACTGCTCCTTTCTGTCTTTTGCTTAGATTCTTGGTGAACCTATTTTTATAGCTCAACAACTGTTGCAGAAGTGAAGTTTTTCAAGTAATGCACGGTAGTCCTAAAACGTTCTTTTACCCTCGGAGGGGGTTTATTTTCCAGTCGCCCCAGGTGGTTTAAACAAGTTTTCTTTCAGTATTCATCAGCCTTGATGTGAGGTGTGACTCTTGCTTACATATCCCCGCATGCACTCTTTATTGTGTCATGGGTTTCTTCTTGGAGGTGGTCATGCAACACCTTGTAGCTATAAGTGGCAGCAGTGCTAATTGCTTTCCAAATCCGATATCAAGATTTTTTTTTTTTTTAGATTTTGAGTGTTCTTTCGGTCGGTAATGGCTTCGTCGGCCTTCTGCAATGACAGCCGTTGGGTACTACACGCAAATAAAAGATAGCCGCAAATATGTCTTGCTTCCAGGTACAGGAATGGACACACTTCTAAAATGTGTCGTTCGTCCATAGCTATGTTTATATTTTGACATGTTGATGTCGGTAAGGAAATGTCTTGATTCAATGATCACCATTCGTTCAAACCCTGCTGGGTTCCCAGACGAATATACAAGAATGGGTTAGGAAGCAGGAGCATCCTTACTGTCATGCACCCTCATCTATATAATTATTACCCGGCTAGGAAAAACTATGCCACCTCTCGTATTTTATGGCCAAAATTGCACAAAAACAAAACAGCGAGCCTTATGACGATACATTTATCCACATTTCGCCATTGGATTTATGTTCCGTAAGTGGAAGTGTTTGTACAGAAGCAGCATAAAGTGCGAGCTAAGGTCCCAAATCTGTTTTGCCACTGCCCCCTACATTCCAAACGGTTCAGATTCTTTGCAGGCGTCGCAGGATTAACAACATTTCATATATCAAAGACTGAACACTTTACTTGGAGCAGCAAATGGTTCCCCAGCTGGCCAGTACCTTTATGGTTTTTTGGATTGTTCCATCTGGCTCTCGAAAAGAGATTATGCAGGTACGTTTAGGCCTTCAAATGGACATGATGAGTTTTTTCCGTCACCCAATCCATATAACATATCCTAAAAGAGCGAGATGTTTTTCGACCCACAGAAAATCACAAAGTACGTCTTGTGGTTTTCTTTTGCACTGCGTCACCTCGTCGAAAGTTAAATTTTCCTGAGAAAACTTCTCGATTCAGCATAAACTCGTAGGTCCCCGAATCGGTCAAAAAATAGTAAGCCGCACAAACGAAAAGTTCAGCGAAGCAAGGCCCAGGTCTCCAGTTCCCAATGCAAACATTTTCGACCTAGTTTCGAAATTCTTCTTTTCAATTTGTCAAAGATGGCTGCTTCTGATGGGAGAGCATGCACCTATGCAACGTTTGGTAATGTACAAACAAATTAATTGAAATAAATGAAAATGAAAATTTAATATTCGTGTCTGTTTGGCAGTACAATGAACAATGTGTTTGAGTGCTCCTTCGGATAGTAAAAAGCTCAGACAAAAAAAAAAGAAAGTAGAATACGCTTCCTTAACGTGCTCGCCTTGATGAACCAAACGAGATCCATTTTCCTTTTATCAACATATGGTCAACCCCAAAAAGCAACCTTCGAACAGAAAAACGGCTAATTCCCAACTCCGACCCAAAGATAACCGCTGCGTGTACAGATGACATTCGGCATATACTCGAACATTGTTCACCATCTATCGTCAGCAGATTTCTGCTCCATTAGAGCACAAAACGCACACCCTAACTCGAGGATTCGGCACACTCCCACTGCGATTAGAATGATTTATTGACAAAGTTTCATGGAACCAATAGCCTGCCATCAATAACTTCGTGTATAGGAGCAACCTCCCACACAAGGACTCCCAATTCCTCCGAATGCCATACGATATCAATTTATGTATCCCTAAGTCGTTAAATTAATTCACATTCCACTGTTCGTATAAGATGATCGTTGGCCACCACTCTGCCTCTTTCATAATCGAAACTTTATCAATAAATTCCCATCCTTGCCGTAGAGTCGTATAGCCGAATTACTATTAAAAAGTTCTCGTTCATTTGTATTCGTTTGCCATTACTACAGTTTTCTTGTTTCTTTGCAGTCAATCGGGATTCATGTGCATGATATTCTATCGACGGGACATCCATGTGATTGAAATCCAAACTGGCAAGCAGGCGTCTAGACTCGAGGATGCCTGCGCCCCCGATCACTTTGACATAAATAGGATGCCGTACATTACACTGCTGGGTGAGTGTTTAAAATCTTTTATTCCTTTTTACAACATTTTATTTATTTTCTCATGTGTGTGCGTGTGTGATGGCATTCAGCATTACTACGCCACGCCTTCAACCGTCAACTGTAAACTATACACTGTACTGTGTTGTGTTATTGTTATCCTTGATTCCATTAATTTTATTTGATATTTCTTCCATTGTTTGTGATTGAGGAAAGGAGCCGAGATCGCACAATGACTCTCCCTCTCTCTCAGTGTGTGTCGCCTTTGTTGTTATACTATACAGTGTATGGTGCGGTGGGTGCTTGACTGTATGATATCTAGGACAGGGAATCCCCTGCAGTGATATTTTGCCTCAAGCATCATCGGCTATGTTCCCTGAAGCATTTCTATATTCCGGAAAAACGAGACCATGAAAAAATAACAATTTCAAGATGGATATAGTACCGACTCAGATACACACAGGACATATAGTTTTATTTGAGTGGGTGTTCATTTCTATTCTTTATTATCCTTCGAACAGTGCCTTGAGTACTTGTGTCACACATGAGTACCAGAGCAGTATTGATTGAGGTTTTGCTTGATGATTTCGATAAGGACCAGTCAAAGGAGAAACTTTTAATTACGTGAATTATTGTGGCACCACAGGATTGTTTAGATAACTGGAATATTTCGGACAAACATAAAGCATATTAATACTGTGTAATCCTTTGTGTTGTTGGTTGGTTAAGGATGGACAAAGGTATCTGTTTGCCGGATCTCCTTTGATGGAACTGTTGTGGTGATGAGCGCTCGAAGGGAATTCCTTAAAACTGTAAAGAAACTCTTATTTGTGTATAAGGACTTGAAGGACTCTCACAGGCAAAACAATTCGGTTATGTTTAACGTACTTGTCGGGATTGAATGGACTCTCAGCGTTTTGAACAAGGTGCAACGACTGCTTGAACTCTAATAGAGAACATGAAGAGTTTTTGATTTTTGCTTTCAATTTCGTCTGTTTCAAGATGACGGAAGATCTATTTTCATTACAAGATTTAGATTAGATTATTACAAGATTTTAGGAGGGGTCGAACGGCCATAGCTAAGATCCTTGTGATACTTCTCCCTGAGACGCTGTTTTCCATTCTCAGTCTTCTGGATGTGAATATGACGATTTGTTTCGAACACGTAGCCTCTATAGAACGTTGGTCCTTGTTCTATTCGTCTGTGTAGATTGAAAATGCACCCTCTGGTTCGTTACGTGATCTAAAAAGATTGGTATGCAGCCTTTCTGTATATACCAGAGTCCGCCCCGTGGTAGAAATTCTACCATAATAGGGACTTGGCATAACACAATATATTGGAAAACAAATTACAGATAGCATTATCTTCTCAACAAACAAAAAATCAAGCGAATATGTTTTGGTTAAGGCAGTGAAAGTGGTTCTTAACTATTTCCCTCCGCCTATTTATGTATAAGATAACAAAATTCCAATTCTAATTTTTTGCCTCGAAAAGTTATGGAAAAGAAAGCTGTCAATCGTAAAAATAAATTCCAACATAGCTCCAACGGATGTGTCTCTAAATGGCATTTAAAGAAGACGGGCTATGATAGGCGACCTCCAGGTAGACTCACAAAAAGTTGATTGGATCTAGTATGACATCTTTCCTTTACCCGTGTTGAGAATTCCGCTGATGATTTAGAGTCCGTGTTGAAGACCAAGAAATGATGAAATAACTGAACATTACCAATTGAAATGCAGCTTTTCGTAGGTGCTACTGTTGCGGTCACGAAGTTAAAAATAGAATTCGGTTTTGAAAAATGGATCGTTGCAGTAAGTCTCACTTTGCCAACAGAGGCACACCCTAGGGAGGTGCTATCTCACCGCTGCTAAGGGCTCATAACTATGAACAAAATACGTGTAACTTTAGACAGAGAAAGAATTAAGGTGGTCGGATACGCGGACGATATGAAGTCGGGGAAGTTTCCTTCCGTAATTAGTATAATTATGGAAAATGCTCAAGTGAAGGTTAGCACATGGGCCAGGAAGTGTGTTCTTGGTGTCAAACCGAGTAAAACCGAACAAATGCTTTTCAACACTAAAACCAAAGTACCCGACTTCACACTTCCTCGCTTAAACGGCCAACAGCTATCCTTATCGACCAGAGCTAGGTATCTAGGATTGATCCTCGATCCCAAGCTCAACTGAAAACTTAATACCGAAAAACGGGTAAAGAAAGCTTGTTATATTATATTATTATATATATTTGTATAGCTTTATATGCCTGCAACAGAACATTTTTCAAAAGATGGGGCCTGGAATCAAAACCCACCCTCTGGATGTACACAGCCGTCGTTAGTTTGGTGGCCGGCTCTAAGCAAAGCTTACAAATAACCAAACTAAACAAAGTACAAAGAACGGCGTGCATAGGTACCACAAACGCTCTACGGTCAGCACCATCAGACACCCTTACAGTCCTTCTGCATATTTTATCCTTAGACTTCCACATTACAAACATCACAGTACATAGTGCGATCAGACTCAGAGAGTCAGGGTGCTGGCCTGCGAGACCCTACGGGTGAATAGGGACACAAATTTAAAAATCTACACAGACGGTTCAAAAATGCACTGAGGAGGAGGTGCAGGCTTCCACCTCTTTACCTTCTTTAGGCTTCCGGATACGGCCAGTGTATTGCAGGCGGAATGAAAAGCTATCCGCGAGGCCTGTCGTCAAATCAAACTACACACAAACATATGTAGTTCCGAGGCAAAAGATAGACATTTTCATAGAGACAACATTGATATTACAGTGTGTCGTTAGGAGCTGACCTCGCTTGACCAGTTCAAGGTTACCCTGATCTGGGTTCCAGGTCACAGCAATGTTTGCGGCAACGTACATGCTCACGAGCTGGCCAGGCGAGGCTCAGCCCTTGGCCAAACTACAGCACGGATAAAACAACCCAACTTCTAAGTACAACACGAAAAGATATTGCCAGAATAACAGCGATAACCACAGGCCATTGGCCAAGGGGGGAACACGCAATTAGATTAGGCATCCCCCATAATACGCACTGCCGCAGCTGTAATGACGCAGCCGAAAGGTAAACACTCACTCATTTCCTTTGCGCCCGTCCAGCACTAGCTAAGGCCAGATAGCGATCTTTTGGTAAACCCTTTTTCGACTGATAACTTGTTTGAATTCAACAGGCTGGATCTTAACTCTCTTTAACAACCAGGTCAAATCAAAGTCTCACTTTTCATCTTCGGTTTCTACTTAAGTTTTGAGCCTTTCTTCCCTCCTATTGCATAAAACTGAACGTTGCACAACATCTGTATGTATGTATGTTTGTCCTTGTACCTTTGCGTAGACCTTACCCGATCTTACATTAATGGACCGCCGAACATCCGTGAGTGTTTGGTGAATGTTTTAAGTGTTACCTATTCGAATATTTTTGGAGAAGGAGGATGCGTTGCACGATCCTAGAGCATACCCACTCTGATTGTATTTATTTATTATCTTTGCAAACACAGCCTTGGAATTGAACTGGATCTACATTTCAGAAATTTCTTGATGTCATTCATAAAAAAAATTCATAAAACTGTAGGTTTGTTTTTGTTTGATCGTATTCGGGTCAATGCTGGAACAAACATTAGTAGCTAATATAGTACTAAACTTTTTTAATGTTGAAAAAAGATAGTAACTAAAATTAAAGAAAATGTAGGTAGGTACATATTGCATTTTGTTTCATGTATTTTTATATTTTTTATTCAAGAATATTTTTAAGTTTTTGCTTAAATGCAGTTGAAGTGGTTGCAGCTGAATTTGATGCTGCTGCAGTTGATGCCAGAAACTCGATTTAGTAAAGAGTAGTTGACTTTCCGTTGAAATCTTGAAAGACTAATCCCTTATTTCTTAAAAGAAAATCGCGAAAAAACAGCAATGAAAATATCTGCGCACAATTAAAGACATATTTTCTCTTGACTCATTTTTGATGAAATGAAATTGGTAATGCTTTTCTCCACTATGTATTTTTTACCATTATTTATAAAAATAAATTATAAGCACCCGCCAAATCTACCTGTTATGGACTTCACTTGAGGAGAAAGGTTATTCCGTCAAAATCTATCAAAATGTGATTCTACAAAAGATTTCTGCTAACCTTTTTAATAGTAGGTTCATACCAACTCAATTCTCAATCAATTCTTATAATAAAACTCAAATGTTCATCCATAAACATTTGAGAAGTGCAAATTTCCCCTAATTTCCCTTTTCTCAGGGGTGGAAAAATGTATATCTATACTCTTTGGTATACGCCACGGACGACGCTGTTTTGAAATCAGTCTACAGTCTTGTGTCGATCCCCGATCGATAGACAACTTCGGAAGTAGGGGTATATTAATTGTTTGTAGTGCACAATTAAGTTAGGACTATATATGTAAGTCCGTCCGAACTTAATGGAAATTTGCACGCGCAAGTTTACAGGAGATATTTAGCTCTATTTGCGACACAAAATAGGGTCTTGCGACAACAAATCAATCTAAACAAAAACGTGTGTGCACTTTAAACAATTAATGAACCCTCACCTCCGAAAATATTTCTATCGTTTGACAGAACACACAAGACTGATTCCAACACATAATCGTCGCTGGCGTGTGCAAGGAATACACATTTTTCAACTCCAGAGGAAAGGGAAATTTGGGAAATTTTGCACTTCTAAAATGTTTATGGCTTATCAGGGAATCGACTGGGCGAATCGCGAAGGCGAAATGTACTTTCATTCATCAAACTAATCCAATCACTCCTGCGCGTATTCTCTTCTCTTCATCAATCGCTTTACACACACCATTCCATTCTCCCTCACGAAGGTATGGGTTGGGTATAGAGAACAAAGTTTACGCAATAACAGCATATAGAAACATTCTCTGGACTCTGGGTGTGATTCTCTTTTGGAATTTCTGATTCACATTCATACAGGAACAGGAAACAGAACTTCGTCCAAGCGAAAGACAAATTTGACTAATCGAATTAGAATTACTCTGTCGCAGTTTCTCTTTTCTCTTCCTTCGCTTGACTGCCACAATCATCTCATCTGTGATACCGGACGCAGAGATAGCGAAGGCGAAATATTATCTTTCTTTTGATGCCTACAGTGTTGTCGTTGTAACCGAGGTAAAGCAAAAACTTTTTTGAAATAATTATTCTTTTCAACCGATCTATGAGTGATCTTCATTAAGTAGGGTTGATACGTATCTCTGAAAGAAATTGTGTCGGTGATTAATAAAAAAAAAAATAAATAGTTGGCGCAACAGGTCTGGAGAGACCCTAGGCCTAGCTTCTCACAACCATTCGTTTTGTGTGAGTTTCTCATTTTTGGAACGAATGGAAGGGATCTACAATTTTATGCCGACTCCAAACGGCTAATTGAGAAGCTCTTTCAAGACATTTATACTCTCGGATGTTTGTCAGACGTTCGCGAGAGGTAGCGCAGCGGAAAAAAACCCTGAGTCGGAATTGGGTTTTTGCGGGATTCGAACTTGGGACTCCCGCATAGCAGTCCAACACACTAACCACTAAGCTACTGCGGTGATTAATATAAATAAGTAAATTATAAGAGACAGAGAATACGTATCTCTTCCTTCGCCTAACTACCACCATTCGTCGGTGACGCCGCCCGCAGAGATTATTGTTGTTGTTGTATTCAACGTAATTAAAAACACAATTTTACCTATTTTGCAAATCCTTTTTGGAAATTATAATATTTTTCGACCGATCTATGAGTGGCACGCTTCAAATTGGTGAAAAAATAAATCCAATTGGTATTCATTTATTTAGTAGGTTAAATATGTTCTGAAAGAAATCGTGTCGGCGATTAATATATAGATATCTCAGCAGAAGAAAGTAGGAAGTCTTTTTTTTAAACCAGTGGTAATCAGCCTGGAGATATGCAAGCATTTATAGTAAATTTTAAATAACTGGTCCATTTGATGTATGTCTTCGCCCTTGCTTGGGATTATAACATCAACACCCGCTGCGCTAAGTTGTAAGTCATCAGTAGTAAATTGAGCTTGTAGACAGTTTTTAATGGCAGCTTTGATGCTAAGGAGGTGCGTACCTTCAACACGTATTTGCAGTTGAAGCTTGAAGCATCTTAGAAAAGTCATTATTTGTGTCGAGTCCATTTTTCTATAAGAAATAAAAGTTATAGCTATGGCTACATAAGTATTTCTTCTTGAGACGGACGGTTTAAAAGGTGTCTCATCGACAGCTCCTGCATGTTGGTGAGTTCCGTCATTTCTCTGTCTATGACCTTCCTCCACCTAGATTCCATAGGGAAAAAACTTTTCTCTTATTAAATCGATCCTAATGTGCCAGAACCGCAACTGTCAAAAAACAACTGACAACACTCGAGACCTCTGCAACTGTCGCTCACAATGGGTGTGCGTTCAGCGCGACTCTTAAAATATTTATGCGATTTTTATTTTTTTCTTCCAGCTAAGCGCGGGAAAAATTCTAATTCTAAAGTTCTCGACTTAAACTCCTCATGCCTTGCCGGGGACTCATTTCCCCTATGCTTTATTCGTGTTTGCGTTTTGTTCTTGTTTTTTTTTTTTTTCTTGTTTGCTCCCTCACAACCAATTTCATCATTCTTAATATCTTTTCTAACGAAAAGTTTTAACAACATTTGCGGCGGTTTTGCTTCTGATTTTTTTTTCATCCTGGCATTTCAAAACTGAGTATCTGCCAGTCATGATGACAACTTTGTTTGATAAAAATGCTGCTTCGTACCAAGCAGAAGCATGATCCTTTTCAATTATATCAAATGACATTGTAGAATGGGAAGAGTTTTGTTCGCCGTTGTGGAATTCTCCTTCGTGTTCTTTCTTCTTCTTTTTTTTCCAAATTATATTTTTATGTGCAAATCACACAAAACGAACAAGACAAGGATGACGACGAAAGATGTACGGCGTGTATAGCTCGTTATTGCAGAACGGTGAGGAGTACCTCCGTACGCCGCAACTAAACGAATCCCAAACCATGGAAGAAAATCGAGCAATAATGGAACAACTAGTGCCACCGTCATCACGAACTTACCCCCACAGCCATTTGGTTTTGCTAAGTTATGACAGTTTGTGGCGCAAGTGATTTCCTTTTTTTTTTTTGCCTCTGCTGTCATCTGTATATTTTTTGTGGGTGCGCCATCTTTTTCTACTAAAAATGTTATTAAATAAAACGAAAGGGAAATAAAAATAAAAATGAAAAATAAACGAGCATGCGGTGGGAGGATGGCGCCCAGATAAAACAATAAAACAACCGCAATGATGACAAAACGTGGCGGTATTACGGTGGTAGCTATAGCTAGAATGAGATATGGTTAAGCGAAGGAGCGAGGAATCCCTATGCTTTGGCAAGGTATACTGTATGTGCACTGGGTGTATTTCTATTTATGAATGCAAGGATACAAGTGGAGCAGTAATAAACGACAGATTCGCATGTTTCAAGGCATAAGCCTACTATGCTTGTCGTAAGCTTTTTTTTCTGTTGCGTTTTCTTTCCTTTTTTTTGTTTTGTATTAGGTATTATGTTGATATGCCGGTTGAGATATGATCCTGTTTTGGGAAAGGATATGCGTGAGCTGTCTTGTTTTTAGCGTTCCTCGGAAAAAGTTGGTGTTTATGACTGGTTTTATGGACGCAAATTGGCAGTTTTTATGTTTTATTTTTATAGCGCTATCCGGGGGGCTGGTGTTTATTTTTAAATTTAAGAGGAAAGCAGCGGAACTGAAAAGTATCGTAAATTCAAGCATGTGGAAGTTTTTATTTTTTTTGTGTTTTTAATTACCTACTATTCCTAAAAGGGTCACGGAACGTTGTTTTTTAGAACTTTGGTCATTGCGGAAAACAATTCCGAGAGAGGTCCCTGTTTTCTTGCGGGAAACTTGGGTAGTTAAAGCCGATAGCGGAACAGCTGTTGCTTGACTTTCAAATGAGCTCTAGCTGGGAAGACATTCAGCGGAAGAGCCAGGGTTCGTATTTACTTATTTTGCTGATAGTCTATCCCCACCTGTCATTGGTGGTAACTAAGTGTCAAAGATGCTAGGACTATGAAGACTTAAGTTCGTGGCAAAAATTTAAATAAAATCCATTTAAGTGCGTTCAAGCCTTTAAAACAGATACTTACCTATTCTATGTTCACAACACAAAATTGCATTGGCTTAAGCTGGCTTACTACCATTGTTTGGGCTCTCCTTAAATCGAGGCATAATTAAATTCAATCAAATGGTTGAAATGGGTTCTTACCAAATTGGGTTCAAGTCAGTCAATTACAGTGGCTTAAGCTGACTTACGCCCATATAAGTTTACAGTTCCGAGTGTAGCTGTAACGGAGTTCACATTTTTTTTTTTTTTTCATGTTCTCCATTCATTGCTGGATGTAGTTAGTTGTATCTTGTCCCGGGCAATCAAACAGGCACCTGTAGTAAAATTCCGCTAATCACCATCTAGGACTCGAAGCTCAATTGCCATCTTAGTGTCATTGGCGAGTCAAGTGAAATTTTATTAAACTCTTGCAAGGATCCACTGAACACATCCGCCAAACCCCCATCAGTTCCTGTTACGCCTGACTGTTTGCACGAGCAAACATACTATAGCTGCGTCCTTAGTGTTTCGTTTGAAATTTTGCGCTGCAAAAACATCCACGCTGATGATGGTATTTTTAAGTAGTTTGCCTTATGGAAAACTTTCTGTGTGTAACTACCGTTAATTAACGTCACGTATAGGCAGCGGCAGCCTGCCAACTATACAAGAGCTGTGTATACATTTGAAGTAAGTGTACAAAGTGTCGGATAGAAAACGGTTTCCTTCCTCGTTTCGTTGGCCTCGTGTCGCCATATACATATATACACATCCTCAGAAATTGGGACGTATTTAATTGTTTTAGATTTTAAATTCTCTTTTTTTTTACGGGATGAAAGTGGCACAACCCAGCTGCCTAGCCTACTACTTTGTCAGGCTTAAAAACAGTGTTGACAAAAAAAAAAAACACAACGAACAAGTGTAGAGCGAGAAAGAGCAGAAAAAAAAGAACAACGATACTGCCACTTAGCTGGCGCTATTCCTAGTGCTGCTAGTGCTAGTAGCGTTCTGCAAGGATCCTGTATTGTGTTCCGGTGGTTATAGTCCTACTTAGGTTGCAAGTCGTCGCCAAAGGAGTTGAGTGAAAAAAAAAGTACCTACGTTAAAAAATGGCTTAAAAGCATTTTACGCCCCTCGTCCTTGTTATGCACTCCACTCTCTCCATCTATATATATATATAGTTTACACACACAGCAGGAAGGAAGAGAGTGCAATGTGAAAACAAACTTCAAGGACATGCAAAACAACTCTCCTTTTACCTGGCTGCGCCACAAGAAGCGACGTGCTACACTTATACACCCTTGTGTGGTGGCACCAGCAAAAAGGACATCGCCTAATGGTGCGCCATCATTCAACCTGCGAATAGGTGCATTATGGATTTAGGAACGTAATATGCCCACAGTAATAGGTAATTTCAGGTTGCTGTCGCTCGTTCCTTCTTACCGTTTTCTTGGTGGTTGTTTTTTTTTTTTTTTGTGCTGTTTCCACTATTAACCTCTTTGAGGGAGCAGGAGGCTCCTTTGTGGTAGGAAGTTTTCCATTTTTTATGGTGGCTCTTGAATGCGCTATTAAGAGCTGAATTTACATATTTTATTTTCTTCCCTCCAGTGAAAGGTGTGATGAAATTTAGTAAACAAGTAAAGAGGGGGCAACGAGGTCTTAAGGACAACAACTGCGTCGCATACTGATGCTATGTGGTGGGATTTTCTGCACAGTTTCAGTTATTGTCAATATAAAGACTGAGATTGTCGGCGGACTATTGCCACAACAGGCACGTGTTCAGGAGAGCACTGGAAAAAAGCAATCGATGGGAGTTTGAAAGTGATGGGGGAAGCCTAAAATAGGCATTTTTTGTTTTGTATTAGGATGTGTCGAGAATCTGTTGGATTTTAGGTTTTGATTTTGTGGTTCCTTGTATCTTAAAAGTCGCTGAAGAATTGGGACAGAGATGAGTTTATCTTTTGTCATTGCCAAATGTAGCTTAAAAGGCGTAAACAACTTCGATGTCGTTGGTACCTTGTTTCACTGTGGTAACCCCTAAAATGAGCAGCACTTAGACGAACAATCTGGAGAAGGTATTTACTTAGGTGGCGCTACAGTCCGGGGTGAACCTGGGCCTTAACCAATGTGCCTCTCCAGCGTTAGCGCGATCTTTGGCTAACTGCGTCCAGTTGCGCACTCCAAGTTAGTTCCACTTGCGGGCGCCACCCAAGGCGAGGTCTTCCTCTACTGCGTTGTCCCTCCAGGTTGAAATCGAATTATCTTCGGGCCGGAGCGTTGGTTTCCATTCCGTCTACATATCACAGTCATCATAGACGACTGATGCGTACTTTTCTGACCAGGTCGATGTCGCTGTAAAGCACGTAGAGTTCGCTGGTAGATCTCCTCCTCTAGAGCCCGTCAACGCAAATGGGACCAACAATCACTCGAAGAATTTGGCGTTCGAAAGGAAGGAGATCTTCATCCGCCTTTAATAGTGTCCATTATTTTTTACACCATAAAGGAGGACTGGGGTGATGATGGTGAATCAATTGCCTTCTTAGACCGAAGTAACAGCGGTTGGCAAGTGTGATTATTCGCTTGATTTCTGAGGTGATGTCATTTTCAGAATTAATATCGGAGCCGAGGCAGACAAAGTCCCGAACTACCTCAAAGTTATAGCTGTCTATCGTGACGTTCTGTCCGATTCGTCGATGTTGTGTGTCCCTTCTTGTTAACAGCGTATATTTTGTTTTGCCCTCATTCACCAGTACACACATTTTTGCCGCTTCTGTACTGGTTTAAACGCACCAGTGACGGCTCGTTTATTTTGCCAATTATGTCGATGTCTTCAGCGTATGCAAATAGTTGCACAGACTTGTGGAAAATTGTGCCTCTGGTGTTGGCTTGCGAGTTTCGCACAATCTTCTCAAGACTGATTTATAAAATGTCACATGACAGCGCGTAACCTTGTCTTAATCCTTTTTTGATATCAAAGGTCTCCGTGAGATTGTTTCCGACCTTTATGCGGAGCAGCGAGCGTTCTCCACCGTCATTCTGAACAATCTGACAAGTTTGGCAGGGATGCCAAACTAGACATGGCTCTGTATAGCTCGTCTCTATGAATGCTGTCATATGTGGCCTAAAAATCGATAAACAGGTGGTAGGTATCGACTTGGACTTCTTGGGTTTTGTGCAGGATATAACGTAGTGTTAGTATTTGGCGGTTGTGGACTTACCGGGCCCAAAACCGCACTGATAGGGTCCAATCAGTTCGTTGACATATGGTTTCAGGCGTTCAAAATGTACGGCAGATGGGATCTTATATGCGATGTTAAGGAGACTGATGCCTCTATAGTTGGACTTCAGCTTAGATATTGCTGTCCTCATTTCATTTTTATTATGTGAAGGGAGGTTTGGCTTTCATCGCCCCGGGTGAGTGGTTCATTCTGCCTGATAGCGGAATTTGTGTCGTCTTTGCCGTTTAACAGTCTGCAGAAATGTTTTTTCCATGTCCTTAGCACCGACTGTGATTCCTGTATAAAGTTTCCTTGTTCGTTTCTACAGGTTTCTGCTCGGATCTTGTGGCCATGAAACGTCCTTTTTATTTTTTATTTTTTGGTAAAACTTCCGAACATTGTTCCTGATGGAGTAACACCTCTCTATTTCCTCGATCACGCCCTTCTCATGCTCTTTCTTTTTCTTGCGGGGAAGCCGGTGTTCTTCCCAGCGTTCGATTATTCCACGTGCAGAACCGAAAGTCATTGTCCATTTTTTCGTTTTGCATGATGCATGGTCGTCAACAGTAAATCCGGCCTTATCCGAGGCGCAACAATTTTGTTTTTCTATAGTTGGGTAGTTAGCCCCACGCACAACCCCCACCAGTAACCCACTTCGGGGATATGAGTGCTGCCATTGTCCCATAAAGGGTTCATCCGCCTCCATCTCTAGTTCGGCACTCTGAGTAGTGCTAAAAATTCTTCACTGACTTTAGCTCCAAATATTTTAGAGTAGCGCACGCAAGGTGTCAAATATGTCAGAGTAGCTCACGCAAGGTATCTGCCATCCATACTGTTGACACCACCGTTGATTGTGGATTCATTCGTCGTATGTCCCCTTTCTGAGGGGCTCATGTAAGGCCTCTGAAACTCGATATAGTGTTGCTATTTTCTTCGCGTTCAACACTAGCACTTATAAGTTTAGCAAGTCAAGCCCGGAAGGACAAGACAAGTACCCGGTGGTTACCCCGCGGCGGTAAAACAAGCATCGCCAAGTTGATGCCAATAAGCGTCTACCCCGCATTCATAAAACACCCAACCAACATCTGGGAAGGTACTATACTTAATAAAAGCTAGCTTGGCTCATTGGTCATCCAGTTGCAGCTTTGCGCAGTAAGCTGCTCAACTATTTTCAACGATCTCTTCCTTAATCCCACTAATTTCTAACATTTTCCAGTCATTTGCTATATTTCCAATGCATCTCAACGGATGATTGTAAACTTCTAAATATCTACTACTCCTGCAAAAGAAGTGAAGAGACAACCGACTCACTTATCTATGGAGGGCTTCCCATAAATATTTTCTCTTTTCCTTCCACAAAGGTGGTTGTATCCACTAAGTTCCACAAAACATTAAAGTGAAGTGCTACTTAGCTCAAAAAGTGAATCATTCAATACCCATAATACAAACAAGTTTTTGCCTTACCCAAATTGCCATCGAATATTTTGAAATGTGTCAAACTGTGTCAAATCTCAAAACTCACCAGAGTATGGCAGTGTCATCATACCTGTCCTGTTTCGTATATTCCAAAAATTAACTCTATTAACCTGTCCACTTCTTCCACGGGTTCTAATTCTCTTTCGAGTTCATTTCAACTACATCACTTTTGGCTAACCTATTTCGTAGCTTCCCCCGCCTGCCATGTGTGTTGTCAAACACAAACCGCTCCAACCCTATTCTCGTATAGGTACATCTCTCTCAAAACCGACACCTTTAGCACCTTGTCTGCCAGTGCATGTCCGCTAAATAACAGCAGTAACCCACAGAGTGAAAAAAGAAATAAATAGAAAGCAGCAACAACGATGAACACTCACCACCGTTGCATAACCTTCATCGGAGTCCAATTTGCCAATGCTGCCCACATCCACGCCTAATTTCACGCGAGCGCGAAACAAACGGCTGATGTGTGTATGCGGTTCGGCTCTCAACACGAACATAGCTAAGTTTTCAACTGGCCGCATTCGCTAGTCACGCTGTTAGTAGATCCGCAAATGAATTTAACGCCGCGCGCTGTGTGCACGAGGTTGTGTGCCTATACCTATATGTTTTCCAACCAGAAAGGATATTCAAGTCGATTTAACTTCGGGACGCATAACGAAATGCAATCATTAATTTCAAACTGCAGGTATTTGTCGGCGGATACGCTGTGCCACAGTCTCGTGTCGTCGGAATCGGCACTCGTATGTGTACTAGCCAAGTGTATGTGCGTCTCTAATTGGGCCAATTACCGTCGATGCGATATCCTGGTTCTAAAAAGCAGAACACTGCACAAACGACAGACTTTTGCCAGTCACTTTTAATTAAGGACTCGCTTGTATTTTATGCGACAGCATACAAGGCGACCAATCCGACCATCCCCCCACAACATACGCTTTCTCTTTCTCTCTCTTACATACACATACTCTCTGTCAATGTGTCACTTGCGCGCTGTTGCAATTGAATTTAATGCGTATGCTAGATAATTAGTTGGCGCAGGATGCTGGTTTTAGCTTGCTCGCGAAACACCCTGCGCTGCACTCCGCCTTCTAATGCCACTAATTATCATTCGGGTAGCGAATCAGCCATGAAAACACGCAGTCACAATTGTGTGACACATCACCCAATATTATCCTGACGGCCTTATTCCTGTTTACCGATTATATCGCATGTGTCGCTGCGTCATGGCATAGTAATTCCATTTCTTTCTCGCGTTGTGCTTTGTATTGAATTAAGGACCGCAGCGCATAATTAATTGATGGATGATGACTGGGATTGTGTGTTTTTGTCTACATAATACTCAGATGCATGTGTGTGTTTAGCATTTTGTATGCTGACAATGTCAAACGCAAATTTAATTATATGAACCCCTGCAAGCCAATTATGGGGATTCCTTCTCCGGCTGTTGCTATGAAACTTTAATAAGAAAATTCCCGACCAATTTGGGGATCGGCACGCGGACTATGTCAGCACATCCTGACGGCTGCATGCTTGTACAATGTACATATACTGGTGCGGTGCAGTGGCCTGGTAGAAAAGGAAGAGAAAAAAAAAATTAGTTCAACACATAATTAACGCTGCAGCATGCGCTTCTGATGCTGTTGGCTGCTGCTCCATGACACACCTTTGTCTGGGAACTCTGTCCGATAGCGGTCGTCCGCATGGAGTCTTCTGCTTCTGTTCTATGCACTTCAAAGGAGATCCCTTGTACAATTATGTTGCTTCCTCTTTTTTGCGTTATTTAGTTGGTCTTTTGTATAATAATTAATAAGATACCTTAACTGGTATCAGTTCCTTTATGCTAAGGGATTGTGCGGATAAAATTCCTGCACCTGGATGCAGGGATAAAATATAATAAAGGAGACGTGGTCTTTTTTTTTGTATCCTTCTGCATGAAAAGATATTAGAAGAGGCAAGAGAGACGACCTAGATTCGTCTTTTCAAAATGAAAATATTCAGACCAGATGTTTGAAGCCAAGCCAAGCCAAAGAGCTTATGTGGTAGACATTTAATGTGTCCCGCACTCTTTTTGTTGTGGGAATACGTTTCACAGCAGTGGTATTAAAGGAAAAGTACGGTGTTGTCGGTTACTTTGTTTACCTACTTGATTTGTGTAACCCAGTTACAAAGTAAGGGGAAGGTGAACCTAATAGGGTTTCAGAATACCGATGGTGATTCTTATATATAAGACTTTGAGCTAGTGGTTTAACCGTTTCAGGAACATGTCAAGTCTTTCTGACGCCTATAAGTCAAAGCTTTAAGTTTTGTCTGGACTTGGTACACGGTGCAAGAGAAATACTTTCATAAAAATGGGATTGTAAGTACTTTTAGTATCGTTTTGTAGGTCCTGGGTGTTTATAAAGGGTGATTTTTTAGCTGGTTTGGTTTTGGCAACACTGGTTTTGACAGCTGACGTGTGTTTAGTACCTTGTGTCACCTTGTGTCACTGTCAAACAGCTTCAGTTTGGTTTGCAATTTAACCATGGATCGTCTTACAAATGAACAACGCTTGCAAATTATTGAATTTTACTATCAAAATTCGTGCGCGGTTCGAAATGTTCATCGCGCGCTGCTTCCATTTTAAGATCGGCATTCTCGACCTTCTGAGCAGTCTATTCGGAAGATTGTGACCAAATTTCGCACCAAATTTACTTTGTTGGACATTAAACCACCAACACGTTTACGTATTGCGGCCGTATCAGCTAGTGTGACAGAAGACCGCGAAATGTCGATTCGGCGCCGTTCCCAGCAGTTAGGCCTTTGTTACAGCACTACGTGGAAAATTTTGCGGAAGGATTTGTGCGTAAAGCCTTTTAAGATACAGCTTGTGCAAGAACTAAAGCCAGCCGACCTACCACAACGCCGAATTTTTGGTGAATGGGCTCTTGGAAAGCTGGCCGAGGATCCGCTTTTTTATCGAAAAATTGTGTTCAGCGATGAGGCTCATTTTTGGTTGAATGGGTACGTAAATAAGCAAAATTGCCGCATTTGGAGTGAAGATCAGCCAGAAGCATTGCAACAGCTACCAATGCATCCCGAAAAAGCCACTGTTTGGTGCGGTTTATGGGATGGCGGCATTATTGGGCCATATTTCTTCAAAGATGATGCGAATCGCAGCGTTACTGTCAATGGTGAACGCTACCGAGCGATGATAACAAACTTTTTTTTGCCCGAAATGGAAGTTCTTGACTTGCATGATATGTGGTTTCAACAAGACGGTGCCACATGCCACACAGCACGCGAAACAATGGCGCAATTGCGAGGCGAGTTAGGTGAACAGTTAATTTCACGTTTCGGGCCGGTCAATTGGCCGCCTAGATCGTGCGATTTGACACCATTAGATTATTTTTTGTGGGGGTATGTCAAGGCTAATGTGTATAGGGACAAGCCCGCTTCGATTGACGCACTGGAAGCCAACATCCATGCATTCATTCGTGAGATACCGGCCGATATGTGTGAAAGAGTATGCCAAAATTGGACTCAGCGGATGGACTACCTGAGACGCAGCCGCGGTCAACATTTGCATGAAATTATCTTTAAACATTAAATTGCAAGGTTCAAACTATCGATTCAAATAAATATTTCATTCATTTTTTCGAATTTTTTGTGTTTTTTTTTTTTAAAAAGTTCTAAACCTCTTAAAAAATCACCCGTTAGTTAAACGAATGATAAAAACTAATTGTACGTAAACACTAGGTAAACACTTCCATAGACCTGAAAACACTACGGTCACCACTTGACATTTCAAGTCATGGTTTGCATTCATTAAATAGAAACACGTGTACGTGTATTATACCATTCCACGGAAGCGGAAAACTGAACCAGCATTCTGTGTATTGTAGTTGATAAGCAAACTTGGCACGCAATAGTTTGGATAAATTATGACATTTGTGACCAACATTAATATTTGAAAAGTTGTGCTCAAGTTCGCCTGCTGCAAGGTAATCGCAGCTTTCAAATAATAATGAAATACATTTTGATAAAGGTAGCAGCAATTTCACTGTATCTTGCTTTTTGCAAGCATGGTGTTAATTATTGTGGCAAAAAATGCAAAGTTGCGATGTCTCACTCTAACGCTATGAACTCTGAAGTGTGCTATTTGTATGCAAATGAATCACGAACTCTGGTACAATGTATCAGAAGTTCAGTTTCGACGCAGTGCCATTGTAATGCGTTTTCAGTTTGGCGGAAAAGTGTCCTATTTATTTTATAGAACATGAAAAGTTGGGAGCGCTCACATGTGATCTATATATAAAATGTATATTTTGTAGAAATACGCGTTGTTTTCCTCTCGATCTGGGACATCCTTTTGGCACTGGTTGATTTAGACTTGCATATAAATTGCATCCATAGGGCCAATCTTTTTCCAAACAAATGCGGAGATGCCTAAAGAATCCTCAACCCACTTTGAATTCACCTTTTGAAGCTTTTTTCGCTTCCCTCCTTAAAGTCTGAAATGAAAATCGATTTGTTTCAATGCGACTTCATCTCGTCTGAAGATTTTTCCGTTAACGAGGGTGAAAAAAAGGAAAAGTTCCCAATCTCCAATTATCAATTGTCACTTTCCTGATTGCGAATTTCGAAATTGACTTACCGTCATTACCTCCCCACCAGGGACACGGGATTGTTCCCCCAACCCAACACTTTCCTCAGTTATACCTCATTATATCAGTTATATCTGTTTGCTTTTTGTTTCTGCTTGTGAGGGTGTTGAGATTTTATTTTTATTTCGGTATTTTTTTTTAAGGTATTTAGTCTGTCTCTGTCAATTTCCTCAATTTTCAATTTAAGATACAATGTATCCTCCTCATGCTAAAAGATACATTAAATTCCGGTTGGCAATAACTGAAGCATTTTTCAATCTTTTTTCACGGACAAGCTTTTTTTTTTCATCTTTTGTCGTTTTCTGTTGACACAAAATAATGTCGACAGTATAACATGTTTTAAAGCCGTGGAGTGTATAGTGGGGCAACTTTTTTCAATGGTGGCAAAAATCAGGATGTATGTAGTTGGGAATATATATAGGTACCTATATGTATATATTTTTATTTTTTTTCTGAACACAATGCTCAATTCTTTGCAGCAGATCAAATTTCCGTCAGAAAGGTTATTAAAGCCAGTACAGCTTTATGCGGGCTTATGACAACGACCAGCTGTCTAAGACATTTCATTACGGACTTTTTTTTTTACTGTTTTCATACCTTTACTGATGTTCCCATGAAAAACCAAAAAGGAGTCTTTCTGATATTGAGTTCGTATATATCGACCAGAGGTCGCTTATCATCTTGAAGCGAACAAATTTGGTGGACTAGTAGTCTTGTTAGACGCCTTTTCACGCCCAATTTCCACTGTCCCCAAAGAGTACACAGTACACATATCTACGGAGTTAACTATGAGACAGAAAAGTTCTTGTCAAAGTCCTTGTCACCCTCGCAAGTTTCTTCATCTCATCTTCGCTCAAAGTTTGGTGAAAATTTTAATGAATTCAACATTGAATTGAAATTTCGGTCAGATTTGTCCGACATTCGTCCCACTGTCTTTATACTGCAGTTCATCTGAAGAGTAAAACTGTTGCGACAACTTGGTTGAGAAAAATCCAATTAAAAAGTCTTTCAGGTGCTCGAATCGAAGATAATTACTCCATTTTTTCGTCGATGGTTCGCACACAGGAAAATGAGTATCTTCTAGAGAAACGTTTCACAAAATATCGTTGAGGCGATATACTATACATAGGGCATGTTGCATGTATATATGTAGCTATCGCTGAAGGTTGAAAGAAGCCGAAGTGATGGGAATGCATATAGTCGGCTTGAACTTGGGGAAAATCTCACGAAAATTGCTGCTTCTTCTCTGTTTGTGGTTTTAATTTCTTCCGCTTTTCTTGGTTCTTATGTTTAAGGCGTTGCTTCTGAGTTTTTTTTTTTTTTTTGCACTTTATCTTTGTTGAAAAGGTTAATACGATCTCCTATTATAGGAGACACCAGCTTACCTGTACATATTCGAAGAAGAAAAATATATGCGACGTAAGAGAGGTGGAACTATCGCCAGGCGCCTTGCAATTAATCCTTGAATTATCGCTTCGGTTGCTCGCTTCATTCTTTGGCGACAAACAACTTGCAATTAAGTTGCGCTCCACTGGCAGGCGAGGCGACATAAAGGAAGCGGAAGCATGGGAAAATTAAATTTGTTCGAAACGTTGTCGAGTGAGCAAATTTAAGAGGAATCCCACTTTGCAAGTAATTTAAGTAATTTTAAAGTTGTGTGGTAATTTACTGAACAGAAAAAGTGCTTCTTCGTGCGGCTGGAGGATTTGATGGATTGGTTTGAAAGGTTGGAATGATTTGATTTAATGGCGGAACAACTATTTTAATTGCTTCGAGGAGGTTGGTAATTTCTCAAGAGGGCTTAGGCTGTCCTTAAGCTCTTACGAGGCTCACATGTTTTAGAGGAATATGTGCAGAATACTGAAGAAGCATTAGAGCTATGTGATTTTAACAGATTAGCCCTTAAGGAATCTTTGGAAGAGCTAAGCTGTTTTGTGTTTGTGTTAAGGAAGAGTATGTAGAACAAATTATGAAAGTCAATTCTGCCGCACATCATTTGGGATAGCGAAACTTCAGTTCGGTTTTAAAAATCCTTGCAGTAAAATACGAAATTTGAAACTCTGTTCCGCGGACCTATTCGTCTCCTGTGAGCTCGCCTAATCCACTAGCTTAAATTTGGATATTCAACATCCTCTGTTCATGCCTCTGTTCATATGCTAATACTTTAACTATACTCTGTCCGAGAAAAATTGTCAGTTCAGGTCTTATGGAGGAGTTTTTTTTTTCTACCAGTGGTGCCTGTAGCTACTCTCACGGCACTCAAACACAAGATTTGCCACTGAAATAAAAACGAAACCACTGGCATTCCAAAGAATTTGTTGTTGTAGTTTTCCTGAAATTCGCATACATCCCTCCACAACCAGTCTGCCACACAGCCGCGGGCAGAATGAACTCGATCGTCTTGTGTTTGTGTTCGCTTGCCATTATCTTTATCATCAACCAAAATAAGCAGTGTGTGTGACTGAAGAATATCAGAAGGGTGTTACCATATGTCAATGAAAGCATATCATTAAGGGTTTTCTATGGATTTTGTCAATGAACTTTCGGTTTAGGTGCTTTTGAGAACGCCTTATTTTGTGGGGTGTTGCCATTCCGATTTAATTTTCTTCCATTTCTGTTCGATCCAATATTTATATGTTAAACCATTATTTTTTTTTAATGTTGTCTCTTAGAATTAATGTTTATTCTTGAGGTGTTTTAATGCATTCATTTCATTAACGCAACAAGTGATATCATTAGTGCGTTTTAGTGATATTGCGATAAATTAATAGTGATAACTAGTGCAACCGGTTTCAAGCAAAAGCATGTTGTTGTTTTTTGGATATCGTATTAAATATTTTAATAAATATTTGCGTATAAATGCATATTTCACTTTATAGTTTTTTGATAGTTTTTCACACTGAAATATCAAAATGACGAAGCAGGTAAACCTATACTGCTTATTGCCGATCGTTGGGTTTTACCACATCCGGTCACTCGTCCCCAGTAAAGATAATGCCTTGAAAGGATTTTATGATCCTTTTTTTGCTACTGTTCCCGCGAATATCTGCACGCCGGGTAATAATTTTTAAACAAATATGTTATCCAGGTATATCTTTGTCTATATTCAAACATGCACAAGTGCAGTCCTTTTACCAATTGTTTAGGTATATGACATTGCGTCGTGGTTATGTCATTTTGTATTCTAATTGCCTGTTTGTGTCTATCTATATTTTTAGGGTTCCGTAGCCAAATGGCAAAAATCGGAACCCTATTAGATTCGTCATGTCTGTCTGTCTGTCTGTCCGTCCGTATGTCACAGCCACGTTTCTCCGAAACTATAAGAGCTATACCGTTGAAACTTGGTAAGTAGATGTATTCTGTGAACCGCATTAAGATTTTACACAAAAATAAAAAAAAAAACGGTAAATTTTGGGGGTCCCCATACATAGAACTGAAACTCAAAAAAAATTTTTTCATCAAACCCATACGTGTGGGGTATCTATGGATAGGTCTTCAAAAATGATATTTAGGTTTCTAATATAATTTGTTTCTAAAGTTAATAGTTTGCGCGAGAGACACTTCCAAAGTGGTAAAATGTTGGTCCCCCCCCCCCCCCCCCCCCCCCCTAACTTCTAAAATAAGCGAACGATAAAACTTAAAAAAATATATGATATACATTACCATGTAAACTACAAACGATAATTTTTTGAACGAGATCTAGCGAGGAGTTTTTAAAATATCGATCAAAGTTACAACGAACTACAAGAACTTTTATGTTATGTTACTTGCTGTTTCGGAACCCTTCATGAGCGAGTCCGACTCGCACTTGTCTTACTTTTTATTGTTTTTTGTTTCTGTGATACGAAATTTTTATTTTTTGTTGGAAAACAAACTCGTTAGGCCTGCTGGGGATACTCTTAAGAAAACGCGCCTATTATCTAAAAAAAAAAAAAAGGGAAAGATAAACGGGATTTATTTCAGCAATATTTATATTTTGAATTGGAAGATGGTAACCCTAATAGCATTGCTCTCTGAGTTATGGCGAATTATCATACACACTACGGCAACCCTGTGAGAGCTTTAAAATGGGACCGATTTATGTAAGCCAGTGCAACCAGACTGAGAGACAAACATCCTATCTTCCCTGTTATGACATTTTTTCTTGGACAGAGCATAGATATTCGCATTTAGTTCTGTCCCATTTACTTTAACGATTTGTCAGAGAGTCTTGCTCCAACTATTTTTAACTTTCTCGATCACGTAGTAAGGAAAGATATTTTTTTCGTACAAAATTTCGAACTCGAAATGTTAATCAATTCTGATATTACGATGATAGAGGAACTGAAAGAAGTTAGTCTCGAAGTTCTGTCCGTACCAGTTTGATTTGTTCGAAAACGGCTCAAACGATTTCAACCCAAATTGATATTTGAGCTTAAGTAGATAAGTTTAACACGACTGCTCAGTTTTTCGGTAAAAAAAAAATATTTTCTTGAAATTTTGGACATTGGACATCACGAAAACAGTCCATAAGATTGTAACAAGAACTCATTTCTAAGGTTATGGTCATTTCTAGCTTAATAGCAAACTCAGTGTTTCTCTATATTATCGTAGAATAGATTTTTGAAAGAAGTCATATTTTTACTTAATTTTTTCAACCACGTTGTACATGCACCTTAAAATAATTCCAACCACTTGGAGCCTTAAACAATCAGAAACTCCCACATCACTTGCACGCCCACACATGTCCATCGGCATATTCGGTTTTTAGCTGCTTATGCAAAGTCAAACACAAATCTCCAAAATGTTACATAGACGTAAAGTAAAATTTCTTTTTAAATCAGGTCATAGGACAGCTGTTTCCCGCTTGAAATCTTGGCAGATTGTCAGTATCATACCTCCGCGAAATGAGTCGCTTTATACTTAAACAACGTTGGGAAATATTGAAAACTAATTTCCAAAGTGAGTGCTGTGTAGCCCATACAGTGAGTTTTTTGAAAAGAATTGGCCGCCTTGGAGCTGCGATTTGGCCACTTTGGATTTTTTTTTTTTTGTGGGGAACCATGAAGGACCGATGTTATACCAACAATCCGGAAACGATTCAAGCACTTAAGGCCAATATCATGCAAGCAATCAGTGAGCTTCAGCCCAAAACCATCAACCAGGACTTGGAAACTTGGAGTGACAGAATGCGCTACTGCGAAGCCAGTCGTGGCAGCCACTTTAACGACGTTATGTTCCATAATTAATGGGAATGTTTGCTCTTATTAATAAAGCCATAAAATATGGAACATATTTAATTTTATTCATTTAATTGCATTTTTAAAAAGAAACTTGTATTTGGCCCACCCTGTATGTCTATGTAAAAATATCGGTCTAATACGAACCCTACTTCCAATTATATACACTTTAAACCAGCGTTACTAATCGGGTCTATCACAGAATCCGTCGTATTCGGAATGTCGCTACGAACCCCGAAAGAACTGTTACAGAATCCGTCGTAGGGGAATTTTGAAATTCGTAGAAAGTGGTATCACTGAAAATACCACGTTCCACGAATTTCGAAGCAAAATTCCGAATACGACGGATTCTGTGATAGACCCCAATATATTCCAGTCGAAAATAAAAACATGCCCTAAACAGAAACTCCTGCTACACTTTGCTTTGTACTCAAATAGCTTGTAAAGTGTAAGGCGCGTTTGCTGAGACGACTCATAGGGATTTAAGTTATCCTTTAAATCTTATGCAACAGTTTATAAAATAGCAAAAGTAGCCCATAAGGTATTTAAGTAGAATCTAAATCGCTATGATTAGTATCAGAAAACGGGCCTTAGAGTTTTAAAATAGTACAGAAGGCCTTAAAACTTTTGATGAACGAGAAAGTTTCGTTCGATCCAGTCGTGCACTTTATTTATGAAACATGTTTCGCCTGAGATTCTCAGATGAACTCGCTGATGAACATACATCTACATGTAATTTTAGGATGTAAAATGAAAATTCAAGAATAAATAGCCGTCAAGTTCGTTGCTTTAAATTTGAAAGCAAGTCATGCGAAGCCGTTAAAATAAAATTGTGTGAAGGCAAACACAGACGAAGTGACAAACTACATACCCTTAAACCAGCTTTCATCAATAATTGGTTTGAGGACATGTCTTTGTCGCTTTGCCTTCGCTATTGCGTCATTCAGTTTATAAAATTTGTTCGAGTATGAAACTCGTTGTGACAGCAAGTATACTCGGACTCCTGTCAATACTAGGATTTTTCAATTGGCCACTCGATGGTCAATTTTACTGAATTTGTAGGTTCCAGTTTCGATATATATTTTGCCAATAATTACGGTTATAATAAGGAAAGTATATGAGCTGATTCATTATCTTACAAAAAACTCAATCTAATTTCCACAAATAAAAGTCAGAACTTTTTGCTACGAGAGTCTCAAAACTCGTTCCGTTCAACTCGAATAAATTTATTTATTCAAATTTTATCCCACACTTATAGTACCTCAATAGGTTTTATTGTGTACGTCGGCGTGCTGTTTGTGCCAACAATTTAAACAAGTTAAATGCACTTGTTTCTAAAGCTAACCAACAAAATCTCTCCCGTCGTCGGTGAGTTCAAAGGAGTTCGTTCATTCATATGTATTTAGATTGCATCAAGGATTTTTCATCCCTTTTGCCGCAGTGGCCGACACGATATGATGCGCGGTTGTTCAACCCAATTTTATTGTGATTACACTCGCGCAATTGTTGCGAAAATTTTCAAATCAGTGAGCATTCGCCAGCACGAGTTCTATATAACTCGCCTTTGGTGTTTGTGTGTTTGTATGTGAAAATCCTTTAAAGAAGGTCATTAAACGCTCCTTCAACTCAGCAGGAGTCCCATTTAGAGCTGAAAGTTTTCCATAAATTGGCCCAGTGGGTGGTGAGACGTCGCATTCAACAACAAATTGAAATAATTAAAATTGATTGGCTTAACGAAGATATAATCGTGTCCTTTTTGTTGCGAGAAATCGTCACGACTTTGCATAAAATAGACGGGCAACCAAAATCATTTCCCTTATCCCGTGATGCATTAAAGGGGCGATAAACTCGTTTGGTTGGCTTCTAATGGCAGAGATACCGCCAATGATACTGCTACTGCTTCGTCGCGCACAGTTGAGCTTTATTATTCGAGAGGCAATTAAAATGATTATTTCAAACGGAGCGCACCTTATGTTCCCAATTTGTTGTTTCCTTCATATTTTTTTATTTTTTTTTGTTTTGTTATACAAACTTTGGGGTGTGATGTCGTTTTTCTAAAATGGCTCTTACATCCCTGTGCCAAGATGAAATGCCTTTACCACAACGTTTATGTTTCCTGTCGCCTTGAAATTGCTATGCCGAACAGAAGGACGCTAGGAAGTGGATACGGATGTGGAGTCGAACTGGGGAGAGGGGTTTATATTCGATATCCCAACCACGGAGCGTTATTCTTTTAAATGGCTTGTTCGCCATTTTAATTTCTCTTTTGTTTTCAATGTTGTCGTGTGCGTTGTTTTCTTTATTTTGGTGGAAAATTAATTTTTATTTTTCAGCGACTATATGTACAGACAAATTGGGTGTATAGGTATGTGTTATTTTAACAACTCCCCCTGGCGAACGCAATTAAGATTTTCATTTTACGTTTTGACTATACAAGGAGTGGGAGACGTGAGCGTACAAGGATACACAAAAAAAAAAAAGACGAACAAGCATAACGATTCAAAGTTGTGAAAGGTAATTTGGTAGGATCAGAATGTATATTCCTGCTTCAGCACACTCCTAGCACATACACTCTGTCGTGGCACTCAATATTTAAGAATATCACCATCTGGTGTTTGCTAGTTAAGTTGCTCAAATGCATTTGGGCAAATGTATGGGAGAGGAATGAGCTGAGTGGAGTGAAGTGGGTATAGGTACGACGTACGAGTGCCTACTTCTGGCTTTGTTTTTACCGGTACTTTATTTTAAATTGAAGGTGGGCGCATACAGCAACATGAAAATGAAATAATGTTTTGTTTTAATTTTAACGAGGATACGAGCAGAGCAGGTGTAGGATATCTCCCCAGCATGACCCATTTTCTGGGGTCGCTTTGATGACTTGAATCTAATTTCTTCTTTTGTGGGGTGCGGGGGTTTTCCGTTCGAGTGAGCTTTAGATTGCTACATTTAAAGCTGATTTTATTTTATTGGTTGGTGGTTTTGAATTAAACGGGAGAGCCAGTTGGCTAGCTTGCTTTGTCTAGTATCATTAACTTTGCTCACTGTGGTTTGTTTGTTTGAATATTTCTATAGAAGCTTAATCCTTTAGGAGTATAAAGTATGGAGTTAATCCTGCTCTGCGAAAATTGTTCCAAGTTAGTCCATTCGCTTGTAAGCACATTCCTTTCAAACATTCAGGTAGAGAGCCGATGAATTTTTTTTCACCGATGAATCACGCGAAGTGTGTCGACGCCGATTTAAAGTATGAGAGCAGTGGCCGAATTCTCACATCTCACGGATCCGTCACGGAATTTTGTGGAGTTTACAAGCAAAACAATAACAAAGTCACCTATTACTCGATCACGGATGCGGTAACCGGTAATACGACCCCAGCAGTTTGTCCAAAAAGTTCTGCATTTTTTCAAATAGGTATAAATGAAAAATATGGTGCCGTGAAATAACGTCGAATTTTGGAATTCACGGAAATTTTTAGCTATTATTTTTTCAAATTCTAAATGCTGAAATAACATGGGGGAAATTTGAGAAAATAAAAGTTCAAAATTCGTGCAAATTTTTTACTAACTAAAGTGTGGTTAAATTTTAAGGGCCGATGTTGAATATGAACCACACCACACCTGCATTTCATTTGAGATTTCTCAATTTCAGACTTAATCAATTTGAACCATGGAAAGATACACAATCGAGCAACGCCTTAAAGTTATTCAGGCTTATTATGAAAACGGGCGTTCAAATAAAAATGCATATCTTGCACTTCGTAATTTTTTCAGTCAATTTAATCGTCCAAATGTGCGTACAATCGGAAAAATCGTGCAAAAACTTGGGCATTTGGGCGAATGATAATCCAAGAGTGTTTGTCGAAAAACCAATGCATCCACAAAGAGTGACTGTTTGGTGCGGTTTATGGGCTGGCGGCATCATCGGGCCGTATTTTTTCCAAAATAAGGCCGGTCAGGCAGTTACTGTGAATGGTGTTCGCTATCGTGAGATGATAACGAACTTTTTATGGCCCGAATTGGAAGATATGGATGTGGACGATATGTGGTTTCAACAGGACGGTGCCACTTACCACACAGCTAACGAAACAATGGCTCTTTTGCGCGACAAATTCAATGGTTATCTCACGTGGTGGCGATGTCAATTGGCCGCCAAGATCATGTGATTTGACACCGTTGGACTTCTTTCTTTGGGGTTATTTGAAAGAAAAGGTGTACGTTGATAAGCCAGCCAAAATTCAAGAGCTAAAGGATGAGATAATTCGGCACATTAACGGCATAGAACCTCAATTATGCCTCAGCGTCATCGAAAATTTGGACCATCGGACGGAGGTGTGCCGCCGAGGTCGCGGAGGCCATTTAGCCGATACTTTGTTCCATACATAATTGAACCATGCCAATATTATCATAATAAAAAGAAATGACAATAATTTCCTAAATAATTTGTGTTTTATTCAAAATCAACATCGGTCCTTGAAACTTAACCACCCTTTATTGTGCCCCTCTAGCTATTTCGGCATTTAGAATTTTGTTATAGTTAAAATAATAGTTACATCTATTTCTGAGAATTAAAAATATACTAAAAGTTATCGGCTATTCTGAAAATATTGGCTTCGGCTTTATTTCTCAAGCAACGTTCGGCTTATTTCACTTTGTCAATATGAAATAACGCGGAATGCTAAAATTTGGTTTTATTTCGCTTTCACAAAGCGAAATAACGCTGAGTTTTGAAATTTTATCGGGAACTACGTGTTCACTTTGGTTTGACTTCTATTTGCCAGTTGATAATCATCAGGGATTCTTCCTACTTTTGGTTGCGATTGAATCCCCTTCATTTTATATAACTTAGTCACATCCTTTTCGAATACATCCGCAAAAACTCTACAATTAAATTTTATTTCTCTCTCTCCTCTAGCGAGCAATCCGGACCCGCAGATCTGTCCACTTGTAGGATTGTACCATCTTCGCGGTGCAATCGGACCGCCATATATCTCCTCGAGGCATAAACGTAACCATAACAACAATAAAGGACACACCCAGCATGGACACCATCATCACGATGTGGCACATAAGAGGTAATTAATTTCATCCAGCAGTTTTGATGCGAAGGATGACATCAACAAAAAAAAAAAAAAAAACACCCCCCTTCCAATGCGAAATCCTATTTCTCAACTTTCTCCTTCTCTCACTAAACACACAGGCACACTACGTTAAGCTTTCGCAATTCAGAGGAATTGGGACACACCTCATGGCATTCGAATACAAGAGGACTTCCAATTAGAAGCCGACGTGATGCAAATTCACCAGCATCGACTGAAGTATCTGCGGAGGCACCACCACTATCGGCATTCCCAACATCATCGGCTTCATTACCATCGGCATCGGCAGCGGCGGCAGCGACAGAGACATCGAAATCAGGATCACCATTGTCAGTGGGCGCAATCGAAACGAATGATTTGAATCATGCAACTGATGATGATACCACGAGTAGTTTATTGTTGAAATTACCTCCGAGACAATTAAACAACGACAATGTTCAATCGGGAAGAATTACAATAGCGACTGGCAACAACAGCAGCAGCAGAAGCATCAACGAAATGAAGGACACCCAACAGAAACCGAAGCACCAAAAGCACCAGCAAGAGTATCGGGATCCCATTGTAAATGGCATCATTAGCAGCAACAGTACCGGCAACAGTTATACTGTAAAACTGAACGAAACAACAAGGATGCTCGCGCAACGCAGTAGACGGGATGCACCCGGATGCATTGTCAATTACAAAGCGCAGCGACAATTGTGGATCGGATGTACCGGGCCGAATATAATCGATGTTCGGCCGCAGTGTAACGATGGCGGGGACGAGGGTAAGTCTATCCTAGTAAACACACACACACACAGTAATTGTATAGTCGGATAGAGGTATAGAGAGTTTAATTGTAGTTTCGGTTTATCGCGCGAATTCTCAAACGTTCACCCTCGTGGCTCGTGGGTGGGCAATCTTTGTGGATTTGATTGCATGCATACAAAGCGCGAGCTGGGGTACTTTTTAGTGGAACTGAAATTGCGTGAGCATTTAATTGAATTGTTTTCCATTCGAGGATTGAATGGCAAAATGCCGTTAGAGCCTTGAATGTTGGATTGACTTGATTTCACGAAAGATTAATTTCGGTTCTAAATAAACGGCAGGCAAAGCGCCCGGGGGGTTGTTTATTTAAGGGATTTTCTTATAAATTGCTAATCGGGTTTCTTTTTTTTAATTTTCAAACTTTTGTTGATTTATTTGGAGTGGCGTTTTTTAATTTTTGGCGAATTATTTACGGCCTTCACTAAGTCAGGAACAAATTGAAATTTGAATACCTGCGCTGTTATAGAAAGCACCAACGATAAGTTGAGTCGTTAGAAGGAAAATTCCATGGACTGGTCAATCGTGATGAAGAAAAGACCCATAATAAGCACTCTAGTAGGTGTCATCACGGGACACTGCATCATAGGAAGACATGCTCTCAGGTTGGGCTTCCCTTCAAACGATTTCTGCAGAAGCAGAGAAGACTATTCTTCACCTTCTCTGTACGTGTCCAGCACTGTCATTCCGTAGAAAATTACACCTCGGAGAATATTTCTTCGACAATCTCAGCGAACTCGCAAACATAGGAACTAACTGCCTCCACCGCTTCATTCTTAGCTCCGGCTGGTTCAACGGGTAGATAAGGAGTATATCGATCCTGTGGTAACACAATGGGCCTACCTTGGCCTAAGTGTGGCTGTACTTGAGGCGGTCTGCCACTCTAACCTAACCTAACCTAGCTGGCCAACAGTTGAACATGTTATAAGTGTAAATTCAGTGCTTTGCAAAATTTTCATTAATGCAAACTATTGGCATCACTTTCAACGTCAAGTGTTCTATATAGATAGATAGATAGATATATTCTTTATTTTCATGTTCTGTGAATGTACAGTCATTGTGCCAAATAAATTATGTTATACAGCTTGGCTTATTAGCCGTCTGCCGTTTAAACTTTAAATACATTATCATTTTACAAATAACAAAGAGAGAATACGGTTAATACAAATTATTTCAAATCTTAGCTCGTGACATAACAAGTTGAGCAAAGTAAAAGTAAAGAAAAAGTTACTGCAAGTGTGCTATTACCTTAAATAAAAAGAAAACTAAACTTTTAAGTTATCAAAATAGAATATACATTTTGTCTATTGAAAGTAAAAGGATTGCAACTAATCAACTAATAGATTGAGAGGAGACAGAAGTCTTGTAAATGTACATAAATAGGCTTTTAGTTTAGCTAAAACAAAATAAAACGGGATTTACATTGCTGCAAAAGAATTTCGATAATTCATAGCATGGACAACAAATCGAGTAAGCAATCTCCACCCACTACATCCATTGAGGATTTGAACACTTTCTTCAAACGATAAATAGCTTTTGTCAAAGTATAGTCTACGGATTTCCTGCAGAATTGGACATAACGCAAGGAAGTGAAAGACATTCTCGTCTTGATTAAGGTTACATAGTGAACACCTGGGGCTTAAATCGCTTCTATGCGGTCTGGAGTTCAGCTCTATCATTTCTGTACGAATTTTAAAGATCAAACTCATTTCCAGAACTGATAGCTTATTGCTAAAATAATTGTTTGCTCCCAAGGTATGATTAAGCTGCCTATAGACTGATCTGGTCGATGACTCTTTAGCTCTATCCAAGCAAAGCTTAAAGAGATTGTTGTCAACAGCAGAAATGCAATCGTGGAGAATATTCCTCCACTCCCAAACATTTCTCTCGTTTAGCTGAATAGATATATTATTTGCTGCGGCTAAATCGTACCAGTCTTTAAACGGAGAGTAGTTACATCTGAAAGCAATAAGAAGGACTTTTTTCTGCAGGTTATTATTAGACCTTAGTATAACTTTGCTGATGTAATCTGCATTTGCCTTTAGGTTCTTTGTAAAAACGTAAGGTAGGCCTGATTCTACATGGATTGCATAGCTAGCTGTAGATTGTGGAAGCCTAAAGATCCTTTTGAAAAAATACCTCTGTATGCTTTCAATCTCATCGCGCTGTCGATAGCCATAAATTTCATTCGCGTAGCAAAAACAACTATTAATTGTAGCATTGAAAACCCTAAATTTGGAAACAGGATCCACATGTTTATTTGAAAAGAACTTAGACCACATGGTGTTAATTGCTGTTTTGGCTGCATGAGTTCTTTTTTTGATGTGAGGTCTTGTATTGAGATTGTACGTTAATACAAATCCCAAGTACTTGAACTCATTTACAACCTCGATTCGGGTACCATCTAGTGACCAAACATGTTCTCTGTCTCCACGATTTTGTGTTCTGAAGACAAGAATCTTAGATTTATCTGTGTTAATTTTTAAATCCCAATTGTCGCAATAATTCTTTAATTTATTAATTTGAAGCTGGAGAGTATAGGGATTGTCAGAAAGGATAACAAGATCATCTGCGTAAAGTAACACTTTGACATCTACATCTCCGAACTTAATGCCGCCTGGGATGCTGTCACACACGTCATCTATAAAAAGAGAGAAAATAAGAGGGCTCAGAACACACCCTTGAGGAACACCAGAATCCGTAGGGAAAGTGGATGATTTTATTTTACCATTTCAGACCGCTGCACACGTATTTGCAAGAAGTTGCTCGTAGATTCTAATTATTTTTGACGATAGGCCTATCGCAGCAAGCTTAAATATCAGTGACCTTCTATTGACGGTGTCAAAAGCAGCTTTGAGGTCCACGAAGAATACGTACAGTTTCTTTTTCTTCTCTATAAACCGTTTTGCAATTGTTGTTAGTACAAAAATCTGGTCCACTGTCGACATATTAGCTCGAAAACTGGCCTGGAAGATGCTGAGGACGCTATTCTGTTCCACCCAACTCACTAACCTATGGTAAAGAACTTGAGTGAATAATTTTCTTAGCGAACTGAGCATTGAGATACCTCTATAATTTTGGGGCAGAGAAGGGTCACCTTTTTTGAAGATGGCGCATATGTCTGAGGTTTTAAAGCATTCAGGGAGTGCCTCATCACAAAAAAAATTATTGAAAAGTTCTAAAATATATTCCAAAAACGAGTGGGTCGATTGCTTGTAGAACTCAGCTGGAATACCGTCTGGTCCTGAGGCTTTATTGTTCTTCATTTTTTTTTAGAGCTGCCAAAATTTCGGACATGTCTATCGTGGAGTCTAGTTCTTCGATATAAATTAGAGGGGGGGCAAAAGAAATAATTTTCTGATCTGGGCATGGGCGTAAAAGATCTCGAAAGTGATTTGGGAGCAATTCAACACTAATTGAATTCGGAGTCGTTTTGTTGCAACCTGCCAATACACGGACATTTCGCCAAAAATCTCTTGAGTTTCTGCACAGTGACAGAGTAGACGCTGACCTTTTGAGATAATTTTTTTTTTTTAATTTACATAATTCCTTGTAGTTTTTATTGGCTTCTAGATACAAAGTCTTAAAAAGTGTTCTATATTGCAATGTTGAACAAACTGATGCGCAAACATAACGAACAAAAAACATCACAGAAATACTTGATGTGCTATTGATTCACCTGCAAAAAAGGGAGAAAAATGTCAGAAGAGAAATAAAAGTAAGCAAATAAACATTTTTATCAATAGATACCAGCGTTGCCTCAAAGAAAAAAAATATTGGGGGCCCTTTCTGAGGGCCATTTCAAAAAGTGCGGGCCACAACCCTTCAGAGAAATGCAGTTATTTAATATTTTAAATGGAATAGTAAAATGGGATCCGGTGGAATTTCTGCTTTCAAAATTCTGCTTTCCGAATTTTTTAACAAACAATATGAACATAAAAAAAATATTTGTTTATTATAATATGATATATAGTATTTCAGGTTTTAATAAAATATTACAGGTAAATAAATTACAAGAAAAAAAAATCCAGGAAAAGCAAATTATTTCACACTTGAAATTACCAAAAAATTAAGAAACTAAACAAAGCTAGAGACAGCTGATATTCTTTAAAGAAAACCATTATCCTTAAGATCTGCTCTCTTTTTTTTAGAATTCTTCTTGTTTATTTATTTTTTTTAAATAATTTAGTTTAATTTAATTTAATGCTCAGCTTTGGCAGTGATAAACTCTTTTATTAAGTCTGCAATTATTTTGTAAAGCCCTGCATGACTCCGGTCAACTTACACCTTTAATCGACGATTCCAAGCCTCTACGTTGTTTTGCGTTCTGGGAAATGATTCCTTGTTTGCTTCCGACCTGTCAAAAGTCGCCCAAAACTTCGGAAAAAAGTTGTCTCTGCATGCAGCCAACTTCAACACGCAAAAGGCACAACTTATTTTTCCCTTAATTGGATTTAACGATTGAAACATTCATTATGAGTACAACACTATCAGCACACGTTCATGAAGGGATACCTTAGTAGAATCTATAAAAGAATATAGAATATTTTATTTACTGATAATAGAGTTACAAGAATTAACTATTAAATACTTAATATCTTTCCAAAACTACGCACAAACAACTGCCAGACAAACAACAAACAATAAGAGAAATGACAAACAAACAAAACAAAAAATACGAAGTCGAAACGAAATTGAAACGTCAGTCAGAATGAAAGAATTCAGTTTCGCTTCAATATGTGGACTTGTTTATGGGGGAAGCACATTGCTGATGTTTGTGATGAAATAATAAAGTGTGCTTTTTAGAATATTTTATTTAAGGAATACAAAAAGTAAGATATGCGGGCCATTTCTTGTTGACCCGGCCAAAGGGCCAAATAAAAAGCAGGCCCGATCGGGCACATTGTGGCAATACTGATGGATACAATGCTTTTGACAGAAACATTTTGAAATTGTTATGGAATTTTAATTTGTCTCACCTTCTAAAACTCAAACGTCATATTCAATCAGCAACGCGATACCTCTTCACTGCGCAAATTTTTTACGTTTCTGAATTCACGCACTAAGCATCGATAAGCCTTCCTTCTTTTTTTTAAATGTCCGCCTAGATGCGTGAAACAGAAAAGTAATGGAAAAAAATGAAACGCCTGGTCCAGCCCCCTTATCGCCGATATCCACCTCTCTCTGCCATCAGGCACTTTGTCCACATTGCCCATCATTAAGGTACTTGAAAGGTATGCACACACCTTAAATGGCCACGCCAGCAAATTGTCCTTAAAACCAACAAACCCCGACCGGTGGACACTTTTGCTTTCTCCAATTAATTTTCACAATATAACGTTCACACTTTGCAGCAGGAAATATGCGCCTGATATTAAATAAACCAGCAGAATTGACTCGAAGCATTGTCGTCGTCTTTCATTTCGTCGCCCAGAGTAAGCCAGGCACATCTAGTAGGTATGTGTGCTGTGAGCGCCTCCCTTCGGTCCAATTAGGTGCAAACTCACACAAAACGACGAACGGGGTGCACCGTGCACTTTCGTGTCAACAAGAACAACGGATTACGATTACGACGAGCGGCATGGCATCGTGGCACCAGAGCAAGGCAGCACCGACGGGCGACGGCAACTATACACGAAAATTACGTAAATAAATGGGGAAAAACACATAAAATGCAATCCTTGCTGAATATTTGCATAATTTCGTTGTCATCCTCCATTTTATTTCTCGTCGTGAGTCCTTCGTCCTTCGTTGTCTGCTGCGTGATGTTGGTATAGCCAAAGGTATACCGTATATCGTATACTGCTGAGTTGCACTTGTCGATGTCGGGCCTTTTTCTCGTTGTTGTTCGTTGCAAGAGAAGTGCTGACAAAATAACATTCATCTGATTCTTCTTCTCGTATTTGTCTGCGCTTATGGTCAACAACAACAAAAAAAAAATGTTCTCACTCAGTTTAATGGGAGAATATTTTGATCCGCATTATTATGGGAGTCGGCACACTCCATTGCACCTCGTACGTGTTGGGGTGGCTGGGGCTGAAACTCCTGGCTCTGACCCTGTTCCTGCCTCACATGAAGGATCTATTAACGCGACGAACTTCCTCCTCGTGATTTTCTTTTTTCTCTGATGGCGTTGCTTACCGTTACCGTTCCCGAAATAGGAAAAGAAAATTATGGTTGAATAATAATTTCGCCTCTCTCTCCCTGGAGAGTTTTCCTTATTTGCAGCGCGGGTTTTGTTGGACCGCGCTTTGGTGTCGTAAGTCTTTCACAAGTTTCCTTGCAACCTCATGCATTGTAATTATTGAAATTAAGTATTTTTCATGCGCTACCCCAAACTAATTGCGTATTCAAGTGAGAAAATTGTTGGCAAATAAATGTAATCATCCGAGGGAGACCGCGGATGCGGACCCATTCCTACTTACACTCGGTGAAACCTAGTTCCTTCGAGAACTTTTAGCGTGCTATGTGCGAAGTAATGTGGCATTTTAAAAAATGATTTCATATGTTAATTTTTTTAGTTCTAGCCGTCGCTAGAATGTAAACCTGGAAAGCCTTTTCTGCGGTGATGCTCGGAAGTAATTAAAGTAGAATTAATGGTGTTGCAGTCAGGAGTTTAGACGTCGTCATGGTTGCGCTTTCTTGTGGTGCCCAGAGCTTGAGGTTAGCCAAAGGTGGTTGCAGGAAAAATGATGAAGGAAGCGTTGAATTATGAATAGTTCTTCGTAGCAAATTCTTTCGTTGGATATGTTTTTTTGGCGTAGTAACCAAATAAAAAAATTATACAATTAGTTATAGAAGTTTACATACCCGTAAACGGATATGCTAAAGTATGTCCAAATAGGTGGTAATACTCGCAACATAGTTTTTGCGTTCAGTCGACTTAATATAACTAGATTCTTGAGTGTCCATTGGCTTGTTTTTTTTTTTTAACGTTTAAGTATTTTCGGTCCACCTAACTTGAGATGTGTTATATTCTGAACATCCCCAACAGATTTCAGGGCCGAGGGACAACCTTTTCAGCTGTCTTTTGGCACTCTTATTCGCCATTTAAGCACATCTCAGAATGGAATCGCTTTCGCTTTGTCGTGTCAAGCTTTCAAATCGAAATAGACACAAAAAATCGCGCTATCTGACTCGAATGTTAAATGTTTGTCAACTCGGTCGGAGCGACATGAGTGCATGCTTAGCTATCAGATGTACTTCCACTGTGCGTTTAAAGGGGGTATCAAATTTTGCAAGGGCAACCGTACAGCAGTAAAGCTGACGACTAATACCACGCAACCATGAAATAAACAAAATATATCGTCATAACATCAAAAGGCTGTACTTTGTTCTTTGTCGTACCGATTATGGCGTTGTTTTTGAACCGAATTGGCAGGTTCATCTATACAAGTGAATTCCCACATGTATTTTCTCCGTCAGGGCTGTTAATTTACATATCTAAATCTGTGGTCCCTGGATGCACCCGAAGTGGTCCGCGAAGTCATCTAAAAAACATGAAATAAACTGGCTTTTCCCGTGCTCAGTAGTTGTCTTAAAATTCGAAAAAATCGATTTTCCGGAATCGAAACAAAATAAGAATCATGAAAATCGGCCCAGCCAACGGTGATCGAGTTATAACGCCATCAAATTTCACCTCATATTTATTTATTTATATATCTGTATGTATAGATGTATAATGCAGATGTATTGATGACGATTCGACACAGTTGCGTTGAGAGCTGGCGCGGGGGTTGGTGCAATGTATGTTGTACTTGCAGGTTGCAGCTGCAGCTGCAGCTCCCAGCCAGTGTCACACCTGGTTTGTTCATTGCTCCATTGGCTTTTTGTTTTTGATAGTCAGGGATAGTACCGACGCACGTTGTTGTTTTTGTATGCCTGCTTATTTTTTTAATTTTACTGTTCGAGAACAAAATTCAAATATCGTTAATCAACGAAAGTCTTTATACTCGAAATTGTTATAAAAAGTCCAAAGTTTAATACGTAAGCTCATACTCTAAATCTTGTTTATTTTATTTATGAATTCACTCGTTATTTTTCTAACTGCGAGGACAATGGTATTTGGAAACTGATCCGCAATCCTTTCATTGTAAGCGTTCCTGAGGTACCTGATGAAATTCAAGAGGCAGTGATTGAAATGCAACACAAAAGTTACTTGAAAGATATATTCGAGACAAGAATAGATGTTAAAGAATTTTGGAGCCAATAGGCAATTTCCTAAAGATTCGAGAAATTGCTTTAAGGTACCTAACTTTGTTTTCATCGAAATACCTATGCGAGCAGGGTTTCTCGGCGCTTTTAATAATTAAAAACAAGCACCGAGATCGATTGGATGCCAGTGCCAACATGCGTGTGACTTTAAGTAACAATGAACCAAGGATCAAGGAGTTAGTAAAAAGTATGCAGTCACAAAAATTTCATTAATATACATTTTATTCAGTTGGTCGTCCATGTCGAGACATAAATTTTGTCAAATGGTCCCTCATCACTAAAAGGTTAAGAACCACTGATCTAAATCATAAAATGATATATTAAATGACAAGAAGCTACACGTTTTTTAATTGCAACTAAACTTAATTTTAATTAATTCATCATTATCAGTGGGTCTGCCTTGTATTTATAAATTATAATGCAGATTTAAAAAGTGCGCCATGGAAAATTACGAATACGAATGAATGTCTGGTTTGTTTTCGCAGTACTTCCACTCATAAATGTTTCATAACCACATTGATGACCACATAGAAGCTAGAACCTAACCACACCGACTGCCAAAACTAAATGAATGGCTCTGACAGCTGACCTCGTACACAGTACCTATACCTACCTAATAAAATGCATTCAAAGTCCTCCAAGTTTAAAATTTCTATGACCCATGTTCTGCCTTTGGTTGGGCAGCCACTGCACCACGACCACATCGTATTTAACCCACTTAGACTGACCATGTTGCAGTGAAATATTCATGCAATCTACCATCGTATAGTGATCCCTCTTCGAGGTCGATTTTTGGATAAATTAAAATTAATTTCAAATTGAATTCGTATGTCCTTCAATCGCTCGTCATGTATATAATATGAAAACATATACGTATACAGCGTTTCTCTGTTAAAATTTGCTTTTAAGTTCCATTAGATTCCATCTCCCTAGGTAGCTGTGCGAATTTTCTATGATTTCTATGAGCCATGTCGTATTGTGTTTGCCCACCCCTGTGTCGGCAAGCTGTGCGAATTGAATTGTGTTATGTTAATAATTTATTATTCTACCTCCATCCGTTGTAAAGCTCTAAAGATTCGTATTTTCTCTTGCTGTGTTTGTTTTATATTTGCTTGTTCTTTTTCATTCTAATATTCTCTCCTTATTCATTCTTGTTTCTTTATTCTTGCAGAGTATTCCTGCCACGGTTCATGGTCGGAAAATGAAACCCTGTACATAATAGCCCGACATAAGGGTACCAAACATGGAGTATGCATTAGCTATCGACGATTGGAGGGAATAGCCGCCATGTTGGTAATTGGTGATGCATGTTATAGGGGCGTATTGAAGCCACCGGAACATCATTTGGTCGCCAACTTGACGGTGCTTGGTAAGTGTAGCACATACTCGTATACTATACATAATGTTTTAGTTTCTTTCCTGTATGCGTTTAGTTGCAATTTGTTGGCAAGAAAATTAGCAAAAATTTGCATACTATTAAATTGAAGTCTTAATTATATTACCGAGTCCTTTGAGAGTATATGTTGCGGAATTGAGCTATTCCAAAAGGTTAAACAGATGGTGGACATGAAACTGACGGATCTACTTTGTTAAAGCGGACATGGAGTCAATATTTGACATTTGTATGTCTGAAATGGGAAGGTGTAATCTTTACGGTTTATGCAATAGTTTTAGAAAATGTTCAATGGTATATAATGAGCGAGAGCACTTAACCTCAAATTCACTTATTTCACTTATTTCACAGATGAACGAAAGTTCACATTTTAAAAACGCAATTCGACCCGATGAAGCCAGTTGCCTTACATAAATAATTGGTCTGTTCCCTTACTTTCTGTTTCTGGTTCAATATTGGCAATTTGTCACATTTCTGTCATTGCGTGAGAATTCGCTCAGCGAAAAGATTTTTTCTAGGCGGGAATATTCAAATATGTATATAGAACAAAGCACAATTTTTTTCAGAATTTTATTTGCTTTTATTGCAGAAATTAAAAAATGCAATTCTTTAGCTTTTTACAACTTCTATTTTCATGCTATACAAGCACAAAATATAAATGAAATCAAATAAAAAGTCAGTTACAAACTAGCATTTGAACGATTTGACAACCATCTGTCAGCAATAACCAACTAGCCCAAAACAATTTCTTGGTTTCACTTTCAGGTTTTTTATGGAGGGGAAATGTTTTTTTCTCTCTTTTTGGTTCTCTCCTTCAACTTTTGCGTAAATGAACGGAGTTTGACTAAATTTGGATAATATGTTCAAATGCATTATCGTTAGGCGAACAGACCTAATATAATTGTCAAGAATTGGCAAATCGTATTCCTCTGTGTCATAATCGGAATGGAAAAAGTGGAATTAAGCTCGTTTGCTGATACTGCTCATAGCGATTTAAGCTCCACTTGAAATCTTATGTGACAGTTAATGTCATAGAAAAAGTAGCCCATAAGGTAGTAAAGTAAAACCTTAACCGCTATGAGTAGTATCAGAAAACGGGTCTTATTCCACTTTTTCAGGGCTTAAGTGATAGAGTGTTCGCTTGTTGAGTGGGAGGTTACGTGTTCAAATCCGAGCCAGTACCACGAAACATTTTTCACAAATAAAAACTGCGAATAAGTTTCAGTGAATTATAAGCGAACACAAATATCAACAATTCTCCCCTAGCTATTAGGACGCCACTCGTGGAGAATATCCACTGCGCCACAAACTCTTTCCTATCCCTCTTTCTCTTCCTAAAAACTTGAATGCCGCGCTGTGCCCAGCATCATAAGGGTATTCGCAACCCCTTGAGCGCGAGTAAAATTATAAAAAAAAAAAAAAATTTGTGGTCTTTCTGTCTTCAGAGAATTCATAAAAGCAATTGGGCGATAGAAAATATAATTCCCATTTAATGAGTTTAACGCCCCGCAACTTCAAAGCGGATTGCAAATCATTGCCAAAGGTCGTTTGTCAATTGCTGTAAATAATTCTTTTAGGCTGATAATATTGAAAATAAAAGTTTTTTGAGACTTAAAGCTAATTTAAATTTAATATTTGGTTATCACTAAAAACCACTTTATAAACTTGTCAACATGGCAATTTAATTTCTTGCTTTTGGAACAGGATTATTTTCTGATAGCTGAAAATTTCATTTTCATGATCCGATGGTAGCTAATGACACCATTATATTTAAGTCTTTATTCACGGTTGTCAACACGGTACATTTGGGACAAATTATTTGTCTTTCCTAATGTTTCTTTGCCCTTTGTCCTTCCCGACGTTTTCTCAGTCCCAAGTGTCCAGCTCGATTTTAGCAAACCTCATTGATATCTCACAAGTCACAAAACCCTCACAAGGTGAGGTGAAATTAATATTGTGATGTTTTCGTATTCTGTCAGCACAACGGCTCACAATAGTGACAATCATTATTGCGTTTGATGGTCCTGATTTGTCCGAAGTTATGTTTAAAGTTGGCAACCCTGTCTGTACTCACGAAAAATACATATAAAGGGGCTTTCTTTTTTGGAGGTATTAAACTTTAAGTTGGCAACACTATTTTAACTGGCGGCCATTTTGTCAGCTGTCAAGTGATTTATTTTAAGTTTGGTTTGGCATTGCAACATGAATAGACTGTAGCTTGAACACCGCTTCCAAATTGTGCAAATTTATTTTGAAAATCATGGTTCTTTTCTAAATAAGTACCTACCGCGCACTAAGTTCCTTTTACGGTCATGCAACAACATTTGGTTGATTGGATACGTCAATTTTTTTTTTTTTTTTAGAAACGGTAAAACAATGAGAGACACGAAACGTTTCTACGATGTTCAAGCGAGTTAATATAATTCGCGATAGACAAAACTGCCGTATTTGGAGTGATGATAATCCTCAAGTGTGTGTTGAGACACCGTTAAATCCACAAAAACTGACTGTTTGGTGTGCTTTATGGGTTGGTGGAATAATTGTTCCGTACTTCCTTAAAAACGATGCTGGCCACAACGTTACAGTCAATGGCGACCTCTATAGAGCCATGATTACAGACTTTTTCGTTCATCAATTGAACAACTATAATGTGCAGGAGCTGCAGCTTCAACAATATGGCGCAACATATCACACAGCTTGTGTCACAATTGATTTATTGAAGGAAACGATTAATAACTACGTCCGAGCCGGCCGTGGCGGTCATATGCCAGAAATCATACAATTTAAAAAAAAAAGCTTTGTTTTATTCCACTTCAAAGTTCTCTACCTCCAAATAAAAAAATCCTTTACATTCATTTGATTTGACGACAATATGAATAATTATTTTAAATGGCACCGATTTAAATTTTGAAAGCAATAATTAAAGCGAAAAAGTTCTGCAAATGAAAGTGTTCACATTAAAAACTGCTGGGGAATATCTTTAAGCATGGAAACAATCGAAGACTCATTATGTCAACTTAAATCATTCGTTCCAACAATTTATTTGTATGTATGTATAATGTATATTATATTTGGGTGGATTTACAACAAGAAAAGGACATAATAAGTCTGTTCCCTAACGATAATGCATTCAAACACTTTAGCCAAATTTGGTCAAACTTCGTTCCCTTACGCAAAAGTTGGGCAGAAGAGAGCCAAAGAGAGGGAGCAAAACATTTCCCCTCCATAAAAAACCTGCAATAGTGTTGTTAGCACTCTATCTTCATTTATCCCACGAAGCGTGGTAATTTTTCCCTTTTTTCCCTTTTCACTGTACTCAAAATCCCTTTTAAATCCCACGACACTTTTTCGCCTCAAATCCAGTTTTTAGAATTAAAATTTGTTATACAAGGAAAGAAAATCACGGTTAATTAACTTTTGGTATAAAAATCACAGTTTGTAACATTATTGTGATTATTTTTTGGTACTAGAAATTTTTATAAGAGACAATTTATATAAGCAGTTTTTTATGCACATTCAGTGTGTTAATAATCATCGTGAGATGTAGGAGTTTTCCTGAAATTTCAGCAAAAAATTATAGTTTTAATGTTTTTTGTTTGATTCCTCAAAATCCCACGATTTGGTGCTTTATCCCTTTATCCCACGAAAGGGTTTTTGGACATCGAAATTCCCACGAAAAGGGATAAATCCCACGATATAACAACACCGTATTAGCCCAAGAAATTTCTTTGGGCTAGTTGGTTATTGCTGACAAATGGTTGTCAAATCGTTCAAATGCTAATTTCAAACTGACTTTTTATTTGATTTCATTCATAATTTTGTGCTTGTATCGCATTAAATTAGATGTAAGAAACAAAAGAATAGAACTTTTTAATTTCTGCAATAAAAGCAATACAAATCTTGGTTTTAAACAAAAATTTCTGTTTTGTTCTACCGATATTCGAATATTCCCGCCTTGGAAAAATTCACATTTTTCAAATTTGTGGTTCAACGCGTTCCTTTTCTTTTTGGTTATATTTCATTTCGGTGAGCGAATTCTCTCGCAATGAGAGAAATGTGAGTTTTTGCCAAAATTGAACCAGAAAGTAAGGGAACATACACAGACCTAATATTGACAGTATTCGAATTAAAACCTAGTATCGCTATAAAATTTGAGAGCAGTAATATGAACAGAAAGAGAGTCTGCTCGATTATTTTTCGTACTAAGTTGCTTACTTTATATATTTCTAATGCGTTATTTTGGGTAAAACGAGGGACAAGCTCAAAAGGGGGAAAACCACTTTAAACTTAAATTGCTTAGAAGTAAAATTGAAGTTTACTTCGAATAAAATGTTTATGCTAACATGAAAGAAAACAGTCCTTCAAACGCCCACGTACATGCACACAGATTTAATGCATTAAACTGCATTTACACTATCACGCAGGCTCCTTTTTGCACGAGACGGAACAGAAAGATCCATTTGTTCGCAGTCAGTGCTAATAAAAGCGTAAGAACGAGATCACAAATCACGCGCCTAAGGTGACATGGATGTTATACCCATAATTATAGCTACATAAAGCGGAAATAAACCCAAGATCCGACGACCAACATGTCAGTGCAATCACTTAAAAATCTTAAAAACATTACTACTTCCGATTTAAAACATGTGAAATGAGAGTGTAATTTATACGAAATAAATAAATAATTGTCCATTCATCACTTCCGGAAGCCATTTTGTTTTATAGGAACGTTAAATTTCGATAACCGTGAAATTTCGATAACCGTCGCTGTAAAAATATCAAAATGCGGAGCTTTCCCATAATTCCTACCACGTAAGGAAGATGGCCGACCAAAAAACATGTCACGTTTTTTTATCGTGTTAGATAATGTTGTCCCTTTCAGTCAAACGGCTTTTTAGTATTGGGCATCCCTTTTATCTTCCGTGTTAGGAGTGTGTGATGGTTTAAATGCAGCATTTATGATTTTGCTGATAAAAAAAATGTAAATCAGTTTTCAAAGTCTGGGAACACTGACGAAAGTCAATACCAAGTTCGGTACACATTGTGATTCAAGTATTTCATTAAAAAAAAAAACCAAATGTGTTTGTATATGGCGAAAAACGCCCAGAGCTACTACTTTTCATTTGAAAACCACATCTAAAAACATGTAATAACCTAAATTGCATACTCACCAGTAAAAGATTAAAGCCCATTTTTTTGTCAATAAACTCTCGACTCTAATTTATTTTCAAACTTTGTAACCAACAAAAAAATCTGCCAATATTTTTTTCCGATTACACATAAGCCCTAATCCATGTTGGTTCTTGTGGCTAAAATCGACGCAGTCAACATTTTGCGTGCATACCTCTGATTAGCATAAAACTCCGACAGCCTCCACTTTTAATCATAGCTCACATCCTTCATTGTGCTGTAATCGAACAAAACCAAAACCAATTAAAATGCATTGCCATATATGCATACTGGTCGACACTCTAAAACTGTTCACTGAAACCGCCAAATCATCTCCCCCTCGCCCGGATCAGTCTGACTAAATATAAAATACAGCTGCGGTTATACATCAATTGTTTTGCGTAACGAACATTTCAGCGCTAAAACATTTTTGTGTTAAATTAGAGAATTTTATAATTAAATTTCGTTAAATTGTTCCTCTCCATATCGATGGAATTCCTTTCCATTTGCTGGGTCGAAAAGGATTCAAAAGCTAAATATCCATAACATAAATCACATTGTTTGTGTTTCTTTTTCTTTTTTTTTTTAAACCGTTATTGTCGCTTTTTGGGTTTTTATTGTGTTGATCCCAATTTGGTACAACTGTTGCTATTAATAAAATACCATATGTGGAATGAAATTTTAATTAAAGTCATTTTTGGAATGATGGTCATAATCTCCTTCTCGTGTACACTCGTACTTGTGTAAAGAGTTTAATTGCGTTTGTGAATTGAAGCTGTTTGTTGGATAACATTAAAACGGAAGGGTTGGATACGTATGCCTGAAAAGGGTGTTTTCGTCTTTACAGTTCGGTCTAGTCGATTGGCTTGGTACGATTACACAATACGCCTTGTTCAAATAATGTTTTTGGGATCAATAAAATGGTAATGGTAGGCGATCTCTTTTTCAACTTGTCACTTGTTTTCGAAAATTTGTACGGAGCAATCAGTTTCATTTGCAAATCTGTTTCTTTTTTTCTGTAACAACATCCTTGTTAAAACTCTGCAGCCAGATTGTGTCCATTTTTTGCTCTTAAGTGACCATCCTATTCACTTGTAGTTTATTCTGTGAATAAATTTTCAACGCGTTCCCGCACTTTTTGGTTATGTTGCATCGCTATGAAAAAATCGTTCGCTCTAAGAAATTTGACATTTAGCCGTCGATATTTATCAGGCTATGGGAAATACTGATGATTTTGATTATGATTGTGGACCTCTCCAGTTTTTTAACTTCTTTAGTTTTTCATATGTCGCTGTTCCTTTTCTATTTCTATGCAAAGTTTTGACAGCCCTGAACGGGCGAAGCGTTTTCCGACCGTCAACTTTCAATCTGTACTTGTATCGTAGGGAGATTAAAGTTGGTTTATTCAAGCGATAAAAAATAATACGAATAGAGCGAAGACTAGCGATTATTGTCCTGAATGAAAACGAGAATTATAGCGGAGACGGAGATCGCGGACGTTTGTGACCACTGTTGGTTATAACAATAATTCATGATTTTATTGGTTTTATCGCTTTTATACAATGTGAATGTAACGGTGTCGTATATTTAAACAAAAGAGAACAAAAAAATAGAACATTTAAATTATGGCGATTGGTCTAAGCCAAGGCGGGAAATTCAAATTTGTGGAACCTATTGTGTGCGCTTCAACATTCCGCCTCCTTTGAAAGGACTGCCTTTCAAGCTGGGATTGTTGCAAGTTTTTGTATCGGACGTCTTATGGTTCCTTTCGATGTTTTAACGTCAGCCACTCGGACGCGTTCGTCAAGACCTGGAATAACGCCAGTGAGTCGCCCCAGTAGCCATCTTTGGGGAGGAACGTGGTCTTCGTGAATTATAACGAGATCGCCGACGTCGATGTTGGGTCTTGATGATGCCCACTTCCCTCTACCATGTAGTTCGTAGATGTACTCCGTTGACCATCGCTGCCAGAAATGCGTCTAACAGCATTTATTCGTCGCCACCGCTGGATGAAACTTATTTTCGCTACTTCGTCTGGCGGCTCGGGTATTGACTTTAAGAAAGACCCGATGAGGAAATGTCTAGGAGTGAGAGCTTCGAGGTCGTTGGGGTCGGATGACATCGGTGTGATTGGTCTGGAATTCATCACAGCCTCGATTTCCACCAGCGCTGTTGACAACTCTTCGAAGTTTAGCTTGGCCCCTCCAAGCCTCCGGTACAAGAGACCCTTCGCGACCTTGACGGCCGCCTCCCAAATTCCACTAAAGTGAGGTACCCTGGGGGGTATAAAATTAAAATTTATGATTGCATTAGTACAAAAATCAAAAATAGTATCTTGCGTGTATTTCTTAAAAAACAAATTGCGCAATTCAATTAGTTTGGAATGCGTTCGAACGAAGTTCGTTGCGTTATCGCAACACATGTCTTTTGGAAGGCCTCTACGACCTATCATTCGCTTTAACGCAGCAATAAAGGCCCCAGCGAAAAGATCAGATACGGCCTCCAGATGAACAGCTTTGGATGAAAAGCAAACGAATACCGCAATATAAGTTTTATACGGTACTTTGCCCCTTATTTTATAATAGGTTAGGATTGGACCGCAGAAATCTACCCCGCAAGATAAAAAGGGACGCGAAGGGATCAACCTCTCCTGTGGTATATCTCCCATCAACTGCTTCAACAATTTTGGACGGTATCAAACGCAGTGAACACACTGCCTGACGATTTGCCGAGCGATCTCCCGAACATTGACGACCCAAAATCTTTGCCTCACTAATGCCACAAGCGCCTTAGGACCGGCATGGTAGTTGTGAAGATGCAGATGTCGAACAATTGTTTTTATGAAACTACCTTTCCTTGGAAGCAAGATCGGATACTTAGTTTCCTCGGGAATAAGCTCATGTTTCAGTCGTCCTCCTACTCTAAGTATGCTGAGTCCATTAGTCTCCTCCAAAAATGGATTAAGCCATTTAATCGATCCCTTTAGAGGTCGATTGCCCTTGATTGCGTTGATTTCCTCTGAAAATGAGTCAACTTGGATGAGGTTGATAATTTGAAAGAGGGCACCATCGAGTTCTTCAACCGTTAGGGATTTTCCGCAATGCGCTGTGGTTCCCTTTTTCCGACAAAATCGAAGAATATATGCAAATATTTGTAGGATTTTGGAATAGGAACTAAACCGCTCAACTATTCCTAGTTTTGACAGATCAGCACTGTTTCACAAACTCCGATTTATGAGTTTTGCACCATACAGTTTAAGTGTCCTATTTGCCTCTAAGGCTCTACTTTCTAGTGCCCTAGACACAGCTTAGATCTTTGCGGTTCCCCAGCTATGGGCTACAAATTCATTCATTCATTCTCATCTCTCAAATGCTATCACTCAACTCACTTGGAATGTCCCTCGGTAACCCTTTTTTCTGCTATACATATTTATATATTTTTATTTTTACACAATTTATAGAATTTTAGTAAATTAAAATATTTTTTGTCTTCTTTCAGGAAATTGCGGTACTACCAGCTCAGCGCATACACTACACTCAACCTCCACCTCGTGGATAACGCTTTTCCTTCTTATTGCTAGCATTATCCTACCTATACAAATGTTCACTAATAGATGACTTCAACGACATCCTAATCAACATTCAATTAGGTTATAAAAAATAATTTAATTTTCTTCTTTTTTAATGTTCTTCTTGTCTTCATAAATATATTTATATACCTATATATATTTTTTTTTTATTATTTTCTTAAAATCAAGATAAGAGAGAGAACACAGTTATATATTATATATGAAACAAATATATATAATTATTGTATATGTATAACTTAGAATATAATAGTTGTGTATTTAAAATGTAAAGCAAAAAATTAACGATATTTTTAAAAGCAAACAACTTTCACACAAAACATGAATAAGCTAAGACAAATGTAATTTAATCTAAGCTAAACAACAACAAACGAGAAAAAAAATGGTAAAAAGTTTTCTAAAAGAAACCAACAAAAAAATTAAATAATATTACATAAGTATATGAGAATTTGAATGCAAATTGTGAATATAAGCTGCATAATAATATGACTACTAAGTAAACTTCAATTAAAAATGATACACACTTGGAGGTGGATGGTGTTTATTTGGATTTACGGTTCACTGAACTGTTTTTTTTTTTTTTTTTTTTTGCTTTTTGTATGGAAAATGTAGGAAAATACTATATGAATGAAAATGGAATATTTTTTTATTAACTTTGTTATTAGGTATAATCGTATAATGCATAATGTATAAAGTATTTAAACCTTTTTGACCGCTAATTACAGTTCATTTGTTTATTTTTGTAGGTTTATTTTCTTTAATTAAAATTTAGTTTCAATGTGTTAATTTAATGAATAAATACAAAATGCGAAGCAAAATTGTGAACCTGAAAATTTTTATTTTTGCTATATCTTTGATTATAACAGTTTTGATGTCTTACGTTTAGTGATTTTGATTTATTTTTCGAAATTTTAATAATTCCCAGTGTGGATATTATATTTAACAAAGGCCCTCTAGGTCTTGTGATGGATTTTTTAGAGTTTGTCGTATTTTTTTAATTTGTCAGTGCTTCATACTTTTTTTTAATTTTTCAAGAAGCCTAATTTTTAAAAGAACTTAATGTATTATTGCATAACAACAACTGACCCTGACTAAGTTCATTTCATGCGATACAGGATGTCCATGTTCACTGATCAGATGGTGTTCCGGTTTTTATTTCTCCCTTACAAATGAGATTGGATACCTATTGATCCTTTACGGACATGTACTTATGCGAACTCGTTGTAAATGGAGATTCTTAAAAAAAAAAGGTGTCATAAATTCATCTGACAGGGTGCCCTGCTTAGTTTGTGGAACCTTTTTATCAATCGATGACTAGTTTCCAGAGCATTGTATCTTCTACTCCGTTATGTTTTCTTATTGTAATCGATTTCCAAACCACGAGTATTGTACAAGTTGAGTATTTCGATATACTTATGCATCACAAGGGTAATTACACACATATTCGATAACTGCTCCAATGTCGTCTCGGCTTACAAAAAGCAATATTGATTGAAGAACTAAGGAGAATAAGAGTTCTTCGCCTACAAGGTAAAATGTACTTTCATTGAACGTATGGCGGGCGCATAAGGTCTATCTGTAGTCATCATTAGGCGTTTTTTATTATGCCCGCATGATCCATACTGATCATTGATTTTCATGGTTTACAATAACAATTGGATCTTGTAGTATTGTTGTAAACCATGAAAATCAATGATCTATATAGTTCATGAGGGCATAATATGAAATGCCTATTGCTTTACATTCATCGAAAAGAGCCTCCAAAATCTATTTAAAATTAATCGCTCTATATTGCTCCATCAGGTTCTTGTTAACCTCAATTTGCAGCTCCATTTAGGTGTGCATCTATCTCAAACGCACAAATAAATATTAAATAAGCTGCATTAATTACTGATTCGGAACGGAAACCGAATCTTATGTCGATCTTCGATTCTTTCGTACAGCAGGCCATGTATGTGTGTTAGTTGGCACTTTTTTGAAAATATGTTTTCAAAACTATGGCTATTCTTGTCCAATTTTGTCCAAAAGTCTTCTTTATATCTAAAACCAGGGAAAACTACTCTGCTCACGTAACGTGATATCTGTACCTTAGGTCACTTAGCTTTCGAGAATCATATTTCCATTATATGGAATAAAACATTCTTCACAGGATGGACAAGATGACCAAGTAAATAGATTTTGTCCGCTTTGAATTTACATAGAAAAATTGTGTCCTACAGTATCTTCACTGACACTATTTTTTCAATAGAACCTATGGAATACAGATTGTTACCGTGTATAACACAATTATGTTTTTCGAAATGAACTAATTATTGTGTCATGTTTAAACCTAATTAAGGAACTGGGGCTGGTGTCTTTTAATTACCGACTGAAGTAGGATTCTTCTAGTTGCGTTTTGTGAATTTGCTGCAACAGTCAATGACTGGATTACTATATAATTACTTGTCATCCGCTGCGTTTAACAGCCATCGAAAAAGAAACTTTTATTTTTCAGTGAAAAAGCAGAAAACTTTTTCGTTAGGAACGAGCGGAAAAGAAAATATTAAATAAGAACACTCTTTTTTTATAATTCCTACAGTTTTGTTCTAAATTCAATCAGTTTTCGAACACGGAAACTTTTACTCAACAAGGAACAAGAGGATCGGCCCTAGCGAGGTATCCGTCGGAACGGAAAATTCTCCGATTTTATACAATTCGGAGGATTCTTACTGCGAGGTATTTTTCGGAACAACTGTTTGGAGAATTGTGCCGACATTTTGTAACGGTGAATCGTGCGATGAAGTTGATAATTTTTTATTAAATTTTGGGTTTCGATATCCTCCGACAGAAATTGATTGCGGAATTTGTTTTAGATTTGGAGTGCGGTGCTGTGCGCCGTCGCAAAAGTTTATTTCTCTTCCGAAGTCGGACACCTCGAATGGAATTTGAGCCTCCGAAAGAGTATGCGATACGGAAAATTTTCCGTTCCGACGTATTCCTCGCTAGAGCCGAATATAATAAACGAAACAAGAATAAATGCACATCTGCGGATGAGGCACAGGATATTTGATTCAACATTTTAAGCAAGAATCCTTTTGTAAAGTCAACCAATTTGTTACCACAAATCGGTATTCCTCTTTTATTCCCCTAATAATATAAAATATATTCCCATTTCCATTGTTTTTAAATTATTTAAAAGCTTCTGCTGTCGGACATAGCTACATTCGAATGTATAAGTATACGGAAATGGACCTAATGTTTTATTTCCAAACCAAACTACATACTTTCAAATTAAGATTTCGAACAAACGCAACTGCACCATTCCACTACTACCAGAGAAACGAAAACAAAAACTCTTTAAAAGAAATAAAATTAATTAAATTAAAAGAAAAATCTTAAGATAATTAAGATGTCGAGGTGATATTAGTTTATTTTTTAATGTATTGCAAACAAAATTGTATTTCACTTTTAAAATTGAAAACGAAAATTAAACCGCTATTGCATTTTTAACTGTACAGAGACTTTTGAAAAACAAAAAAAAAATGAATGTATTAAATAAAACTATTGGAAAAATAAACGCAAATCTGTATAAACAATTGAGAAACGAAATGAAAACATTAATTTTAGGTAATAAAAAAATATTTAAATTCGCATTTAAAAAATGAATAATCGAAATTTGAAGGACTTAACACAAACAATTTGGCTTTAGTTTTCACAATTATATAAGAATGTTCAATATTGTAAATATTTGTATTATCCTTTTTTCGTATTTGTATTAATTTGAATAAGCTACAAAACAAAGAAGCTATACGACCTTGAGAATGATTGGTGTTTATTGAAAATAAATACTTTTAATTTTTATTTATCCGGTTTCATGTTATCGTTTTCAACACTCTAGGGGCTGTTTGCACTGAAACTAAATATAAATATATTTTAAACAAATATAAATCCATTGAAAAACAAAAGAAAAAAAGAAACTGCTGCATAATTTCTAAACTAAATAAAAATGATATAAAATAGTTTAAAATTAATATACATATAAATATAAATAATATGTACGGATAATGCAAACAATTTGTGTAACATTTTTTGTAAATAATTAGTAAGAAAAAGGGAAAATTAAACACACTGAATACAGAACAAAACAAATTAACTGAAACAACTAGTTGTAAGAAATCTACACTTTACTTGGGGATTTCTTAGGTAATTCTGTTTTTTTTTTTTTTTTTTAGTCTTATTTTGTGCTGGTTAAATGTATCAAATATTTTTGTATTTTATCAAGAAATAGATGGTAATAGGTGTTTCATTTTTTTACTCTATAGACAATAGGATAAGTTTATTTTTTGTCTTTTGTTTAATTTCGAACAATTATTACTCAGCTGTTCTTAAGTTCCGAATTACATGTAATTCTGTTTTGTTTATTGGAGGAGATGAATGAATAAAAATCTGTAAAAATGAAAATATTTATGTTTTTGGCTTTTGAATTGTATTTGTGGTTGAAATGGAGACTCTCTGATTCGAAACAAAAACTCTTATCCGATTTTTTTTTTATATACTTCTCCCGGGAAAGGCGAACCTATAACGCTTCAACAGCGCCCCGAGATGCCTGCAGATGTATGTTTGCTCTGCACTTAAATTGCTGCAAATTGTAGTCTTCTGGAAATATATCCCCAGGAAGCGAGTTCTAAAGTTTGCTTGTCCTGTAACAGAAGGAGTTTTGGAAAGTTGATGTCCTCGCGGTTGTCAAGTGTACTGTATGGTCATGAGCATTAGCAGCCTGTCTTGTTGGGCGTCCAAAAGTTGCATTTCGAGGGATAATGTCTTTGAGTTCCTCAGAACATCTACCATGGAAGTACCTATAGAACAAGCATAGGTCAGCGACTTGTCTTCTGTGCACCAACGGTTGTAGATTCGATGTGAGTGTAGGGTCTCCAATGAGTCCAACTGCTCGTCTCTGTATGCTATCAAGCAGGTTAAGTGAATGTTTTAGGGCCGAGCTCCATATATGGGAACAATATTCCAAGCCTGGTCTAACCTGTGCTTTGTAGAGAAGGAGAAGTTGCTTGGGGCTAAAGTACCTCTTTGCTCTAAATAGGTAGCTCGACTTTGCGGACGCCGATGTTGCGATATAGGATATGTGGTTCTGCCATGTGATTCCTGAGTTGACTGTGACTCCTAGAAGGTGCATTGAGTCCTTGTGATGGATTGGATGGTCATCCATTTGGATCTGAGGAACTGTTGATGCATTTTTTCTGGAAAATGTTGTGAGCTGTGTCTTGTTTGCATTAAATACAACCAAGTTGTCCTTTCCCCACTTCAAGATTTTGTCCAGATCATCATTTAGAGAATTAATTTGTTCACATCTCTGATTGTGGGATGTAGCCGTATTCACAGGCCCACTGTTCGAGGTGGAGGATATAAGAGTGCTGCCATCTGCAAAGCTGTAGATATTATTATTAGTTGATCCAAGCAAATCGTTGATGTGGAGGAGAAATAGAGTTGGAGAAAGAATAGATCCTTGGGGCACTCCTGCATTTATAGCAAACGAATTGGATGATACACCATCTACAACAACTTGGATCGATCTTCCCAGAAGAAAATTTTGCATCCATCCGCAGAGTTGTTGTGGTAATCCGTAAGACGCTAACTTGCCTAATAGGGCTCTATGCCAGACTCGGTCAAATGCCTTTGATATGTCCAAGGCTACGGCTCTGGATTCGCCGTGTTGTTCAATTGATTGTGTCCATAAGTGCGTTACGTAGCTTAACAGGTCACCAGTGGAACGACGGCTCCGAAATCCGTATTGCCTGCCGCTTATTAATCGATGGCCTTCTAGATATTTGATTATTTCGACATTTATTGCCTTTTCCATTACTTTAGAGAGCATTGAAAGTAACGCTATTGGACGATAGTTTTGTGGCAGACATTTCTTTCCTTTCTTTGGAATAGGTTGAATGCGAGCGGTCTTCCAGCAAGAAGGAAACGTCTTCTGGGAGTACGACATGCTAAACTGCTTACAGAGTACAGGTGCAAGTTCTGGTGCACAGTTCTTGAGTACTATAGCCGGGATTCCATCGGGTCCCGTTGCCTTATTGCAATCTAGTTCTTTAAGGATGCGTTGAATTATTTGAGGCCGAAATTTCACTTCTGCCATCGATATTTGGTGGCTCTAGCTGTGCAGAATCTAGGGTGGAATTCTTTGAAAACATGCTAGCGAAAAGATCTGCCTTTTCTTTAGGTGTTGTTGCTAGCGTGCCGTCTTCTTTTACTTTTACGGATGTTTGTCAGACGTTCGCGAGAGGTGGCGCAGTGAAAAAAAACATAAGTTGGAATTTGGGTTTTTGCGGGATTCGATTTGGTTGTTAGTGCGAAACAAAAAACAAATAACAAGACCAGTTGCATCGGATCGTCAGTACTCCTATTATTTAAATTGAATACTCGTAGTACCATAGATAAATTAATATACAGATGTCTCATCCTAATGTAAAAGAATGCTCTACTTTTTGCGATCGTCCAACAAAGATCGTCCAACAAATGGAAGGTGAAAACCAAGACCCACCAGCCACCACACCTCATTTGAGAAGGATTGATTTTCTGTTTCAATGAATTCAGTTGAATTATGACCACGGGCCGAAAAGTTTGTATGGCGTGCTGCCGTATGGGGTATGAGGCAGGTAAATTTCCTTCCACACTGATAGTGGGTTAAAGGGTAAGGAGACAAGGTAATAAGAAAAGGGGAAAGAAAGAAATCGCCTTTGTTTTTATAATCTTTCTTTCTTTGGTATTGTCAATGCCTTATGATTATACGCCGGCGGGGGTGTGTGCCGTGAGGAGATCTTCGGTTATGTAATGCATGATGGTTTTTGTTGGGAAGAGCCGCCGATTTACTTTTGGATTTGTTTTTTCTGAAAAAAGTATCTCTTTGCGATATGAACGATTTATTTCATTTTGGCGATACAATTTTAATGTTTTTGTTTGGGTAGGTGCATTCGCATTATTTTAACGGTTTTCATTTTTCGATACAAATGTGTGTCAAATTTTATACTTTTATAATTTTCTTTTGAAATTAATTAGGTAAATCATTAATAGGTACCCTATTATAGGTATCAACAATAATATTTAAACTGAAAACTGTTCTATATCACTTACTCATCTTATTTTTCAAAGACATGCTGTTGGGTTTTCTTCTCTGTTAATAAATAAAGCGGGATAACGAAACAAGAATTCAAACTTTTCAAGTTTACATGTCTGTCAAAACGCTCTGACTTGACTGGGTCTGACTTTGTATTATGTATACATTTTAACATTAATAATAAAACAATCAGTATTTTTAGCTTTCTCGATTAGGTATGTAGTAAGAGAAAATACACACAAAATTTTAAACTCGCGATGTTAATCAATTCTGACATTACGATGATCAAGGAACTCAAAAAAGTGGGTCGTAAAATGCTGTTCGTCTGTCTATCTGTCTGCCTGTCATTGCGTACGCTCCCGAGCATAGAGGAACCAAACTAGAGAGCCAACTCCCTCTCCCGTGCACCTACCCGATTTTCCCCGCAAATTTTGAATGACAGCCCTCTCTCGCGCGCTCTTATTTTTCCTGTCGGTGAATACGTGTAATTAATGGCCGCCCGGTGGTACTTTTTCAATTAAAAATAATTTGTAAATGCAATTATAACAATAAATGTAACACGAATAAATGTTGAGTATAGTTTTTTATATAGCTTTACTTGTTCTCTATCCATATTCGGTTCCAAAAAATGTTCATCCATTCACATTTCAGATCTTTTTAATTTTGTTTATATGAATTACATATTTGACAGCAGAATTCATGCAGCTGAAAATTGGGGGTTGTTCCATAAATAGGTTAACAACATGCAAGTTAAGCCCAAGGTTCCACTAAGGCAAAAGTAAACTTTATGTGGTATTCGATTGGGCACTCTCAGAGCACTTTTTATGCTCTCAGAGTAGTTTTTATGTTCGTTTGAGACAAAAAAGCAATCTTTTTCAGATTTCAGAGCACTTTTGCGAAACTAGATAGTTTCTCAGATTTACCAACACAGGTGCGTTTGAGTTTGACAACTGGTGGAGGGCGTTTAGGTTTTCGTGAATTTGTTCTACTGCAAAGAAAGATATTGGCATCGGGTGAATCTATTTTTGTAAATTGAATATGTATAAATATTTAAAAATCAATCGAGACGCAAATTTCGAATGTTTTAATTTAAAATTTAACCAGTGAATAGAAAACGCTTTGAAAAGTGTTGAAGGCTGCATATATTCGAATAGCACGAATATTATCACAAAAAAGAGCAATTGACATTTTTATGTTCGATTAGCCACACGAAATCTGAAATCTGAGAGCAAATCTGAAGAAGCCCAAACGAATACCACATTAGTAGTTGTTGGAATTGCGTGCTGAAAATCCTACTTTACTTTTGTTTGCTGAGATCGAAGCTCAAAAAAACACGCCTAATAATGTCGTATTTAATTGGATTTTGCGATATAATTTCCGATTTCGGATTTGGCGTATTCAATCGTGAGAATCCAAATAATTTTGTTCATTGTAGGTATTCTCATGTTCTATTTCGTTTTTTGTAGATATAGCGCATTACTTTTAACAAATTTCAGTCTCAACATTAAATTTATGGTAGCTCATTATTGCAAACATTTTTTTTTTTTGGAAAATAGAGTTTATTTTGAATTACTAATGTCATTTTCCATTGAAATTTTCAGAATTTGCTCAAAGATTTCAGATTTTTCGTGTCCAATGGAACATAAATGAGATTCTTTGCATTTATGGTGGTGCGTGTTTTAAAAGTCAGCTGTTCTTAAATTGTAGTTTGTGTTTACAAAAATCTATTAAATTTATGTTAATACCCTTTGCACTGACCAAATGTAAATCGTTCTCTATTTTTCACAGACTTGTCGTCTGTAAAAACGTAAAAAACACACTTTCAGTTTGACGAATGACAAATGTTTGGTGTTAGTGTAAGTAGGTGTGAATTTCGCTCAGAAATGAAGATTCGCAAATTTACCCAGACTCTGAAAAAAAGTTAAAGCTAAATTTGAGAGCGTACCTATAAACGGAACAATAATATTGAATTAATTTTTTGAATTTAACAAATTTATGATTGCACATATTTATATTGTGTAAGTATGCATTTTACGCATCAATTAGAGATTGTAAAATATGCTGAAACTGAAATATGTTTTTCCCACGGCATACAAATTGTTTCCCCTACATTGTGTTTAAATATTGAAGTAAGGAGATTAAAATCAAATAAAAAAAGGCAAAAGTGCAAAAAACCGTGTTAGTTCATTTTTCTCTGATTAATAACATGAGATGGATTTCCGATATTGACAAATGATTATTAAAAGGTATTTGACATTGTGATGAAATTATATTAGGTATATTATATCCGAAATTCGATTTTCCAACAAATTCATAAACTTTAAAAAAGTTTAAATTGAAATGCGATGTGAACGCCGTGTAACTAATCGGCACCGAAAATGACGAACACAGTCGCCCCCACTTAAAATTCCACCAATAATGGCCGCCCGATTGACATAAAGTCCCTGCACAGGAATATACTAAGTGTGCGTGCGGCAGCAATGGCGCTCCTTTGATTTGTACATACACGAATACTAAGAATATTCCTGTGCAGGACAAGGTCATAGAAAGCTTGTGGGCAAATGTACCGTTTCTGCTCTCAGTTGGCTCTCTAGTTTGGATACTCTCTGCTCCCGAGGCCTAGAGCCTAAGCGGCTGCCATAATTTTGTTAAAGCTTCAGATTTGGAGTTTAAGTTCGGGGCGGTTTTTATCATACTAAAAAAATTTAATAACGATACTTTTGAATTTTGGACATAGGTATGCATCTCGAAAACGGTATATACGATTTTTACAAAAATTAGTTTCTAAGTTAATACCTACATGTAATCATTTCTAACTTAATAGAAAATGCATACAATAGATTTTTGAAAAAATACACTTTTTTTTTAATTTGGGTTTCTTTAGTTTACCGGAAATCGACGATAAATAGAAATTATTGTGGCCCTTTTAATAGAAAAACTTATATTTCGAAAACCCCAATTTCGATTTTAAAAAAAGCTTTAAAAACAAAGTACCTAGGAAATGCTTACATCCCGAACAATACCTTTTTCAGCAAAATAGTTAAGCAATATCATTTTTTAAACTAAACATTGCAATATTTGGTCTGCCAAATTTTACAAACACCGATCTAACTATTTTGATTTAAATAGATAAGATAATTAAGATAATATCACTACTCTTAATAAGATCCCGTACTTAGTTTTTTAATCATTTCTCCAAAACGACTACCCAAAAGCCGATCTGTGTCGATGTATATATTTTTAAAACTCAATGTCGCTCTTTAAAATTAAAATTTGTAATAGCCTTTAAAAATCCAATAACAGCAACGTAATACGTAATACATATTTTTAGCAAATATTAGCAAGTTCTTCTTTTTTTTCAAGCATATGTGTCTATAAAAATGCTTAAATGCTTAAATCTACTTCCTCATCCATCATTTCGCATGCTTCTGTTTCAGTTTCATCAATGGAATGGGGTTCGTCTATAATATGTTTATAAAACAAAAGATCTTTGTTTGAACGCCAGTCTGTGCCAAAATGTTTGTTTAACAGTGCATCAACATCTTTAATTTTTTCGGGTTCAACTGGAACATTGTTGGGAAGTTCATCAATAACCACTTGTTGCAGCTTCTGTCCTCTCTTAAGCACAGATTTCGCAACACCTAAATCGGACTTACATGCAACCTCTCCGCGAATGTATACCGATAGGTTTATCGACCGCTTGAGTATAAATCTCTTCGAAGCATTAAACTTAAAATGCCACTGGCCTGGTGGTTTGAATGTGGCAGCTGCAGTTTTTTTCCAGTCACGCACTGGACAGGAAGGACTTCCTAAATTGACAATAGTTCCGTTATCCTGGTACATCTCAACGTATTCCTCTGGTTTAATTATCGTCTCCATCCTCTTAACTTTTTTTTCCAATTGAGCAAAAACCCTGTCTGGTGGTATATATGAGTGACCGGGCACAGGGAAAACAAGTTCTACTTCTTTAATATGGCTGGGAGCTTTTATGATCAACCAATATGAACACATTGCCATCATGGAGCTGTTTTTGTTTTGTGCTCCACATCCGTCGCATATTAGCCGAACTTTACGAATGGAATTATTGTTAAAACGTGTGTTTTGCAACCGATGGTACACTGCTGAAGCGATTTCGTTAGAACCTTTTGGACGATAATTTTCTGTCCAAAGGTAGAGAAAAACGTTATCTTTTCCAAGACTTGATTGGGATGTACCTTGAACAATACCCAAGTTATATAAATACAGCTGTCTGCTGTAGTATGCTGCTTGATCAGCTACTTTCGGCAATAGCATATTTTTCTGGCATCAAAAGAAAACGTTTGGATTGTTTCATTGTTTTCCCTGGCCAGTGAATAAAATGCTTTTGCTCGTAGTTTATGTAGGGGAGACTGGGTACGGTTGAAACACAGGACGGTTGAAACAACACGAATATCTCGTGAGCCATACGCGCAGCGTCTATGAGTATTAGGGGTGAATGAAGCAAAAACAAGTCCGTAGACGAATAGCAGTAATGCATCGTTCGTTCGGCGGTTCAGTTTTAAGTGAGAGCTTATGTTCTATTTAGACTATCAAAAGTAAGTATTTTTGTTCGGTTATTTTTCATTTTATTAGGGTTTCTATCCATGCGAGATTGCTGTGCGTATTTTTTTTGTATGCAGTAAGGAGTGTAGAGTACATCATGATGACTAGTTTAAACGTGTCAGTGTTGTTTTCGTTACTTTATAAATTTTTTTCACATAAAGGGGGGGTTGGGGACGGTTGAAACAATTTTTCAGGGGACGGTTGAAACAATATTCTTAATTATTTTTTTATTCTTATATATTATTTTAACGAAATTAGAAGAACCAGAAAGTCTACAATATACACCGATACACCAGAGAAAGAACAAATAAAAAAGGATCATGAAGCAAGACTGTAACAAACCAGCTAAGTAAGCTAAGAATTATTTGAAAGTGGTAAAAAAGAAAATTAAAGTTACGAAATTAAAAAAAAAAAAAATAATAATAATAATAATGCAGCATTCCAGTGCTCTATTATTTTTATTTTATTCAGAAGAAGAGGAATTTTATTGCCTTGTCTGCTTGTCAACGTATTCAGGGAGCAGATCTAGTGAAAGTTGGATACAAATGTGTCAATTGTAAAATGTGGGCTCACAAAGAGTGCACAGAAGGTTGCAATAGTTATGTTATGTAGGCCACAATTGTGATTCGGAATATTCCGACAACTGAATTTTATCGATTGTATTATCGAAATAAAAGTAATGTTCCGTTTGTTTAGTTTCAATTAATTTAATGAATTAAGATTTTTTTTTTTTTTTGATTTTTTTTTTCTTTAATTTTTTGTTGTTTAGAAATACTGTTTATCTTTTTTTAAATTCTATATAAAACAATGACATGATGAATATTGTCAATCAAAACTATTATTTAAAATAATAGTTAATTAAATATGTAACAATGGAAGATTGTTTTCATGTTTCAACTGACCCCAACAACTGTTTCAACCGACCCTGGTATGGGTACGGTTGAAACAAATTTTCATTTTTGTTTTAATATGATGTACTACGCAAACTATCACACCGAATACTCAAAAAACACTTTCCATTTATACATAGAAACATGCTCCTTCATTTCACATAACTTGATCACCGCTTAGCTTATAAACGGCAATGGTATGGACGGTATAAGCGAAATTGTTTCAACCGTACCCAGTCTCCCCTACTCTGGATGTCGTCATTATAGCCGATCGTTTTTGCGGATCCTTTTCAATTCTAAGCTGTTCTTTGAAAGCTTGGCATGTACTACAAACATCAGAAGAAGGGGCCTTAAAGCCGATATTGAAGTTTCTATTAAATACTAGCCGGAAATAGCTTGGCTTAACATGGATTTCTGAGAATTTGTTTGCAAACATCCTGTAAAGTTTATTGATAGATAGCTCTCCTGACAAGTACTGTTTTTGAGTCACACGAGATCGACAGTAATGTATTTCGAGAACCTTAAAAAATAATAATATGAAGTACCTTCTTTAAGAAAATTGACAAGAAATGTATATACCGGAAACTTCTTTACAAAGCTTATTATTGCATCACGTTTATCTGCAAATTTTTGTGAAATTCGATCGCGTCCACGAGTTTCGACTGGTAGTACTTTCTTTTCGAAATACCTTTAAATAACTCCTTTTATCCGAATTTTTGTTATTCCCAAAATATTTGCGAATGTATTTTGGCATATTCTGATTAATTTGGAATTTTTTTTGCGCAGCAAATATTGAACACTAAACTTTTTCGGAGGTCCTCCCTTGCCTCGGTTTCGTTTTGGTGCATTAATTTTTGTGTGCAACAAAATAAATGAATCCTGCAAAATTTTAGTCTTGCAGCAGCTATAGAAGGAGTCCGAGAAGCTTAGTGCATCGACTCCTCTAATATTTTTGCAGCGAAAATTGTTTCCTTTGTGCAAACAAAATCTCTGATTTGTGTAATCATAGACGATCGTCACTAATCTATTTCAGCCAAAAGTAAAATCATGCATGATAAAAAAAAACAGAAATTCCTATTACGATTTACCTCATCCTCAAAAACTTGTAAAATGTTAGAGTTATAAAATAGTGCAGTAAGCGCTTATAACGCTCTAACTAGAACTTGCGACAATTGCCTGTTACTGAGAGCTTCAATTTTTAAAAACTCGCTCTGTTATTTAATATATACTGCCATTCGAATTTTATCGATTTGGCAGCAGTATCTGAATTCTCGGATCAAAATCTGAAAAGGCAAATCGAAAACGACGTAAGGAAGGTACCTAACGTTAAAAAATCATAAATGTACTTCTTTTGGGTATGTCATCTATCAAGCCAATCTTGCGTATCTATTGCCTATAAAAGGAATTTGAAAACTTTGAATTCTTGTTTCGTTATCCCATTTTATTTATTAATAGAGAAGAAAACCCAACAGCATGTCTTTGAAAAATAAGATGAGTAAGTGATATAGAACAGTTTTCAGTTTAAATATTATTGTTGATACCTATAATAGGGTACCTATTAATGATTTACCTAATTAATTTCAAAAGAAAATTATAAAAGTATAAAATTTGACACACATTTGTATCGAAAAATGAAAACCGTTAAAATAATGCGAATGCACCTACCCAAACAAAAACATTAAAATTGTATCGCCAAAATGAAATAAATCGTTCATATCGCAAAGAGATACTTTTTTCAGAAAAAACAAATCCAAAAGTAAATCGGCGGCTCTTCCCAACAAAAACCATCATGCATTACATAACCGAAGATCTCCTCACGGCACACACCCCCGCCGGCGTATAATCATAAGGCATTGACAATACCAAAGAAAGAAAGATTATAAAAACAAAGGCGATTTCTTTCTTTCCCCTTTTCTTATTACCTTGTCTCCTTACCCTTTAACCCACTATCAGTGTGGAAGGAAATTTACCTGCCTCATACCCCATACGGCAGCACGCCATACAAACTTTTCGGCCCGTGGTCATAATCAGAGACAATACTGAGACCCCCAACTTCGGCCGATTTTCCGTTACTTGCCTACAAGCTATATTTCTATGAGGTGGTACACGCTAAGTGCGTTAGTATTGTTACATAGAAATTCGTATTGACAAATGACAACTGTCACTCACCAACACACTCGCACCTTGCGTGTCCCACTTCCGCTGTCGGCAAAGTTGCTTCCAGCGTTCATAGAATTTTGTCAGTTAAATTTGAAATTATTCGTTTCGTGTAAATAGTATTTTATTTTAGGAATTAGTGCACTTTTGCTGAAAATATTTATGAAAAATGATTACTGTAGAATGGTTGTATGAAAATAAAAACATTTTGGGCAATTTTTCTTCAGTTATTTAAGAAAAATGTACACATCAAATCGAAGTTATTGATATTCAAAAGCAGAAAATACACAACAATATTTGTCCTAATATGTTTCTAGTATATAAAACATCTCATTTAGATCGCATTATTAACTAAACAAATTATATTAATCGTTTTTTAAAAATTTATAATAACCAACCAATAGCATTCAGTTATCTTAAAATGTGGTATTCTCGAACTCTATCACATTCCCCCATGGTTGGTAGCGGTTGGCAGCATTGAATTTATATTTTTTGTATGTTTTTACATGTCACACGGATTCTAAATAGACATAACACCGATAGGAAAACAAAATGGCGAATTTGAAAAAAAACTGAGGGGGCCAGCGGCAAGAGGATTGTGAGTTGGGGGTCTCAGTATTGTCTCTGGTCATAATTCAACTGAAAGTAGCATTGAAACAGAAAATCAATCCTTCTCAAATGAGGTGTGGTGGGTTTGGGTTTTCACCTTCCATTTGTTGGACGATCGCAAAAAGTAGAGCATTCTTTTACATTAGGATGAGACATCTGTATATTAATTTATCTATGTATGTAGGTTGAAAACATTTTTATATACATGGATGATTTTCTAGTATTGGGATAAACTATTGTAGAGCATAATAAAATGCTCAAGATTGTGCTTGAGAGAGCAAAAACTGCTTAAATTTAACTTAACTAAGTCAAATTTTCTCCAAAACGAATTAAAATTCATTGGTCATGTGTTCAGTCCGAGACGGTTACCTCTCGATAAGAATAAATTAAAGGCCGAGAAATGTCACGCCCCGAAAATGTGTCTGACCTCCAAAGATTGTTGGGAAATTAGGATCATTTGTTAAAAATTTGTCCACGCAAACTTCTAATCTGCCTCAACTATTGAGAAAAGATGTCCTATGGCTTTGGTCATCTAAAAATGATGAAGAATTTGAGAATCTGAAAATTTTGTCTGTAAAGCACCAGTTCTCACATACTACGGTTCGAAAAAAAACTCTTTGCTTATCTGTAGACGCATCTAAGAAAGTAATAGGAGAGGAGCAGTCATTTCTCATGATTCCTTTCCCATCGCGTATGCTTCTGCGACATTGACTTCATGTAAACAAAATAACGCCCAAATTAAGAAAGAGCTCCTTGCAATTCTTTTCGGCTGCGAACAAATTTCATCAATACACTTTTGGTCGACACGTAGTTATCCAGACGGACCACAAACCCTTAGTTGGTTTTATTTGGTTGTTCTCTCTATAAAATACCTGCAGAGGTTCATATTTTGGTTCCAGTCCTACAGTTAAGAGGTAGTCTATAAGCCACCGAAGCCATCGTCACCGAAGTAAGGAGTAAGTTTGTTTGTAACCACTACATTTCGAAGAAGAACCTTGTCTCCCATATTAATCAGACACTACATTACTTCGCGATCATTATCTCCTCATTTTTTGTTGAGTATATCTAAATATTCTCACCGATTTCATTAATGGAATGAAGTCTATCGCGAATCTCAGCCGATTAAATAAGAGTTCAGGAGGAGCTTTTCCTGTAGTGCCATGTGGAGTAACGTTGTAAAGGGTTTTCCAATAAGAGGTTATTTTGGTATTCAAAGAAAATGCCATTTTTTGAGATAAATGATCGGATGTTTATTTTATAACAAAAAGGAAGGTATGCCGTTAATAGGCGTTTTTCTTTTTTAGTTCAGAGCACAACCTGAACTGTTATACAAAAAGTTTGTTTCTTTTTTAGCTCAGATACATCAGCACGCTCGGTTCAGAGCGCGCTCATATAGCTCGAGCTCAGTTCAGTGCTCAGCTCTGAACTAAAAAAGAAAAACGCCTAATAATGAAAAACAACATCAGCTAAATGGCCACCACAAGCACGCATACAGGACCATATCCTTTTCATGAAAATTTCCATAACCAAATCGCAAAGTGGCTGCCCTATGTCCTCGATAGCCTCACGAATTTTATCTTTGAGGTCTTGAATCGACGCTGGGCTGTTGGCGTAGACCTTATCTTTCAAGTGGCCCCAAAGGAAGAAGTCGTAAGGTGTTAAATCACAAGATCTCGGTGGCCAATTGTGATCACCTCTTCGAGAGATAACACGGTCCGGAAACTTTTCCCGTAAAATATCAATGACTTCGTTTCTTGTGTGGCACGTAGCGCCGTCTTGTTGAAAGCAAACGTTGTGTCCAGATCAATACCATCCAACTCCGATCATAAAAAATCATTAATCTTCTCTCGATAGCGCAATCCACTCACCGTAACTGTTGATCAAACCTCATTTTCGAAAAAGTAAGATCCAAATGACCCCGCCGGACCATAAATCGCACCAAAAAGTCACATGTTGAGGATGGAGAGGCTTCTCAACAATAACTCTTGGGTTTTCCGAGCCCCAGATGCGACAATTTTGCTTGTTGACGTAGCCACCGAGGTGGAAATGGGCCTCATCAGTCAAGATGATTTTTCGATTGAATTCCGGATCATTTTCATGCATTTCAAGGACCCAATCAGCAAAGACAAGACGTTGTTGATGATCGGCCGGCTGAGTTATTGTGTTAATTGAACTTTATAAGCCTTAAGACCCAAGTCTTTATGCAAAATACGGTGAAATGACGTTTGTGGAATGCGCAATTCCAAAGAACGACGAGGAATGGACAAACCTGGGGCCAGATTCTGTAAAAAACGAAACGAAAAACGATTTCGCTTTTCAAGAAACGATAGAAATCACGCGATAGCGAAAATTTGCTTCATGTAACTCCTTACGTTTTTTTCTTTACATTCGTTTAGGTTTGAGAAACTGTGTGACAGCAAAATTATAGTTTGGCAGTCTCAGTATGTCGTTTTATTTTCGTTAAGTTGTTTTGACAACGAACAGCTGACAATTGAAAATATTTTTAAAGTGGAATTTGATTGTTTACGAAGCGGATCCTCCTCCAGCCAGTACTTCTAATGTTGCGGAAAGTGTTAAAATAGGAGGCACGTTTGTCGTTCGTGTACCTGTATGCAAATTAATATTGTCCAGCACATACTTAAAGGCGGCTTTGTTCAATCGAAAACGTTGCACAAAACTAAATAGAAAAACGAACTTTTTAACTAACTTATTAACTAACTTTTTAATCAAAATAAACCAACCTTTTGTCAGGTAATGTGAGAGGATTTGAACAATCCCGCACTTTTTCTAATTTTTCTTAAGTTCACATGTTCAATTTCAACTTCCCTTTCTTCGCTGTCGCTGGTCAAAAAATAATAATTTGCTAACATATTTAATAAAATATTCAGCACAATCTTAAAACCACCAAATTCAATAAGAATAAAAACGAAAATGATAAACGTCAACAAAATAGCTGTCGTTTTTTTTCTTTCGTGGAGACGATAAAATCTGTTCGTTTTTAGGGTTACATGAAGCAAGAAAAGCGAAAACGTCAAAAAAAAATGTGTTCGTTTGTTTTTTTTCGCGGCCACGAGAATTTCTTTCGTTTTTGATGTTACATGAAGCAAACCGTTCGTGCGCAAGAAAACGTGTAGACGTTTTCGCCTTACAGAATGCCGGCCCTGGGCTCTCATCGCGTAATTTTTGAAACGATAGTCGTCGAAACGATTGAACATGACGATATCGTTTTTAGTTTGCTTCATATAACATCATCGTCGTATCGTTCAATCGAATCGTTCATCGTTTTCATTTTGAACAGTTTGAAAATGACTGTAAACAAACTGACAGCTGAAAAATACAAATTAAATTATATTAAATTTGAATTAGATTATTATTTGTTTTCGGTTTCCCTTTAGGAAGTGTGATATTCCTTGCCTTATATACAAAAATGTAAGTACATAATTCTATTTGGTTGAAATATTAAATTGATTTGTAAACTATTAACACTTTAGGACAGCAACTCACAAGCAACTAAGCATTTTGGTGCATTTTATGGAGGAACACCCTAATGTAGCTAAAAACTATATACCCCGAACGACCCAGGGAAGGGCGGAAATGGCCGAGATGTGGAGTGATCTTGCCGGGAAACTGAATGCTACTGGGCTACCTGCTAAGACGACTGTTGCATGGAGAAAAGTAAGTACTTAATTTACCGAATTCAAGCTGTTTTAGTGCGCAGAAATATAAAAAAATATTCGTATATAGGACGTCGTTATTTTTTTGTGCACAATCGAAAACCATTAAATTCATAAGTAGTATATTTCCTACTACTTATGAATATTTGGTATCTCTGAGTTCAATAGACCTCAAAATGAAATGAGGCTTTGAATGTGTGTCCCATAAGTTAACAAATTGGTACAGAAAATCAATTGCTTTTATTCTGCAAAGAAAACAATGAGTTCAAGATGCATTTTGTACTACCAAATTTTGAACAAAAAATATAAACATTAAAAGCGATATACTATTTTGTTGGTCGAAGTGAGACCTATTCAGAGATACCAATTACTTATTGGTAACACATCTTGATTTTCTACAGCAGTCTCGAGAGGGCAGTTCTTTTTCATTAATTATGGTAAATTGATGAAAAACGCTACACTTTCGCACCTGTCTCTAGAGAACCATAAAAGCTTTCGCTCAGTATTTTGCATCCCTGAATTCGTCTTGCTGTGCTCTACAAAATGTTGTACATTGTTTTGCATTTACCATTTTATTTTGAAATTAGGTAGTACCAAACCCGTTTCCACTTCCGTATTTTTGTGGGAAGTGTAAGCAACCAAGGTCAGAACGAGTTTAGTACTACCTAATTTCAAAATAAAATGGTAAATGCAAAACAATGTACAACATTTTGTAGAGCACAGCAAGACGAATTCAGGGATGCAAAATACTGAGCGAAAGCTTTTATGGTTCTCTAGAGACAGGTGCGAAAGTGTAGCGTTTTTCATCAATTTACCATAATTAATGAAAAAGAACTGCCCTCTCGAGACTGTTGTAGAAAATCAAGATGTGTTACCAATAAGTAATTGGTATCTCTGAATAGGTCTCACTTCGACCAACAAAATAGTATATCGCTTTTAATGTTTATATTTTTTGTTCAAAATTTGGTAGTACAAAGTGCATCTTGAACTCATTGTTTTCTTTTTTTTTATGTAATGTAATGTAATTTCACAATTACAAAATAATAAAAAAATATTGCCTTTATGAAGGTTTGGACTGACTACAAATACAGAGCAAAAAAGAAATGTAGCCAAAATCTGCTGTCGCTCAAGAAGACGGGTGGTGGACCATCTGAAGAAGTTCCGATTTCCGAACTTGAAGAAATTGCAATTCAGGCGGCCTCTCTCCGTACTGCTGTGAGCGGCAGCAACTCTAACGTCTTTGGAGCGCCAAATCAAAACCCAATGTGGGAAGAGGATGATTTGGAGGAGGTGGATGGAAAGAAAGAGGAGGAAGATGAGAACGAAGAGGAAGAGGATGACCCTGCATGCCTCATTGAAACTCTCTGGGAGTTCGCAGGTAGTCCAGTTCCAGTTCCAGAAGAGAAAATCTATTCTGCCAAAGAAGTTACGTCCGAGCCCGTGAAGAAGTAAATTGTTTAATTTAAGAAAATTTAAGGTTTACAAACTTTTTTTTCAAGAAAATCGACAAAGTTTGGCAAAAGTGATACACCGAATCGTGTTAAGCGACCACTTGCAACCGATTACAAAACGCTTCTAATGGAAAAGCAAATGGAGTTTGATGGCCGGTTTCAAAACAATTTGTTAAGCATATTGACGGAACGAAACAAGCAGGATGCTGCGTTCCAAGAAGGAGTACTAAAATTATTAGCAGAGAGGAACGGTATCGCAAGAAAGCAACTCGAGCAGAGTACGTGGCATTCTACTTAGAACCCGCATTATTTTGAATGGTGAGTTTGATTATATCTTTTTGTATACTTTCGGAATCCAACTCTTCTGCCTTCTTTTTCAGGTACTTTGTACAGTGATATGGTGGCGGTAATAGGAAGCAGAACCGTTTGCTTGAATTTTTTGTTTTTTTGTTGTATTATTATTTATTTATTTGATTACTTAGTGTTGCCTTAATTTGAATTATTATTATAATTTTTGTTAACTAAATGAATAAAATAGACTAAATTGTTTTTTTTTTTTAATAGTAAAACGTATATGTACAGTTGTGTGTTAAAATAGGGATTCTTTAATGTCATTTCGAATTCTTTCGGCCACCTCCTTCATATGACTAGTTGATATTTCCGAGTTGGGGCTTCCAATTGGATCGACATCGTTTGCATCATTTTCAATAAAGTTGCTTTCGACATTGTAATGAAGGCAGACGTTGTGTAACGCAGCACAAACATTACCAAAAATCGCAACTTTATTGGGCTGGTATTTACTCTTCCTTTCTTCCAGAAGGATTCTCCATCGACCTACGGTATAAACGAAAACAGAAGTGTATAAAAACCAAATGGACGAACAGTTTTTGCATACCTTTATAGATGCCAATTGTCCTTTCAATAATGTTTCTTGCTTTTGCATGAACATTATTAAAATGTGTTTTCTGTGGATCGGTGGATGTCCTGTAAGGTGTGAGCAGCCACGGTTCTAGGGGATATCCACTATCACCTAAAAAGTAGTGTGCAGAATGTTTTAAAAAAAAAATAAGTTTACAATACTTTTTTTAGTTGCATAATTACCCAAAAGCCAACAATTATGATCACGCTCATTAAAAGAGTTAACGAAGAATGATCGTTCGTTAGAATGTTTCCATACTAATGAATCATGAGCGGATCCGGCGTACCTTGCGTTTATTGCCATAATTCGCATTTTATGATCACAAGCCTTAAAAGTAAAAAAAAATTATTGGTAGGTGGTAATATATTTTTTTGTTTTTAAAAGAACTTACAATCATCGCATTCAAACTATGCCTTCCCTTCCTATTAAAGAAAATGTTTTCATTTTCTCTTGGCCTTTGGAAAAATAAGTGTGTCCCGTCAATGCATCCGACTACTAAAATTTGGAAATTTAGTTCAATTGATCCAGTGTTACATTAAATATATTAAAGTACCTCCTGGTATGCCATACTTCCGGTAAAACCACTGCTTTGTATCTTCCCTTGATACTTCATTGGCAATTTCCCATTTAATCCACAGTGGACACAACTTTTCTTCCAATGCATTTGATGTATCGGTCAAAATTTCGGAAAGTGTGCTTTGCCCCACAGAAACCCCAAAATCGTTACCTGATAGCCATTGATATCCGCCGCCGCCAAGAACTTCAAGAGTAGCGCAAAGTCTTAGTATTGGAGGAACATATGTACATCGCAGACCGCTTCTTAGATCAATAGTTTCCAATACTAAAACAAAAGCTTCTTTTGAGAGGCGGAACCGTTGAATAAAACTGAAATTAAGAATAAATTCTACAATACCGAAATTAATATTTTCGAACAAATACTTACTTTTTTGTCGGAAGTGATAAAGGGTCAGACCTATCCCTTAGAATCCGTCTGCTTCGCAACAGATCCATTTTTGTTTCATCTTCATCAAAAAGTAAAATATTATTATGATGGAACATTTTCACTGAAATATAAAAACAAAATTATCACCAACTTGTCTATTTAACAAAAACCATACATACCCACTGAAAAAAATAATGACAAATTGTTTTATGATGTGTATTAATTATTAAATTATCGCTCACTCACAAGAAAATATATTTCAAACGATGAAACGATTGCAAAATAGCCGTCGTTCAATCGAATCGTTTCGACGAGGGTATTTGACGTTTGAATTAGTAACGTGAAGCAACAAAAAACGATGATCGTCGAATCGTTTCAACGACTATCGTTTTTTGATTGTTACACGAAGTAGAAGCATCGTCGAGACGATATCGTTCAATCGTTTTGTGCTTACGCGATTAGAGCCCTGGGTTTTCTTCAACACTTTGGGCTACAGCAGCAATATTCTCAGTTGTTCTTGAGCGACGTGCATCACTAACTTGTCCCAACAGCTCGAATTTTTCTACCAATTTCTGTATTGCGGTCCGACAAGGTGCTTCACGACGACAAAAAAATGCTTTAGTTTTGCGAACTGTGACTGCAAGATTTTCACCATTTTTGTAGTGAATTTTAATAAATTCAATGCGTTGTTAAAGCGTGTATCGTTCCATTTTTAGTAATGGCGTAGTTTCTACTACTTGTCAAATGTCAAAGAATAAAAGCTTCAAAAGTGACAGCTACCGAAATTGCGGGTCATTCAAAATAATTATTGGAGAACCCTTTACATTAAAATAAATGTTCGTATTTCTTCTTTTTAATCAATGCCCTTAGCATTTGCAATCTGAAGCCGTTTAACAAGCGATCTATTCATATTTTCGACTTTATATTAATTAATTTTAATATAGAAACAGTGAGATATATCCGTTCAGGATTTATTTTGGGTAGTCTCAATATTGCCCCTAAGAACTTCCACATTTAGGTGAAAATAATTTAGTATTTCGTGTTTTCTGAGTTTTGCATTGAAAAATGCGAACAACTTCGAAACTTTTTACAGTCTTGTTTTTTGATTTTTGTCTATATTATTGATAATTTTTTTGATCATGGAAACGGCAAGCTCCTTACAATAAAAGTACTTTTGAAAAACTTCCCTCATCAATAACTAAAACAAAAACATTTTTCGACTTATCGCTCTATTGCACTAAGGGTGCGATATGTAAGCTTACTTTCCTAAAATACTTACTGCTTCGGCATTTCGCCTTTTCAATTTTATGTATGCTCCTCTTTCAATATAACATGTTTTCTGAGATCTTTTATCGTATTGCTATAACAAATCAACACATGTAAACAATATTATTGTAGGGATTTTAAATATTATATTTATTTAAATTAACTTTTTGAGCTCGATTGCTAATCATAGTAATCATAATATGTTTTTATAAATAATTAATTATATTTGCAGTAGTCTTGGAATTATCGAAACTCACAATAGCAATATTTAATTTCAATAAATTCAAAAATTTGTGCTCTCTTTGTATTACATTTACAAACATTCTTTGCAACTCTATATATCTGAGGTTCTACACAAAAATATTGAATATAGGAAAATATTTCTAATGTGGGAATGTGGGGAAATATATTGTGGAAATGGTTGGGATAAGAGCATGGGCGGTGGCGGTGGCCTGGGACCTGGAGGGGTTTGAAAAAATATGATCGGAGATCGGTCACTTTGTCGGTGATCGTTGAGTTAATCCAGTCGTTTTTCGTGCTGTTTTCTTTTAAACTATTCTGTTCTATTTATTTTTCGCATTATTCGTATAAATAAAGAAAACTTTGTTTGTGTAACTGTATGTGTAACCTTCTTTTTTTTTAATTCCTTTAACATTTTCTACATGTATGCAATGGTCGTTCGTGTCAATGAATTTCATCATTAAAATTCTTGGTTTGTATACGTACAACAGAGGTACACATGTAAATTTATCAAAAAATGATTATAACAATACCTAGGCTAAAAAACAGTTTTATTATAAAGTTAAACTTTTACTACTTACAATAGAATTGAAAAGTAAATTTTAGATAGTCGTTATTTATGACTTCAAAAATATGATAAAGCTTTTTAATTAATGTTTTTTTTTTATAATATCCATACAAATGTGTTTATTTTGATAAATAAAAAATTATTAATTATTTATCACAACACTTAGGCAGCATGAACAAAATCAACTTTTGAGAAAATTCTTTGATTCCCAGTAAGTAGTTGGTGCCAGAACTGTCGTTGTACTGCAAAAGCAGTATTTGTATTGCTTTCTGTATCTTTCTACTGATATGCTGCACAGCTACTTAAAATACTGATTTTTTTTTAAACATATCCAGAGAAAGTGACATTCGAGACAACACGAACAACCGGAAATGGAAATTGAATTGTCTTATATTTTTTGTTCGTGTTAAGTGTATTAATTTCAACGTTGATTAGTTGCTCCATACAAAGCTATATCGTATACGCTATAGGTACTGCTTTGTACTGCTTTTTGTCGACTGGTCGTGCTCCTCCTTTTTGGCTTCAAACGACTGCCTTGGTTGGTGCCTTCTAATTGCCATAGTCAGTTCTCGGAGACCTGTTAAATTAAATTCCAATTAGTGTTTGTTAATTTAAATAAATATTTTGTACTCACTGTACCCGTAGCTTTGTAATAGATACCTCGGATCTCCGCTGTTGATGTCTGGTATCGAATGTCAACGATTCACCGCCAAGATCTGCTGTGTTCCATTAGAACAATTTATTCTTCTGAAGCGCTCCTTTACCTTCACTTTTATTTATTGTTCAATTTTATTTTAAATTGAAATCGATTGCGTATCTCTTTAATGAAACATTTGGGGTGGTGGGACTTGGGAGATTGATAGCCTTTAAAAAGGCAACCAGCTAGGGGTATTTTTTATTTTTTTTTCATTTCTTGAAATAGTTAACACCAAATCCCACCGGACAATTGATTTTTGTACATCAGCAAGGATGAGAGGATTAATTTTTTTTTATATATCCGTGTAGGACATGGAAATAGATAACTATTCCCACATTGTTTACCCTACCTAAGATGCATAAATGGTATGTACCTTCCAAAAACGAATACTAAAAACTCATAACTAACAACTTCATTTCTTGCTTCGACTTTAAATAAATAATGTCCTCACAATTGCGACATTTATGTTACAAACACAGGCATTGCGAAATCATTACACTTGAAGCTGAAACTAAAAATGTTTCTTAACAACTTATTACTAGAGAATGTGTGCCTAATTCAGTCATGAAGTGCAAAGTGCATGACCAAATTTACTGATCCGCATTGAGCTGATCTAATACTTAGTATATCTACTGTGCTTAGCTGTTAAAGGGACTTCCCTTTACTGTACATACATGCATCTTTAGAAAAGCTATTTGTGTTATTTTGAATATTGTGTTATTTAATATTGTATTATTTTCCTGAAAATATTCATGAAAGCATACATAATACAGCCCTTCATCCCGTACATGTACACAGTAATCATCTATCAATCTATGGTTTCAAGAGACTATAAGTGTCCAGTGATACGATCAAAAGTGCTGTCATATCATGTTTAGCTGTTGATAGAAAAATGTATTGCTTGTTATCGTTTTATTGTTGATTTGTTTTGCTTGTTTATCATTTGACTCCCTGAGGAGTGTCTAACATAAACATACCTGTTGCACTATAAAAATAACTTTTGTGTGATTTTAATTAATGAAATAAAAATAGTTTACAAATGGATTTTGATGGAAGCTTGGAAAGAAAAAGTTGTGGGAACCAATGAACCGTGAAGGTGGGTCCTCTTAATGAACGAATGTACCATAGACACAAAAATAAATCAGTGCTGGTTGCCAGTTTATTTGCATTACATTTTAATGGATAGAGCTACTCGTGTTCAAATCCTTTTATTAGTATTCAAAAAAAAAATGCTTGATCTTTTAAAATCTACTTTCAAAACGCGAGCAGTGAGAGCCAAAAACAAACAATACGAATCTATTTGCACAGAAAAATGCTTTGTAATTTTTTTTCACAATAAGGTGCAACAATATAGCAAAACATTTCCAACGAAAAAACAAATTAAATCCTATAAACACCCCTCATTACAATTGTACGATTAATGTTACCATGCACCAGTAAGGATATACACAAGTATTTTTTAATTGTAACCACATTATGATTTAAGTTTATATAAATTGCGTTAAGCAATTGTATTTGTTTAAGAAAATTATTTCATGCACGAAATCTACATGGCTCTGTTGTTCACAATATGAACAAAAAATTGTTAAAATTTCTGATGTTTTTCTATGAAGACATTAGCTCTCTAACAGCCGAAGCGTATTTATCAAAATATAAGTATGAATAATTTTATTCCCAAAAAAGGATTATAGAGAAGTAGATCAAAGTGAACATAAATTAGAACAAAATAGTCCAAACGTATTTTTTTTTTTTTTTTTTAAATAATATATAAGTAAAATACACAAAAACGAAATGAAACTATAGAAAACATTTTCAAAAATTACCTTACATTGTTTCTTGTTATTTATGTACTATTATGTTTTAGGAAGTACAGCAAAAATCTCCTGTGCATGGTTATTGTACAAGTTATACAATTGAAGCTGTTTATTTTTCGACAAATGATTTACGGTGGGCTTCTTTTTATTCGATCACCAAATGAACATAAAGACTAGATAAACATATAAATACGTGCTTCATCTAAACGAAAGTATAGCTAAATTTTATAAACAAATATATAAGTAGTAAGTATAGAATAATAGCGAAGCATTGTTAAAGTACCTGTTGTTCAAGGGTTAATCAAGTTTTACAGTGTCATGCGTAATCCTTACATATCCATTTACATTACATAATGATGAGGACATTCGATTTGTATATATATATTGTGAAAACGAGAGAGCATTCGCTTTTATAAAAAAAAAAAAAAAATTATATTGATGTGGGGAAGAACACCAACTTTTATTTCCTTTGGTTAGATGGAACGTTAATCTTTCGTTGAAGTGGTGGTTATTTTAATTTCAGGAACTACAGGTAGAATGTTGAATTGCAAACCCTGGTTTTGTGTGTACAGATATAGATGTTGTACTATTTCCCGAACATATTGTGAGATTGTGACTAAAGCACACATTTTTAACTTTTTAATTATATTTACTATAATAGCCAATAAAATAAAAAATATTTTCAGGTGGTTACATGGTCATCAACGTCCTAGTTAAATTGCAATGCAACAGAAAGATCTGCTTTATATGAGAGAAATTATTTGTTTTCTTCCAAAAATTATTGAAAATCTTTAACATTAGGTATTTATAAAAAATATAAAAATAAATAAAGCTTGTATAAGAAATAAAAAAAATCGAAATAATCTTTTAGTTTAAATTAACCTTTACTTTATTATATAACGCTTTAAAATATTCGTTAAGAAGACTCTAGAATTTATGTATTTGTTTGGTTGTTATGGGAAAATATGTTTATACGATTTTTATTTAGTTTTTTATGTTGACAAGTTGATCACTATAAATGTAGGTGTAAATCAATTCTGGTGAGTTATAGATGAAGGTATATATTTTTATTTTCTTATTTTCGGGGTATTTATTTAGTTACTTTTTTTAAATCGCATGTAAACAGGGAAGTGTTGAATGGTGAGTGTGGATAGAGATGTGTTTAAGTTGAATGATGGCTTTAAACTTTTTTTGCTGCTAAGTTTTACGCAAGAATGGCAGAAAGCCTACTTGGCTAGATGAAGAAATAACTATTTGTTTTTATAAACTTCGCGATTGAAATTATTATTACAGAGGTCGGTCTTTCAGTATGAGGATGATTTTTCTTCGTATGCAACGTTTCTATATCGAGGATCGCATTTGGGATATTTATACCGGTTATATTTTTGTGGGCAAGTCCCTTTCTATAAAAATTTACATTAAAGGCAACAATTGCGCCCACTTTGGCGGATTAAATTGTAACTGCAGTAGTTGGGTAAAGTTGGAAGCTTTGTCCATAGAAAAGTATGTAACAGATGGATTATAATAGATTTCGTAGTCCCTTCCTATATGATGTTGCTCTTCATCCCTAGTTTATTTTCGAATGTTGTATAACATATTTAATTAGAAGTGGTTTGAAACATTTTATCTCCGTGGAGTGGTGGGAATAATGTGACGGAGCTATCTTTGCCAATGGAGGTTTTACGAGAATCAGGATTTCATTTTCGTTCTTTGCTGCAAGTATTGTCGGACGTTAAATGGTTTTTACTATCCGATTTGTTTTCTTTACCTAAATATATTCTATGGTTACGATGCTATAGAATGGCTTATTTAATTTATTTATTTACAACATACTCGTATAAGCAGCGTCAACATGTAAAAGGGGTTCTCGAACGGTGGGAAAGCATGCCCTGTTGGATGTACTCGATCTTTTGAGTAAGACGACAGTTCAGAGTGAGATATTGAGCTATGTAAAAGTTATATTTATTACCGAAATCCCGACGATTCACTTTGACAGACACAGCTGTCAATTGATATCAATTTGCCGCCCAGGGAATATAGTTGATGGATTGGTGAGGCGGCAGTGGAGGATTGCTGTTGGATCGCAAATAAAAGACTGATAGTTTTTGAAATTCATAAAATCACTCTTTGGAACTGTTGGTCCAAATTTAAACAGCGAGGACTGAATGATACGTTTTACTTTTGATAAGAAACTCCAACATTTTTTACTTTTGAAAACAAAACATGTTTTTTCGAGATCGAATCCGTCATCGTATAGTGACATTTCTGGGTTATTTCCCTTACAAATGAACGAAGAGTTTTTGAATATACCCTGGTTTTTTTAATATTGAGCAGCAGATGATTAGTATTCTTCAAATCAATGAAATAACTTTTCCCTGAGTTGTTGTTAGTTTTAACCGGAGGACGGGACGATGAATTTAACACTCGCCGATAGATAAGAAGATGAGAAGAAAAACGTAAATATCCTCTGGAGCTTACAATTTTCGCTTTCCGTAAGACGGCAAAAAATAAAAATCCATTTCACCGGGAATATTTTGAAAAACAATATCGAATGCTTTTCGAACTTGAAGTCGGTGGTGTTGTGTAACGAACGATAACGACGTGTTTTTGAATACACCAAGAGGGATTATATATTGAGCAGCAGTCGATGATGGGTATTGAATGGTGGAAAGCGTACTTCGCTGGGAGCGGTTGTGTTCTGCCATTTAAGCTGGAAATGTAACATTTGATGAACTGGGCTTATGTTGATGGACGATAAGAACAAAGATATTCACTTAAACTGGAAAAATTCGGCCGAACAATAAAGGATTTTTTTATCGAATTTGTGATTCCATCACCGTGTAGTCTTCGAATCCAAAAAAAAGTGGAAAGTGATTTTTAGCGATACGCGTCGGTTTTTTTTTTTTTTTTTTTTTTTTTAATTCATGAAACATTCAATGCCGAGAGTTGTGAGTTTTTGGGATTAAAGCGACGGAACTGGAGAACGCATTTAACATTTGCCGGCAGAGCAATTCACGTAGTGAATTTCGAACACACGAATCAAAATCTCACCAATCTTTGTGATTAAAGCGACGGATCTGGAGAACGCATTTAACATTTGCCGGCAGAGCAATTCACTTAGTGAATTTCAAGCACACAATATCAAAATCTCACCAATCTTTGTGATTTAAGCGACGGAACTGGAGAACGCATTTAACATTTGCCGGCAGAGCAATTCACTTAGTGAATTTCGAACACACAATATCAAAATCTCACCAATCTTTGTGATTAAAGCGACGGAACTAGAGAACGCATTTAACATTTGCCGGCAGAGCAATTCACTTAGTGAATTTCGAACACACAATATCAAAATCTCACCAATCTTTGTGATTAAAGCGACGGATCTGGAGAACGCATTTAACATTTGCCGGCAGAACAATTCACTTAGCGAATTTCGAAGAAAGTCTCACCAAACTTTATCACACGCGTACCGATTCATTAAATTGGAGTACTTTGGGAAGCAAACTCGACGTTTCTCCCGTTTTATGGCAGAGACTAACAAAACTATTCATATACTGAAAGAGAAAGTATGGTAGTTTTTGCTTATATCATCCTAGATTAGAGATTTAAAATTTTAAGAAAAATCACAAATTTTATATACAATAGGAAATGGTTTGAATATACATAGAGAATGACGCGACGCCATTCAATAATAATGGAGGTTGGGATTTCCGTGCTGTATTGTCCAGAGCATTTTAAAGTTCGGAGCCATTGTTATAAAACTTATTTTAATAACCTTATATTTGTGAGGTTTAGCTCAACAAAACATGGAACCAAAGTTCAACAAGACGTAGCGTCTGAAAAGTTTAACCAAATGAAATGATGATTCGACGTTGCGCATTTACATATTTATATTTCGTTGGCGAAATCTTTTAATAAAACTCCAGGATAGGACTGACAGTATAATTAGCTAACGATATCCTTGGGACTTTTTCGCGGAATAAGTCTGAATTGCATTTATACGCCTTTTAAGCCGATAATATGATCAAAAGATTTACTTCTTATAGGGAAGCATGTTTGATAAACAAAATATCTTGGAAACTTCAGAAAAAGTTGATCAAATCCTGGAGCTGGAGCTTGTAAAAATAGGCAAAGTTGTAATGCAATGGGATATAATTAAAGGCCTTCAAAGGAAAAGAGCTTGCGATAAAGTATGTATAACAACTTCACACTTGTAACAAGGATTTCTGCTTTGTCCGATAGCGCTAGATTTTACCAGACAGCAAGGCGAGATTCTGGTGACTTGTGAACCGAAAACGCTTTTCATACAATAGAATCACCATATGTCACGCAATAGACAACGCTTTTTAAAAGATAACCAATAGTTTTTAACTTAATATACAATTTAGTAAAAATCATAATTTATTTAATAGGTTTTAAGGATGCAAAGAACCTTCGATGCAGTCGTGTTGTATATTGCAACTCAAGAGTCGAACCGATCTCTGTAGGGCCAACATTTACTCTTACTGACATAATATGATCTAATAAGGATATTGTAAACGCTTGCTTGTATTCAGAGGTACTCCACGAAAAATCTCAAGGAGACGTTAGCAAATATTTGTTATATATCAGAAATATCTGCCTTCTGATTCACCATACACCTTTTGTCGTCTCTTGACATATAACTGGAGAAAAATGAGCTTCGTTTCTCAAAAGTATCTCTTATTTAATGAATCAAAAAAAAGTAGAAGACTTGATGAGTTGGCCCATTATCGCGCTAAAAGAAGCCAATTTTGTTCGATTGATGCAGAATTCTTGTTTCTAGTAGCTTTTGTGGTTCCCTTCTTGAATCCCTTCTCTTTTAGAAACAAGACGCCGCAAATCGAGTAAATAGAAAAAAAATTATATAACAGCTTACACCTTTGTTGCCGGGAAAAAAAAAGTTTAACCAATTTGATGTGGAAATCCGTTGAACATTAACTCACCGAATATGTGTCATCATTGATGCGTGGAAGTCTGAAAGGCGTTGCTTGAGAGTTATACCCTACCTGGTCTGGAGGGTCTTTGATTCCCTTAAATCCTCTTCTTTTGAAAATCGACACAAATCGCTGAAAGTTTAACAAACGAAGCAAGAAATACGTGACTGAAAACACATCTTAGGTAACCTGACCCACGCTCAAGTTCACTCTTTGGTCTATAGTGGCAGGTACTGCATATAGCTGGACTTTTGAGGGTTATTATTGAGTCCCTTATCCCCGTCAATGAGTCTACTAAAACTCGTACTGCTACATTATATTGACATCTTCTTTTTTTTCTCTTTAGTCACGAGTCTAGTGTTATTCCTAGCTACTTGACTTGCTTTTACTATTTTCTTGTGTTTTGGAGGACATTTGGTTCCCTTATTCCCTCCACTTTCTTCAAGTCTACAGTAAATGTCAATGGTCTAGTGCTATGCCCAGATAACTGACTTACACTATTAATTTCATTTTGGTATTGGTTATTAAGGGTCGATATTGTTCCCCTTCCTTATACCTTCTTGAAAAGGTTTTAAACCCTCATAGAGCTACCCTTGAATTATAATTTTTTTAGGAATTACATTTAGAGTTTGTGCCCTGCCTTAGCTTTAGGTAAGGTTAGGCCACCTGAGAACACACTGAAAAGTGGATCTTGGGGTACTGCATAACCTTATCTAGTATTTGGTATCTTCCCAAATAGTATATAGTCTCTTGTGGGCTAATAATGCCCTGCAAGATTCTATAATTGGATGTTACTTAATCTTATCTAGTGTTTGGTGTCTTCCCAAATGTATAAGTCTCTTTTAGGCTTATGCCCTGCAAGATTCCACACTAGGGTACTACATAACCTTATCTAGTATTTGGTATCTTTCCAAATAATTTAGTCTCTTGTGGGCCAATGTCCAGCAAGGTTTCAAAATATTTTCTTGAATTTCAGCTGTCACAGTCTTTCGAGTCCCACCTCCTCTAAGCTCATTTTCTTTAGTCTCTCATTGAATTTCTAACGAATTTCCTAGCATGTCTCACTTCTTGTTGGTATTAATTGGCATTCCCCAGAAGAGTCTTCTTTGTGATGACCCAGACTGATTTGATTTCCTTTTGTTTGAATTAGGTTTGAGTACTATTAAATTTGAAAATTGTATTAGAAAATAATAGTAAAAATTAAATTTCTTTAAAAATATATAGATATATTTATATGAATTTTAAATAAGTACAATATTCTATGAGCAATGCATGGGAACGCTGACTTTTTTCATATGAAAGGGAACTAATTTCGTCTGACTTTTTTATTTTTATAACGAAATACTATGAATTGAAATAAGAAAGGAAAATCTATCCGACTTAAAAAGGTTGGTACAATTTATTTGGTATGTTTTTACCATATGACAATGCATTATTGTACTCATTTAGTACTTTTACTCTTACCAACTGGGCACTTTAAGAACAAGAAAATAATTTTAACTTTTTTTATAAAATGTGCTAACCAAATGCTAATTAGTAAAATCTGTATTGCAGACATGTTTTCTAAGTAAAATATTTTTATACCCATGCACACCAGAGTGCAAATAATGCTTAATATCTTAATATACTACACGTATTTTGTATGTGGCAAATACTCATGCATAAAATCTACAATAAAATTATTGCAAATGCAGATGTTACGAAAAAAATGATTTCAAAATAATTATTTTGTTTTTTTTTTTTTTCTTTTTTTGTGCCTGTAATAAAAGACGCTTTGGTATATATATATTTTTTCACTTTTCCTTAAATATGGTTTCCTATTTAAATAGTATTTGTTTAAAATTATACACAAAATATATGTAAATATTTTTGGTTTTGTTGAAAAAAATATGTAGCTAATTAAAAATTGAATTGATTTTTGTAATGCTTGGACTTGTTTATTTGTTGTCTGCAATTTTGTTGGAATGCTGAGAAAGGGTTGAGTATTTTAATTTTCTTCGCAGCTGTTGGATTGAAGAATGATGTGGTGAAGTTAATGTGTTGTTGAAACTCAATTAATTCTAGATTTATGAACATTGCAAGAGCTTAACACATCGTTGTTCATTTAAACTATTTTTATAAATGTTGTCTTTATCGAGGTTGATTGGAGAATGGAGATGTTGAGGTGCTAAATATGAAGCATTGGAAGATTTATCAGTTGCATCTTGTGGCGGCCTTGTTTTATAAAATAAAAATAATACATTTATATATGTATATCGCCCAACATTTGTGCAGATCACACATTGCAATTTTTTTTATATTTTGAGAAAAGATTTCTTGTAATTTCGACGCTATAGAGATAATAATGTAAAATTCGCAGGATTTTTTTGTTTTATGAGGAAGATTAGCTTTTTTATTTCATTTGGTGTTCTTGTTTTATTTTATAGCTGGTTTATGATTTTTTTTATAAGTGTTGCCTTTGTAAGAGATAAAAACTATACCACCTTTCCCTTAAAATTAAAATGCGGTTGTTTACCATTTTTTAATATAATATTTGTCACCCAAGGGGTATTTTTCATAAAAATCAAATACACAAGACATTTGTGGTTATAAGATATGGATAAATTTAGAAACCTAACCTATTACCTACTTCTTCCTGATACATTTTATGAGAATTTCGGAAAACATCGTTTTTGTTATTCAATTTTTATTACCATTTACTAAATTTAAACTCAAAAGAACACATTCTTACTTTAGACATCAAAGCATTCAGCATTAAAAAAAAACAGACTTCAACTCGCATACTTCCATTTGAAATTTGTTGAGTGTAATTTGGATTATTTCAAAAGCTTATAAAAACAATTCAGCAAATATTCATTCGTTGTTTGTTGAGTTACCTACATGTGATAATGAATGTTTATAAGAAAATGGTTTAAATTATAAAAAATGTTGCCGAAGTTTTCTTCATTCAATTAAAAATATATTTTATTCAATTTAGGTAAATTCGGTGGGTAAACATAAATCTAAAATTAAAATATGTAGAATATTTTTTAGATTTCATAATAATTATCATATTTAGGTTTTATTAATGGTCTGTGTTTATAGGTTTTTTTTTTTTATTATTTAAATATTTTAAGAACGCTTGCTTAGTAGGATGCTGATTCGCTGACTCATTTTTAGTCATTCACACTGCAATTAAAGCTAACAAAGATTGGGTGGAGTAAGGCGGTTTCTTTTTTTACGTTCTTTACGTCTATTTGTTTTCTTAAATAAAGACAGGTAATGTTAATTGTATTTCGTAGACGGTTTAAGGCAGAAACGACGTATAAGAAGTATGATAACATTTTTCTTCAATTACTCGTGTTTAGATAAATGAAAATATTAAGAACTTCCATTTCGGTTTATATAGATTATAGCTATATATGAAAGTACAAACAAATACGGGCACGTTTCGTTAAAAAACATTCTTAATTTTGATATCCCACCCTCAGATATTTTACAAATAGAAATAGGTACTGTATTTTTTGTCGGTTTAGAAGAAACTTTTCATTTTAGATATGATCTTAATGCATTGAATATAGATATTGCATTATATTGAGGCCCAGGTACACCCTGAACTGTAGCGCCACCTAAGTATAAATGTTGTAGAACACACATCCATTTTTTTACAATACATTAGAATAAATAGGTATAGGTATCAATATTTTGTAGAAATTTGTATCATTATTTAAAGGAAAATGGGCGTTTCTAAATAATAATAGTGAAACGTAAGTTTGCTAGACTCATAATTATTATTATCTCGACTTGAAATTGAAATGAGAAGTTCAACATTTTTAGATTTCAATCGTAATGTTTGAACGTAGTTTTATTTTCAAATTTCAATGTAATTCATTCTCGTATATTTTATTAAATTATTGGTTTAAATTTATAGATTTATTTTTATTTTTCAAATATGTGGGTTTTTTTTTTAACCGTTGATATTTTTTAGTCAGTAGCTAAAGTTAACTAAAATAGGATTGTTTGGATTCTTTTGGAAATATAATTATTTTGCTGAAATAAAGATATAAATTTGGCTTAAACAATAAACAAAAGGGAGTAAAATAGAATATTTTTTTAATTCCGCTAAGGAGTGTAAGTTAATGTTTAAAAATAACATAAATATTAGAGCGCTTTTCTATAGTCTGGCACGTAAATGCCTTCAGTTTTTATTAGCTTTTTAGATAGCAGGTAACATTTTTAGGTTGGAAATATTTGGGGAACCCTAAGAGGACTGACTAGAGTTATTTGAAGGAATATAATGTTTACAAAAGGAGATAAACAACGATAAATATAACGGATTTATAATGTTTTGCTTATCATTTCACATTAAGTTCATTCATATAATGTGGTAGTATTAAATATGCGTTACAATCATAATGTAGGGAAGCGCTGTTTCGACTTTTAGGCAAATAAATTAAACATTTTAGAAAAGCGCAGTGTATCTCTAAAAATGCGGTTGCAGTATTATTTGTATGAGAGTTTCTAGATTTCTTAAAATCTATACAAGAACATGTATAATGGTATGAGATCCTGCGCAAAGATTGTAGTAATTTTTTACAGACTTATTTTCTTCTGATTGTCAGACAGATATGCATTAGAGTGTTATTGATATAATGTGGAACTTAGGACAAGTAATCTTAAATTTTTGCGAAAACAATGGACATCCATTGACAGGTACATTTATTTTTGCGTATAAGTATGTCCTCATTAAAAATATGTTATTTTGTTACAAACAATTTGGTACATATTTTAAGAATAGGAATTACGAGATAAAACGTTAAATCTTTGCCTTTCCCTGAGAGATATATTTGAAAAAATTAAATAAAAACTAAATTGATGCGATGTGCTGGAATAATTATAAACAAATAAAATATTGTATGATTTTGCACTGATATAAATCGAATTTAAATTTTATTTTCTTGTGGATATTTGAAGCAAATTATTTGTTGTCGTATTTCTGTTGATTGTCGGTTGTTATGAAGTTGGTGCGATGTTGAGGTTGTTTGGGATGCTAATGATACGATTTCTCAATTTTGTTGTGAAGATTTAAATATTAGGAAAATTATATTTCTAGTGCTTAACTGAAACCTGTTTATTTTTAATTTCGTAATTATTTTAAATTAATACGACCAACGATTAAATTAGACCGGGTATACAACTAAATATTATAATTTCAGTAGCTCCTATCGGGAATAGAAAACTTATGCGTATATTCTTAACTGTGAAAAATTAATAACTACTAAAATCATGGGATGATTGGATATACAAGAAGAGTATTCGCTTCACCCTGAACTGTAGTGGATGATCCTGTGATCCTAATCTCTTGGACGTGCAGTCCAGTCATGTTGATGAGATTGCTGACTTTAATTACCTATCCAGAGTTCGCAGCAGCACTTTAAGATATATCCGACATTCCTTTCTTCATTAAAGGTACCCCATAGCGGAATTTACACGGAACTTGTGTTTTATTTATTCCCAGTGAGTGCTTTTCATAGTTGCGCAACTCGGTGCCATAAATAAATGATGAATAAGCACATTTAAGCCCGTTTCTCGTTTCTTTCATTTACAGATGTAGATAAAGTGAAGATGAATTTAGATAGGTAGGTTATTCCTTGTCGGTCTGACCCTTATTTCATCCGTCTCGAACTGTAGCGATAGTAGAAGTTTAAGTAAAAGTTTCTAACGTATCAGGGCTTAACCAGGAATTTAAGTGCTATAGCACACACATCGGGCGAATGTTATTCCTTGTCGGTCTGACCCTTATTTCATCCGTCTCGATGTTGGCGGTCAAATTCGAAATTCCTTCTTTTAATTCGTACAAAACCATGTTAACAAAATAATGACAAAAAGTTGGGTTTTTTTGCAAAAAGTAGCCAAATCTAGGGTTTTTTTTTTTTCAGAATTATCTGTAGGGAAACATTTGGACCGTCTGGCAACGCTGGCGACAACAAAGTAATTGATTGACATTGGGTTAAGATCCCACATCATGCTGTTAAAATAAAACCCAGTAGGAGACAAAGTCAATAAAAAGATCAGAGGATATAATTGGCTACCTTGTGGTTCCCTTTAGGTCGCCTATTTAAGGTTTTAAACAAAAGACTTAAGATACATAATAAAATAAGTGTTTGTCAACAAAATTCAGCTACGACATAAACTTGTTTAGGATTTATAAAATTAATATTATTAAAAAAATGGTTAACACCGTGAAAATAAATTATCACAAAATTATGATTTTAAAAAATACCAAATTTTATGTAGATTAAATGATTGCTTATAATATTTATTATATGGGGAGCTTATAACTTTCGTCAGCAACATTAACCAAAGACATCTTTTAGTACCGACTACTGGACATATTTTGTGTGTATGAACATTTTGCTATTTGACTATATATAAATATATAGTAGCGTGGGTAGAACATTTTAATTCAAGGACTTGTTTCTTAGCCTAAGACATAGTTTTGTTTCAGAAATGAAATTTAAAAAAAATCGCATATATTTTTGCACCATTACCCGAATTCCTTTAAAATCCGTAGTTAATGAAGTTAGCAACGGCCTTATACAAATGTGGCAAATATTCATGCACAAACACTGTGGAATAACATTTTTATTTCTCAAAAACAAATTTCCTTACCAAAGCAGAATACGAGTAATAACAAAATGTTTAACAACCATAAAAAAATAAAGACAAAAGTAGGTATTTATAAATAACACATTAAATTATTCAGTAAAATATATTGAAATTTTAAATTAAAGTCGAAAAGAATGATTAAGGGGCAAATTGAATAAATTATTAAAGCCCATGGCACATTTTTATCATTGTTTTTGCCCAACAATACATGAATCACAAAAACATATTGAAAAACGTTCAAATGCTACTTAACACAACAACTTTACAAAAGCCTAGACTTGCAATTTTAAACACACACCTTATATGATGGGATACCCAGAAAAACATTTAAGGACAACAGCAATATGTTTCATGTATATAACTATGTCCACTGATGGCCGGTTTCAAGGGGGATGATTGGTTGTACTATTGTGCATTGCTTATTTGCGATAAATGTAAATGGAAGCCTAAAATACTATTCTGAAATGCATAAACCATAAATTGCTTACGTAGCATTCAAAACGGATTTGTTTTTTGCAGTAACATGAAGAGACAAGCTGAAATCAGATTGTTTACATAAATGGACGGATTTTACAATATTATATGGTTTTGGGCAGAGTAAATGAGCCGATGCTCTATTTTCTTACTTATTGTACTTCTGTAGTAATTTTCAGAAGGCTTAAGCGCTAATTTTTTCAAAGTGCTATAACGATTTAGTTTGATTTAAATAACCCTATACAACAGATTATTAACAGATCTACCTAAATTTGTTACAGCTCCAAGTGATCTTAAACATATTTTTTTCTTTTTAAAAAAAAAAAAACTTTGATCGTCTTGAAGGTAAGCTTTTCGCTTAAATATTTCGCGGAGTTGTTTTTGTTTGTGTTTTGAAGTGTCATGTAAAACTAAAGATTACGATTTATTTTACAGGGTTTGTTTATACACAAATTATTATTTTATTTGCTCTTTGACATATACATATGCAATAAAATGTTATAGGGAAACAACTCTATATTCAAGACTTGACAGGAACAATGACAAAAGTATTATTTTTCTAATTGTTCGAAATACGAAATATGAACACAAACTGATTCTTGTTTTTTTTTTTTTTGCGCTCTGTACCGGTTATCTGTACAAAGATAGTTATACATATACTAGATAAAACCACCTGACCTACATTCGTCCATTAAAACAAAAAATAAAAATAAGCCGGCTGTAGTTAATAATTAGAAAGTGTTTAAATAGATGCACTTATAAAAAATGTATTTAAGCTATACATACATATACATTATATTTTGCAATCGCGCCTTCAATAAAAAAGCGCAGAGTTTTAAGACACATTTAATTGAGTTATTAATATATTTTGACAATTTTCGTAGTTACTATAAGAACAAAAACAGTTGTTGGTGCTTCTAAATAATATATTAATTAGCCTCAAGCTCTGGTACCTAGTACCATTAGTAATTGCAATTTAATGCACTAAATGACAAAATTAACAATAAATACATTGGACTAAAATAAATTACAAATCAGGCATTGTTGTACAATTTTATATGGAAAACTATGAACGTTTTAAAATTGTTTCTAAAATAAAAAAATAAAAAACTGTTTTTTAGGATTTAAGAAAATGTATTATTGTTGTCAGTAAGGTAGATAAATGTAAAAGTTAAATAAAAAACTAGTTGGCATTGGATTCTATTCAACTTAATAACCTGGGTTATTCAAATATTTATTTATGTTTGAGAGTGTATCTTCTGATTTCGATTTGCATAATATTAATACATAACGACTGGCTACATTCCCATTCGCTTAACAAGTCTTAACTAATTTTAATTAATTGTTATTTGTAGGAAAAAAAAAACTACGACCTTTCAACAAAATGGGATGCGAAACAATTGGTTATGTGTTTTAAAGGTTCCAGGTCAACCCTCTAAGACTGGATTGGAATTCGTTTAGCGTTGTATAAATCCCTGGGTCTAAATGGGTTATAGGAAAAATGCAAACGCTTATTCGTTTCCAAACTTAGTTTACTATATAGAATATAGATCATCCCAAACATCTAAAAAAAAAATAATGAATCCCAAAATCCAACCAAAAACCATACATTCCGTTTCCATGCAAATGACGTATTCAACGCACGTAGTCTTTATAAAACCCTGTATTAGTTATTACTGCAGTCTTAGACGTTAATCAGAGTAAGTCTTCTGCTTATTTGGGATTATCTGGATTATAAAGATATTGCTTCAACGCTCAAGCTCAAGTTGTCCATAATCGTATGTTATTTCAATCACCAGAAGAAAATAAAACATTTTTTTCGCAGTTCAGAGGCAGTCTTATCTTATCTTCATTTAATTCGATAATAATATATCTGTAATTTTAGAAATTTTAATCATCACCTCTAAAAACACAGGGTTTTTTTCAATTGCAGCTCTTAGACCATTTTTAGGTTATCTACGTTTAAATGGAATACATAGCTCAGAGGTTCAGCTCTCAAGCCCGAACTTGTCTACAGTTTTAGGTTTTTTCTTCACCACCTTTAGAAACAAAATAATTTTCCAATCGGAGCTCAGAGGCAGTCTTTAGCTTGTCTACGTTTAATTGGAATACATAGCTCAGAGGTTCAGCCCAAGCCCGAACTTATCTATTGTTCTTAGCATTTTTTTCACCACCTAGAAAAAAATAATTTTTCATTCCCAGCTCAGAGGCAGTCCTTATCTTATCTACGTTTAAATGGAATACATAGCTCAGAGGTTAGGCTCTCAAGCCCGAACTTGTCTATAGTTTTAGGTTTTTTTTCACCACCTCTAGAAACAAAATATATTTCCAATCGCAGCTCAGAGGCAGTCTTTAGCTTGTCTACGTTTAAATGGAATACATAGCTCAGAGGTTCAGCTCTCAAGCCCGAACTTGTATATAGTTTTAGGTTTATTTCACCACCTTTAGAAACAAAATAATTTTCCAATCGCAGCTCAGAGGCAGTCTTTAGCTTGTCTGCGTTTAATTGGAGTACATAGCTCAGAGGTTCAGCTCTAAATCCCGAACTTGTCTACAGTTTTTAGCATTTTTTCACCACCTTTAGAAACAAAATAATTTTCCAATCGCAGCTCAGAGGCAGTCTAGCTTGTCTGCGTTTAATTGGAATACATAGCTCAGAGGTTCAGCTCTCAAGCCCGAACTTGTCTATAGTTTTAGGTTTTTTTCACCACCTTTAGAAACAAAATAATTTTCCAATCGCAGCTCAGAGGCAGTCTTTAGCTTGTCTACGTTTAATTGGAATACATAGCTCAAAGGTTCAGTTCTCAAGCCCGAACTTGTCTTTAGTTTTAAGCATTTTAGCATTTTTTTCACCGGCTCTAGAAAAAAAATAATTTTCCAATCGCAGCTCAGAGGCAGTCTTTAGCTTGTCTACGTTTTAATGGAATACATAGCTCAGAGGTTCAGCTCTCAAGCCCGAACTTGTCTATAATTTTAGGTTTTTTTTTACCACCTCTAGAAACAAAATAATTTTCCAATCGCAGCTCAGAGGCAGTCTTTAGCTTGTCTATGTTTTAATGGAATACATAGCTCAGAGGTTCAGCTCTCAAGCCCGAACTTGTCTACAGTTTTAAGCATTTTTTTTTTCACCACCTTTAGAAACAAAATAATTTTCCAATCGCAGCTCAGAGGCAGTCTTTAGCTTGTCTACGTTTAATTGGAATACACAGCTCAGAGGTTCGGCTCAAGCCCGAACTTATCTATAGTTTTTAGCATTTTTTTTCACCACCTCTAGAACAAAAATAATTTTTCATTCTCAGCTCAGAGGCAGTCTTTAGCTTGTCTACGTTTAAATGGAATACATAGCTCAGAGGTTCAGCTCTCAAGCCCGAACTTGTCTATAGTTTTAGGATTTTTTCACCACCTCTAGAAACAAAATAATTTTCCAATCGCAGCTCAGAGGCAGTCTTTAGCTTGTCTACGTTTAAATGGAAAACATAGCTCAGAGGTTCAGCTCTCAAGCCTGAACTTGTCTTTAGTTTTAAGCATTTTAGAATTTTTTTCACCACCTCTAGAACAAAAATAATTTTTCATTCCCAGCTCAGAGGCAGTCTTTAGCTTATCTACGTTTAAATCGAATACATAGATCAGAGGTTCAGCTCTCATGTTCTAACCTGTCTATAACATTGGGAATTTAAATCATCACTTGAATTAATATACATAATTCACTATGTGATAAAGGTTCAACTCGAAAATTATTAATACATAACCACAACAAGGATTATTTGGCTTTAAATAATTCCACGTCTCCTTTTTTCATAATTCTTTTTCTCCATCCCTCCATATTTTTTTATAAATCTCTTACAAAGACCAGGCAAAACTTTCTAAAACTAGCATTAGAAATCTTCCCAAAACATATCTTGCATGAATGGCACAAAGCCGCACATAGCTTTCAATCGCGCCAAAAAATAAATACATAGAAAGCGTGGAAGGTCTTATATCCACCGGTCTTACAAGTAAGCCTACCTATTTAATCACAACTTTTATGCGGATCTATTGATATACAATTTCAATCTTACTACTGAGTTCTTTTAAATTAATTAAGGTTATTCCATTTTAAGTCATTAGAATATGGGCTGTATTAATTATATATAGTACAGGTTTATGTACACAAATTAAATTGTAAGCTACATTCAGGCTACTTGCAACTACTCGTAAATTATCAATTTGGATTGAGTTAATCGAATTCGAAAAGTACAATGTACACAATTGTGGTTTATACAAATTAAATCACTAAATAAAAATGCATATATGAGAATTAAGGAAACATTAATTTAGTAAGAGTTTTATGAAATAATGTTGAATAGAAGATACAGATCAAAATAGAAACAGCAATAGCTATATAGGGTTTGGTTGTCGAATTCAGAAAGCATAAGTAAAACATAACTGGTAAGAATTATGTGAATTTAAAACTATTTAATTCAAAACGGATTTTCTTTTATGTCTAAGTTAAGTATGTATACTTATAAAATAAGGTTAAGAAAATATTCACACTTAATGACTTGCATCGAAACTACGTAAATTGCTTTAATTAAGCGAGCGAAATACATATTGGGGTATTTAGGTTTAAAAGTACTTTCAGTGTATGTGTATATGCATTGCTGTTATTTAGTAATTATTTCAATTATTTCACGAAAATATTCTAAATGTTCAAAATTTTATATCTATGCGCTATAATAATCATTCACATTTTTTTCTATTATGTACTGCGTTAAGCAGTTGATTTGCATAATACATTTATGGCAACAATTTCATGCACAAAACTTAACAATAAACAACTCATGGGCTTGTCATGTAAAGATCTGTTTTCAAACAGTTATTATAGCTTTTTTACTACACAAACATAAATAATGTAGTATTTAAAGGAATAGCACATGTGATTGTTTTTATTATAAACAAAATAAATTGATAAAATATTTAAAATTCAAAAGATTTCACTTGTGAGTTCTTAAAGTGAGCTAAAAGAATTTATAATTATGTTGTTCTGATTAATTGTCAAACGAAACAAACAATATTTAAGGGAATAAAGAACGTAAATGTTATTTAAAAAAAAAAAAAAGAAAATACTAAAAATTAAACTATTAACCATGAACATATTTTGCCTCTCATTTTCCAGATTCCAGATTTAAGAACCCCTGTTAAAGCCATCAAACCTTAAACTTTACCCCAATTTGTTTAAGTTTGCGAACCCACTACCTATATAGTTATACGTTCTACCAATTTGAGGTTTGTAATAAAACGAAAATTTGAATCAGATTAAATCAAATAGATATACAAATTTTTTGGAATCGAACAATATCTTAAATAAAACATAAAACAAAAAAACTGAACGAAATTAACTGAAGCTGTAACTAGCTAGAACTTCCCTTATAAAAGCCAGAAAAATTAAATTCGAGAAAAAGTTTTATAAACGAAAGCCCAGCTTGAGGAAGAAAATTAAAACAAAAGCTTGGCAGAACGATGAACGGTTTTCTTTTAAATGGTGCTGCCAAATACTCATCTATATTTTAGAAAATAATTTTGTATACGCTGTTTTTGTTTCAAAAATGTGTTAAATATGGGTTTCAATAAGGTTAGCCTTTTATTAACTACATAACTATTATTTTACGCAACGAATTCATTTTTCTATCTCCCTAATTACTATTTGTACTTGATATATTTTATGTCTGATACTGCTACTGATACCAAATTTAATTAGCGTTTATGGGATTTTTCTGAGAAGAATTCGGCTATAAATTTGTTATTTTACATTCAACTTAACAAACTAAGGGAATTTTTAATAAAAAAAAATATTTAAGGTGTTAAAGACTCTATTTTGTAATACATCAGAATACCCTCAACTGGGCCACTAAAGGGAAATTATTTCATAAAGCGAGATTAAAAGTGCTAAAAATACCCAACCATATATTATGTATATTACACATATTTCGATAAATGAACTAAAAAAACACCTTGGGTATCAAAATTAAGTAACATTATTGGTGTTTGAATGTAGCTTAGAGGGGAATACACATAAAACATTAAAACTTTGTAAAGTAGAAGTAAAGTAAATCTATAAATGTGATGGTAAGTTTTTCAAAATATCCAACAAAAAAAAAATTAAAAATGAATGTACAGGAATAAATGAGGTAGAAGAAGGCTCCAAATTATCGGTTCTAAAATATAAGTAAGAAGGTACATGAATTCAAATTTCTTATGAAAAAAGTAGACGCTTAAAATATGTGATAATTTTAGTGAAACTATAATCTTAAAAGACCCTCTTAAACCAGATTTGATTATTTTAATATAATTTGTAATGTTCTTCCTGAAATGTTCTTGAATAGAATCCATTTTTTTAAAAAGTTTGCCTAACCTAGAAAGAACGTTGGGATAAATATGTTTTAAAAAGGTTTTTTAATAATAAAAATATAAAATAATAAACAGATTTTAATATTTTAAGTAGGCAGGCGATTCATCTGATAGTGGTTTAATATTACCATAAAACATAGATTAGTCAATTTAGTTGTTATGTACTTTGTTTACCTAGAACATTACCCGTCAACTAAGTGACACTGGCTATATTTTTTAGGGTTGGTACATACTACACATAATTATTATTATTATCAATCAGCGTAGCAGTTTTGTGTGCGAATACGCATGCATCTACTAAAATTCAGTATCTCTCTTAAAAAAAAAATTTATAAATTGAAAAGCCAACCAACTATTAGAACAGCTTAAATTTAAATTGTTACTATGGTTATTTTATCTCGCATTCTGTAATGATATTTTTATATTAAGAATTTAGACATTTTTATAAATTTTGTACGTTTGGGTCATAAAAATTATACTATTACTATTTAATAACATTTCGTCGTTCGCAATGGTGAATTTAAAATTGCATTTCTTATGAATAATTGCAGTTTTTTCTTTTATGTTTTTTTTTTTAATTTGAGTTATAGGAAGTAAGTATACCAATATCAAATTTGTATTATAGCTTTGCAAAGCTAACTTAGGTATGGAAGAACATTTTAGACATTTTCGATTACGCATACATTTTCGATTGCTTTTGGTTCAGCGATAAAATATATTCACCTACAACGAACTATTGTTTTGATGAACATTCAAGATAAATGAGCTTTTAGCTCAAGATTTCCTAATAAATATTAAAGGCCGCACATTTGAAATATACTAAATATACCTAAAAACTTAAGTCAATATCCTATTTAGTAGAGGATTGGTTATGATCCAAATATCTATACCAATGTGCTACGCTGAGAGCAAAACTTGTCAGACTTAAACTTAGACAAAGTGGGCGCTATTGTTTTAGACAGACATTCTTTCTTTTTTTAATTCAGATAGCCTTGCTTATTCAGCTTATTCATGAACCACTTATTAATACAACATTAAAGCCAACTTAAGCTAATTTTTTTAATAATAAATTTATTTAAATTTTAACGCAAATATTCCAGAATGTTCAATGAGAGTCGCTTCTGGATTTAGGATTAATCGAAATACTATAGTAGGTACTCGTATAGGTAAAAGGTTGTATTGAAAATATAACGCAGCATGAGGGGCTGTTTAATATTTTGCCATGAGCATCACGTTATGTATTTTAAAATTGTTTGCATCGGATACTTAATTAAATAGCGATCGGGGAGATGAAATATACCAAAGTGAATATGTATAATAAATATATTTTAGTTTTAAATAGTTGTTATATTGAATTTTACTGCCATTCTCAATTGGAAATATTTACCATTTTTAAGTTATTTCGCTAAAGGTTGTGGTGAATAAATGTAATATTTGCCACCTTAAAATATACCACACGCTTTAGTTTTATAATTGTTTTCTTTCTTAATATTAACTTGGTAATAAGTTGATTTTTTAGTTTGGTTGTTTCGCAGTTGATTCAATGTTTCTTTCCTTTCGTGTGTCAGATTGGACTTCCTCTTATTTTTTTTTTTATTATATTACATTTTTTTCATATTATTGCTGGTTCCTATTTTTTGTTTCAACTATTTGCATTTAATTGAGATTGATGTAACGTTGTGTGTTAATTTTGTTTTTAATTATTTAATTTCACTTCATGTATCTATTCTCATGGATTTGTTGTAATAAAAAGTTGTAAATAAATTATTTTTCGAAATACATTTCATGAGTGCCTATATTTTTTTCTCAAGTTTTGCTGTGTTGTATTGATTCCCATTACCAACAATAACCTAAGAGTGAGTAGAAAATGAGAAAAAATTAACAAAAACAGATTTGCGCTAAGGCATTTTTTTTTTTTAAATAAGCCGTCTAGCAAAACATGAACTCATTGAGGCTTCTATATACCTAAGACATTTAGTAAATCAGAAAAACAACCATATTGGGGTGAATAAAATGTGGTACCAAAACAGCTAAAGTATAAAATATTTTGAAAATATCCAACAAGAAATATGTATAAAATAAAATAATTATCACGGATTTTGATGACAAACGACGTGGAGCAGAAATGAAGCTTGATATAGAAAACAAAACACTAATATAGAAAGGCTTTTAAAGTGAGTAGGCTGTTAGATATTATTTTAAATTAAATACCAGCTTGAGTACCTACTTGAAAATTGGTTAAATAAGTGTGAAAACGATGTTTATAATAAAAAATTAAGTAAAAATAATCAAAAATCGTTTAAATAGCAAATAAATTAAGGCACATACATGTGCCTTATCCTAATTAGCACGATAAAAATATACCATTTATTAAAAAACAAATATCGTATTTGAGGCAAAGGAACCACCAAGAGCGAAATGAGAAGGCAGTATGTGCAGTACTCCGTGTTTACTTCGACGTGTAGAAACCAGGAAAAAGAATCAAAACGATGAATGTGTGCAATAAAATATAACAAAGACAGTTAAGAAATGTTAAACAAAAACCTTTGTTGTTCTTACTGCACTAAACCTAATAGCTTGTTGGCTAATTCAATACTACCACTTCGGCCAATCTTTTCTAAAGTTATGCTCATTCATATCTTTATCGAATAACAATACACTATCTAATAATGGGTCAGATATAAACATTCTAAGACTATCTAATCCAAACGATTGGTTGGGCCCTCTAAGACTGTCGTGCAGCTGTTTAGTCTCTATATTTACCAGCACAATTTCCGTCTTCACCCAGACATAACACTTACGAGCAAGAGGCTCGATGCGATGCATGGTCGAAGAGTTTCATTTTACCCGAACTGAGTCTTGCGATCAGCCTTCAAATGGTCTTTGCCCATCTGAAGCAGGTGATCCCATCACTCTTTCAGCGCTATGGTTATCTGCAGAAGCCGTCCCGCCGGTGTACTAGCAGTGGCTCGTTCTCCATTAGGACTTGCTTCTGCAGATAGACACGTGCGTTGTTCTTCTGTTTCTTTGAAAGGTTTAAAGAATTTAAACCTTTTCCGTTGTCGAACTGAATGGTGGAACCCGCCCTTTACTCAAATGGTCTTTGCACATCTGGGAGGCAGGTGATCCCACCAATCTTTCAGCGCTATGGTTACCCGCAGAAGCCGTCCCGCCGGTGTACTAGCAGCGGCTCGTTCTCCATTAGGACTTGCTTCTGCAGATAGACACGTGCGTTGTTCTTCTGTTTCTTTGAAAGGTTTAAAGAATTTTAACCTTTTCCGTTGTCGAACTGAATGGTGGAACCAGCCCTTTACTCAAATGGTCTTTGCACATCTGGGAGGCAGGTGATCCCATCACTCTTTCAGCGCTATGGTTACCCGCAGAAGCCGTCCCGCCGGTGTACTAGCAGCGGCTCGTTCTCCATTAGGACTTGCTTCTGCAGATAGACACGTGCGTTGTTCTTCTGTTTCTTTGAAAGGTTTAAAGAATTTTAATCTTTTCCGTTGTCGAACTGAATGGTGGAACTAGCCCTTTACTCAAATGGTCTCTGCACATCTGGGAGGCAGGTGATCCCATCACTCTTTCAGCGCTATGGTTACCCGCAGAAGCCGTCCCGCCGGTGTACTAGCAGTGGCTCGTTCTCCATTAGGACTTGCTTCTGCAGATAGACACGTGCGTTGTTCTGTTGTCTTGAACCCCTTTAAGCGTCATTGACACCATCAAGGATTCTAGAAGTTCCCATTGGCTAGCTGTAAGTCTTCGCTTCGGATTTCCAAGGTCGACGATTGCGACACGAAGACTTTCATTCGCCTTTTCAGAACATTTTTGTTCTATGGCCTGCCTACCTACAACCGGGGATATTATGTCGTCATGCCTGCCTCTTTCAGAAACTCCAGGAGCGTTCCCAGTTGGACAAATCCTTATCTGGGACATCTCCAGGTAGCTTCGGATTGGCCGCAGTCGAGATGAAAGGCAATCGGCATTTCGCCCTCGCTGCGATCAGTCTCACGCCAGCTCCTCCAGAGGCATGCCCCCTAGGTTTGCTAATACCTGTTTTCTTGTCAGCCAGAACCTACCTACATTGCCAGGTATCTGTTCAGCCTTGGACGAGTCGCTAGCTGAACAGATAACTAGTTTTTCTGGGTTTTGACCTACTCAAGACGGAAGGCAATCGGCATTCCTCCCTTGGTCCAGTCAAATTCCCTTTCCCTATTGAGTTGCTTTCTCTCTTGTTGGCTGCTGCGTCATGCACTTTTGCTTACATTTATAGTCTTCCGAGCCCTAGCTAGCTGAGGCGTTTCCTTTTCTGTGAAGGAACTAAGGTCACCGCTTCTAAACCTATTAATCAGTCGATGTGCATTTCTGCGCATTTTATAGGGTTATATTCTACTGTACTGGGCAGATTGTTGTTTTACGCTAAGTTCGAGGTGGTGACAGCTGAGACTTCGGCTAGATCCAAATATCCAGTGTCTTTTGGCCTATCTCACTTATCGACAACAGTAACTGCACTGTCCAAGGTCAAGTCTACTTCTCCCGGTGCAAAAATATTTGTCCACCTAGTCGGCATCTTCTTTTGTGGGGTCAGATGCAACCGACCCGTGCCCCGATAGGCTATGGCATATCACAGGCATTGGTGTTTGCATGAGAGCTCCCTCGCTCAAGATTTCAGGGAAGCCAGTCTTTGGTGGGGTGCAGCACAAGGCTCATCAAGACTAACTTTCTAAAATGTCGAGAGGAATATGAAGCCTTCGTTTGTCGTAATCCTCTAGATCGTGTATTGGTCTTTTTTTCTTTTTTTTTACTGCTTTTTTTTTCTGACATTGAAGACGAAGACATTGCCCTTAACCTCAAAAAAAATGGTTATCGAGTTTGAGGTCAACCACTTCCTCGCTCCCCCAACCGAAGCCACCTTATTTATTAACGATTTTAGAGTAAGAGATTTTCGCCTCCATCATGTTTGTCTAAGAATCGTTTTAATAGAAGTTATTTGTGCCTTATTAATTAACAGTTGTCCTTCGATTAGTTTAGAAGGAATGTCTATATTCATTGGACCCATGGGGACCATGGGGGTTTAGAGAGTTAGAAAAACTACTGTTCGAAGAAGTTTCTAATCATATTTCATCTAGTATTAATGGAGTTTGTAATGCTCTATAGAGTACTCTTTACACACACACTTCCTCCATTTAATTTTCGATGTTATAGAACTATTGTTCGAAGAAGTTTCTAATCATTTCCACACGCTTTCATGTCGGTGTTATATACTCATTAGTCATTACCAATGTGGTTTACAGCGGTCAATTGAATACCCTTTGTAAACTAATTTTAAATACGGATTTGGTCAAAGATTTTTGAATATAGAACAACTACTTATCGAAAGATTTTTTAATCACATTTCATCTAGTATTAAAATGGGGTTTATAATGCTCTATAGAGTACTCTTCGTACACACACTTTCTACATTTAATTTCCGATGTTATAAGAACTATTTTTCGAAGAAGTTTCTAATCATTTTCAAACGCTTTCATGTCGGTGTTATATACGCATTACCAATGTGGTTTACAGCGGTCAATCGAATACCCTTTTTAGACTCACTTTCTATACGCATTTGGTCAAAGATTTTCGAATATAGAACTACTTATCGAAGGATTTTTTAATCACATTTCATCTTGTACTAATAAGGTTTATAATGCTCTATCGAGTACTCTTCGTACACACACTTTCTACATTTAATTTCCGATGTTATAAGAACTATTGTTCGAAGAAGTTTCTAATCATTTTCACACGCTTTCATGTCGGTGTTATATACTCATTAGTCATTACCAATGTGGTTTACAGCGGTCAATTGAATACCCTTTGTAAACTAATTTTAAATACGGATTTGGTCAAAGATTTTTGAATATAGAACAACTACTTATCGAAAGATTTTTTAATCACATTTCATCTAGTATTAAAATGGGGTTTATAATGCTCTATAGAGTACTCTTCGTACACACACTTTCTACATTTAATTTCCGATGTTATAAGAACTATTTTTCGAAGAAGTTTCTAATCATTTTCAAACGCTTTCATGTCGGTGTTATATACGCATTACCAATGTGGTTTACAGCGGTCAATCGAATACCCTTTTTAGACTCACTTTCTATACGCATTTGGTCAAAGATTTTCGAATATAGAACTACTTATCGAAGGATTTTTTAATCACATTTCATCTTGTATTAATAAGGTTTATAATGCTCTATCGAGTACTCTTCGTACACACACTTTCTACATTTAATTTCCGATGTTATAAGAACTATTGTTCGAAGAAGTTTCTAATCATTTTCACACGCTTTCATGTCGGTGTTATATACTCATTAGTCATTACCAATGTGGTTTACAGCGGTCAATTGAATACCCTTTGTAAACTAATTTTAAATACGGATTTGGTCAAAGATTTTTGAATATAGAACAACTACTTATCGAAAGATTTTTTAATCACATTTCATCTAGTATTAAAATGGGGTTTATAATGCTCTATAGAGTACTCTTCGTACACACACTTTCTACATTTAATTTCCGATGTTATAAGAACTATTTTTCGAAGAAGTTTCTAATCATTTTCAAACGCTTTCATGTCGGTGTTATATACGCATTACCAATGTGGTTTACAGCGGTCAATCGAATACCCTTTTTAGACTCACTTTCTATACGCATTTGGTCAAAGATTTTCGAATATAGAACTACTTATCGAAGAATTTTTTAATCATATTTCATCTAGTATTAATGGGGTTTATAATGCTCTATCGAGTACCCTTCGTACACACGCTTTCTACAGTTAATTTTCGATATTATAAGAACTATTATCCGAAGAAGTTTCTAATCATTTTCACACGCTTTCATGTCGGTGTTATATACTCATTACCAATGTGGTTTACAGCGGTCAATCGAATACCCTTTAAAACTAAAACTAAACTAATTTTAAATACGCATTTGGTCAAAGATTTTCGAATATAGAACAACTACTTATCGAAGGATTTTTTAATCACATTTCATCTAGTATTAATGGGGATTATAATGATCTATAGATCATTACTTCCTCCATTTAATTTTCGATGTTATAAGAACTATTGTTCGAAGAAGTTTCTAATCATTTTCACAAGCTTTCATGTCGGTGTTATATACTCATAACCAATGTGGTTTACAGCGGTCAATCGAATACCCTTTTTAGACTCACTTTCTATACGCAATTGGTCGAATTGAGAACAAATACTTATCGAAGAATTTTTTAATCATATTTCATCTAGTATTAATGGGGTTTATAATGCTCTATAGAGTACTCTTTACACACACACTTCCTCCATTTAATTTTCGATGTTATAAGAACTATTTTTCGAAGAAGTTTCTAATCATTTTCACACGCTTTCATGTCGGTGTTATATACTCATTACCAATGTGGTTTACAGCGGTCAATCGAATACCCTTTAAAACTAAAACTAAACTAATTTTAAATACGCATTTGGTCAAAGATTTTCGAATATAGAACAACTACTTATCGAAGGATTTTTTAATCACATTTCATCTAGTATTAATGGGGATTATAATGATCTATAGATCATTACTTCCTCCATTTAATTTTCGATGTTATAAGAACTATTGTTCGAAGAAGTTTCTAATCATTTTCACAAGCTTTCATGTCGGTGTTATATACTCATAACCAATGTGGTTTACAGCGGTCAATCGAATACCCTTTTTAGACTCACTTTCTATACGCAATTGGTCGAATTGAGAACAAATACTTATCGAAGAATTTTTTAATCATATTTCATCTAGTATTAATGGGGTTATAATGCTCTATAGAGTACTCTTTGCACACACACTCCCTCCATTTAATTTTCGATGTTATAAGAACTATTTTTCGAAGAAGTTTCTAATCATTTTCAAACGCTTTCATGTCGGTGTTATATACGCATTACCAATGTGGTTTACAGCGGTCAATCGAATACCCTTTTTAGACTCACTTTCTATACGCATTTGGTCAAAGATTTTCGAATATAGAACTACTTATCGAAGAATTTTTTAATCATATTTCATCTAGTATTAATGGGGTTTATAATGCTCTATCGAGTACCCTTCGTACACACGCTTTCTACAGTTAATTTTCGATATTATAAGAACTATTATCCGAAGAAGTTTCTAATCATTTTCACACGCTTTCATGTCGGTGTTATATACTCATAACCAATGTGGTTTACAGCGGTCAATCGAATACCCTTTGTAAACTCATTTTCTATACGCAATTGGTCGAATTGAGAACAAATACTTATCGAAGAATTTTTTAATCATATTTCATCTAGTATTAATGGGGTTTATAATGCTCTATAGAGTACTCTTTACACACACACTTCCTCCATTTAATTTTCGATGTTATAAGAACTATTTTTCGAAGAAGTTTCTAATCATTTTCACACGCTTTCATGTCGGTGTTATATACTCATAACCAATGTGGTTTACAGCGGTCAATCGAATACCCTTTGTAAACTCATTTTCTATACGCAATTGGTCGAATTGAGAACAAATACTTATCGAAGAATTTTTTAATCATATTTCATCTAGTATTAATGGGGTTTATAATGCTCTATAGAGTACTCTTTACACACACACTTCCTCCATTTAATTTTCGATGTTATAAGAACTATTTTTCGAAGAAGTTTCTAATCATTTTCACACGCTTTCATGTCGGTGTTATATACTCATAACCAATGTGGTTTACAGCGGTCAATCGAATACCCTTTGTAAACTCATTTTCTATACGCAATTGGTCGAATTGAGAACAAATACTTATCGAAGAATTTTTTAATCATATTTCATCTAGTATTAATGGGGTTTATAGTGCTCTATAGAGTACTCTTCGTACACACACTCCCTCCATTTAATTTTCGATGTTATGAGAACTATTGTTCGAAGAAGTTTCTAATCATTTTCACACACTTTCATGTCGGTGTTATATACTCATAACCAATGTGGTTTACAGCGGTCAATCGAATACCCTTTGTAAACTCATTTTCTATACGCAATTGGTCGAATTGAGAACAAATACTTATCGAAGAATTTTTTAATCATATTTCATCTAGTATTAATGGGGTTTATAATGCTCTATAGAGTACTCTTTACACACACACTTCCTCCATTTAATTTTCGATGTTATAAGAACTATTTTTCGAAGAAGTTTCTAATCATTTTCACACGCTTTCATGTCGGTGTTATATACTCATAACCAATGTGGTTTACAGCGGTCAATCGAATACCCTTTGTAAACTCATTTTCTATACGCAATTGGTCGAATTGAGAACAAATACTTATCGAAGAATTTTTTAATCATATTTCATCTAGTATTAATGGGGTTTATAATGCTCTATAGAGTACTCTTTACACACACACTTCCTCCATTTAATTTTCGATGTTATAAGAACTATTTTTCGAAGAAGTTTCTAATCATTTTCACACGCTTTCATGTCGGTGTTATATACTCATTACCAATGTGGTTTACAGCGGTCAATCGAATACCCTTTAAAACTTAAACTAAACTAATTTTAAATACGCATTTGGTCAAAGATTTTCGAATATAGAACAACTACTTATCGAAGGATTTTTTAATCACATTTCATCTAGTATTAATGGGGTTTATAATGCTCTATAGAGTACCCTTCGCACACACACTTTCTACATTTAATTTTCGATGTTATAAGAACTATTGTTCGAAGAAGTTTCAAATCATTTTCACTTGCTTTCATGTCGTTGTTATATTACCAATGTGGTTTACAGCGGTCAATCGAATACCCTTTGTAAACTCATTTTAAATACGCATTTGGTCAAAGATTTTCGAATTAAGAACAACTACTTATCGAAGAATTTTCTAATCATATTTCATCTAGTATTAATGGGGTTATAATGCACTATAGAGTACCCTTCGCACACACACTTTCTACATTTAATTTTCGATGTTAGAAGAACTATTTTTCGAAGAAGTTTCTAATCATTTTCAAACGCTTTCATGTCGGTGTTATATACGCATTACCAATGTGGTTTACAGCGGTCAATCGAATACCCTTTGTAAACTAATTTTAAATACGCATTTGGTCAAAGATTTTCGAATTAAGAACAACTACTTATCGAAGAATTTTTTAATCATATTTCATCTAGTATTAATGGGGTTATAATGCTCTATCGAGTACCCTTCGCACACACACTTTCTACATTTAATTTTCGATGTTATAAGAACTATTGTTCGAAGAAGTTTCAAATCATTTTCACTTGCTTTCATGTCGTTGTTATATTACCAATGTGGTTTACAGCGGTCAATCGAATACCCTTTGTAAACTCATTTTAAATACGCATTTGGTCAAAGATTTTCGAATTAAAAACAACTACTTATCGAAGAATTTTCTAATCATATTTCATCTAGTATTAATGGGGTTTATAATGCTCTATAGAGTACTCTTTGCACACACACTTCCTCCATTTAATTTTCGATGTTAGAAGAACTATTTTTCGAAGAAGTTTCTAATCATTTTCAGACGCTTTCATGTCGGTGTTATATACGCATTACCAATGTGGTTTACAGCGGTCAGTCGAAAGCCCTTTGTAAACTCATTTTCTATACGCATTTGGTCAAAGATTTTCGAATTAAGAACAACTACTTATCGAAGAATTTTCTAATCATATTTCATCTAGTATTAATGGGGTTATAATGCACTATAGAGTACTCTTTGCACACACACTCCCTCCATTTAATTTTCGATGTTATGAGAACTATTTTTCGAAGAAGTTTCTAATCATTTTCAAACGCTTTCATGTCGGTGTTATATACGCATTACCAATGTGGTTTACAGCGGTCAATCGAATACCCTTTGTAAACTAATTTTAAATACGCATTTGGTCAAAGATTTTCGAATATAGAACAACTACTTATCGAAGGATTTTTTAATCACATTTCATCTAGTATTAATGGGGTTTACAATGCTCTATAGAGTACCCTTCGCACACACACTTTCTACATTTAATTTTCGATGTTATAAGAACTATTGTTCGAAGAAATTTCAAATCATTTTCACTTGCTTTCATGTCGTTGTTATATTACCAATGTGGTTTACAGCGGTCAATCGAATACCCTTTGTAAACTCATTTTAAATACGCATTTGGTCAAAGATTTTCGAATTAAGAACAACTACTTATCGAAGAATTTTCTAATCATATTTCATCTAGTATTAATGGGGTTATAATGCACTATAGAGTACTCTTTGCACACACACTTCCTCCATTTAATTTTCGATGTTATAAGAACTATTTTTCGAAGAAGTTTCTAATCATTTTCAAACGCTTTCATGTCGGTGTTATATACGCATTACCAATGTGGTTTACAGCGGTCAATCGAATACCCTTTTTAGACTCACTTTCTATACGCATTTGGTCAAAGATTTTCGATTATAGAACTACTTATCGAAGAATTTTTTAATCATATTTCATCTAGTATTAATGGGGTTTATAATGCTCTATCGAGTACCCTTCGTACACACGCTTTCTACAGTTAATTTTCGATATTATAAGAACTATTATCCGAAGAAGTTTCTAATCATTTTCACACGCTTTCATGTCGGTGTTATATACTCATTCATTACCAATGTAGTTTACAGCGGTCAATTGAATACCCTTTGTAAACTCATTTTCTATACGCAATTGGTCAAAGATTTTCGAATTAAAAACAACTACTTATCGAAGAATTTTCTAATCATATTTCATCTAGTATTAATGGGGTTTATAGTGCTCTATAGAGTACTCTTCGTACACACACTCCCTCCATTTAATTTTCGATATTATAAGAACTATTATCCGAAGAAGTTTCTAATCATTTTCACACGCTTTCATGTCGGTGTTATATACTCATTACCAATGTGGTTTACAGCGGTCAATCGAATACCCTTTAAAACTAAAACTAAACTAATTTTAAATACGCATTTGGTCAAAGATTTTCGAATATAGAACAACTACTTATCGAAGGATTTTTTAATCACATTTCATCTAGTATTAATGGGATTTTTAATGCTCTATAGAGTACCCTTCGCACACACACTTTCTACATTTAATTTTCGATGTTATAAGAACTATTGTTCGAAGAAGTTTCTAATCATTTTCAAACGCTTTCATGTCGGTGTTATATACTCATTACCAATGTGGTTTACAGCGGTCAATCGAATACCCTTTAAAACTAAAACTAAACTAATTTTAAATACGCATTTGGTCAAAGATTTTCGAATATAGAACAACTACTTATCGAAGGATTTTTTAATCACATTTCATCTAGTATTAATGGGGTTTATAATGCTCTATCGAGTACCCTTCGTACACACGCTTTCTACAGTTAATTTTCGATATTATAAGAATTATTATCCGAAGAAGTTTCTAATCATTTTCACACGCTTTCATGTCGGTGTTATATACTCATTACCAATGTGGTTTACAGCGGTCAATCGAATACCCTTTAAAACTAAAACTAAACTAATTTTAAATACGCATTTGGTCAAAGATTTTCGAATTAAGAACAACTACTTATCGAAGAATTTTTTAATCATATTTCATCTAGTATTAATGGGGTTATAATGCTCTATAGAGTACTCTTTGCACACACACTTCCTCCATTTAATTTTCGATGTTATGAGAACTATTTTTCGAAGAAGTTTCTAATCATTTTCAAACGCTTTCATGTCGGTGTTATATACTCATTACCAATGTGGTTTACAGCGGTCAATCGAATACCCTTTAAAACTAAAACTAAACTAATTTTAAATACGCATTTGGTCAAAGATTTTCGAATATAGAACAACTACTTATCGAAGGATTTTTTAATCACATTTCATCTAGTATTAATGGGGTTTATAATGCTCTATAGAGTACCCTTCGCACACACACTTTCTACATTTAATTTTCGATGTTATAAGAACTATTGTTCGAAGAAGTTTCAAATCATTTTCACTTGCTTTCATGTCGTTGTTATATTACCAATGTGGTTTACTCATTACCAATGTGGTTTACAGCGGTCAATCGAATACCCTTTAAAACTAAAACTAAACTAATTTTAAATACGCATTTGGTCAAAGATTTTCGAATATAGAACAACTACTTATCGAAGGATTTTTTAATCACATTTCATCTAGTATTAATGGGGTTTATAATGCTCTATCGAGTACCCTTCGTACACACGCTTTCTACAGTTAATTTTCGATATTATAAGAATTATTATCCGAAGAAGTTTCTAATCATTTTCACACGCTTTCATGTCGGTGTTATATACTCATTACCAATGTGGTTTACAGCGGTCAATCGAATACCCTTTAAAACTAAAACTAAACTCATTTTAAATACGCATTTGGTCAAAGATTTTCGAATTAAGAACAACTACTTATCGAAGAATTTTCTAATCATATTTCATCTAGTATTAATGGGGTTATAATGCTCTATCGAGTACCCTTCGCACACACACTTTCTACATTTAATTTTCGATGTTATAAGAACTATTGTTCGAAGAAGTTTCTAATCATTTTCAGACGCTTTCATGTCGGTGTTATATACGCATTACCAATGTGGTTTACAGCGGTCAGTCGAAAGCCCTTTGTAAACTCATTTTCTATACGCATTTGGTCAAAGATTTTCGAATTAAGAACAACTACTTATCGAAGAATTTTCTAATCATATTTCATCTAGTATTAATGGGGTTATAATGCACTATAGAGTACTCTTTGCACACACACTTCATCCATTTAATTTTCGATGTTATAAGAACTATTTTTCGAAGAAGTTTCTAATCATTTTCAAACGCTTTCATGTCGGTGTTATATACGCATTACCAATGTGGTTTACAGCGGTCAATCGAATACCCTTTAAAACTAAAACTAAACTAATTTTAAATACGCATTTGGTCAAAGATTTTCGAATATAGAACAACTACTTATCGAAGGATTTTTTAATCACATTTCATCTAGTATTAATGGGGTTTATAATGCTCTATCGAGTACCCTTCGTACACACGCTTTCTACAGTTAATTTTCGATATTATAAGAATTATTATCCGAAGAAGTTTCTAATCATTTTCACACGCTTTCATGTCGGTGTTATATACTCATTACCAATGTGGTTTACAGCGGTCAATCGAATACCCTTTAAAACTAAAACTAAACTAATTTTAAATACGCATTTGGTCAAAGATTTTCGAATATAGAACAACTACTTATCGAAGGATTTTTTAATCACATTTCATCTAGTATTAATGGGGTTTATAATGCTCTATCGAGTACCCTTCGTACACACGCTTTCTACAGTTAATTTTCGATATTATAAGAACTATTATCCGAAGAAGTTTCTAATCATTTTCACACGCTTTCATGTCGGTGTTATATACTCATTCATTACCAATGTAGTTTACAGCGGTCAATTGAATACCCTTTGTAAACTCATTTTCTATACGCAATTGGTCAAAGATTTTCGAATTAAAAACAACTACTTATCGAAGAATTTTCTACTCATATTTCATCTAGTATTAATGGGGTTTATAGTGCTCTATAGAGTACTCTTCGTACACACACTCCCTCCATTTAATTTTCGATGTTATAAGAACTATTTTTCGAAGAAGTTTCTAATCATTTTCACACGCTTTCATGTCGGTGTTATATACTCATTAGATTACCAATGTGGTTTACAGCGGTCAGTCGAATGCCCTTTGTAAACTCATTTTCTATACGCATTTGGTCAAACATTTTCGAATATAGAACTACTTATCGAAGGATTTTTTAATCACATTTCATTTATTATTAATGGGGTTTATAAAGCTCTATCGAGTACTCTTCGTACACACACTTTCTACATTTAATTTTCGATGTTATAAGAACTATTGTTCGAAGAAGTTTCTAATCATTTTCACACGCTTTCATGTCGGTGTTATACACTCATTATTACCAATGTGGTCATTTTCGATGTTATAAGAACTATTGTTCGAAGAAGTTTCTAATCATTTTCACGCGCTTTCATGTCGGTGTTATACTCATTCATTACCAATGTGGTTTACAGCGGTCAATCGAATACCCTTTTTAGACTCACTTTCTATACGCATTTGGTCAAAGATTTTCGAATATAGAACAACTACTTATCGAAGGATTTTTTAATCACATTTCATCTAGTATTAATGGGGTTTATAATGCTCTATCGAGTACCCTTCGTACACACGCTTTCTACAGTTAATTTTCGATGTTATAAGAACTATTGTTCGAAGAAGTTTCTAATCATTTTCACACGCTTTCATGTCGGTGTTATACACTCATTATTACCAATGTGGTCATTTTCGATGTTATAAGAACTATTGTTCGAAGAAGTTTCTAATCATTTTCACGCGCTTTCATGTCGGTGTTATACTCATTACCAATGTGGTTTACAGCGGTCAATCGAATACCCTTTTTAGACTCACTTTCTATACGCATTTGGTCAAAGATTTTCGAATATAGAACAACTACTTATCGAAGGATTTTTTAATCACATTTCATCTAGTATTAATGGGGATTATAATGATCTATAGATCATTACTTCCTCCATTTAATTTTCGATGTTATAAGAACTATTGTTCGAAGAAGTTTCTAATCATTTTCACGCGCTTTCATGTCGGTGTTATACTCATTACCAATGTGGTTTACAGCGGTCAATCGAATACCCTTTGTAAACTCATTTTCTATACGCAATTGGTCGAATTGAGAACAAATACTTATCGAAGAATTTTTTAATCATATTTCATCTAGTATTAATGGGGTTTATAATGCTCTATAGAGTACTCTTCGTACACACACTCCCTCCATTTAATTTTCGATGTTATGAGAACTATTTTTCGAAGAAGTTTCTAATCATTTTCACACGCTTTCATGTCGGTGTTATATACTCATTAATCATTATCATTACCAATGTGGTTTACAGCGGTCAGTCGAAAGCCCTTTGTAAACTCATTTTCTATATGCATTTGGTCAAAGATTTTCGAATTAAGAACAACTACTTATCGAAGAATTTTCTAATCATATTTCATCTAGTATTAATGGGGTTATAATGCACTATAGAGTACTCTTTGCACACACACTCCCTCCATTTAATTTTCGATGTTATAAGAACTATTGTTCGAAAAAGTTTCAAATCATTTTCACTTGCTTTCATGTCGTTGTTATATTACCAATGTGGTTTACAGCGGTCAATCGAATACCCTTTGTAAACTCATTTTAAATACGCATTTGGTCAAAGATTTTCGAATTAAGAACAACTACTTATCGAAGAATTTTCTAATCATATTTCATCTAGTATTAATGGGGTTATAATGCACTATAGAGTACTCTTTGCACACACACTCCCTCCATTTAATTTTCGATGTTATGAGAACTATTTTTCGAAGAAGTTTCTAATCATTTTCAAACGCTTTCATGGCGGTGTTATATACGCATTACCAATGTGGTTTACAGCGGTCAATCGAATACCCTTTGTAAACTAATTTTAAATACGCATTTGGTCAAAGATTTTCGAATTAAGAACAACTACTTATCGAAGAATTTTTTAATCATATTTCATCTAGTATTAATGGGGTTATAATGCTCTATCGAGTACCCTTCGCACACACACTTTCTACATTTAATTTTCGATGTTATAAGAACTATTGTTCGAAGAAGTTTCAAATCATTTTCACTTGCTTTCATGTCGTTGTTATATTACCAATGTGGTTTACAGCGGTCAATCGAATACCCTTTGTAAACTCATTTTAAATACGCATTTGGTCAAAGATTTTCGAATTAAAAACAACTACTTATCGAAGAATTTTCTAATCATATTTCATCTAGTATTAATGGGGTTTATAATGCTCTATAGAGTACTCTTTGCACACACACTTCCTCCATTTAATTTTCGATGTTATAAGAACTATTTTTCGAAGAAGTTTCTAATCATTTTCACACGCTTTCATGTCGGTGTTATATACTCATTACCAATGTGGTTTACAGCGGTCAGTCGAAAGCCCTTTGTAAACTCATTTTCTATACGCATTTGGTCAAAGATTTTCGAATTAAGAACAACTACTTATCGAAGAATTTTCTAATCATATTTCATCTAGTATTAATGGGGTTATAATGCACTATAGAGTACTCTTTGCACACACACTTCCTCCATTTAATTTTCGATGTTATAAGAACTATTTTTCGAAGAAGTTTCTAATCATTTTCACACGCTTTCATGTCGGTGTTATATACTCATTACCAATGTGGTTTACAGCGGTCAGTCGAAAGCCCTTTGTAAACTCATTTTCTATACGCATTTGGTCAAAGATTTTCGATTATAGAACTACTTATCGAAGAATTTTTTAATCATATTTCATCTAGTATTAATGGGGTTTATAATGCTCTATCGAGTACCCTTCGTACACACGCTTTCTACAGTTAATTTTCGATATTATAAGAACTATTATCCGAAGAAGTTTCTAATCATTTTCACACGCTTTCATGTCGGTGTTATATACTCATTCATTACCAATGTAGTTTACAGCGGTCAATTGAATACCCTTTGTAAACTCATTTTCTATACGCAATTGGTCAAAGATTTTCGAATTAAAAACAACTACTTATCGAAGAATTTTCTAATCATATTTCATCTAGTATTAATGGGGTTTATAGTGCTCTATAGAGTACTCTTCGTACACACACTCCCTCCATTTAATTTTCGATGTTATAAGAACTATTTTTCGAAGAAGTTTCTAATCATTTTCACACGCTTTCATGTCGGTGTTATATACTCATTAGATTACCAATGTGGTTTACAGCGGTCAGTCGAATGCCCTTTGTAAACTCATTTTCTATACGCATTTGGTCAAACATTTTCGAATATAGAACTACTTATCGAAGGATTTTTTAATCACATTTCATCTAGTATTAATGGGGTTTATAATGCTCTATCGAGTACCCTTCGTACACACGCTTTCTACAGTTAATTTTCGATATTATAAGAATTATTATCCGAAGAAGTTTCTAATCATTTTCACACGCTTTCATGTCGGTGTTATATACTCATTACCAATGTGGTTTACAGCGGTCAATCGAATACCCTTTAAAACTAAAACTAAACTAATTTTAAATACGCATTTGGTCAAAGATTTTCGAATATAGAACAACTACTTATCGAAGAATTTTTTAATCATATTTCATCTAGTATTAATGGGGTTTATAATGCTCTATAGAGTACCCTTCGCACACACACTTTCTACATTTAATTTTCGATGTTATAAGAACTATTGTTCGAAGAAGTTTCAAATCATTTTCACTTGCTTTCATGTCGTTGTTATATTACCAATGTGGTTTACAGCGGTCAATCGAATACCCTTTGTAAACTCATTTTAAATACGCATTTGGTCAAAGATTTTCGAATTAAGAACAACTACTTATCGAAGAATTTTCTAATCATATTTCATCTAGTATTAATGGGGTTATAATGCACTATAGAGTACTCTTTGCACACACACTCCCTCCATTTAATTTTCGATGTTATGAGAACTATTTTTCGAAGAAGTTTCTAATCATTTTCAAACGCTTTCATGTCGGTGTTATATACGCATTACCAATGTGGTTTACAGCGGTCAATCGAATACCCTTTGTAAACTAATTTTAAATACGCATTTGGTCAAAGATTTTCGAATTAAGAACAACTACTTATCGAAGAATTTTTTAATCATATTTCATCTAGTATTAATGGGGTTATAATGCTCTATCGAGTACCCTTCGCACACACACTTTCTAGATTTAATTTTCGATGTTATAAGAACTATTGTTCGAAGAAGTTTCAAATCATTTTCACTTGCTTTCATGTCGTTGTTATATTACCAATGTGGTTTACAGCGGTCAATCGAATACCCTTTGTAAACTCATTTTAAATACGCATTTGGTCAAAGATTTTCGAATTAAAAACAACTACTTATCGAAGAATTTTCTAATCATATTTCATCTAGTATTAATGGGGTTTATAATGCTCTATAGAGTACTCTTTGCACACACACTTCCTCCATTTAATTTTCGATGTTATAAGAACTATTTTTCGAAGAAGTTTCTAATCATTTTCAGACGCTTTCATGTCGGTGTTATATACGCATTACCAATGTGGTTTACAGCGGTCAATCGAATACCCTTTGTAAACTAATTTTAAATACGCATTTGGTCAAAGATTTTCGAATATAGAACAACTACTTATCGAAGGATTTTTTAATCACATTTCATCTAGTATTAATGGGGTTTATAATGCTCTATAGAGTACCCTTCGCACACACACTTTCTACATTTAATTTTCGATGTTATAAGAACTATTGTTCGAAGAACTTTCAAATCATTTTCACTTGCTTTCATGTCGTTGTTATATTACCAATGTGGTTTACAGCGGTCAATCGAATACCCTTTGTAAACTCATTTTAAATACGCATTTGGTCAAAGATTTTCGAATTAAGAACAACTACTTATCGAAGAATTTTCTAATCATATTTCATCTAGTATTAATGGGGTTATAATGCACTATAGAGTACTCTTTGCACACACACTTCCTCCATTTAATTTTCGATGTTATAAGAACTATTTTTCGAAGAAGTTTCTAATCATTTTCACACGCTTTCATGTCGGTGTTATATACTCATTACCAATGTGGTTTACAGCGGTCAGTCGAAAGCCCTTTGTAAACTCATTTTCTATACGCATTTGGTCAAAGATTTTCGATTATAGAACTACTTATCGAAGAATTTTTTAATCATATTTCATCTAGTATTAATGGGGTTTATAATGCTCTATCGAGTACCCTTCGTACACACGCTTTCTACAGTTAATTTTCGATATTATAAGAACTATTATCCGAAGAAGTTTCTAATCATTTTCACACGCTTTCATGTCGGTGTTATATACTCATTCATTACCAATGTAGTTTACAGCGGTCAATCGAATACCCTTTGTAAACTCATTTTAAATACGCATTTGGTCAAAGATTTTCGAATTAAGAACAACTACTTATCGAAGAATTTTCTAATCATATTTCATCTAGTATTAATGGGGTTTATAAAGCTCTATCGAGTACTCTTCGTACACACACTTCCTCCATTTAATTTTCGATGTTATAAGAACTATTGTTCGAAGAAGTTTCTAATCATTTTCACAAGCTTTCATGGCGGTGTTATATACTCATAACCAATGTGGTTTACAGCGGTCAGTCGAAAGCCCTTTGTAAACTCATTTTCTATACGCATTTGGTCAAAGATTTTTGAATTAAGAACAACTACTTATCGAAGAATTTTCTAATCATATTTCATCTAGTATTAATGGGGTTTATAAAGCTCTATCGAGTACTCTTCGTACACACACTTCCTCCATTTAATTTTCGATGTTATAAGAACTATTGTTCGAAGAAGTTTCTAATCATTTTCACACGCTTTCATGTCGGTGTTATATACTCATTACCAATGTGGTTTACAGCGGTCAATCGAATACCCTTTGTAAACTAATTTTAAATACGCATTTAGTCAAAGATTTTCGAATTAAGAACAACTACTTATCGAAGGATTTTTTAATCATATTTCATCTAGTATTAATGGGGTTATAATGCTCTATAGAGTACTCTTTGCACACACACTTCCTCCATTTAATTTTCGATGTTATAAGAACTATTTTTCGAAGAAGTTTCTAATCATTTTCACACGCTTTCATGTCGGTGTTATATACTCATTACCAATGTGGTTTACAGCGGTCAATCGAATACCCTTTAAAACTAAAACTAAACTAATTTTAAATACGCATTTGGTCAAAGATTTTCGAATTAAGAACAACTACTTATCGAAGAATTTTTTAATCATATTTCATCTAGTATTAATGGGGTTATAATGCTCTATAGAGTACTCTTTGCACACACACTTCCTCCATTTAATTTTCGATGTTATAAGAACTATTTTTCGAAGAAGTTTCTAATCATTTTCACACGCTTTCATGTCGGTGTTATATACTCATTACCAATGTGGTTTACAGCGGTCAATCGAATACCCTTTAAAACTAAAACTAAACTAATTTTAAATACGCATTTGGTCAAAGATTTTCGAATTAAGAACAACTACTTATCGAAGAATTTTTTAATCATATTTCATCTAGTATTAATGGGGTTATAATGCTCTATAGAGTACTCTTTGCACACACACTTCCTCCATTTAATTTTCGATGTTATAAGAACTATTTTTCGAAGAAGTTTCTAATCATTTTCACACGCTTTCATGTCGGTGTTATATACTCATTACCAATGTGGTTTACAGCGGTCAATCGAATACCCTTTAAAACTAAAACTAAACTAATTTTAAATACGCATTTGGTCAAAGATTTTCGAATTAAGAACAACTACTTATCGAAGAATTTTTTAATCATATTTCATCTAGTATTAATGGGGTTATAATGCTCTATCGAGTACCCTTCGCACACACACTTTCTACATTTAATTTTCGATGTTATAAGAACTATTGTTCGAAGAACTTTCAAATCATTTTCACTTGCTTTCATGTCGTTGTTATATTACCAATGTGGTTTACAGCGGTCAATCGAATACCCTTTGTAAACTCATTTTAAATACGCATTTGGTCAAAGATTTTCGAATTAAAAACAACTACTTATCGAAGAATTTTCTAATCATATTTCATCTAGCATTAATGGGGTTTATAAAGCTCTATCGAGTACTCTTCGTACACACACTTTCTTCATTTAATTTTCGATGTTATAAGAACTATTTTTCGAAGAAGTTTCTAATCATTTTCACACGCTTTCATGTCGGTGTTATATACTCATTACCAATGTGGTTTACAGCGGTCAATCGAATACCCTTTGTAAACTCATTTTCTATACGCAATTGGTCAAAGATTTTCGAATTAAAAACAACTACTTATCGAAGAATTTTCTAATCATATTTCATCTAGTATTAATGGGGTTTATAGTGCTCTATAGAGTACTCTTCGTACACACATTCCCTCCATTTAATTTTCGATGTTATAAGAACTATTTTTCGAAGAAGTTTCTAATCATTTTCACACGCTTTCATGTCGGTGTTATATACTCATTCATTACCAATGTAGTTTACAGCGGTCAATTGAATACCCTTTGTAAACTAATTTTAAATACGCATTTGGTCAAAGATTTTCGAATATAGAACAACTACTTATCGAAGGATTTTTTAATCACATTTCATTTATTATTAATGGGGTTTATAAAGCTCTATCGAGTACTCTTCGTACACACACTTTCTACATTTAATTTTCGATGTTATAAGAACTATTGTTCGAAGAAGTTTCTAATCATTTTCACACGCTTTCATGTCGGTGTTATACACTCATTATTACCAATGTGGTCATTTTCGATGTTATAAGAACTATTGTTCGAAGAAGTTTCTAATCATTTTCACGCGCTTTCATGTCGGTGTTATACTCATTACCAATGTGGTTTACAGCGGTCAATCGAATACCCTTTTTAGACTCACTTTCTATACGCATTTGGTCAAAGATTTTCGAATATAGAACAACTACTTATCGAAGGATTTTTTAATCACATTTCATCTAGTATTAATGGGGATTATAATGATCTATAGATCATTACTTCCTCCATTTAATTTTCGATGTTATAAGAACTATTGTTCGAAGAAGTTTCTAATCATTTTCACGCGCTTTCATGTCGGTGTTATACTCATTACCAATGTGGTTTACAGCGGTCAATCGAATACCCTTTGTAAACTCATTTTCTATACGCAATTGGTCGAATTGAGAACAAATACTTATCGAAGAATTTTTTAATCATATTTCATCTAGTATTAATGGGGTTTATAATGCTCTATAGAGTACTCTTCGTACACACACTCCCTCCATTTAATTTTCGATGTTATGAGAACTATTTTTCGAAGAAGTTTCTAATCATTTTCACACGCTTTCATGTCGGTGTTATATACTCATTACCAATGTGGTTTACAGCGGTCAATCGAATACCCTTTAAAACTAAAACTAAACTAATTTTAAATACGCATTTGGTCAAAGATTTTCGAATATAGAACAACTACTTATCGAAGGATTTTTTAATCACATTTCATCTAGTATTAATGGGGTTTATAATGCTCTATAGAGTACCCTTCGCACACACACTTTCTACATTTAATTTTCGATGTTATAAGAACTATTGTTCGAAGAAGTTTCTAATCATTTTCAAACGCTTTCATGTCGGTGTTATATACTCATTACCAATGTGGTTTACAGCGGTCAATCGAATACCCTTTAAAACTAAAACTAAACTAATTTTAAATACGCATTTGGTCAAAGATTTTCGAATTAAGAACAACTACTTATCGAAGAATTTTTTAATCATATTTCATCTAGTATTAATGGGGTTATAATGCTCTATAGAGTACTCTTTGCACACACACTTCCTCCATTTAATTTTCGATGTTATAAGAACTATTTTTCGAAGAAGTTTCTAATCATTTTCAAACGCTTTCATGTCGGTGTTATATACTCATTACCAATGTGGTTTACAGCGGTCAATCGAATACCCTTTAAAACTAAAACTAAACTAATTTTAAATACGCATTTGGTCAAAGATTTTCGAATATAGAACAACTACTTATCGAAGGATTTTTTAATCACATTTCATCTAGTATTAATGGGGTTTATAATGCTCTATCGAGTACCCTTCGTACACACGCTTTCTACAGTTAATTTTCGATGTTATAAGAACTATTGTTCGAAGAAGTTTCTAATCATTTTCACACGCTTTCATGTCGGTGTTATACACTCATTATTACCAATGTGGTCATTTTCGATGTTATAAGAACTATTGTTCGAAGAAGTTTCTAATCATTTTCACGCGCTTTCATGTCGGTGTTATACTCATTACCAATGTGGTTTACAGCGGTCAATCGAATACCCTTTAAAACTAAAACTAAACTAATTTTAAATACGCATTTGGTCAAAGATTTTCGAATTAAGAACAACTACTTATCGAAGAATTTTTTAATCATATTTCATCTAGTATTAATGGGGTTATAATGCTCTATAGAGTACTCTTTGCACACACACTTCCTCCATTTAATTTTCGATGTTATAAGAACTATTTTTCGAAGAAGTTTCTAATCATTTTCAAACGCTTTCATGTCGGTGTTATATACTCATTACCAATGTGGTTTACAGCGGTCAATCGAATACCCTTTAAAACTAAAACTAAACTAATTTTAAATACGCATTTGGTCAAAGATTTTCGAATATAGAACAACTACTTATCGAAGGATTTTTTAATCACATTTCATCTAGTATTAATGGGGTTTATAATGCTCTATCGAGTACCCTTCGTACACACGCTTTCTACAGTTAATTTTCGATGTTATAAGAACTATTGTTCGAAGAAGTTTCTAATCATTTTCACACGCTTTCATGTCGGTGTTATACACTCATTATTACCAATGTGGTCATTTTCGATGTTATAAGAACTATTGTTCGAAGAAGTTTCTAATCATTTTCACGCGCTTTCATGTCGGTGTTATACTCATTACCAATGTGGTTTACAGCGGTCAATCGAATACCCTTTGTAAACTCATTTTCTATACGCAATTGGTCGAATTGAGAACAAATACTTATCGAAGAATTTTTTAATCATATTTCATCTAGTATTAATGGGGTTTATAATGCTCTATAGAGTACTCTTCGTACACACACTCCCTCCATTTAATTTTCGATGTTATGAGAACTATTTTTCGAAGAAGTTTCTAATCATTTTCACACGCTTTCATGTCGGTGTTATATACTCATTAATCATTATCATTACCAATGTGGTTTACAGCGGTCAGTCGAAAGCCCTTTGTAAACTCATTTTCTATATGCATTTGGTCAAAGATTTTCGAATTAAGAACAACTACTTATCGAAGAATTTTCTAATCATATTTCATCTAGTATTAATGGGGTTTATAAAGCTCTATCGAGTACTCTTCGTACACACACTTCCTCCATTTAATTTTCGATGTTATAAGAACTATTGTTCGAAGAAGTTTCTAATCATTTTCACACGCTTTCATGTCGGTGTTATATACTCATTAGTCATTATTCATTACCAATGTGGTTTACAGCGGTCAGTCGAAAGCCCTTTGTAAACTCATTTTCTATACGCATTTGGTCAAAGATTTTCGAATTAAGAACAACTACTTATCGAAGAATTTTCTAATCATATTTCATCTAGTATTAATGGGGTTTATAAAGCTCTATCGAGTACTCTTCGTACACACACTTCCTCCATTTAATTTTCGATGTTATAAGAACTATTGTTCGAAGAAGTTTCTAATCATTTTCACAAGCTTTCATGGCGGTGTTATATACTCATAACCAATGTGGTTTACAGCGGTCAATCGAATACCCTTTGTAAACTCATTTTCTATACGCAATTGGTCGAATTGAGAACAAATACTTATCGAAGAATTTTTAAATCATATTTCATCTAGTATTAATGGGGTTTATAATGCTCTATCGAGTACCCTTCGTACACACGCTTTCTACAGTTAATTTTCGATATTATAAGAACTATTATCCGAAGAAGTTTTTAATCATTTTCATACGCTTTCATGTCGGTGTTATACACTCATTACCAATGTGGTAATTTTCGATGTTATAAGAACTATTGTTCGAAGAAGTTTCTAATCATTTTCACACGCTTTCATGTCGGTGTTATATACTCATTAGTCATTATTCATTACCAATGTGGTTTACAGCGGTCAGTCGAAAGCCCTTTGTAAACTCATTTTCTATACGCATTTGGTCAAAGATTTTCGAATTAAGAACAACTACTTATCGAAGAATTTTCTAATCATATTTCATCTAGTATTAATGGGGTTTATAAAGCTCTATCGAGTACTCTTCGTACACACACTTCCTCCATTTAATTTTCGATGTTATAAGAACTATTGTTCGAAGAAGTTTCTAATCATTTTCACAAGCTTTCATGGCGGTGTTATATACTCATAACCAATGTGGTTTACAGCGGTCAGTCGAAAGCCCTTTGTAAACTCATTTTCTATACGCATTTGGTCAAAGATTTTTGAATTAAGAACAACTACTTATCGAAGAATTTTCTAATCATATTTCATCTAGTATTAATGGGGTTTATAAAGCTCTATCGAGTACTCTTCGTACACACACTTCCTCCATTTAATTTTCGATGTTATAAGAACTATTGTTCGAAGAAGTTTCTAATCATTTTCACACGCTTTCATGTCGGTGTTATATACTCATTACCAATGTGGTTTACAGCGGTCAATCGAATACCCTTTGTAAACTAATTTTAAATACGCATTTAGTCAAAGATTTTCGAATTAAGAACAACTACTTATCGAAGGATTTTTTAATCACATTTCATCTAGTATTAATGGGGTTTATAATGCTCTATAGAGTACCCTTCGCACACACACTTCCTCCATTTAATTTTCGATGTTATAAGAACTATTGATCGAAGAAGTTTCTAATCATTTTGACACGCTTTCATGTCGGTGTTATATACTCATTACCAATGTGGTTTACAGCGGTCAGTCGAATGCCCTTTGTTAACTTATTTTCTATACGCAATTGGTCAAAGATTTTCGAATTAAGAACAACTACTTATCGAAGAATTTTGTAGTCACATTTCATCAAGTATTAATGGGGTTTATAATGCTCTATAGAGTACTCTTTGCACACACACTTCCCCCATTTAATTTTCGATGTTATAAGAACTATTTTTCGAAGAAGTTTCTAATCATTTTCAGACGCTTTCATGTCGGTGTTATATACTCATTACCAATGTGGTTTACAGCGGTCAATCGAATTCCCTTTGTAAACTCATTTTCTATACGCATTTGGTCAAAGATTTTCGAATTAAGAACAACTACTTATCGAAGAATTTTTTAGTCACATTTCATCTAGTATTAATGGGGTTTATAATGCTCTATAGAGTACTCTTTACACACACACTTCCTCCATTTAATTTTCGATGTTATAAGAACTATTTTTCGAAGAAGTTTCTAATCATTTTCACACGCTTTCATGTCGGTGTTATATACTCATTACCAATGTGGTTTACAGCGGTCAATCGAATACCCTTTAAAACTAAAACTAAACTAATTTTAAATACGCATTTGGTCAAAGATTTTCGAATTAAGAACAACTACTTATCGAAGAATTTTTTAATCATATTTCATCTAGTATTAATGGGGTTATAATGCTCTATAGAGTACTCTTTGCACACACACTTCCTCCATTTAATTTTCGATGTTATAAGAACTATTTTTCGAAGAAGTTTCTAATCATTTTCACACGCTTTCATGTCGGTGTTATATACTCATTACCAATGTGGTTTACAGCGGTCAATCGAATACCCTTTAAAACTAAAACTAAACTAATTTTAAATACGCATTTGGTCAAAGATTTTCGAATTAAGAACAACTACTTATCGAAGAATTTTTTAATCATATTTCATCTAGTATTAATGGGGTTATAATGCTCTATCGAGTACCCTTCGCACACACACTTTCTACATTTAATTTTCGATGTTATAAGAACTATTGTTCGAAGAACTTTCAAATCATTTTCACTTGCTTTCATGTCGTTGTTATATTACCAATGTGGTTTACAGCGGTCAATCGAATACCCTTTGTAAACTCATTTTAAATACGCATTTGGTCAAAGATTTTCGAATTAAAAACAACTACTTATCGAAGAATTTTCTAATCATATTTCATCTAGCATTAATGGGGTTTATAAAGCTCTATCGAGTACTCTTCGTACACACACTTTCTTCATTTAATTTTCGATGTTATAAGAACTATTTTTCGAAGAAGTTTCTAATCATTTTCACACGCTTTCATGTCGGTGTTATATACTCATTACCAATGTGGTTTACAGCGGTCAATCGAATACCCTTTGTAAACTCATTTTCTATACGCATTTGGTCAAAGATTTTCGAATTAAGAACAACTACTTATCGAAGAATTTTTTAGTCACATTTCATCTAGTATTAATGGGGTTTATAATGCTCTATAGATTACTCTTTGCACACACACTTCATCCATTTGATTTTCTTTCGAAGAAGTTTCTAATCATTTTCACACGCTTTCATGTCGGTGTTATATATTCATTACCAATGTGGTTTACAGCGGTCAATCGAATACCCTTGGTAAACTCATTTTCTATACGCAATTGGTCAAAGATTTTCGAATTAAAAACAACTACTTATCGAAGAATTTTCTTATCATATTTCATCTAGCATTAACGGGGTTTATAAAGCTCTATCGGGTACCCTTCGTACACACACTTTCTACATTTAATTTTCGATGTTATAAGAAGTTCCACACGCTTTCATGTCTGTGTTATATACGCATTACCAATGTGGTTTACAGCGGTCGATCGAATACCCTTGGTAAACTCATTTTCTATACGCAATTGGTCAAAGATTTTCGAATTAAAAACAACTACTTATCGAAGAATTTTCTAATCATATTTCATCTAGCATTAATAGGCTTTATAAAGCTCTATCGAGTACTCTTCGTTCACACACTTTCTACATTTAATTTTCGATGTTATAAGAACTATTGTTCGAAGAAGTTTCTAATCATTTTCACACGCTTTCATGTCGGTGTTATATACGCATTACCAATGTGGTTTACAGCGGTCAATCGAATACCCTTTGTAAACTCATTTTAAATACGCATTTGGTCAACGATTTTCGAATATATAGAACTACTTATCAAAGAAGTTTTAAGGTTAGGTTAGGTTAGGTTGGGAGAGCAGTTTTGCAACCGATGCAAATTTCACCCAGAAGCCGTGAAGGCCCATCGTGAGTACCCTGTTTGTACATGCAAGGACATGTGGCTAACAAAACCACTTCGATCTGTTGAGGAATAGTTTTATGTCTGATAGAGGTACCCCTGCCAAGTCGTCCAAACTTTCGAAGAACCTAGCTCCCATACAGGATGAGCGGCGTTCCTGTAAAGCTGGGCAGTGGCATAGAAGATGTTCCACGGACTCTATTTCCTCTTCGTCTCTACAGCTTCTGCAGAAGTCATTTGCAAAAAGTCCTAGCCTTTTAGCCATGTTTCCTATGATGCAGTGTCCGGTTAAAACCCCGACGAGCATCCGGATTTGGCTTCTATTAAGGGAGGTTAGGAACTTTGATCTTTTGTGTCAACCACAGGCCACAGACTTCGGGTTATGACGCAACCGATGGTGTTGCTCCATTGTTCCTTAGCCAGTTGTGTGGTGACGCCTTCAACAAAAGCCTTAGCAGTGTTGAAAGGCGGTAACACCTCTTCGTCCGCAAGTTGAGGGTTCATATCAGAGCCGTATCTGGCCAATTCGTCCGTACAAACACAAATACACACAGTCCACTCATTTGAAAATACGACTGTATTTCCGAAGCTCCTAGAATGCTTTTAAAATGTTGGCCATATTCAAACGCTTTCGTTTCAATGGCATGGACTCAGTAAGAACAGGGTTCGTACGCTGTACAAACACAAATACACACAGTCCAGTCATTTGCAAATACGACTGTATTTCCGAAGCTCCTAGAACTCTAGAATGCTTTTAAAATGTTGTCATATTCAAACGCTTTCGTTTCAATGACATGGACTCAGTAAAAACAGGGTTCGTACGCTGTACAAACACAAATACACACAGTCCACTCATTTGAAAATACGACTGTATTTATATATAGAACTCTAAAATTCTTTTAAAATGTTGTCATATTCAAACGCTTTCGTTTCAATGATATGGACGGACTCAGTAAGAACACAGTTCGTAACATGTACAAACACAAATACACACAGTCCACTCATTTGAAAATACGACTGTATTTCCGAAGCTCCTAGAACTGTAGAATGCTTTTAAAATGTTGTCATATTCAAACGCTTTCGTTTCAATGATATGGACTCAGTAAGAACACAGTTCGTAACATGTACAAACACAAATACACACAGTCCACTCATTTGAAAATACGACTGTATTTCCGAAGCTCCTAGAACTCTAGAATGCTTTTAAAATGTTGTCATATTCAAACGCTTTCGTTTCAATGACATGGACTCAGTAAAAACAGGGTTCGTACGCTGTACAAACACAAATACACACAGTCCACTCATTTGAAAATAGGACTGTATTTCCGAAGCTCCTAGAACTCTAGAATGCTTTTAAAATGTTGTCATATTCAAACGCTTTCGTTTCAATGACATGGACTCAGTAAAAACAGGGTTCGTACGCTGTACAAACACAAATACACACAGTCCACTCATTTGAAAATACGACTGTATTTATATATAGAACTCTAAAATTCTTTTAAAATGTTGTCATATTCAAACGCTTTCGTTTCAATGATATGGACGGACTCAGTAAGAACACAGTTCGTAACATGTACAAACACAAATACACACAGTCCACTCATTTGAAAATACGACTGTATTTCCGAAGCTCCTAGAACTCTAGAATGCTTTTAAAATGTTGTCATATTCAAACGCTTTCGTTTCAATGACATGGACTCAGTAAAAACAGGGTTCGTACGCTGTACAAACACAAATACACACAGTCCACTCATTTGAAAATAGGACTGTATTTCCGAAGCTCCTAGAATGCTTTTAAAATGTTGGTCATATTCAAACGCTTTCGTTTCAATGATATGGACTCAGTAAGAACACAGTTCGTAACCTGTACAAACACAAATACACACAGTCCACTCATTTGAAAATACGACTGTATTTCCGAAGCTCCTAGAATGCTTTTAAAATTTTGTCATATTCAAACGCTTTCGTTTCAATGACATGGACTCAGTAAAAACAGGGTTCGTACGCTGTACAAACACAAATACACACAGTCCACTCATTTGAAAATAGGACTCTATTTCCGAAGCTCCTAGAACTCTAGAATGCTTTTAAAATGTTGTCATATTCAAACGCTTTCGTTTCAATGACATGGACTCAGTAAAAACAGGGTTCGTACGCTGTACAAACACAAATACACACAGTCCACTCATTTGAAAATAGGACTGTATTTCCGAAGCTCCTAGAACTCTAGAATGCTTTTAAAATGTTGTCATATTCAAACGCTTTCGTTTCAATGACATGGACTCAGTAAAAACAGGGTTCGTACGCTGTACAAACACAAATACACACAGTCCACTCATTTGAAAATACGACTGTATTTATATATAGAACTCTAAAATTCTTTTAAAATGTTGTCATATTCAAACGCTTTCGTTTCAATGATATGGACGGACTCAGTAAGAACACAGTTCGTAACATGTACAAACACAAATACACACAGTCCACTCATTTGAAAATACGACTGTATTTCCGAAGCTCCTAGAATGCTTTTAAAATTTTGTCATATTCAAACGCTTTCGTTTCAATGACATGGACTCAGTAAAAACAGGGTTCGTACGCTGTACAAACACAAATACACACAGTCCACTCATTTGAAAATAGGACTCTATTTCCGAAGCTCCTAGAACTCTAGAATGCTTTTAAAATGTTGTCATATTCAAACGCTTTCGTTTCAATGACATGGACTCAGTAAAACAGGGTTCGTACGCTGTACAAACACAAATACACACAGTCCACTCATTTGAAAATAGGACTCTATTTCCGAAGCTCCTAGAACTCTAGAATGCTTTTAAAATGTTGTCATATTCAAACGCTTTCGTTTTAATGATATGGACGGACTCAGTAAGAACAGGGTTCGTACGCTGTACAAACACAAATACACACAGTCCACTCATTTGAAAATACGACTGTATTTCCGAAGCTTCTAGAACTCTAGAATGCTTTTAAAATGTTGTCATATTCAAACCCTTTCGTTTCAATGATATGGACTCAGTAAGAACACAGTTCGTACGCTGTACAAACACAAATACACACAGTCCACTCATTTGAAAATACGACTGTATTTATATATAGAACTCTAAAATTCTTTTAAAATGTTGTCATATTCAAACGCTTTCGTTTCAATGATATGGACGGACTCAGTAAAAACAGGGTTCGTACGCTGTACAAACACAAATACACACAGTCCACTCATTTGAAAATAGGACTGTATTTCCGAAGCTTCTAGAACTCTAGAATGCTTTTAAAATGTTGTCATATTCAAACGCTTTCGTTTCAATGACATGGACTCAGTAAAAACAGGGTTCGTACGCTGTACAAACACAAATACACACAGTCCACTCATTTGAAAATACGACTGTATTTCCGAAGCTCCTAGAACTCTAGAATGATTTTAAAATGTTGTCATATTCAAACCCTTTCGTTTCAATGACATGGACTCAGTAAAAACAGGGTTCGTACGCTGTACAAACACAAATACACACAGTCCACTCATTTGAAAATACGACTGTATTTCCGAAGCTCCTAGAACTCTAGAATGCTTTTAAAATGTTGTCATATTCAAACGCTTTCGTTTCAATGACATGGACTCAGTAAAAACAGGGTTCGTACGCTGTACAAACACAAATACACACAGTCCACTCATTTGAAAATACGACTGTATTTCCGAAGCTTCTAGAACTCTAGAATGCTTTTAAAATGTTGTCATATTCAAACGCTTTCGTTTCAATGACATGGACTCAGTAAAAACAGGGTTCGTACGCTGTACAAACACAAATACACACAGTCCACTCATTTGAAAATACGACTGTATTTCCGAAGCTCCTAGAACTCTAGAATGCTTTTAAAATGTTGTCATATTCAAACGCTTTCGTTTCAATGACATGGACTCAGTAAAAACAGGGTTCGTACGCTGTACAAACACAAATACACACAGTCCACTCATTTGAAAATACGACTGTATTTCCGAAGCTCCTAGAACTCTAGAATGATTTTAAAATGTTGTCATATTCAAACCCTTTCGTTTCAATGACATGGACTCAGTAAAAACAGGGTTCGTACGCTGTACAAACACAAATACACACAGTCCACTCATTTGAAAATACGACTGTATTTCCGAAGCTCCTAGAACTCTAGAATGATTTTAAAATGTTGTCATATTCAAACCCTTTCGTTTCAATGACATGGACTCAGTAAAAACAGGGTTCGTACGCTGTACAAACACAAATACACACAGTCCACTCATTTGAAAATAGGACTGTATTTCCGGAGCTCCTAGAACTCTAGAATGCTTTTAAAATGTTGTCATATTCAAACGCTTTCGTTTCAATGATATGGACTCAGTAAGAACACAGTTCGTAACATGTACAAACACAAATACACACAGTCCAGTCATTTGAAAGTACGACTGTATTTCCGAAGCTCCTAGAATGCTTTTAAAACGTTGGTCATATTCAAACGCTTTCGTTTCAATGACATGGACTCAGTAAAAACAGGGTTCGTGCGCTGTACAAACACAAATACACACAGTCCACTCATTTGAAAATACGACTGTATTTCCGAAGCTCCTAGAACTCTAGAATGATTTTAAAATGTTGTCATATTCAAACCCTTTCGTTTCAATGACATGGACTCAGTAAAAACAGGGTTCGTACGCTGTACAAACACAAATACACACAGTCCACTCATTTGAAAATACGACTGTATTTCCGAAGCTCCTAGAACTCTAGAATGCTTTTAAAATGTTGTCATATTCAAACGCTTTCGTTTCAATGACATGGACTCAGTAAAAACAGGGTTCGTACGCTGTACAAACACAAATACACACAGTCCACTCATTTGAAAATACGACTGTATTTCCGAAGCTCCTAGAACTCTAGAATGATTTTAAAATGTTGTCATATTCAAACCCTTTCGTTTCAATGACATGGACTCAGTAAAAACAGGGTTCGTACGCTGTACAAACACAAATACACACAGTCCACTCATTTGAAAATACGACTGTATTTCCGAAGCTCCTAGAACTCTAGAATGCTTTTAAAATGTTGTCATATTCAAACGCTTTCGTTTCAATGACATGGACTCAGTAAAAACAGGGTTCGTACGCTGTACAAACACAAATACACACAGTCCACTCATTTGAAAATACGACTGTATTTCCGAAGCTCCTAGAACTCTAGAATGATTTTAAAATGTTGTCATATTCAAACCCTTTCGTTTCAATGACATGGACTCAGTAAAAACAGGGTTCGTACGCTGTACAAACACAAATACACACAGTCCACTCATTTGAAAATAGGACTGTATTTCCGGAGCTCCTAGAACTCTAGAATGCTTTTAAAATGTTGTCATATTCAAACGCTTTCGTTTCAATGATATGGACTCAGTAAGAACACAGTTCGTAACATGTACAAACACAAATACACACAGTCCAGTCATTTGAAAGTACGACTGTATTTCCGAAGCTCCTAGAATGCTTTTAAAACGTTGGTCATATTCAAACGCTTTCGTTTCAATGACATGGACTCAGTAAAAACAGGGTTCGTGCGCTGTACAAACACAAATACACACAGTCCACTCATTTGAAAATACGACTGTATTTCCGAAGCTCCTAGAATGCTTTTAAAATGTTGTCATATTCAAACGCTTTCGTTTCAATGATATGGACGGACTCAGTAAGAACACAGTTCGTAACATGTACAAACCCAAATACACACAGTCCACTCATTTGAAAATACGACTGTATTTCCGAAGCTCCTAGAATGCTTTTAAAATGTTGTCATATTCAAACGCTTTCGTTTCAATGATATGGACGGACTCAGTAAGAACACAGTTCGTAACATGTACAAACCCAAATACACACAGTCCACTCATTTGAAAATACGACTGTATTTCCGAAGCTCCTAGAATGCTTTTAAAACGTTGGTCATATTCAAACGCTTTCGTTTCAATGACATGGACTCAGTAAAAACAGGGTTCGTGCGCTGTACAAATACAAATACACACTCATTTTAAAATAAGACTATTTTAAAGCTATTAAAACGCCTGTACAATATCGTTACTTTGAAATGTTTACGCTATTGACCTCCGAAATTATGGGAACTATTAATATCTTATAACCACATTCATATGGCTTCATCTAAATCGTACTAACTTAGTAATATTTATATGTACATATATGTCAATAAAACACCAGGTATATTAGGTTATCACACGTTGTATTGTTTAAAGTTATTCCTAGCCGTATTCACATCTTTACATCTTAATATAGGTTTGTTGTTTTTTTTTTTCAGTTGGGAAACTTATAAAAACTCAATAGGCGGGAAAAGAAGAGTGATAATTTTTGTTGAATAGGTAGTAATAATTAAAACAAAAATCGGACAGAACAAAACTGTGGAAAATGGTTAAAAACAATTATTATTGGGTATAATAACCCCTGCTGGCGCAGTGGACGAATGGTTAGTGATATGGGCTACTGAACAATTGTTCTAAGGTACGTCTTACACGTAGGGATTTTCGATCTTAAAATGACGCCGTAGGGAAAAAAGGACACATTTGTATAACGTAGGGATTTTTTTCGGACGGAACATTTTCATCTTATTTGTAAGTAAATTGATTTGCTCAGTCAAAAAATGTTTATTATTTTTGTTTATCTATTATATTTTGGTCTTACATTCGTCGATATTAGCTAAGGATTGAAATGAGATGACATAATTTGAAGAGTTAACAAATAGGAAGAAAATCATTTGTGGTTGAAATTGAGTATGAGAAGTTTGATTCGATTTTATTCGGGTATGTGTATGGATAAAATAGTTACGTAGAGAGATTGTCCTGAAAATTATTCGACGGTGTAGTGAAAAGTAGGGATTTTCTTTATGTACTGTAGGGATTTTTTCTGTGTTTTCTGTACTATCACTGCCTACGTATGGTATTGTGCCGACTATTGTGTCGATTAGTTAATGGGGACGCATATCTAACAAAATATAACAGACATTGTAAAAAATATTTTGTTCCCTTAGGTGGTAATAGATTTTCATTTTTATTTTATAATAGTTTTTCGATATATGCGCAAGTTTAGAGTATCTATGTCTAAAAAAATGTTGATGTAAAATAGGTAACTGGTATTAAATTTTGGGATATAGGTAGGTAAGGTATACATTATTTAGTTTTACGGCGGCTTTTGTTTATCATTTCTTGCATGATTAATATTAGTGTTATCTAGTACATATTTAGCTATAAATATTATGATAATGGGTGTGGAATAGGCATAAGGACGTCGATTGTTTATAACTTCAGAATTTTATGAGTAAGTGGCCTTCCACAATACTGCATGTTACTTTTACTTATTTAAGAAACGATGAGCAGAAGCATTAAGCTTGTCAATTTGATTAATATTTTATTTTTGTTCGTCGATTTTACTTTATCCTTTTTGATATAAGTTTGCTCGAGTTTGATTTTTATTTAATGCGTAGGTTTATTTTGGCGACGTAAGATTTTGAGCCCCTCCCTATTGTAGTCGTGATTTGCTTTATTATATGAAGAATGAATTTATCAATGTTTTTGAAATGGCTTTTAGTCACATTTTAATGTTGACGTAGAATTTTCGATGTTAAAATTCGGTTTTTATTTGTACCCCAATGATGATCTGATTTTTATTTTTTTTATTACCCTAAAATTCTTATAAACAGAACTAAGATTGATTTCTAATTTTGATCTTGTGTTGTTCTACACTTTGCGTTGCAACTTTTAGTTGATTTTAGATCTTACGATTTATAAAAACTTAACTAAGAAAAATGTATGTTTCCTGAAAATGTTGTACTTAATGTGTAGATTTAATAAATAATTGTGCGTTATGCGTATTTTAAAATATATTAATATTACAGCTAATCAAAAACTTTACTACTTACAGTTTGATGATAAAAATGTTTTGTTCGTCGGGCTATAAAATACTCATTGTAAAACTCGTATCCTATAAACTCCATCGAAACAGAACTGTGCGGACGTCAGACGAACGAATGCTGTATAGAGGTCTTAATATCGAGCTCTAAATTATGGAAGCGGCAAATTTGAGTTCGAAATTTGAAAATATCGAAAATATAATCATTTTTATGGTAGATATAAAACAGTTGTTTTTTTAATATTCTATTTATTTATTGCTCGCTCTTTTCTCTTACTTTTTTTTTAGTTTTTGTTGATATTTTTCTGCATTTTTTTTTTTTAAGTAAAAAAGAGTAGTAACAAAATTTAACAAAGAATTCAATTAATTGTTTGTTATATTAAATTTGGCCAGTTTAATAAATACTGTTTTGTTATCTAAAATATTTGTGGACGAAAAAAAGCTAGTTATTTTCAAACTGTTGCTTTGACAAATTATCCTGTGATTGTTTGCTATGTTATGCTATATTAAGTTAACAAAAAAATTCTTTCAAGAGATTTCTTTACATCAGTTTTTAATAGCTTAGATTGTTGTTTTTGACGACAAATTGGTCTGCCATAATTTATTATTGTCAGTTAAAAAGTTAAAAATCTCAATATTAGATGATATTGATATCCTTTGTCTCATCGCAGATATATGAAGGCTTTCTGAAGGGAAGAAGAGATAGATACACCTAGGTATTGTGCGGAGTAGAGTGAAACAATTATACACAATTTAAACGCCTCGCAGAAGTCGCACACAGTCGGGTCAGAAAAAACGCATGCCTATTTATCGCTCAGTAACTCGCTTTCTGTTTCATCTGTATGTATTTTCGGTACGCGCTCGTAGTGGCAAAGCAACGCACATACATATTCTTTAGTCATATTTCAGACTTGACTGACTGACTGACTATATACACTATCTTTTTTCAAATTCATCAGCAACTCATGTCCCAAAACTATAAATTTGCAAAGAAAAGAATTGTTTTTGTTTGTTAAGAGAAAAAATAAAATGATATTTTTGTTGGATTTTGTTTTGTGATCTTTTTTATAGGAAAGTTCAATGATAAACTATTTTCTTCAGAGCATAAAGTGACGCTCTGCAATACTTAAGAGCTTACAAAACTAGAGCTTAATTTCTAAGTGGGAAGGTAAAGTTTCTCTTTCGGAGAAGCTTTTTCGATTTTCGATTTATTTTCAGCTATATGCTTGAGCTTTTTACTCAATCTTTCGGTTAACGTTATTCCGTTTTAGCGAATTTGAACTTAAGTTAAGCTTTCAATAAAGCCGAGTAGAGAAAAAGCTTCGATTAAAAGTTTGTGGGAAATATTTGTGCCCAGTAGGCAGGGAATGAACAAAAAAAAAAGTGATATCACAATACGTATACGTTTTGATGATGAAATGGAAAATTATTTAACTGCGCAGTTATAGAAAATGAATGATTCGTGAATTTTTGAGAATTTTCTTGAAAATGTACAAAAACGTTTTGCACTTTTATATTCACGGAATGTATGTTTTAATTAAGGCTTTCAGGTTATGAATCCTTACAATTAAAAAAAAAAAACTTAATAAATAAAATCTTCGCACTGTAGACGATTTCTTTTGTTTAAAAAAAACTCTATTTACCTTCCTATGCAAACCTTGAAGTGCTTTACTTTCTAATTTGCTGCCCCGCACGTTGCCCTTTCCACTTCCTTTTCCATCAACTATTAGATTTAGCAAATCAATCAGCAAAAGGGAAACGCCCTCAAATGAAAAATAAAACTCCAACAAATGGACGATTTTCTAAGACTTGTTCCTTTACAAATCAGCTCAGCTATCAAATTATCCAATATTTTGCACTAGCCAGGATCGAATGATGCAGTAATTTTCAGCAGCAATTGGTTAACACAATTTTTCTGCACTTTTGCACTTTTTTTCACAGTCATTTTTTACCACTTTATATGATATTTCTATTCAAAAAGACAGAAGATAAAATAAATATTTTATAAATTTTCACTGCTACACTTCTAGTACTAAACGAAGTAATCCCAAAGAACGAATGAGAGAATCGCAAATGAACGGTGCTATTTATAGTTGGAGCTAAGCCCAACGGAAAATTCCACTTTATTCGAGAAAGTAGGGGAACTTCACTATGTACAAGGTAAAGTATATGCTTTGCGTATATAAGGGGAATTATCGCATCTGCTCTCGTATGGACGCCATATGCTTCATCTATGCGTCTTTGTATGGGGTATATCAAGCAGAACATTTGTGTTTGTTTTTGCTGCAGGCAGAAAGAAATGCCTTGCTTGGGGAACTTAGGAACTTAGGAAACCCAACCGACTAGACTATGTACGTTACATGATTGGAAAAGGATTCATGCGCACATTTATTGATTTTTCTATGGAAACTTCTCGAGAAAAATAAGCCCAATATGGTCGGCCATTTCGCACATCTTTTAAATACGAGTAAAAATACCACAGCAACAATGGCGAAACGTTTGAAATCGTAATGTTTTTTTGCAGATTTCTCAACATAAAAATTTACAATACAAATGCTTAGAACATATATGTATGTAGCTACCTACCTACGTGGTGCACTTCACCTACGCTACAGCACCTTGGTATAATTCAATTTGTATATTATGTAGGTAGGTCGGTAGGTAGGTACCTACATAATAAGTAAATTTATTTGCTTATTTTAAGGATGCTGTAGCTTCTTTAATTATATTTTCCTTACATTTATAGTAGGTACCTAGGTATAGGTAAGCACGGGAAATATTTTTTTAAAAACAAAAACATGTTAAAGTTCTACATATTCGCAATTCGCATAGGTAGGTACCTACCTAATTGTGACGGTAAATTGATTTTTTCGTTACCTAGATAGGTACCTACCGGTGCCGTGAAATAAGGCCAAATTCAAAAATTTGGCCTTATTTCGCTTTGTTAAAGTGAAATAAGGCCAAATTTCTACGTTTGGCCTTATCTCACTTTGTCACTTGTCACTTTGTCACTTGGCCTTATTTCACGGCACCGTTTTGAGGTGTACCTACTAATATACAATTTATAAAAATTTTAAAATTTGTTATTTAAGTTGGAAAATTAAATATTTGTTCCAATATTGATTTCGCCGTCCCATTATATAAATTATATTTATATATATTTGTATATTTGTACGATTTGGATACGAAGTAATAATATAATATAAGTGAATATTAGATATTAGATAGATCGTTCCTTTTTCGATCTTTGCATCTTTGCTTCGCATTTACTGACCCGATACCTACATATTGATAGATGAATAGGTTGGGCAGGGCTTAGGGTTTATTTCTGATTCTTACGACAGTTTATACCTGAAATATGATACCTAGTCAAAAACCGTACCAACTGTACCAACTCATAGGTATGGGTTAGGATTTGTTTTAAGGGTAAGGTGTAAGGTCGCTATTTGAGTCTGTAATGTAATAATCACAACGCTATAAATAACAGTTTTTGTCTTGCAGTCATTTTACAGATTTAGGTAGGTAGGTATTAGTCAATAAAAATAACTGTTACAGGTTTAAAAGATGAATCATTAGAGTAAGCATACAAATTAATATTCTCGAATGTAGAATTGTGCAGATCGTAATAAGTAGGTATCCTAGGTAGGTAGGTACCTATTTCCCAAAAAAAAAGAAAAAAAACAATAAATTCAATTAATGTGGGCATAGGTAGGTAGGTACCTACCTATGAAATAAAACTGCGCATCATCCTTCATTTTGTTATTTAATAATATTTCTCCTCCAATATTCGGATTCAGGAGGTACCAAATTACATGCTCGTCGTATATATTTGAATAGGTAATGCATCGGTTTTCAATTTTGAAATGTGCTTCAATGTGCCCATCCCAGTTCACGCCACTCATCTCATTTGGTGTAATGGGTAATTCTTGTTATGTACTATAATATGAGTATAGAGTATGACACTATGAGTAAAGGAAAAATCGAGAAATTTCAGATGGCGTAGTAGGTAGTCGTAGTACCATTGTCAACAACAAAACCATACAGGGCAGACCTATGTATTCTGTTTTAAGTACATAGATATTTTTTTCCGTCCATTTATCTCTACTGCTTCTATGTATTTATTTCCCCTTCAACAAAATCTCTCAGAAATGATGGCGATGGCAGCATTGCCATAAGTGCAGTTTTGTCTGCATTTTGCATATTTTCGACCTAGCTGCAGACTTTTCATAATCCGAAATCTGCGCTTCAGATTTTGTCTGCATTCGTAATAATGTATTTTGCTCTTTTAAAAAAACAATTTCAACAATCATTTTCGTATACTAGGCTCTTTTTTTTTGTTATTTTTACTTAAAAAATGTTGTGAAGGAAGATTTTTCCATAGAAATCTGTATTGCAGATTTTTTTGTTAAGATAGGTAATTGCAGATTTGTCCAAATATTTTTATGGCAACACTGACGATGGGTGACGCAGAATATTGCACGTCGGAACGTACCGTTTACCATTATTTATTTACTATAATACAATAACAATACATATACCTATATAGGTACCTATTCTTTATTCATGCACGCAAGGTCGAAAAAAAACTCGTTTGTTTTTAGCCAACTCGACAGTATTGAAAATGGGGTGCCGGCATCTGCCTTCCTTATTTATTAGGTATTGTAGATGGGTATACTACTTTTTCTTTACTTTAATTTGTAAAGAAAAAAACCCATGTTGCCATATTAATTAGAAACTTAATTTTGTGTATCTTCTGTACCTATTCACTGGTTATAGCTACCTAATTGCAAAACACCTCTACCATCTACCTCTAGGTAGTTAGGTATATATTCGTTTTTCTCTTTGAGATACCTACCTAACAATTTAAAGTTAAACGGTAGGTATACCTATGTATATAGCGTATAGATATTAGGTAGGTAGTCGCTGAAATATTGCAATGTTGCCAAATAGGAACTAAATAAAAATAGATTGCTCCTAAAAAATCTAAATTCTAAAGCAACGATTTGTTTTTCTTTCTACCAGTAGGTAGGTATGTACCTACACAGTATTGAAGTGCTTACCATAGGTACCAAAGCGCATAAAATTGTTAATTTCACAATAATGCTATCTTATTTGCATAGATATCTAGGTAGGTACCTACATAGGAATAGGTAGGTAGGTATAAGGTAATTACAATTGGGAGTAGGTATAGAAACATTTGTGATAAAGTGGTATAGGTACCTACCTAGTTCTAAACTGGTTATCACTAGCTCTTTGTTTTGTGATTCGGCTTTTGGTTTTATTTATGTGACATTCGATTGAGCTTCTTCAGATTCGCTGTCAGATTTAGATTTCAGATTTCGTGTGTCTAATCGAATATCGAACATAAAACACTTGCTCCTTTTTTGTGTTGATATTTCTGCGATTCGAAAATAGGTCTGTTCCGTAACTAGGTACCTATAATGCATTCAAAAACATTACCCGAATTTAGTCATTACGCAAAAGTTTAAATAAAAATAAATGGGTAGGTAGGTAGGTACATACCTACTCAGTAAAAAAACAAAATAATCGAGTTGCCTATGTCCGGGCGGGACCGTTCGCGACAACTGGCGACAACGTCAGTGTCAAAAGAGAGAAAAAAAAATGACAGCTGAGAAAGTTGAAGGAAAACAAACAAAATTTTATATGGCGGGAGATAGGCATACATTTGAAATTTAATACAAATGCACATTTAGGTATTATGCTCTGAAATCGGAAAAAGATTGTTTTCCTTTTTAGCAATCAAACATAAAAAGTCACCTAAAGCAAAAGAAAGTGCCCAATCGAATACCTACCACACTAAAAAAAAAAAAGAAAAAAGGAGGGATCGTAGACCTGGGGCCAGATTCTGTAAAAAACGAAACGAAAAACGATTTCGCTTTTCAAGAAACGATAGAAATCAGACGATAGCGAAAATTTGCTTCATGTAACTCCTTACGTTTTTTTCTTCACATTCGTTTAGGTTTGAGAAACTGTGTGACAGCAAAATTATAGTTTGGCAGTCTCAGTATGTCGTTTTATTTTCGTTAAGTTGTTTTGACAACGAACAGCTGACAATTGAAAATATTTTTAAAGTGGAATTTGATTGTTTACGAAGCGGATCCTCCTCCAGCCAGTACTTCTAATGTTGCGGAAAGTTTTAAAATAGGAGGCACGTTTGTCGTTCGTGTACCTGTATGCAAAAATAATATTGTCCAGCACATAGTTAAAGGCGGCTTTGTTCAATCGAAAACGTTGCACAAAACTAAATAGAAAAACGAACTTTTTAACTAACTTATTAACTAACTTTTTAATCAAAATAAACCAACCTTTTGTCAGGTAATGTGAGAGGATTTGAACAATCCCGCAAACTTTTTCTAATTTTTCTTAAGTTCACATGTTCAATTTCAACTTCACTTTCTTCGCTGTCGCTGGTCAAAAAATAATAATTTGCTAACATATCTAATAAAATATTCAGCACAATCTTAAAACCACCAAATTCAATTAGAATAAAAACGAAAATGACAAACGTCAACAAAATAGCTGTCGTTTGTTTTCTTTCGTGGAGACGATAAAATCTGTTCGTTTTTAGGGTTACATGAAGCAAGAAAAGCGAAAACGTCAAAAAAAAATGTGTTCGTTTGTTTTTTTTCGCGGCCACGAGAATTTCTTTCGTTTTTGATGTTACATGAAGCAAACCGTTCGTGCGCACGAAAACGTGTAGACGTTTTCGCCTTACAGAATGCCGGCCCTGGCTTCTCACAACCATTAGTTTTGTGCGAGTTTTTCATTTTTGGAACGAATGGAAGGGATCTAATTTTATGCCGACTCCAAACGGCTGTACTTGAGAATCTCTATCAATTATTAACATAACATTACACCTACTCTGGGATGTTTGTCAGACGTTCGCGAGAGGTGGCGCAGTGGAAAAAAAAACCCTAAGTTGGAATTTGGGTTTTGCGGTACCTAATTTAGGTTGTGTAAAAAAAAAAATCAATAAAACACGCCTTATTTCCCAGATAGAGAAACGCCAAGTAGTGATGGACCGACAGCGGAACAAAATTAGGTTTTGGAAAAATGTTCGAAACGAAATTCAAATCTTTTCGGAACTTAGGCCTCAGTTATAGCCATAGGTACGTAAAATGCCACCGAAAAAGTTGGAACAGTGTGAATGTGAAAATGAGTTTTTTTTTCGTTTGGGCGGTCATAGCGAAAAATCTGTCAGAACAATGTTTCCCTACGAAAACAATTACAATAAACTAACCCCCACTGATTGGATTTCATCAGGAAAAAATTTCCTCACAGATGTAACAGTAAAGAAATGAACTACTTCAGTGGAATGACTGAGAAGTTGATCAGAAAAAGTTTTTCGTACTTAAAAATGAATAAATTATTTTTCTACAAAATTCAAAGATCACTGGCATATATTTTATTTTGATAATCTAACTTTATAATTCAAAAGCAACATTTTAAGACCAAGATTGAGTTCAACCATCAAGTTTAAGTGACCAAAAAAAGCAAAAGAAAATTTTTACGGTTTGGTTTTACATTATGACTATAACTGCGGCCTTAAAGTCCATTCGAAGCCTCCGTTTCGGAACAAAATAAGTGAAGCATATAAATAAACGTGTTCATTTGACATTCAAATATTACGCAATAATTTGTTGTCGAAGATGCGACTAGGTGTCCTATAATTATTATGTCAACGCAGCATTTTTCCGATAGTTGTATTGGAGAAAATTCCATTCCGATCAGATACCTCGATAGGGTTGAATGTTGTGTGCAATAATAATGACCATAAGGTAAGTCGCCCAGCTTACTCACAGTGAAACACTTACCAAAGATTTGCTGTAGTCCGATGTCAGAGTTGTTCATGCTTTAAAATCAGAGGGTGGTTTCCTCCGAAAAGAAAGTTACAAAAAATTCTAAATAAACTTTTTTATTTGCGTATAAGTAAAAAAAAAAAAAAAAACACACACAAGATCCGATTTATGTAAGATATACTATATACACGACCTTTCATTTACAGGTCTTCCATTGAAAGTTCAATGTAAATCGAATTTAATGATTCCCTGTTTTTGGTTTTCGCTTTAGAGCATTGCATAACATTTTATTGTTTAATACTGATTTACGATCAAAAGTTTAAAAAAAAAACTTAGACTTTTAGTTAAAAAATATATACCTATACATAGTTATGTTATTGAACAAAATTTATTTCATTGATGATTGATACTGAACCATTTAAAATTCAACGAATAAAAATTTCCAATAGGTATAAGCAAGTTACAAATCCATTTCTTTTTTCAAAATAATAAACTGAGGAGGTTCTGATTCTAAGTTATTTGGCGAAATGATTGTTGTTGCTGCAGGTATTATAGTCAAAGCGCCTGGTATAGGGATTGTGGACGTTGACGTGTCTGGCACAGCAGTGGTAGGCGTTGAAGTGCTTGGTATTGAAATGCTACACGATGTAGAGGCACTTGTACTAGAAGGAACAGGACGATTTATTTGTGCATTCATCGGATTGTAACAACCCATTGACAATTTGAATATAATTTCATCGATATTACGCTGTGCTATAAAAATCTCATAGTTATTCCTCTGACAACTACGTAGTCTATGAGCTACGTTTTCGCCGTAAACGGAATATTGATCGCGTGAAAAGTTATAGTCTATACTCGCATCTCTTATGCTGTCAGTTGCTGATCCATCATTAAACTGCTGTGTTGTTTCTGGTGTGTCGAAATTTGTGCTATCTTGAGACATATAGCTTGTATCTTGAGGTGACACAAAAGGCTCCTTGCAATCTTCCTGGTTAAAGTTCATTAGTGAAGTCTGAAAAGAGAGAGAAATAATTGTTATCTATGTAGCAAACGCGTATATTTTTATAAAATATATTATATTATTTGTGTGACCTTGGTCAAAATTGCATTAATGTTGTATTATTAAAAACACATACAAATCATTATTGTTTGTAATATAAATAGTTTTAAAAAAGAATATGTTTTTATTTCCAATGCACCATAATTATAATGTACATGATTTTATAATCACGCGAAGTACATAGACCCATTTAAGAAGTTTTTTTTAATAAAATACCTCTGCAGTTTCCTTAAAAGACGTATGTGGCGATTGATGTTTTGTTGATGCTTTCTCCGTTTCTTTCGCGGGAAATTCAATTACACGTTCAGCAATTATTTCTTCTTCAGAACTTTCGGAAATCTCAGCCTTAATAGTGGGATTTAAAGGATCATCTGGATCCGCTTTTATAGCGGGATAGTTCTCTTCATCCACACGTCCGTTACTCGACTCTGGCACGTGAATACTTTCAATACCGGATATAGGAAGGCTGCCTGTTTCCTTAAGTATGACTCCTGAATTTTCATTGGAAACATTCTTGAAGATGTGCAAACTAGGTGTAGCGGAAAATTTTAAACGGAACTTGGACTTGGAATACATATTTTCTGTGAAATGTCTTTCGCAGACTCTCAAATCCGATGTAAATTTTGTTTGTATCAAATGTGATTTGTTAATGGAATTCAACCACTTTGCTCTTCTGAAAATAGGTAACAAGTTTTGTAAATGTAAGAAATTGTGTCTTATAAGAAAAACTCATTAAATACAGGAAAATAGGTAGTGAGTGTCCATCAAAGCAAATCTAAGGTATACTTTTTTAATGTTTGTAATAAGGAAGGGAGTATATCTTTGTATCACTCCAAAAGTAGTGTACCGTAGACGTAAAGAAAAGTTATGTGTAATATTGCCATTATGACAAGTTAAAATGTAAAAAATAACCAAAGAAATGTAATAAATTTAAGAATTGGAACTTTTCTTTTATCTGCAAAATACCTTCGTATTTATAACTAATTCAATTTTGCTTACCTTTCACTGTTTTTAGGCACAGAAAAGTATTTCAAACCGAAATTTTGTTTTTCCTTTCGACCGCAGACCAAACACTTTAAAGTATGTTTTCCCATTTTTGGTTATACCTAATTTAATTTAAAAAAAAACACTTGAACTCTTACAACACTCCGAAACACACTTCGCACCGAAAACGATTCATCACAACTGAGAACTGATAGGCATTCAGTCAGTACGCCTTTAAAATGAAAAAAAAAAACAAAGCGCGAGTGAGACCTAACTTCCCCAGCCTCATACAATACAATTACAATGTGATCACTACACACTACAGTGTACACACAACGAACCGATACGCTACGCCTCATGAAAAAAGAGCACGTACCAGAGTATATCTATACTAACGTAACGAGTAGAGACACTCTCGCCACTGTTGCAAAAAGGCTTACTATTGTACTGATTTCTGTATTATTTGACTTTCCCGAGTACGCAAGTAACACTTCTCAATTTTGAGTACTATTTGTATTATTTTTAATTCTTGAAATAAATCGAAAAGAATGAGGTTATTTCAAAAATTGAACCCAAATCCATAAAATATTCCATAATATTCAGTCATTAAACCCGAACATAGACTAATTGTTTTAAACATGTCGGCGTTTAATCCGATTGAGTTAAACTGCACTGCGGAGACCAGTTTAAGTATTTTAATTCGGGTTAGAACTAAATTTCATAACAGTGATATTTCTTCCTTCAGGAAATAAGTAAAAGTGAAAAGAGTATATTGTATATCGAATGCACGAGCGGACTAGGGCTTGAGTCAATGATAACGATGTCGTTTACTTTTAGAATTGTTTCCGTAAAAACAAAAATAAACATATGGGAGGCTAAATTCATAATAAATACAATTCAAAAAAAATTCAGCACACAGCAAATCAAATTTTAACAAGTAAAACTAAAAAAAATAAATGTAATTTTATGTGAAATTTAACATTACGTAGGTGTGAATCGATCTAAACTCAGTTTAAACTCCGCTTTTAAATGCATCTGTATCCAGCCGGGCTTATTGCATGTTTTTGAGTGAATATTATGAATGTAAATTTAAAAGATCGGGTTCAAAAAATTCGGATTAGGTTGTAAAATTAACTGAAACCTAATTTCCATTCGGAATGAATAATATGGTCATGGCCGTTATAGATTCAATAAAATATTACTTTTTTGAATGCAATAGCATAAATTTCTGGCATTTAAAACGAGTGTGTACGTTTCAGTACTATATTTCTTTTCAGTTTTTAGTACAATTGAGAAAAGTAGATTTGCATCACTGCTCTCCACGTGTTTCTTATCAGTTGACAATTTGTAGTCTCACATACACTAGAAATATATGGCAATAGAAGTGCTGTAGTAAATGAGGGAAGGAAGAGTAGAAAAATGATTTCGAAATGTTGCACAGGGTGTGACGTAAAAAAAAGAAGCAAAAATCATATTGTAATCATTTTTATTGAACATTTTATAATACATACATTTCTTTACATGTGTGCTACACTAAAATATGTTTGCTTGTTGTTCCTTTTTTTGTTATCTTTATTGAACTTTTTTAAATATGAAAAATTCGTACTCGGACACAAAATTTAACAAGAAATTCCTTATTTTGATTTTTACAACAATTGTAAGGAAATTCATTTTTCGAAATGTTTAAAGCATTCGCCTCAAAATTATTTATAAAATACATATTCTGAAAACAAGAAATTCATTTTTTTTTCAAGATTTTCTAATGAGTCTAAAAATTCTTGAAGGTGCGAAATTGACACCGGCCCCACCTTCACATTCTTTGAAATCTGTAAAAATGGATGTGGACCCAATTTCAATTCACACTTGTGGTTTAGGTGGTATTTCTTCAAAATAAAACCTGCGAAATAATACAGGGTGTCCGCCGGGAAGGTATACTACTTTGTTTGTTTATAATTTTTGATTAAATGAAAGAGAATGGATCTTATATTGACGAATGTTTAATTTAATGTCGGCAATTATGTATGGAATAATCTGTTAGTCTTTTTTGTTTGAGTTGCTCAAGCGTTTCTGGTTTGTTGGCATAAACCTTGCTTTTCAGATATCCCCACAAAAAGAAGTCTGGAGCAGTCAAATCTGATTTGACTGAAATTTCTTGAAATAACTTGTTGTGGAAAGAGGTCTCGCAGTAATTCCATTTTAATCCTGGCTGTATGCAATGTGGCACCGTCTTGTTGATACCACACGTTAATCAAGCCCAAAGCATGAAGTTGTGGCGTTAAAAAGTTTTCAATCATATCACGATATCGCTCCCCATTTACAGTTACCGTTAACGCCGTTTTTTTTTTTTTTTCAAAGAAGTAAGGTCCAATGATTCCTCCTGACCAAATTGCACGCCAGACTGTAACTTTTAATGGATGCAAAGGTGACTGATGAATAACCTACAGACCCTCTTTCTTTGAAATCATGCACTACACAATAAATAGTGCGTTTTGTTGGCACGTTGTTTCTCCCAAAAATTTCGCGTAACTTTTTCATGGTTATAGTAATCGATGATTGCTTTTCATAAAATGTTTTAACGATTAAAACACGTTGGTTTATCGAAAAATTTTCCATACTAAATTTGCCACTCGTGTCTACTTCACGACTGCCAAATATGAACTAATGTTTACCAAAATGTCGACAAAACAAAGCAGTACACCTTTCTGGCGGACACCCTGTATAATTATCATTATCAGTACTCAGGTCAACAATTTTATAATCAGATTCCGTTTTGAAAGCGTTAACCAAATTGTCCTTTTAAATCTCAATGTCTGGAAGTTCAATATTATATAAATAGTAGCATCTTCCATATACTTTGCCTAAGATCAACACCCGGACTTGAACACCCTGAGGTCAACCCTGACAACGATGCATACTACGAGTATGAATCCGACAAGCCAAATATAATATATGTAAAATAGATTTAAGAAAACAAACATTGTATACCGTTGGGCCCCTGTTGTTGAGCCAACACCTTTAAATATTAACAATTCACCACCATTTGTTACCTAGCCTTAAGTCAAATTGTATATACAAAAAGTTTAATAAAAGCAAATGTAATGTAATGTAATACTTTGCCTAAAAATATATTTGCCTTGTTATGTCCTCCTCGGTTGCGGAAAGCAACTTCGTACGCGGCGGGAGGAGACTGTGTAATTTCCAATAAAAGAGATTTGACCGTTTTCTCAACGGCATATTTGTTTTAAATCAACAGTCTAGCTAAAACACAGCGGTGAACATTGTCAATGTGAAACAATAAATCAAACAAATCTATTTACCTAAAACGCCAATTTAAGAAAATTAAATTCAACAGCGTAAGTTCTAAAGTTCCACTTCCTTACTGTAGATATCAACGTAGGTATTATCAAAACAACCACTAAAACAAAAGCCTTAACGGAAATTTGTTTCTACACCAACAATAAATAAATCAAACAACATTATTCACCTATATAGTCTTTACTTCTTGAATTCTTCAATTCTTTACTGTGCGTAGGTACTATAACAACCATTAAAACAAAAACCATGAAACCTAATTTCTATAATATAGATATATCTATATATAGGTATATTATACACCACCATACGTCCATCAGCACACGTCATCATCATCAGCACACGTCGTCGCTACAATGCAGAACTAGACTAAGTCCTTAAACAAAAATTCAGTAGAGCGTTTTTTAAATTTGAAAATTTGTTTACTCCTAAACAATTTTATGAAACACCTTGGCGTGAAAGACATTAGGTACATTATTTATTTGAGCTCTATCTTAACGGCAACAGATTTTTGAAGAAGCATTTTTATTTTAGTTTATTTCTTATGTAAAACTCGTAAATTTCGAAATTTTGGACTTAGACTAGTTCTGCATTCTAGCGACGACGTCATCATCATCAGCCATCTGCGCATTTCCTCAGAAACACATTGTCGGTGTTGATTACATACACATTCACCTAGCATACTTCTCTTTCGTTTCACTTAATTTTTAGAAAACACCACACAGTTTTTTTTTCATATCAACGTGCTTGTGCGATGTGCGTCACCCAACCACCCCAAAGCAGAACAACGATCAAGAACCGCGGCTGCTGATAATGTTCGATTTGAGAAAATAAATTTATTTTTTTCATATTAGATTTTAGGTTGTAGCTCAGCTTCTAGAGGACATAGAAAGCTGATTGATGGCTTGAAATAACTATAAAGGTGTTGACTCTCCTAAGTATTTTGTTTTGTTTGCATTGATTTAGAATTGTTTGAGTAATGGCGAATAAGAGGCAGTAATGTCAGAAAAAAAAACATTTTGGTCAAAAACGCTCCAAGAAATAGGAAAGGAATAGCCAATGTCCTTCTCAGAATCTTAAAAAAAAAAGTTTCATCGAAATCTATGTAGAAAGTTTTCACGCCATTAGGTTACAAAGAAAATGCCTACAGTTGTATTATATGTATAGATACAGATAAATAGATAGATATAGATTTCTTGTTAAAAGAAACTTAACACCGTCCTCTTTTATTGCAGCAAAAATAGAAACTAAGTCATTTATATTCTGTTGCCATCATTTTATAAAATGCATTTGTTTAGTTACATTTGCATTACTTTCGGCTTGATATGGATCTGTACATTTTTGGATTTATGTATTAATTGTCGATCACCTACCTGCCTTGGAAGATGTTTCACTATTGTATTAACGCAAACAGGGATATTAGTGCCAGTACGTACCACACTGAAAGAGTATCCATGGCGAAACGTGTCTCTCGGAAACTAGTTCCCACGGTGGCAATTAAGTAGATAATAGCGAAAATTTGAAACAAGTTGGTATTACACACAAATATTTTTGTTTATCTATCGATCTGTCTGCTACAATTCCTCTCAAAATATCTTCACGTTCAGCTCAAGGACTAGCTATATCCTATATGCAAAGGAGTTGTCTATTATTTTTTTTTTAACTAATGAATGATGCTTTACACTATTAATGATGTTGGTCGCTCGCAGGATTTGGTTGTTTATTTGGGGGTGATGTATCTCCCAATGTATCATATAAAGAAGGAGTTTTTGTTTTAGACATCTTTACTATAGGTAGGTACATGTACTAAAATCTCAGATCTCACCTGGTATTGCGCGTTTTGCATCCTTTTTAGCATCCGAGCGGCCGCTGTGCGAGCTCTCTGCGAACTCAAGCGTGATTCCCTTTCGGCGAAAGTTTCAAACTGACGCGACAATGCATTGCGCAGACGGTTAGCAGCTAGGCGGTCCTGGCGTTTCTTTTCACTCTCCACTCGCCGAAAGGCCGCCATTCTAGCTCGCGTTTTATTTAGCCGAATCTCACGTTCTATGGGAGACTCTGATGCGCGTATTCTGGCTTGACGTTCTCGAGCTGCAGTTAGTCTCGCCTCATGATTTGCTTCCGACATTTTAGATCTTAGTTTTCTCACTTTTGTAGCATCCCGGCTCCTTCGAGAAAGATCTGACTTTTTTCTTCGTGGCATTCTAAAGCAAATTTCAAACTTAATCTAAGTTTCCCAATCAAAAATATCCAAGTCGTAGGTACCTTGTCCAAATTCGTAAAAATATAGTAAAAAATTTACTTCCAGTATATAAAACAATAAAAACTTACATTATGTAGGTACCTACCTATCTAAATAATCGGCAAACTTTATTGGAGATCGACCGACAACACCAACACAAATTTACCGTTTCTCAAAGTTAGGAAGATATGAAATAACGCAGCAAATCAAAACCGTCCGAGTTTCTTACATTTTCCATTGCACTGCACCGACGACGGTCAGTTCAGTCACTACAAATGTTCCAACACTGACACTTTTTTTTCTTTATTCCTCTTTACATTTTACACCACCCAAGAGCCAACACAAAGAAAGTTTACTACGCGAGTATTTATGTACAATTTGATATTTTTCTCTTACTCACTTTTAACGTCACCTCACTGGGGAGCAAAAACCGAAAGAATATACCTACAACCTACAAGCTACAACACGACACACGAGAGAGACCTGTGAGCTGTGACTTTAACATCGAAATCGAATGGGTATCTATGCGATAGACGACCGTCAACGGCAAGCACATCTGCCCACTTTCAGAAAACTTTAATAGTTTCGTAATATTTTCGAAATCAGTTGGCCGATTACGGTAAAATAAAAACTAAATACTTCTCCACGTTAAGACCCATGTTTTTCTAAGAAATCCATACTCTTTAAGCCAGTAGTTTTAACGTAATGCTCCTTCAAATCCACATATTATAAACAGACTGAGTTTACAATTTTATTGTATGTGCAGAAGTGTAGAATAAATATAGATTCACATGCCTGTATGGGTAAATTGTACACACAGAATAAATCAAAAGGAAAATACACGTCAGCTTCAGCTTATACACTCACAAATGACAAGCATTGTTTCCAGCTATGTTTAGGAGAAATTCGTATCTCTTTTATTCCAGCTAAGGAGTAAGAGGAGGGAATAGAGAAAAAGCTGTATCGTTGCCTCTATCGTTTACGAGAATCGAAACACACTCCGCTTCAACTGAATAGGAACAAATGTTGTTTAAGGTGCGAAATGATTACTTAGAAAAGTATAGCTAGTTATTTTCGTAGCTCTTAAAAATTATGTGTAACAGTGTAACGACTTTACAATATCGAGAGGGAAAATTTATACCAGATTTTTCTGAATTAATTACAACTACATTTAGGCTGCAGAGCATTACCAGAATTGGTTAGATTGTTGAGAAACAAACAGCGGATATTGAAAGCAGAAACAATACTGAGACCACCAACTTTGGTCGATTTCCCGTTACAAGCTATATTTTTATGGAGTGGCCACGAGTTGGTGCGCTAGTATTGTTACAGAGTAATTTGTATTCGTATTGACAAATGTCACATAACATAAAAAGTACCGTCTCACCAATTCACTCGCACCTTTCATAATGCCACTATCCGCTATCGGCAAAGTTGCTGTCAGCGTTAAAGGAATTTTATCCGCTAAATTTGAAATTATTCTTTATGTGGGAATGGAATTTTTTTTTAGGAATAAGTATAAGTTTGCTTAAAATATTTATGACAAAAGAACAATGAGCAATTTTTCTTCTGTTAAGCGTGGTATGCACCTCTTCACAAACGAAATATCCCATACAAAAGTGACACAACGAAATCATGAACGAAAAATTCCGCTCTCCTTTTCGTTTTGCAGTACGCAGCTGCTGCGAAATGATGGCGGAAAAGTGAGTAGTTGTAGTAGATTGCTTGGTACAATTCTCCACTCTCTTTTCGCACACGTTTATTGTCCGGGACATTCTTTGCTTGCGGAAATTTGGCATTTGTGCTGCAGTGTTGCCAGCTTTCAGAAGGAGGTGGAGCCAAATTGAGAAATTTTGAAGCCGAATATATTCAAACTCAAATATGAAATTAAAAATTGCACATTTTTTGGTAATATTAAATGAGAAAAAAAAACACAAACTCCTAATTGAGAGACTCTTTTTAGTTTCCATTTAATTTCCAATGTTAAGAAAAAAAACCGCTTATGTAAATTATTGTATTAAACTACTTCGAAATGGGTTGGTTGGTATAAGTGTGTGAAAAACAATTGCAATGGATTTCCACAGCAAGAATCAAATATGTTTTCTGAGGCCAACTCAAAAAAGATACTGAATTCGGATTAATGTTCGATTTGGTAGCAGAAATCTGAAATCTTAGATCAAAATCTGAAATGCCCTATAATCGAAGAAGACATAACTGTTTAGAAAGTTTAAGTTATACGAAAAGAGTACGTTCACAAAAGAATTATGAATTCCTAAGGTTCCTAAAAATCGCCAAACTTTAAATAAAATGAATAGCGTAAATTACGATAAATCCGAAAGGACAATTTTAAGGAGCCGAATTGGAAATAAATTGGCAGTTCTGGTGGCACTGCTACTTGTGTATCAGCTGATGGAAATCTACACAAATTATTTTCCGCTGCCTTTTCGCAGACTTTTCGCTCAGTGTCGCCAACTTCGGGGTTTCTCCCCTAAATTTAGGGTGAAAAAAAGTGTATGGGGGGTTTTTTAGGGGGGAAAATAGTTTAGGGGTTTTTAGGGGTAAAATAATTTAATAGGGGTAAATAAATTTAATGATAGTTACAGAATCTACACTTATGTCGTTTACCATTGGGACCAAAAATCAATCTGTTCTTTTTGATCTAAATCACTTTCCACGTTCCATTGGGCAGAAAAATCTTCTTTTTTTTGACTCGGATCAGTCTTTGCAGATCTCGATATTATTCCAGATTTACATACATACCAATATACTTTGTACAGCTGTTTTACGTCAGTTTAAGAAGTTCGCTTTCGAGACAAATGCGCAGTTTCGTGAAAACCAAAATAAATAAATAGCTATGGATATGATTTCCGAGGAATTATTATCTTCATTGTGTTCTTCGTCATCTGAAGACTACAACAGAGAGAACATTTTTCAGGTCGATATCCGTTTGTGGTTTTGCCAAAAATGAATGCAATTTGAACAGCTGGTATTGTTGTCAAGTAACGCACTAATCAATTTACAAAAGTAGATCAATTTCGTTGCACGTTCCATGAGCAGCGTAGAACCTGAGATCTGAAAAATATTTCTGGTGGTCCCAATGGAAAACGATATTAAGAACACTACAAATTTTTAAAATCTCAATATATGGGATTTCGCATCAATTTTAGGGAGTTTTGACATCACTTTTAGGGGGAAATTTCCCCCCTCAAATGTTTGCGACACTGAAATGCAGTCTCGTCTACACACTGACATGAGGAAGGAAAGGAAAAGGAAATGTCCGGACATGGGAAAATATTCGTATATATGAAAAATGTCTTATTTCACCAGTACTTACATCAAATGCTTCTTCACTAACACTCTTGGTTGCAATGCCATGACGCCTCCGAAACTTATCAAGCCAGCCAGCAGACGCTTTGAAATTGTCTAAACCCAAACCCTCTGCGACTGTTTTTGCTTTTTCTCTGATTATTTTACCAGAAATAGGTTTATTTGGATCGATTTCACTTGTTACTTTGTACCACTGATATACTGCTTCATCGATACGACTTCCGGACGATGCATCCTTCAAATGTCTTTTTATGTGAGGTGCACCCGAATTGAATCGCCATTCTTCCATCAATTTATCTTTTTTTCTTAAAATTGAAGCAGCCTGCGTTTTGCCAATGTTAAAGTCCTTAGCAATTTCACGGACGCTTTTTTTCTTTTCAATAATTTCACTTATCACGCCTATTTTCTCTTTCAACGTAAGCGCGTTTCTTTTTGCTGGCACCATTAAACAAAAATATATAAACAAACTTACAAAAACAGTGACCGATAGAGAGGCGCGAGCAAATGAAATCAACACACAACACATACAAATGCAACTAAAGCAGAGCTGTCATCTGTAAACTGAAACTGTTGCCAATACAAACACACCCATGCATGGAAGCAGTGTTTTTTTTTTATATTTTCTTTTATTACTTACTGAACAGAAACACCAGCAACTGTAGTAGGGGACTTGTAGAATAGAACGCAATTTTAAACATCTGCAGCAGCGCTGCCAACCAATTTTGACGAAAAAAAGCCTAACTTGAAAAAAAAATATGCCTTTTTCAATAAAATAATGCCTAAATTATTTTTTTTAAGTAAATTGGAACAATAAATCAAAATATAAACACAAATATAAAAAAATTAACAAAAACAATTTTTATTTCCGAAAAAAAAAAAACACATTTTGTTCGGCCATCTTGGAATTTTAAGAAAACTCCGCATGTTTATATTTTTATAGCGATGGATAACATAATTCCGCGTTTCTATAAAACCAAAGGGTTTACAGAAGTGATGAATAGTCATTTATTTATTTATTTCGCATAAATGGTTCATGAATTGTTGATTTAATTTACTGAAACTAATAAAAACTCTCATTTTAAATGTTTAAAATCGGAAATAGTAGGTAGGTACCTAATCTTTTCAAGTTATTGCAGAAATGTTGGTCAACGGAAGTTGTCTTTATTTCCTCTTTACGTATCTATAATTATGGGTAGAACATCCATGACACCTTAGGCGTCTGATTTGTGATCTCATTCTTACGTCTTTATTAGCATCGACTAAATAGGTACAACAACTTTTTCTATTGAGGAAAAACCTTCTATAAATTCCATTATTATGTAGGTATAATGTGAAAACAAGATTTTCAGAATTTTTATCTGCGAACACTGTTTGACCCTGGGCCCGATAATCTTGAGAATGCTCTGAACCAGATTTTCCGAGGTACGTAAACCTTCCGCACTTTTACGATTTTACTTCATCTATTCCATGTTTGTTAGTAGGCAAACAAAGCTAACGAAACATTTATTTACTCCGGCAAAGTCTGTTACCTGTTATTTTATTATTTCAAATAAAACTTATGCAACCCAACAAAGGAGTGCGGAAGATTTTCGTTTATTGCTGCAACTCCAATAATGCAAGCAAAGCGTGTGAGGTAACTGAGCCAGTGATCCAAATCGACTTTTCGCGATTGTACTAAAAACTGAAAACAAATAGTACTGAAACGTACAAAACAGTACATATTTTGTATATGCCATACATGATAAAATTGTTATTGCGCATTCAAAAAAAAAAAAAAAAATCATATTTATTGGACTTAACGGCCATATTATTCATTCCGAGTGTAAATTAGGTTTAAGTTAATTTTACACCCTCTGCTGTTCCATCAGCTCTTCGATAAATCCATCTTCTCACTACGAAGCTATCAAAATCAATTTTTTTAGCTTCTTGCTACATTTCAGATTCTATTTCACTTTTACTTATTCCCTGAAGGGTGAAATGTCAATATTATGAATTGAGTTTTAACCCGAGTTAAGATAATTAAACTGGTCTCGGCAGTGCAGTTTCAATTGAATCGGACTTGGCTTTATTTTGGGAATGAAATAACCTCATATATGTTCGATACATTTCAGAAACTAAAAATAGTACAAATAGTACTCAAAATTGAGAAGTGGTACTGGCGTACTCGGTAAAGTCAAATAGTACAGAAATCAGTACAATAGTAAGCCTTTTTTCATCTGTGAACTGAGCACAATTTATAATTTGTAAATGTATGCGTTTCTGTTGTGCGATGACGATGAGCCGATGAAAGGAGAATAAGAAGAATGATAAGTAAAGAGAACCGCTGGTTGAAAAAATAATTTACAATAACTTCTTTTTGGATAAATGAAAAATGAATGCAAAAAAAAAAAAAAAACAAACACAAACATAATCAGAACTCTCTTCGTTATTGCCTCTTTTTTTGTTGGGGTTGTCGTTGTGGTTTTGCGGGTTCCGGACTTCCGGTACGGCTTGCGGGTATGATCTATGGTGTCTCGACGGGTTGGCGGAACTATTTGAAGGGTGGGGCTGGGCGAATGGAAATCCAATGACTCATTTATACCCTCTTCTCTCTCACATTATTATGTAACACAACACGTACCATATACCAGGCGACCAGACCACTCGTCGATTGTAACGGAGTGTTTTCGTTACACGTACCTACCTACCTCATTTTTGCCACAGCTATGCTTGTTATCTTTATGTGTCAGTTTGTGATAGGTAAGTATAGGTAATGTATTTATTAAGTGAATGCGAGTGAATGCAATCATGTTTAGTTCAAACCAGAGCCAATACTGAGATCAGAGACAATACCTACTGAGACCTCTAACTCACAAATCACATTCCTCTTGCCGCTGGCCACCTCAATTTGTCTCTGGTTCAAACAACATTGAATGAAGAGCAGCCATCGCAACGCGGAGAAATAGGTCGCCATGCTCAAAAAACGATCCTGTAAATAGGTACCTAGGTATATCCGAAAAGAAAAGGCATCGGCAGCGAAAAAAGATGCTACATTTCTACTAAATCCCAGAAACAACAACAAGGAGAACATGACCAACAGAAAAGAAAATGTTTGAAGAAACGCGAGGGATTGAAATCCTAAAAAAATGTAAGGCTAAAACGGTGCGAGAGAGGGTCCAACAACATAGGCAACGAAAAAAAAAAATGTTGGAACAGAATTTGAAAAAAAAAAAAAAATTCGCAAATGGATGTACCTAACCAAAGTCTGTGTCAGTAAAACAATATAACGGAAACAGATCCAAGAACATTTGACAAAAGCTTGTGATTTGGTTTCAAGATCTGAAACATACCTACTAACTCTGAAACAACCTTCAAGCCCAACCAATATTTGGGTAGGGGACAATACATAGAAGTGCACAATACAAAAATTATCCACAAATTATGAATTAAAGCAGGTAAATTTAAGCGAATTGCATGAAATTACAACAACAACAACATGGCACCCGCGTGAAGTTAATTCGCACTTTTTCTAGAATGAAAAACGTGAAATGCAGTTCGATAGACAATCGTTTGTAGCTGTTTGTAGTGAAATTCTTTTCGTTTGTAGTTCAACCGTTTGAAAGGTAGAACCATTTCTTCAGGATTTAGAGAAAAACATTCCTGCGAGACTGCGTTAAATTTAGTACTAGACGACTGGAGATGTCTGAGGGATGCTAAACAAAAAATTATAGCAACGTTTATTGATCTTCAACGAGCTTTCGAAACAGTAGATAGGAAGATACTTATGGACAAATTGTATCAATACGGTGTTAGAGGAACTGAATGGAACTGGTTTAATTCATATCTAAGCAATAGATTTCAACGCACAATTTTTAATGATACGTGTTCTGATGTAATGGAAGTTAAAATTGGGGTACCCCAAGGCTCCGTTTTAGGAACGCTTTTATTAATTTTGTATATTAACGCTATGTGTAAGGTAGTGAAGTACTCAAATCTTTGTTTGTTTGCGGATGACGCCTTAGTTTACGTTAAGGGGATTGACATTTATTTGTGCGCGGAGAAAATAAACACTGACTTGGAATCGTTAAATGAGTGGCTAAAAATGAATAAATTAAAATTAAACGCAAAAAAGTCTAAAGGTATGATCATCGGAGGTTCACTTAATGCGGACATAGTAGTGGGTGCTGAAAAAATCGAAATGGTTAAAGAAATCAAATACCTAGGCATAATAATTGATCGTGATCTAAAGTTTAAAGAACATATTAACTATTTATGTAAAAAAGTGTCGAAAAAAATAGGTTTCTTTAGGAGAGTGCGGGATAAACTTACAGTTATGAATGCAATTAGGGTTTATAACACAATAATAAAACCACATTTTGAATATTGTTCAACGGTGCTACTCCAATGTTCGGCTGAGAGTATGAGCAGATTACAAAGACTGCAAAACAAAGCGATGCGTTGTATTTTAAAAATGCGCCTTTTAACACCAACCTTGCTAATGTTAAATACATTAAAATGGTTAAGCATCAAGCAGAGGGTAATATACAATGTTTTATTTTTTGTTTTCAAGCTAAAATCAGGTGTTCTGCCATCCTACTTAACGGAAAAGATACGGTTCGTAAGGGATATCCAACCATACAACCTAAGAAACAACGAGGACTTCAGACTGGATCGCCACCGTACTGTTAGTGGACGAAACAGAGCCATGTACAAAGGATTGACTATGTACAACATGCTGCCGAGCAATATAAAAAGTTCTACAAATGTTTTTATTTTCAAACGACTATTAATAACCTATGTAAAAGAAAATTTTTAATATTATCCTTTTGTAATTATTTGTTAAATTTTGAATTATAAATCTCATGTTATAATATTCGTATTAATGGCTCCGTGTGCCAAATAAACAAATCAATCAATCAATCAATCAATTTGAAAAAACAAAATCCTAATCCCTTAAAACCGTGTTATTTCTGAAACCGCAGCTAGCAAAGTGATAAAATTTCTAAATGCTATTTTCGAAAGTGTTCGACATTACTAATCCAATAAAATTAAAATCGTACCAATCGGCCTAACGGTTTATGATTTATATGAAATTTAAGCAAAATGTTGGCTTCTAACTCAAGGTCCTCATCTATATATTAATACGGAGTTGCCTAAAACGTGTTTCCCCCCTTTTTTCCTATTATAAGTCACATAAATATGCCAACACTATATATATTTGGGTAGGGGACAATACATAGAAGTGCACAATACAAAAATTATCCACAAATTATGAATTAAAGCAGGTAAATTTAAGCGAATTGCATGAAATTACAACAACAACAACATGGCACCCACGTAAAGCTAATTCGCACTTTTTCTAGAATGAAAAACGTGAAATGCAGTTCGATAGACAATCGTTTGTAGCTGTTTGTAGTGAAATTCTTTTCGTTTGTAGTTCAACCGTTTGAAAGTTAGAACCATTTGAAAAAACAAAATCCCAATCCCTTAAAACCGTGTTATTTCTGAAACCGCAGCTAGCAAAGTGATAAAATTTCTAAATGCTATTTTCGAAAGTGTTCGACATTACTAATCCAATAAAATTAAAATCGTACCAATCGGCCTAACGGTTTATGATTTATATGAAATTTAAGCAAAATGTTGGCTTCTAACTCAAGGTCCTCATCTATATATTAATACGGAGTTGCCTAAAACGTGTTTCCCCCCTTTTTTCCTATTATAAGTCACATAAATATGCCAACACTATATGTATTTGGGTAGGGGACAATACATAGATGTGCACAATACAAAAATTATCCACAAATTATGAATTAAAGCAGGTAAATTTAAGCGAATTGCTTGAAATTACAACAACAACAACATGGCATCCGCGTGAAGTTAATTCGCACTTTTTCTAGAATGAAAAACGTGAAATGCAGTTCGATAGACAATCGTTTGTAGCTGTTTGTAGTGAAATTCTTTTCGTTTGTAGTTCAACCGTTTGAAAGTTAGAACCATTTGAAAAAACAAAATTCCAATCCCTTAAAACCGTGTTATTTCTGAAACCGCAGCTAGCAAAGTGATAAAATTTCTAAAATCTATTTTCGAAAGTGTTCGACAATACTAATCTAATAAAATTCAAATCGTACCAATCGGCCTAACGGTTTATGATTTATATGAAATTTAAGCAAAATGTTGGCTTCTAACTTAAGGTCCCCATAACTCTAAAACTGTTGAACAACAAACGATGAAACTTTGCATATCTATTCTATGCACCCTTTTCTACCTGTAATATAAAATAGAAGACAGCCCGCATTACTGGACACTTTTTATTCGCAATTTAAGGAAAACCTAAAATGGTTTCGATTGCCTATTTATAAGCCCTCCGATATTTCCTTTTCACTTCCCCTTCAAAAATTAACTTATAGAATAAATTGGTCGAATTTCGACCACGGGGCGACCCCTAGTTGGAATTATTTGCATCTCATTGTTAGAACATTTAACTTTAACTTGTGATGAATAAATCATTAATTTCCATCCTGTAAATTTTTGATATTTAAATACCTATATAAATGTTGCCATCGCCTGTTTTTACACCGCGAGAGTGGTTTGAATTTTGACAAACAAATGCACTGCACGTATACCTTTACGATTTTCGAATTTATGTATCAGGATAAGTACCTACTAAAAACTGTTAAATAACATACAAAAAAAAAAAAAACACAAACCCATTTATCATTAATGTGGTATTCGTTTGGGCTTCTTCAGATTCGCTCTCAGATTTCAGATTTCGTGTGGCTAATCGAACATAAAAACGTCACTTGCTCTTTTTTGTGATAATATTCGTGCGATTCGAATATGTGTAGCCTTCAACACTTTTCAAAACGTTTTCCATTCACTGCTTAAGTTTTAAATTAAAGCATTCGAAATTTCCGTCTCGATTGATTTTTAAATATTTATACATAACCAATTTACTAAAATAAATTCACCCGATGCAATGCCTTCTTTTGCTGTAGAACAAATTCACGAAAACCTAAACGCCCTCCACCAGTTGTCAAACTCAAACGCACTTGTGTTGGTAAATCTGAGAAAATATCTAGATTCGCAAAAGTGATCTGAAATCTGAAAAAGATTGCTTTTTTTGTACCAAACGAACATAAAAACTGATCTGAAAGCAAAAAAAGTGATCTGGGAGCGCCCAAACGAATACCACATAAGTGTTCATAAAACCATATTTGTCGAAAGTAAGAATGGACTTTTCAAAACTCCAGAAATTGAATCGACATGAACTCGTATTCCGGTTACGAACCTTGGACTGAGTTCCAAGACGTAACGTTAATAAAAGCTGAAACTTTTTTTTAAAGTAAGAACAATATTCTTTATTAAAATGAGGTTAATTCAAAAATTAGGCTCTTTCTTAATATCTGGCTCAAAATCTGAATACAGTAATTGATTTTCAGGTGTTTTTGGCTGATCATCTAGAGTCTAGACAATCTGACGGATCATTAAGCTGATCTACTTGACTATAAACCCCTGTCGATAAGTTAACTATTATATTTTCAATATAATGTTGAGCGATTTTTATCTCCATAGCATCCCTTTTGCAAGTGCGTAACTTGTGAGCAATGTGCTCGACAAATGCCGAGTACTCATCACGTTGGGAATTCCTTTCCAAAAGCGTCTTCATACACAGCAATGCTTCGTGTAGGACTTCATTATCTGTTCTTGTTTTTTCGACTTCTTCTTTAGCATCAATACTGTCGCGTGTTTCGGAATTTCTTTGGCATTCGTCCTTTATTCTGGTCTCGATTTTATCACATAGCTCGATGTCGTCTAGGCCGTTTGTGGTTGTCTTTGGTTCTTTGTTATAAAATCTTCTTCTTTTTGTCACTGGCACTTGATCATCTTCTGTTTCATTGTAGTTGACGTTATATTCTACAGAATCCTCGACCAAAGATTCCTCCTCTTCGACTTTAATACCGTCAATTGAATTGTAGTCAATTGACTCTTCTTTGTCCGGTATAACCTCCCTGTTTTGATGATTTTTGGGGTACATTCGAGCCTCGACTAATTTACTTTTGGAATTTCCTTCTATTGGAGTCTATCAACAATTTAAATTTAAATGTAATAAATAAAATGTGGGTACAACAACATAACATACCGTTAAATTAAGTGAGGGCACAGAATCCTTTTTCAATCTCCTTTTTCCACAACAGCCTGGCGAAAAATGATTCTGACATATAATTAGTCTGCTAGCATCTGTTGGAAATCCACATTTCACTCTCCAAACTTGCCCCATAATTGTATTGGGCGCGGGAAATTCAAAAAGCTGAATGGCGACATCTGTTCGATAAGATTTGCCACAATGTGGTATGCTGCACTTTTTACTATTTTTCTTAGCTTTACCGGCCTTATCCATACTGCTATATAATACTCATAAAATATTTTTTTTTTTATAAATATAAGGTTTTATTTCTACATAGTACATAATCAGTATAATGAACAGAAAAGAAAAGAGTTAGGCCCGTTTGCTGATATACTATCTACTCACAGCGATTCAAGTTCCACTTAAAATTTTATGTGGCAGTTTATGACATACAAAATTTAGCCCATGGCCATAAGGTACCTATTTAAATAGAACTTAAGTGGCTATGAGTAATATCAGCAAACGGGCCTGTCAAAAATGTTCGCAAAAAAAGCAAAATGTATAAAAAGTGTTGTTTTGTTATAAAATGTGTATTTTATTTTTGTATCCTTTTTATGGCTCCCTCAGTAGGTCGATTAAAAGTTTACTCTTATACTTGCAGATTGTACCTAGATTCTTAATTTTGATTCTATACACTTGTATTTTAAACCCACTGAAAATATTTTTCTTACAATATCCAGTTTAAGAAAACAGAACATGGGAACACCCTGTAACAAAGCAAAGTCTGGACATACCCACAAAGCGAACACACTAAATTCAACTATTGTTGTTAAGCAAAATCCAGTAAGTTCGTAACTTAAAAAAAAGGAAAATAATTTACCAAAATCTTACAAACAGCGATTGGTCTGGGAATCACCGGGAAAATTCGAGAAGCAAAGAGTATTTTCAATGAAAACCAGTTTTGAACTGTCAAAAAATCGTTTGTGTTGGCATGGCATGGCTCTGTTATGCGGTGTCTATTTATTTTCTATCAGGTTCTCTTTATATGAAAGCTTGTGTTGTACATAGGATTCCCCTCATGAGTAATTGAGTATATACGAGTAAAATGTACAAAAAGAGCGTGTGCACAGTGCACACAAGCAAATAAAATACCTATAGACGAAATATACCTACATTATGTCCCCCTCCCCATCCACACCCCATGTCATTTTTAATAAAGGCGATTGAAAATCGAGTAGATTATGGATTTATTTTTAATTATAAAAGATGATTAGGTATACCTAGTTAGTTATTTAACGAAGGGATTGAAATAAATGAGCAATGCGGTATAGTTGTATATTCCCAAGTCTGGTCGTGGTCAATACTCGTTGCGAAGAACTGTCCCCTTATTCTGAAAACACATACCTACCTATATATAATACACTCAATGGGTGTTCCATTAGTTGACTTCTGGGAAAAAGCTGTTATGATTATGATTTGAGTTGCCAAAGAATAATTGCTTAGAAAATGGTTGTAATTATTTTTGAAGAGCTTAAGTTCGGGACAAAGTTATTGCTGCACAAGTTACGCCTAAGAAATAACAAGTAAATCTGCGGAAGCTTAGAGTCAAAAAATTTGTAAGATAAACATATTTCTTTTAGTTGATATTCGAATTCTGGGTCGAATCGGTTTATGTTTACAGACCTGTTCCGATTACACAAAAAAAATCAGTCACGTAGGTACCTATCCTCCATGGATAAAACGGTTCTGCCGCAGATTTAAATTCCTAAGCGTTCGATAATAACCCTATAAAAATTTAAATGCATTGCAATTAGTCTAAAACTCCAATCGTATATGTATTTTACTGTATTATCTACTGGTTATGTTATTTTTCTGAGTTCGTCCTTGCCAATTGAAAAGGTATTTGAAGCTTCAACTAACGATGTTCTACTATCAATACAACAATCTCTACCAAAACCATTTCTGGTATCATGAACTCATGAAAATGACGATGAGTTCAAGAGCTTATCCGTGTATTCTAAAAATTCTTTAAATAACCGGTACGACTTCGAAATATTTGGCTGTTTTGTTGCCAGCGAATTGAGGGGCCTTCGAGGTGACGCGAGTTAAGTATCCATAGCAAAACATATTGAGAAAAAAGATAACATTATTTGTATTCAATGATATCTTTAGTCTCTAGTACAGTCTTGCACACAACGCTACAATGATAACATATGTAAAAGAGATAATATCGTTTGTATACAATGTTGGAATATTATCTCTTCTTCATTATCAAGCAAGACGATTGTACGCTTGGGTCTCCTTGTAGATAGATAAGAAAAGTATATAAATACGACTGTATGATGAATTTATCAACAGTCTTATTGTAACTACATAGTAGTCTTAAGCTCCTTTTAGAATTAGTAAAAAGTATTTCAATAATAAAGGACATAGTTCCAAATAAATATTGTTTAATTTTAAAAGTAAGAAACAAGTGTTTTAATTGGCGATCCTGCCAGGAGGTTAAATATACTTTTTAACTTCAATCGAGCGGACCTCGGGAACAAGTAGTGAAATCTAGTATAAACAGAACACTCGCGTTACCGGTTACAAGAATTACCTAGCATAGCAGGTACAAATATAGCTTCTTCGTACGAAGCAGCAAAGCAATTCAGTGAAAGTGTATATGTGGAGAAAAAAAACACACAAATTCGACGACAACAGACACGAGTTCAAAATGGAACAACTCGCAGTATTAATGGCAAGATTAGAAGCTTTAGAAACCAGGAGCAACACAGTAACACAAACCCTAGAGCACACACGCACAGAGAATGCAAGGTTAGCAGCAATAATAACTAACCAAAATCAAATAAACACTAATTTAGAAACAAAACTAAATGAAGTAAAATCTGGATTAGGCATAGTACCAAACATACCTGTGCTAGAGGAAATAAGAACCACATATACAGATGGTAGTGAAATACAGTTAGACGCATTTAAAAGCCTACCTATTTTCAACGGCGATCAATCAAATTATCGGTCGTGGCGCGAAGAAGCATCCAGATTAATGGACAGCATTAAAAACTTCAAAACACACAGTAAGTACGCAGCAGCATTGACTATAGTGAAAAGTAAAATACAGGGTGCAGCCGCGAATGTGTTAACTAATTATAACACAATTTTTAATTTTGAGGCGATACGTAACAGATTAGATTATACGTACTCTAATCAAGAACCTCTATACGTGCTACAAGACATGATGAAAGCCATCACGCAAAAAAGAAGCACACTGTCTGAATACCACGACGAGATAAATAAAAATCTCAATTTAATAATATCAAAAATCACTATGTCAGGTGATCCGCCGAATATAATCGACAGACTAATTAAAAATGCTAACGACGACGCAGTTCGTATATTCATTGATGGTATGAGTGACAACTTTACAAGAGGATCATTATATTCAGCTACAATAAATGATCTAGAACACGCATTCGCAATTGCTCGCAGAATAGAACATGATAATGTGCACAGGCATTTACATCTCACTCAGGATAAGCACCACAAAAATATGCCACATGAACGCAGAAACGAAAGAAGACCAAATTATTCGAGCCAAACAACGAATTATCAACCCCAGAAGCAATACGATAATATGCAGCAACACAATCAAGGACCACAGCCGATGGAGATAAACTCGAGACAAATTGTACATGCACAGCGACAAAATTGGAATCAATACAAACCCGATGTATATAATCCACCAGCGAAACGTGAACACAGCGGGAGTTTCAACACACACAACAGACCGCAACGATCTTATCAGCAGAACTTCAAGCAGCAGAGAGTAAATAACTCCCGACAACAACGCAGAGACGATGTCAGCAGTACATATGCAGAAGCAGATGAAACGGAATGTATGGTAAATAATAACATAAGAATAGATCATTTAAACTAGTAGACGGGTTGCCCTGCTTAAATTTAACTAGTACTATTTCTAAGAAAATTTATAAAATTCTTATTGATACTGGTGCAACCCATAATTACATTAATAGAAAATGCGATTCTAGCAAAAAAATTAAAATTAAACCTATAAAAATAAAAACAATGCATGGTTATTCTATGGTAGATACAAAGAAAGTAGTTAGGATATTAAAGAAAAATATAACATTTTTTGAATTAGAGGATATTCAGTCTTTTGATATGATATTAGGATATGAAGGACTTAAAGTTCTAAACGCGGAAATAAATTTCAGTAATATGACTCTAACTACCATAAGCAGTGTCGAATCTATTCAGAAAATTAATTACATAATTGGGGAAAATAATATTTATAAAGCAGACATAGATAGACTGATGAAGATTAATAACAGCATAGGACCGTTACCCTTTACAGATACTATAGAAGCAAGCATTAGGACGACCAATGATAATCCGGTTTATGTTAAACAATATCCATATCCCATAGCAGATAACGAATTCGTAAACAAAGAAATACAGAAACTCTTACATGACGATATAATAGAAAAAAGCCATAGTCCTTATAACAGTCCCATATGGACAGTACCTAAAAAAGGTTTGGACGAAAAAGGAAAACCAAAACGGCGCATGGTTGTTGATTTCCAAAAACTTAACGCTCACACTGTAACAGACAGATACCCCATTCCGGATGTCAACATGACAATTCAAAATTTAGGTAAAGCCAAGTACTTTACAACATTAGATTTGGAGTCAGGTTTCCACCAAATTAAAATCAAAACAGATGATAAAGAAAAAACAGCTTTTGCTATAAATGGCGCAAAATATCATTTTAAACGAATGCCTTTCGGGCTCAAAAATGCACCAAGCATATTTCAGAGATGCGTGGACGACATTTTGAGAGACTTTGTAGGTAAATTCGTACACGTTTACATTGATGACGTATTGATATATTCTTCATCTGAGGAAGAACATATACAGCACATAAGTCAAGTATTCGACGTACTCAATAAAGCCACATTAAAAATATCTGATGAGAAAAGTAAGTTTTTTCAAGAAGAAGTAGAATACTTAGGTCACATAATCAGACATGGTAGAATCACTACGAACCCTGAGAAAATAGCAGCTATAGAAAATTTTCCAGTCCCACAAACGGTAAAGGATTTGAGAGGATTTTTAGGTCTTACAGGTTACTATCGTAAGTTTATAAAAGGATACGCAAGCATAGCCAAGCCCCTGACATTATATTTACGAGGAGATAACGGTAAAGTAAACAAAAAACAAAGTAAAAATATTAAGTTAAATCTGAATGATTCAGCATTAGAAGCGATTAGAATTTTAAAAAATTATTTGAAAGAACAAGTCGAACTTTTTCAACCGGATTATAGTAAACCATTCGAGCTTACTACTGATGCATCCAACATAGCTATTGGAGCCGTACTAAGTCAGAATAAGCAACCTATACACTTCTTGTCAAGAACACTGAGTAAGACAGAAGAGAACTATAGCACAAACGAGAAAGAGCTATTAGCGATCATATGGTCCTTACAAAAACTCAGAAACTACATATATGGTATAGCAGACTTAACCATATATACCGATCACCAGAGCCTTATATATTCTGTATCAGAAAAAAATCCCAACACAAAGCTGAAACGTTGGAAGGGAATCATTGAAGACTTTGGAGCAAAATTAGTTTATAAACCAGGAAACCTAAATCTTGTAGCTGACGCATTATCACGTCAACGCATAAATACTTCTACCATAGAAACAGCACATTCAGCTGAAAGTTCTTCTAATGATATAATAAAAACTGTGAATCAGCCTTTTAATGCATACACTGCACAGTTCGAACTTATTGAAGATATAACAAATAATATCGAAACACAAATCTATTTTAGTAACAAAATAAGACTCATAATAAAGTTTAAGGACAAAGACTCTTTACTAAGGCAGATGAAAGAAGTTATACAACCCCAAAAGATTGTAGCTTTGCATACGAAATTTGAAAACATATACAAATATGGTGAAAACATAAAAAAAGAATTCCCACTAGTAAGATTTATATTCACACCAAGAAAACTTCAAGACGTGACAAATTTGGAGGAACAACTAAAACTTGTAAGGGTAACTCACGAAAGAGCACACCGAGGGTTACGTAACAATATACAAGAAATCTCAGAGAAATATTACTGGCCCGATCTAAATAAACAAGCAAAGAGTTTCAACAGAAAATGCATAGCATGTCTATTTGGAAAATATGAAAGAAAACCTATCAGAGAACCTCTGAATAATTCAGAAATACCAACACATGTGGGAACACACATTCATATGGACATATACTTCAACGACAAGTATACTTTCCTTGTAACAGTAGATAAGTATTCTAAATATACAATCCTTCGGGAAATCGAAACTCGAAACAGACTGTACGACGTTATGGAAGAGGTCTTATCTAATTATTTCCCAAAATGTGAACGACTCATGACAGATAACGAGAAGGGATTCAAAACAGAAATGGTGAACCAAATGTGTTTGAAATACAACATAACTAAAGTAGAAACTCCAGTATACAGATCGACAGCGAACGGTCAGGTAGAACGTGTAAACGGTACAATAACTGAACTGTCTAGAATATTCACAATTCAGAATAAAACAAGACTTATCGAAGAAATATTTAGAACAGTGCGTGAATTAAATAATTCTATACACTCAGTTACCGGTTTGAAACCTAGAGACATTTTCTTTAATCAAAATAAATATAGCAATAGTGAAATTATAATAAATAAACTAAACTCAGCATCCAAAAAAGTGATCGAACGTCTAAATAAAGGAACTCGACACAGAGAGTATAAAAAAGGAGATAAGATAATGGTAAGAATCACAGGTCTTAGAAAGAAATCTAACGCCAGATACATAACAAGAATAGTAGAAGAAGATAAAGGAGACACTGTAATCTCTAAAGAAGGAATAAAAATTCACAAGGATAACATAAAGAATTATCATTTTTCAGATGACGAAAATATTAATATTCCTAACATTACTAGGAATTGTACAGAGTCAAGAAGGGCAAGGAAACGTTCAAATAACTGAGTTACTAAACAAGAAGTTTATACTTACGCAAACAGATGACGTGTATTTATTCAAAGAACAAACTTATTTGTTACATGCCACCAACCTGACTTCGATATTTCAACCTTACGTAAATATCGTAACTAGTAAATATCAACCTACACAAGAAGAAAAAAATTGGTTAAGTAAAATTAAGAATTTAGCAGACCAATTACAAGAACATACTAGGCATACTAGATCAATTAACTTTTTAGGAACAGCTTTCAAATATGTGTTTGGTAATCCTGACCATTATGACTTAGTTAACATAGAAACGAGTATAAATAATCTCATAGAAAACAATAATAAACAAAAAACTATAAATTCTAGATTTGAACAAATTTTGCAACAATTCGAAGGTCAGAGCCTTAAAGAACATTTAGTAATAGAACAAGTGTACGAACAATTATTATTATTGACCAGAACAATTAATGCAGCAAAAAATAATGAATATTTATCAGAAAGCCTAGACTTAGATGACATTAAAAATATTATTCAACATGAAATAATTCAAGTACCCATAATAAATATACTTGAGTACTCTAAAATATTATTAGCTAGAACTGATGAATTCTTCATCACAATATATAAATATCCAGTTCTAATTAAATCATGTAAATTGTATAAAGTAACACCTTTAAATTCAAAACATGGAAAAATCATTACAGATAAAACAATTGCCTTATGTAACCAAACTTATTTAAGAACAAGAAATTGTCAAAATCATCTAAGTAAAAACATTTGTGAAATTAACTTTGAAGAAGAAAATTGTCTTATTCCACTTTTAAAGAATATAACTTCAAAATGCAACATTAAACAAGAATACGATTACGACTTAGAAATTGAATCCGGTGTTATGTTATTAAGCGGTAAGCATAAGTTAAATAATCAAACAATTAATGGTATAAACTTAGTTACTTATGAAAATACTATAAATCTAGACGATAAAATATACAAAAACATGCATAAGCAAATTAAAGAAGTTATATTAAGAAATCATAATTCAGAGTCTTACATCGACCAAATAATTAAAGAAGATACAATGTACAAATTCGATAACATAGATACTTTAAAAAAACTAATTATTCCTTTTGAAGAAAAACCGATATTATCAACTATATACACAATTGTAACACTGATTGTTATTCTAGCATTTACGTACGTAATGATAAAAACTATACAATGTATAACAGATCGTCAAAAACAAAAAAAAGATTGACGCATATAACAAAACTTATGAAAGAGAAATGTTAAAAATAGCGTCGAAAAATCGGGACGATTTCGTTTAACAAGGGGGGGAGTTAAGTATCCATAGCAAAACATATTGAGAAAAAAGATAACATTATTTGTATTCAATGATATCTTTAGTCTCTAGTACAGTCTTGCACACAACGCTACAATGATAACATATGTAAAAGAGATAATATCGTTTGTATACAATGTTGGAATATTATCTCTTCTTCATTATCAAGCAAGACGATTGTACGCTTGGGTCTCCTTGTAGATAGATAAGAAAAGTATATAAATACGACTGTATGATGAATTTATCAACAGTCTTATTGTAACTACATAGTAGTCTTAAGCTCCTTTTAGAATTAGTAAAAAGTATTTCAATAATAAAGGACATAGTTCCAAATAAATATTGTTTAATTTTAAAAGTAAGAAACAAGTGTTTTAATTCGCGTCATTGATTCGAAAAGTTAAGATTCAACTCATGATAATGGAAGCCTATATGAAATATATGAAGTTGCTGAAGCCTGCTGCATAGATAAATTAATATACAGATGTCTCATCCTAATGTAAAAGAATGCTCTACTTTTTGCGATCGTCCAACAAAGATCGTCCAACAAATGGAAGGGAAGGTGAAAAGCAAAACCCACCACACCTCATTTGAGAAGGATTGAGTTTCTGTTTCAATGAATGCTACTTTCAGTTGAATTATGACCACAGGCCGAAAAGTTTGTATGCGGCGTGCTTACGTATCTCGTATGGGATATGGGGCAGGTAAATTTCCTTCCACACTGATAGTGGGTAAAAGGGTAAGGAGACAAGGTAATAAGAAAAGGGGAAAGAAAAAAATCGCCTTTATTTCTATAATCTTTCTTTCTTTGGTATTGTCAATGCCTTATGATTGTACGCCGGCGGGGGTGTGTGCCGTGAGGAGATCTTCGGTTATGTAATGCATGATGGTTTTTGTTGGGAAGAGCCGCCAATTTACTTTTGGATTTGTTTTGCTGAAAAAGGTATCTCTTTGCGATATGAACAATTTATTTTATTTTGGCGATACAATTTTAATGTTTTTGTTTGGGTAGGTACATTCGCATTATTTTTCCGGTTTTCATTTTTCGATACAAATGTATGTCAAATTTTATACTTTTATAATTTTCTTTTGAAATTAATTAGGTAATTCATTAATAGGTATCAACAATAATATTTAAACTGAAAACTGTTCTAGGCATATCACTTACTTATCTTATTTTTCAAAGACATGCTGTTGGGTTTTCTTCTCTGTTTATAAATAAATTGGGATAACGAAACGAGAATTCAAACTTTTCAAGTTTCCATGTCTGTCAAAACGCTCTGACTTGACTGGGTCTGACTTTGTATTATGAATTCATTTAAACATTAATAATAAAACAATCAGTATTTTTAGCTTTCGCGATTAGGGATGTAGTAAGAGCAAATACATACAAAATTTAGAACTCGCGATGTTAATCAATTCTGACATTACGATGATCGAGGTCTAAAAGAAGTGGGTCGTAAAATGCTGTTCGTCTGTCTATCGGTCTGCTTGCCTGTCTGTGCGTAAGCTCCCGAGGCCTAGAGCCTAAATGGCTGCCATAATTTTGTTATAGCTTCAAATTTGGAGTTTAAGTTCGGGGCGGTTTTAATCATACTAAAAAAATTGAATAACGATACTTTTGAATTTTGGACATATGTATTTTGAAAACGGTATATTAGATTGTTACACAAATTAATTTCTAAGTTAATACATGTAATCATTTCTAACTTAATAGAAAACTCGTACAATAGATTTTTGAAAAAATACACTTTTTATTTAATTTGGTTTTATTTAGTTTATCGGAAAACGGCGATATTTAACGATTTTAAGCAAAATGCATACTTAGAGTAAAATTGATGTTTTCAAAATTATTGTGTCCCTATTCAAAGAAAAACTTATATTTCGAAAACCCAATTTTGATTTAAAAAAAAAAAGCTTTAAAAACAAAGTACCTAGGTAATGCTTACATCCCGAAAAGGCTGAGGTTTCCATTATGCGCACTAATCAAATTCATTTTTTTATTTTTTTTATTTAAATTGACTTATTCTAAGATGAATTTTTCTGAGGAAACTTTTTTTCTATTTTTTTTTTATTTTTAAAGTTTTCAGTTTTCACTGAAAAGTGCATGTATACAAACTACACAAATGGACGCGTTACTTTAAATACACCATACATTCTTACAGGCACCTGCCTGACAGTTTTTGGTATAGGCTTATTTAACTATTTAACTGGGCTAAAAAACATAAATATAATATTTTTTTCTTGAGGAATGAATTTTTTTTTTTTTTTTTTATTAAATCTTAATAATTATTTTTTTTTATTTTAATTAAACCAGGAGATTTTGCAAAAAAGGTTTTAAATCTCGGTGTATAAATCACGTTAAGATGGTCTCATAAAAAAAAAAATTTTAAAATTTAGTAAAAAAAAAATAAAATAATAATAAAAAAATTAAAAAAAAAAAAAAATTAATTTCCTCAAGAAAAAAATATTATATTTATGTTATTTAGGCCATTTTAAGCAAAAAAAAAAATGTTTGCTTAGTGCGCATAATGGAAACCCGCCCCCCCGAAAAATACCTTTTGCAGCAAAATAGTTAAGCAATATCATTTTTCAAACTAAACATTGCAATATTTGGTCTGCCAAATTTTACAAACACCGATCTAACTATTTTGATTCAAATAGATACTATCACTATTCTTAATAAGATCCCGTACTTAGTTTTTCTCATAAAATTCGAATAAATCAGTGTTTTAATCATTTCTCCAAAATGACTACCCAAAAGCCGATCTGTGTCGATATATATATTCTTAAAACTCAATACCGCACTTTAAAATTAAAATTGTAATAGCCTTTAAAAATGCAATAACAACAACGTAAAACTTATTTTTAGCAAATATGTATAAGCAAGTTCTTCTTTTTTCAAGCATATTCAATATGCACCTTAAATAATACCAACCAGCCAGAAAATCTTACTTTATTTGCACCCCATCGGGATATTCAGTTTATAACTGCTAATGTAAATTCAAAAAACAAATCTCTGATTTTTGTAATCAAAGACGATCGTCACTAATCTATTTCAGCCAAAAATAAAATCATGCATGATAAAAAAACAGAAATTCCTATTACGATTTTCCCCATCCTCAAAAACTTGTAAAATGTAAGAGTTATAAAATAGTGCATTAAGCGCTTATAAATCTCTTACCAGAACAGAGAAGAAAACCCAACAGTCTTTGTCTTTGTCTTTGAAAAATAAGATAAGTAAGTGATATGCCTAGAACAGTTTTCAGTTTAAATATTATTGTTGATACCTATTAATGAATTACCTAATTAATTTCAAAAGAAAATTATAAAAGTATAAAATTTGACATACATTTGTATCGAAAAATGAAAACCGGAAAAATAATGCGAATGTACCTACCCAAACAAAAACATTAAAATTGTATCGCCAAAATAAAATAAATTGTTCATATCGCAAAGAGATACCTTTTTCAGCAAAACAAATCCAAAAGTAAATTGGCGGCTCTTCCCAACAAAAACCATCATGCATTACATAACCGAAGATCTCCTCACGGCACACACCCCCGCCGGCGTACAATCATAAGGCATTGACAATACCAAAGAAAGAAAGATTATAGAAATAAAGGCGATTTTTTTCTTTCCCCTTTTCTTATTACCTTGTCTCCTTACCCTTTTACCCACTATCAGTGTGGAAGGAAATTTACCTGCCCCATATCCCATACGAGATACGTAAGCACGCCGCATACAAACTTTTCGGCCTGTGGTCATAATTCAACTGAAAGTAGCATTCATTGAAACAGAAACTCAATCCTTCTCAAATGAGGTGTGGTGGGTTTTGCTTTTCACCTTCCCTTCCATTTGTTGGACGATCTTTGTTGGACGATCGCAAAAAGTAGAGCATTCTTTTACATTAGGATGAGACATCTGTATATTAATTTATCTATGCCTGCTGCATGTAAGGTGGTGAAGAAGCAAACATCGCAAAACTACTCTTTGGATCGTGTTCCATTGTAAACCTCCACCGGTTCGGACGTGTTTTTCGTTTGTTCCCACTTCGCGAGTTTGAATAAATTTAATTCCAATTTATTTATTTGCATAATTGCAATTTTTTCACTGTTTCCTTTCGATCGCGAAACATAATTCGACCCAGAACTATGTCAAAGCAGTGCGGTATAATACTGATTGTGTGTTAACATCGCAAGACTTTAGTGCTGATTGGGTAAATTGTAATGGGCTGTGGGGAAAATAAATTCATGCACTTTTTATAGGGTTAAGTAAGCGCTCCATTACCTAGACCTGAATGTAGTGTTCCTTAAACATCGATAGTTTTACATTTCGATAGTATCGATAGTTTTGGAATAAAACTATCGATAGTATCGATAGTATTGATAGTTTTATATGTTTACGATTTTCTAAGGACGGGGTTGTAAATTTGTCCATAATTTATTAATAAAACATTTAAAAACATACATATTTCATTCTTGCATACAAAGTGTATCAAACTGTAGTTTTAATTTGCAGTAAAGAGGTTACCTACCTCTCTTTTGCCAAAGTTTTGTTATTGTTTGCTCTTTTTTATTACAGCATCATAAACCAGATGTACATATATCTAGACAAGACCGATGTCTATACACTGCAAAATATTGGAATACCGAAGCAGCTGTGGTCAAGAAATATATTAAATAGACTCGCATTGCGGTGACGCACCGCACTCATAAACGAATTCCGCAACTAGTTTCTGTTGGAGAATATCGGAACCTAGCTGTCAAAAATTTAACAATAAAATGCACTTCATCGCACTTCCACGTAATTCGCCAATATGCATTACCAAATGTCGGAACAATTCTCCGAACACTTGTTCCGAAGAAAACCTCGCAGCAAAAATCCTCCGTATCGTATAAAATTGGAGAATTTTCCGTTCCGACGGATACCTCGCTAGGGCCGATGGTATGACCATATTTTGACAGGAGAATTGTCAGAAATTGGCATTTTATGACCACTTGACATACAGTCTAATCTTAACTTTACTTAAAGGTGCCTATCTTTATACGTAGAAAAGTAGTACTCCTATTACTGAAGTACTTTTGACGTATGAATATCAGTACTTTACTTGAGTGTAAATGTGCTACATATTTTAATAAGTAAGAAGGAGATGGGTGCTTTACGTATTCTTATGTACAGCAGGTATATAACTGAGTTTTTGCCCAATCGCCTATCCTTTGTCAGTGGAAATGAAGTACTTATTTTACGTACATGTTTCACCGGTTTTATCATCAGTATGTACTTCTACATTGCTTGAATATGTGCTCATATTATATGCGTTTCGATAGTATCGATAGTTTTTTTGAACAATCGATAGTATCGATAGTAAAAAACTATCGATACTAGTAAAAAACTATCGATACTATCGATAGACTATCGATGTTTAAGGAACACTACCTGAATGACTTAAACAGAAATTTCCTTTCTTTTGCGACAAATGCAAAGGCATATCTCTTTCGAACGTTATGCTCGCGATAAAATGCATTAGTGACTCCATTAATTCAAATTCTTCCGAATGCAAAATATTTTACGAGCAAATCGTGACACAATTTACAAAGAATGACGAGTTGTTTAAGAGTGTGGAAGAAATATCCAACAGCATAGATGTCTCCACAACTTTTTGCAAAACAAAATTCAAAAACATAGACAAGCAGCTGGCAAGTCTTAGTGATATAACCAAAAAGTTACCCGCTGAATTTAAGTCAAAGTTTTTGAACTTGAAAAGTGATCTGAAATCTGACATTAACACAATTCTGAACCCACATATATCAACGATTAACGACCATTTTAACTCCTTTCGCACCTACCTGGATTTAAACCTACGAAACAATTCAAAACCGAGTGCCTCATCCAATCAGCCACTACTGTTTGACATTATAAACAAAATCAAAGAGGTCAGCAATGATGTCGCAGCTTTCCGGTTAGTTATGGGCGACACTGATGAAAACCTTAGACCGGCTCAAGCAAAATTGATTTCATACCAGAACTCATTCAGTCACAATCAAGCTCAGTCTACAACACGTCAATACTTACCGAATTCCTGGAATCGACTGAATAGAATATCCAACCCCAAAAACCACTACAACTGCAATGCCCACACCTACCCCGACCTCAACGTCAACTGAACTAGGCACTCTTCTACAAAATGCTTCGATGCCCCTTAACCGATATGGCACACTTTGGACACCCGCCAACTGGAATAAAGAGCTCGAAAAATTGCACAGAACTGCCTGCGAGTATCATTCCTTTATACTAAATAACGCTCCTCATCATGCATACGTCTCTTGGATGAATAACTTTTTCCTGAAGAAATTTGGCATCTCCATCTGTAACTGTCGGATAATCTCTCCAACCAGCACCATAAATAACCAATTTAAACTCGACTTACCTTCCAAATACTCCTGGCTTTTTTCGAACCCCTCAACCGATGTCTTGAGCTTAGGAAAGATGACTATAAGCAAGTTGAACAACAACAACACTAAGTCTAGTATTAAGCCAAATAAAAGAACTCTGAATCCAGTCCTAATCCTCTCTTTAAAAATGTTTTTCCACAGGAATACTATCCGAGCCGTATTTTCTATTCTTCTTTGAATAGATTTATAATAATTCTAATTATTAATATAAACAAATTTTGTTAATAAACTCTTTACTAAAAAAAGTACATAACTTCTAATAGTTAATTCAATTGAATTTATCCAGAAAAATGGGAGAGCAACCTAGACTCGAATGGAGGCATCTTCGCTCCAAATGATTACAAAAACTTAAAGACATCGAATTTTCGGAGTTTTTTTTTTATTAATCTCGGGTAAGATGTAGTCTGATGTTGAATTTGCAGCTTAGCTTCCTTGTTAGGATTCATCCGTCAAAACCTACCTAAATAAGCAAAGTCTGATGTCGAATTTGTAGCTTAGCTTCCTTGTTAGGATTCGTCCGTCAAAACCTACCTAAATAAGCAAAGAAACAAATACAAAACAAATTCACACAACAAATATTTATTTCCGAATACAAGTTTACAAATCGACTTCTTCCTTCACAACGACAGCTTGTACAATAGGTTTATTAGTAGGCGGCATTAGCAAACTCGGGGCCTCTTCTTTCTGGCCAACCTCATTTGCCTCTACACAATTTATGCTATAGCCGTAGACCCCGGATAACAAATTCAGCATTACACTCTCGATAAGCATTTGAGCAACATTGTCCTCCGACTTATTTCTGTTCGCATTATAGAATCTGTCAGCGATGTATGCGCCATATGTTGAATGTTCATCAGGTACGAAATCTGTATTATCCTGCGTCAAATAGCTGGATTCAGAGCCTTGGTTGTATAACCAGGAATCTTGTGAATATTCGCTCTTAACCGTGACTAATTCATTTGGATTTTGTTGGGCTGGAGGATAGCCATCGCTTCCTGTTTTTATGCTGAAGCTACATTCTGATGACCAGGTGCTCGTGCTACATCCGAGGGAGTTTGCATCAAATTCTTGCTTGCACGCAATAGCTTTGGTTTCAGTTTCCTGAGTGGCGTTCTGAAAAGAAAAGACAAAATTACTTATTTAAATTTGTTCCGATTTGCTTTAAAGTATATGTAAAAATAAACAATGCTTGTTGTTTAATTTGTATGTAGGTATTTAATACGCATTCCCGAAATATTCGCAAAGCTAAATAATGGGATAAGAAAAATAATTTGACCTACAAATGCGCTTCAAAACCGGTAAAAGATTCCGAAAGTCCACAGAAAAGAAGATACCAAGAAATATTCCATACCTAAGGGACTTAAGCCCCAGTTATATTCAATATATTCTAATAGACATAATAGTCTTCTAGCTAGAATCGTATAAGGCCCAAAGTTTTGTGTGGAAGCTAGGCGAATTCCAAATAAAATTACATGTGGAACTAGCAGATACCGTCGAATTTTATTTATAAGCCTAGGAAGCTTTCCACAAAACATTCTAAGGTATTGAACAAACTTATTATTAGGGTACTGAAAACAAAAGGTTATATTTACTTATTCAAGTCAGAAAACAATCATCATTCATCAACTCACTTGGATTTCGCTGGCTTTAAGAAAATATTTGGCTAACTTCCTCCAAGATTGTTTAGATATTTCCGTAGCACCTGTCAGTGCGTTTTTGAGTTCGAACTCCTTTTCGCTAGCTTTTTGCGTTTTCCTTCTTGCCCGTTCGTTAACTTTAGCGCTACACGTTGCGACTTTTATCGGTGTTTCCGTAGACTTTCGCCTTTCTAGAAATTGTGTTCTAGTCGGTTTCTGACTTAAAATCTGAGCTGCCTTTGTTTGGTCCACTTCAGGTGTCCCAAGTGGTTTTGCACCCTTACGTATTGCATTTTGCACTTCAATATTTTCATCTGCCTTAGTCGTGTCTGTTGTTGGCTTCTGAGTCATCTGCAATGCGGGAATGTGGGCTAAAAGGGCTTCCCTAGCTCTCTGCCATCTTAGTTTTGTGGCTGCAGCTGCCCTAGCGCGCCGTGCCGTTGCCTGTTCTGGTGTTTCACGCTCTCGTTGTCTTTGGCGAGCTACTCTATTATACTCTTTCGATTTTATACGGCGATCTTCTTTCTGTTTTTCAAGCTTTGCTTGGAGAATTTTGTTTTGTTCATTGTTTGCTGTTTCACTACTCTGTTCAGCGACTTGTTTTCCTGTTGCGTGCTGAAGTAATCCTTTAAATTGTTGGGCGAGTGCAATTTGTTTCGCTTGTTGTCGTCTTATTCTTGCGGCGTCGCGTGCCTTTGCGCGCCTCGCTTCAGCTTCTTCCGGTGTTTCCGTTTGTTTGCGCTTTTCGCGAAAGCGTCTATCATATTCCTTCGATTTTAATTGTCGAGATGTGTTCTGATTGATTTTAGATTTTCTGATGGGTTTTTTTTTTCTTCTTCTTTTTGTAGAACTCTGTTGGTCCAAGGGAGTAGCCTCAGCTATCGCAGATATAGCCTGTTGCAGAACGGTTTCCATCTTAAAATGCCTTGTTTCTCGTTTTGGTACTTTTTTAGGCATTTCAATCGCTTGCTCGTTTTGTTGCAATTGAATTTGTCACAACTTTGAAGTATTTTAAAGGTGATTGAAAAATTAAATTACAATTAGTGTTATAGTGAGTAACCGTAAGCTACCAACGTAATTAATAATAGACCGGAAAAAAAGTGAGAAGAGAAGACTACATTCGATCATCGAAGGAACCTTCCATGCCATCCCTAATAACCAATACTCGGAAACGAACTCATCAGCCTGCAGTCTATACATTAGGCGATGGATGAATGTCTGATTAAATTAAGCTTCTTTAAGGCCCTCATAATCTTTAAAGAAGTATGTACCAATAACTCTCCAAGCCCTAAGCCCTTAAGTGATAATAGATGGTATTTAAATACGTATTCAACTCAGACCGTGATGCAGCATTCCGATATCGTGACATCGCTGTTTTAAACGATACTAAGCTTAAAAATAAACCTTCCCTTTCTGCTAAAAAAAATAAATAAATAAATAGTTGGCGAAACAGATCCGTAAGGACCTTAACATAGGCGCATTAAATTTACCGCTAAATATCAAGGGGAATGTAAAACTTTGCAAAAAACATTTACATTGCATCTTTAGTTTAGTATTTTATGTGGAGGCCCCTTTTTTCCGCAGTCGGGACCCTTTCTAGTCCCCTTTTTGAAATTTTTCAGCGGCAACGATGGTGAAAGATGTCAATGCATTTCTGTTTTGTAAAGTAAGTTTGTTGTACCTTTTTAAATCATATCAACAAAAATCTTTTTATAATCACAAGGTATGTAAAAAAAAAAAATGGGTAGGTACCTATGCAAGTTTTCTCTGCACCTTGCTTAGTTTTGCGATTTAAATATAAGAATTCAGAAAAAAAAAAAATTAAATTAAATTTCGGTTTGTCAATAGCAAAGATAAGTTGTGAGGTCTTAATTTTTTGAAGTGAAACTTTCCAGCAGCAATTCCAGACTCCGATGAAACGAAAAAGCGACAGGAAATTGAAAGGCTACAGACTAGAATCTAGAAGTTGAAATCTAACAGGAAGCGGCTAACTTGCGTGGTGTATGTTTTTGCAGTTACAGTCCACCACGGATATAAGAAACCTCTTAAATTAAAAAAAAAGTTTCTTATATCCGAGTTGTTCTTATATGGGAACGCGTGTATAGGAAACTAAGACGTCGGTATTTGCACATGCGTTTCTTATAAGCGATTTGTTCCTTATATGAGTGTTTCTTATATCCGTGGTATCTTTTTCATATGCTGAGTTTATGTATAGTGTCTCGAAGTTATTGAGGCTATAACGAAATAAGACAAAATGATGACTATTGTTAAAATTGTCCGAGAGTATAATTAGGGCCAAATAAAATGCTCAGTCGTGTAAATAATTCATAGATCGACCTCGTGTTTTATAATATTTTAGATCGTCTTTACTTCGCTTAGCTCATGATTCATTAATGCTATAAATATTTCCCCTTTAAACAATTTTTTTATTTTTTTAATAAACTTAAGTCATAAACACGAAATCAACTCACTTGGCTTTTGCTGAGATGGGAATGAAAATATTCTGCTATGTGATTTTCGGAACTGCTGCTCGGTAAAGTTAGTTCTGCTATAGCCGGTGCCGATGCACATTGCTGTGCAGTAGCTAGTAGCTTCTTTTCCTTAGCAATTAGCCTCGTCATTCTCATCCATTCGGCTAACTTAGCGCGTCGCGCTGCGGTTTGTTCCGGCGTTTCGACAGCTCTCCGCTTCTCGCGAAACCTCCTATTGTACTCCCTCATTTTTAAGCGCCGAGCTTCTGTTTTCTCATCAACACTAAGTAGAACGGGCTGTTTTGAAAACTGTTGTAGTACATTATTTTCGTATATGGAAGTTGCATTGAAAAGTTGCGTCCTATTTTGCTCATTGCTAACCAGCTCGGTGCGAAACTGTTTAGCTGCTAGGGCTAATGCAGCTTCCTTAGTTTGGCGCCTTTTTCGTCTTGCCGCTTCAGCTGCTTTAGCGCGTCTTTCTGCTGCCTTTTCCGGTGTTTCAGTTTCTCGTCGTCTATCGCGAAATCTTTTATGTATTTCTTTGATTCGTAAACTGCGAGCTTCTTTGCTAAGCTGTAGTTTCTCTGGTTTTTTTCGATTCACATCCGTTGCAGTTGCTTTACTTTGCAGCGTTATCCCATCGGAATTCACTCTCTCTTCCAATCTAACCAGTTTTGGCACCGACGGTTTTTGTTTTTTTACGGAGTCTCGCAGAAGAGCAGTTGCTTCATTTGCAATTTGCATTTTTTATTCTTTCACGATAGCTTCTTTTACCGGTTATTTTTTTGTAGTATTAAGCTGCGATTAGTTCGGGAGATGTCAGATTTTTTTTTTCAAAATCCAATCAGCTTAGTAAAATAATGTAAAAATATTTTATGCTGCATTTACACCATCACACATTCCTAACACGGAAGATGCCCAATATCTACTAAATAGCCGTCTGACTGAAAGGGACACCATTACCTAACACGCAAATGCAGTTTTAAGCTCATCTTAAATTCTATAAAAAGTTAAGCGTACACGTTATTAAGTTACGAGAACGTACAACGAGAAATAAAGTGAGAAAGAAAAACATCCTCCAATCATCGAACATTATTGTAAAATACTAAAATTTCATTTCATTCAGCTAAATTGTGTATATTTTAGACGATCGTTTTCTTTCTAAAAGCTATTAAAAGGTATCACAATGTGTCCACAATAACTTAAGTCAAAGCTATCGTGAACAAAATTCCCCGAAATATTTCCTATTTTTTAAAAATAGGTACCGGCAATGAATTTTGAAAAAGGAAAAAAATTCCCCCCGAAATGAATTGGTATCGTGAACAAAAATTCCCCACAGAATTTGATCGGTTTCCCCCCGCAATATTTCCTTTGTAAAATTATACACGTAGCAATTCAAAACGTAAGCAGTTTCTATTGGAGTTTGTAGTTGTAATTGGTAGTACCTACAGCTTGTGAAATCTAATAAAGAACGAATTTGTAATAACTATTTTTGCAACGTTATTTAATCTCTACTTACAACGAAATTCGATTTATCTCTTAAAGTTTTCTGTTCAATTTCACTTCATTTTTTGTTTAATTTTAATTTGTTTCTCGGCCAGCAATCTAAACGCTGCGCCGTGCATTTTGTAAGCTTCTTATTGTAGTTTGTTTTATATTTTACCAAAAACTTTCTTTACTAAAATACAAATAAATCCAATTCGCATCTTTGCAATTGCTCAAATTAACGAATTTAATTGGTTTCAAACAAATATTTGCAAAATATTCCCAAATATGAACTTATTCGACAATTGATAAAATCACAATAGACGACTGTCAATGTTCGGGGGAAATTTGTCCCCTCGGAATTGCCGATAGCCCTGAGTGTGTCCTTGAGTTTCGATTATTGTAACAACTGTTAGATTGGTAGGAAGCTTTTGTTTTATTACAACGTAACTTTTCAAAGAGTATATGGTTTAAACGATTAACCTCCAAGACGATCATCTATTTGTTAAAGTTCAGTTTAAGAAAAAGTAGCACCCTGCTCAGTCTACAAAACGATTAGAACGTCTGATGGTAATAATCAATGAAAAGACAACCAGAAAATATCAGTTAAAACTTGGCAAACGATTTCTTTCATGGTACCCAGTTCGGCAACTATGCAAAAGCCATGTAAACCATAAAAAAATATGTAAATGTAACGCCACTGCAACACTAACAACGACCGAAAGAAGAACGTAAAGAGTAGAGACAAAATTTACTATTCTCAAATTTAATTTGAAAACTACCATAAACGACCAAAAATTAAGTAACCCATTTGTCGTTTACTGGGATCAGTATAATGCTTCTTTAACGTATCCAAAGTGTTTTCGTCTTTAAGCACGTTTATTACTTGCTGTGCGGCTGCATTCACGATAGCTTGTCCCCGTTTGTGACGTCTATTTATTTCTGCTTTCGGTTTCCCTGCGCGCCGTTTGACGTTTTTTTTTTTCGGCAAAGCGTTGTTTGCATTAAATAATTGTTGCAATTGACGAATGACGTTTTTTGTCACCCCTGTTTGCCTTTTATGGACTTGATCATAACCTACGACGAAATGAAGCACTCGTACACCTGGGCACTCATTCCGTAACTCTGAGAACGATAATCGTTTGCGCGATAGTAGTCAACGATCTCGTCATCAATTTGCTTTCCGTAACTCTATCACTATCTTCTCGTCTATCGTTTTTTGTATACAACGAGAGAGACCATTGAGAGCACTGAGTTTCTTTCAGAGACTTTCAAACTATAGTGAAAATTCCAATCAGATGTCCATTAAAATGTCATAAATGACTTTTTTTTCCAATCATTTTGTGTTTGATGCCGGCAAATTTGAAATTTGAAAAGTGTATTAAATTCATTATTAAAATTCACAAATAATACCGAAGAAATGTATTTCACCAATGCATATGACAATTTTAATTGCTTTCATGAATGACCATCCGGTCTTGGCCATGGCCAAGGGTAATAAGCCAAACAGCTACCAAGGAAAATATAACATCAATAAAATAATTAAAGTTAAAGCGACTTTTTAATTTCATCCCTCATTTTTGAAGCCAACTGTCTCATCCGGTTATTCCCACTTAGAGCTTGCGAGTCGTTTAAAATTGCACTTGCCAAATCTTCGTATTGTTCGATTGCTGTTATGGAGGGCAGAATAAACATTTGCAAAAATCTCAATTTTTCTGGGTTCGTAGCTATACTTTTAATTTTTTCAAGTAGAACTCAACATCGACCTGAGGATTATGACAACATGTAATTTAATGCCATATTCAATGATTTACGTTTTGTACCTTTGGAAACAGTAAACACCAATACACCTTTCTACAATATTTCTTGCTTTTGCATGAGCTTCATACAAATTAAGTTTAAAAGGTAGGTATTTATATATTTGGTAGTAGTATGTGTTTGAAAAATATCTAAAGTCTATTATTCTTCTTGAAATTCGATAAAAAATCTTAAGCTGATTGCAAAACACACAAATCAATGCAAAACGACACCTCATTAGGTATCGCTCAAATTGTATCGTCTGGACGATAGCGTTTCGACGATTATTGACTAACGTGAAGCAAATGTTCAACCGTCAAAACGATATCGTCTGGACGATAAACGATTATTAAAGTTACGTGAAGCAAAGCTATCGTCGAAACGCTATCGTCTGGCGATAATCGACATACGGAATGAGTGCCCTGCAGATTATGGTATGTGCATCGTCATTTACTGGCTAGAATGTACCCATCCGAATGTAAATTTGACCTTGAAACTGGTAATCCGAATTTTGCAGTTTATAATCCTCTTCCATTGTTGGAATAGGTGTATTATGTATTTGCATGATAGATAAAACGAAAATATTACCGATTCAAACTATTATTTGATTTAAATGGCTGCGGAAGTGCATTTAATGGAAACAATTTCACTTTATCACTCGCATAGCAAAGGCCGCCTTGCAATGGTGGCGCGCAATAGTTATCATGCGAGAATCAGATTAACATAGCGAAATCAACAGCGACTTTGACAGCAACAGCAACTGTGACAGCGAAAGTCGTGTAAAACTGCTTAGCACAGCAGCAGCAATTTTGACAGCGTAAGCAAAATAAAAACAAAACAAAAAAATCCTCGAAGCAGTAATAAATAGTGGTAAAAAATGGATTTAATTTAACGAATTCTATTAGACGTTCTTCCATTGCAAAAAATAAAAAACAAATAACAATCGCTTGTCAGAAACTCCATACATTTGAATGTGGACGAACCTGAAAAACATCGCCTGAACGTTGGTAGCATTTTTTGCACAGCAATAGAGAATTTTGGATTAGCTCTTACGTCGATGGCGCTGTCGATGTTGCTGTGCTAATGTGCTCAAACCTCAAAATAATTAAAATACAGTGGTTCTAAAAAGCGCGCTGTGGTTGTCAAAGTTGCTGTTGATGTCGCTGTGTTAATCTGTTTCTCGCATCACTTATGTCGTTTTCCATTGGGTAAAAAGAAGCGTCCGGCGGTCCGGGAGAGTCCGGAATCGAAAAATTCGCTTCTGAAACTGTTCCATTGGCACAAAAAATACTCTTCTGCTGATTCTGAGAAGAGAATTTCGCTTCTCGATTTGAAGTCAGAATCCACTCAAGAAGCACTCACACAAGTGCAATTTATGTATTTTATACAAGTCAGATGACAGCTGCCGTAGATTATTTTTTGGCATTTCACCAATACTTTTGTGGATTCAACCAGAAGCAGTTTTCTTGTTCCATTGGATTTCAGATTGAGTCGATCCCCGAGTGAAACCAATGGAAAACGACATTAATCGCTCCAATATCGAGAATCGCATCAACGAAATGCCGTTCGTATGTCGGCAACGATGCGCGTCTTGAAATTCGAAACTCTTCGATTTGAACTTGTTTGCTCTCTCCCAGCAGCAACACGATTTGATTTTTAAAATCTTGCATAGATCCTTAATTCTTTTCTGACATGGTCCTTTTTGTAAGTTAAGTAAATTATATTAAATATTGTATTAACTAGCTATCAATAAAATGAATAAAATCTAAAATCTAAATACAAAAAAAAAAAAATACTGATGCATTTCTCAATACAATGCTTGCCTGTTGATCTTGTCTCATGCTATATCCCATTCTGTAGAATTCTCTTTGTACTTTGCGTTCTTTTTCAGTTAGGCTTCGTTTATATCTTCGCTGTTGCCTTGCTTGCCTTGTTTGTCGTCCAATATTTGAGCGCGTTCGTCTTGGCATTTTCAAAAAAAACACTGAAATTTACTTTTCATTAACTATTTTGTCCGCGTTTAAACTTTTTGTATTTAATTTTTACCTTAAATCAACTGTATAAAAGCAATGAAACTGTTGAAGCGATGCACAAAATCAAAAACAAACCAGCACTGTTGACAAATATTTATAATACATTAATCTGAAATTCTCGATTTTCTCAATTAACTTTCTGAAAGCAAAAAATAAAAAAAATCCGCACATACGAAGTTTCTAATTACTGTTTGACATAGAAAAGTCGAATTAAATATTTAATAGGATCAAGAGTGCACGGCAATTTCTCGGAATTTTCTCTCTTCCTAAACCTGATACAGTAATCCCCGGATTGATGCGTCGGGAAAAATGTACGCTTTATTAGAATGTTATATGCACTAAATTACAAAACTGTAACCTTAAACATGTCAGTCAATTTGACCAGTGGCGTAGCGTGGGGTGGAGCCGCCCGGGGCAGACCCAATTTATGCCGCCCCCGTAATTTTTTCATGCACTAAAAAGAACTTTGTAAACTTGGTAAAATTTCTGGAATCGATCGGTACCTACTTTTGAAATTTCGAAATATTTCGAAAACAAAAATTCATTTCTAAGGTAATATTGTCATATCTAACTGAATGGCGGTTTTTTCTATATTATCGTACAATAGATTTTTGAAAATTTGGTTTCCTTTAGTTTTCTAGGGAAACGGCGATAAAGATTTTGACTAAAATGAATCACCGAAAACGCTTATTTTGAAGACTGCTTATGTCTCGAGGACCCTAATTTTGATTTCGATAAAACTCTAAAAAACAAGTAATGCATACATACCGAAAAATAACTTTCAGTCAGTTTTCAGTTTTCAGCTATAGTTAGGCAATAGAATATTTTTTTAAACTAAACATTGCAAAATTTGATACGGTTTTGTCTGCGTAATTACAAAAACCGGTCTAAGGATTTTGATCAAAATGCATACTAAAGATAATATCCGTATTTCAAATAAGACCCCGTTCTTAGATTTACTCAAAAAATTCGAATAAATCAATTTTTAAATTATTTCTCAAAAATGACTAACCAAAAGCCGATCTGTGTTCATATTTTTTCCAAATATTGCCCACTACTTCTTTTTTTCAATCATTTTGAATATGCAGCATACAATAAATCCAACAATTCACTGCTTTTGAGCAAAATAAAACACAATAGAAAAGTATACCTTTTTTTTTTTGGTTGCGCCAAGGATGTGTAATCTTCATAGATACTAGTAACCCGAGTGCGACTAGCATGCACGATTCGGAAGTTTCAGATCTATTGGTGTTTTCGGTCAATTTATTATAAGAAAAGGTGATCAGAAAATAGAGAGTAAGTACTTTTCCTTACATGTTATAAATACAGTGATATTTTGCATACTTTATGTTGTTTTTTGTTATTAATCTGCAATGGTTTTACTTTGTTTTCCTTAACTTAAAATTTCATTTTGCATTTTTTTTCCTTGGCGCTCCCGTGTGGGTAGTCCCGGTCAACTGATCGGCATTACCTATTCATGGGTAAGCCTAAAGTCAAGAACCACTTCCAGAGGTTCGTGATCAGAGGTGGCTATTAACAACGCCAAACAACTTATTGAAAAGGAAATGTCCATTCGCGCCGCGGCCAGGTCTACTAAAATAGCATTTTCGACACTGCCAGAACGTCTAAAAAAGAAAAACTTCTATGAGCCATCTCTGGGGTGAAACACGGTTCTTAACAAAGACCAGGAAAATGAACTTGCAACACAGATCAAACATTTCGCGATTTATGTGAAAACTAAAAATAAAAATATAAGTATATTTTAAATAAACATTAATGACCGCCATTACCAGAATTGCTGACCGGAATTAACCGACCATGCGTCTAATACCGGTCATTTTTGTCCTTTTTTGTTTTTTGTATAACTTTTTTCCGTTTTGTTCATTTACCTTTTTTTATGTTTATAATAATACAAAAACATATGAATTTAATAAAAAGTGAAGTAAAGGTATTATTTAAATAACGATTTTCGTTTTATTTGAGTTTTTGTTGAAATGACCGGTATTACCCAGTTTTACCCTACATACGCACGCACCCAACTTATAGCGAGAAAAGAAAAAAGGGGTATTTTCGAATGCAGATGTGTTTAAAATTGTGTTTAAAATTTCGGAAAAACTGTAGTTGCATACTAGGGAACAGCGTTCATTGGATTTTGTTGTTAAGAAACACAAGGAATGTCTGATTACTTACTGTGAGGCAGTGTCCGTTTTGTCAATTTTACAATTTTTTACAAATTAAAAAAAAAAAATAAATAAATTAACTGCTCCGAATTGCCGCCCCTGGCAAAGTGCCGCCCGGGGCCTATGCCCCCCCTTGCCCCCCCCCATTGCTACGCCACTGAATTTGACAAATACCTCTGATTTTATCTAAGCTGTAAGCACAAGAAACTTTCAATGATTTTGTTCTATGTGTGCATTTAACCGGGAGACTTTGTATGAACTTTTACAAGAAGCTTTAATTTTAGTAGCGCAAATAATCGGATAACGAATTCTTAACAATGAAATAACACTTATTTTGCCGTTTTGGCACGTAAATGCATGTGCGTAACGTGAAGTAACTTCTGATTCGAAAAATCGAAATGTTTAGCATCACATAGTGAATAACGCAATCGCCACGAGTACCTACGATAGTTTTAGCGCCAAAAACTAATAACGGTTCAAAAACAAATATTTTTTACTATGGGATTTATTTATACATATTGGGCCTTAGCAATAAACATTTTTAGGTTCGACTCTAAATCTTAATAGTTCACGGTGGCTATATTTTTCATACAAATTTTGCAATTGTGAGCTTCCGTAAATTTAAAGTCGAAACTAAAAATTTTTATTTCTAAGGACCATTTTCAATTTTATCAAAAACTAGAATTCATAAATAAATCTGGCTGTCAGTGTTCGATTGCGAATTACTGGGGGCAGTGAATACTAGAAACAAGAAAAATCAGCATTCAACATTTTTTAATTTTTTTTTAAAGTATTTCTTCCAAAAACTATTAACAGCAATAACTTATATATATAAATATAGTTGGCGCAACAGGTCCGGAGTTTTGTGTGAGTTTTTTATTTTTGGAACGAAGGGATCTACAATTTTGTGCCGACTCCAAACGGCTAATTGAGAAGCTCTTTCAGGACAGTTATACTCTCGGATGTTTGTCAGACGTTCGCGAGAGGTGGCGCAGTGGAAAAAAACCCTAAACAGCAATAACTTGGTTTAAAAATAATTAGAAAGAACAGGATTCTGTGCCTTGATTTTGTGCGGTTTTTGTCGCAATTGCGGTTGCGAAAAGGGTTCACGTATAGGCGGATTCTATAAATGTGTGCGTGATGTCGAGAACTGACAGCTTCCAATATTTCCTGTTCTATTGTAGCCTTGTTCCTGAAAATTCCAGGCGCGCTTTCCCATACGCAACCTATTTAGGTTGCGAGAAGGATGTCGGGTGAGAACAACTGACAACAGCGTGACCGTTGTGCGACAATTTGGTACTTTTTCCGAGGACCCTGATACAATTTGTTACTAATTTGTTAGTTGGAAAAAACACTTCGGAGAGTTTTCAAAAACTGTGATTTAAAAAAAAAAATATGTTTAAAATATAACGCTGTTCCCTATCACAACACTATTTTCGGTTAAAACGAGTCAATACTTGTTAAATATTGTGAGAAAATTCTAAATTTACAGAAGAGCTTCAGAAAAGGCATTTTTTCTGTGCAACTTTTTAATAAGGTTTTAAGGTTTTCATTTTAAAATTTGTCATTCGAAAACGAATTGCATCTATTTTTTGAACTATCTTAAAAAAATCTATAATTTGTTTTTTTTTTTTTTTAAGTTTATTTCTATGAAAATTATCAATTCTTTTTTTAACTATAATTTATAACCTTTCTCTAACACCCAGGGCGAAGAAACAATAAAGGGCAATATTACTAAGGTCCAAATGCCATACGTAAAACGAAACTGTACCAATTTTCTTTTGCTTTTTTTGACCACCTAAACTGGATGGTTAACCTCAATCTTGATCTTAAAATGTTGCTTATGAACTATAAAGTTAGTTTATAAAAAAAAATAAGTAAATTATCTTTCAATTTTATTGAAAAACAAAAAATTATTAGTTTTTCTGTGATCGGAAAACGTTTTTCGTACGGAAAAATTTATAAATTCTTATTTTAGAAAAACGAATTTGATAAGCTAATTTTATAATTCATAAGCAGCATTTTAAGACCAAAATTGAGGTCAACTATCAATTTTAAGTGGTCAAAAAAAGCAAAAGAAAATTTTTACGGCTCTGTTTTACGTATGACTATTACTGGGGCCTAAAGCTACTCTGCAAATTTAGAATTTTCACACGATATTTAAGAAGTTAAGCACACTTGACGTTATAATAGTATTGTGATATGCAACCGCGTTACATTTTAAACATATTTATTTGGAAATCGCAGTTGTTTAAAGAATTTGCGAAGTTCCTTTTTCAACTAAAAAAAGGGGAAAAAGTACCAAAAAATTGTATTAGAGTCCTCGAAAAAAGTGTCAACATTTTCGCACAACGGTCACGCTGGTCCAGCGCGCGGTGCACTCACACATTCAAATCCGATTCGGAACGTTCCCTAGCGCAATTGCGACAAAAACCGCACAAAATCAAGGCACTGGATTTCGAGTTGCCGTTGTTTTTAAAACTATTTACATTTTAAGTACAGGGTGTCCGCCGGGAAGGTATACTACTTTGTTTTGCCGCCATTTTGGTTAACATTAGTCTTGACAGTTCATATTTGGCAGTCGTGAAGTAGACACGTGGCAAATTTATAATGGAAAAATATTCGATAAACCAACGTGTTTTAATTGTTAAAACATTTTATCAAAATCAATCATCGATTACTGTGAGGATGAGAAAGTTACGTGAAATTTTTGGGAGAAACAACGTGCCAACAAAATGCACTATTTATGGTGTACCTAGTGAATGATTTTAAAGAAAGAGGGTCTGTAGGTGATAGGCCCAAGCATGGACCACAACGTACTGCAAGATCGGCTGAAAACATTACTGCTGCTCAAGGAAGTGTTCAAAACAATCCATCAACCTCAATTCGACGCCGTGCTCAGGAGCTTGGTCTTCAAAGAACAACTTTGGCGACTCTTTTGCACAAGGATTTGCATTTGTTTCCATTTTAGATTCAGTTAGACACAAGAGCTTCTTCCACAAGACCATTTACTCCGCCGTACATATGCCAATAGGATGTTAGAGCTAGCCCATGACAACCCCGATTTTCATGAAAAAATCGTAATGAGTGACGAGGCACATTTTCATTTGAATGGATATGTGAATAAACAGAATAGGCGGTTCTGGGCAATGGAAAACCCTCAAATTATTCATCACACCTTTACATCCATTAAAAGTTACAATCTGGTGTGCAATTTGGTCAGGAGGAATCATTGGACCTTACTTCTTTGAAAATGAAAACGGAGTATAGGTAACTGTGAATGGGGAGCGATATCGTGATATGATTGAAAACTTTTTAACGCCACAACTTTATGCTTTGGGCTTGATTAACATGTGGTATCAACAAGACGGTGCCACATCGCATACAGTCAGGATTACAATGGAATTACTGCCAGACCTCTTTCCACAACAAGTTATTTCAAGAAATGGTGATGTTGATTGGTCTCCACGGTCGCCTGATTTGACTGCTCCGGACTTATTTTTGTGGGGATATCTGAAAAGCAAGGTTATGCAAACAAACGAGAAACGCTTGAGCAGCTCAAACAAAATATTCGTGCGATGAAATTAATGAAATACCGCGTGAAATGTGTGAGAATGTAATGAAAAATGTGCTCAAAAGGGCTCGCATTTGTGAGACTAACAGAGGCGGACATTGTCCTGATATTGTACACCATACATACATAATTGCCGACATTAAATAATACATTTATCAATATAAGATCCATTCTCTTTCATTTAATCAAAAATTATAAACAAACAAAGAAGTATACCTTCCCGGCGGACACCCTGTATAGTCGTTGTCGACTTGCTTCCCTTGTTCGCCTTCCAATATTTCCGCGCGTTCGTCTTGGCATTTTCAAAAAATCACTGAAATTTACTATTCATTAACTTCTTCGTCCGCGTTTAAACTTTTCCCCCGTATTAATAAACGCTGTGTAAAAGTTATCAACTTGTTACTCAGCAGTTATGTCCAATTTTCATATGCTATCTGACGTTTGCTAACTAACTTACTTTTGCACATTTTTTATTAATAAGGGGGTTTATATTTATTTTTAACTTAAATCAACTGTATAAATGCAATGAAAATGTTGAAGCGATGCACATAATCAAAAACAAACCAGCACTGTTGACAAACATTTATAATACATTAATCTGAAATTCTCGATTTTCTCAATTAACTTTCTGAAAGCAAAAAAAAAAAAATCCGCACATACAAAGTTTTCTAATCAATTTTTGACATAGACAAGTCGAAATAAATATTTAATAGGATCAGGAGCGCACGGCAATTTTCCGGAATTTTCTCTCTTCCTAAACCTGATACAGTAATCCCTGGATTGTTGCGTGGGGAAAAATGTACGCTTTATTAGGATGTTATATGCACTAAATCACGAAACTATAACCTTAAACATAATGTCAGTCAATTTGGCACCTTTGATTTTATTTAAGCTGTAAGCACAAGAAACTTTCAATGCTTGTGTTCTATGTGTACATTTAACCGGGAGACTTTGTATGAACTTTTACGAGAAGCTTTACTTTTAGTAGCGCAAATAATCGGGTAACGAATTTAAGCAGTACGCATTTAAACGGGTAAAGTTCTATACATTTCTTTTCGAACGCTTTAAATCTATTAAAATATTGAATTAAATAATTTTGTATTTAATAATAAAAACTTTTAAGCGAAAAAAAAGGATATAGCCTTCACGAGCGCAAAATAAGTTTTCCATTATTACTTCGAGCATAATCAATTATTAAAAACTGAAAATTATATCTCACATTGGATAATTTTATAAGTATAATGTTTTAAAATTGTAAAACCATCGTTATCTTACAGAGAATAGATTCAAAAAAATAATCACGGTTAGAGATGCTTTGCAGAAAAAGACATAAAACGGAGTAGAGAAAAGACGAACAAATCGTTATTTTAAGGTATATTCATCTATATCTTTGTATTCTCTGTCCCAATTTACACAACGTTAGAGATGTTAACAACAAACACATACCAATCATACCAAATACCTGCGCAAAAATTCGATACTTAATTGAAAACAAAGTGGTCAGCCTAGGAAGCTAGGCGAAAGAAGTGAAACTTATGAAACTCTATTATTTAAAAAAAGGATGTTCACCTAAGATCAAATGTCTTGTAAAAAAAAATCTACAAAATAAGCCATTTTTTAAAGTTTCATGGGTGTTTTACCATTTTATCCTCCCCAAGGGGAAAGCTGTTGATTTGCCCTAATATTCCATATTCTCCGGGTCCATATGGTCTTATTATGACTCTACCGCCACGTGAAGGATTCACACCATGGAAAATTACGTTTCGATTATCCAGGGTCTCCGTAGGTACATCACAAACACTCCAATTATTGGTATGTTTGATTTGTTCTGCCAGCGCCAGCGAGGGGTTCAGATGTGGCTGTAAGTTGGCAGCTTTTGCTCTGTATTTCCGGACACGTTCGGTACTAGTTTTTGGTTTCTTTTTTAATTTGTCAAGTGCTTTTTTAGCACGCACCCGATCTCTGTATTCTTTACACGTCTGAGCATTTGATTTAGGCATGACTTATGAACTGAATTTTGGATTGCTATTCAGGGACTTAATGTTCAGAAAACATGACTTTGTGAAATTGTTGACTATTGTAAAACTAACACTCCCTCAGACTAATTAAATTAAACTTAGAAAGCGCAGCAGACATAATTTTTAAAATCAATCACTTACTTTGCCGTTATGGCAACATAACGTAAATGCATGTGTGTAACGTGAAGTATCTTCGGATTCGAAAAATCGAAATGTTTAGCATCACATAGTGAATAATAATCGCCACGACCCATGAGTAGGTACCTACGATAATTTTAGCGCCAAAAATGAATAACGGTTTTTTGGAGAGGGATAAAAAACAATAACTTTTTACTATGCGATTTATTTGCACATATTTTCAATTTTATCTAAAACTAGAATAGGTACATAAATAATTCTGGCTGTCAATGTTCGATTGCGAATTACTGGGGGCAGTAAATACTTGTATTCATTATTTTTTTTATTTTTTACTTAAATTTAAAGTTTGAAAGTATTTGTTCCAGAATGTATTAACAGCAATAACTTGGTTTAGAAATAATTACAAAGAACAGGATTCTGGATTTCGAGTTGCCGTTGTTTTTAGAACTATATATTTACATTTTAAGTATTTATTTTTATTTTTGTCTTAAATTCCTCTCTTCAGTCAAACGAAGCAAGATAGACCCATAGTAAAAAATTTTTTTTGTTTTTGTAACCCCTCTAAAAAACAAAACCGTTATACATTTTTGGCGGCAAAGTTATCGTACTATCCCCACGCAATCGAATGGAACCACAAAATATAAATGAATTAAAATAACGCGGGACAATGCAATTTTATATGAATCATACAAAACATCTACTTACACTTTTCAAGTCGGCGTTTCTTGCAATTACGAGTAAACATTTTTGTAAAAATTTCAGCTTAGACCTTAACAATTATGTTCTCTCTCTAAGTTACCCGTAAGAGTCGTGCGTCGCGGCATAGTGAAGTGATTTTATTTCCTACCGATTAATCTATAACTTTTTTTACTGTCATAATTACATGATTTACAAAGCAGAAGCCTGGGTTACACATCCATGGGTATGTCGCGGAGAGACGGGTAGATTTTTAGGTAAGCTCAGAAACTCATCATGCTTATTTTGACATTCGAACGAATAACCAATTTTAACGAAGGTCAATTAAAATACACACAAGTTCATTCGAACGAATAGAGACATTCGTATGAATTGGCTATTCGTTCGAATGTCAAAATAAGCATGAATGGTGTACCGTGTATCTATGGCCTTACAAAGCAGAGTATATCTATTTACAGTGAGTAGCGACACTCTCCACGTGTTTCTTATCACTAGTTTACAATTTGAACTGCCGCTATGTCTCATTTACACGAGAAATATACGGCAATAGAAATTCTCTAGTAAAAGAGGGATGGAAGAGTGTGACGTAAAAAAAAAAGCAAAAATCAATTTGTAATTATTTTTATTGAAAATTTTATTATATGTACTAACTGACCCGGCGCACTTAGAACCGCCTAACGGTCGATGAATTTAATAATAGGTACATTTTAGCTACAATTAATTTCATATTTTAATTATTGGGTTTATTATCTTCACTGAAGTAACTTGTGATATACAATATTTTTCGTTCTGTTATTAGTCGCAGGAACAAATAATATAGATGGTTTGTCAATTATTGACCTTGTCATTTGTTGTTCGCCGGGTGAATGAAGACGAATCGGAAATTGAATTCGTTTAAGCCTGAAGGGCATAACGGTTGGGCTCATTGGAATCCCCGTAATGAGAACTTCCTCACTTTTGAATTTTTCGTTTGAGTATTGTCGCCACATTTATCATCAGTTTTCTTATCACCAAACGCGTTCCATTGCATAGTTCTGGTTGGTTTCGAAGCATGATGACTACCGAGCCAACCATAAGTTGTTAATTGTGCGGCCAGGCACATCCAAGGAGTTTAAAAAATAGGTAAATAGGCGAAGAAAACCCGAGAAAACGACTATTCACACAAAAACACCTCGCAACAAACGCACAGAGGTTGGTCTTCTCCTCCGTTCTGATCACCAGTTAGACAAAAATTAGAGAAAAATCGAAATGCAAGTTAATTTCCTGACAGAGGAAAACAGAAATGTCTTCCCAAGTAAGTGGAATTATATACGGAGAATTGACTGTCAGAATTCAAAACTATTAAAAACAATCACTTCCAGCAGTCTGATGATGAATTAGTGGTGTAGATCGAAATAGCTATCTTTCCTCCCAAAGTGATCGTGTCTTCGAGTTGTTTTTAAGAGTTATTCTCTCAAAACAATCATTCACAAACTGAAATACGACAAAATTTCCAAACAGAAATTGTCAGGGTGAAAAATCGCGAGAATCATAGTTACTCCTCACTTCCTAACTCAAAGTTTAAAAATAGTTGGTTGCTTCGTTTTAATAGATTTGAATGAATGCAGATTCGTGCCCAATTCACAATTCGGCGTTGCACGCGTGCGTGCGTCTTTTGGTTAAATGCCAAAGCGCGCGAGCAACAATTTTGTAAAACAAAATGCTGCTTTGAAGCGAATACGCGTTAACAGGGAAAAGTTTGACAAACTAAAAGTTCTGTTTGTTTTTTGGCTGAAAAATACAAATTCAGAAGCTGTAATTTTTATGCACGAATTGAAAAAGGATTCTCCAAAATAGAAAGTAGCTCTACTCAGGCGTCGCGTTGAACTTTACGATATTAACGATCTAAAGTCGAGTCAACGCCTGAAGTTGTATTTTGTTTGGCACCATATGAACGCTTTGTTTCTACATAATATGTCAACGCACGCGCGCGTCAACGCGACATTGTGAATTTGGCATCAAGGATTTGATTTTGAATAAAAAAGTTTACTGGGCAGTTTTTTTTTTTGACATTTCAAGACTATTTGAAAATAAATTCGTTTGAAAATTTGGGGTATTACACTATGTAGTTTTCAAATTGGCTTTTCGGATTTTGATCTGAGATTTCAGTTATCTGCTGCCAATTTTTTTTTTTTTTTTTTTTTTTATAATACACTAGTGCTCAAGGGGTTTTCGTTCCCTTATAATGCTAACGCACAGCACGAGTGGAAGGGTTGATAGGGAGGATAGAGAAGAGGTACTGGTGCACATTGGTCTTAAACAATTGTGGGCTGTAATGAGAGGGGAAAACCGTGTGAGGCAATGCATTCCACATGCGTGTTGTTCGGCTCACAAAAGAATCTCTATATTTTACAGTACGTCCGAAGGTAGGCTTAAGGGTGAACTGATGTGCATTCGATGTGTGACGGGTGTTGCGAGAGAATTGTTGAAGGGGCGGAATGCAGTTAGCTATTTCATCAGAGCATCGATGGTGAAAATATCGATAAAATAAAGAAAGGCAAGAAACATTTCTGCGATGTTCGAGCGGGTCAATAGACTCCTATAAGTTTTATCGCGCGCTTTTGAATTCTGTCTAGTAGGTGCAATGAAGTTTTTGGTGCACCTGACCAGATATGAGCGTTGTACTCAAGCTTAGGCCGAATAAAGGCCTTGTATATTGTAGCTAAGTCGAAGGGTGTAAAATACTTCTTACATCGATTTAAGAAAGGTCATTCCAACGAAGTTTGTCGTTGACACATATACCAAGTATGGAAAGTCGTTCGGTTTCGTCGATGCAAGGTCCATTCATAGATAATGGGTTAGGGTTCAGGTTTCGCTTTAATGATAGAAGGCAGCATTGTGTTTTGGAAGCATTAAATTCCACTCTATTGATTGTACCCCATTTTATAATGATGTCAAGATCGGAATTTAATGTGTTTAGCATACGTCGCCGTTCCAGATCCACGGCCGAAGAGCAGGGACGTGAGTCAGGGAACGAATATGAAAAACTGAGGGTGCTATCATCAGCGAAAGAATGTATTGGATTAGAAGTAACAGACAAGAGATCATTGATGAATATGAGAAAGAGTGTCGGAGACAAAACAGAGCCTTGGGGAGCACCAGCATTTATATGGTGAATTGCAGACTTGAAACCGTCCAACACAACTTGAATTGAACGGCCAGAAAGGTAGTTTCTAATCCATTGAAGAAGAGACGCGTCGATCCCATAGGCAAGCATTTTCGACAAAAGAGCTTGATGCCAAACTCTGTCAAATGCTTTCGAAATATCAAGCGCAACAATATTCGTTTCACCAGAGTGGTGGAGAGATTGGTTCCACTTTTCGGTGAGATAAGTCATCAAATCACCAGTGGACCTGCTGCTACGAAAACCGTATTGCCGGTCATTGAGAAGTTTTCGTGATTCAAGATATTTAATAAGCTGACGGTTTATCAGCGTTTCCATGACCTTGGAAAGAATGGACGTTAGTGCAATGGGTCGGTAGTTGGTGGGTGAAGAAGAATCGCCTTTTTTTGGAACGGGCTGGACAAATGCAGTTTTCCATCTACTCGGAAAGAGTCCAGAAGAGTAGGACAAGTGGAAAAGCTTACGCAGTGGTTTTGCCAGCGTGGAAGAACACCTCTTCAGAATTATGGGGGATATACCATCTGGACCAGCGGATTTGTGAATGTTAAGATCTTTTAATACTCTTGCTACTGTGCGAGTGCGGAAGTGTATTTTTCCCATGAAATATTCGACGCTCTCGAGAACAGGTGGAGACATGATGCAATCTGGAATGTTGGAGCTTGCGGCGAATTGCGCAGCCAGAAGATTTGCTTTGTCCAAAGAGCTGACAGCTGGAATGTCATTGTAAACAAGTGTGGGGATTGACGACGTGCTGGAGTTCTTAATATTTTTCACGAAAGACCAAAACTGTTTACTACCACTGGGACAGTGCAGTATTTTTTGTCGTAAGTTTTGGTCATGAGAAAATTTCGCACGTCGTATCACGGAGTTGCAGTCATTTCGGACTCGTCGAAACTTTTTTCGGTTTTCCTCGGTTGGGTTTGCTTTATAAGCCCGAAAGCTCAACTCTCTCAACCTGATAGCCTCTTTGCAGCTCGAGTCGCACCAAGCATTCTCCTTAGGTAAAATACTCTTTTTTCTGTTGGGAATAAAGGATCTCATACCCAGGAGAATGGTGTTTGTAATCATTTCAGCGGCGGCATCCACGTCACTATCGAGGAAGCATAGTGACCAGTTAAAGCTCCGAAAAAAGAAGTTAAGGCCGTCCCAATTGGCTTTCTCATAGTGCCATACCCAACAAGAAATCCGAATTTTATTTATTAAAAACTTGTTCACTTGCACTGGAAATCCATTTCAATTTATTTTCACACATTTATTATAGCGTAATTCGAAATAATTTAATTTATAAACTAGCTCCCATACGCGTAAAATGAATGTCATATACATTGACTGATTTTTTGGCAAATCGAACATGAAAAGCAATTTCGATCAAAGAAAATATTGGATTTTTTTCTTTTTAAATTATCGTTTTGCCAAATCGAAAACGATATAAGTCTCTTTTACACGCAGCTGTCTTTTCAGCATGATTTAACGCACCTAAAAAAAAATGACTGACAAATTAAGTATCATACCAATTCTTGTTAAAATTATCAATCAAGCACACTGCACACCTACCCCCGTATTAATAAACACTGTGAAGTTAAAAACTTGTTACTCAGTAGTTATGTCCAATTTTTGTATGCTATCTGACGTTACTACCTGTGGTTGTAAAACTTCATTGATGTCCGTTCTCCTTCTTTTGGCTCGAACTGACGATAAATCAACGTCATTTATCGTCAGAACATCATTGACAGTTGACCGTGATGTCGTCGGTTCATTGTCAGTAATTGTCGCTCCAGTTTTGTTTGCGAGACGAGCTCTCCATTCACGCGAGCGTTCAGTACTCGTTTTCGCAACCTTTTTTCTGACTTTCAGAGGTTTTTTTTCACGTAAACGCGCCCTGTAATCTTTTGCATTACGTACTCTCTCTAAGTTACCCGTAAGAGTCTTGCGTCGCGGCATACTGAAGTGATTTTATTTCCTTCTGATTAATTTATAACTTTTTTTACTGTCATATTTACATGATTTACAAAGCAGAAGCCTGGGTTACACATCCATGGGTATGTCGCGGAGAGACGGGTAAATTTTTAGGTAGGTAAGCTTAGAAACTCATCATGCTTATTTTGACATTCGAACGAATAACCAATTTTAACGAAGGTCAATTAAAATACACACAAGTTCATTCGAACGAATAGAGACATTCGAATGAATTGACTATTCGTTCGAATGTCAAAATAAGCATGAATGGTGTACCGTGTATCTATGGCCTTACAAAGCAGAGTATATCTATTTACAGTGAGTAGGGACACTCTCCATGTGTTTCTTATCACTAGTTTACAATTTGAACTGCCGCTATGTCTCATTTACACGAGAAATATACGGCAATAGAAATTCTCTAGTAAAAGAGGGATGGAAGAGTGTGACGTAAAAAAAAAAGCAAAAATCAATTTGTAATTATTTTTATTGAACATTTTATTATATATACTAACTGACCCGGCGCACTTAGAACCGCCTAACGGTCAATGAATTTAATAATAGGTACATTTTAGCTACCCTTAATCTCATATTTTAATTATTGGGTTTATTATCTTCACTGAAGCAACTTGTGATATACAATATTTTTCTTTCTGTTATCAGTCGCAGGAACAAATAATATGTATGGTTTGCCAACACGTGAACACGCCACGTACAATTGACCATGAGAAAAACACGTTTTTTCTGAATTCGGACCACAAACACTCAATTTTATTATTGACCTTGTCATTTGTTATTCGCCTGGTGAATGAAGACGAATCGGAAATTGAATTCGTTTAAGCTTAAAGGGAATCCCCGGAATGAGAACTTCCTCACTTTTGAATTTTCCTTTGAGTATTGTCGCAGCGTTGCCAGTTTGCGGGTTTTCCCCCCAGATGCATGCAAATAAGCATGAAAAATGCTATATGTAAATATGCATAAAAAGGTACAAAGCAACACTTTTTTTATTTCAAATTCAATATAAAATATACTTAGTTGAATAAAATGTATAATTAAGAATTTGTTTAACATTTTGTTATATTGGAAATGTGAGCAATCATGTACTGTTCCAAATGCTCGGTGGTAAGATTATGTCTACGATCACTTAAAATAATTCTACGAGTATATAAGAAAAAGGACAGTTGACTGGGAGGTATTCAAATTTGGGTGCAATGTTAGCACCTATTGTTGTTGGCAAAAGTTCACCCGTTACAATTAATAAAACTAATAATTTGACAAAACGCTTCAAGGCCTGAGTTGTCGTTCAAAAGTTTCTTAAACGTTTACTTTGGAATTCGTATGTCATCTGGCGGTTTTTATTCATTAGGTAAATTGTTGGTACGCAGTTTTTGCGCAATGTTGATTCGTCTGGTATATTTTGGGTTAAACAATATTTTCGCAGGAAAACTTTAAAGGATTCTCACACAAAACAACTATACATACATAAATATTTTGCCTCGAGTGAATTTTTATTTCACTAGGGTTGTAACGAAAATATGCATTATCATAAGATTTTAAGTAAAATATGCCATAACTTGTGAGAATAGGCAAAATATGCGAATGCATATGCAATTATGCAAATGCATATAATCCGGTCTCTAGTCATAACCATTGGTTTTAGTGAAAGATTTACACATAATCTGAGAAAAAAAATCGAGATTTCAGATAAAAATAAGACTGATTTTTTGGCAAATCGAACATGAAAAGCAATTTCGATCAAAGAAAATATTGGATTTTTTTCTTTTTAAATTATCGTTTTGCCAAATCGAAAACGATATTAGTCTCTTTTACACGCAGCTGTCTTTTCAGCATGATTTAACGTAAAAAAAAAAATGACAGACAAATTAAGTAGGTATCATACCAATTCTTGTTAAAATTATCAATCAAGCACACCTAGTATATAACTACATATCGATGTGACAGCTGTCACTCAATGAATAATTTTTTTAATATTTGTCCCGGTAGAAAATCCCGAGTTTTTTCCATATTTTTTCTATTTGCACTGTCAAGCTGCAAGCAAAATCTGGCAACCCTGCTCCATCCCTTAGGTTTCTTTTTTTTTTTCAAAATATTTGATTTGATGTTCAATAATGACTGCTAATGCCTTAGGTAAAATCATTTTTGTTTTTCTGAATATCCTACTGCCTCCAAATACTTTTCTTTTGTAGAGTTTCAATTTCTCTTTTTTAATTTGCACACTCGTTTTTGAAACGAATTACCTCTTCTCTTCACGTGAAAGGCGATTGCGTCGATTTATGTCCTTTAGACGATCTTTCTACGAGAACGTCAATAATTTTATTCGCTGCCAAACCTTCACTCATCTTATATCTGCTCCATCCACTGGAGTGTTGACAGATTCATTATTTTGAATAACACCAGTTTCATCTTCTTCTTTCACAAAGCTTAAATTATCGTTCATTTGGACTTCTGTTATATTGGGGAAATTGTTCAAAATGTCCAAAGTAGGTGTTGCCGACCATTTCAATCGCATCTTCGACTTGGCATACATGTCTCCCGAGAAATGTCTTTCGCAGATCCTAACATCTCTCGAAATGTTTTCGTTTAATAAATGTTGTTTGTTAATGCATTGCAACCACTTCGCTTTTCTAAAAAAAAAATCACGAAATACAACACAACTTAATATTATTTTTCTTGCCCGATATATTCCTTACATTGCTTACCTCCCACTATTTTCCGGTATTTTAAAATATTTTACTCCAAAGTTTTCCCTCTCCTCTCGCCAACACACCAAACACTTGAAATAATGTTTCCCCACATTTTATTTAGTTTTCAAATTATGTATTTATAAGCACTATCACTTCAATTTTCTTTCTATACTGGACACCCTTTGTTTTCTCAATTGATGAAACTGAACAACTCATAATAATACAAACCTAGCACGCCTTTAAAAAGACGTGCGAAAAAATGTAAACAATCCCCTCTTCCACGTTCCTAAGTAATAAATTAAAATCGTCAGAATGATTTAACGAAGTCATAGCAAAGCAAAAAGGTTCAATGTCGTAGATAAGAAGCAAGCATGTATTTTAAAGATAATTAACATAACTATACTCTGTTCAATTTATATTTTCAGTACAGGCCTTATGGGAAGCTCTTTTTTCTACCAGTGGTGCCTGTAGCTACTCTCACGGCACTCAAATACAAGATTTGCCACTGAAATAAAAACGAAACCACTGGCATTCCAAAGAATTTTGTTGTTGTAATTTTCCTGAAATTCGCATACATCCCACCACAACCAGTCTGCCCCACAGCCGCGGGGAGAATGAGCACGATCGTCTTGCGTTCGCTTGGTATTATCATCAACCAAAATAAGCAGTGTGAGTGACTGAAGCAGGCGCAGGGAAATAAGTCCCCGGGAACTAAGTCCACTGAGGGACTTAGTTCCCACCTAATGGGAAATAAAACCACTTTCGTGAAGTGGACTTAGTTCCCATGTTTGGTGGGAAATAAATTCCGAAAACTCTGAGTGGTTTTATTTCCCTTTTAATGTGAAGTTAATTCCCACTGTCGACTAAGAACAAAGTTCGGAAATTCGGTTTGCAGGACTCTGAAGGTAATCAAAGAAAAATGACCGGTCGTGCGAATTTTTTACTTTTATTTTCTAAAATGTTCGAAGGCTAAAAATGCTAATTTATTTTCTCAAACAACTTTTTTGTTTTAGTCTTCGAAAATTTTAGAAAATAAAAGTAATAAATTCGCGCGAATTTAGTCTTGTGGGCTTATGTCCCTGCGCCAAAAATCACCGCAGTCCCTCAGTGGACTTAGTTCCCGGGGACTTATTTCCCTGCACCACTGAAGCACATCAGAGAAATGGTACCATATGTCAATGTTAGCATATCATTAAGGGTTTTTCTTTGAATTTTGTCAAAGAACTTTCGGTTTTGGTCCTTTAAAAAGCTTTTGAGAGCGAATAAATGAATTTGATTATGTGGGATGTTGCCATACAGTTTTTAGGTACTCCTTTAATTATTTTGTATTTCTGAAGGATCTATTAATATGCAGTTAAACCATTTTTTCTTAATAAAGAGTTGGTATTTGGTAGCCCTACCGATATTTGTGAGAGAAGTATGCCAATTTATAGTGCTCACTATGGCAACCATGTGAGAGCTTTGAAATGGAGACAGCTTATTAAAATCCATATTAGTAAGGGTGAAAGGCAAATAGCCTATCTTCCCTGCACTGAAAATATAAATTGAACAGAGTATAGGAGCCAATTCAATCAATAATCAGTGTAAAAAAATTGGTGCGACTGTATCCAACAGTCCCGAAATATGTGTACACACCGTGCGTGCGGTATGAGTGTGGCTTGATACATTTCATTGAGAAAAGGGGGAATTGTAATAACCGTATTCTTGATATATTATGAAATTAACATGTCTGACATGTGACTACCTGTGGTTGTAAAACTTCATTGATGTCCGTTCTCCTTCTTTTGGCTCGAACTGACGATAAATCCACGTCATTTATCGTCAGAACATCATTGACAGTTGAACGTGATGTCGTCGGTTCATTGTCAGTAATTGTCGCTCCAGTTTGGTTTGCGAGACGAGCTCTCCATTCACGCGAGCGTTCAGTACTCGTTTTCGCAACCTTTTTTCTGACTTTCAGAGGTTCTTTTTCACGTAAACGCGCCCTGTAATCTTTTGCACGTTCTGCACCTGTCTTTCCCATATCTGAAAATATTTTAATGCGTCTTCAATGACGGCAAAACATTGCATTATTGTCAGAAATATGAAATTGTACCAATTACGTATTTTCCTGTATTTTTCTGAGTTTTACTATTGAAAGGCATGTAGTAGATACCTACAGATGCGAGTTGGATGACAGTTGAGGTTAAGGAGTCACAACTGAATGAATTATAAGCAGTGTATTAAACAGTGAAATATCAAACAGTGAAACAACGCGCACTTAGATGTTTACACATCAACAAACACTCCTAACATATGCAGTGGAAAATACCCGTTTGCATTTCCATCCCCGCAAGTTAAATGACATCAACTGTTATACAGTAAATGAAAGTGTCATTGGAATTTCATTCGGCTTGCATTGCATATTGTAGAGGTGCTGGTCTACGACATTTTTGTTAGTTCTTGTCCAGCTGTGATTTCTGCGTGCCTGGTAATTCACGAAAGATTTGGCACCGAATTTCCTCGAGATGTCAGTCACAGACCATCATATATGAAAAACATGCTTTATTTCACATCAACAAAAAGCTGAAAGTAATGCAGACGCATTTCCGTCCCCGCAAGTTAAATGTGTGAAATTACTCCACCAGATTCCAACAACGCGCGCTTAGGTGTTTATGCCCAATTCACAATGTCGCGTTGACAGATTATGTAGAAAGAAAGCGATCATATGTTGCCACAAAATACAACTTCAGGCGTTGACTCGACTTTAGATCGTAAATATCGTAAAGTCCAACGCGACGCCTGAGTAGAGCTACTTTCTACTATCACGCGCGTTTGACAACTTTAGAATTTCGAATTGTTCGATTTGAAGTCATAGAATGTGCCGTTTATAGATGGAGTGGCACAGATCCGCTAATGTTTATTACACACAACTTTTAAAAAGCTATATGATGTTTTTTCAAGGCGTAATTAATTAATTCATTGTGTGGAAATGAGGAATAACATTTTGTTTGCAGGGCAACTACTAGTTTCTTTAGATTTTTTGAAGGAAAAATATTAATCAAGGGTCTTGTATCCGTATTAAGGTTGTTGTGTTCTTTGATATATTGTTAAATATGATTTTCTTGTATTTTGGAGAATCCGTATTCAATTCGTGCATAAAAATTACAGCTTCAAGAAAAAAGGGAGTAGACTTGAAATTTTAATTCTGCCCTGAATTTGTATTTTTTAGCCTAAAAACAAACAGAACTTTTGGTTTGTCAAACTTTTCCCTAATAACGCGTATTCGTTTCAAAGCAGCATTTTGTTTTACAAAATTGTTGCTCGCGCGCTTTGGAATTTAAGATCGTAAAATTTCGATAAAACGTGTCAAAGCGCTCCGACGCACGCACGCGTGCAACGCCGAATTGTGAATTGGGAATTACATATCAAAAAAACTTCAAATATAACACACTTAAAGCAAGCAAAGCTGGTCCCCTGCTCATACTAATTCATCTCTGCAACTCTGCATGACTGATTGTGAGAGAAAATACTACTACAATGCAGGGCCGTAGCTAGGGGGGGGCATTGTGGGGCAATGCCCTACCTTGAAACAAAAATGCCCTACCTTAAAAATACCAAAAACTAATGTGGTTTTCCATTGGGACCACCAGAAATCTTTTTCAGATCTCAGATTTTACTGTGCTCATGGAACGCGCAACGAGATTGATCTGCTTTTGTAAATGGATTAGTGCGTTAATTGACAACAATATCAGCTGTTCAAATGGCATTCGTTTTTGGCTAAATCACAAATGGATATCGCCCTCAAAAATGTTTTCTTTCTTGTAGATACAAATGACGTATTATTGGTGGTTTGTAGTCTTCAGATGACGAGGGAGATAATGAAGATAATAATTCCTCCGAAATCGTATCCATAGCTATTTATGTATTTTGTTATTTTGGTTTTCACGAAACTTTGCGCATTTGCCTCGAAATGAAACTTTTTAAACTGACGTTAAACAGCTGTACAAAGTATATTGGTATGCGAAAATCTGTAAAAATATCGAGATCTGCGAAAAGTGATCCGAATCGAAAAAAAGATTGATTTTTCGTCCCAATGGAAGGCAAAAAGTGATTTAGATCAAAAAAAAAAAGATTGATTTTTTGTCCCAATGGAAAACCACATAAGATAAATTATTATAACTAAACTGTTTGTTCATAGTTTGAGATAAAAAAAAAATTGTAGCGATAGGTACCTATCTAAACTTTTCCAAACATACCACAGTTTGTGACATTCATTTCATGTTATAATAATTCTTTGTTCTGTGTATAGATGGCATTTGAAGCGCCATGAAGGGATGGGTCTATTTAATTATAATATCTGTGATGCAGATGGAATTCCCCATACCTATACCGGGGAATCCCCTTTTAAACTAAAATAAGCATTAGCTAGAGATTGATTATGATTGTTTGTAGTTTGGTTAAGTGAAGTGTACGGTAAAGAGTGTTTTAGTCAAAAATCAATACAATTGTTATTTATTGGTATAAATTGAAGATTCATTGATTTCGCGACGGATATACGGGCTTTCTTTGGAAAAAAACGAAAAGTTGAAGAGCGAATTGACCACGAAGAACCTCACTGCGCATAACAGGTGGAAGCATAAAAGAAAATCGCTACTCCTAGTTCCATGGAAACAGGCAACATACTTTTGCTGCAATCAATAGGACTCAAAAGCTGTCAATGGGTCACGAGAGAATGGCTGGTATGGTATTTCTGGCCTTTGAAAAAACAAAATCAGTTGATCTGAACGAAGTTCTTCGCATTTTTAATAACATGGCGAATCGTAGAATTCAGCTGTTTTAAATATTTTTTATTAGTATGTTAATTATTATAATAAGTTTGCAGAAACAATATGATTTAAATGGTATTTTTGGTCGTATCATTTTACTCGTATCACCCGACCTAACAATTAATTATTACCTCACTCTCACTCAGACGTGGATATCTAATTACATCCAAAGTCCTACCATATTGTTCGCTTGTTCTTCATCATTGTGGATTTAATAGTTCTTAGATCCATGCTCATGCTCTGTCACAGAAATTATTTGTCTACGAATAGCTATTGAATGTACATCACTGACCTTGAGGTCAATTTAGGAGTCCGTGCTTCGAGGGCAGATCAATTATGATAGATTTCTTACTTTCGCCCTACCTGTAACCAATGTTGCCCTACCTCAATTCTTCGCCTAAAGAAGAGCATAATGGAAAAACGCATTTACAGAGTAGGTATCCGCATGCGATGTTATAGGGAAAATTTGTATTGTACTCCTTTTATCATAAGCAATCGCACATAATACCTACCCTATTTACACCGACCCGAAAACCGGGTTTTCGTGAAAATACTCGAAAACTTCATCGAAAACATACGTTTTTCCCTACATAGATATTTCAGTTTTTAAAACGAATCGTTTTAGATAGTTTTACACCAAAAGGACTTTCTATCGCTGTGTTGTTGAAACAAACACACTTTTTGCAATTGCAACATTCAGCGAGCAGCTGACCGAACAAATTTCACAACTCACAACTTGAAATATTAACAAATAAAGTGAATTCAGAGCATTTAAAAATAATACTAGCCCATCAATTAGTGTGCAAAATGATTTTAAGTTGTGAGTTGTGACAGCTGCTCCAACCCAAAGATCGGAAGTCGTTTTCTTAGTGTTTTCGTGGAATACGACTTTAAACTGCATTTACACTATCACGCACGAGCATTTTTGCACGAGACGGGACAGAGAGATCCGTTTGTCCGCAATCAATACTAATAAAGGCGTAGGAATGAGATCACAAATCAGACGCCTTAGGTGTCATGGATGTACTACTACCCATAATTATAGATACGTAAAGGGTAAAGCGGAAGTTCCGGCAATCAACATTTCTGCAATCGCATGAAAACATTTCTATTTCCGATTTAAAATATGTGAAATGAAGGACTATTCACATGAGAGCGAATTGCGAACTGAGAACACGCGAATATTCGTAGTATCTGAAACTTCATTCACATGAGAACTTTTTTTGGTCGCAGATACCCGCGTATCAGTTTCATTTTTTAAGGTTAGGTTCGATCGAATTTTTCATTCGTGGGTTTGTGGATCGCGACTGTTTTGTGTGGATTGTGAATAAAGTTTGACAGTTCGCGGCAAGAATTCTCAATTCGCGGGAAAATTACTTCAATTTTTAATTTAGCTCTTTAAATCAATTGAGAGTCATGTTTTTTTAGACTAGACGTTAGATTAATTGAGTATAAAGGTTTGGTGATAGAACACATAGCAATTTTCAATTCATAAATGCAGTTAAATTGATTTGTTTGCAATTCGCCAATTCGCAGTTCGCTCTCATGTGAATGGTCCTTGAGAGTTTTAATTAGTTTCAGTAAGTTAAACCAACAATTCATCAATCATTTATACGAAATAAATAAATAATTGTACGTTCATAATTTCCGGAAGCCATTTTGTTTTATAGGAAAACGAAATTTCGTAAGCCATCGCTACAAAAATATCAACATGCATAGCTTTCCCATGATTCCTACCACGTAAACAAGATGGCCGACTAAAAAACGTATCACGTTTTTTTGCGTGTTCGGTAATGCTGCCCCTTTCAGTCAGACGGCTGTTTAGTATTGGGCATCCCATAAATTTTCCGTGATAGGAATGTGTGACCGTGTAAATGCACTATTGAACAACTCGTTTTGAAAACTGAAATACGTATGGGGAAACATCTGTTTTCGATGAAGTTTTCGAGTGCTTTCGGCTCGGTGTGAAAAGGATATAATATAAGGGTAAAAAGCAATACTTTGTACCTGTTTTCGCTTATTTCACGTTTTCGTTGATTTTTTTCTGATTTTGTACGTTTTGCAAGTGTAGTGAGAGTATCCCTACTCACTGTAACAGTGTTGCTATATCGTGGGATTTATCCCTTTTTTGGGAATTTCGATGTCCGAAAACCCTTTCGTGGGATAAAGGGAAAAAGCACCCAATCGTGGGACTTTGAGGAGTCTAACAAAAAACATTCAAACTATAAATTTTTGCTGAAATTTCATTTAAACTCCTACATTTCACCATGATTACCAACACACTGAATGTCCATAAAAAGCAGTTTATATAAATCGTCTTTTATCAAAATATTCAAGTACCAAAAAATAATCCAGTAATGTTACAAACTGTGGTTTTTATATTTAAGGTTAATTATTAACCGTGATGTTCTTTCCTTGAAATACAAATTTTACTTTTAAAAACTGGATTTTGAGGCAAAAATGTAGCGCGGGATTTTAAAAGGGATTTTGAGTACAGTGAAAAGGGAAAAAAGGGGAAATTACCACGCTTCGTGGGATAAATGAAGAGAGAGTGCTAACAACACTGCACTGTAAGTAGATATACTCTGTTACAAAGGGGTTCGCCCATACACAATCGGTATAAAAAAAAAAAAAACTCATGCAATTGCAATAATCGGTAAGATAAATAAAAAATGCTAGCCTATTAATATAATAATGGGGAGGATATTATTCTTTTGTACAGACGGAAGGCTACATAACATTTGAGCGGCAAGTATAGTTTTGGATTTCCTAATATTTGTAAAGGTAGGTACGAAAACGATTCGAATGCAAGGTTGACTTTTTCTTCTCACTAAATTTCTGTCATGCGTTGTCTCGTGCACCAGTTTGTTGTTCAATTTCAGTTTCGGTTTCAGTAGGTAATCCCACAAGCCACAAATTTGCAAACAGTTCTCTTAAATTTTCTCACTCGTTACTTTTTATTGCGATAGCGGCACTAATTTTCGAGTCTTTGATATTTCGCACTACAAAGACAAAATGTTATGCATGGCGATTGCGTTACACTTATTCAACAGAATTTACTTTTGGTAAAAATAATTGCTCAATCACAATTAATATAAAAGAAAACGAACGTGTTTATGCACAGTAATGACAAGGATTTTTGAAATACAGATAGTAGCAGCCGCACGAATTCACAAAATTATTGACCGCAAGAAATGAACAAACCAATGGAGACAGAGACGGAAAACAACTAAAACTAACAAATACCTCACACCACACAACACACGGACACGAACGCAACCAAATTCCTACGGTCGGAGCGTTGCCAGATTGGGCGCTTTTTCGTTTTTTTTTTTTTCAATTTTATTTGGCAAGGTACAAATAAGAACAAAAGTCTTTTATAGTTAAACAAAGCTCATAAGAATATACACATTAATTAATTTTGGAAAATTAGGAGCACAATTAATTGAATGATTAAACTAAATTTATAGTTTAAATTAAATCTTAAAATAAATTAAAAAAAAGGTAGGTATACAGAGGAAGGAGTTAAATAGATGAAAAAGTGGGAGATAAAGGGGGAAAGAGAAAGCTGAAATGAAAGATGAAATAAAAAGAAATCAATGACGAGAAGTGTGCAAATAAAGCACTTTAAAATGGTTGGATCCTATTACTTGTTTGATGGTTGTAGGCAGTGAATTCCACAGTCTAGACACACATGAACAAAAAAGGGCTATCTTTTCTCTTAAAAACGATAGAAATTTCTTCCACGAGCGCCCAACACAGATTTGGGCTATATATCAATTAACAAATTTTGTGTTCATTTTGTTTGTTTTATTTCTTCAAAAACTAAAAAAAAAGAAATATCTTCGAACAAACCCGCACTTTTAAAACTTGGCAGCACTCTTGCTGTCAAGTGAGAGCAGTGTGACCAATTTAATACTTGAAATCATGCTGAGTTCAGCAACAGCTATAGCATTTTTTTTTTTTTTTTTTTGTATAACAAAGTGTTAAAAGCCATGCTAAATATTTTGATAAGAACCTGCTTAAGATCAAAAAATACACAAAAGCTGTTTTTCAATTAAATTAAGATATATTTTACAAAAATAACATGAAATACAAATTACAATTTGTTAATATTAGCATTCAAATAAATAAATGCTTTTGAAATATCGCACATATCGCACATAATCTCACAAATTCATCCGCTTTGATTTTATTTTATTATTTTAATTCACAATTTGGCTAAACCAAAATCCTACTAATTTTTTCCGAGCAGCATGGAACTATGCTTGCATGATTTGAAAAAAAAGACGCTAAATAAAATAATCCTGGTAAATTTAGCAGAAAAAAATACTAAATTAGTCCCACTGATCGAACAGTGGTTCAACTTGCACGCACAAAAGGCAATTTGAGAAGATAGAAGTCAAATAAAAATCGCGTCGCGCATAAGTGTGATACCAAAATTTTCAACGATTTTTGGGCTTCTTTCTGGGCAACGATTTTGGGCTACATTTTTTAAGGTTTGGGCGTTTCAAGCAAACTAAATTCTGGTAACCCTGGGTCGGCAAACTCGTTTATTTTTTATTCTCTATCTCTTCTTCTATCTCACTATACGGAATTACGGATATGAATATGAAAAATATGATACGAATAACGAATACGACGACGGAAGGAATGCATTTGGATGTGTGTGAAATTTGGCCTCTTGTTGCTTGTTCTCTTAAACCGTGGAAGAAGTAAAGTATGCGTTTATGAAGTCACGCACACATTCTCATTTCTTGTCTAGGGTATGTAAACTCACATTGTGAAGTGAGTTGTACTTTAATGCAAGATTCCGTATTCCATAATTTGTATTACATTCTTTTCAATTTAATCAAAAAATATCAAAGCCCTAATCCAAACCAAACAAATTCAATACGAAACACAAAACAATTGAACAGCGCGATACTCATAATGTCACATGGATTCATAGTTTACTAAGTTGACAGCCTGGGGACGTTCGGATTCATAGTTTATGTAAAACGTCAACTAGATTCGTCGTGACTAGGAATCCGAACGCGTTGACTGAGCAATTTGAATTGTTTTTGTATTCTCGCGGTCAGCGTTGCCTTTGTTTGATTTGCCCTTTTTTATTCGGAAAAGACCCCTCATAATTTTGTCAAAAATTGATATTTTCAAATAACTTCATTTAAAATGTAACACAGTTGCCTATCACAACACTATTACACTGTTTTGCGAACTAATGGTTGTTAAATAACGTGCGAAAATTCGAAATTTGCAGAGTAGCTTTAGAAATGGCACCCTTTTCTCTCACTGGCCCTTTTTTCGACTCTTCAGAATTCTGCCACGGCCACTCTGTTTATTTTAAATCTGACTCTTCGAAATGTCAACTGAGGCAGGATTTTCTTGACTAGATTTGTCGGCTTCCCCTCCATAAACGTCTACTGCAAAAACTAATCACGTGACCACTCTGGGCCAATCAAAACTGAAATACATCTAGTCAGACAGCTTGTCAGCTTACTAAACTATGAATCCGAACGTCCCCATTCACAGCAATGGATTGAAATAACAAAAACAACAAAATGAACAAATGGAATTTGAGGCGAAAATTTATGTATCTTTTAAAATTCATTCATCTCTGCCTCAGGCCCTCTCAGTTCTCAGTTCTCACATTCTCTTTCTCTCTTCCAACAATTCAATTAAAATTTGAAGATTTGTTTATCTCTACTCTAGAATAAAAGGTATGCTCTTCCGAGTTGAAATTGTATTTCGTTCTGCGCATCTACCATCTACGTCACGTGTATCGTGAAATTTGACGTTTTGCTTTGTTTACTTTGCTATACATCGCCAAGTGTAGTTTTGGACCCTTGATAAATAAAATAAATAATAATTATAAAATTTTGTGTACCAAGTTTTTTTTTGTATCTCGCTTGTTTTTCCTCTCTTGGCGCTTACTGTCAATATCGACTACAGACAAAGGCAAATTTTCAGTTGGAACAGCATCCGATTTTAGCTTTTTGCTATTCTTTGGGGAGTAATTAAGCATTTCATGCATTAAATTTCGTAGATATTGGTCAGCGGTAAAATGTTTGGAGCACATAAATGCATTTTTTGCGTTGAATGTGTCTTTTCTACCGCACTTAAAAAGCCACACTTTCTGAAATTTGTTGTCCTTGGGAAATCGAAAGAATTTTATCTTTTCGCACTCGTTTTCTAGTCTATTTCTTTTTAATCTTTTGTCATTGCTACTATTGCAGCCAAATACAGCACAAATCACCATAATTTTTAATTTAAATGTACACCAAATAATCACGAAAACAAATGTTTATATATTTGACACTAAAAATCCACTAAGTAAGTGTCAAAACACAATACACGTGACGTAAATTTTTATGAGTGAGATAGAAATAGACATGCGCAGTATCATACCCAGCGTTGCCAAGTCATTCTGGCGTTCGAGCACCGTTTTCAAAATTGTCAGCGTTAATTTTGACCCCTTGGGCACCAAAACTGACTTTTTTTTTTTAAAACAGCTCCAAAGTAGATAACAAAAATAAAAGAAAAAAAAACAACAACAATAAAACCTAATAAAACTTATAATAGGTAGTTACTGGAACACATACATTTAATTTGTTTTTCAAAATGCGCTTGTGATATATGCCTGCAAGGTACCGTTTTTGGAAATTAGATTTTCAGGAATTCTTATTATTATTTCTTAGTTTATTTTTGCATTAAACTCATTTGGCTAAAAACCATTTCCACATCTCCATTTGAGTCTGGCAAACATAGCAATTTTAAGGCAAATTCGCAAATATTTTGGAAAGGCTTTTTACTTACTGACTCCCTTAAACTATGTCTGACTATGACTTTCAAGCCATAAATCTTTTGAAGTTTTTGATTGCCACTTCAAATTTTTTGGGATTCTCCATTCCATTTATTCCCTTTGTAGCTTTGCAGTTTTCACTATAGGTACATATAACGATTAAATAGTTTTGCGAGATCGATCAAAATTAGCGAAAAGGCTAAGAGAAGAACGCATTACTTTTCAAGAGGGATGAACTTGTATAAAATGGCGTCTGCATTCGAAGAAAGAGAAAAAAAAGGCGGTGTGCAGCGGCAGCGTTAAAAAAGCACTGAAATATTTTTCAAAGCACTAAAAAAACGCCCAAGCGCTAAATCTACTTTTTCGGCACTAAAACTGAGTTTTGGGCACTAAAGTTAACGCTGAAAGCACTGACTTGGTAACGCTGATCATACCATTATATTCTATATACCTTGCTCTAGAAGACTCTAGAGCAGTGATAACAGACTTTAGAAGCAGGTTCTCCCACGGTTAAACCCAAGAAATCCCTTTTTCCCTAGCCAAAATCTAAAAAATCCCAAATACATCCCACGAAATATAAAGCTAAAAAAAACATGTATTTCATTAAATTTACAGCCAGATTCTGAGGTTGTGAGCCCTCACAAGTCACACACAAGACCGTGTGAGGTTGATTTCCTGTGAGGTTTATTGTGATTCGCGAATACGCGAAATATTAACATAGAAATGTTTAAGAACTAAAGAAATATAATTCACAAATCAATAATTCCCTAACAAAAATCTATATTTCACGAAATGATTATAAATATATCATGAAATGGAATTTTCGGGTCACTAGGTACGTAGAAATAGGGTACCAGTGCCATCCAATACAAATATTGTCACTCATGAGCCGTTATGGATCTGGTATCACTGCTCTAGAGCAGAGATGAATGATTTAAAAGAGATGGATATCTTTCGTTCGTTGGTTTTGTGTTTTCATCCCCCGTCTGTGAATCAGTGGTGTGTTCTGTGTTGCTTTATTTATTTTATTTAATTAATTTTGTTTGAGAAAAGTTTGTTATATTAAATTAGTATGAAACAATAAGTAAAGTGTTGATATAATAAAAAAAAAATATTTAGTATCTACAAATAGGAACGAAAAACAATAAATTATGTAGTTAATTTATAGAAAGCAATAAAAATAAAAACTCAGAGTATATTTATTAAAATAAATTAGTTTATTTAAAGTTAGTTTGATTAAGTAAATAAATAAATGCAAACATTGGAAGAAGAGTAGGTATACCTATGTACCTACTTTGACAAAAAAAGCTAAGGTATAAATGGAAATTGTGAATTCAGGGTGAGAGGCATGTAGCAAGATCTCAAACCTAGTTCCACTATAGCCATAAGAAAACTTTGGGAAACTGAAAAAGAAATACAAGTTCTCGTTTATCGTACTTTTCCTTAAATATTAACGGCTTTAAATATTAAAAATCTGTATTTTTTCTCCACTTGACTTAACATGCTTCTGAACGTTTTTCTTTGTCGCAGGTCTAGCGACATCGGTCTGTCGGAAGAACGATACTTTAAACCTCTGGCATATTCGCGATGTTACAGCCTTTCAGCAGTGTCACCAAACCCTTTACACAAGTCGTACGACGTGCTTGCTCCTCGTTACTGCCTTTTTGGAACTCGGATATATATCATTTATGTATACCTATGGCCAATGGAACATGAAATCTGACAGCCAACTGATTTTGTCCCAATGTAAAATGACATTAGCTAACACAATACTTTGCAATAGCATGTAGGTACCACTCTTACACCGATTTAATTTATTTCAGATATGAAACAGCATCAAACAATGGCTAGCCAGAATTTTTTTGAGAAAACAATAGAACTTTATTATCAAAAAAAATATGCACTGTTATATTGCCAAATACAAACAAAATAAGTTTATGTCGCTCGCTGAATCGTGTTATGACAATCCATATGCAGACGGTTTTTTTTTGGAAAATGAAAGTATTGCAGCTTACTTACGTGCACTTAAATGAGATAAGCGTACGTCATTTCTTTGTTCCGGCTGTAATGAGCGATTTAGTAATTATTGCGTATTTTCTCTTAAATCCATTCATCATGCATGCCACTTCAACTTCATTTGTTAAGATTGGTTGAGTCAGCATAGAATCATATATATGAATATGACATAATGAGTTGAGTGCTTCAACAATAATATTATAGAGGGGATATTTTTCCGGAATGAGCATTACAGTGTTACCAGGCCTGAACAGTTAAATACATTGAAATCGTTTGACCTGAAAATACTAGATATGCTTGTTTTCAGCATTCGATTGAACTTAATTGGGTTTTTATCCATTTTCGACACAAGCTTAAATGCATGTATTTTTAATAGGTTTGCAAAAACACTGATTGAAAAGCTATACTACTACGATTAAAAATAGTTTTATAGCTGTTGACTTAAATTCGCAGTTACGTTTAAGGAAGATGACACGTAATTGTCTCTAGGTACATGAACACGAACAGGCCATGAAATCCAGATGAAATCAATCAATAAAGGCAACTTCTTGTATACACAAAAAGGTTATTGTGTCAGAAAAAAAATTGATAGTCTACCTTGGATAGGGTTAGGTACTTTACCTTTACAGATTAGTTTTAGATTCTTAAGTACTAAATATGCACCTAAATTCAAGCTTACAAAATGTCAGCTATATTAATATACCGGAATGACGAGTTCAAAAAACAAACAAGACTAAATCAACGATAGCTAGTTAATTTTAATTTCGATTTCATATATCGACTTCTTCTTTTACAATAATATCTTGCACAACAGTTTGAGTTGCATTCGGCATTGCCAAGCTGGGGGCTTTTGCTTTCTTCTCGAGTACGCTTGTTTCTGTGATGCATTTTAAACTGTACCGTCCAATCGACAAATTCAACATGACATCATCGATAAGCTTCTTAGCAACATTGATTTCGCGCCTATTCCTATTGCTTTTGCGAAATCTGTCAGCAACATATTCGCCATATTCCAAATGTTCGTCATGTCTATTTTCGATATCGTAGACCATATTGTCAGTTTTACTTTTAACGCCCGTGACGGAGTTTGAAAGAGAGGTTTCAGATTCGTACCACGACCAGGGTTCGTTCTTCACTATAACTGATTTATCTGTTCGTATTTCGTCTGTCGCGCTGGAACATCCATCCGTAGTAGTGAAGCTGTAACTTCCTTCTGAGGTTTCAAACGATGAACAGGTGCAGGATCCAATAAGATCGTCATCAATACTTTCATTCTTAGGAAAGTTGGTTAATGTTGCATTTGTTGAGTTCTGTGAATTAAAATACATATTTTATTTAAGGAACCTTCATTAAAGATGTGTAAATAAATAAAATGTGAGTTCTTCTGCATTCCAGGCAAATGCATACGTTCTCCTTAAAATTGCGAATGGTGCTGAAAACAGGGGCAAATCAAGTCGAGTTTACATACGAAAAAACAAATTTCGTCACAATGCTCGTTTACGGAGGACTTGATTCAAACCTTTTCACGATATCCTTTCTGCCCATCACATTTGTGTGCTGAAAATTATATTTCGCTTTGCTTGACAGGGAAAAATGGTCAAAGAACGACCAAAACCAGAGATTTGAAAAAGCGAGGTAAATGGGTGCTCTTGTAGCGGTTGCCACAGCTTCGCTTAGACCATCAGTTGGGTCCATTGTGTTACGGAAGTTACGGAAACCATCCAGTGCAGCCTATTGAAAAACAAGAAATAAACCACTTTTCATATTGGAGCCATAAACATTTAGTATGAATCTCATGGGTTATTAAAGCTCCGTTGTAACCTGATCCTCTTCGTTCGTCCTACGAGTAGCTAATGACGTAAAGTCTGTTACAATTTAGATAAGGAACTGTGATTCCAAATATAATAATGCAAATTTGTCTTTTTATTGTAAAATTGTACTTACTTGCGCTGCACTTTTTATTTCCAAATCGTTTTTCATTGCCTGTTGCATTTGCTTTCGTTTTAGGCGATAATTTCTATTGTACTCTTGGTCCCGCAAGAGTCGAGCATTTCTCTGTTCCGGTGTTTCGTTAGCATATCGTGCTCTACGATGTCGTGCAGCTTTTTCCGATTGTCTTAAAAGTCGAGCCTTTGTTTCTTCTGGTGTTTCCGAAGCTAGCAATTTAGCTTTCTTTATTATTTTAAGCTGACATAAATAGTAAAATCGACAAAAATATACTTAAAACATTCAATATTCTATAACGATAAATGTTGAAACACAATACGTAAAGAATTTAGGTTAGATAAGTTTAAATGGCAAGGCAAGGCCCCATCTCCATCCCTAAACTTATAAATATTTTTAGTTTAAGTAGAAGACTTTTCATTAATCAGTAAGTTAATATTGGTAACGTTCAAGTAAGGGAATTGTGCTCAAGATGACATATTTTTTCTTGGAAGTGAAAAATAAAAATATTTACAAATCGTAGGGATGAAAACAAAGTGAATTCAATTAACTCATTTGTTAGTAACAAAAACTACATTTAAATTAATAGTGTAAGACAATAAGTAGTATTTTTAAAATTAATTTCAATAGCTACTCTAAGATGGCATAGTTCGGTGAAAGATGACATTATATGGCCATGGCCAAATTTATTTATTTTTCCTTGACATCTTGAGTAGTCGCAGTAGCTTAGTGGTTAGTGTGTTGGACTGCTATTCGGGAGTCCCAGGTTCGAATCCCGCAAAAACTCAATTCCGACTTAGGGTTTTTTTCCGCTGCGCTACCTCTCGCGAACGTCTGACAAACATCCGAGAGTATAAATGTCTTGTAAGAGCTTCTCAATTAGCCGTTTGGAGTCGGCATAAAACTGTAGATCCCTTCCATTCGTTCCAAAAATGAAAAACTCACACAAAACTAATGGTTGTGAGAAGCTAGGCCTAGGGTCTCTCCAGACCTGTTGCGCCAACTATTTATTTATTTATTTATCTTGAATAGCCTTAGCCATGCGTCTTTTGACCAAGTACGCCTGATTGAGGTTCTTTTTTAGTTATTTGGCATGAGAAGATACACAAATTAAAATAAAATACTACCTTTTGGGTAAGATGGCATAGCGTGTGATCTTGGGCGGTCGGATATTATGTCATCTTGCCCGATCAACATTTTCTTATGAGGTAAAAATGTCGCATAGTAATTACTAAATATACAAATAGCTGTTTCCACAAAACACTTCAGACACAACAAAACACTCACCTTATCAGAATTTTTGGAGCTAACACTCAATACAAAAAATAATAATTCTCGCACAAAATTCTTGATTTCGTTGTCATTTAATTACTGTGGACGTAACTAACATCATAAAACTGCATGTCCAGACATTTTCGGCAGAACTGTGGCGCTTATGGTTAAAGAGTAATTGCAAGTATGTCATCTTATCGGGCATGTCATCTTAAGCATAATTCCCCTATCTAGTTAAGTAAGTCTGACAGCTGTCTGACTAGATGTATGTTGGTTTTGATTGGCTGAAATCGGTCATATGAGCAGTTGTTGACGTTTATGGAGGGGTAGCCGACGAATCTCTAGGCAAGAAATTCGTGACCGAGTATTTAGTTGACAGTTCGGATATGTGACTGATGTAGAAAATGTGACGTTCCCAACCAATCTAGTTTTTGCGTTCAGGTTACATCGTATCCAGACCAATCTAGTCGACTTAAGATAACTAGATTCTTGAATGTGAAAATTTATTGATTACATTTAAAAGACAAACATTCCTAAAATAAATACGTCGATTAAGAGAAAATAAAAATCAGTTAGGTATAGCGATATCTTTACACCTAGGCAACGTCATGCACACATTTCCCCTTCGTTACACTGATGATAGGTTAATTTAAGACACTAATTATATTGAAAGGAATTTTGTTTATTTTAGATAGTTTAGATTTTAGCTCTCAAACTGGGATGTTTTATGAATTCGCTGTTAAATCGTGAATGAAAGAAATATAATACTTTAACATTCCATTTCGCATTTTGTATAAATTCAAAAGAGCAAGCATATGCATGACGCGGTTTTGTGTTAATGATTCCGCCGCAAGGGCAGATAAATGTACGTCACAATATTAGAAATACCTAATTAGGTCATAGTAACATTTATCTGTCAAAATTTAAAAAGGAATCAATCGTTAAAACATTCTACAATCTTGGGTTTCTTCGATTCAAGCATTATACTAATCGCTCTTAAAAGGTATTCAAAAACTGTCACCTCACTATTTTATCCCCATTTTGGTGAAAAAAATTTACTCTCTTACTTCCTTTATTTTTTCCAAATACAGTTCTTTGTACTCTGCTTTAAACTTCTCCAGTTTTTTTTCTCGATATCTTTTCAGATTTGCTGCTCTTCGGAGATATCGAGCATTCCTTTCTTCCGGTGTTTCCCTAGCCATTAACTCTCTCCTGCTTCGTACAGCATATTCCAATTCTCTTGTGCGCCGTGCCTTTGCTTGTTCTGGCGTTTCTGTCGCAGCCAACTTTGCTCGCCTTCGTCGGCTGATTTCGGCACTCTTAGCACGTCGTGCTGCAGTTTGCTCAGGCGTTTCTTTAGCTAATCTTTTCTGGCGACGAATTCTGGCTGCTAGTAGAAGGGGGCATACTTCAACTTCAATTTGATTTGATTCACTTTGACATTTTTCAGCAGACATTGGTTGGTAATTCACAAAATATGTTTCGCAAAACACGAAAATTGACAAAACTCTTATAAAATCGCGCACATCACACACAACACTCACCAAGTACAACTTTATCGAATACTGAAGCTAGTGTTCCTTAAACATCGATAGTCTATCGATAGTATCGATAGTTTTTTACTATCGATACTATCGAAACGCATATATGAGCACATATTCAAAGCAAACGTAGAAGTACTGATAAAATATAAAACCGGTCAAACATGTATGTAAAAGAAGTACTTCGTTTTCACTGACAAAGGATAGGCGATTGGGAAAAAACTCAGTTATATATCTGATGTACATAAGAATACGTGAAACACTCATCTCTTTCTTACTTATTAAAAAATTTAGCGCCTTTACACTCAAGTAAAGTACTGATATTCATACGTCAAAAGTACTTCCGTAGGTAATAGGAGTACCTACTACTTTTCTGCGTATAAAGATAGGCGCCTTTAAGTAAAGTTAAGGTTAGACTGTATGCCATGTGGTCATTAAATGCCAATTTCTTACAGTTCGCCTGTCAAAAAATGGTCATACCATCGGCGAGGCATCCGTCGGTACGGAAAATTGTCCGTTTTTATAAGTACGATTCGGAGGATTTTTGCTGCGAGGTTTTCTTCGATACAACTGTTCGGAGAATTGTTCCGACATTTTGTAACGCATATTGGCGAATTAGGTTGAAGTGCGATGAAGTGCATTTTATCGTTAGATTTTTGCCAGCTAGGTTCCTCGAATGGAATTTGAGCCTCCGAAAGAGTATGCGTTGCGGAGAATTGTCCGTTCCGAATCATACCTCGCTAGGTCCGAATGTAATAAGGGCTTGGGCATATGACCAGGCTGATTTTGACAGATAAAAATGCCTGAATAGCATAAAGTGTAATCGGACAATAAGCACGAATGCCAGCATAAAGCCCTATATGCCCATTTGCACTTTATTGAAATTTCGTTATGGCATTGCTGGCATTTTTGTTGGAACAAGAATTATTTTGTTGTCATCGGCATTCATTTCGTTCTCTTTTTTTTGTGGAACCCTACTACAACATTTGGTAATAAATAAGAAATGCCTTAAATGACCATATTGGTAATTTTGGTCATATAGTCTAATACCTATACAAATTTGATAATCTTGAAATGTTGGTCATTTGAGAGCTAATCTGGTCATTTGCCTGTTGGCATTAATATATATGTGTAATTGGCATACAGTCTAATCTTAGCTTAAACTATTATCAAATACAAATGCGAGTCCTTTTAAAACATTTCTTGACCACAGCTGCTTCGGTATTTTGTTTAAATGTTTTTTATTAATAAATTATGGACAAATTTACAACCCGTCCTTAGAAAATCGTAAGCATATAAAACTATCGATACTATCGATACTATCGATAGTTTTATTCCGAAACTATCGATACTATCGAATTGTGAAACTATCGATGTTTAAGGAACACTAACTGAAGCTGAAACTCACACTACGTGGAAAACACTCAAAACCAAATACTGATGAATTCTCATTCCACCATAAAATAATATACCCGAGTTCGAATTGCAGTCACTTCACTACACTAACACTACAATTCTACAATTTTTCTATTCCAATTCAATCCTCCCTTAAATATATTTTCTTCTTATATGCTTTCTGTTTGCTGGATTAAACTCTGTTAAATGGTCAGAATCAGAAAATAGAAGAGAATTGTATTTATAATGAATCAACAAGCGCGGGTTTATACCACCGCACTACCGCAGCCATGGGTTGCCGACAGTAGTGGGGAAAAGTGCACCATCAGTTGTTATAAAATATTTCTTATCAATCGCGAAATGCATAGTGTCAAATTTTTTCATGATTACAACTTGGAATGGAACTAAGGCTGCAGCTTCTTTTTATGTTCTATACATTTTTTGGGCTCAGGTTTCCTCACTAAGAATTTTTTTTTTAATTGACCTATACTAAGATGTACTGTAAAAGAATTTTTCTGTGGAAACTCTTTTTTCTATTTTTTTTTACTTTTAAAGTTTTAAATTTTCATAGAAAAGTGCAACTAACCGCTCTTTACTTGACACTTTAGAGATTTTTTACACTGGATGGCGAGTGGCGACGTATCACCAAAACAGTGCGATGACCTTTTGATATTAACGGATTGCACACTCTTAATCCATTTCATACTTCAAGACAAAATACAACTCTTGTTAAAATGCACACAGATCCGGTCATAACTTTTATTTCTATTTATGTGGGTAACAAGGGGTTCTCTTCAAACAACCGTATATAAGAGAGGGAAAAGTGCGCCGGCCCCATTCAATTCAAAACATGATTCTCAAATCAGCTGGCCTCATTAGGGGAAAGAATTTTCGCGTCGAACAGTCACGAGCAAAAGTCTTGTTCGGTAAACGAATATGACAGTTATGATATTAGGTAGGAACTAAGAAATGTTATTATAAAATTACTAACTAAGGCTTAGAACGCGGCTCGAGATGAATTTTCGCTCCCATACAAAATTCTCTCTGCTTCATGTATCTGTCAAAATTTAGCTTACCCATTTAATTGGGCGGCACATTTTCTCAAGATAAAGTTGTTTTGTTGCATTTTTGTGTTGCGGAGAATGGGAGAAGTAAGCAAGGATGAGTTGTTTTTAATAAATACCTCGAAGAGGTGTACCTAGAATCGGGTATGGTTGAAATCTGAGAGTGTTTAATTTTTGAAGTAAGTTGTTTTCAAAGAATAGCTGTTTTCGGTAACTTATCCTCGGCGTGCTCTATGTCAAAACTTAGCTGGGATTTAGGCTAATGTTTGGAGAGCCTTTAAGCTTTTTTTTTTAAAACGAAAACCAACGCAATGCTATAAATATTGTAAGGTGTTTCATCCACAATTCTTTCCCAAAGCGATGCTCATATAATTGTTATTTTTAAGTCGTAAGTATCTGCAATTACCTCCAGAAGTTTACAAAACATTCCACATCTTTTTACCTTTACAATAGTTTGAATTAAACTTATTTTTACAAAAATCATTTTAGAATTACCTGAAACGTCGGCATGGAATTGCCTTCTACATGCGTTGCGCCATACGTAGGCATTTGGAAAAAGCCATTATGTTTCTGGATATTTTCTAGGAAATTGTGTCGAAACAGCTGTTGTTCCAAACTCCAAATGCGCTGGTGGGGAGTTCAATGCCAGTAATTTAAAACTGCCACCTACAAAATGTGTTCCTTATGTCTCATTTGTGAACTTAAATGCCTTGTAATGGGGACAAACTACCCTCCGATCCCGATAACGTCTCATTTTCAATTTATCATGTGAATTACGTGCTACTCTCTCTTCTTCGGTCTGCATAGTTCGTGCTCGTGGTCGTGACATTTGTTGTCTCCTTAACTCATTTTGACTTGCGCGCTTATCATCGCTTTGATTCTTTCGAGTTTTTGCTATGCTGACGGCTTTACGAGTCCGGCGACCGATGTCACTCCTTCTCTTTGTCGGCATTGTACAATAGCAACTGTATTGAAATTAAGATAACTGTCTACTTTTCTACCACACAATAACAAAATTGTAACTCTCCTATCTCTTTTCAATTTAACACGAAACGACAATTTCATTGGAAACACTTTAAACTCACTTTTACAATGAATATAAATTATTTCGAAAATGTTGGCAGCGCTTGCATTCGCTACGTGAAAGGTGAAACGTGTTTCATGAAAACATTGGCTAACAGTTGCGAGCAAGAGTCGTGTTCGGGTAGTTTTAAATAGTTAAATTCAGTTCATCGTAAATAGTGCCTCATACTTTTTTATATAATTGTATGGAATAGTTACTTTTCGGAAGCAACAGTTTAATGCAAATTTAACAAACAATAATTTTAGTTTAGCAAATCTGCAATTTTATTAACGAAACCGGATTCACGGATCGGGCTCTGTCTTTGGAATAATTAAAGGTTGAAAACATCTTGAGGTGGGCATGTTTTGTTTATCAATATTGTGTGAAGCAACACCTCGGCTACTGTACGCACCCATGCATAGTTTAAATAATATATTTTCAATATGATGTTGAGCTATATTTATCTCGTAACTTTCCCTATTGCAGGAGCGTATCTTTTGAGCAATATATTCGCCGTATATGGAATGTTCATCGCGTTTTTTAGATGCGTCTAAAAGAATGCTTACACACCGTAAGGCGTCTTTTATAGTGGTTCTTCTTTTTGGATCAACGTTGTGGGAAGATTCCGGACTTGTACTATCATCCTGAAGTGCATCTTGGTTCCATGAGTTTTCGCCATCTTGTATTTCTGATGTATTCCTTAGATTCTGAAAAGTATGAAAATATGTTTTTAAAATTGTTTTGTGAATATTGTTCTTTGAAAGATAAAATTATTGAAAAGAATGGTAAGCAAGCATTTTATAACTTTTGACGTGACGTGTATTCACAGTAGGTAGGTATAAACTTTTTAAAAAAAACTTTTAACAATTTCTTACTCAGCTTTGTAAGAGAATTACAAATATTTATATAACATTTTTACAAGAAATGTTCATTGTTCATAGAAACGATGAAACACAAACAAAATAGTTATTTTTTTTCAGATTGGCTCTGATCGAAATGTTCATAAATGTCAATAAAAACTTGTTGTACATCAGGTTTTATGTGGTCACAGCGGTATTTTGTTGAAGTACCTATTGTTATACACATAGGGCCTTACTAACAATCATTTTCACCTTTACACTAAAAGCATTGTGGGTCACAATGGGCAATTTTATATGAAAAATATCACCATTGTAACTTCGTAAAATCTAGCCTTTAATTAATCAGTAATTACATCAATCTTTTTTTCCATTACAATGACGTTTGATAAACACTAAATTTCAATTATGCAAAGGTTGCCTCCGTATTTAGTGCTTTATTGTAAGCTTTAACAAAACTATGCTTCAGACATTAGGATATTATAAACTCGGAATTGTTGTGCTACAGGTTTTTTCTTAGCTGTCAGTTCAATCTTTACTTTTCTCGGTTAACACTGACATTATCGAGAGATTTTTAAGGTTGTTTTTTTTTTTTTTTTTTTAATGTACCTGCGTTAATATTCGCTGTCTACGGGTCTCAGTGCCTTTTCCGGACGTTTCCATAGCTTGTTGCTCCTTTCTACATTTGAAATGTTGATCCCCACTTAAAATGTCTTTTTCTTCCAAAAACAGATCACTTTTTGGAACTAGTGTTTCCGTTTGGATATTTTGTTCAAGTTGCTCGGTTTCCTCAGCAAATTTTTCCAATGTTACTATGGCTAGCGTTTTCATTAACTGTTTTGTCCTTTCTGCACGTTGTTCTGCTGTTCGTATCACTCGCACGTTTCTTAAATGTTCGGCCCTTTTAGCACATCGTTCTGCGGCTTGCTCAGGTGTTTCAGTTGCTTTCTTTTTTTCGCGATATTTCCTCGATCGCTCAATTGATGCTATACGTCGCGCAGCTATTTCTTCTTGTGTTTTCGCTACACCTGTCCGGACGCGTTTGCGTCCTTCAGATTTCGATTTATACGACATTCTTTATTAATGTATTATGAGTTAAAAAGAAGGCAATTGTGAAATATCAATTTTCTAAAACTAAATAACGGGAGCCAGTAGAGTAAGTTGGAGTTCATTCGGCAAAGCTAAGTGATGGTGAAATATCTTGATGAAAATATAAAAAAATGTCGGCACTTGACAAACAAACACACCTGGCAACACACCGATACCGAACCGATTGTACCCCAACTTACCCTATGTACACAAAAACATTCCAAGAACACTTTCGATGAATTTCAGTCGCTTGAACTCACAATTGATATTTCCCGACAACAAATGGAAAATGACACCGTGATAATCGATTTTACAAAACACCAAACATTTGTGAGAACAAACGCGATTTTAACAGAAAACAAGTAGGTAGGTACCTATACCTAGCACTGTCAACTTTGCATTGAAGAATTCGGTGACGAAATTTCTTTACTCTGGGCCTGGAGGGCCCTGACACAGCAAGACAGTGTCAGTGTCAGTGTGCCAACTAAAATCCGCGAGCTCATAAAGAAGCCTTCTGTCGTTGAACGAATTGAATATAAAAATAAAAAGTAATGTTTATTTTATGACTCTGTTAAGAGAAGATATTTTAAAGCGGACTTTATATTATGAGATCCGCTCTTTTTTGCTAATTTTGTTAGCTTTGTCAACACGGGATCATGTATTTATACAATTTTTCAATTACAATTTTTATGACATTTCACCACTGACTTATATTATGCCGTGGTTTGTTTAGAGACAAAGCAACTAGTAGTATTAGTACGTCGAAAGTCGAGTTCGAGTATTCGAACAAAAATTTCCGAAATACTCTTTGTACTCTTACACCTGCTCTAGCTCTCTGCCTCTTACGTCAAATTTCCCCTAATCGTATAAGAATAAGATTTAGATGAAATATGAGCTGTGCATGAGACATGAGCATGGGTTAGTGAGTGTACGAATCGATAATGAGAAAGAGAATATATATTACTTTACAAGTGAACAAACACAACTCTGATCTCTCAACTATGAATATGATGTGCCAAATTGCTGGGTGGAGAGATGCAACAGTCAAGCTCAAGAGTGCAAACACCTTTTTATAAAATAATTTGTCAATAAGTTTTTTATTTATTACAAGTTTAGTGATAAATGCAAGCAATACAAGTACCTATATGCTGTCCACGAAAAAGGACAAGAAAACTATTATTTTTTTTGGTTCAGTGCGTATCCCGTTTTTTTTTACAGAACATTTCTACCTATTCTAATTTTGTAGTTGCATTAACAAATTAACAATTTTGTACATAACGCATCTTTGATCGAACAGTTTATTGAAATTAAATGCCTAGAACATTTTTCTTTCAAATCGTATCTTATCTGCAAATCTAACATTAGTTTAACAAAAAAAAAAATGTTTCAAAACGTAACTTATACCTATCCATCGGGTTCTTCTTTCGGTATTGTATTTTCCACGGCAGTTTGACAAGTTGGTAGGTCTGGTGTGACAATTTCTGGCTGACAATCTCGAAGATTAGGTGACAAATTTGTGGCTTCACTGTAATTTCCAGTTTGACTGTACAATCCCATTGACAAGTTAAAAACGATATTTTCTATGTGATGCTGTGCAATTTTGATCTCAATACTGTCCCTGTTGCAGGTGCGTAACTTGTTACCGATGTGCTCGACAAACACCGTGTATTCATCGCGTTCTTGCCCTGTACCTAATAGCGCCTTCATACAATGTAAAGCTTCTTGTAAGGCCTCACTATCAGGTTTTTGGTGTTTTATGTTATCTTCATTGGTGTTTTTGCTTGTTCCGGGTCCTATTTTGCCTAGGTCTTTAAAAACATCTTCACTAGCCGATAATAGGCGAAACATATTGTCGTCTGAGTCTTTTCCTGTTGTGCCTGGTTCAGTGCTGTTAAATCGAGATCTTTTTCCTCTTGGCCCTTTACCGTTTTCTGATGACTGGAAACTGTCATTGTTGTCATTATATTGAGACCAATCTTCAACCACGTCTTCGGTTTGAAAGTTCTCTGAACTAAGTTCAAGATTCTCCAGTTTCACATAGGCCATCTCCGGCGTTGGTATCAAGGCATCGCTATTGTCTTCCTGATGTTCCATTTGGTAAACTAACGTCTCTACCATAGAATTTTTCTTTGGGCAATCTTCTGTTGGGCTCTACAATGAGAAAGAAAAACAAATTTGAATATTTAAGATTAAATTAAAATGGACCAGTTAAAATTATACAGGGTGTTGTGCTCACACTTTCATCATTCATAAACCAGCAAGAAGTGTCTGGTCTGCAATAAATTCTGGAATACACTTAAATAGGTACCTACCGAATATTTTTTTTTCGAAATGATATTATTGCATATATGTATTGCGTTCACGGTAAAAAACAATTTATTAAAAACAAATTATTTATTATTTAACGAATTTAGGTGCTTACAGATAAAAACCTGTTTACGGAGTTACTTAAATAATACAATCCAGCGATTGCTTTTACTCAGAAGAAACGTCAGAATTAAAGCTGCTACCAAGTAAATGCTTCGTTCCAATTTTCAAGCAATTGCAAAACTAGAGTTTGGGTGTTTTTATAAACGTCTGCCTAACTAAGATCTGCGTAAGACGTGTTAATAATGTCAGATCTTTGATCGAACAAACGCAGATGAATTGCAGAAGATATGTTCGTAAACGTCATAAATGTCATCAAAGTCTGGCAGATTGTGCAATGTGCATCCATACTTTTTTGACTGCAGAAAGCGCGGGAGGTAAACAATTTTAAAGTGTGAAATATGTAAGTTTTATTGGCAATTTTTTATGTGTTTTCACAATTAAATTTAACTTTTTTTAAGGAAAAAAGAAGCTGCGGCGTGGAATGTGGCGAAAACCAAACTACTGTGATGATTTTTTTTATTTTTGTCTGACGTTTATGAACATTTAGTGACCTGCACACGTGCTGCAGAATAAATGTAGGTATTCATTAATGCAACAAAAAAGAAAGACGATTGTACTAGCGCAGACTAGCGCAGATTTTCGACGTTTATGAAAACACCCTTTGTTGGTACCGGTTTGATGCAATTTTCCTCGAGGCTGCCCATGTAGAAATTTGTGACCACACGGTATATTCGACTCGGTTTTGTGTCGCTAAACTCCATTCCAATAAGATGGTAATGATTTGACATTTTTGCGACCATTACGTGTCTCAAAGATACAAATGTCTTTACTGTAACATTTCAAACACACAAAAACTGTGAGGTTACTATTTAATGTTACAACTTAACAGCTACGCAAATCGACTTCGCACAGTCGAAATTGTGACCACTGAATTATACCAACCAGGCGTGCGCGGAGAATTCTATAACTATGGCGCACCAAGCGTAAAAGGGAATATAGGGCGGCATAGAAAAAAAACACCTTGAGTGGTTTTATGATGAACAATGAATCTATCTAAAAAGAATGGAAATATGTAATTTAGAGACTTCATTATTTTGGAATACGTATATCTTTTCATAAGTTATTATATTATATATTATTTTTCATTTTAAAAGGTGTATTGAAAATTGTTTCGCGTTGTAGTACCTATCTTTAAACCGCATTTACACTATCACGCACGCGCATTTTTGCACGAGACGGGACAGAGAGATCCGTTTGTCCGCAGTCAATGCTAATAAAGGCGAAGGAATGAGATCACAAATCAGACGCCTAAGGTGTCATGGATGTTCTACCCATAATTATAGATACGTAAAGCGGAAGTTCCGGCGACCAACTTTTCTGCAATCACATGAAAACATTTCTGTTTCCGATTTAAAATATGTGAAATGAGAGTGTTAATTAGTTTCAGTAAATTAAACCAACAATTCATCAATCATTTATACGAAATGAATAAATAAATGTACCTTCATCCCTTCCGGAAGCCATTTTGTTTTATAGGAAAACGAAATTTCGTAAGCCATCGCTATAAAAATATGAACATGCATAGCTTTCCCATAATTCCTACCACGCAAACAAGATGGCCGACCAAAAAACGTATCACGTTTTTTTGCGTGTTAGGTAATGCTGTCCCTTTCAGTCAGACGGCTGTTTAGTATTGGGCATCCCTTTAATTTTCCGTGATAAGAATGTGTGACCGTGTAAATGCCCCATTAAGCAGAATATAATTTTAAGCAGAGAGTATCCAAACTAGAGAGCAGAGAGTATCCAAACTAGAGAGCCAACTCCCGTGCACCTACCCGATTTTCCCCGCAAATTTTGAATGACAGCCCTCTCTCGAGCGCTCTTATTTTTCCTGTCGGTGAATACGTGTAATTAATGGCCGCCCGGTGGTACTTTTTCAATTAAAAATAATTTGTAAATGCATTTATAACAATAAATGTAGCACGAATAAATGTCGAGTATGGTTTTTTATATAGCTTTACTTGTTCTCTATCCATATTCGGTTCCAAAAAATGTTCATCCATTCACATTTCAGATCTTTTTAATTTTGTTTATATGAATTACATATTTGACAGCAGAGTTCATGCAGCTGAACCTTGGGGGTTGTTCCATAAATAGGTTAACAACATGCAAGTTAAGCCCAAGGTTCCACTGGGGCAAAAGTAAACTTTATGTGGTATTCGATTGGACGCTCTCAGAGCACTTTTTTTGCTCTCAGAGTTTTTATGTTCGTTTGGTACAAAAAAAGCAATCTTTTTCAGATTTCAGAGCACTTTTGCGAATCTAGATATTTTCTCAGATTTACCAACACAAGTGCGTTTGAGTTTGATAACTGGTGGAGGGCGTTTAGGTTTTCGTGAATATGTTCTACAGCAAAGAAAGGCATTGCATCGGGTGAATTTATTTTAGTAAATTGGTTATGTATAAATATTTAAAAATCAATCGAGACGCAAATTTCGAATGTTTTAATTTAAAACTTAAGCAGTGAATGGAAAATGTTTTGAAAAGTGTTGAAGGCTACACATATTCGAATCGCACTAATATTATCATAAAAAAGAGCAAGTGACGTTTTTATGTTCGATTAGCCACACGAAATCTGAAATCTGAGAGCGAATCTGAAGAAGCCCAAACGAATACCACATTAGAAAATGTATTCCCGAAAATAAATTTCCATTTGGCTTGGTTGTTTTCAAATTCGTTTATTTAGCACCATATTTGTACACAATCAAAGTGCGATTGGAAATTGTAGTTGAATAACACTGAACAGTGTTAAATGATGTTACATAGGAACAAAGCTTTTCATATTTGAAAAAAAAAGACGTATTAATATCGTAAAAATACAAGTAGCTATCAGCCGTATTAATAAAAAACCCATAACTGCTCTCTAACTCATATGTTGCCTAGCACCTAGTTAAATAAATAACACGTTAGTTAAATTTTCTTATTAATAAATGAAAATAACTCATATAATAACTAACTGATGTTTTCTCTACAATAGGCCTGTTTTTTTGAGCTTCGAACTCAGCAAAGCAAAGCAAAGTAGGATTTTCAGCACGCAATTACAACAACTACTGTGATTCCTCGAAGTGTCAAGTAGGGCGTAGTTGTTGTAATCGCATGCTGAAAATCCTACTTTGCTTTGCTTTGCTGAGATCGAAGCTCAAAAAAACACGCCTAATAGCTACTTAGAGCTGGCATCACCTAACCAAATTATACTAAAAACTATTACATTTTGTCATCACGGCTGGCTAATACATTTCAATTGTGACAAGTGAAAAAAAAAAAACAAGAAAATAAAATAAAATCGAGCAAAAAAAAAAAAAATCAAAACAAAATGTAAATTGTAAACATTTTCATATGGTTTTCTCGTTTTTTGTACACTTTTTTTCGAGTTGGAGCGATGGTAACCGAATCCTCCCCTAAAATATTTATATTATTCAAAAACACTGAATAACGGTGAGCCATTTTGTTCCCAAATTTTTTCAAATTTAAATTTAATTTATTTTGTCATTTTGACAGGAACTATGTTTCTTATACCCTTTTCACACCGCAAAAATCATTAATAAATAAAATTAATTCAGAGCAATTCAAAATAATATTAGACCTTCAATTAGCGTGGAAAATGATTTTAAGTTGTGAGTTGTGACATTTATTCAGTGTTTTCGTGGAAAACGACTTCAAACGACTCGTTTTGAAAACTGAAATATGTATGGGCAAACATCAATTTTCGATTAAAATGAGGTTTTCGGCTCGGTGTGAATAGCGTATTAGAGTTATTGACTCGCTAACAGACCTCCTACCGTAAGTTAGTTACGTGATAGTTACGAAGCGTTAGTTATCTTCTAAAAATGTTTATTAATAGGAATTTGAGTTTAACGAATGTGTTTGCCATTAGTTAGGCCTAACATGTAGTTACGCGACTATTATTAATACGGCTGTATGTCTTTAAACTCCTAACAAAAATACAATAGGCCTGTTTTTTTTGAGGTTCGATCTCAGCAAATCAAAGTAAAGTAGGATTTTCAGCTCTTAATTACAACCACTACGCTCTATTTGACACTATGAGGATTCTTAGTAGTTGTTGGAATTTCATGCTGAATTTCCTACTTTACTTTGGTTTGCTGAGATCGAAGCTCAAAAAAACACGCCAAATAATGTGGTATTTAATTGGATTTTGCGATATAATTTCCGATTTCGGATTTGGCGTATTCAATCGTGAGAATCCAAATAATTTTGTTTATTGTAGGTATTCTCATGTTCTATTTCGTGTTTTGTAGATATAGCGCAGTACTTTTAACAAATTTCAGTCTCGACATTAAATTTATGGTAGCTCATTATTGCAAAATTTTTTTTTTTTTTTTTGAAAAATAGAGTTTATTTTGAATTACTAATTACAGACTTGTCGTCTGTAAAAACGTAAAATAACACACTTTCAATTCGACAAATGTTTGGTGTTAGTGTAAGTAGGTGTGAATTTCGCTCAGAAATAAGGATTCGCAAATTTATCCAGACTCTGAAAAAAAGTTAAAGATTAATTTGAAAGCAATAGTACCTATAAACGGAACAAAAATATTGAATTAATTTTTTGAATTTAACAAATTCATGCTTGCACATATTTATATTGTGTAAGTATGCTATTTACGCATCAATTAGAGATTGTAAAATATGTTGAAACTGAAATATGTTTTTCCCACTGCATAGGTACAAACTGTTTCCCCTACATTGTGTTTAAATATTGAAGTAAGAGATTAAAATCCACAAAAATAAGCAAAAGTGCAAAAAACCGTGAGATGGATTTCTGATATTGACAAATGATTGATTATTAAAAGGTATTTGACATTGTGATGAAATTATATTAGGTACCTATATTATATTCAAAATTCGATTTTCCAACAAATTCATAAACTTTAAAAATGTTTAACTTGAACTGCGATGTGAACGCCGTGTAACTAATCGGCACCAAAAATGACGAACACAGTCGCCCCCACTTAAATCCAACTTAGTAATGGCCGCCCGATTGACAGTCCATTTCCTGCCTAGGAATTGCCTCAGTATGCGTGCGGCAGCAATGGCGCTCCTTTGATTTGTACAGGCACTAATACTTAGGAAATTCCTAGGCTGTACAAGGTCATAGGAAGTTTGTGGGCAAATGTACCGTTTCTGCTCTCAGTTGGCTCTCTAGTTTGGTTCCTCTATGATTTTAAGTCGCAACTGCACATGCCTTTTTAAGAAAATTGATAAAACCAGTACGGCAACAGAAGTTAATTATATCCACAATTTTACTTCGCATTGAAACACCCTGTATAATACCGACTATTTTCTACTTACCGCTAAATTAAGTGTTGGTATGGAATTCTTTTTTAAATATCTCTTTCCATAACAGCCCGGTTTAAAGTGATGCTGACAGATAATTGGTTTTTTCGAATCCAAAGGAAATCCGCACTTAAGTCTCCAAATTTGTCCCAAAATTGTGCTGGGATCCGGAAACTTAAAAAGCTGTATGCCAGCATTACTGCGATAAGATTTTCGGCAAGTTGGTATGCTGCACTTTTTACTATTTTTTTGAATTTTAGGAGTTTTACGTATAGTCTCCATAATTCTAGTACAATTTGTAGATAACCACTACTAGTGAACAGTACCCCTTTGAATAACAAATACACACTTCTAGGGATTGCCCAAATAGGTAGATATACACTGGCTGCTGTTTACTTAAACATTTTCCAAACTCCGACAGGAATCACGGAAATCTATATGACTTAGAACTATAATAATTTTAGATCAGTGAACAGACACCTTACCGCAAAACGAACCAGCAAACAAACACAAACGTTTAATGCAAACTGGAAGGAAAATAAATATTGCCGAATATCGATTCGTGTCGTGGCCCCACAAATAAAATACTATTCGCATGAGTTGAACACGTTGTATACACTTCAAATTTCCCCTTATTATTATGACCATGGTCCATGAGTGCCAAAATATACAAACACAACCATTCATGCGCCGTAAAATAAAAACACATACACACAAAATTTGTTGAAAGAAGCTATGTAGGCCCTAGGCCCTACAGCTACATGTGGGGCTGTTTGCCGTAGAACTATTTTTGTACACACAAAAACAAAATATATACAGACGACAAAAATTATACCAAAGCTAAATCCGCATGGGGCATGGCTACGCTTTTAGTACACAAAAAAAAAAACGAAATTTCTTCAGTTTATTTCACCAGCCATACAGAGAGACATTGTTTCTCTTGAATTCAATAAAAATGTAATAGACTATGGCGTTGCCATTTCTGTTGAATCTCAAAAATAGCGGAAAATATTTAATAGGTAATCTAATCATGGCTGAGTTCATAAAAAAATAAAATTCGTCAGCACTGCAATTTTTGCGTTCATTAATGTAAAAAAAGACTGCATTATCTTTGCATGAGGGCAAATAAGCATTGCGTTCATATAAACCAAATGACAGTCAAACTGCGATCAGCTCTGCATTGAAATTTGTTTTGTTGCCGAAAGATGGCAGGAAAAAATATGCAAGTAAAATAAATGAAAATTTAATAGACAAAGACCTTAAGTCGAACGCTATTGGGGAGGATGGATTACATTTACGCTTTGTAAAAATAATACTTCCTCATATTGTTAGTTGTATAACTCATTTGTTTAATTTTTGTATCACGTCTTCCACTTTCCCTGATTGCTGGAAGCAAGCTAAGGTCATCCCCGTGCCTAAGAAAAACAATCCCTCGTCGATATCTGACTATCGTCCCATTAGTATCTTACCATGCCTATCTAAGGTTTTTGAAAAAGTTCTTGCCAATCAGATCTCTAGCCACCTTAATCGCTTCAACTTACTGTCCCCTGTGCAGTCCGGTTTCCGAGCTCAACATAGCTGTCAAACGGCAATGATCAAAGTTCTTGACGATATAAGAATAGAGTATGATAAGGGCTACCTTACGATGCTATGCTTGCTTGACTTTTCAAAAGCCTTTGACACGGTAAACCATGACATTTTATGCACGAAATTAAAGCTGTACTTTGGATTAAGCGAATTTTCAGTGAATCGGATTAGGAGCTATCTTTCGAATCGTTTTCAAAAGGTCTTTGCTGAGCAAAAATATTCTCGGCCTGAACGTATTCTCGCCGGGGTGCCTCAGGGTTCAATTATTGGCCCAATCCTGTTCTGCCTTTATATAAATGACCTACCACAAGTTTGCTGCAACTCATCTATACATCTATATGCTGATGATGCACAGATATACCTTTCTCGACCAATTGGATTGGTGGAAGATCTCGTGGCTAGATTCAATTCAGATCTCTCTTCAATAGTAAAGTGGTCCCAAAATAATGGTCTGATTTTAAATCCGGCTAAAAGTAAATTAATTTTGATTTCAAAAAAGGCGTATGATACTGAAGAGATGCCGCCTGTTTATCTTAATTCCAGCAGACTTGAGTTTTACGATACAGTTGTAAGCCTTGGGTTCAAGTTGAATCGATCCCTTTCCGCTATTGACCATGCAAATTCTATCGTGGCGCGTGTTTATGCAGGATTACGAAAACTCTGGTTATATTCTAGCCTTACACCTTTAGATACAAGACTTAGGGCCGGTCTGTTCACAGCTGGTTAAAGCCTTGGTTAGGTTACCACAGATTTAGGTTAATCCATGATTATAAATCAGTGATAACCAATGAGTGTCTGTTGACCGTTTTTTCACGTCGGTCACCAAACCATAGCTTTTCAGCAAATCGTTCCATTTTTCCAGTTTATTTGTCAATCATATATTGGCACAACCCGTGGTTACATTTTTATTTTTTTCCTTCGGGTCCTTTGGTTTTTGATAAGTAATTTATTTAGGTAGATATTTTATGTATTTTGAATTTTTTTTTTAAGAACCGAAGAATGCAACTTTGTTTTTGTGAAAAAAATTTTTGAGAACAAAACCGAAATAAAAACAAAACTAAAAAAAAATTGTTACAAATTTTTAAGCCTCATCTTATTTTATTCAACGACAAACGAAATTTTCTAATTCTCTCAATATTTTTCCTATCGCGTGTGCTTTACCTCAATTTATGAGAGCTGTCATCGGCCAAAAATAATCGTACTTCATATTTTGCATCCATTATTTTAGCGTGTTGTGTATTATATTTATGTATATGTTAGTTGAAAACGTCACTGAAACCATTCGTTCATTCTATTATTTTCATTTTACTTTTCGTTCGCACAATATTGTACAACAATTTTTTTTTTGTTTAGCAGCTACGTCAAAATGAATACCTACGTAGTCCTTAAAAAATCCTAACAGACGAAATTACTGAAAATCAGTGGTTAAATCTCATTAACCGCTCAAAATCGGCTGGTTATCGATTTTTCTGGTTAACTAACCAAACTACTGATTCTCTGGTTAATATTTTTCTGAACAAACACATTCGATGGTTACCAGCTGGAATAACCGATGATTAAAGATAACCAAGATTGAACAAACCGGGCCTTAGGTTGATTAAGTCTTTGCTTATGCCAATCATTGATTACGCCATAGTGGTATACCTAAAATTAGATTCTCAATCTCAGCACAAATTACTTGTTGCTTTTAATGGTATGGTGCGATATGCATTTGGAATTAGAAGATATGATCATGTGTCTGTCTTCCACAAACATGTCCTTGGGTGTTCATTTCAACATTATTGGGAAATTAGGTGCTGTGTATTCATGCACAAAATAATACATAACCGTTCACCACAATATCTATTCCAGAAACTGCAATTTGTCCAGTCACCGCGAACATTCAACCTTATAACGCCTTCATCTAATTTTTTGAATACATCTCGCCTCTTTCTTGTCCACACTGCCAGACTTTGGAACTCTTTACCTGTCACCGTCAAGCAAATAATTGGAGCCGAAAAATTTAAAAATGCACTATTTGCACATTTCGCACAATAATGTAATTTACGTATTTCTTCTTTTACTCTATTTCTCTTCTTCTATTCTAACTTTTCTCCCTTCTTGTCCTTTCTTTATTAGACCAATCCCAACACCCCTCCAATACGTGTTAAATTTTATTTATTTTTTCTCTTTTTTTTTTGTTTAAGCGCATTTAAAAAAATTTTCACTTAATGTTTCTATTTATATTTACTTCGCTCGCTATTAAATTTAATGTAATTTTAATGTAAATTTTGTTGAGCTTTAATGTACTATAAAAGACTATTGTTCTTATTTGTACTTTACCAAATAAATTAAACTTGAAACTTGAAAAAATAAATGAAGGATTTTTTTTTATTAAAAAGTTCAAATATATTTGTGTTTTACAGGAATGAAAGTGAAAACAAATTCAATTTAATTTATTTATTTTTCCGGAAATGCAAAACTACTGCAAACTTGCAGCAGTAGGTATTTCTGTTTATAATTGCATTGAATCAATATTTTTTGCATGTGATGTGCAACAATGTTGCAATTATGAACTCGCCCCATACTCCTAACACAAAGAAAATTAATTTTCCCATATTTTCGAGGTGGGTATTTTTGCGAAAAAGGAAAATCAAGTTTATATTCAGCTAGGCTTTATACAGGGCTCTCATCGCGTAATTATTGAAACGATAGTCGTCGAAACGATTGAACAAAACGATCTCGTTTTTAGTTTGCTACTACATTATAACAGTCATCATCAGAGACAATACTGAGACCCCCAACTCACAATCCTCTTGCCGCTGGCCCCCTCAGTTTTTTTTTCAAATTCGCCATTTTGTTTTCCTATCGGTGTTCTGTCGATTTAAAATCCGTGTGACATGCAAAAACACACAAAAAATATAAAATCAATGCTGCCAACCGCTACCAACCATAGAGGAATGTGATGGAGTTCGGGAATACCACATTTTAAGATAACTGAATGCTATTGGTTGGTAATTATAAATTTTTAAAAGTTTGGTTTTTGTTTGGTTAATAATACTATCTAAATGAGTTGTTTTATATACTAGAAACATATTAGGACAAACTGGTTGTGTATTTTCCGCTTTTGAATATCATTAACTTCGATTTCATGTGTACATTTTTCTTATATAACTGAAGAAAAATTGCTCAAAATGTTTTTATTTTCCTACAACCATTCTGCAGTAATCATTTTTCATAAATATTTTCAGCAAAATTGTACTTATTCCTAAAATAAAATACTATTTACACGTAACGAAAAATTTCAAATTTAACGGACAAAATTCTATGAACGCTGGCAGCAACTTTGCCGGAAGCGGAAGTGGGACACGCAAGGTGCGAGTGTGTTGGTGAGTGAAGTTACGTGACATTTTTGTCAATACGAATTTCTATGTAACAATACTAACGCACTTAGCGTGTACCAGCCCATATAAATATAGCTTGTAGGCAAGTAACGGAAAATCGGCCGAAGTTGGGGGTCTCAGTATTGTCTCTGGTCATCATCGTCGTATCGTTCAATCGAATCGTTCATCGTTTTCATTTTGAACAGTTTAAAAATGACTGTAAACAAAGTCTGACACCTAAAAAATAAAAAAATGTATGGAAATTTTTTTTTTTTTCTTGAATGTGTTTATTTTTCTTTGTTGTCATTGATTGACATGGAATGTGGAATTTAATTCAAAAATGGATAGGTACTAAGGAATAAGGCCTCTATTAGTATCAAGAAGAAGTGCAATTTTAAGTGAATGTGAAAGTGTTTACAAGAAGTGTTGATAAATTTGTATTGCTTAGAAAAAAATTATAAAACAAATAAAGGAAATCCAAGTGGAATAATTTATTTTTTGCAAATAATGTATTCTTTTACAACTCACTCGGATAAGAGCGAGTCGCTTCTATAGAGATCATAGGTGTGGGTCTTCTTTAAATATTTCTTTATAGTTATTTCAGACCTAATTTAAACTGAAAAAAATGCACCAAAAAAGACGAAACGTTGCAAAATAGCCATCGTTCAATCGAATCGTTTCGACGAGGGTATTTGACGTTTGAATTAGTAACGTGAAGCAACAAAAAACGATGATCGTCGAATCGTTTAAACGATTATCGTTTTTTGGTTGTTATACGATGTAGAAGCATCGTCGAGACGATGTCGTTCAATCGTTTTGTGCTTACGCGATTAAAGCCCAGGACTACATTTTTTGTAATGATTGTATTGATTAACAGATGACCTAATGATGACCCTCTCTTAATATAATTTATATTTGCAAACATTGAAAATGCACCTTTGTGTGTGGTTGTTCGTTATTTGCATACGCAAGCTTTGCTACGTGATTATAATAAAAAAACAACAGATATGTACAGGGATATTTTATTTAACATGTAGTACGGATAATTAAAAGATTTATTCCTCGTTTTCTTGGTTAAATTTTATTATTTTCCTTCACGTGTGCTTTTTTGGCTCGTGTTCTTTTCTTCTTCTTCTTATCATCAATGGCCGACACCAACCTGAAGTTGGCTGCCATTACAATAAAACAGTCTGCCACTGAACACGTCCACAACTGAATAGTGGACGAGTTCAGTAACAGTTTGCTTATGTTACTACATCTCGGCCAGTCTGACAATTTGATTGACCACAATCAATACCATAACATTAATAAGTAATGATTCACAAGAAACTTAAATCAACTTAACATAACTTAATCTTAATTCAACTTAACATCTACACATTGAATGACACAAATGTCATGGGTTTACATAATAATGAATAACAATTAAGACTCTCTTCTTCTTTTTTTTTTTTTTTTTAAGAGAAATCTTCTCTCCACAGTCGGATATTCTTGGCCTCTACTATACCATCATATGGCAACTGAGTTATAGGACAATTTTCTATATCACGTATGACATACCTATCATGTGGCAGGACTCTGTGAATGACATAAGGTCCCTTGAACTTTTGAATGAGTTTCTTATTGGTACCGATTGTTGTATCCACATTTTTTATTACTACAAAATCACCCCTGTCATAAGTACGCGCAGGGCGGTGGTGCTCCTTGAAGTACCGGCAATTATACTCTTGAACCTTTCGTGACTCCTCTGAGGCCGATTCCCTGATGGCTATAAGATCTCTTTCACCTCGGTTCAAACCCTTTTCCTCAAGAAATTCTGTGAGTTCGTCTATCACTGGTCCCCGCTGATCAACTCCGAACAGTAACTTACTGGGTGTGTCATGTGTTGACCTATGAATCGTATTATTAAGTGCGTATTCTACCTGTGCCAATGTCTGGACCCAATTAGAATGCTGCAGTGGTTCGCTAAGTTTGGCTAACATTCGTCCCAGCACTCGGTTGACTCTCTCAACCTGCCCATTAGCCTGAGGTGAATGGACAGCAACCTTAACATGCGCAATATTTCGCTCTAATAGGAATGAACTAAATTCTAAAGAAGTAAAACAAGTGCCCCTATCCGGAATCACTCTAGAAGGTCTACTGTAATATTCAAAATATCTTCCCAGCGACGCGCACACCTCCCTGGTGCTGGTCGAGATCACCGGATAGAGCTTGACGAATTTTGTAAACGCATCAACAACCAAGAGGACATGCTTTCTTTTTGATGCTATAGACGGAAGCGGTCCGAAGTGATCCAAATGAATGGTATGAAACGGGACCGGTTTCTTAGGTATACTGAAGATATTACACTCACGCGCCTGTGCAGGGGATGAATACATTATGCACTTTATACAATTCCTAATGAACTTTTCGATCTTCCTTTGCATATTGGGGAACCAATAATGCATCCTCACTTGGTTGTAACACTTTGAAACTCCTAAGTGACCAATCTTCTCATGCACTTGACGGATAAGGTTAGTCTCAAGCTCGGAAGGGACGTACATACTTAACTTATCACCACGGTCTTTTCGGAACACTACTCCGTCTTGCAAGACATACTGACTAGAGTCTTCAGAACACAATTTCTCTCTTAATTTTACGATAATAGGATCACGGCTTTGAGATGCCCTTAATTGAAAATCAATGTCTTCCGAATTCACCACCGATATCATAAAACATCTGCTTAAGGCATCAGTATGACCCATCTTTGATCCACTTCGGTGTTTGACCTTATAGTCATAATTTTCCAGCTCAAGGGCCCAACGAGCTATTCGCGGGTTTACACTTTTCTTGTTAAGTGTAAGCGTAAGTGAGTTACAGTCAGTCACCACTGTAAACGGAATCCCCTCCAAATACACTCGGAAACGCCGGAGGGCAGAAATAATGGCCAAAGTTTCCAGCTCAAAACTATGATACTTGGCCTCCTGAGCAGTAGTACTTCTGGAAGAATAAGCCACCGGATGAAACCGTCCATCATTCTGTCTTTGAAGGAGGACAGCTCCATATCCCAACGAACTGGCATCACAATGCAATTCCGTCTCACGGGTCGGGTCATAAATGGCTAACACTGGCGAAGAAGTCAGACAATCTTTCAATTGTTGGAAAGCTCGTTCGCATTCGGCTGAGAAAATATAAGGTTTGTCTTTCTTCAAAAGATCATACAGTGGTCGAGCTATCCTGGAGAAAGAATTCACAAAACGCCGGAAGTAAGAACTTAACCCCAGGAAGGAATGCAGTTCCTTACTATTCTTAGGGACTGGATACCGATGAATGGCCCTCAAGTGGGAATCACTTGGCTGAATACCTTGCTCAGTCACCTGGTACCCTAAATACTCTATGGCTGAAAATGCAAAACGGCACTTAGAAAATTTTAACTCAAGACCATTCTCGGCTAAACAACGTAAAACTTGTCTTAACAAGCTTAAATGGTCAGGTAAATTTTCACTGGCAATAACTATATCATCCATGTAAATGACAATCTGTTTAGACTCTGTCAGTTTACGAAAAATGCGTGAAATAAATCGTTGGAAAACACTAGGAGCGTTCTTGAGGCCAAATGGCATCTTTAAGAATTCATATTGGCCTGTTGGGGTCACGAAAGACGTAAGGTGAGTAGAATCTGATGAAACCTTCACTTGGTGGAAGCCACTCTTAAGATCCAGAAGGGTGAACACTTTTTTTCCCGAGAAATATTCGAGACAATCCTCAATCAGGGGAAGAGGGTAATTATCCCTCCCCGTATACTTATTCAGAGCACGATAGTCGACACACATTCGTATCTCTCCAGATTTTTTCTTAGTCAACACAATAGGGGAGGCATAGGGGGAATCGCTGTGTCTTATGATCTTACGATCCAGAAGATCTTTAATAATTATGTCCACTTCTCGCTTTTCTGCAAAGGACAACCGTCGAGGCGGGCAAAAGAACGGTGTGTCCGTCAAAAGTCGAATTTGCATCTCGTAATCCAATGGTGTCACTTTTGATTTATCAAAATTCACATAAGTGTCATAGATAATACTACGCACTGTTTCAGAAGAAACTCGATCAAGCTCAGGCCCCACCAGAAAGTCGTCTCTATTTTCCCATTCTATGTTTAAAATTTCATGCCCTGTCTCATAATCGCCTAACCCCTGCGGACAACAATCGTTACCAGCTAAATTAGTTTTTTGTATTTTCATATTTGTCTTATCTACTGGACTATCATCACAAAGTCCTGTGCCACTTACAATGGGTTGTATGAATGACTCTGTTGCTCTGTTTGTGGAAACGGGAAAATAAGTGCACAAATACGTATAGTTTAGTAACAAGTGTTTATCAGTATTCATAGTACAAATTGGTTCTGAAGAAATCACATTTCTATGGCTACCCATTCTTAAGCTAATGTCAAACATTTGAAGTACATCCCGACCGATAAGCAGAGGCATAAGTGTAACTTCATCTGGAATAATCATAAGTGACACTTTTTTTATTTTCTTTTTAATTTTGAGATAACAAGATAACGTACCGTATGTATAAATTTTGATGTCCCCAAGTCCCCGATAATTAGAATACGATAAACTGCCAACTCTGATTTCTTCAGGCACCATGGATCTTCGAATAAAGCTAACCGGACTACCGGTGTCAAGAAGACAATTACATTCAATAAAGTTTGTGCACTTAGTTTCTCTTACAATAAAAGCAATGCTTACCAACTGAATGGAACTCAAGGATTGTCCAATGTCATCGTCATCGTAATCATCATCTGATGCGGCTCCTGATTGGATTTTGTTGACAGCACTCACTTGCCTTCGGTTCGGCGCCTTCGGACACAGCTTGTAGACATGACCCGGATCTCCACAGCGAAAACACGATCCAACCGGTCTCTTTTCCTTGGGACAGTTCACGGCTATGTGCCCATATGCTGAGCAGTTGAAGCACCGGACTGGACTCTCTCCAGATACTGCTTCGAACTGTTTCTTCGGTCCTGGTATGGCCGCAGTCACTGGCTTAGGTACACTACTACTGCTTCTGGCGGCTGTTGTTGCCTTCATGATACTCCTCTTCTCATAACGCGGCAACAGACTCTTCAGTTCCTGAAGCGATTTTGCTGCGTAAAGGATGGACACTGTTGATGATGTGTCCGCAAGCCCATCTATGATGTACTCCATTAGGTCAGCTTCGTCAACATCAGCATATGCAGCGATTTCCTGCATTGATAAGACGTAATGAAGAAGTGTTTCATCTCGTCGGCGGGTTCGGCGACTCAGCTGTTTGTACACTTCTTGCCGAGTCAACCGTTTATCAAACTCGGCTATCAGAAGGTTCCTCAAATCATCCCAGGTGTTCACTCGGATCGTCCTCAGAAGCATTTTTGCTGTACCTTTCAGCAATCTTCGTCCGCACACATATTTGCACTTGTCATCACATCCGAGGGATTGAGTCACGTCCTCATAGTCAGCAATCCACTTTCGAACACCATAGGAGTCATCGCCGGAAAAAGAAGAGACCGCATTCTCAATGTCGCTGAAGTCTACTCGCCTGGTAGGTAATGAATCAGAATAGGATTCATCTAGCTCTCTGCGG